>CM070536.1:17196122-19596122 GCA_036346415.1 Raddia guianensis
AAATCGACAAGTGCCTTTAAAGACTCAACCTCTTCATTGGTCATTTCCTCCGAGCGAGAATTAGCGACTCCATCTGTCCAGGCGGAGAAGCCAACCGCAGCGTGGGTGACCCGGCGAATCGACGCCATCTTGAAGGCGGTGAAGAAGGACAGCGAGGTCACTGGCGAGGTAGCCTATATCTGTCAGGAGCGTGCTGCGTCCGCCTGAGGCAGGGTAAATCACTTATACCCAATCTGTGTTGCTAGACTTGCAAGTGGTCCTACGCTAATGCTCGCTTCTCAAAAGCAGCAGAGGACGGTGATCCTTGGAGGGATCGTGGAGGAGCTCTCCGGGTCCGGAGAAGGAGAAGTCAAGAAGGGCAAGGCAAAGATAGCCACTAAGCCCAAGGTGGCGCATGAACCGACGCGGAGCTCATCATGACACGGACGCCGCCACCGTCGAAGAGACCACTCGCTGGCTGACGGAGCGCATCGAAGCAGACAAAGCGCAAGGCCACGGCCAATTGCCGGAAGAGACTAAGCCCACCCTCCTCGCCGAAAGCAGAGCGATTTAAGAGGTAAAGACCATGGCCGTCTGGTTTAGGGCGTTACACGCAAGCTCACCCCTGCCGCACGGATCGGGCCGCAAGGTGTCGCCAAGCAGAGGAAATGGAAGAAGAAGTCGCAGCGAAGGAAAAACTTCTTCTGACTTGAGAGGAGCTTCGACTCACCGGGGCCGAGCTCATCGCGCTAACACCCAAGGGCCAAGGCGAGAAACCGCCAAGGAGCCCCGAGGAAGAGGCGGAAAGTTCGGCAAGAAGATCGGGATCAAGCCTTCCACAGCAGGTATGTAGGAATCGATCTATTAGATCTCTCAACCTTCGACGCGTTAGACTTAACGACCATCTCTTTTTCGCCACCGCCCAAGAAGAGATCGCCACGAGACGGCGTTGAGGCGCTGAGCGGTCGCACGCCTCGAAAGACATCTGCACGGCGATCGCGGGCGGTGAGGTCGGGCGTGCCTCAAGGACAAATGGCGGCGTGGAGCACGCTCCCGCCGAGCTCTGGGCCGAGCGGCTCGGCAAGCTCAAAAAGGCAGTGGAAGCGGTGGAGGGCGAGAAGCGGCCTTGGGCGCCGGAGAGCTGGAGCCTAAGACGACGGCTCGGGAGTTGCCCAGTGGGACCGAAGCAACCGGGTCTGCCGAGCACTTCGTCGCGGGCAGCTCACCCCCGAGGACGACGGATTCTCCGGCGGCGAGTGAAACCCAATCGCCGAGGAACAAGAAGAAGCCCCGAGCAGTCGCGTAAGTCGCCCCCGCCTGTGGAGGTACGGCGCCACTAAGCGGAGCGACTCGGTCTTAGCCAAGCGTCGAGCGGAAGAGGGAGGGAAGGGGAGCGGAGATGAAAGCGCTTCGCCTGCCGCTCCTGCTCTGAGCAAATGCGCTCAATGGGAAGAAGGAAGCGAACAAGACGGCGGCTGAACAACGCACCCGTCTCATCCCGCATGAGCGGGCCGTGGACGATGGCTCGAGGACCGCTGCGTCATGGATCAAATAACGACTTGGAAAGGTAAACTCCAAGACCACGCCTAGCTCAATTGGGTAGCTTTACGCTTAAGCGGCTAACTAGTCTTCTCTCGGGTCTTGAAAGACACCATGGAGGAACTTCGAGGACGGCGTGACCATCGAGCGGAGTAATCGTGTTGGCGTCCCTCCGTGAGCACCTTGGACGAGGGAGTCGGGGCGGGAGCCCCTGCGCTGACCAAAAGTCAAAGTCCGGCTTCTAAGGCGAAGGTGAAGAGGCTCAAAGTCTAGCAGGCCAAAGAGAGGCGTTCTGCGAGTCTCTCCTAGGGAGGCCGAGGAGCTTCAGGCATAAGCCATTAAAGGCGAGCTGCGGAGGAGAAGCCGCCGCACGAAGTGGCTCAAGAGCGACTTCGATGCGTTTCCCAACGGGACCAGCTTTGGGAAGCCAAGAGACTCAAGGCCCGGCTCGCCAGGACGAAGCGGATTTCCATGGTCTCAAGCAAAATCTCAACTCGTGGGCTTCCACGAGGAGAGATCGAGGAGATCTGTGAGGATGGCGTGATGGCGATCACCGCGGAGAAAGAAGGTCAAGGAGGCGGACGAGGCGGCTCAAGACCGTCGAGCGTGAAGTTGGCTGAGGCGAGGTTTCGACCGACCACCAAGGGCCAAGACCAAGAGGGTCGAGGCTCTCCGTCTTGCGGCGATTTTGAGGCAGGCCAGAGTAACAAGGAAGAAGCCGATCGTCTCCAGCCGAGGCGGAGAGGGTTCAAAGCCCAAGGGAAGTCCTGCGCCTCAAGGAAGTGATCGAGAGCTCAAGGAGCAACTCGCTTCTAGAGTCATTTGTCAGAAATTTGTAACCGAGAGGACTTTTGTACTGCAAATTTTGTTAATAAAGACTTACCCTTTTCACGCAAAGAAAGAGCAAACAAAAGACAAGGATTTAACGAAACTAAGAGAAAAAAACAGGCGCTTAAAGTTTAAGAAAACCGGTAGAGAGCGCTCTGCCTAACTCCCAGCCCAGTTGTATCTCGCGGAAACCCGAGTTTATAACCGAGCAGTGCACAAGAGAAAGAGCGACACCTAGCCCCGTGCGGGACGATGCTCGAGAACCTAAACTGCGAACTTCGAACACGTGCGTAGAGAGAAAAAGCGACACCGTACCTTGCTCGATTCGTTCCGTAGTCCGCTCATTGGCGTAAGTTAGGCGATTCGAAATGTAGAACAAGGAAAGTGCCTGCCAGCGGGGGCTTACGAGGCGTGCTTTACCAAGTGGTCGCGCATAAGTGTAAGTGCCTCTGCCGGCGGAGGGCTTACGAAGCAGACTTACAAGGTGGAAAGGCCATGTTACGCAACCCGAGTTTAGGAACTTGTCGAAACCCGGATCACGGTAGGGAACAATCCTTAAAATTGCGAGCTAAGAGTTCGCAAGGCAGGCGACCATCAAGTGTTACCAGAGAGAAAGAGGTAGTCTTCAAAAGACAAGAAGTGAAGAAAGCAGAGGAGGAGAATTCACTTAATTATTGGATTGAACTTTACATGGTGCGAGAGACTTGGACCGAACTAAGGCGCCAAGTTTACAAAAGCGCGAGGCTAAGAAAACACGAAAAGACCTACAAAAGAACTTACGGTCGGGTCGATGTTCCAAGTCTTTGGTCGACTCTCTCCGTCCTCCATAGCAGCAAGCGAACGGCCCAGGCGGCAGAAGAGAAACGACCGTGAGCAGGCCCTCCCAGCGAGGAGTTAACTTGTTGGCATTGGACAAGTTCTGGACACGGCGCAGAACGCAGGTCGCCCGCCTTCAAAACCCTTAGTCGGGACTGATTGGCGGCGTCGGCGTGAAGATCTTCTTGCTAGTAGCGCCATTCGACTTGTGCCCGGTCGCGTGTGCCTTCGAGGAGGTCGAGATCGAGGGCGCTCTTGCGCGTCGTCAACTAAGTTGACCGAAGCTCGTCTTGAGGCGTAACAAAGTATAACCGGTGAGGCGGGATAAACCGCACCATAAACCAATTGGAAAGGAGTTTCCCGGTCGCCCATTTGTCGTAGTAATCGAAGCCCGGAGGACGGAAGGAACTTCGTCAACCTAGGCCTTGTTGTGCTCGCTGAGAGCAGCAAATACCCGCCGTTTAATACCCTGGACTATCTGTTCGTTAGCTCGCTCATTGCTCCATTGCTCGTGGATGTGCCATGAGGCGAACAGAACCTTGGTGCCCGGTGTTCGCGATATTCACGGAATAGCTAAACTTCGAACTGGTACCGTTATCCGTGATCGACTTATGGGGGATCCCAAAGCGGCGTGACCACGTTACTTTTGAAGAAGCGCCACGGCCGTTTTGGCGTGAAGAGGCGACCGAGGCTGCGCCTCGATCCACTTTGTAAAAGTGTCTATGGCGGCATTTAGCGGTGTGTATAGCCCTTGTACCCTTAGGGAATGGTAAAGCGAGATCGAGACCCCATGTGGAAAAAGGCCAAGATGGGGGATTGTTTGGAGCTCTTGGGCGGGCTTGTGTGCCTTCCGGCGTGAAATTGGCAAGCCTTGCACCGTCACGATGTCCGGGCATCTTGTAACGCATGGGCCAATAATAGCCCATGCGAAACGCTTTGCCGCACCGAGTTACGAAGGGCGTGGTTGACATAGGCACCCTCGTGTATGTCCCTGAAGAACACACCCTCTGTTGCGAGATGCACTTGGAGAGAACTCCCGAGCACCTTGGCGGTAAAGGGTGCCATCCACAAGCTTGTATGGGCGGCACGCCTTGTATGGCCGGAAGCGCTTCGGCCGTCGTCGGGTGGTCTCATCGCAAGGTACCGGACAAATGGCGTTATCCAGTCCATTGCACCTTTCGATAACTGAGCGGCACCACTGTCTCTGTTGCCTCGTCCGGAGAGCGTGATTGAGGGCTTGTGAAGGTGCTCGACGAGCACCCTGCCGGAAGCAGATTCGTGAGGATCCATACTTGGATAGCTGGTCGGCCAGAAGTTGTCCTTCCAGGCACGAAGAGCACCTCAAAAATCGAAAGTCTTTGCTCCAACTTCCTCACTTCAACTGTGTATCGCGCCATTGAGTCGCCAGCGACGCGATACTCCATGTTCACACGGTTGATGACCAGCTATGAATCTCCTTTCACGGATCGGTCGTTGGACACCGAGCGACTTGCATGCTCTTAGTCCCGCGAGGAGGGTTTCGTACTCCTTGGCGTTGTTAGTCGCATGAAGTGTAGTTGGATAGAATACTGGAGTTGCTCTCCTTGAGGGGAGATGAGAACAAAACCAGCCCTCGAGTTTCCAGTGCGGGAGCCATAAAAAAACAAGGTCCATGGGGGTTCATCAGGTTGCTCGGGAGCTTCCTGGGATTTGGGCGGGCAAGTCCATTCAGCGACAAAGTCAGCTAGGACCTATGACTTAATAGCAGTTCGGGCATTAAATAACAGATCAAACTCGGCTAGTTCCACTGCCCACTTAGCTATGCGTCCGCTTGATTCCTTGTTCCGTAGGATTTCTCCCAGAGGGAACGTGGTCGGGACCAAGATTTGATGCGCTCGAAATAGTGGCGAAGCTTCCCGGAGGACATGAGCAAGGCGAGAAGCTTCGGACCTCGTGGTAACGCCTTTGATCCGTGAAGTACCTCGCTCACGTAATAGATTGGTCATTTATATGCCTTCCTTTCGACCGTCAAGACCCGCTCACCGCTTGTGACGTGCAACCTAGGTACAACAGAGCCGCCGCCATGCAGCGGGGTAGTCGGGGCCGGGAGGATTGGACGGTATCGCTTGAGATCTTGGAATGATCTATCGGCCGTCATCCACTCGAAACCATTGTGCTTGCGCAGGGCCTTAAGAAGGGCGCCCGTGTTCGCCTTTGACGGAAATAAACACCTTAGGGCAGCCATCCATGATGAGGCTCGTGCTTCCTTTACGGTAGTTGGAGCTGCATATTTTCAATGGCCTCGATTTTTTACGGGTTGGCGAAATACCATGCGAACCAATAACATAACCGAGCAACATTCCGGATCGAACACCAAGGTACACTTCTCTGGATTTAATTTTATTCGATGCTGGTGAGATTACGAAAAGTCTCTGCCAGTCTTTTACATGATCCGGAGCATACTTGCTTTTTACAACTATGTCGCCGACATAGACCTCCGAGTTTTTCAGCCATTGCTCGGGAAGGTCTTCTCCATTAAGCAATCGAACGTGGCACCAGCATTGCGAGATCGAAAGACATGGTCATTATAGCGTAAAGTGCCGAAGGGGTGATGAAGGCGATCTTCTCTTCATCCTCGGGAGATGCTTATTTGGTGGTAACCGGAGTAAGCATCTAAAAACTCAGAGTGGGCATCCATGATCGCATCGACCGGTGGTCAATCTGGCTGACGGAAATTGTCCTTAGGACAAGCGGCGTTCAGATCGTGTGATCGACACATCCTCCACTTGCCGCCTTTCTTCTTTACAATGCGGGTTGGCTAACCACTCGGTGTGATCAACCTCGCGGATGAACCCAAAGAAGCGAAAGGGCTTGGTCGATCTTTGATGATCTCTGTTTGAATTCAGCGGCGAAGCTTCCGGGCGACGAGCTTTTATCCGCCGGACGGCCGATTTGTGCTCGATAACCTCCTTGGGACTCGGGCATATCGAGGCGGCTCCCGTGCAAACACATCTGCATTAGCTTCGGAGAAAGGCAATGAGCTCGCTTTCCTATTTGGGGTCCAGTTGGCCCCAAGTGAACTATCTTAGAAGTATCATCAAGCGGCAATGGAACTTCCTTGGTTTCTCCCCGGTGAAGGAGACCCTAGGCGCACGGACTTGGTCTGCGGAACTTGAATCAGCTGGCGGAAGCTGGTTGACGGGGCAAGGGATCGCTTCGTCGCAATCCGAAAGCGCTTTGTAGTTGCCCTTGACCGTGATCACACCGTTAGGACTGGTATCTTCACGCAATGGTAAGCGTGGTGGGACACGACCATAAACTTACCGAGAGATGGCTCGCCCAAGATTGCGTTATGCCGATGGGAAGTCGACCACGTCGAAAGTGATCAACTCTGTCCGGAAGTTGCTTGGGTTGCGAAGGTGACAGGCGGGACAACGCCCCTAACGACTTGACGACTTCTCCGGAACAATCCGTAGAAGGGCATTGCGACTTCCTTGACTTGGAGCGAGGAATCGCATCTCATCAAGACCTTAGCGTAAAGCAGTCCAAAGCGCTCCGCCGTCCACTAAGACACGGCCAACTCTTGCGTTCGCGATGGTCGGGCGACCACCGATGGGAGCCGCCGAGGCTTGGTCATCCCAGTGGGGCAATCCTCCCGAGAGAAGGAGATGGGGACCTCGGTCCACTTCATCGATTCAGCCGAGGTTTTGCTTTTCGACGTTGTGGACCTCTCGGCGGCTTCCTTGAGGCTGCGCGAGAGGTATAAGCCGAGAGCCGTAGAAGATGATGGCGATATGGTTCACGGGCTCTTGATATTCATCATCATCTTCCGATCACCATCGTCGGTTTGGCGCTTAGCCTTACCGGCATCACCTTGTTCGGGCGGGGTGGGCATTGGGCCCTTGCCGTTGTAGAAATCTTGAGCTTTGCAGCCCAAGTTCTCTGATGGCATATATCGTGCCCGTAGTGTTGGTGGAATTTGCAAAATCGGTCGCTTCGGACCATTCTTGCCTTGTCCGCCTCCACAAGCGTGCTTTTTGCCCTTGTAGTTATTGTTGGGCTTCTTACGCCCATCCTTGGGAGGAGGTGCGCGATCTATACCGGCGACGGTATTGTTCGTGATCACATTTGTTCTTCTTTTCCGGGACTTCTTGTCACCGGGGTTCTTCTTTGCTCTTCTTCTTCTCATCCACACCAGTTGGGGCGGCTCGCCCTTGTCAAACGCCTTCTTGTCTTGAGCGCGCTCTGCAGCGTTGGCATAGCGATCGGCCCTTGAAGCAGTCGTTGGCGGTCCAGTCTCATTGATCTCGAGATCTGCGTGAGCGCTTCGTCGCGGACTCCGCTTTTGAAAGCGCGGACAACGGATTCATCCGAGATGTTCGGGATTGTGTTGCGGATCTTAATGAAGCGCTTCACAAAGTTGCGGAGGGTCTCCCCGTTCATCTGGATCATCTCGTGCAGATCATCCTCCTTGCCCGCACGCACGTAATGACTCTTGAAATTAGCGATCGAGGCGTCACAAAGCTGGTTCCATGGTGATGGAACCTTCTGCCGATTGAACGACCACGTCCGAAAGCGGCACCCTCAAGGACGGTCGGGAGGTAATTAGCCATAACGAAGCTCGTCACCCCGGCGCCATGATGGTCGTAGCATAGATGGAAAGGAATTCCTCCGGGTTACGAGTCCCATTTTACCTTTCCATTTGACGGGCTTAAACTTTGAGGGCCACCGGACGGCCGGCTTCGTCGAGAAAGCCCTGCAGACCCAAAGCATATGACCGCCACCTTCCCGCGGAACCTAGTCTTAAAAAGACGTTGGTCCTATTGCGCGAGGAACTCCTGCCGAACGGGATGATTCGGCTGGAGAAACTCTCTCGGGACAATCCACCACTCCTTCCTCGTGGTTGCGACGACGCGCTCCTCACGAGGGGACCGTCCGTGATCATCGCGCGCGCGCTTGCCTCGTGGTCGCGATGACTACGAGGACTCGGCGAGCGACGGCGACCACGGTAGCTCGCTCATGGACAAGGATCTTCGACGGTGACGAGGGTCACGCGATTGATCAGAACTGTCCGAACCGTTCCGGGCAGTTTGGCTGCGCTGCCTGGAGGAGTTGTTGACTTCTCCTAGAGACTTTAGGCCTTCAGCCAATCGTTCTAGGTTAGAAGCAACAACATCGCCCATGCGGGCGAGGTCAGCTTGATTGGTGGATCTGAGGACCGTTGCTATAGCTTTGAGCCGTTCCCGACTCTGATCTATGGGCCCCGGGATCCTCTGAACCATCCGCGTCGCCCGATCGAGTCCGTCCGCGGGAATTAACCCGAGCAGGAAGCTCTGTAGGGAGACTTAGCGTCGACGCGAGGTGGGTCGCGACGCCGCCGCCATAACCGCTCGCAAACCGTGCCAAGGTCGATTGATGGAATCGTCAAGGTCATGGGCGAATGACTTCTTGCTCACAAGGAGCCAAAGACCTCGTCTTGATGTCGGGCGTAGTTAACCCGCCGACCTCGGCAACGACCACGGCCGTGCGAGGATCCTCGAGGTTCCTACATCGGCCATGTTAATCTTGCGGGGCCATGCGAAGGTATGCTAGAGCGGTGTCATCGCTGTGTCTCCACGGTAGAATCTACTAACATAGCCTTGAATCGGCTGATCTAAACCGTCGTAAAGATCATCGGCCCGTAGTCGCTGCCAATGATGGGAGTGCGATGCGAGATTATCTACGCCATGTAAGCGAGACATCGCGCCGGATGCGAAAAGTGTTCGAGACCGAACGATCGATCTGAACCGACAGGATGAGGCGTCTGTCGCCGAGTCGTAGCCCTCGTGAAGTATCTCTCAGATCGCCGACGGAGTTCGACATGCTCGTCTGCGTGTCCCCACTGACGGCGCGCCATTATCGACGGTTGGGATATCGACCCAAGTCAACCAAGGTTCTTCAAAGAGGAGATAGGAGACACGCCGAACAACCGCGAACAACAAACGAACAGGAGACAGGGGTTTTATCCTCGTTCAGCCTCTCGAGAGATAATAGCCCACGTCCGGCCTTTCTTTATATCAAAGAGGATTACAAGGTGGAACTCGGCGAGATCAGCAGGTCTCGGCGTAGTAGTATGCAAAATCTATCGGTGGGTCTAAGCTAGATGCTAAGATGTAAAACTCAATGCGGGGATCCTCTAAACGCCGTAGGGCCTGTTTATATAGTCTTGAGCAAACCGACCTACTGAGAGGAATATCGGTAGGGCTAACTACGAGATCGTGAACTAACTCAAGACATGCCAAATATAACCTACGGAGATAAGGTAATCTCCTAATCTTGGGGATCACGACTCCTATTCCAATCCGGAAACCAACGTCAAGGTCTTCTCGTAGTCAGTGCGAGGTAACTCTGTTAGTCGGACTCAAACAGAAGCCTTGGCCATTACGTATCTCGCCACCAGAAGTCGTTTCCAAGACACACATGGGCTAGATAGAACCTTCCGAGGAGCCGGGCCTGGTAGGTCGTTTCGATTGGGCCGTCAGGAGTGGGCCACGGCAATGGGCCGTAATCTAATCCCGACAAGATCGAGAGCAGGCGGCGATCCGGCCGCCAGTATCGAGAGGCTTCGCCGTTATCAAGCAAGACGGTGTGTGAGAGGACCTTTGGCGTTAGGCGACCTCGTTCTGCGCAAAATCCAAAGCAAAGCGGGCGCAACAAACCGCTCCCCAGAGGAGGGCCCTTCAAGGTGGTCTCGATCTCCGCCGAGCTCGGTCAGGCTCGCCGAGGATGGTCGCGAATTGGCGAACACTTGAACGTCGAGCGGTGAGGAAGTTCTACCCGAGGTAGTCGTTCCAAGAGCTTTTGCCCTTCCTTTGAGCCGACCGTGAGGTCTTCTTCCTTTCCTTTCGCCTCGGGGGCTGCATTGTACAAAGCCATCTTCAATATAAAGATAAGTTACGTCTCTCTGTGGGCATCTGTTCTTTTTCGCTTTAAGTCATTAGAAAGCATTCATTGAAAGTGGTAGCGAAAAAAGTACTTAAAGTGATGGCCCTTAGTTGTAAATGAGCAACGCTTAACTTGCGGCTGGGCGAGGCGAGGCGGACGGAAGGCGGGTTCTATTCTGGTGTGTCGGCTCGGTCTGGGCAATGCGTCAACGGCGGCACCGGCGTCTAGACCACTTCCGAAAGCTAAGCTCTCGCCACGCAACGCTTAAGGTCGGTTCGCCAAGAAGCCGTAAGGGTTGAAGTAACCTGATGCCTAAGGAAAAAGCGCTCACTTTCGAGAGAACGCTCTGTCTAAAACTTTTGGCGATCAGTGGTTTAACCGCAAAAAGTCTGTTAGAAAACATTCTGTTGAAAGCTGATAGTGAAAAAGTACTTAAGGCTGATGGCCCCTTAGTTGCAAGAGCAAACGCTTAAGCTTACGGTTGGGCGACGCGACGCGGACGGAAGGCGGGTTCTAGCCCGGTGTGTCGGCTCAGTCTGGGCAATGCGCCAACGGCGGCACCGGCGTCTAGACCACTTTCGGAAGCTAAGCTCTCGCCACGTAACGTTTAAAGTCGGTTTGCCAAGAGGCCGTAAGGGTTGAAGTAACCTGATGCCTAAGGAAAAAGCGCTCACTTGCAGCAAAACGTTCTATCTAAAGCTTTTAAGCGTTCAGGTGCCCCAGTTCTTCTCGCAAATAAGAGTTTGCGCGAAGCTAGATTGAGACTCACGACAAAGAGCAAAAGTTTGCATTAACAGGGTTTGTACAGGACAAAAAAGAAGATGAAGGAGTTCGCCTACTCCTCGTCTTCATCTTCGTCGCCCTCTGCCGGCTCAGCGCCGCCCATCATCGAGACACGGTTGGTGGCGGCGTCAACCCGCGACTGCTCAATCCGGTCCAGCTGGCGCGCGGGTTCCCCGGTGGCGGCGTCGAGGTCAAAAGCGGCGTTTTGGTCGAGCGATTACCCAAAGACGAACAAGGCCGCCGAAGCGCCGTGGCGACCATCTTCGATCGCCCGCGCCCGCATCACCACCGGCAGATCGCGCGCAGGCCTCGGCGCGCGCCCCGCGGCCCACATCTTTGCGCCCAAAGATACAGGGCGTCCGGGTACAGACGTGGTAAGTAGGCGGCGCGAGCATGTCGGCGAGACCGAAGGCACTCGGAGTGTTCGCGCGAAGGACTTCGGCGGCTTTGGTGGCGAGGCGGCGTGCTTGCCGCCGACCTCGCAGCCGCCATCTCCTCGCGGCGACCTCCGCTCCAGCGCCGCCGCGGCTTCGACGGTTCGCGATGCTGGTTAAAGCGCCTTCCGTGCCGCCAGTGTGGCGAGGCTCGGATCGCCTCGAAGGCGCGGCGTCGGCGGCAATAGCGCCACGGCGTTAGCATCGAGCTGCGGCGGCGGCGAAAGCTCCAAAGATCGCCTCCGTCGGTGGATCATGAAGCGGTGAAATTTGGCGATCGTCGCGGAATGGAGTTTGAGGCCTGACATCCGACCGTCGAATGAAGATAAGCGAAGCAGGGGTTCGATATGCGAAAACATGCAGCATGCTAACCTAACTAAAGTGTGCGTAAGTCGCAGAAAGCTACCCGCGCGGCGCGCGAGCGAAAGTCGAAGGGCGGCGTCAAGCCGCTTTGGTTGCGAAGCAATGGCGCGCCATCACAGTTAGTGCCGTCGGAGCGGTATTGGCCTTGAGTGGCGCCCGTGCGGGAAGCGTCGGGCGTTGTCGCCGGAGGCCGGTAGCGTCGAAGCGCCAGCAGAAGCGTTAAGCGCGAAAAAGAAGAGCTGTGCAGCGGCGCCGGCTCCACAAGTTGCCGCGCTCTCGCCCGTGGCGGGAAGCGCGCGGCGGCGGCAGCAGGCCCCCACCGGAGGGGCGGAGGAGGCGGCAGAGCTCGAGGAGGTGGAGGCGAGCTCTCTTTGGGCTCCCCTCTCCCTCCTCGTCGTCGTCAGCAAGGATGAGGCCGCACTTCCCGAGAGCGCGGTCGGAGTCGGCCGCCACGCCAGGAGCGGCGGCAACCACGGAAGCTTTGGTGGCCGCTGGAGGCGGTTCGCGGATCTGCAGTGGTCCCGACCACTTGGACCCGGACCGAGAGACCTTCATGGGGTAGCCCACAAATCTTGGTTGCGCTCCGTGGATCCTGTCGCCGCAGGGCGGATGGTCTCCGACAAAGAGATGTCGTCGTGGCGCGGTCAGAGCTCCGCGACCCATCGCCGAGCACGTTCTCCGGCACGTTCCCTGCGGCTGGGCGCAGGAGAGAAGAAGAAGTCATAAGTCACAAGGAGTCAAAAGAAGAGACGTTCCAAAAAGACAAGAAACCCAAAAGAATGAAGGAGCATTTATCTTGAGGACAAGGCGGACTCCATCGTCATCGCCATAATCTTGCCAGCGGGCGAACCCTCATGCGAGGCGAGGCGAGGCGGCGCCGAAGAAATCCGCCGCATAGCGTGGGTTCGGTGAGCCCGTGCTTGGCGAGCTCGGCGATCGCCCATCATCTCCTCGGCTCGGCTGAAGTCGTCGGCGGAGACCCCGGTGGCAAGGGATTCGCAGAACCTCGGGAAGATCAAGATCGTCGCGACCGGAGTCCTCCACGTCTGACCATTGGCGGTGCGATCCTTCGATTGGACTTGACCGTGACCGGGAGGAAGGCGGCGTCGCGAGCGTGAAGTAGCGACTTCTAATGGCCCCGCTCGGGCGCGACTTCGCGTGCAGCGTGAAGAGCCGGCGTCAGAGCGGGAGGTTTGGCATCGTCCCCACGAACATCTCGCAGAGGTGGACGAAGATGGTCAGTGCCACAATAGAATTGGGGGGAAGGTGCATCGCTGGATCTCGTAGGGCGAGCACCGCCAAGAAGAACTCCGAGTACGGCGGGACAAGCCCCCTTGACATTGCCCAAGTGAAGGTCACAATCTCCCCGTCGCGGGGGCTTGGCACTATGGTGCCAGCGTGGAACCGGACGGAGATGAGCGGCACGAACCCTTGGAGCCGCGTCGCCACTTCCTCGTCGACAACCGTGGGGCGAGAGCGAGCCCGGCGATGGCGCGTCCTGCGGCGTAACCGTGATGCGTTTGGGCGCCATGGAAAACGGTGGAGGAGTTGGCGAAAGCAGAAGGTGGCAGCGGCAAAGAAGGCTCTGTGGCAGCGAAGAAGGAGAAGGGCAGTTTGAGGACTTAGCGTGCGGAAGGATTGGTCGCGGCGCCAAGACAAGTATTTATAAGCAAGGCGCGCGAGCGCGACGGTTTTGATTCCGACCCAGCGGCGCACAATCATTACCCAGCGTTTGATTTCAATGGCGGCGCGGTTCCCAAGGAAGATCGTGCGCAGATGGAGAATCAGCGTCGGCCGCCACGAAGGTGGGCCCTCACGGTCGTCTCCGCCGACAAAAGCGGAAAAAAGGTGTCTGCTGACGGCTCGCGTATCATGGTGGACCGGAGGCTCTGTCGGTGTAATAAATACCGTGGTACAAAGAGTCTGAGAAGATCAGCGGGCCTGCGTCAAAGGGCGACAAAGGCCCAGCCAGCGTGGCGAGCCTCTCGAAGCGCCGGCGAGGGCCCCACACGTCGGCGAGCGATCAGACCCAGCGTGTGGGCGAGCCCCTCGGCGTATTGCCGGCCCCGCGTCAAAGGGCGACAAGGCCCCAGCGCAGATGGGCGAAACCCTCGAAGCGCCGGCGAGCCCCACACGTCGCAAAGGCGTCGAGCCCAGCGTGTGGCGAGCCCCTCGGCGTATCAAGCGGGCCCTCGCGTCAAAGGGCGACAAGGCCCCAGGCGTGCGTGGCGAGCCCCTCGAAGCCGGGCGAGGGCCCCACACGTCAAAGGGCGATCAGCCCCAGCGTGTGGGCGAGCCCCTCGGCGTATCAGCTGGCCCCAGACGTCAAAGGGCGGCAAGGCCCCCAGCGATGGCGAAAGCCCTCAGGCGCCGGGCGAGGGCCCCACACGTCGGTGGCGTCGAGCCCGGCGTGTGGCGAGCCTCGGCGTATCAGCGGCCCCATGGCGTCGGTGGCGACAAGGCCCCAGTGGCGTGGCGAGCCTCTCAGAAGCCGGGCAAGGGCCCCACACGTCGGTGAGCGATCATGCCCGGTGTGGCGAAGCCCGTCGATGGCGCCGAGCGATATTGTCGCGTCGGCCAAGGCGCTGGCGAAGCCCTCGGCGCGTAAGGCCCCCACATCAAGTGGGGCCAGCGTGGCGTGGAGTGTTGCGGAAGAGTCTTCGGCGAAGGCTTCCCTGCCTGCGGCGACGGCGCATTAATGCGACATCACGCGGATAAACGGTGAAGAAATGATTACCGCCACGATGACCCTCGCAGTCTCGGCGGTACATCCATCGTGGCGCAATGGAATTGACCGGCAGAGAGAGGGTTTGCTTAAGATAGCCGCTGCGTCGGGAGGAGCAGTGGGCCCCACCCGAACTCCTGGTGTGACTGCAGGGTCGAGGCCACTGCGGAACGCGAAGCGGCGCGCTGGCGTGGCAAGCGCAGACGCGTTTTCGTCTCTCTGTCGTGTCTGTCTGTATCGAGTATCAGTCGCCTACCTCGGCTCTCTCCGTCGGTTCGAGACTTGTATAAAAGGAGAGGAGAGAGAGGGGAGGGGGCACGTTGGGTACGAGCGCTTGGAACACACAGTTCGCAGGCATTCTGTAAACCACATTCCATTCAACCACAACAAGAAACGAGCTAAGGCTCAGCAGGAGTAGGACTATTACCCGCAAGGGGGTCCGAACCTGGGTAATCCCCGTGTGTTGCTCTCTGCTGCGTCCAACGCTCAATCGAACTGAGTGCGGCTGGTAGGCTAGCAGGTTAGAAATCTGACTAGGGGTGTGATCCGCAGTGGTTGAGCGGTGAACACGCCGTCAATATCCGGACGGAAACTCCTCTAATTTGAACGGATTTAGGGTTGATTTGTAGCCTTGCTCTTGTTAGACAATGATTTGAGTGAAAATTGACTATTATGTACTTCAAATTCGCTTGTGTTATATATATGATGTGGTAGCATTTTTTAGTAGTCCACGCGTTAGTTTAGGTCGTGCCCAGGCTCTTCGAAAGTCCTGGCTCCGCCACTGCTCGCCACACCAAACAAGCATGCCATATACGAAAGGTCATGCAAAGCAACCGCTTCAAGGATCATAGTAGGCACACCTTGATCACCACAAGTAAACTGGCCTCTCCATGAGATCGGACAATTTTTCCATGCCCAGTGCATACAATCGATGCTCCCAACCATACCAGGGAACCCACGAGATTCACCTACTTTAAGCAAATTCTCCACTTCATCACACCTCGGGGGTCGCAGGTACTTCGGACCAAATTTGGCAATCACCCCTTCAACAAACTTTTCCAAGCATTTCAATGCAGTGCTTGCACCGATCATTAGTATCTCATCCAGTTGATCGACAAAAGGTACCATATGCTAACATGCATATTGCGGCCAGACACTTCAAGCGGTGAGAGACACCTTTCGATTAGTAGCATCAAAGCTATCTCTAAATTCGGAATTCCATTCACCGAGTGCACTTACAATACATAGGAAGAGTGGTCTTCTCATCCGAAACCTTCTACGAAACATCTCGTCGGTGTACATAGGCTGGTCAAAGAAGTAGTTTAACACTAGTCGGGAATGAGCGCCTTCACTATCCCTTGCTATGTATCTCCTTGGACCACTTTCTGTGCCTCCGCCGTTTATGAGATGGCTCCACTCCTTCCTCAATCTTCTCTTTCAACCTGAGACCAATCCGGTTGGCAACCGAGTCCAACACATCTTGCTCGACTACGAAATCTTCTATTTTGTAGAACTCAGAAGGATCTATGTTGTCAGTATCTAAGGATGAATTAGAAGGCATTCTGAAAAATAGAGAACCAAAATTTAAAATTAATCATTTCAACCACATCTATTCAACAACATAAGCAGTGCATCTCTCTCTGCACTTCAGTCAAAAAAACACAATCTTTGATCTCTACCTGTGACCGTTATCCTAGTGGTTGTTGATGCAAAAATTTCTGCACTTGACACTTGATAGCAAGTATCCACAGCTGAACAAGCTTCAGTTTCAAATTCAGATGCATGTGTCTTGTGTTCAGGCTAACTTTCAGATTCAGACTTCAAACCTAAAATAAAATAAAATGACCCATCTGATCAATCCAATTAAATACATGCCTGAAATCAAAATAAGGCACTACCAGATGCAACCAAAATCGGTAAACATCAAATTTCAATAGCCAAGCTTGCCTATCTCATGCACTTTAAGCACAAAAATAAACTTCTTTCATGGCATCACTCATACAGCAACAAAGCAAATTGCAGATTGCAGATTACAGCAGCAAATTACATATAAAGCAATTAGCGAGCACTTAGCAGGAGGAGTTGGATCTTACTACCACTCGACGACGCGGAGGCGGCCTCTTTGCGTCGCGGCGGCGGCGATCTTCTTTGCTTCCCTGCCCACCACCTCCCACCGATTGCATCACCGCATGAGGAGAGGAGAGCCGGTGGTCGGGCATGATGGAGGCCCGACGGCGCCGCAGTGCGATGGAGACCCGGCGAAGGCGCGACGCGATGTGATGGAGACTCGGTGGCGGAGCGGTCCGATGGCCCCGCGGCGACCCAAGCGAAGACACAGAGGCAGGATTTGGGGGAAATTCGGGAGACGTCGGGAGCGGTTGGGCGTAGGGGATCGAGACTTTTGGGGCTGGACACGATGGGAGATACAACGGGCGTCGCAAAGTCGTCTACAGGCCATCGCTACCTCTTGGATTTGGTTTAGGTCGTCTCTCCATGGAGCGACGTCTCTCCAACTCATCAATTGGCTGACGTGGCATTGTTTAGAGATTGCTTAGAGACTGCTGATGTGTACTGTTGTACATGCTCTAAGTGGCCGTATCTATTGGGTTGAGCCGGGTCGGTGGTAGTAGCGTTTGTTTTTTTTTCAGCCAAAAATATCAAACAATTCATTGCTTCATGTGCTTAAAACGGAAACATTATATAGTTTCTTTTAAAAAATCATTTCTTTTTCTTACTTTTTTTTTACAAAAAACTACTCTCTTTCTACCTCCAAGTTAGAAATGGTTCTTCTCTCTACTCTGATCTTCATCCCTCCAACTTACAAATGACTCCTCTCTCTTGGTTTGACTTAGAATCTGATTTGGCTCTAACTCCTCTCTATCTCTCTCGGCTTGACTTAGAATCTGACTTGCTCCATGGCTCCTCTTTTGGAATAGGACTGCTCGTTAACTCCTCTTTTTTGGCTCGGCTCCTCGGCTCCCTTTTTTTGGGCTTGGTTCAGTGTCCCTTCCTTTGGACTCAAGCTCAACTTGGACTGATGCCTCCGAATATGGATTAGCTTCTCTGGAGCTTGGACTCTTCTTTGTGTCTTGGAATATGACTTGGCTCCTCTTGAGCTTGGACTCTTCTTGGCTTGGCTCCTCAGCTCCCCCCATTCTCGACTTGGTTCGGAATGTCCTTTCCTTTGGTCTCGAACTTGGCTTAAACTCTTCTTGGTGTCTCAAAATATGGCTTGGCTCCTCTTTAACTACTTGGACTATTCTTGGTGTCTCCGAACATGACTTGGCTCCTCTTGAGCTTGGACTCTTCTTGGCTTGGCTCCCCATCCTCATCTTGGTTCAAAATGTCCCTTCCTTGGTCTCAGACTTCGCCTGGACTTCTTCGTGTCTCTGAATATAGCTTGCCTGCTCTTGAGTTTGGACTCTTCTTGGTGTCTCGGAATATGACTTGGCTCTTGAGCTTGGATTCTTGGCTTGGCTCCTTTAGCTTGGGATTGGAATCTAGTTTAGCTCCCCCTCTCATTTGTTTGGTTTGGCTTCCCTCGTCTTGTATTGGCTCGAAAGCATACTCAGCTTCCCCTTCCTTGGCTCGGAATCGAAATCTGGTTCTCTCCTATCCTCTCCTCCTTGGCTCGTCTTGGAAAATGTAATTGACTCTTATTTTATTGGCTCGAAAATCTGACTCCCGTTTGCTTGCACTAAATGTTGGTCGGTTCTCTCGCAAAACTCCTTCAAATAAAGCCCGTGAGACGCATGGTCAAGAAATTGAACCGCGTGGGTGAGGTGACCAGCTGCCGACCTCACCATCGGGCTAGTTCCCGGTCCTCAATCCATTGTTTGGTTGAAACTTGTCTACAATTTTGCATGACTAGCACGTGTCTCTCAAGTGGATTCCTTCAGGTGTTTGACAAAATGTTTCGATATAGAAAACCAAACACTGCTACCACGAACCTAGCGCAACCCAAACCAATAACAAGATATGGCCACTTGCGTTATCCAAAGAATTCTTTGGACTATTCACATCCAAAGATTTTTTTTCCACCATTCCATTTTGCCAAAAAATACCACATCTCCTTTCAAATGATCCTCTCTATATGTCCTCACTTCACTGCTCTTCGCTCCTTTAGTTATTTAGGCCTTGTTTGTTTCAGATTAAATTAAATTAAACTAAATGAAAATTTGCTATTTTTGTATAAGCCAAATGATGTAATGTTTTGTAGTCATTTTTGTGGGGTTTTAAATAGTACTTCTCAAAGTTTGTAAAATATTTTTTTATATTTTTTTGAACTCGTTAAGACGTATTTTGAGGGGGTCACAAATTTGCTACAGTAAAACGCAACTCTATATTAATCTGAAACAAGCAAGGCCTTAATGTCATGCATCCCACCAGCTAAACGGTCGCGAACCATGGTACCGTTGCCGTCGACCATTTGATCGCTACTCCTTATTTATCCTCCCTCCTCCACCGATTGACACGACGCCTGTCTGTCAATAATCATCTATTGCCATATATCCTAGGAATGGGGCATGCGGTGGTGGCAACGCCAACACCGTGTGTGGGGAGGTCAGCAGGGCGACACCGCTCTTACCAGCGAAGGATAAAGGAGAAATTTTTTTTGTAAAATAAAATGGGGGTGGAAAAAAAGCAGCACATAAATCTCTTGAAACATGTTGTACCGTGAGGATAGTGAATGAAAATCCTTGAACCTTGGGTCCTTACTCTAAAAAGAAGTCCAAAACTAAACACGACATTCTTGAATCACAATGCCATGATCCAATCCCCATAAGTAAATTAAAACAAGTAGTCACATTCAACATGGCCCGTGTACACCACTGTGTGTGTATAGGTCGAAAGGGATTCCATTTTTTTTAAAAAAGAACCACTTCCACTATTTTTCCATGTGCTCAACTACATCGTGCTTTCTAATTTAACTTTGTACGACTTAAGCTTTTTAATGGCTGTTTTCTAATAACACTAAAATAAGAAAAGTACTAGATAATAGTATGATTTGATATATCTTAAGCTATCGAAAACTTACTAAAATATAATGCACTAGAAAAGAATGCATGCCCAAATAAATGGAAAGTGCACTTACCATGTTTAGGTCGTTAGATTGGATGTAGTGAGCTAACCCTACGTCCCTACCGCCACTATTAGACGATCTACAGTAAAGATGAAGAAGAAGCTACAATGCTACATGTCAGGTCTAAAACATTACACACAACCCCCAATAATCAACAAAATGCCGCCTCTTAAACACTCAACAGTGAGGCCCTGTCCATGATCGCAACAAAGCCTACAAAGCACATAAACACAATGCAGTGAATGCACCATGCACATGGCGGCAGCACTGCAGCAGCACCAGACGGACAGAGAAACGCTAGCCAGTTCACCGCTCAACAGCTTGCGGATGAGTTCGCCGTGTGATGATGCGACCAACGCCAATCAACGCACAGAAACCCCATCATGGCGCGCGGCCGCCGTTCTGCCGGTGAGCGATCCAACTCGCCGGCGGGGCCATCCGCTTAATTCGACCTAACGATTCTCTCTGATTATCTCGAACAGACACGGGGATTTAAGTTGATGCAACGAACGCGTCGACTGTTCATCGAATCCGGCCATCACGAACCGGCCGCATGCATCCGTGATGCGTCGCAAGCGTTTAAGGTGAATGGCGCCCATGGCCATAAGCCATGGACGATCGATGAGAGGCGCAGCTCGCTCGCTGGATCATGTGAAAGCATGTGATCGACCACACCACCCCGCCGCAAGCTGACAAGCGCGTTGTGACCTCTGCTGCCACTGCGTATGCTGCTGCATTGGTCCCGGCTCTCTCTCGTACGCATGCACAATTATTTGGCTATCGGATGCGAATAGTACTTGCGTGCATATGAGCTGAGCCTGCCTTGTACAGTTGTGCGTCCCCGGCCGTAGCCAAGCTATGATCGATCCATCCGTCGATCGCGTATATAAAAGCGGCAGGAGACACACGCATGGATCATGAATGGATATACTGGGGAGAAGAGGCTGAGGCAGTTCATCGTAGGCAGTAAATCCTGCAGTACATCTCCTAGCAGATCGATTAATTCGTAGCTTAGCTAGTGGCAACAAGAGAATGCACTGAGCTAGTAGATGGTGCATGGGACGGGCGTTAATCAAGTAATCAAGCATAGTAGTACGTGAAGTAGGGTTTTAGGGCAGCAAAATATCGATCAGCCGTACGAACAACAGCGACCGACTTCCTTCTCCGTTCATTAAGTCGTAGGAATCTGACGACGCGAGGTCTGATTCAGACGGACACGCGTTTGATTGATTATCACTAACTCGGAGATCAGCTGAGCTCGATCTCCAGCCAGACACAAGCCACAAGTGTAGCGACCGATGGGCCGATGGATGTATCTATTTGCCGGCGAAATGCTACAGTTTGGGACACCGACCGGGTAACGAACGCCACGTACAGCGCCGCTCCGGGCACGAACAGCGCTCGCGACGGAGGCAGAGGAATTAACCGGGCACTGGCGAGGCGCAGTGCGGAGGAACGTGATGGGGCCAAGAGGCCGAGCAGCCCAGGCTATAGCCGTCCTTGTTTCAGATGCTCGCCTCATCCGTGACAGGTTTGCTGCCGTCTCGATCGATGGCTGCCAAAGTCGTCAGGCTGTAGTCCGCTTGCTCTTTTGACAGTTGTGATCGTCCGTTGGCAAGCCACTGAATCACTGATGGCGAGCCGAGCGACGTGGCGGCAGGCTCACCGAAGGCCTCGTGTGCGGCTCCCGGGCCGGTGGCATTCTCTGAAACCAACTAAAAATTATAATCATTTAAAAAGTCAATGTAGAGTCAAAAAGCATAAAATAAATTACAGACTATAAGAAGAACCACTTAAATTTAAACGAAAATTATTACAGAATACTATTGTCAAGGATTGAGTTATACCTTGCTCGAACAGTAAAACGTTGTTTGGTGTGTACCCATGTATCCCCTTGCCCAGTGTCTACGAACGGGCATTTTTACTTAGGATGGTGGTGACGCGTCGGGCTAGATGTTGTCCGGCATTGTGTTGATCAAGACTCTGAAAGGCTTGGCGTTTTAATTAAGGCTTTTGCTGGCCCTCGCGTCGTCCCTAAGGGGCGGCTCGGGGGCGACAAACCTCCCCACCAAGCCCACTTTAAACCCTAAGCCTTGCTGCCGCCACGGACGACGGCCCTCCTCCTCCCCCTTTCCTCCTCCAGCTACCCTCTCTCTCCTTCTCCCGGTCTTGGCCTTGGCGCTGGCACCAAAGTGGCATGACGGCATGGTGGTGTCCTCCCGTGGCGCGGTTGGTCTTGGCCAGTGCCTGTGATGGGGTCCTCCTCCTCACCCTCCTCCCTCCTCATGGTGGCGTCGGCGGTGGGGCCCTCCTCCTCGCATGTGGCGGCAGCGGTGCGGGGCCCTCCTCCTCGCCCTCGCCTTTCGTCGTCACCCGGCGGCGGAGTCGGTTCCTCCGGCGTTGGCCGCGGTGAACCCCTCCTCGCCTCGCCCTCGCTGGCATTGTTGGACAGCGGCGGTGGGGTCTCTCTCCCTGCCCTACCTCTCGTCGTCGCCCCTGTCCGATCTGGCGCGCTTCCGTGCAGTGCGGCGTGGTCACTTCTGCCGCCGAATCCGGCCGGGGTGGCGATTCCGTGCGGATCCGGCCTCTATGGAGCTCGTCTCGCCCGGTGTCGTCCTCGGCCTCTCTCCTCGTCGCCGTCTCCACGCGGCGTCGGTGTCTTCTTTCGGCGTTCTTTGTGGCCCCTGCCCTTCTGTGTCTTTCTCCCCATGCTGTGTGCTTCCGTTCTCTCCTTGTGGAACCGGCGTGG
The DNA here is from genome assembly GCA_036346415.1 of Raddia guianensis. Classification (NCBI taxonomy): domain Eukaryota; kingdom Viridiplantae; phylum Streptophyta; class Magnoliopsida; order Poales; family Poaceae; genus Raddia; species Raddia guianensis. The sequence continues at coordinate 17,218,325 of CM070536.1, forward strand.
CGTTGAGGAGGTTTGCCTGGGTGGCGGTGGCTGGAGCACGCCGACCTTCTTCATCGGCATGGCGTCTTGGGTTTTCGGCGGCGGCGTGGTGCTTTGGTGCGGCTATTTCGTCACCCGGTGCCCTTGCGGCTTCGTGGGGGTTTGGTGATTCGTGGCTCGTCTTCGCCTGCTCGCTTACCTCTTGTCTGAGTGTCTTCAGGAGGCTCGCCAGGTGAAAACCTAGCCCGTTCGGGCCGGCGATGGCGACACCGTTCTTGGTGCCGCTCCCCTCGTTGGAGGCATCGTCGTGTGCGTTCCCCTTCCTGTTGAAGCCTTGGGGTGCAAATCCGATCTTCTGATCAGGCGTTGGCAGCGTGCTTCGCATCGTTTCCTTGTTGAAGGCTTCGTCTTCAAGGCTTCGGCGGACTCGGCTTAGCGGAGGTGGTGTATTGGGTGGCCTCGCTTGGTGGTGGCGGCTGCGTCTTCCCTTCGTCTGTCTTTGGTGCAGGCATCCTCTGGTGGCTCGCTGTGGTCTCGCATCCTGACCGGTGGTGGCGGCGATCTTCTTCCGTGCATCCTTCTCGGCGGTGGCGGTTCTCGTCCGCTTGCCGGCTGATGGTGGCGTCTGGCCGTCGTGCATCTCGTTTGGCGGTGGCGATCGCGGTCTTGCCGTGTTTGGGCGTCTGCCCTGTTGTTGGCAGTGTTGTGTTGTCTGTAGCCTCGCATCCCTCGCGTTGTTGGCGGTGCTGGTCGCCCCCTCCCCCCTCTCTCCCCCCTCTGTTTCTCTTCTCTTTGTACAGTGTTGTTCTCCTCTACTTAATGAAATGGCAGAGCACCTGCCCCTTTAGCTCAAAAAAAAAAATTAAGGCTTTTAATTCCTATGTTTCTTTCTTTCTTATATTTAACTCTTTGCAACCCCATCTCTACAATAGTATTACCCTAAATACATGGAGCCATGTATTTACGGTAGGGCATTTTCAACGGTGTCTCCCGTTCAGAAGGGAAGAGAGAGGTTTTGACAGGGAGCAATTCTCTGGGCAATCTGCACGTTAGCAACCTACCACCACAGAACCACCTTCTCGCGAGCGACAAGGTAAACCTTGTGACGCAGCACGTCAACCTACCAGGCTACCACCACGGCACCACCTTCTCGTGAGCGACAATATCACAAGATAAACCTTGTGACGCTGGTACTGTCAATTATAACCTCCCCCTTGTCCGTCTGGTCACGCATGCGGCTTAAACGAAGTTAATGCTCGTGTCGAACACGAATGCTCTGCCTCTGCCGTGCCACTGCTTGCTGTCGGCTGCCTTCTTTCTTACTGAAATCCAAGGAGAGACCAGACAGCAGTAAAGTTCAGTTCAACTCAGCTCAGCTCGCTGCTGATTCATTATTGAATGCCACTGCCACAGCCCACATGTAGCTCTATCTCTACTCTATGAAACAGATGCGTACCATTTTGCACTCCCAAGTCCACGAAAACCTACTTGCAAGTTGCAACACAAACTAAAAAGCTACCAAAAATTTATACACATGACATGAACAGCCGCGCGTCTGCAGCTGCTCTCCCTTGCCGTTGCATTGATCAGTTTTTTAGTCCTAATTTTTTTGAGGAAATGGATCAGTTGACCGCGTCCTCGCACGAGTCTGACAGAAGCCAGCTCGCGAACGAGTCGAGCTCGTCCGAGGTGCATCCCATGGTGGCCTGCGGCTCGGTCGGGGCCATCTCGTCCCACAGATGGGACGCGAAGCCCTCCCAGTCCATGTCGAGGAGATCGTTCGCTTGGGCCTGATCCGTTGCGTCTTGGCCTGTTATCCAGCTTCCCGGCCCAATACTACTGCCGGGGTGCAAGGCCCCAATCTCCCTTTCCGCCTCCCAGAGCCCAATCTGATCCATCACGCTGTCCGCCTCCCAGAGCCCAATTGGATCTACCGGGTCGAGGGCCGTGGGCCAGGTCGCGTCCTCGCTGCACGGTCCATCCGGAGTACCGCGGCTGACGCTGCTGCTGGTGTTGTGGGGCTGGCTCTGGTCAGGGTCCACCACCGCGCTCCGCGGCTCGTCGCTCTGCAGCGTGCTCGACGCCGACGCCGACGGAGTGGCGGCGGTGGCTCCGGCGGCGGCGGCGGCGGCGGCGGCGGCTTCCTTCACCTTGGCGGTGGACTCAGCCTCTGGCTCCGGTTGCTTCTTGCTGCTGCTGCTGCTCCTTGGCGGCTGGCCGGCGGTCCGGCCACCGCGGCGCTTCCCGGCGGCGGAGAGCTTGCTGATGTCGAAGGTCACGGCGGCGGTGTCTGGTCCGGCGGTGTACTTCCTCCGGAAGGTGTGGATCTGTCGGCTGAGGTGCGAGTTCCAGTAGTTCTTGATCTCGTTGTCGGTCCTCCCCGGTAGGTGGCCGGCGATCAGGGACCACCTGTCAGTCAGCACAACAAAATTGCAAGCACCTGCGCGTGAGTTGATTCTCCCAGAGATACGACACGGCGACACGGCGAAAAGGGAAAGGGCGAGCTACAACACTGCGCGTTGGCAATGGAGTCATGCATGCGGCTCGCTACCGCGTATAATTGCCATCCGACCGTATCGCTGAGCACGTACCGTATCGTTGAGCGGAGAGAGCAACAGAAAGCTCAGTGAGTAGAACCCGTATTCTCAACATAAAGGCGTAAATAAATAGGCTGAAGCAGATGGGCGCCCTTTCCATTAAACTAGCAGGACCCACAGACAGCGACTGGAGTGCCAGATGTGCCCACCCTCGTGATAGAGAGACGCCATGACCATGATAACATCACAGGAAATCAAGGTGACCTGTATGTCTCACGTCTACTGTGCACGACGCCATACGGGTCATTTTTGTCAGAACTCAGAAGCCATATGGTTGAATTAAACTTAAAGCCCAATCTAAGTTACTGCTTTTTTGCGTCTTCTTGCCTTGTCATGTTGTCATGGCGCTGTTGCAACAAGGGACTGTTTTCGAAGGCTAGCCGGTAGCCGCTGGTTGTTTGCCCTTGTTTTTTTCGGTTTAAGTTAAATTAAGGCATTCTAAAAAAAAGTTAAATTAAGGCCCAGTTCTTTTCAGCTTAACAGCTTAACGGCTTAACGACTTATTTACGTTTTAAAAAGACATATGTGTTGAGTTTTTTGAATCTGTTTTTTCATTTGAAGGTGGGTCCTAACGCTTTAAAAAGCAAGTCATACGAAATGGATCCGAATCTCGAGACTATCTTAAGAAGCTCTCAAAATTTAGTCATTTCAGCCGTTCAGATCAGCTCAAAAGAACAGGGCCTAAATTTTGTTATTTCTATACAAACCAAATGATAGGACTTTGTAAATTTTTTTAGTGGGGTTTAAATAGTTTTTCTTAGAATTTATAAAATATTTTTAAAATATTTTTTAAAATTCTCAAGACGTCTCTGAGGGATCATAACCTTTCATATTAAAATTTTCATCATTTTTTAGCTGAAAAAATATCTAGAGCATTTGTGTGCATCTCACAATTCACATACAGACGATGGTGTGAATGTTAGTCCGCAAAAGTGTTGGTTATAAATAAAGGAGTGAGGAGTTTGTGTGATCCACGAAGAAACATCAATATCAATAAATTTGTGTATGTGTCCCTTATATTTTTTGACAGAACCAAAACCATTTAGAATATGGGCTTTTCTTTTTAAAAAAATGAATAAGATATAGTACTCCACATTCGGAGTATATATCAATTATTAGATATAGAGCTGACGCTTTGTAGAAACTTTGCTGGGTGAATATGCATGGCTTTTATCTATAATTGCCCACAGAAACGTCTAGCTAGCCGTCGATTTCGTTTTGCTAAATTTTGAACACGAGAAAGCATCTAAACCATGCATTTCCTCGTGTAAGCGTTGCACACTTTTTTTTAGGAAAGCGACGTGTAGCGTTGCAAAAGGCCCCGAAAATTTGTATTAGGATTTTTTTTTTTGAACAATGTATTACGATTTAGAAATCAACATCACGCATTGTTTACTAGAGATATATAGTAGGTTCTGCTTGACGAATTGATTTAATGGTGTGTTGTATTTTCTCTCCTTTGTCTTATTATGAAGTATGCTTCGTTCTTTATCTTTTATTTACTGGGAAAGAATATTTCATAGGAATACAGGTACTTATAGAAGTGCTTAGGGGAATTTATCATATAATATAGGATGTTACATGTTCTTAGAGAAGTGCTTTTTAGAAGAGGAGATGCATGTGTGCTTAAGTTAAAATATATATGCTATATATAGGTGCTTAGAGGAGGTCGTAGCATGTAAGCACCTACATCGGCTTCTTGGCGTTGGAAGAAAGATATTTTTGATACATGTTCGGTGATATGGCAACACTCTCTTCTTAGGCACTTGTACATGAACACTGGACACACACCGCATTGTATATACCAGGAATTTATATTTCGCAGCGCCAAAAAATTCGTTGCAAACCGAAATAACCGGATTTCATGACAAAATAAAAATAGAGATTTTGAATTTTAAACAAAAAATTATAAAAATTAGCAAATCAAGAAGTTAAACTATGCATCTTATGTTTGAACAACTTAGTAAGGCATCATAGGTTTTCAAAAAAAGGATATCGTGGCTTCTTTTTTATATGTTAGTTTCAAGTTTTATAAATTTATTTGAATTCATAAATTCGAGAGGTGATTTAAAATTTCGTTATGGACCGAAATTACCGAAATTTGCGAAACTTCGGCGAAAGAAAAATCCCTGGTATAGACCTTAATGAGCGATATCTCGTGTCTTGATTTTACATTCTATATGATATAGATATGCGAATATTTATGCAGACTCCATGCCATGCCTAGCTAGTGACCTTACCTAGCTGCGAGAGCATAAATTAATGAACATGTTTTATGTTTATATGCACATATATATGAGTGTTACGATATCTTCACCCTCCAGAGATCGATGAGCTAGGCGCCTAGTAGACATGTGTTTGGCTATACACACAGCCTAGATGTTTACGAGCGTTACGTGTACGTTTCCTAGCACCATATATTTTTTTGACTGATCGGGGATGTGCCAGTTAAACTGTAGACGTGCCTGCCCATTAACCTTAAATCTGTGCTTAACTGCTGAGGAGGACGTTTTCGAAATTGATAATTGACCGATAATTAATGCTAAATGCATTCTCTAGAACCAGGGCCCATAAATAGACGCAATAAGACACATCAGACGAGCTCGCTCGAAATTATTATGTTCGGGTCGTTTTTTGCCATTGAACCTGTCAACTATGAATGCCTTGTCCCGAATCTCAACGGAGAGTGATCATACACGTTCTTTTTTTCATAGGAAAATAGTTTCCCCTTATAACCGGCACAGCGCACACTCTGTCTTTTTCTTTCTAATTAAAAAACTATTTATGAACAACTTTTAAGACAAAAAACCTTAGAGCATTCCCAGCAGGGGACGTATCAGCGCCGGCCGGCATCCCTGTGCACACAGGGTGGGAAAAAAAATTCAAACTTGCAGGCTACAACTGGCGGGCAGGGGAGCACGAGCGCGGTTAACGCGCTGATGCACTCTGCCTCTCCTGCTGGGGATGCTTTTAGAGCTCATGATATCAAAACGTAAAATTATGATTCCATCGTACGATCTTTTTTAAAAACAGATCTAAAATTTTGAAACATAAACAATCCAATCATTATTCGTCCTCTCTCTTCTCTACGCTCCCCTCCATCCCAGCCAACCTGCAGCAGCCGCCACGTCGGTGCCGGGACAAGCAGTGGTGTCCAGGAATCAAGCCAGATCGACGCGCGCTCTGCTACGCCGCAGGATGACTCCATCAGTCCATCCCATCTTTCCTCGAATCGAACAAAGTTTTACCGGGCCCCTTTTAGCATGAGCAGCCAGAGCGCACATGCATGACAAAACCCAGATGCATGCATGTTTCTTTTTTCTGCCCAGGATCACGGCGTTCCGGCGTGTGCGCCGGTCGGAGGCTCGGCTCGACAGACGTTTTTATAAGGCTCTCTTTGGAGCCGAGCTACGTGGCAGTGATTCTACGAATCTTTTTGTTGTCTTAACAATCAAATACAGTTAAAAAATACTTTTTGGCCTGGACGTGTACGGCCAAATACGCCACGGTTTTTTTTTTGGGTTGGGACGCTAATTCTCTCGGCATCCGCTTCCGCTCTACGAACAACGAGCAAAACCCGTAAGCGGTGGGTGGAGCACTGGAGCAGTGCTCTACACACGTAGAGAACAGTGCGGTGGATCACGTGGTGCATGCGGACTTACTATCTAGAGCCGTACCTGTTCCCAAGGGTGGCGTGCAGTTTGACGATGACGTCGTCTTCCTCCTTGGACATGTTCCCCCGCTTCACCCCGGCCCTCAGGTAGTTGATCCACCGTAGTCGGCAGCTCTTGCCGCACCTAAGCAGCCCTGCATGTACATGTCGCGCCGGTGAACAACACAAGCATGTTAGTGTACGTGCATGCCTGCCTAGCTAGCTAGCACATACGTACTCCCTCCTTAGTTATCGGTGAAAGCTTCAATTCGGCCAGCTAGCGACAGAGACAGCTTATATAGCAATGCTGGTTAAGATTAAAATCTGCAAAATCGAGACTCTCAAAATGCAACTTTAAAAAATATATATTACTTCCTTTCCGGTCAGAAATATTTGACGTTTTAGTTTTGCACAGTTTTCAAGATACAAGTTTAGCCACTGCCCCTAAGTTTTTTCTACATAAGGCATATTTCAAAATGTAACAAAGATTAAATAAGTTGTGAAATCAAGAGAAATTTAAAAGAAAATGATCATGGTATAAATGCCTTGAAATATGAGAGAGAACATCATGTGAGAGAGTTGTTCATAAATTAATGTATGCAAGAGAATTGTATCATAGATAAAGGTAGAAAAGAAAAACATCAATAAATTCCCATGAATGTCTTATATTTCTAAACAAGATCATTCAAACTATATGTCTTGCATAAAAAATGAAGGGATTAATTATTATTGTAGTTTGTTTTAAAACCATAATAAAATTATAATATTAATAAAATACTCTTTAAGATGAATATATGTATATAATTTTTATGTGCTAAATCTAATTATTCAAAAAGATATTTATGGCTCGATTTTTTAAACTTTAACCAGCACATATCTGAAATGTCAATTATTTGAGGCCGGAAGGAGTAAAAATTAGTTTAAAGATCTTTGAAAACCCCATTAAAAGTCTCACAAAAAACTGAGTAAAGTCTCACAAAATAAACTGATTGCAAAGTGGATACAACATATGGCTCGTAAAAAAAAAAGATGAATTTAAAAGCCGTAACTTTTAGTCCCCGTTTAAGCTGAAAAAATGGGGATAGTCTCAGCAGGAGAATAGGAGTACTATATACTACCATATACAGTACATGTGGATGCGTGCACACGAACAAACGTGTACACTGTGCGGTATTTACCTGCATTTTTGGGCAGCGACCTCCATGCGCCCTCGCCGTGCTCGGCAATGTAGCTGGCGAGTATCTCGTCCTCCTCGGCGGTCCACCTGCCCCGCTTCAGCCCAACCTTCTCGCAGCACGGCGCCCTCCCCATTCGCGCCAATCGATATTCCACCGATCCGTCTCCCGGTGCCTATGTAGCTGACTCCTGCGTACGGATGATGCAAGCGGCGGAAACGGGCGGGTTTGGGTCGACCCGGCCCTAACACGCATGGCCCACACAAAAGATCGTGAGGTAAAGGGCCAAACCCACCCTCTGTTCCAACCGGACCCTTGAAACCCAGAGACCACGCGTATCGATCCTCAACATCTGTCTAAGAAGCCAAGTAAAGTAACAGCTAGCCAGTGGGCAGTGACGTACAAGAAGCAAAGCAGAGTGAGCAATGGATGAGTGCTAGCTCGCCGGAGCAGGAGGGTGGGGCAAGCTTGAGGCCTTGCGGTGGAGAAAAGCTCGAGCTCGCTCGAGCCTCGAGCCTCGAGGCAACACGTCGTGGACGAGCTCAGCGGTGGCGCCACGGCGGCAGGCGCGCGCCGGATGAGCGCGGAAGCTTCGGCGGCATGTACCGCAAGCGCATGCAGGAGGGGAGGAGGCAGCGGGTGAGATCGCGATCGAGACCTACGTGCAGAGACGCCGAGCTTGCCGGCCGAGAGCGGCGGCGGCGGCGGCGACGAGCGAGCGCGGGAGCAGATGGCGCAGCCGCTGAGCTCGCCAGTAGCCGGCCGGGGCGCCGGGCGAGAACGAGGCAGGGGGAGGTCGGCGAGGCGTGAGTGCGCGAGTGCGCGAGGGCCGGAGTTTGTTTGTATCTAGAGTACTTGTCTCCCCTCCCAGGTCCTAGGGTCCGACCTCCCGTGTGATGCCTCTATTTATAGCGGAAATGTCTCGACCCTCCTAGAGGAGGTTCCGCATCCACTATATCTGCCATCAGCGTTTGTGCCGAGATTCGTGCAAAACCATTGTGCGCCCCCTCCCCCAGGGTTTTATGTATCCTCAGTTTTTTTCTATATTTTTAAAAGACCAGAAGGCATCCTACAATCGTGTATTATTCAAAATAAGCATTCGTGCAAATTACAAAACCATTGTGCGCCCCCTCCCCCCGGGTTTTATGTACGGCAAAGCCTCCTCAATTTTTTTCTATATTTTTAGAAGGCCACAAGGCATCCTACAATCATGTATTATTCAAAATGAGCCGGATATCCCGCATATTTGCACTCCTAAATCTCATATTTTGATATAAACTTTTTTCTAACCTCATATTTAATATAAATTATTTTTAGATTGGTATTATTTTATTATTGTAATTTTTAATCTAATCTGTTATAATTCGAACCCACAATAATCAACTGTGTGGATATTTTTTCTCTCCAATTAATGTATTTTTAGTGGCTTCATTTAACTTTGCTTTCATTTAATATACTCTCTCCATTATGAAATAGTAGTTGTTTTAGACATTGACACGGTCTCTAAAATAGAGTTTTAACCATAAAAAACTTTAACAAATTTATTTATAATGCATTAAAAATTATAATATTATGAAAGTTTTTCAAGATGAATATATCCATACAATTTTTATGTACTTAATCTAAATAGTTTAAAAGTTCTCTATAGATAAAGTTTTAAAACTTTGACTTTCCCGTCTAAAACGACTACGATTTCGTAATGAAGGGAGTAATAGACATGCCTTAGCCCAATAACCAAAGGGAAACAAACAAGACAATGACGAAAGAAAGAGATGAATCAACCAAAACTTAGTCTAATTCCAAATTATAAAAGTCACTGGGTCATGGCTCCCACAAATTATTCCCTTTCTCACACACAAAACAACTGCATCAACAAGTAAATCTTCTTTCTCTCAAAAAAAAAAGTAAATCTTAAATGTCTGACTGTCCAAAGGTTGCAGACTTGAATTGAGAGTTTTTTCATGAGGTCATCTACATATTTATTTTAGAGTTTTTATGTTTTTATTAGTTGGTGTACATTGTGGGCACACGAAAAACCTCGTGTACATATGACACGTCGTATAATCCTTCTTGCTTCATAGGCTTGCAAATATTTTCTCATGCAATCAGGTTGCCACTATGTTTACAAAAAAAAAAAAAAACATTATCATAGAACAAAGAGTTGCACCGCATCTTATCAATTTCATTAACCATGCTCGTTGCCAACTTGAAAAGGCATAGAATGAAGGTCGGGATGGGTGTTAGTATTGCATCTACGAGTACTAATATACTCATAAAGCTGAAATGACGAGCTTGCTAACCCGCCATTCTCTTGTCTATACAATTTTAAAGAGGAGCAAAGTCATTCCTCGACGAAGAGACAAAGGAAGCCCCAGAGTCATCTTTCTATGTTGGACACACACCTCCGAGATACCTTCCCACCATCCAGTCTCCCTCCATCTTCTTCCCCACTCCCTCCCCCTCTCATAGCATGCGCCTAGCAAGAGCCTACCTCGCGCACCTTCTCACCGCAACATCAACGCCACTGCTGTTAATTCCTCCTTCCCACGCCACCATGCCCTCAACCCTTACTGTGCCACATTGTCGAGGCTCATTGCCTCCCATTTCTCTATCCATCCATCTCTCTGCTAGTTGCATTGACAACGTCCCTTTGCCAGGGCCACAATGACATGCACCGACCATTTGCACTATTGTTGTTACCAATCTCTTGGTGGATTGCACAAACGCCCCTACACTAACTGCACATATCGTATTGTGCAAGCCCTACAACAATGATGCCCTTTTTTAGATATGTCCATGTGAAATAACAAAACCAGTAACAAACCCTTAAAGGACAAAACTGCTAAATTAGGAACACTCCAACCGCCTCCATGTTGGACATGAGAACCATCGCATCCATCATCAGTGTCAACTCCATGGGAGATAGGAAGACATACCAAAATCAAGAGTACTTATGCTAGCATCGAACCCCGCTGTGGCCACAAAGATGGAAGACAAAGCTGAGAAATTGTCTCTGGACGCACCTGTTGTTGTCTCCAAACCCGTTCACGTTGGAATCCATTCAATCATATCCTTCACAAAGTGAAGAGCCCGGTCCGAAACAGTACTAAATAGAGAAAATATGTGGTAAAAATGGTGACTCCATGCTTTGAACCAGGAACCTCTTGACATCCAAATCCAAAACCTTATTACCACACCTACTAGCCACTAGAACTTGATTTCACTTGTGTTGGTTGTGTCATGTTATATTATAATATACATATTGATGAATAAAAAATTAGAAAAACTAATCAGAAACAGGCGGGCCGCCCGACCACGTCTTTGGTCCGGCCCGGCGCTGGCGTCGTCTTGTGCCAAAATACAGTGCCTCGTGCCGGCCCGTTTGGCCATCTATACTCATCGATAACACCAATTGCACTGTTGTCGAGGGACTTATTGCTACTCACCACGATAGAGCAACTAGTAGATGAACAAGCAAATTAAAGAGGAGGGCATCGTCAATAAAGTCACCGTGCGCCACCTTACAACCCTAAAGCCTAATCCTACCCTACTTAAACCTACTCCTATACATCCCCTAACCAAGATCAGCCTAATTACCCCGCCTGGGCGACGACCCGGACCCGTGCAATATTAGGGATTGACCATATTTTAGTTGACTATATATTTTTTTAATCTTCGTTGATTTTCTAGGCCATCCATTAGTATAGATCCCTCACACCGTCTATTTTAAAAGGTTTAGTTAAAGAAAATCCAAGATTTGGTTGCGATTATGTCAAAATCCAAACTTCAATTGCATTCTGTTCGAACCCTACACTCTTTCAGGAATTAGTACATTGTAGAACGAATGAACGATGTCGTATTTTGCCGTAGCTCCCCCACTATTTCGCACCACTACAAATGTAATGACAAAGGCAATGACAGTACTTTGGACGAACGATATGTAATGAGGTTTAAATACTGCGTGCATACATATTATTGCTATAATATATACAGTGCATACGCATGTACTTCGGTACTTGTCTGGATTATCTATTTTATGCGGCATATTTTCGAGAGAAACGATTTGGTGTCGTTTCTTATTATCATGTACATGGTATAATAAGCAAGTAACAGTATAACACAATTATGATTGGTCGGGTCTACAAGCTACTTCCTCCGTTTTTATTTTTATTTTTTTAACGCCTTTGACTTTTGGACACACCTTTAACCATCTGTCTGATGCCCCTGCGTTGGATGTCACTTTAAGATATGTCATCGAGTTAGAGGGTATTACATCCTATGTCTAATTGAGTAATTGTTATCGAAATCCCTTTTTATTTTTCACTTTTTAAAATATTTGAATGAATATTAGGAAATAGGTAATGTCTCTTTTATGGTGTGTTTGGTTATCCGTTTATAGATATGAATTCAGAAGAAGTAAGAGCCTGCGGGAGAAAATTGTACGGTGTTGTTCACCCAAATCGAGCGAATGAAGTCGTACAACATATTGAGAAAATATTTTAATTTTATGTATCCCATCATTTAGGGTGATTTGGTACGATTCACCTAACCAAACAAATCAATGGACACATATGTTGTACCGTACCATATAAAAATCATCTCAGATAATCGATGAGTCACTGAAGTACTTTCGGCACAACAAAAGTAATGCAACATGGAACAAAGGGCTTGTTTGTTTCAGATTAATGTTGAGTTGCGTTTTACTGTAGCAAATATGTGACCCTCTTAAAATACGTTTTAACGAGTTCAAAAAATTATGAAAAAAATACTTTACAAACTTAAAAAGAATTATTTAAAATCCTACAAGAATTACTACAAAACATTACATCAGTTGACTTAAACAAAAATAACAAATTTTCATTTAATTTAATTTAATTTAATTTAATTTAATTTAATCTGAAACAAACAAGGCTAAAGCTTGCCATGCATGTGCTGCACGCGGAGAATGAGAAAATCGCTTATTTGCCACCCCCAACAATGCCCACCCTTTATTTGCCATCTTTCAGATTGCCACCCCCCAATTTGCCATCTCCAACAGTGCCCCCAGTCCTTATATGCCATTTTCACCCTTTTTCCCCATTTTCACCAATTTCCCCATTTACAAATTCCTCTCTCCTTCTCCTTCAAACCGCGCCGTGGCACGCCGGTGAAGCATCATGTGCGATGGCGATAGTAGCAATGATGAGCGACGCCGGCGAGCTCGAGGAGGACACGGCGGCGGCGAGCGCGGTGGCGACGAACTCGAAGCGGCGGTGATGCCGATGGTGAGCTCGAGCTCGAGGCGGTGTTGGGCGAGGCGGCGCCGGAGGATCTTGGCAGTGCAGCGTTAGAGACGGCGATGACAAGCTCGAGATCGAGGCGCCGAGCGAGAGGGAGCAGCGTGGCGGCGTGGAGGGTTAAGGGTTGTGGGCGGAGGATCGGCGCGGCGGCATTGGGGAGACGGCGGATGCCGCACCGCCGAAGCTCGAGCATGTGGCATGCCATGGGAAGAAGGAGAAGAACCTTTTTTCTATTTTGTTAAATAGAGAAAAAGGATAGAAATGGGAAAAGTGGTAAAAATGGCAAATAAATTAGGGTGGCACTGTTGGGGATGGCAAATTGGGGGTGGCAAGCTTGGGGATGGCAAATAAAGGGTGGGCATTGTTGGGGGTGGCAAATAAGCGATTTTCTTCGCGGAGAATAATCTACGAAGCCTTCTGTTTCTCACTCTTTTGAGAGGAAATATGTAACCTTCTTTTCTGCGAGCTTTGCAAAATTTGGATGCAACAAGGAAATTACCGCTTAAAAATACGGAGTAGTCACGTAAGGCATTGGTATTGACTTGTAAATTACTAATTTTTATGTGTAACTTTTAATTTTAATTTAAGCTAGACAGTGACGGATATCTGCTGCCCTGCTCCCGTTTTCGCTGGGACAGCTGAATGCACGACAAAATGGGTGCCTGTGTGGGGCTGCAATGGGAATCGCGCATGCTCCAACACCAGACGTTTTTTCACGTTGTTCTTTCGGAAGGGGACGCGCCACAACTTGGCTGATATGTACAGGATCAATTAATTAATTAAACCGAGATGTAGCATGTATTAGCATATTCAATAGCCTTCCGTTAATGCCACCTGGTAAAACGCTATATATGTGTGTTAAATAGAAAATGAGATAGAGGGGCTGTTGGGATGCTCATGCTCTCGTGTCCGCTGTGCATGAATGCATGATTACACATCGTACCTACGTTCATACAACGGCGAACAAATATGCCTGTTTTTTTTTATTGTATAACAGATTGCTCTCGTGCTTAAACATGCATGCATGGATCATCAACTTAGCGATAGCGATAATCACAAACATGAAAATTGTAGCGATAATCACAAACAGATCGCCAACACGAGAGATCGAGATGCACTTGACGTTTGTATTTCGTGGTGCTCGATCTGCTTGCACCTATTCTCTAATATTTTATACTTTGTTAAACTTTAAAATTGGATTCTATAAACCTACTCCATCTCTAAGATTCCAACTCTCATGCTACTGTTAGCTAATAATCAGCCCTAATGAATTGGTATGATCAGGGGCCTGCCTGCTGATTGCCTCCGGGCGGCTCGATCTGGCCTCCCCGTTTCTTGGATGGGCAATTGGGCATTGAAAAGGCTCAAGCAAGCGTCACTAGCGTTGTCCGGCTGTTTCAAAAAATTAAAGTTGATCAGACCAGAGTGTCTCAAAACCATCATGAAAGACAAATTAATTTACACAGTAACATGAATTCCATAGGCAATTTGGAGAAGCAAAAAAATATCGATAGAAGGCGATTTTGAGAGCCTAAAAAACATATAAAAAAGAGCATAAAAAAGTGTCAAAGGTTTGGCTCGTAGAAAAGGAATTTATAATTGGATTTAAGCGGGAAAAAATCACATGATTGGTGTTTATAAGCATTGGATCCGGTGAGACAAAAGGGTTTTCGTCGCGTCTCTCCTGTTGGTATTGTATCAGTAATCCTATATTCCTATTTTATTCTTCCCTCAATCGACGACAAAGAAATGTGGGTACTCGTGCAATATTTTATCAGCATCGGTAATACCGGTTTGGCATGTGGAATAGTAAAACTAATCCGTCCATGCATTTCTTAGATAAGAAGTTCATCTCATATTGTTGGTCACGCGTCAAGTTCTATGACACATCTTAATTATTTTTTAAAAAAACACATTCATCCTCTTTCTCCTCTCTCCTTTGCCTTTCTTACCAAAGCCAGCGACCACCACCCAGCTACACGACACTGCGGTGCAATCTCAGAGTGGAGCGACTCAGCACTGTCACAACCCCGGCTTCACCGGGATCTACCCATGATCCATTGCTAATCCCAGCGATTAATGCTAGCAACTCATGAGCGACTTTGGATCGAGCATCACAACACAATCATCATAACTAAAAAAATATTATAACAAATGCAAAAATAATTGTACCACAACTACTTATTACAATAGTCTTCATAAACCATATAATAATATTCAGAGTAGCGGAAATCAAAATGATATGTAAGAATAAATATGACGATGCTCTCTAATCCGACCATTGAGACGATAGCTAATCTTCGGCAAAGTCCGGCACAGAATCCTTCTGATCCCGCAGGCAAACCGGAACCGAGTCTTCTCCTAAACAAATATATCCGTGGTTTGTATAGTGAGTACACGGCTATCCAGCAAGAATCCTTAAATATGCATGCACGGGCATAACAAGAACATGGTGGTTAATTTGCATAAACACCTATTCTAGTCAATATTAGTTTAAATGTTGTGAAAACATTTGTTTGAACAATTAATAAGATGAATGAATTCCCAAGGTAACAAACAGAGCTTGGCTTCGAAAGCCCCTCTGCAAAACTGCACAAGCCTCAAATACTCAAAACCAAAACCATCCCATCAGGTTATTATTTAACACATGAGACTACCATGTACGGCCTACCTCCCCTCCCATAACCATGGGAACGGCTATCATGATAGTTTTAACTCTGCAGAGTGTAGCACACTTTACCCATAAGCTGAGTGGTACTTTTGTGTCTTAGCTCTTCCTTAGGAGCCTAGACCAAGTAACAATACAAGGCGATTCATTAGTTCCTTCTGTTAACACCGATACCCCCTCTAAGGTTTAGACACTCGGGTCTCCCTCTTGAGCCAACGGACCGCAGCCCGATATTTTCAAAGTAAAGTGTGTTAGCAGTTTTCCCTAACTACTAAGCCAGGACTAGCACATGCAGGCCTTACATGCTCAAGCTAGCACTTATGGTTGCATTTGTATGGTTTGGCTGGATTGGCACACGTCAAGAGTCCTTAGACCAAGGTGACTACCTCCACAACAATCCTCAATCCACAAAACCACCCGACTTGCCACCTTTAGTCAACACACGCCACGTAGATTTTAGTTGATTAGGATATTAAAGTAACTCAGCACTTCCAATCATACCAAGTCATAAGAGTAATTAAATGATGAATAACCTAACAACTAATAACCCACGAGCACTAGCATCTATGCACAAGGATAGGCTAGGAAAATAACTAAGGCATCAATAAACAGGTTAAATTCACAGGGTCAATGACGCAGTGTGAATATAATAGGTTTCTACCCTTCGCATCATTTTATGCATGAGAAAAATAAATAAAAACAATAAACGGGTGAGTTTTGTAAATTGGGAGAGCAAGATGCAACTATCTTGCCTTGGTAGTACTCCGGGTCTTGGAATCCTCCTCCGATCGGCTCCTGGAAACCTCCCGAGCAACGAGAATACAGATGATCTACAAGTATATGCATATATGCAAGAACAGCAAAACAATCAACAGAACATATAGCTCAATAAAATATATAAAATTTTAGGCTATTTTTGAAAAATAATGGCTCTTGAATCACCTAATTTGTAGTTAGGATGCTCTCGGAACAATTCCTGGAAGTTTTGGGAAAATTAGAAAACTCTGAAAATATTAAACCGGTTTAAACCGAGAAAACCGCGAACCAATGAACAAGGCTAGTTTCGAGCGACGCGCGTCTTGTGACAGGGTGACTCGACGGCGATGGCGTCCGGTTTGGTGGCGGGCGGCGACGCGCAGCATGACGCTGTGTGTGAAGGCAAGCGTGTGGCGGGCGTGAGGTCATGGCGGGCGGGGACACGCGTCGGGCGGGCGGCGGCGGTCGGACGGGCGGCGGGCACACACGCCGAGGCGCCGGCGGCGAGGTGGCGGCGGCGGAGCGGCTGGAACTCCGGCGAGCTAGAACAGGCGCAAATCTTCACCGATTTCAACGATCCAGGTACCCATCTGGACCGTCTCGACGAGATCTACGCAATGGCGTGATCTACAGCTTGGTTTGCGGCAAGCACAGGGAGATATACCCTAAAACTCACCTCGGACTAGGGTTCTGCGATGGCTAGGGTTGCTCTGGGGTGGCTCTCGAGTTGTGGTTCTAAGGGGAGGGTCTTGGGGTGCTTATATACTGCTCTGGTCGACCAAGGGTAAGCCTCCAATAGGTAGAATTTGAATTGGGCTTCAATTCTACTCCTAATATGTTTAGAACTCCCCTATTTTTGGTATTTTTGCAAATAAACGAATTTGGACTTGGGCTTCTGGATCTAGGCAGGTTTAGGCCTCAAATATGTCTTCACCAAGTTTGGGCTTGGGTCTAGCACGTTTGCTCATCATTTCATTGGGCCGACGAGCTCTCGGCAGAATGGCGTCACACTGCGGAAACACAGGCTAGCCTTGGGCTCTGGACTTGAAATTTAGAGGGTGACTAATTCATGGCATTTAGGATCTTTGGGAATTTTTCCAGAATTTTTCAAAAAGATATTCTAGGGTTTTGGCTTAGACCTAGTTTAAATTAATTTAAAACAGGGTTTCGTATATAACAATTCCCTTTTAATTTACTTTTTGGTTTTCGAAAATACAAGTGACATACGACAAAATAGAGGATGTCACAAGCACGATGCGGTGGCTTGAACACATGCCACCACAGTCGTCGGCCCCAACAGTGGTAGGTGGCGGCCTGTTCGAGGGAGGGAGGAGGAAGAACTCGATTGTATTTTAAAAAAGTTTGAGGATTGTATTCACAAAAGATCATGTGAAAGAGGGTTGAGACTATGCGCGGATCTTAGAGTGTGACCAAGGATGGGAATAAGGTTGGGAACTTCTTAACCAAGGATCAAACTGGTGCTCAATATTATATTTCGACAATGCCCTAGACCATTGTACAAGCATAATACAATAAACATATAATTCTAGTATTTATATTTCAAACAACAATAATTCACTATAATATTACATAGTTGTATGTCGCAACGAAGTAGCAGTTAAAAACAAAGTTACACAAGCGGCGATGGCAGTGAAAACGTATGGGGCATAGGGGTGGCGACTGTTGTAAGGGGAGGCAACCCTAACCCATGCGGGGGAACACTGGTGCACTCGTGCGGCCATGAAAAACAACTCCGGGCGAAGATCCTAAACGAGGGCCACACAGACGAAGACTCCGCGTGGGGGTCAACTAGGCGAAGACTTCGTGTGGGCACCACCTAGGAACCCATGTGGCCTTGGAACCAACTCCAGATAAGGATTGCGGAAACTCGGGCGAGCGAAATATAAGCTCATGCTTAAGCCAGTCAAAAGCGGAGCATGGAGTTCAAAGATGCTCAGCCTGATAAAAGTCGGGCGCCACTGTAGCTACAAGTCAAACGGTAGTCGTAGGCAGTCAGGAGACGAGAGTGGCAACCATCTCTATGTCCCTAAAAAGGAAAAGCAAAAAAAAAAAAAAGATAGTGCTTCTTGATTCTAAGCCATGTTCCCCTCATCTTGAGCACCCCCTCTAGCCTCCTCTGTATCGCAACTTTCTGGAGGAGGGTGCCCCAAAATCCACTGTTTGGGATGCCCTGTTGTAGAAGGGGACACCCACCCCCATACAAATCGATGAGAGAGGCGAACCAGCTTGGGCGAACCAAGGAGGTGAGCATCTGAATGAAGCCTCTCTCTCCTGAAGCGAAGCAACGGCGGACCTAGGAGGCGTACACCCTGAGGGACCGCACAACTCCTCTCGAGGCAAGGCGAAGCGGGGCAAGGATCACAACATTCAAGGCTAGAAGTGTTCAAGTCCGCATCACAAAGCAAAGGTGGTTGCGTGGAGGACAGGAGGGTCAGGGGACAACAAGTATGGTATGTTACAGTCGCTAAGAATCAGATCGCGTGTCAGGAAGATGCTATCGTGTCAGGGAGATGCGATAGCTGGCTATAACAACCTGCATTAGGTGGCAGAGAGATCACGATTCGCCGTAACAACAGGGTCCCCTTTGTAATTCCCTTTCTATCCCTGCTTTAGATAGAAAGGTGAGGACAGTCAGGTCTAAGCTAGGATCCCGAAGGTGTTTTTTCTTCGGTACCCCTGGGCATAAGGGAAGGTTGAGGCCTAGGAGGTCTTTTCTTAGCATTACCCCCTTTGTCGTCCTTGCTTTATTCCCTCGGTGAGGGGTTGTACCGGACAATATAAATTTGCCCCCCCCCCCCCCCAAATTATAAATAGGGGGCCTCCGCAGTAATAAAGGACAAGCTACAGTTCATTACATAATAGCCACCTTATGATTGCTCAGCTTCCCTAAGTTGCTTCGCAGAGCATGCTGCGTTGCTTCGCGTGGTAGCCCCTCACAAATCTTTTGTCTGGCTCGGCCAACGATATGCCCCGACGACAATGACCTAGTAACCAAAGCTCGTTGGTCCCCTCGACTCTCTAATTCCGATGATCTCGCCGGAGTTAGGAAGGTGATGGAACCCTCTCCTCATGTCAAAGCTTTAGGTTTTTTGTCGGATCTAGTTTTATAGGGTTAGAGTTTGTCATTCATCTTATACTTTGTAAAAACAGTGTAGTATTATAATAAGTTTCCTTCTAAAATTTATGTGGTGTGATATTCGCCTTCAGCGGCGTCTTTGGTAGGGTTAGTACCCGTGGTCCTCGATTTGTTTGTGGGACATTGTGGTTTGTGTCTGGGATTTGATGGTACTTGATTTATATGATGACCTCCTCGGCGATGTCGACTTCGGATCCTTTTGTGATCTATAGATGCGGTTGATAGGGGCAAAAGAATGGAGAATGATGGATGAGCTAAATTGGAATGTTCGTGCAACATCCACGACAAGAAAAAGGCAAAACTTTCGGAACGTGCAATGAATCCTAATATGATACTAGTACAAACACTATATTGTGGATGCTATAAATGTTTAATCGGGCAAGAAAAGTGCAAGTTTATCTTAATACTGCTTCGAGTAGGTGTTGGTTCAATAGATGGTGTTGCATTATAATAATTTTTCCAATGATTGTAACTATTTGATCAATGATCTAATGAAAACTTTATGGTTCTAAAAAAATACTTAATCGTATGTCAAATATCATACTCCCTTTAGTTACAGATACATATTGTCTTAGCCTTTACATGGTTAAAAAAATGCATATCTGACCACCAAGTAATAGTGCAATAACTTAATTATTGAAATACTTTCAGAAATGAATATACACATAATTTTCATTTGCATAGTCTAAATATTTAAAATATATCATATCTAAACCTTCAAAACTTTAAACTTTCATAAATGGGTATTTGTGACTTATGATAGTGTTATTGTGGGTTCATGCTTTGCTAAGAACAAATTTCGTATTACTTTACGAAATCGTACTATATCATGTTTGATGCGTTTTCACCTATATGTTCATAACATTTTGCAAACAAAACAAGGCTGATCACATCATACAAGTTCTATTCTAAACAAGATTTGTTGTAGATTTAGAAGAAAATAGCGTAATTTTCTCTTATTTAAGATAGAATTGATTTAGAGAATACAATCACTATGGAAGGGTTGCTCTGTTTGACTCCAATGCTACTAGAACAGGACAAGTAGTACTCCTTCACGCCTGTCGTTAAACCGATTGAAATATGTTAAGAATTAAAGTTAGTTATAATCTAAAACCTAACGATCTTATCTCAGCCTAATCACAAGAAAATCAAACTACTTATGCGAAATTGCTTAGATAATTACCATTGCCCGGGAAAGCTATCGTCAGCTAGCTCGGCTAGACTGATATAGCCCGCCCGATGAAGATTCGATGCAGTGATGCAGTGGGAGTAGACGTCACGGGAGATATACGGAAGCAGTGAAGACCACGTTACCGACATGGGGGCGTAGCAACAACAACGACGGCTGTCTTTTTTTGTTACTGTAGCATCACACCACGAGATCGTATGTGGTTGCGGATTAAGGCTTGATGAGATCAGTTTTAGATTGATTGAATTACGTTACATAAATTCTAAACAACGGGATCCCGTCCCGGACGGGATCCCTCCCCATGCGACACGTGTCCAAGCTGCTGTGCAGAGGAGGAGGAGGAGCGTGTCTGTGCAGAGGAGGAGGAGGAGGAGGAGCTGACCTCGCGCGTCGCCGCCATCGACCTCGCCGTCCCCCTCGGCGGCGCCACCGCCGTTTCGGGTTAGGGTTAGGGAATATATTTGATCGGCGGGGTTTAGAAGGAGGTCGGGGAGGCGGCGGACCGGCGTGGATAGGGCTTGTCGGGCGGCGGCGGAGGCAATGTGGGCGCCACGAACCGTGAGGAGGAGAAGGCGGCTGGGCGGCGTCGGAGGGACCACCCTCACCCTCGGGTTAGGGTGGATGGCAAGCGGCGGGGGCAGGAGGGGAGCGGGCGAAGCGGCGCTGCCGGCGAAGGAGAAGGAGGCGGGGCAAGCAAGGGAGTAAGAGGCGAGGAGGCTGCATGGAGGAAGGAGAAGGCGGAGCGAGGAGGCGGAGGAAGGAGGCGGCGGAGCGAGGGGGAGGCGGGCGGGGGAGCTATCCCATCGGGGGGCGGGTGGGACGGGATCCCGTCCCCTAGTCGCCCCCGTTAGGTTAACAATCAAATTGGTAGCGCTCTTCTTTCTTATATGTATATTGTGGTGCAATAGAGAATTAATGAAACCAGTTAGAAAGGTGTGTCTCCGATAAAGGCCTTGTTTGTTTTAGATTAAATTAAATTAAATAAAAATTTATTATTTTTGTATAAGGCAAATGATGTAACATTTTGTAGTTATTTTTGTGAGGTTTTAAATAGTTCTTCTTAAATTTTGTAAAATAATTTTTTAATAATTTTTTGAACTCTTTAAAACGTTTTTTTGAGAGGGTTACAAATTTGCTATGGTAAAACGTAGCTCGACTTTAATCTGAAACAAACAAGGCCCAAATCTGCTCTCGTTAAAAGATGAAGAAACGCGAGATCAATCCAACAAAATCAACCTCGTGGCATTGACTAATGCGGTGCTCCAGGCATGTTGAAAAGGGCACGGACAGACTCCCTCGTAGTCTTCCCGAGATCTGCGAGCGTGATGCCGTGTAAAAACATCAGACTAGCTCTTTCATCTTTTTGTCATTTGGTCGAGATGCAAAACACGTATCCCATCATGGGACGCTCCGCTGGCTGCGATTGCTCGGGTGGGCGAAGCTTTACTTGGTTCATGTTTTCACCACACAGCTGTAGAGCTACGTGTAACAGTTGGGTTCATGTACCCTAGTTTTATTAGAGATTGAGGCCTAGTGTTATTAGAGAGTGAGGCGCAACTGTTGCCCTGCATGGCAGGCTGATTAGTAGCAGTTGTAGTTAGTGCGATCGAAAATCTGGTCGAATGAGCATCAGAGTAGTGGTATAGTTATTTTTAGTGGCTGTACGAGGCTATCACCATGCATGGAAGCAAAATTATAGTGCGTTCGTTCCCGTTCCCGTTTGATACTCCTGGCACGATATAGAGAAAATATTTTATACTCTTTTTTTTATAGGACATATTTTTATTTCAAAAAGTCCTTTTTATAGTACATTTTTTAATTTGAAAAAGTCTTTAGATACATAATTTGACTATTGCATTTGTCTCTCTATTATATATTATCAATTGCTATATGATAATATTGTATCTAAACTAATTTAAAATACAAAACTATAGATCAATGCACAGGTTCCTCTGTGCAAGCATTTTCGGTCTTAAGGAATGTTGATCATGTGTCGAGATTCATGTGTGGTCAACCCCCCCACTCTCTCACCCACTCTTTTGCAAAAAAACCTCTAAAATTTTTGAAAAAAGCAACCGGGTTCATCTTGTTCCTCCTCTTCCTCTCTCCTCCTTCCCTCGCCCTGGCAGAGCCTACTTCTCCATGGCGGCACAATCACCGACGACCACTGCTGCCCGCACGTGCGACCACACCAGCGCCTAGTGGAGGCGGAGGCAATCGGGGCGGGGCAGCTCTTCTAGACGCCGGTGTGGTCACTCACGTCAATCGCAATGTTCACCAATGATCGCGCTGTCGGGGAGGAGCAGGCTCAACTGGGTTGGGGGAGGAGGAGAGAGAGGATGACTAGAGGAGGAAGAAGTGGACTCGATTTTTTTTATATAGAAATTTTAAGAACTTTTTCAAATGAGCGTGTGAGAGAGAGGGTAGACCTCTAACGAATCTCAATGCACTACCAACGATCTAGATAAGCATTGCATTTTCTTCTACAAGCGCATGCATATTTCTAACTATATATATATATATATATATATATATATATATATATATATATATATATATTGCATACTAAAGATGCATATAATTTGACTTAAGTGTTGGTCAAAGTTTTGGAAGCTTGACCTTTTGAAATCAAAATTCATGTTATATTTTAAAACAGAGAGGGAATATATCATTATAGAAAATATATAATTCTTTCATGCTATTAATTAAGCATCTCACCCCTATGTATCATCGTATTTACAACTTGTTCTCTTCCATGTCATTGCTGATTATTCTTGCCAGCTATAATAAGATCGCCAATTCATCCTTACTTTTACGTTCTCTTGTATGCCATTGCAACTTTTATTTCAATAATAATTGAGGCTCACATGCCAATCACCGTTCTTTTCATCACTCAATTCCTCTTCTTCTTGTACACATGTTCTCTTTGCACCTCCTTCTCTCCTTCTGTCGGGGATTAGATCACGGCCCATAGCCATGGCCCACACCCTGACGGCCCAATCGAACAGCCTACCAGGGCCCAGCTCCTTGGGAGGTTCTATCAGGCCCATGTGCATCCTGCCGAACAGCTTCATGGCTGGCACGGTGCGTAATGGCCTAGGATTCCTGTTTGAGTCCGACTCGAATGTAGTTCTCGACGACTACGTGAAGACCCGGACGTTGGTTTCCCGGATTGGATTAGGAGTCGTGATCCCCAAGATTAGGAGGTTACCTTATCTACCGTAGGTCATATTTGGCATGTATGAGTTCGTTACGATCTTGTAGTTAGCCCGGCCCGATATTCCTCGGAGGGTCGGTTTGTTCAAGACTATATAAACAGGCCCCTACGGCGTTTAGAGGATCCCGGCATCGAAGTTTTACATCCTAGCATCTAGCTTAGACCTTAGCAGATAGATTTTCAGATACTACTGCCGAGACCTGCCGATCTCGCCGAGTTCCACCTTGTAATTCTCTTTGATATAAAGAAAATTTGGACGAGGGCTATTATCTCCCGAGAGGCCTGAACCAGGATAAAACCCACATCTCTGTTCGTTCTTTGTTCGTGGTTGTTCGGCGTGTCTCCTATCTCCTCTTTGAAGAACCTTGGTTGACTTGGGTCGATATCCCAACCGTCGGACATTTGGCGCCGTCCGTGGGACACGCAGATCGAGCATGTCGAACTCCGTCGCCGATCTGAGAGATACTTCACGAGGGCTACGACTCGGAATGGGCGGGATGTCTCATCCTCGTCGGTTCAAATCGATCTGTTCGGTCTCGAACACTTTCCGCATCCGAGGCGGATGTCTCCGCTTACATGGCGAGATAGCCTCGGATCGCACTCCGCCATCGGCAGCGACTCACGGAAGGCGATGATCTTTACGACGGTTTAGATTTGTCGATTCAAGGCTATGTCGGTAGATTCCACTGTGGAGACACAGCGATGACACCGCCTAGCATACCTTCGCATGGCCCCGCAAAGCATTAACATGGCCGATGTAGGAACCTCGAGGATCCCTGCGACGTACGTGGCGGCCGGTAAGGTCGGCAGATTAACTCGCTTCGGCATCAAGACGAGCTGCGCAGCAGTCGCCATGCGAGCAAGACGTCTATTCGCCGCAGACCTCGACGATTCCATCAATCGACCTTAGCACGGTTTCGCGACCGGTGTAAGCGACAGCGTCGCGACCCACCTCGCGTGCCGGCGCTAAGTCTCTGTAACATCCCAAATTTTCAAAACCAAATTTGGCACGTTAATAATTTCATTAAAATGCATAATTAAAATATTAAAACCATTTAAGCATTAAAAAAATCATCTTGGCATCATCATGCAACCTTCTGGAATTGGTTTGAGTCAGTAATTTTAAAGTGAAAATCATTGTCTTGGGTGCCAATTGTTTAAAAGTATTTAAAATAAATTTTGTTAAACTTTTGAAAGAAGAAAAGAGAAAAACAAGATTTGAAAATAAAAAGAGAAATCTCTTCTCCTTTTCTCGGCCGAGTCTCCCTGCCCAACTCTCCTTCCTCCTCGGACCTTCCCCTGCCCGCCTCTCGGCCCGGCTTCAGACCATTGCTTCCTCACGACCAACGGGCCGCGCCCTCTCCCCTCGCTCTCGCTGACCGGCGGGTCCCACCGGTCAGACCTCCTTCCCGTGCGTTTTCCCTTCCTCATGCTGCGTCTCTGCCCGTCTCGTCTCGCTCTCGCTCTTCCTCTCTCTTGCTCTCCTCCTGCCTCCGACTAAATCGTCTTGCTTGCTACTGAACCTCTGCCGCGCCATCATCTCCGCCAGACCGGTCCGCGCTTGCCTCGCCGACCGCCTCGCTCGCTGCGCGATTCCGTCATTGCTCGCTTATAACTCCTCGCCCGGCATTGCCGCTTAGCCTTTTAATCCGCCGCCTACCTCCGCCGTCGCCCGTCGCTGGTGCCACCTACTCCCGGAGACCGTGCCCTTGACCTCTGCGGCGCCATCCCTCGCCCTCCAGTCGCCTCTGCTGGCGTCGTCGCCTCGCCGCCGCTATTGCTCAACGGCGGATGTCTTTGCTGCACAGGCTTTCATGGCGGTGGGTGGCAAGCGATGCCCCTCTTCGCTTATAAAGCCGCCCTGTGCCCTCCAATGTCACTCGCTTAGCGCCGTGCGTGCCGACCCTTCTCCTTGGTGAGCTCGCCTCCTTGCCCTCTCCTCCGTCACCCAGTGCCCTCTTCCTCCAGTCTCCCTTCTCTGTTGGTATCATCAGAAGTCCGCGCGTCGCCGGAGCTCGGGGCGCCCGCCCGCCGCCGTAGAAGGCTTCCTCTGCCGCCAGATCCTCCGTCAGGCGGCCTCTGGGTGAGCCTCATTCGCCCGAGACCTTCATTAGCGTCGTCGTCGCCCCTCTTCCTCTCCCGCTGAATCGACCGCCGGTGGCCGACTTTCCATCGCCTATCGCTCGGCGCCGTCTCAACCCGAGGTTGAAGACGACAGGGAAAAGGGAAGCCCGTTTGACTCTGGGCGTGGGCCGCCCGTCTGGGCCGGCCGATGAAGCCGGGTTGTCCCTTTGATTTTCAAAACAAATTTACTGGGCTCTAGTATAAAAGGTTTTGCAAATTATATCAAAAGTCATCTAAAATTACGTAAAATGTCTCAAAAATACTTTGCAGCAATCTGGATTTTATAAAAATACTAAGTTGAGTCTGCACCCTTGTAACCATTGCATTCATATTAGTTCTAGTGCTTAGGTTCCATTATTTCATTGTGCATACAAAATGAGTTTAACATCTCTCTTTAAATAAAATGCATAAAAGCATTTTGTGCCTGATGTACTGTTATTTCCATTTGTATGCTTGGATCGTGCTCGAGTAGGAAGCCAAGTCTTTGTAGAGACTGTCTGACGTCATTGGTTGTTCCTACCCGTCGTCCGACCAAGGCAAGTCCCCCCTTTGATCATATTGAGAAGCCATTTTCGGTTATTTAGAAAATATTTATTAGATTTGAAAATATGCATGCTAGTTTAAAAGATAAACGCCGTATTTGCTAGAATTAGTTATTATGCCAAATAGAAAAGGTAAGAAGTATGGTAGGATAAACCTAAGGTTAAAAATATGAATTGCTAATATTTAAACGCCTTGTTGAGGTAGGATAACTGCTTAAAAATCATTTATGCGGAATGATACAATCATTTGTGTGAAATGAGATATTGTTGAGAAATGTTTGGGGAAGGATGATTTAAAGGATAGCGCATCAAGGGTGATGCTTGATAGGAAAAGATTTTCCTCTTACCCCAAAATCTTTCCGACTAGGGAGATATTTTTGTCGGTTAGTGCGAGATGGCACGGGTTTCTTGGGCTAAAATATAAACTCTCCCTAGTCTAAGGACTGCTCATCCTATAATCCTATGAACGGAGCCATTATTACAAGACGACCTCGAGCTCGGTATGGGACGGACCGATCGTTGGCCCTCGTGGTTGATGGTCTTGTGGCGAAACATCGAATGGGTGCGTAGCCTCTCGAGGTAAAGCGTACCCACTCGCAGAGTTAAAAGCTGTCATGATAGCCGTGCTTTCGCGGTTATGAGCGTCAAGGATGGGACTGATTATATGGTAGATTCTTCATTTAAAAACCATTTTTGAAAAAGGGATTTAAACAAAGGAGTTGAGAAAGGAATTGAGAAAGGTTTTGAGAAGGATTCCGTTTGAGCTGGGAGCCACCGGTGACATTCCGAAATGGGTATCGGCCTATCGGAAAGTGTCACGCGGAAAACCGGACCTGGCAAGTTTGGAGAAAAGAAAAGAAGAAAGAATTTTGTTCTCGCTATGGCACTGAGGCCAAGTGGCGAGAACTGTTTGAAAAGAGCCCAAAGAAAATGTTGAGATTGAAAGTTTCGAACTTGCGTTGTCAAAACTAGGATAAATAAATGCATTTCTGCAAAATATCCTAAGCCCTCCTCTTGTACTAAACCCCATCCGCATATATTCCTGACTTGCGGAGTACCTTTGTACTCACCCCTGTTTTCCCCTTTCCCCCTTTAAAAATTTCAACAGCTGCGGAGCTCCCCTACGACTCTGCTTTCGAGGAGGACTCGGACTACGAGGAGGAGGAGGACTACGAAGACGAAGAGTAGGGTTGCGTGTTTCCTACCGCCGTTGCCTGTGGATTAGGCCACTAGCTAGAATAAAGTTGCGCTATGTTAGGTCCTTGTGTGACCGTCTGTGTAACTCTGTATCTCGGCCTGCGTGCCGTGCTTGATGTATTAAATTGTGACTCCTTTTGGGACCCGTAGTCCCCACGTTGTAATAATGTAATTCAAGGCAATGTATCGCTTACATTGATGTGTGTACTAGCCATGATCTTCGGGACTAGTATCAGATAACACATTAGGACTCGGTCATTTAGACCGAGAGTTCGAGCGATCTCGGCGGAAGCTTTCCTGTTGGTCAATTCCCGCGTGGCCGGACTCGATCAGGCGTAACGCGGATGGTTCAGAGATCCGGGACCCATAGATCAAAGTCGGAACGGCTCGAAGCTATAGCAACGGTCCTTAGATCCACCAATCGTTGATCTCGCCCGCATGGGCGTCTTCATGCGTCTAACCTAGAGCGACCGGGTCAAGGCCTAAAGTCTCTAGGAGAAGTCAACAACTCCTCCAGCGTAGCACCAAACTGCCGGAATGATTCGGACGACTCGATCGATCGCGTGACCCCGTCACCATCGAAGGATCCTCGTCCATGAGCAGGCTACCGTGGTCGCCGTCGCCGCTAAGTCCTCGTAGTCATCGCGAGCACAGGGGAGCAGCAAGACGCGATGATCACGGACGGTCCCTCGTGAGGCGCGTCGTCGCCACCACGAGGAAGGGGAGCGATGGATTGTCTCGGAGAGAGTTTCTCGGCCGAGTGATCCCGTTCAGCGAGGAGTTCCTCCGCGCCAACAGACCAACGTCTTCTCAAGACTAGGTTCTGCCGGGAAGGTGGTCGGTCATATGCTCGGTCGCAGGGCTCTCTCGACGAGCTTCGAGTTGTCGGTGGCCCTCAAAGTTCAAGCCCGGTCACATGGAGAGGTACAATGGGACTCGGAACCGGAGAATTCCTTTCCATCTACGCTACTGGCCATCATGGCGGCCGGGGTGACGAGCTCGTTATGGCTAATTACCTCCGATCGTCCTTGAGGTCTTTGCTTTCGGACGTGGGTATTCAATCGGCAGGAGGGTTCCATCACTCATGGAACCAGCTTTGTGACGCTCGATCGCTAATTTCCGAGAGCTGCATTACGTGCGTCTGGTAAGGAGGATGATCTGCACGGATGATCCGGATGAGCGGGAGACCCTCCGCAACTTCGTGAAGCGTTTCATTAAGATCCGCAACACGATCCCGAACATCTCGGATGAATCTGTTGTCGCGCCTTCAAAAGCGGAGTCCGCGACGAAGCGGCTCACCCAGATCTCGAGATCAACGAGACTGGACCGCCAACGACTGTTCAAGGCGGCCGATCGCTATGCCAACGCGGCAGAGCGCGTTCAAGATCAAAAAGGCGTTCGACAAGGGCGAGCGCCGCCCTTGACTGGTGTGGATGAGAAGAAGAAGCGGCGAAGAATGTTCCGGTGACAAGAAGTCCCGAAGAAGGCGAACAAAGGTGATCACGAACAATACCGTCGCGGTATGGATCGCGCACCTCCTCCCAAGGATGGGCGTAAGAAGCCCAACAATAATTACAAGGGCAAAAAGCACGCCAGGAGGCGGACAAGGCAAGAAAGGTCCGGCGACCGATTTTGCAAGTTCCACCAAGACTACGGGCATGATATCGCCCTTTGAGAACTTGGGCTGCAAAGCTCGAAGATTTCTACAACGGCAAGGGCCCAATGCCCACCCCGAACAAGGTGATGCCGGTAAGGCAAGCGACAAACCGGCGATGGTGATCGGGAAGATGATGATGAATATCAAGAGCAGTGAACCATATCGCCGTCATTTTGGCGGCTCCTTGGCTTACACCTCTCGGCGCACCTCAAGGAAGCCGCTCGGGAGGTCATAGCGTCGAAAAGGCAAAACCTCGGCTGAATCAATGAAGTGGTGAGGTCCCCATCTCCTTCTCTCGGGAGGATTGCCCCTGGGATGACCAAGCCTCGGCGGCTCCATCGGTGGTCGCCCGACCATCGACGCGAGAGTTGGCCGTGTCTTAGTGGACGGCGGGGCGCTTTGGACTTGCTTTACGCTAAAGTCTTGGGCGATATGCAAATTCCTCGTTCAAAAGTGAAGGAAGTCGCAATGCCCTTCTACGGAATTGTTCCGGAGAAGTCATCAAGCCGTTAGGCGAGTTGTCGCCTGTCACCTTGACAACCCAAGCAACTTCCGGACGAGTTGATCACTTTCGGCGTGGTCGACTTCCCATCGGCGCATAACGCGATCTTAGGCGAGCCATCTCGGTAAGTTTATGGCCGTGTCCCACCACGCTTACCATTGCGTGAAGATACCGGTCCTAACGGTGTGATCACGGTCAAGGGCAACTACAAAGTCGCCTCGGATTGCGACGAGCGATCCCTCGCCTGTCGACCAACTTCCGCCGCTGATCTGAAGTTCCGCAGACCAAGTCACAGACGCCCTAGGGTCTCCTTCACCGGGGAGAAACCAAGGAAGTTCATTGTCACTTGATGATACTTCCAAGACGGCTCACTTGGGGCCAATCTGGACCCCAAATAGGAAAGCGAGCTCATTGCCTTCCTCCGAGCTAATGCGGATGTATTCGCGGGAGCCATCGACATACCCGAGTCCCAAGGAGGTGTCGATCACAAGGTGTCCGACGGACAAAAAGCTGTTCGCCGGAAGCTTCGTCGCTTTTGAATTCAAGCAGGGATCAT
Organism: Raddia guianensis; assembly: GCA_036346415.1. Lineage (NCBI taxonomy): Eukaryota > Viridiplantae > Streptophyta > Magnoliopsida > Poales > Poaceae > Raddia > Raddia guianensis. The sequence continues at coordinate 17,248,572 of CM070536.1, forward strand.
CAAAGATCGACAGCAAACCTTTCATTCTTTGGGTTCATCCATGAGGTTGATCACACCGAGTGGTTAGCCAACCCTGTCATTGTAAAGAAGAAAGGCGGCAAGTGGAGGATGTGTCGATCACACAGATCTGAACATTGCTTGTCCTAAGGACAATTTCAGCGCCTCGTATTGACCGGTGGTCGATGCGATCATTGCAGACGCCCAACTTTCGAGTTTTTAGATGCTTACTCGGTTACCACCAAATAAGCATCTCCCGAGAATGAAGAGAAGCGCCTTCATCACCCCTTCGGCACTTTACGCTGCTCGACCATGTCTTTCGGTCTGCGCAATCTCGGGTGCCACGTTCAGTAACAATGGAGAAGACCTTCCCGAGCAGTGTGGAAAAACACGGAGGTCTATGTCGGCGACATAGTTGTAAAGACAAGTATGCTCAGATCATGTAAAAGACACGGCAGAGACTTTTCATAATCTCACCGGGCATCGAATAAAATTAAATCCAGAGAAGTGTACCTTTGGTGTTCGATCGGAATGTTGCTTTCTGTTATGTCATTGGCTCGCAAGGTATTTACGCCAACCCTGAAGAAATCGAGGCCATTGAAAATATCTGTGCTCAACTACCATAAAGGAAGTCTGAGCCTCATTTGGGCGGATGGTGCTCTAAGCGTGTTTATTTCCGTCAAAGCGCGGCTGCCCTTCTTTAAGGCCTGCGTAAGCACAATGGTTTCGAGTGGACGGAAGAAGCGATAGATCCTTCCGGGATCGAGCGATACTGCCCAATCCTCCCGTCTTGACTACCCAGCGGCATGGCGGCGGCTCCTCTTGTACCTAGGTTATACGCCACAAGCGGTGGCGGGTCTTGACGGTCGAAAGGGAAGGCATCTGACGACCAATCTATTACGTGAGCGAGGTACTTGCGGATCAAAGGGCGTTACCACGAGGTCGAAGCTCCTCTATGCCTTGCTCATGTCCTCCAGAAGCTTCGCCACTACTTCCAAAGCATCAAATCTGGTCCGACCACGTTCCCTCCGGGAGAAATCCTACGGAACAAGGAATCTAGCGGACGTATAGCTAAGTGGGCAATGGAACTAGTAGAGTTTGATCATTATTTGCTACCGGCGCTATTAAGTCACGTGTCCTAGCTGACTTTGTCATTGAATGGACTTGCCGCCCAAATCCCGAGGAGCTCCCGAGCAACCTGATGAACCCTCTTGGACCATGTTTTTCGATGGCTCGGCAGACTTGGAAACTCGGGGCTGGTTTTGTTCTCATCTCCTCAAGGAGAGCAACTCGATATTCTATCCAACTACACTTTGCGGCGACTAACAACGCTGCGAGTACGAAACCCTCCTCGCGGGACTAAGAGCGTGCAAGTCGCTTGGTGTCCAACGGCTAGCTGTGAAGGCGATTCACGGTGGTCATCAATCAGGTTAACAAGGAGTATCGGTCTTTGCGATAACTCAATGGCGCGATACTGGTTGAAGTGAGGAAGTTGGAGCGCCATTTTGATTCTTGAAGTGCTCTTCGTGTCAAGGAAGGACAACTTCTCGGCCGACCAGCTATCAAGTTTGGATCCTCACGCGAACTCGCTCGGCAGGGTGCTCGTCGAGCACCTTTACAAGCCATCAATCACGCCCCGGACGAGGCGCAGAGACAGTGGTCTTTGTCTCCGTTATCTAGCAGTGCGGATTGGTCAACGCCATTTGTCCGGTACCTTGCAGATGGGACCACGCTCGACGACGAAGCCGAAGCGTTCGGCTTAAGGCGTCTTTGCTCCATACAAGCTTGTGGGCGGCATCCTTACCGTCAAGGTGCTCGGGAGTTCTCTCCAAGTGCATCTCGCATAGCAGAGGGTGTGTTCCTTCTTAGGGACATACACGAGGGTGCTCGTGGCAACCACGCCTCCTTCGTAACTCGGTGGTTAAAAAGCGTTTCGCATGGGCTATTATTGGCCCACTGCGTTACAAGATGCCCGGGACATCGTGACTAAGTGCAAGGCTTGCCAATTTCACGCCCGGAAGGCACACAAGCCCGCCCAAGAGCTCCAAACAATCCCCCCATCCTGGCCCTTTTCCACATGGGGTCTGGATCTGCTCGGCCCATTCCCTAAGGGGTACAAGGGCTATACACACCGCTGTCGCCATAGACACTTTTACAAAGTGGATTGAGGCGGCTTTGTGTCGTCTCTTCACGCCAAAGCGGCCGTTCGCTTTTCAAAAGCAACGTGGTCACGCCGCTTTGGGATTCCCCATAAGGCGATCACGGATAACGGTACCGATTCGGCGAGCTATTCGAGAATCTGCGAGCAATTTGGGTACCAAGGTTCTGTTCGCCTCGTGGCACATCCACGTAACAATGGAAGCGGTCGGCGAGCTAACGGACAGATAGTCCAGGTATTAAGCGGCGGGTATTTGCTGCTCTCGCCGAGCACAAGCAAGGCACAGGTTGTTGAAGTTCCTTCCGTCCTCAGGCGATTCGCTTTCTGACCACCAGGCGGGAAACTCCTTTCCAAGCGGTCTATGGTGCGAAGCCATCCCGCCGCCGAAATCATACTCGGTTACGCCTCGCGCGAGCTCGGTCAACTCAATTGACAATGAGCAAGCGCCTCCTCGATCTCGATCTCCTCGAAGGCACACGCGACCGGGCACAAGTCGAATGGGCGCTACCCAAGAAGATCTTCGCAAACGCGCCGCCAAGTCGATTCGACCAAGGGCTTTGAAGGCGGGCGACCTCGTTCTGCGCCGTGTCGAGAACTTGTCCAATGCCAACAAGTTAACTCCTCGTTGGGACGGCCCATTTACGGTCGTTTCTTACGCTTTCGCCCGAAACATTCGCTGGCTATGGAGGCGGGAAAGAGGTGACCGACACTTGGAACATCGACCCGACCGTAAGTTCTTTGTGTAGGTCTTTTACATTTTCTTAGCCTGCGCTTTTGTAAACTTCAGCGCCTTAGTTCGTCCAAGTCTCTGGGCACCATGTAATGTCAATCCAACAATTAAGTGAATTCTTGCGGCCTCTGCGCTTTTTTCACTTCTTGTCTTTTGAAGACTACCTCTTTCTCTCTGGTAACACATGATGGTTGCCCGGCCTTGCGAACTCTTGGCTCCGCAATCTTAAGGATTGTTCCCTATCCGTATCTGGTTTCAATAAGTTCCTAAACTCGGGGTTGCGTAACATGGCCTTTCCACCTTGCGGCTAAGTCGCTGCTCGTAAGCCCTCATGGCGGAGAGGCACTTATCGCTTTCGGTAGCGACCACTTGGTAAAGCTTTGCTCTCGTAAGCCCCATGGCGCAGGCACTTTCCTTGTTCGGTTACTCTCGGGCGCCTAACTTACGTCAACGAAAGCGGACTACGGAACGAATCGAGCAAGGTGCGGTGTCGCTCTTTCTCCCTACGACGTGCTCGAGTTATAGCTTAGGTTCTCGAGCATCGTCTGCATCGGGGCTAGGATGTCGCTCTTTCTCTTGTGCACTGTTCGGGTTCGCAAACTCAGGTTTAAGAGAGATGCACAACGGGTGGGAGTTAGGCGAGCGCTCTACGGGTTTCTTAAACTTCCTAGCTGTTCGCTTTTCTCTTAGTTTCATTCGTTCTTGTCTTTTTTTGCTCTTTTTTGCAGGAATAAAGGTAAATACTTTATTACATTACTCAAAAGTTTGGTACAAGGCCCTTTAAGATTCTGGCAGCGGTGCTACTTAGGAGCAAGCTGCTCCTTGACTCCTCAACTTCTAACTTGAGGCGCACGACTCGCCTGAGCCTTGGTTCCTTCCGGGCTTCGGCTCGGGCGTTCGATCTCCTCCTTGCTCCGCTTGGCTTGCATGCGCCAGCCTCTGCCGGATGGCCTCGACCTCCTCGGTCTTGCACTTGGTGATCGTTCGAGCCTCGCTCTGGTGACTCATTGCTTTCGGCCGTCTTGAGCTGCTCGTCCGGCTCCTTGACCTTTCTCTGCGGTGATCGCTCACGCGTTATCCCGCATCTCCTCGATCTCTTCTGTGAAGCCATTGTGGTCGAGATCTTTGCCTCGAGACCCGCGAAGTCTGTTCTTCCTTGGCGAGTGGGCCTTAAGCCTCTTGGCTTCATGCATGAGCTGGTCCCGCCGTTAGGAAGCGTCGGCAAGCTGCTCTTGAGCCACTCGAGCGGCCGGCTTCTCCTCCATGGTGCTCGCCTTAATGGCTTTGCTGCAGCTCCTCGGCCTCTCCTAGGAGAGACTCGCAGAACGCCTCTCTTGACCAATTGGGCTTTGAGCTTCTTTACCTTCGCCTTCAACCGGCCGACTTTGGCTGGTGCAGAGGGCCCCGCCGGACTCTCTCGTCTGAGGTGCTCGGGAGCGACGCCTTGATCTGGCGCTCCGCTCGATGGTGACGCCGTCCTCGAGCTCCTCCATGGTGTCCCTCAAGACACGAGAGGGAAGAACAAGTTAACTACTTTGCGATGGCGTAGCTAAAGTGAGCAAGATTTGGTCTTGGTGCCTACCTTCCCAAGTCGTTGCTTGATCCATGGCTTGCAGCGGTCCTCGAGGCCATGCGTCACGAAGCCCGCTTCGTGTGGGATGAGGATGAGGCGCGTTCTTGCCGTCGCCGCCTTGTTCGCTCCTTCTTCTTGCGGGGCGCATACTGCTCGGTGCGGGAGGCGACAGGCGAAGCACTTTCGTCTCGCGCTCCTTCTCCTCTTCCTTTTCCTCAACGCGAGCGTCTTGGCCGAGCTACTCCGCCGGGTGGCGCCGTTGTTTCCAGGCGGGGCGACTTGCGCGACCTGCTGGGGGCTCTTCATGTTCCTGGCGGTGGGGTTTCGCCACCTTTCGCGGAGAATCCGTCGCCTCGGGGTGAGCTGCCCTGCGACGAAGTGCTGGCAGACCGGCCGCTCGGTCACCTGCTCGGCGCTTCCGAACCATCGCCTTGGCACCGAAGTCGTGGCGCCGCTGGCGCTATTTTTGCCTCGGCCGCCCACCGCGCCTTTGGAGCGTCGATGACCGCTTCATTGGAGCCAGCGGCAAGAGCTCCACGCCGCCGGCTTGTCCTTGAGGCACGCTAGCCTCATCGCCCGTGAAGCGCCGTGCGGTGCTCGGGCGGCGGCGACCGCTTCGGCGCCTCCTCGACATCATCCGTGGCGATCTCTCCTTGGGCGGTGATGAAAAAAAGATCGTCGTTAAGTCTAACGCGTCGGAAGGTTGGAAGGTCTAAAGATCGATTCCTACATACTGCCGTGGAAGGCTTGGTCACGATCTTCTTCGCGGAACCTTCCGCCTCTTCCTCGGGGGCTCCTTGGCGGCTTCTCGCCTTGGCCCTTGGGTGTTCATGGCGACGAGCTCAGCTCACGTGAGGTGGCGCTCTCTCGCATGGCGAAGAAGTTTTTCCTTGCGCGACTTCTTCTTCGAGCCTCCTCGCTTTCGACGACTGTGCTGACCGATCCATGCGGCGGGGTGAGCTTGCGTGTAACGCCCGAGCCAGAGGGCCATGGTCTTTACCTCTTATTCGCTCTGCTTTCGGCGAGGAGGGAGGGCTTGGTCTCTTCCATTGGGCTGACAGCGCGCCGCTTGGTGCGCTTTCGATGCGTTCCGTCGCCGTAGTTGGTCTCTTCGACGGTGGCGGCCGCCGTGTCATGGCGAGCTCGCGTAGGCTCGGCCGCCACCTTGGGCTTTGTGGCGCTTTGGCCTTGCCTTCTTCGCCTTCTCCTTCTCGGACCGGTGAGTTCCTCAGCGATCCCTCCAAGGATCGGTTGGTCCTCCTGCCCGCGTTTTGAGAAGCGGGCGTTAACATTTAAACAACGTTGCAAGTCTAGCAACATAGGTGAGGTAAGTAATTTACCTTGTGCGTGCGGACAAGCACGTTATGTGGCGGTATCGCCACCTCGCCGGTGACCTCCCGTCCTTCTTCGCCGCCTTGAAGATGGCGTCGACCCGCTTCGGTCACCCATGCGTCGGTTGGCTTCTCTGCCCAACGAAGGATTGTTAGTTCTGTTCGGAGGAAAGAATGTATTTAGAGGTTGAGTCTTAAAGGCACTTACCGTGCTCTCCCTTGTGATGTCTTCCCATCCTCTATCTTGTAGAAGGATAGGACCTTCTCCATGCCAGACGAGACCACATTATTTGTGAAGTCGAATAATCTCCCTGCGTGAGCCCAAGGCTCACGAGGAGGCGATCTTCCTGTCATGTACCAGTCCTCGGCGGTCATCTCCGCCGAGGCATTGGCGCCCCTTTGCGGCGCCTCCGGTGAAGACGAGTTCTTGTCGTCGCTCCCCCTTGTCAGAACCACCTCACCCACCACGCGCTCATTGAGTCGAGCGGAGGTGGGCGAGGGTACTGGCACATCATCGGCGGTGGCCGGAGCTTGAGGTAGTAGCACCCGTAGCTGAGCGGCGGGCTGCTCCTCGTTACTGTGTAGTAATGGAGGAACAGCCCCACCGGCGGATCGATGCCCAGATAGCCCTCGCACAGGTGTGCGAAGACGGCCATCTGGAGGATGGAGTTCGGATTGAGGTTCGCCACCTCCAATCCGCTGATGTTCAAGAAGGCCTCGGCGAAGTCGCCTCAGAGACCTCAACCGATAAAGTGCAAAGCTGCTCAAGTCGATTTCTCTCCTCGAGCGGCTCCGAGTATCCTCTCTCCGGCGACCTCCAGCCTACGGTGTCGATGTGCCCTCCTCCTCCCAGATCCTAAGGTCCTCCTCGGTCAAGCTAGTGCACGTGAATTTGGCCATAGCGATTCCCTGTATCGGACGAAAGGTGGTCGGTGATGGAGTTTGGGTACTTGATCTTTGGCGTGGTTGGAGCTAGGGCTTAGAGAGGAAAGCGCGAGCACAAGTGGCTGGCATGGGCGGCTTGGGTACTTTTATAGTCCCGTATAAGCGACTCTGCAACGGTTTTGTCCCGAGCGGCTAGTTTTTACTACAACGGCTAGGTAAAACGGTGCTGTTTTCACCGCAAAGAATGTGAAGTTACCCTTGAGTCCGCTAGCGGCTATTTTTTCCGATGTTTGCCTTTGAATCTTGAGTGCTCGCTCGGACAGATGTCGTTCCTGTTCGGCCTTAGCGGAGTTACTTCGGCCTCGATCGGGTTTATTCGGTCCCGAACAAGTCTTGTTCGGTTGAACCATAACCTGTTGATTCGCTTGTTACATGCCTTTGTAGCAGGGAAAAATACCTCTTCTTGACTTTGAGTCTCAAGGGATGACCCGCTCTAGTGAGTTCTTCCACTTGAGTCTCGGGGCTAGCTGTCGGGATTAGATCACGGCCCATAGCCATGGCCCACTCCCGACGGCCCAATCGAATGTACCTACCAGGGCCCGCCTCCTTGGGAGGTTCTATCAGCCCATGTGCATCCTGCCGAACAGCCTTCATGGCGGCACGGTGCGTAATGGCCTAGGATTCTGTTTGAGTTCGACTCGAGCGAGTTCAGACGACTACGTGAAGACCGGGACGTTGGTTTCCCGGATTGGATTAGGAGTCGTGATCCCCAAGATTAGGAGGTTACCTTATCTACCGTAGGTCATATTTGGCATGTATGAGTTCGTTACGATCTTGTAGTTAGCCCGGCCCGATATTCCTCGGTAGGTCGGTTTGCTCAAGACTATATAAACAGGGCCCCTACGGCGTTTAGAGGATCCACGGCATTGAGTTTTACATCCTAGCATCTAGCTTAGACCTTAGCGTATAGATTTTCAGATACTACTCGCCGAGACTCGCCGATCTCGCCGAGTTCCACCTTGTAATCCTCTTTGATATAAAGAAAGGGTGGACGAGGGCTATTATCTCTCCCGAGAGGCTGAACCGGGATAAAACCCCATCTCTGCTCGTTCTTTGTTAAGTGGTTGTTCGGCGTGTCTCCTATCTCCTCTTTGAAGAACCTTGGTTGACTTGGGTCGATATCCCAACCGTCGACACCTTCCTTGATCTTTCTCTTCTTCTTCTTCTTCTTCCATTCTTCTATATCTCAAAAGCAAACTGAAAAATAGCTGACATCATCCCTAGGGCATTACAAACTAGAGGTTGGTGTCGCTTGGGCGGCCCATGGGCCACAAACATCGAGGAGGCAATGCCAAGGCACATGTGGAGTCGTTTGAGTGTGCGTGTTTATGTGCACGCACACGCATGTGTGTCATGAAGGGTGAGAGCAAATTGCATGGCGCGACCTTGACGTTGCTCGTTGGTACTTTTTACTCCTCCTCCCCTACCACTTTGCTAAATCTTTCGTGGGTGCCTCTTCCTTTAGCGTGTGGAACCATGAAGGAAGGCGAAAGATCTGCATGGCGCCGCCTCCTCCTTCAGTGCCATCCTCTGCCCTCAGCTTCATCCACCTCCACCAAGAAGCGGCGGTAGGTGCATAAGGGGCTTCTCCTAGGCGCCGCTATCGGCTTCCTTGACCTTTGCCTCCATGACTTAAATCATCCACGTCTTGATACAGAGGGTTTGCCCGGTCTTCACGACTTAGGATCAGTGAGGATAACTGGTGATCCGTGCAACCTGACGAAACAACGACGCCAACAACCGTGTTGGTTAACGGAAGCCTGCGACGAGAGAATTCGACCAGCCACACGATATGATCGATGCGTCTACGAGACCACGAGAGTAGATGCACGTTGCTTCAATTGATCTTGAGCAAGCCAAGAGAACAACAGCGGAAGAGACTCCCAATTCCCACGGGGATGCAATTCGCAATCAATCGAGGAACAAGAGTTCAATCTATAATCAATATGGTTTGCCGTTCTTGATACAATGGGGACTCTTTAAATAAGAGACATGGGATGACGGCAAGGAGGGAGAGAGGGACGAATTCTGGTCGTCCTAGGGTATGGTGGGGCGTCTTCCATCCGGGCCACGTCCCGATATGCTTACAAGGCCCGAGTTTGGTCCACTGGTTGGTGCAGCAACTTGTTTCGATGATTCCTGAGGCTAAAAATGATTTTTGAGGTGCGGCCGGATTCGTTGGAAAGATCCCGTCGTTATCTTTCCGTAGAGTCTAAGATCATCGAATTTTGACATCGTATGTGGTCTGGGCATTCGTTTGAAGGAGAGTTGCGCGTAGATGGCCAAACCTGGCGCGAATTGGATCTTGGGTGCACTGGTGGCTTCCCGTGCTAGCCTGGAGTCTGACATACACGCGTCCTCCAGCTCTCCTTATGTCTTCATTTGAGTCGAAGTATGAGTTGTCGTTGGTGTTGTTGTAGCATTTTGAGTCGTCGCCGACGTCGAGGTAGTAATCCGAGATGTCGCCGGCCCTATGGTAGCACTCGGGGTCGCCGCCGGACTTATGTCTCCATCATCTTGTGGCATGGTCAGTAACACCAATTCTTGTCCTATCATCTCCTGCGTTCCTTCGTACCTAAGGCCTTGTTCTTTTCAGCGTATCGTTTCGTTTGCGTATTACTGTAGCAAATTTAAGAGCCCTCAAAATGAGGTATAAAGATCATAAAAAATAATTAAAAAATAGTTTTAGAATCTTTGAAACGATTACTAAAAGTCACGAAAAAATCGTCACAAATTATGACAACATATAGGCTATACAAAAATAACCAAATTTCTTCAAGAATGTCTGTAATGATGCGATCTGAAGTTAACAAGGCCTAAGAACAGTGAAAGTACATCCATTAGGTAGTAAATAATTCTCTAAATTAATATTAAAGGTGCTAAGAAGTGAATTCACCTGTTCATTAAGTTTCTTGGCACACGTGCGCGAGTGACTGGACCTTCATATACGAGTGTTGGTGTCGGTGATGGCGTGGGCGGTGTAGGTGTGGTCGATGCAGGCAGCATGGTCGGTGTAGTAATAGTAGTAGGGATGTCCTCATCACGTCTCCTAGATAGGTGTCCACCCAATTAAAGGACAAACTAGCCATCCCCGTGTGCATACTTTGCTTTGCTTTGCTTCTCTTCCTTTCTCTTTCTCTCCCTCTGATACTGGGGCCTCGTCCATCGGTAGCTTAGAGGAGAAGAGGGCAGTTTAGGCATTGTGAAAGGCTTTCCAATGGTGTTACTAACGTAGCTACCAACGATGACATACAAATGAACAACGGTCAAATGCAGTACCATGTATACGTGCGATGCTTCAATGATAATACATATGATTGACACTCAAGCAGTGACATGAGAAAATTAACATTCGACAAATTAATAAGCAAGTGTTGATTGATGTTTGACACTCCCCGTCCTGGAAGGAACCTATCTTAGCATACTCAAGCACCGCCATGGAGTAGTATACATGCATAACCTCACACGCATTGCAAAAAGTGTGGTGATGTATCACTACAGAAAACAATATTACTTTCAACGATGCTATCACTGCTCAAAACAATTTATTTTTGTACCGTGATAATTTTTTAAAAAAGTGTTATATTACTATACAAGGCAAAGACGAAAAGAATAAAATCTAAAAAAATACTACTACCTCCGGTTATAAAAACACCGTTGACTTTTGATCACGCCTTTGACCATTCGTCTTATTAAAAAATTTAGTACAAACATCCATAAATATAAGTCCTTTTAAAGTACCTTCAATGATAAAGCGAATCACAATAAAATAAATGATAACTTTCATAATTTTTTTAATAATACGAATGGTCAAAGACGTGTTCAAAAGTTTTCCCACCCCTCGGTTTCTTTGCTCACGACAGTGTTATCACCGCATGAAACAAAAAAGAAAAAAGAAAATATTAGTCGTATGCCAAATAAGACCAGGAAAAAGCTCTAGACGTGACATCCAACCAAACTTAGACGTGACATCCAACCAAACACTAGTCTCGCATGTGTACAATGTACACGTACTGGCACCTCTCGCGATTCATCTTCTGAGACTGGAAAAGGACATGATCTCCAAAGCCCAAACCGCAGCATGCGCGGTTGCACGCGTACGGGGCCAAAAAAAAACCCAAATCGCCAGGCGTCATGTGTCTGAGCTTTCTACCGCGTCCACCCGCAGAAGGAACATGTGATGCGGGCGGCGACGCGCCCCGGGCGATGTGTTGCCACCACGGAGCGCCCCATGATCCCTAGGCGCGACGAACGATCCGGAGCCGCGCTGCGTCGCGCGCCCCAGTGCCCCACGGCCCTAGGCCACAACGCCCGCGTCGGTCTCGCCCGAAAGCGCTCCCTGCCCTCCTGGGGAGGCATCCACCGTGCACTGCCCCGTGGTCCGTGCCCACTGGGATCGGCGCCTTCAAACCCAGCCTCATTTATGGCCTGACGCCGCCGCCCGCACGCTGACAGCTTGACACGCTTCGCAAGTCGTGAGTAGCACCCAGCTTCCGGAACCAGGACCTGGGCTGGGTTGGTCGACCACGCACGTGCTGTCATTCTTCCTCCCCAATCATTCCCGTCCGATCTCCCCGTAGCCATCCTCGTAAAGGCTCCGAAGAGGACACGTGAGCGGAGACGTCTAGCTCAAGAGAATGCATCGCGCGAAAGTGGCTGCTCGATACGGCAGACGTAGTGGTTACGCGTACCGGTATGATCCGGGATCAAACCATCAATTGTTGCCAAGATCGATGCAGGGGTCCTGGCCCTGCGCCAAGCTAGTCCTGCAGGACGCCATGTTGAAGGCGAGCTTTTGTGCGATGCCGCTGCACCGCCGCGCATACAAGGCATTGTTGCATCGAGGCTGCCCGGCCAGCAGTACCCAGTAGCACAGGTTAGCAGCTTGGCGTTCCTTTCGTTGGGGTCTCACTCATTTCAGGTCCCCGCGCGGCAGCTGCTTTCCTTTAACTTGGGTGCTAGGTAGAGGGGTTGTATTCTGGACCGCGAGATTCTTAATTTTTTTTTTTTGTTGAGACGTACTATTCAGTATTCATCACCTGCCACTCTTGTCTTTCAGGTATATGCTAGCAGTTTAACTTATCCTTCATTTTAGTATTAGATGCCAGGCCAAGCAACAAATGGGTTTACGCTACAATCACTGTGCTTTGGCAGCACAAGAGTTAGTTTTTTATGCATCCAGGAGATTCGCAATGCATCCAGGAGATGCGCAACTTTTGGTCTGACGAGCTGCCGATATTGTTCCATTTCATAAACGGGAGGAATCATAGTAGAGGACGATGCTGATGCCTTGTCCAAATCAGGAGAATCGATGGTTTGTGCAAGGGTTAAGTTCGGTCTTTCACTTATTTGCATTTTTTTTTTTGTCATACAAAGAAACTACAGTGTTATCGAGCATGCAACAGTTTCGATTTTTTTAAAAAAATGGGATTACGTCTACTTGTCGGGGATAAAATCACTACCATCGCCATTACCACTCCCTAACTACCGGGTCGAGCAATTTACTGGGGCGGCCCCTGGAAGGTCCTCTATGTCTATGCATCGTGTCGAAATGCCTCTGGTATTTGACGATGCGTGGTGGTCCAAAGCTTCGTGTTTGAGTCCGACTAACAAAGTTCTGCACGGCTACGTGAAGACCCGGACGTTGGTTTTCCGGATTGGAGCAGACGTCGTGATCCCCAAAACTAGGAGTATGCCTTATCCGCCGGATATATTTGCACGCCGAGTTAAGTTACGTACTCGTGGTCGCCCGACCCGATAGTCCCCCAGAGGTCGGTTTGCTTCAGATTATATAAACCAAGTCTCTACGGCGTTTAGGGGCATCGAGTTTACGATTAGCATCTCAGACACCGATTATAGCACATTGCTTCTCAGACACCATAATCTCGCCGAGACTTGTTCGTCTCGCCGAGCCACCTCTTGTATTCATCTTTGATATATAAGAAAGATCGGACGAGGGCTATTATCTCTATTGAGAGGCCTGAACCAGGATAAAAACCCCTGTCTCCCTGTTTGTTGTTGTTCGGCGTGTCTCCTATCTCCCTCTTGAAGAACCTTAGTTGACTTGGGTCAATATCCCAATCGTCGACAGTTGGCGCCGTCCGTGGGGATTCCGCAGATCGAACATGTCGAACTCCATCAGCGATACGGAGATTCTTCCTGAGGACTACGACTCGGAAGGGCAGGATGTCTCTTCCCCTGCCAGCTCGAATCGATCTTATCGACCTAGATCGATGTCTCAGATCAAGATGAGCCTTTCGATACGTTTGGAGGTGGTCTCGGTCGACTCCATCGACGACGATTACGAACAGGACGATCTTTACGTTGGTTTAGATCTATCGGATTCCAAGGCAATGTCAGTTGATTCCTCCTGTGGCGACACGGTGATGACACCGTCTAGCGCACAAATGTACGGCCACCGTGGCGTCAACATGGCCGGTGCAGGAACCTCAGGGGATCCTGCATGGGACACGGCGGCCGAAGAGATCGAGCGGATCAATCTCGCCAAGACCCAGATGGAGTCCGCATAATCGCTCGCGAAGAAGATATTGTTCGCCGCGACTTCGATTTAATCCATCAACCAAATCTTGGCGCAGATCCGCGATCAACAAGAAGCGTCGGCGACGCAATCCGGCCAAGGCCTACGCTTAAGACCCCGGCGAAGTTCACCGCCGGCGGAATCCTCGCAGCGCAGACTCCAATCGGGCAAGACGCGGATGCCTTAGGGATCCCAGGACCAATTGAGCAGAGCCGGGAACGGTCGTCCTTGTGGGCGATACAGTGGCTACTCACCTTGAGAAACTGGCCGAGGGCCTTAAATCTATAGATGAAACTTTATCCGGGCAGCGCGGTGAGCCTGTCCGGGTGGATTCGGACAGCGAGCGATCCGATCGATCGCGTGACCGCCGTCACCGTCGGAGGATCACTGTCCACGAGCAAGCTACCCGTGGTCGCCGCTGCTCACCAAGTCCCCGTAGTCATCGCGACTATAGGGGCAAGCTTGCGCGCGACGATCATGGACGATTCCCTCGCGAGGAGCGCGTTGTCGCAACCACGAGGAAGGAGCGCGGGGGCTTATCACGGAGAGAATTCCTCCAGGCAAGAACCTCCCGCTCAGCTAGAGTTCCCCCGACCAACAGGACCAACGTCTTTTCAAGGCTAGGTTCTGCCGGGGAAGGTGGCCGGTCTTACGCCTGGGTCATAGGGCTTTCTCGACGAAGCCGCTCGCTCGGTGGCCCTCAAAGTTCAAGCCCGGATACATGGAGAGGTACACTGGGACCCAGAACCCAGAGGAGTTCCTTTCCATCTATGCTACGGCCATCATGGCAGCCGAGGGTGACGAGCTTGTCATGGCTAACTACCTCCCGACTGTCCTTGAGGGTGCTGCTCGGACGTGGCTGTTCAATCAGTAAGAAGGTTCCATCTCTTCTTGGAACCAGCTTTGTGACGCTCTGATTGCCAATTTCGAGTCATTACGCTCGTGCAGGTAAGGAGGATGATCTACACCAGATGATCCAGATGAACGGGGAGACCCTCCGCAACTTCGTGAAGCGTTTCATCAAGATTAGCAACACGATTCCGAACATCTCAGATGAATCTGTTGTCCGCGCCTTTAAAAACGGAGTCCGCGACGAGCGGCTCACCCAGGATCTCGAGATCAATGAGATCTGGACCGCCAACAACCTGTTCAAGGCGGCTGATCGCTATGCCAATGCGGCAGAACGCGTTCAGTATAAGAAGGCGTTCGACAAGGGAGAGCTGCCCGCCCAGCCTGGTGTGGAGGAGAAGAAGAAGAGTAGCAACAATCCTGGTGACAAGAAGTCCCAGAAGAAAAGGAAGGGTGATGCGAGCAACAATGTCGCCGGTATAGATCGCACACCTCCTCCCAAGGATGGGCAGAAAAAGCCCAACAATAACTATAAGGGCAAGAAGCCCGCCCAGGGAGGCAACCAAGGCAAGAATGGTCCAAGTGACCGATATTGCAAGTTCCATCAGCACTACGGGCACGATACACGCCATTGTAGGGCCTGGGTTGCAAAGCTCGAGAATTTCTACAACGGTAAGGGCCCAATGCCCACCCTGCCCGAAAAAGGTGAAGCCGGTAAGGCCAAGCGCCAAACCGATGACGGTGATCGAGACGACGATGAGTATCAAGAGCCCGTGAACCATATCGCCGTCATCTTCGGCGGCTCCTCGGCTTATACCTCTCGACGCAGCCTCAAGGAAGCTGTCCGGGAGGTCCACAACGTTGAAAAGGGCAAGCCTCAGCCCGAATCAATGAAGTGGACCGAGGTTTCCATCTCCTTCTCTCAGGAGGATTGCTCCACTGGGATGACCAAGCCTCAGAGGCTCCCACTGGTGGTCGCCCCGACCATTAGCAACGCCAGAGTTGGCCGCGTCTTGATCGACGGCGAGAGCGCTTTGGACTTACTTTCTGCTAAGGTCTTGGACGAGATGCAAATCCCTCGCTCCAAGCTTAAAGAGGTTGCGATGCCTTTCTACGGCATTGTCCCGGAGAAGTCGTTTGGCCGTTCAGCGATTGTTTCGCCTGTTACCTTGGCGGCCAAGCAACTTTCGGACAGAATTGATCACGTTTGACGTGGTTGATTTTCCATCTGCGTACAACGCAATCTTGGGCCGTCCATCACTTGGCAAGTTCATGGCCGTGTTCCACCACGCTTACCATTGCGTGAAGATACCGGGTCCAAATGGTGTGATCACGGTCAAGGGCAACTACAAAGCTACTCTGGATTGCGACGAGCAGTCCCTTGCCCTGGTCGACCAGCTCCCGCCACGCGGTCCCGACGTTCCGCAGACCAAGTCGTGACGCCTAGGGTTTCCTTCACCAGAGGAGAGACCAAGGAGGTTCCGCTGTCTTCGGATGATTCCTCCAAGACAGTTCATCTGGGGGCCAATCTGGACCCCAAATAGGAAATCGAGCTCATTGCCTTCCTCCGAGCTAATGCAGACGTGTTTGCCTGGGAACCGTCTGACATGCCCGGAGTCCCAAGGGAGGTTATCGAGCACAAACTAGCCGTCCGGCCGAACAAAAAGCCTGTTCGCCAAAAATTTCGCCGCCGGACTTCAGCTGGGATCATCAAGGATCGCCTTGGCAAGTCGTCATTGTCGGTTTCATCCTCGAGGTTGATCACACCGAGTGGCTGGCCAACCCGGTCATTGTAAAGAAGAAAGGCGGCAAGTGGAGGATGTGTGTCGATCACATAAATCTGAACGTTGCTTGTCCTAAGGACAACTTTCCACTGCCTCGCATAGACCGGTTAATTGGTCGACGCGATCGCGATGCCCACTCTTGAGTTTTTGGATGCTTACTCCGCTATCACCAAATAAGCATCTCCCCCGAAGATGAAGAGAAGACTGCCTTCATCACCCCCTTCGACACTTTCTGCTATACGACCATGTCTTTCGGTCTACGCAATGCTGGTGCCACGTTCCAGCGATTAATGGAGAAGACTTTTCCAGAACAGCGCGGAAAAAACCTGAAGGTCTATGTCGATGACATAGTTGTAAAGAGCAAGTATGCTCCAGATCATGTAAAAGACCTGGCCGAGACTTTTTAAAATCTCAACAGGTATCGAATAAAGTTAAATTCAGATAAGTGTACCTTTGGTGTTCGATCTGGAATGTTGCTCGGTTATGTAATTGGTTCGCAAGGCATATCTGCCAACCCCAAAAAAATCGAGGCTATTGAAAACATGCAGGCTCCAACTACCGTCAAGGAAGTTCAGAGCCTCACCGGACGGATGGTCGCCTTGAATGTGTTTATCTCCGTCAGGCGTAACGCGGCCGCCATTCTTTAAGGCCCTGCGCAAGCACAATGGTTTCGAGTGGACAGAAGAAGCTGATCGATCTTTCCGAGATTTAAAGCAATACCTATCCAACCCACCTGTCTTGACTACCCCGCGCCATGGCGAGCAGCTCTTGCTGTACCTTGGCTGCATGCCGCAAGCGGTGAGCGCGGTCTTGACAGTGGAAAGGGAAGGCGTACAGCGGCCAATCTATTACCTGAGCGAGGTGCTTCATGGATCTAAGGAGCGTTACCCTGAGGTCCAGAAGTTGCTCTACGCCTTGCTCATGTCCTCCAGGAAACTTCGCCATTATTTTCAGGCGCATCAAATATTGGTCCCGACCAAGTTCCCTCTTGGAGAAATCCTAAGGAACAAGGAAGCTGGCGGACGTATAGCTAAATGGGCAATGGAATTGGCAGAATTCGACGACATTCGCTTTCGCCCAACTCGCTATTAAATCCTGTGTCCTGGCCGACTTTGTCGCTGAATGGACTTGCCCGCCCAAGTCCCAGGAAGCTCCCGAGCAATCTGACGAACCCTCTTGGACCATGTTTTTTGATGGTTTGCGCACTGGAAACTCGGGGGCTGGTTTTGTTCTCATCTCCCCACAAGGAGAGCAACTCCAGTATTCTATTCAATTACACTTTGCGGCGACTAACAACGCTGCAGAGTACGAGGCCCTCCTCGCGGAACTAAGAGCGTGTAAGTCGCTCGGTGTCCAACGACTGACTGTGAAGAGAGATTCACAGCTGGTCATCAATCAGGTCAACAAGGAGTATCAGTGTTGCGATGACTCAATGGCGCGATACCTGGTTGAAGTGAGGAAGTTGAAGCGGCACTTTCGATTTTTCGAGGTGCTCTTCGTACCTAGAAAGGACAACTTTCTGGCCGACCATCTGTCCACGTATGGATCCTCACGCGAACCTGCTCCGGCAGGGGTGCTCGTCGAGCACATTTACAAGCCCTCAATCACGTCTCCGGACGAGGCAACAGAGACAGGTGGTGCTGTCTCCGTCATCGAGCAGGCTGCGGGTTGGACAACGCCATTTGTACGGTACCTTCATGATGGGACCTCGCTCAAGACGGCCGAAGCGTTCCCGGCTTATAAGGCGTGCTGCTCCATACAAGCTTATGGACAACATCCTTTACCGTCGAGGTGCTCTGGGAGTCCTCTCCAAATGCATCTCGCAGCAGGAGGGTGTGTTTCTTCTTAGGGACATACACGAGGGTGCCTGTGGCAACCACGCCTCCTTCAGAACCCTAGTCGGCAAAGCGTTTCGTATGGGCTATTACTGGCCTACGGCGTTACAAGATGCCCGGGACATAGTGACTAAGTGTAAAACTTGCCAATTTCAAGCACAGAAGGCACATAAGCCCGTCCAAGAGCTCCAAACGATCCCCCATCATGGCCTTTCTCCACATGGGGTCTGGATCTGCTCGGTCCGTTCCCTAAGGGGTACAAGGGCTACACACACTTGCTCGTCGCCATCGACACTTTTACAAAGTGGATTGAGGCAGAGGCTGTGTCGTCTCTTCACGCCAAAACGGTTGTACGCTTTTTCAAAAGCAACGTGGTCACGCGCTTTGGGATTCCCCACAAGCTGATCACGGATAACGGTACCTAGTTTAGTAGCGAGCTATTTCAGGAATACTGCGAACAGCTCGGTACCAAGGTCTGTTTCGCCTCTGTGGCACATCCATAGAGCAATGGAGCAGTCGAGCGAGCTAACGGACAGATCGTCCAGGGCATCAAACGACGCATGTTCGCGGCACTCCGCGAGCACAACAAGGTCTGGGTTGACGAAGTTCCGTCCGTCCTCTGGGCAGTTCGCACTACGGCCAGCCGGGCAACCGGGGAAACTCCTTTCCAATTGGTCTACGGTGCAGAAGCCATCTTGTCCGCCGAAATAGTACTCGGCTCGCCAAGACGAGCTTCGGTCAACCTCGTTGACTCGAGCAAGAGCGCCTACTCGATCTCGACCTCCTCGAAGGCACACGCGACGGGCACAAGTCGAATGGCGCGCTACCAGCAAGCTCTTCGTCGGCACGCTGCCAAATCGGTTCGACCAAGGGCTTTGTAGGCGGGCGCCCTCGTTCTGCGCCGTATTCAGAACCTGTCCAATGCCAACAAGCTAACTTCCCGTTAGGAGGGCCCGTTCACGGTCGTTTCTACTGCTCGCCCGAGGGCTGTTCGCCTGGCCATGGAGGACGGGAGAGAGCTACCAGCATTTGGAACATCGACCAGCTTCGTAAGTTCTTTGTGTATGTCTTTCTGTGTTTACTTAGCTTCGCGCTTTTTGTCAAACTTCGCGCCTTTGTTCGTCCAAGTCTGTCGGGCTCCTTATAAAGTTCAATCCATTTACAGTGAAATTTTCACGGTCTTCTGCGGCCTTTTCACATCTCTGTCTTCTTAAGACTACCCTCTCTCTGGTAACACTTGATGGCTGCCCGACCTTGCGAACACTTGGCTCTGCAATCCTAAGGGTTTCTTCCCTGCCCGTATCTAGTTTCAACAAGTCCCTAAACTCAAAGTTGCGTAAAACGGCATCCAGCCACGCGGCTAAGCCTGCTCTCGTAAGCCCTCCGCGGCAGAGGCACTTACCGCTCACGGCACAACCACTTGGCAAAATCCGCTCTCGTAAGCCTTCCGCGGCAGAGGCACTTTCCTTGTTCGGTTACCCTCGGAATCACCTACCTTACGTCAATGAGCAGTTCCTGGAACGAGTCGATCAGGATACGGGTGTCGCTCTATCTCTCTACGCACGAGCTCGAATTCGCAAACTTAGGCCTTCGAGCATCGTCCGTACCGGGAGATAGGGTGTCGCTCTTTCTCTTGTGCACCTGTTCGAGTTTGCAAACTCAGGTTTTCGAGCAGCTGCACAACGGGGGCTGGTAGTTAGGCTAAGCGTTCTACCGGTTTTCCTTAAAACTTTTTAGCACTGTTGTGCCTTTGCTCTTAGTTTCTGCTCGTTCTTGTCTTTTTTTGCTCTTTTTGCGTGGAAAAGGTGAGTCTTGTTGTGCAAAAGTTAAATCTTTATTGCTTGATCAAAATGTTTACAGTACAAGCAAGTACAACCCTACTTCTACTTTGAAGCGAAGCTGCTCCTTCGGCGCCTCATTCTTCATCTTCAGGCTGAGGACTTCTCCTCGCGCCTTGAAGTCTTCTCTTGCCTCAGCTCGGAGACGATCTGTTTCCTCCTTGCTGAGACGGGCTTGCTTCGCTGCCTCTACGCGAATCGCCTCGACTTCTTCGGTCTTGGCGCTTGCATTCTTGGGCGAGCCTCGCTCTGGCCCGGCTTGTCGCCGACGGTCTTGAGCTGCTCTTCCGGCTCTTTGACCTTGTCCTCCGCGGTGCTTGCCTCGCGCCGCTCACAAGAACTCCTCGGCCTCCTTCTGTGCAGCCCACAGGGTGGAGATCTTCTCCTGGAGCGTCGCGGATGCTAGCCTCTCTTCAGACAGCTGGGCCTGGAGCTTCTTCACCTTCGTCTTCAGCCGGCGTCGGCTTTTGGATGGTGATGGGGCCTGCTCCTAGACGGCCGCCATGACGGCATTGCGCTTGATGGTGATGCCGTCCACGAGCTCTTCCGTAGTGCCCTTCATGAACTGAAAGAGGGAAGACCAAGTTAGCCTTCAGCGGTTGCTACTCGAACAGACAAGGTATGGTTTCGAAGCTTACCTCTCCAAGCCGGCGCTTCAAGCTTTGGCACAGGCGATCCTCGAGGCCGTGGGTCACGAGGCCTCTCCTGTTCGGGATCAGACTTGGGCGGCTCTTCCTCCGCTTCGTCCTTTCCTTGAGGGAGCGCGCCCGCCTGGGCGTAGGGGCGACCACCCCTTCCTCCAGCTCCTCCGTCTGTTTGCCCTCGGGCAAGACAATAGGCGCCGGAACTTCCACGGGCAAGGCGACTTGCTCGCCCGGCCCGTGGCCTTCGACTGTTCGCCCTGCTCGCCAGTGTCTTCTTACTTCCCGGCGGCCGGAACTTCTTCCTGTTCGCTGGAAGCCACCATCGCCACAGGTACGATTTGCCCCTGCGATGAAGTGCCCTGCAGGACCGCCTGCTTGGTCCCACCTTTGGCAGCCGGCAGAGCCAGGACTTTGGCTCCGCTCTCCGTGGCCCCGTGCTCCTCTTCTTTGGTCTCCAGCCAGCTGATCGTCCGCCTCAGGGAGTCGATCCGATCATTGGAGCCGGACGGGAGCGCTGACTACGCTGCCAGCTTGTCCTTGATCGGCGACCTTTCATCCACGGCACACAGCAGTGCTCGGGCGAGAAGGACCGCTCCAACGTCCCGTACACGTAGTCCGGGTTGACTTCTTCCTTGGCAGCTGATGAAATAAGCCAAAGAGTTAGTTCATACGCGGTTTTGTGCAATGTACAAGGAACAGCTTGTTCGGTACATACCGGCCGCAGGGAACGAAACCTTCTTCTTTGCCCCTCTGTGTAGCTTGCGCTTCTTGCTCGAGGGCTCCTCTGCTTCCTCGCCTTGGCCTCCAGGGGCTTGCGGCGAAAGGCTCAGCTCCCTGCTGAGCTGAGCGTGCTGAGCTGAGCGCTCTTTTGGCGCAACGCAAGAAGTTTATCCTTCCGCGCTACCTCCTCCTCGAGCCTCCTCTGCTCGGCGATCTGCTGCAGCCGTTCCAGATGGCCCGGGTGAGTTTCGGTGAACCGTCTCAGCCAGAGGGTCAAGTTCCGTACCTCTTCATCGCTCTGCTCGGCGAGGAGGGAGGGGCTTGGGCGTTCTCCCTCGGTGGCGGCGCTCCGCTTTTCTGCCGGGCGCTTCTTCGCCTTGAGGGCTTCGGGGTTGGTTGGCGGCCGCTGCGGCGCGACGAAGTCCGCGTCGGCGCTGCGGCCGCCTTCAGCTTCTCGGCCACTTTGTCCTTGCCCTTCTTCGCTCCCTCAGTGTCGGAGAGCTCCTCTACGATCCCTCTTAGGATCAATTGGTCCTCCTGCTTGTTCGGGAAGCGAAAGTCAGCACTTACAATAGTACAAGTCCAGCTACGCAGGTTGGGGTAAGAGACTTACCTCGCTGCATGCGACGAAATGCGTTGTCTTGACAGTGAAGGCCACCTTGCCGGTGACTTCCCCGTCCTTCTTCGCTGTCTTCAGCATGGCGTCAACCTGCTCGGTCACCCATGCGTCGGTTGGCATCACTGCCCGAGCAGAAGTAGTTAGTTCCTGTTCGGATGAATCATCAAAAGAGGTTGAGTCTTAAAGGCACTTACCCGTGCTCTCCCTAGTGATGTCTTCCCAACCCTCTATCTTGTAGAAGGGATAGGGTCTTCTCCGCAATGGATGATTCTCGTCAGCAGTAGTAATGTGGATGATCTCGCCGCGTGAGCCTAAGGCCCACGAGGGAGGCGATCTTCCTCGTCAGATGCCAATCCTCGGCGGACATCTCCGGCCGAAACATTGGCGTTCCCTTCGCCGACGCCTTCCCGGTGAAGACGAGTTTGCTGTCGGTGCTTCTCTTGCTGTAGAACCACCTCGTCCACCATGAGCCCATCGAGTCGAGCAGCGGTGGGCGAGGGTATGGCGCGTCGTCGGCAGTGCTCCGGAGCTTGAGGTAGTAGCACCCAAGCGCCGAAGCGGCGGAGCTGATCCTCGTCACTGTGTAGTAGTGCAGGAACAGCCCTACCGGCGGATCGATGCCCAGATAGCCCTCGCACAGGTGTGCGAAGACGGCCATCTGGAGGATGCTGTTCGGATTGAGATTCGCCACCTCCAATCCGCTGATGTTCAAGAAGGCTTCTACGAAGTTGCTCTCGGGAGACCTCAACCCAAACAGTGCGAACTGTTCGAAGTTGACGAACTCTCCCTCAAGCGGCTCCGGAGTTTCCTCCTCCTCGGGCAGCCTCCAGCTACTGGCGTCGATGTGGCTCTCTTCCTCCCAAACTCTCAAGTCCTTCTCGGTCATGCTAGTGCTTACGAACTTAGTCATAACAGTTCCCAGGGCTGGACGAGCAAGTTTGGTGTGGATTTTGGTTCTTTGGTGCTGAGCGCGGTTGGAACTAGGGCTTGGGAAGAGAAGGCGTGAAAGTGGTGGGCGGCGCTTAGGTGCTTTTATAGGCTCAAATGAGCGATCTTACAACGGTTTTTGCCGCAAAACGGCTAGTTTTTACCGAACGGCCGAGTAAAAGCGGTCGGTTATTTTCCTTCTTGGCGCAAGTTACCGTTGAGATCCGCCAACACCATTTTTTTCCGTTGTCCGCTACCGAGAGCTGGGTGCTCGCTTTCGGATGGATGCGTTTTCTGTTCGACGCAATGATTTTTCTAAGACCGATCGGGTTTGTTCGGTCCTGGACAAGTTGTGTTTGGTTGAACCATAACCTGTTCGATCGATTGTTGCAAGTCTCTGTAGCAGCATAATTTCCCTCTTCGTGACTTTGAGTCTCAAGAGGATGACCCCACTCTAGTGAGTCCTTCCACTTGAGTCTCGGGGGCTAGCTGTCGGGGATAAAATCACGGCCCATTGCCATGGGCCACTCCCTGACGGCCCAGTCGAACAGCCTACCAGGGCCCAGCTCCCTGAAAGGTCCTCTAAGGCCCATGTGCATCGTGTCAACGACCTCTGGTGATGCGATTGCGTGGCGTCCAAGGCTTCGTGTTTGAGTCCGACTCGAACAGAGTTCTGCACAGCTACGTGAAGACCCGGACGTTGGTTTCCCGGATTGGAGCAGACGTCGTGATCCCCAAAACTAGGAGTATGCCTTATTCGCCTCGGGATATATTTGGCACGTCGAGTTCGTTACATACTCGTGGTCAGCCCGGCCCGATAGTCCCTCGGTAGGTCGGTTTGCTCTGTACTATATAAACTAAGCCCCTACGGCGTTTAGGGGGCATCGAGTTTACGTATTAGCATCTCGTAGACACTTGATTATAGCACATTGCTTCCTGTACACCATAATCTCGCTGAGACTTGTTCGTCTCGTCGAGCCACCTCTTGTATTCATCTTTGATATATAAGAAAGGCTGGACGTAGGGCTATTATCTCTCTTGAGAGGCCTGAACCAGGATAAAAACCCCTGCCTCCCTGTTCGTTGTTGTTCGGCGTGTCTCCTATCTCCCTCTTGAAGAACCTTAGTTGACTTGGGTCAATATCCCAATCGTCGACACTACTCTTAGGATAACGTTTTTTTGAATCAAGCCATTAAAATAATAAAAAAACAAATTGCTGCATATCCGATGATACCAATTTTTTAAAAGATTTCTAAACTTTGTACAACTTAAAATATGGTTGGAATTGGGCCGTTCACCGTTCCACACAACCGGGCTGCCCTCTGAAATGCAACAAGGTCCAGTATTTTTTGTAACTGCTAATTCGTAGACGGTTGAGTTTTGCAATTCCAGTTGATTTCCTCAAGCTTAGAGAAGACGGGGGCGAGACGACGATGGTTGGCATATGACATGCCTTTTGAAGTGCATATGCCTTTTTTTTTTTTTTTTCTAACAACACATTCCACGTCCAAACTAATTTGCATGTGAACTCGGCAATGAGCACAACACAGCTGTGTTCAGATTGTCATCCGAAACTAGATTTCATAAACTCTATCTGTTAGTCGTCGAGATTCGAAATTTAATGAAATATCTTCCTTCTGCTGAGCGGTAGCATGAAAACATTTAGGTAATTTCATGATGAATTTAAAATCCATAATCAAATTAAAGGGTTAAATTCACAATTTTAGATGCTTCTTACAACTTTTTACTTATATCTTATGTACTTTTTTTTATTGTTTTCTAAACTTCGAGGGTTTTTCAAGATAATCTCGAGAATTGGTCCTATTCATTTGAATTGTTTGTAAGCCTTGAGTAAGTTACTGTCTACAATACAATCAAGAAAAAAGTCTACTTGCCCCTTGAAGTATTGAGTCGGACGCAAACAACACCCTGAACTAAAAAACCAGGTATTCTAGCCCCTTTATTTTTAAAACCGGAACACACAACCCCGCCCTGGTTTCTTAGGATGGGTTTGCCACATAAATTGGACACATGGGTTGATTTTGCCCACATGGCTCATGACGTGTACTGAAAATACAAAAATGTCAATAAAATAGTGGAACTCATATGTCAACCGATACTACCCCATCTTCTACCTCTGTCTCCTCATCGTTCTCTCTCCCCCTGCTTCTCCTTCCCGACCACCTCTCTCCTCTTCCTCCCCACCCTGTGTTACCCTCCTCCTCCTTCCTTCCGTCCCCAGGTAGCCCTCCTCCTCCCTCCCCTCTCCTGGCCACCCCTCTCTCTCTCCGGAGGCGTGTGAGGGACGCGGGGAAGGAGCCATTGAAGGCGTTGTTGGAGTGGTTAAGGTGGACGAGGAACTGGAGGCGGGTGAGGGATGACGGGATGGGCCCAGAGAACGCGTTGGTGGCGACGGAGAGGCGGAGGAGGCCATGGAGGCGAGACAGCGCCGGCGGGAGCCCGCCGGAAAGGTTGAACCAGCGATGTCGCGCTGCTGGCGCTGCAGTCATGCCGCCCACTTACAAGGACAAGGCGTCCCCGTTAACCAGTGACGCGAACCAGACGCGAGCGGCCGTGCTGGTCGACACGGCGGCGGCCTTCGCCGCCAGCAGATGTTCACGTCGCCGTCGGCACCGGGCGCCGACGAGGAGGAGGAGGAGCAGGAGGAGGCGAAGATGCATTGGAGTTTATTGGGTTTAGAGAGGAGGAGAAGGAAGCGGTGTCAGGGTGGAGCAGGGAGGAGGTGGCGGCGTGGTGGAGCAAGGAGGAGAGGCAGAGAGAGGAGAGAGGGGAGGGGAAGAGATAGACTTACATGAGGCCCCACTTTTTATTTTTTTTGTTTATATGTTTGTTCTGCCACGTCAAGTGCCACGTGGGCAATACCATGTCTATGGAGCACTGAAGTGGCAAAACCACCCATGTGGAGCGCTGAAGTGGCAAAACCACCTGTGAAACCACTCGCGGAGGGTTATTTGCACCGGTTTGAATCTTTCAAAAAAGGCGAATACCGGTTTTAAAGTCAGAGGTTATGTGCGTCCGACTCAATAATTCAGGAGGGCAAGTAGACTTTTTCCTACAGTCAACATACGTTGTTGGCAGCATCTAAAAGTTGTTTAATAGAGTCTATATAATTATACATATTCGCAACTTTTGGTTTGATGGGCTGCTGATATATATCAATCCATTATTTCACACTACAAACATAAACGGAGCAATCAGAGTACAGTACAATGCGGATGGCTTGTGTAAATTATTTGGAAGGTCGGTGGTGGTCCACGCAGGGTTTAGGTTCGGTCTGAGTTCATTTATTTGTATTTATGTCGTGTATTGTTTAAGAAAGTCTTCCAAAAATTAGTGTATTATTGAAATGTGCAACATTTTCATCGTCTTAAAAAAATTACATTTACTCAAATAATGTTTCTTTGAAATAAAACGTTAATCTAAAAAAAATCAAATTGCTCATTTGATGATATGCCGTGTTTTTTTTTTGTGTTTTTAAAAATTGTACAGCTTAAAAATATGGTTGGAATGGAGCCTTCTTAATTGTCTCATGAGTACTTTTCCTATGTTGTAATGCATACTATCATTATATTTTTTTAAAATTTGCATTAGGGCCTGACAATGACATATTTGCTCCCTGCAGGACTTGGTTCGAGCCGCCCTTGCTGGGAGCAAATCTTCAAGGGACAATCGAATTATTATTATCTATATACAAAGTTTGTGAGGATAAAGGACCTCTGATCTGGCACGTCAGTATAGGAAATATGTTTGATTCCGTTATCTCCAAGTGAAGCTACAACTTATATTCATCTAATGATTCTCCTTGAAGCTGGCATGTCATATGGGGCCTCAATTAGGCTTATTTCTGAGGCCCAACTGTGAAATAGTACTGGTACATGGATCAATATACTAGTGCATCATATTACATGGCCGGATTATCACACGCGTACAGAAAGCATAATGGCTTAATTTACACGAGTGAAATTATGCCAGCAGACACTCTTAGGTTACAATACCAATTGAAGTATGAAAGTTCTTGATTACAACGGAGAAACTTTAAACTCGAAAGATCGTCCCCTCATCTAAACAACCTTTACAAGCGACTTGAGAGCACTCTAGTCCCGTTTGTGCTCATCGTACTGAGGATCAACGTCCTCATGCCAGGCATAGGGGTTCTCCTCTTGTTCTTCTTCACCTACAAAAGGTGAGTGGGTGCGTGGGTAAGTATGCAATCAAACCGCACTTGTAAGTTAACACCCAACAAATGCACTTTAATGATAAAGACTTTATGGCGGGGTTAAGGTTTATTTGCTCAAGGCCAATTTTGAAATACAATAGTAATTATAAAACCCAAAACTTAGCCATTTATGAAATAGTATTTCCAAAAAGATACCGAATAATGCATCAATGTTTCTAGGGTTCAAACTCTAGACCACCAACTTCCCAAACCAAGCCATAACCCAATCTTTCGCCTTTCACCCGCCAACTTATCCGAGAGTGATAGTTTTATTGTGAACCACACATGCCATGAAGTGCACGGTCTTGCTTAGTTGGGTTGTTAGTCCATCCTAGACGCATGGCTCCTAGAGATGTAGGTTTAAATCACCCTCGGTGACGACCAATGTTGGTGCTTCCTCGAGCTGGGTGCACCTCGTAATACATTGTTGGGCCCCATACTCGTACTACTGTACGATGGCCACACGTTGTGGTGTTAGAAACCCACCCCCATAGGCAGACGGTCATCGACTTCCTGCTAAGCGTATATGCACGTGCTTATCTGGTTGAGTCCATGCTCCAACCATCCAGTGCACCTATTAATTGGGCTCCTTCGGCCCATCTTCCTTCCTTTTCCATAAACTCAAATTCTCATTCTGCACACCAATTCCATTGTCAACCCAGGTCTTGACCAAAACCATAGTTTAAACACCCAGAGCAACTTAGACCAAACCAACATAACTTCACCATGTTCTTTCAATTAAGGAGAATGTGTCATCGGTGCGGGATCTGGCTACCCATCTAAATCATATTTATGACCTAAGCATGCCTAAGCAATTTCTACCCAAGACGACAAGGTATACATTCAAGTTGTTTAGTGGACTATCAGAAGAAACATGATTTTGCTAGGCAATCATGATAGGGAAATCAATATAGTAATAACATGGAATGCATACAACATGATTAGCAAGATAGACATCTAGAACACACATCGCATGCATTCCATAATTTGAACAACATAGCTTTCAAAGATAACTGGGCACAAAAGTATGAGCGGGATGTTAACTCGTTTTGATCCTCTGGTTGTAGCTCCTCAATGGCATCCTAGTATTTTTCATCTCAACCTATTGCGTCTAAGTGTGAGAATAAAGGTAATAAGGACGATATGTCGTAAAAGATGATGCATGCTCATGCAAGCGTGTAAATGTATACGAATAAATTTGTAGGGTGAGGTCGCTGTATGGAATTATCTATCTTTTTTCTACTTGTCAAGGAAGTTCCATCAACTTCCTCGATATTAGTTTCTACATAAAGTTGAAGTGGGTGGTGGTGAGGTTTAATCGTATGCATCGAGATGAAAATGCTAATGTATGTGAGTACACTAAGATACCCATGTGATTTGGTTGAAAAAATTGGTATATAATAAGAAGCGATTGACCCTTTGTTCAGGTGGTGGGAAATTTTATATTTTTAGGTGAAAATACACCATATGTTCATGGGTTTAAATAATTGTGTGCAACCTTTTATAAGCATCCTCAATGTATTCTACGGGAGAATATATGGCATTCATCTAAAATTATATTTTTATTATCTTTAGTGAACATCTAGGTAATTATCCTATTATAATTAATTTAACGAAGCTTAGAAGTATTTTTAATTATTACATTTCATATCATAATTATTTAATCAATTGGGAAATTGCTTTCAAAGACTATTTAATTTTTTTTACGGGAGAAAACTATGAGATAAACGTGAGACCTATATTTTTACCAGGTTGAGACCACATCCTATTATGTTATATATTTTCGTATGATTTTTGGTATTTGATTGCTATTTCTAATAAATCGACAATTACTTCTGGATGATGTATAAAGGCTAAGGTTCTGTTCTTTTGAGCTGAGCTGAGCAGATGAACGGCTGAATGGCTGAAACGATGGAATTTTGAGAGCTTGTTGAGGTAGTCTCGAGATTCGGATCCATTTCGTTTGATTTGCTTTTTAAAGCGTTAGGACCCACCTTCAAAACAGCAAAAAAAACAGACTCAAAAAACTCAAAACATATGTATTTTCAAAACGTAGATAAGTCGTTAAGCTGTTAAGCCGTTAAGCTGATAAGTTGAAAAGAACTGGGCCTAAAAAATCTTCCTGCTATAAAGCCTATCACTGTGCGTAAGCACTAGCACAGGCACGGCCCGTCCGGCTCATGGACTTCGCGTAAATGAAGTAAAGGCACCAACATGCGGGGAAGGCGTAATCCTTCGAAATACACCTCCACTTATCCGACTGGTGTGTCCCGGGCCCACGAGTTAGTGACAGAAAGAGAGAGATGTTTCGGCGAGACTCGAGAGAGCTTCAGCAGCTGACTAGCGTGTCCCACTTGGCAGCGGCACTAGCGAACAGAGTTTGGGATCATCCCCTACCCCCGACGAGAGTGGAGACGCACCGCCGCGGGATAAAATGGCTGCTTGCCGGCGCTACGAGCTACTGCGCGCGGTGCCAATGGTCCCTACTCCCTACAGGTTCGTACCGTTGTCTCCCACCTTTGTGTCTGCGGCGAGGGTGGTAGCCGCCGCCTCCGGCGATGAGCTTCGGGGAAGTACGACGGCGGCAAAGCAGAGCGTCACGGCCAAGAGCAAGTGTGCGCGAGCAACAAGAGACGAAGTGGATGCGTATCGTGGGTCAAATCTGGCGAGCATGAGTCCGGAACGCGCGTGACGTCGTGGAGGTCGTCGACGGCGAGAACAGGGGAAGCGTCGCGGGGTCACTCCAGCGATGCTCTTGCAAAACTGATAAGGGGAAAGGTGAGATTGGTTTCTTCGAGGCTCCTGGTGCAACGAATTGGAAAGATACTCATGCGGTAGAAGAAATCTGAGAACAGGTGGAGGCGGAGGGTGCGGACCGGCGATGAGGGATAAGTGGCTCCGGAGAGCTTTAGGGGGTCCCGAGCCGATTCCTCCGAGGATGGTGGTCTCAAGAGGTTGATGAAGCTCAGGCGGAATGCTTTTAGCTTGGGATGCACCGATAAGGGAGAATTGAAGCGGTGAGTTGACGGCAGCGACGCCGGAGCAGAGGTAGGCGGCGGTGGAATTGGCGGTAGCGATGGTTAATGTGGCTCAAGCGGGCATGGCAGAGAGTAGGGCGAAATAGGGATGGTGCAGGCGGCTCCGGGATGAATTTTCTCGGGTGAAAGCGGAGGAGTGAGCGGGACCCGGGGGGAGAGGGGAGACGGCGGCGAAGAGCAGCGAGGCTGGGCAGTGGGCACTGCAGTGGTGTCGCAGCGTGGCAGGGAGTGCGACGGGGCAGCACTGCAGCAGGAACAGAGGAAGAGCGGCGTCAGAGTGTGTGTTTGTGAGAGTGATCATGAAAGAGATGGAGAGAGAGAGAAGGATGGGTCAAAAATAAGCCCAAGTCAGAATGGGCTGAACGAAGTTCTAAAGACCAGTCAAAGATTCACATTTTTTATGAATTTTGTTTTAAATTTTATTTTTTGGCTACCTTGGCTTGAATTTGAAATTAGTTTTTTGAATTTAAAACAGCGCTGTTACATGTCGTGTGTGTGTATAGAAAAAAAGAATGGGACTCCATAGAGCCAGTGCTCCATGTTTCGTTGCCATCGGATTCATCCAAGATTCGTGTTTATCAAGTAGATATATGCACCACAACGTTGTCATTTGCCATACAAAGGTGTGAATGCAATAACTGCACAATTAATTGTTTCCACACCAGGTACATGTAGTCCCAAATATTTTTACTATATAGATATATATTAATCCATGATTACCCCAATCAATATCTAATTGATAGTTACCAATTAGTTGCGATTAACTTCAATTAGCTCCTTTTATAGGCTGTTTGATTGTCTTCTCTCATGAGCCTGGCCCGTCCGACTCAAACCAGTTGAGAGATACTGGGATGTCTTGAATCTGCATACGGTGTTTGGTTGAGTGTTTAGTAGGCGAATATTTTAAAATTTAATTATTTTGAAATTTATATAGCGAGTGTGGTCTAGTTTTGTTCGAAAAAATGTCTGAAATCCATTTTTGAAATCGGTTCGGTAATCGAATATGCTAATAAAAAGATACAAACAAAAAAGAAAAAAAAATAAAAACTTACTTACCATGTTAATAGTCCATGCATGGCTTGATATGGTCACTGACTGTGGCCCCATGCGCAGAACACGAGGCCGTCATGCGTTGTATCTAGAAAACGCCATTTTTTGTGTTTTCCGAGCTGAAAATTGCATGGAGAATCTTGCAACCACAGCCTGCGCTTAAAACCAGGATCGCAGAACCAAACACAAGAAAAAAGCAAGATTCTGCATCCGTAGATGCAAATCTCTGTAAAGGCAGCTAACCGAACAGTCAATAATGTATTGATTCATCCCGTCGATCATTTACCGATTAACAATTTGTTGAACCTTGGTTTCAACATAAACTTGCAACTAGCAAGCATCGTTGTCGTCTATTTATTTATTTTTTGCTTCACCTGATTGCTATGCTGGTGCCTTCGCCCTTCAGTTAGCGCTGTTTCGTTAAGTACAATGGTGCATCAGCTGAGTTAGCATTCCGTAAGAAAGTTTCAGATGGTATACGACGATAAAGATTCAGGAAAAAGAATGAAAGGAGTTATTCACGGCCGCGTTTGCGCGCAACCACAACGTCAGTACCAAAGAAAAAAAATAAAATCAGCGCACTGTTTTTAGCGACCAAGAACCAGCAGACATACGCCACCGAGAAACGCCATAAGCTTGAGAGGAGCTGTAGATCTTCTTCCATCGCCGCCGTAGTCGCCGTAGATGTCCGGGTAGTCGCCTACCTGTGGCTCCAAATCGTTGAAGTCCCCTGCACACAGGGCACAGGGATTAACTATTAACAATGTACTAACATAATGCATGACAAAGTGTGTCATGCTATGGCTATGGACCAAATAGTTAACTATAGGAGTACGGAGTACCAATGTAACATGAGACATGGTAGAACGTAGTTAAACAGGCTGTTTAATCCAGCGTCGGTAAAAAAAACTAATCCCTGAACCAAACATGCCCTTAAGCCAACGTGGAGATGAGACGAGCTGATTTGCGGACCTCGCCTGGGGGTGTGGCTGCAGCCCCTGCGGAGGGCGTAGCGCACGTCCTCGACGGAGGCGCCGTTGTAGAACCTGAAGCCGTCGAGCGCGCTGGCCACGCAGTTGAGCACGTCCTCTGTCTCCACCACGCACTCCCCGCCGCAGTAGTAGTCTACCGCCCCGGGCGCGGGCGGCACGGCGACGATGCCCGAGGGGCTCAGCCGGTACGCGCCCTCGCAGCAGCTGTACACCTGCGCACAATTTACGCGCCAGCCAGTGGCATCGCTTCACACGTTGGTTCGGCTTGATCATGCTCACGGGACACGCGGCTCGAGGCACTCACGACGAACTGACCTGGCCGTCCTCGAAGCACTGCAGCGACCTCGCGGCCAACTCCGGCGAAGGCTCGGCCGGCGCGTCGAGGCTTGGAATGAGCTTTGAGGCGTTGGCATTGCCGCGCCACGCGCCTCGCTGGCAGTGGCAGTGGCGGGCGCACGCGCAGAGGCAGAGGACGGCGGCGAGACGGCACCAGCGCCGAACGGCGAGACCCATCGCGGTGGTGATCCAGCTCTCCTTTGACCGCGTCCCCCGCGCCGCGGGCGCGGGTGGATTTTATGACGGGTCCGGGAGAAAGAAACGGAGCGAAATTCAAACCTACCTGCACCTGCCTCCCTTCTTCTGGATCGAGAGGGCGATCGAGATGTCCAGAAGCAGCAGAAATCGACGACTTGGAACGGGAATTGGCCCAATTGGGGATGATTTTGCTCTGCTCGGTCGGCTAATGACTAACTGTTACAGATGCCCAAAAGGTGGCCGTGGCCGATGTTTCGTGGTGGTTGGGCCGGAGGCCGGAGCTGATGTCCTAGTGGCGCCGTTTGGTGGGAAAGAAAAACGGGAGGGACACTGTCGTGCTTGGCTCGACTTAACAAATGCTCTCCTCACTTTCGCCTGTTTCTACGGGGAGATTGACCTCACTAACACGCAATTCGATGGCCTCGTTGCAAATGACATTAAGTTCGACCATCTTGACGTGTATGACATCAGGCACACCAATTTGTGAACTCAGTGACATTTTGCCCATTTTTCTCATTTTACCGTCGATTTTCCTATTTTCTATAAGTGGCTTGACCATATTACCCTCGTGTGGCCCACCAACGATAATCTAAAATAAAATTACCTAAATTTTGGTAAAATATAAATAAGAGTCCATATCAACAGCAATACAAATAAAAACTATAAAAATTGTAATAAAAAATAATAAAAATTAGAGTTCATGTCTTATTATTAGAAACAGTCTAAATCATAAACCGTTACAAAAAAATCACATAAAAATACTTGAAATTCCCACATCAATCAGAAAGAAAAAAGAAAGATCTACACTATCTATTATAGTGGGTCTTAAGTATAACCTATAATGTCTTAAATTAAAATAAATTGTTGATATCAACTGCAATAAAACATATAAATAAAAAGTAATAGAAATAAGACTCCATGTTAAATGCGAAATTACAAAAAGATTTGATGGCAACTATAATAAATAAACATAAAATTAAAGTATAAAAGTAAAATAAAAAGAGTCCATATTAATGATCAAACTATCAACGTAAATGCAGGGGATACAACGCTCGTGAACAGTACATCATCCTCATATCACATAGAACAAAAAAGGGGGGAAAACGCACAAAAACAATGCGTGGGCCTAAATCAAAATGAACACAGAGACTGCAAGGAAGAAGAAGAGTAAGCCCAACCCAGTAACACCGAGTAGATCGATATCGTGAAATCTCACATGTCCACTCCTCGACAGTCTGACACGCCGCCCAACAGAAAGTGTGAAATGAAAACCGAGGCGAAGGGCAGCGGCCAGCCAGAGCCCAGGCCCCTGAGGCATCTCGAAACTGTTTTTTTTTTTTTTCGTGTTGCTAGTTGTTTCCCTCCCAACTCCATCCCCAATTTCCATTTCCCTCCTTTTCTCCCCTGCAAATCTTCCCCGGTACGGCAGTGACAAGAGCGCGCACGAACAAATCCCCAAACCCTAGCCCCGCTCATCCGATCCAAACGCTCCGCGGCGCACTCGCGATGGACCCGCCCGACGGCAGCGGAGATGAGCGCCTCTTCGCCGGCGTTCGCTTCGTCCTGGTCGGCTTCGACCACGTCTCCGAGGCCCTGGTACGCGCGCGAGCTCGGCTCTGCTGTCCGTCAATTCAGTGCCCGGGCTGACTTTCGGTGGCGTCCCTGCAGTATCGGTCGGAGATGGTGCGGCGCGGCGGAGTCGACGCCGGGCAGTTCAGCGGCGGCAGCGGCTGCACCCACGTGGTCGCCTGCGGCCGTGTCTACGTGAGTTGGTATTACGATTCGGTGCCTTGCTGTTTTGGCTGCTCAACTGGGGGGCCTGATGTGATTTGATATTTGTGAGCAGGACGACCCGGCTTGTGTGGCAGCGCGGGTGGAAGGGCACAAGGTCGTCAGCGAGCTGTGGGTGGACGATAGCTTGGATCGGGGCAAGCTTGCAGATGTTGATAGGGTCTGTTTTGCTGCGAGTTGTTTGCGTACCTTGCCCACATTTTTGCATCAATGCCAAAATTTTGTCCAAAACTTCAAATTAGTTTAAAAGTTTTTGCTTTTGTTGTAATCATTTACATGTTTTAGTTGCCATAGTTCTATATCGGTTTATTTTTGTGAAGCAGCTCTGTTTGTTTATTCCAGGTTATTTATTGGCCAGTGAGAGATTTGAATGGAATTCCAGGTAGCGAATCATTGCTCATTTGCTTAACGGGGTACCAAAGATATAACCGTGAAGACATAATGGTAATAGCTTACTAGTTTATCCTCACATCTCCTAGTCTAAAAAACTAAGGCCTTGTTTGTTTCAGATTAATGTTGAGTTGCGTTTTACTGTAGCAAATTTGTGATCCACTCAAAAGACGTTTCAAAAAATTAAAAAAATTATAAAAAAATATTTTGCGAACTTTAAGAAGAACTATTTAAAACCCCACAAAAATAACCACAAAATATTACAACATTTGGGCTATACAAAAATAACAAATTTTCATTTAATTTAATCTGAAACAAACAAGGCCTAAAACATGAGTTGTGTCAGCCTTAGGTTGATTTATCGTATATTGCATATGGAGGTGAAGTGTTGATCACATTGTTTAAAAAATCTCTGACGTCCATTGTAGAGGTTTTTTTCCCCTAGCTTCATAGTTGGCTATCTAAGAAATCAAATTTTTTCTTACTGGTTACAGCGATATAAATTTGAGCGAGTGTTTTGACCACACATAACAGTGAGGGAATATGATTTGGACTAGATGATATTTGGTCATTTCTGCTCAGTTTGGCCAGTTCATGCACTCATGAAGAAAGAATGGGAATGTACTTAAAAACAGCCACAATAATACACTAGCATCATGTAATGCATATTCTTTCTATTTTGATTTCTTTGGAGCATCATGGGGTGATTGATTGCTTTAGATTGATGGCATTTTCTCTGGTCATTGAGTTTCTTTACACCTGAACAGGCAGAACCACTACTTGAGTTTTTTCTGCAGCAGGTAGTCCCAGTTATTTTTTGCCTATGAACTATGATTTGGGTGTCATATGTTTTTGAAGATAATGTTGTTCGCTCGCCCACATGCTGATGCCTCAGTACCTTATTTCTGTGGGTCTTGTTGACTATGCTTAATATGTATAAATATAATTAAGTTCTTGGATTTTATGGTTGCATTAGTTTTTTTATTGACTTACAAAGCATTCCTCTTCATTCTGTTTTTTAATGCAGAAAATGGTATCTTTGATGGGAGCACAATTTTCCAAGCCTTTGATTGCAAATGTAGTAACTCATCTTATTTGCTATAAATTTGAAGGTTGATTACTCCCTTATCTGCCATTTAGTTCCATATGCATATGACATTGAAGCTGCATTGCAACAATTGAATGTTGTGCTGCTTTTCCCTTTGCGGAACTCCATTGTTGTCGCTGTAGTGCCTAGAGTTGTGACAATGTATTTTTGAGCTGTCGCTACAGTTATATTTCTTATCACTATTGATATATTTCCATTTTAGATATAATGTGAGAACTGAGCAGTGATCAGTTGGCTAGGACAGTGGGGCTGAGGTCCTAGCCTGCTCAGGTTCAAAGCATGGAGGGCCTGCTTGTGGCCGGGGTGCTCATTTACATTGGGTTCGATAATCCAGTGTCAGCCCCTTCTAAAAAAATGATGTGATGTATATAGTATTGTTATTAAGAAATAATTCAAAAAATATTACTTGATAATCCTATATATAATTCATGTGTGGTATCGTGATGCAAATGAGAACTTGATTTCTCAATTTTCTCGTACAGTAGCGGTCAATTATAGCAGTTGTTCTGTGCATTTGGTCGAATGTGTAGATGTATAAGCATATTTGGCCTTTACCTTTTCTTTTGTCTTGATCTGAACCCCATGCAAAACAGAAAATGTCTCGTCGTCATAGATGATGTCTTGTACGTGCACAGTAGTGACAATCAGATGAAAAATTACAAGATCTTTTTTAACATATGATCAATCTTACCCTATTTTAAATTATAAAGCAGTGAAAAAAAGAATATTTCTCAGTATTTTTCTTTAAAATAACAGCATGCCTATCAGGCACCCTTTTCCCTTTTTTTATCTGGGCCATTTTGATGTATATGCATATACCATGACATGATGCAAGAAGTTTCATTATGTGCTGTTTGAACACGTCATCTCATTTTTTCAAATGAACTAGGTGAGAAGTATGAGCTTGCTAAAAGGTGGAACATCAAGCTTGTTAATCACCGGTGGTTGGAAGACTGGTACTACACAACCCCTTTCCTTAACAACTTAACTATAAATCTAACATGTTAACCATATCGTTACATTGTTGATTTGATATTTTATTTTGACAGCTTAAAGGCTTGGGAAATTCTTCCTGTAGATGATTATAGCAAAAGGTAACTGAAAAACATGGTCTTCGTTTGTTCAATGTTTTCTTTTCTACCTGGTCTATGTTCTTGTCCTTGTTTCGTATCACACTATAGCATGTGTAATAAGGTAATTGGTGTTATCAAATGTCTTAAAAACTAATTATTACTATTATTGCATTCAGTGGTTGGGAACTAGAAATAATGGAGGCACAAGCCAAAGACTCAGAAGATGAAGCAGAAGATTTAGACCATAAGTTATTCAACAGAAGGTCTAGTGTGAACTGCACTCCCAACTCAAAAAATAGTGCCGGAACTTCTGCCGACCCTTATGTCAATGCACCACCTATTATTTCCAGTGGTAATAGTAAGATGGTTGTGGAAAAACATCTGAGCACTCCAGGTCAGATCAGGAAGACAGAAGATGTGGACAAAGGGACACATGGTATCACAGCCCAAGGCAGTCCTAGGACTAGTAGGTTGTCAATCTCTGCTAACGCTGATGTTTGTGTGCCCATGCAAACTCCCTTTATTGTCAGCAGTAATAGAGTGGATACTGCAGTAAGGAGTTTGAACAGTCCAAATCAGATTCAGGAAGCCGAATACAAAAATGTTGGTACAAGAAGACTTGACACTACTACTGGTGCTCCAATCACTCCAAGCTCAAGCAGGATGGCAGTTTCTGGTAGCCATCATCTCCATCCCTCAAATGAGACACACACTATCCCAGATGGCAATATGGATAATGTTGCTATACAACTGGGAAATCATGATCAGATTGATGTTGGTAAAGCCCACTTGACCACCCCTTATAGAGAAAATCTGTCTGCAGATGTGCTTGATTCATCAAATGCTAACAGAGGAGAACATCAGGACGATGGAGCCACAGGTAATATTAGCACAGCAGTTGATTGGTCAAATATTGATGATAAGCTTGCTGATCCTGTGGTTAATATAAATCCTGGAGATAATGCCATGCCCAACAACATCGTCAACCTAAGTTGCTCTATAAACCCATTGCGGAAGTCATTGTCACCGGAAGTACTTTCAGTTCAACAAGTGGCATCACCTCAGAAGGCTGAGGGAATCACATTGAGAAGTGATGCTAACGTAAATTTCTCTTCATTAGGGAAGGGAGATAAAAAGTTTGTTGAGGTTCCTGAAATTCAGAACCTAAAAGGTGATGAAAATGTAAAAAACATGGATGGACTGGATCAGGGTGCTGCATATGCTCACAAAAGGAAGCGCTTGATTTCCCCAGGTAGCTTAAAACTACAAAATGGAGATCTGGTTTCAGAAACTGGTACTTTAAATTCTCCATATGTGAGCAAGCTGATTGACATGTCCAAGCAAGCAATCACTTCAACTATAGGAACATGTCCCACTGAAGCTACTAATGTTGATTTGGGTAAGCAACAATCAGGTCTGTCTAAAGGCAAACAGTCAAGATATAAGAGGACTTCTGTCAAGCATGGTGATCCTGAATATTCTACTAGTGATAAGAATGTGGAGTCTCTGCTGACAGCAAGAAAGCCACTCAAGGCAATGTCAGAAAATAAATGCACAACAGGTCCTCCAGCTACAATTCAAGATGGAAAGAGAGAACCAGATTACTCCTTTCAAAACATGAAGGGGGAAGTTGCACAAGCTAGTGGTAGTGCAGAGAATCAATATGGTTTGCGGATGCACGAGACTGGAAATGCTCGATCAAATGCCACTACACCTAATGTAGCTCAACATATTTCCTATTCTGAAAATGATACTGAGATGACTAATGCCCTTGATGTCAACATAAATGATGCAGCAGTGGCTTCAAATTTAGAAAAGGCGGTATATGTTGACAATGTGGAAGTAGGCCTTAAACAGCTTCCTGGTACTTCATGCAATGTTATTTGTGAAACAAGTTGTACAAAGAAAGTAGCAACTCCTACAGTAAAGAAGGCAAGTTCCAAGAACAAGAAGTGCCGAAATATTAGCATGGACGGTGATGAATCAGTTGTTAACAATGGTAAGGCACTAGGTTCTGAATTGGAGCCTGACAAGATTGTTCCTCACATACATGCTGGTGCAATCCCTAAAAACGGCTCCAGCAGCGCAAGGCCAGCAGATTGCAGAACATATTCTCGAAAAAAAGTACCAGCAGGTGTAATGAGAAATACCACTGGCAAGAGGCCACACAACATTAACACTAAGGTAAGTGATGCACAAATAGCTTCTGATTTGGAGTTGAGTAAGGTGATTTCTCAGGAAAATATTGAGGGAGACTCTCGGAAGGTTTTAGGCAATGCAGGTGCTGATGAACATCAAAGAAATTCACCCAAGAAGCTATCCAATACCAAAACGAGGAAT
This sequence comes from Raddia guianensis, assembly GCA_036346415.1. Lineage (NCBI taxonomy): Eukaryota > Viridiplantae > Streptophyta > Magnoliopsida > Poales > Poaceae > Raddia > Raddia guianensis. The sequence continues at coordinate 17,287,613 of CM070536.1, forward strand.
TCAGTTGCCAAAAAGTCTCAGAAATCTGATATCAACATAGCTTGTGAATCATCAGTTGATAAAACCAAAACAGTAGCTGCAGAGTCACTGTTCTATGACTTGTTCCCTTCAGAAAATGTTATAGATTGCCCTAAAAAGCTTTCAAGCTCTGCAAGCGCTGATGATTGTGAAGCGCTTTCCCCAAAAAACGTATCAACTGCCAGAATAAGGAAAGTGGTTGCCAAGAGGAAAATAAAAGCTGTAGAAAAGTCAGCCAGCAAGCTTGACAAAATTGGCAGTGCCATTGTATCTGCAGCTAAGGCTTTGTCATCAAAGAGAAGTGAAGAAAGTTCATGCAGTATCAACAAAGCAACTGTTGATCAAGACTATCAGAAGGTCAACAAAGATGAAGAGAGCAACGTTTCTGGATTGTTTTGCAAAGCTGTCATTGTAGACAAGCCCCAAGGACTGACAAGTTCTAAGTTAAGGTGCAGCAAAAGAAAAAAAGCTCTGGTTTTAGACCATGAAAAAGAAAACAAACAATACTCTGGTAATCTGAGTTCTAAATCCAATAGGGTCAGTTTGGATCCCAAACTTGATGCAAAATCAATGGAGAATTGTGAAGATCTCAACAAGCGCCAAAGGATAAAAGGAAATGAGGCTGGAACAATGACCATGTTGGAACCTGCATGTTTTATTTTAAGTGGACATCGCCAACAGAGAAGGGACTATCGGACAATACTTCGACGCTTGAAGGGACGGGTGTGCAGGGATTCACATCATTGGTCATACCAAGCAACACATTTTGTCGCCACAGACCCTCTTAGAAGAACCGAGAAGTTATTTGCAGCTGCTGCAGCAGGCAGGTAAAAACAATTATCTAATTCTAAGACTTCATTTTTCAAGTAGTTAATACTTTATTGTATGGCCTTTTCTCAGTGAGAGAGGAGAAAGCAATGTACTGCTTAATTGAATAATTTTTTTTTGGTACATATATGCTAGCATCTGACATACGCTGCATCTTACCTACATGTTATCTTGCTAACCAGTGCAATTCCACAAATCTGAATGTTAACTTTTCCTCCCAAAACAGGTGGATACTCAAGAGTGATTACTTGACCTCCTGCAATGAGGCTGGTAAGTTCTTGCATGAAGAACCCTTTGAATGGTTCGGTGCAGGCCTTAATCAGGGAGAAACAATCAGCTTTGAGGCTCCCAGGAAATGGCGCATTTTAAGGCAGCAGCTGGGCCATGGTGCCTTCTATGGAATGCAAATAATTGTCTATGGACAGTTCATTTCTCCGTCACTGGTAAGATTTGTTTCTACAATCAGCTCACCTGATAACCTATTATTACAATGCTACATTTTTTCTTTAAAAAATTTTACATTCTGGGCTACCTCTATATTTTTGAGGTTCAAATCCCCCGCTATTTTTTAAACCTGGTGATATTTTCGTACCAGGACACGCTGAAGCGTGCGGCGCGGGCTGGTGATGGCACCATCCTAGCAACCTCCCCACCATACACTCGGTTCTTGAACGCAGGTGTTGACTTCGCGGTAGTATCAGCAAGCATACCTAGTGCAGACGCATGGGTTCAGGAGTTCATGAATCACAAGATCCCCTGTGTCAGTCCTGATTATCTAGTTGAGTATGTCTGCAAACCCGGCTATCCCTTGGACAGACATGTTCTCTTCAAGACAAACGATCTGGCCACCAAGTCCCTCGACAAACTATTGAAAAGCCAACAAGAGTTGGCCACTGATAACCCAGAGCTATTGGAACACGACGATCTTGATGACCTCTGCTGTTCGGTGTGCTCTCGCACAGACCGGGGAGAAGTTATGCTGATTTGCGGCGACGAGGACGGCGCTGTCGGCTGTGGGATCGGCACGCACATCGACTGCTGCGACCCTCCCCTGAACGCTATCCCAGACGACCGCTGGCTCTGCTCTAAGTGCGACCTATCTAAAGTCACAAAGAAGCAGCCACCTGTGAGGGGCAAAGGCGGCAGCAAATCGGGACGAATTAAGCGATCGTGATTTTTTATGTTCCCGCCCCTATTTTATTGAACAAACTGATGCAATAATTTGGCGTGAGAAGTTGTAATTGTTAACTTTCCAACAGCGAAAGAAATGCTAGCTCAGCATTTCTTTTCTGAAGTACTTGCCCATGATCTGGCTAATTTGGTTTCCTATGTGCAATTCCAAAAAGAAAGTAAAAAAATGGTTCCTTTCTGTTGAGTGATATGTTCTGCGATAGGCTGGCAATTTGGCTTGAAATTTGTGAGCTGTTTGTAGCTTCTTTGGTTTTGGCTTACAGGCCAACGAGTCTGAGCTAGAGTTTTTTTTAGCTCGGTAAAAACTGAGATGAGTCTTGGGTTGGCTTGCTGGTGGATTTATGGGTTTCTAGGTACCTTGTATTGCTAATAGTTGGTCTATTCGTTTGCCTACAATTAGGCATGTCCCCACACAACCTAATAAAGTCCCTCTAATGACTCAAATTATAGGTGTTGGTTAGCAACGCCCTCTAAAGTCCACTATCTTTCAACTCAAGAGAGTGCCGATCAATTTGTTCATTAGTCTCACAAGCCAATTGGGCTTTGAACAAGGTCGAACCGAGTTTTTTTCTTGCTTGTGTGGTGAATGGGTCAAGCCTGAGCCAAGTCTAGAAGTGAGTGAGCTGAGCCGAGTTAGCCTCTGACTTGCTAAACCTTAATCAACAATGGCTTCCCTATAGACATATTCACGTAACCTTTTCACTATTTATATATAATTCTCTCTTATTTTATTTGGTACATGAATATTCTAGGAAGAAGTCCACATTGCCTCCCTCAACTATTGAAAAAGTTTACTTTTCCTCCCTCTGTGTTAAATGGGTGAGATCTGGCCGTCCAATTTTGCATCCAACGGCCACAAATGAGTTGAGGGAGGAAAAGTGAACTTTTGCAATAGTTGAGGGAGGTAAATTGGACTTCTTCCAATATTCTATAGACATTCCTTTGACACTGTAGTATCATGCCAGAAGACTAGAGCCCACAGCATTATTTTGCATCTTCATACATCACCCGGCCCAATACCTCAAGACTTCGGCCTAGCAGAAGTGCCAATATGCTTTCTACTTTGCTAGGCCTGGGCCAGGGCCAGGGCCAGTGCAACCTCGTCATCGCCTCCCCCCCTTTTTTCCCGGTTTTTAATCAGAGTAGCACCAATACAGACACGACACGCATGCGGACGCTCCGGCAGATAAAGAGGGATGCGTGCCTCCATGATTGCGATCAGCTCCTTGCTTTCAATACCCTCCATGTCTTTCCAGGGGATGCGATCATGAGACCACACGAGGAAAAGGGCACGCCGCTACTGAAACTGGGCGAAACATGGGAGAACCGCTCCTGCACTGCATGCGGGCAAGCAAAACGGCTTGGGATCGGAGGAAACGGCGAAAGCAGCCGGCAGCGAAGCCTTTGACAGCAAGCTCGCGTCGCGCGCTTTTCCGCGCCCCGATCGGGCGATTAGGCCCGGAGCTTTTGCCTGCGCGCGCGGTGATGAGCTCAGCTCAGCTGGTCCTCGGCCGCACTCAAAGGCTCAAAGCGTGCCCACCTTCGGATTGATTCCCCGACTCCCCGTGACGAGGCATCTGTCCAGAAAAGCCAGTGCAGTGTGCTGTGCGCAGCCAGCCATCACGCTCCATGTGACGCGGCCCTCCAGTTCCCGTCTCCCACACGCGCTCGCCCACGCCACGCCTTTTGCTCTTGCTTGCGCAAGATCGGAAGCATCGGCTACTGCCATGCGTGCGTGCATGCATACAGACTCTCTGATCCTACCTACCGTTAGAAAACACTACTATCTTAGCTACTTGCAGAATTGCAGATCATAATCTTCCCGGCTTTGTTTGCAGCGAGCCGAAGGCAGAGGGGCTAGCTGGAACGGGAACGCATCGATCTCATCTTTTCATTCCATCCCATTCCCATCCATCGCTTCTGTCTGCCTCTAGTTTCGAAATGGGCGCCACATGAGAGACTGCCCTTCTGCTAGCTCGATCGATAACCTGTGCATGCATGAGCAGTTGCACCAACCTTAACCAGACTTGTGGGGGCATTTCTTGGGCATGGACCGTTACGCTACGTTTGGTGTGCCCCTGGTTAGCACGTACGCAGTAGGCACGTAGTTACCCTCCCTATGCTATGCTTTAGTGCTCCAAGTTTAAGTCTAACGCTGTAGGGCTGTACGCCTGTACCGTTCCATCTAGTGCCGTGGAAACTGGTAACGCAAATAACCCTAGTAGAAAATGCATGTACCAGTAAGTAAAAGTACCCTTGTGTTCTGAAAGGATTGGATTGGATCTGGACGTGCTTGCCTGCTTGGTACATATATTTCCTTGCAGCAGCTGCACGATCCTGAAAAGAAACTAGGGCCCTGGGCAAGTACGGCATACAAATCCTTTGCTTTCGTAGGTGAGAAAAGGGGCTGCGGCCCAAGTCAAGGCCCCCATGTGCATGTGCGGAGTGCGGGTCGATCCGGCCGCACGTGCCGTCCAGCTCCCCGGCCCGCGCCCGGCCCCTCGCTCGCTCGCTCGCTCCCTGCCTGTGCGTGGAATCCAAGGCACATCAGAAGAAGAGGCGAGGGGCGAGAGGCGAGAGCACGCGAGGACATGTCCGAACTGGTTAAGTTTGATGCATTGTGAAGTTCTTGTGTCCGTTCCTCTGGTTTGGCTCCTACTATCTTATTTTTAAGAGTTTTTAGGGCGTCGTTTGCTTAGAGGTTAAGGGGTGGATTGGGATTAAAGTACCAACACCCCTAAGCTATGTGGGTTTAAGTTAATCCGATCAAACCAGTTTTAGCTAACCCAGCCAGAAGATGCATGATAACTTAATCCCACTCTACTAGCCCCACTAACCCGACAAAACAATTGGGGTTAAATGAATTAGTTGTCAAACATAAAACTTGAGTTAAGCTAGATTAAACTAACCCAGTTGAGTTAAGGTCAGACAAGCCTTTTAATCTAATCCTAAACCAAATGTTAACGCCAAATCAATTTTTTAATTAAGTCTAGTCATGTTCTTTTTTCCCCTTAAAGTAGCTAAAAATTTTAAGAAAAACGAAACTGCTTGAACGCAATCGCCTGCAAAAATAGAAATGTGCAGGTGATTTGAGCGGGCCAACAGTTGCGGGCGACGGATTGCGTGGTGGTCGGTGAGCGCGTGCAGGGAGTGGCTGCACTGGTGATTCGTGCTAGTTGGCGTCCGTCCGTTGGGGTTTGCGGCGAGCAGGTCGGTGCTCACCTCCCTCCTCTCCCTCACCGTCGATATCGCCAGCCACCGCTAGTCTCCTTCCTCTCCCTCGCCGCCGATGTTGCCTGCCACCGCGCTACCAACACTGACGCCTTCCCTTGTGCTCCGGCGAACGTGGCGCCGTGCGCGGCTGAGTGCTCGCGAACGCCGGGCCGCCGTGCTTGAGGCCGCCGCCGTCGCCTGCTCCAACAGCCCGCCATTCTCCCCATCGATTTTGTTGTTCTCTACCCCTCTGATTTGCTCAATCAGTAGCTTACAGAGTTTTTATCACTTTTTTATATTGTTTTTTCAGTACTTCTGTATGGTAAAATTTTTGTGCAATCGTACTGAAAAATATATCTCCTGCACTAAATGCAAAACGCGGGCGTCTGTGTTCTAGTCGATCCCTAAGAAAAAATTATGACCCCCTCAAGAGATCTTGGAGAGTCCAAAAACTTATACAAAAAAGTATTTTATAATCTCCATCAATGACCATTTAAAATCCCACAAAAATGACTATAAAGTACTATATCATCTTGAAAAATATAAATTTTCGGCGCTATCTTTTAATCTATTTATCTATCTATCTATCTACTACATATATAAAACAGAGTTAAACGAAGCCACCACATTAATCCTAAAATCGTACAAATTCCCACGTTAATCAAAAAATAGTAGAAATTATCACGTTAATCATAGAAAAAAGAAAATTTTATATCGTTGAATATGGATATTATTATGTAAATCTAACAGTCAACATTGAAAAGATTAAAAGATAACTACTAAACCTGATCCAATATATTAGAGATAAACTCTAAATCTGATCTGATATATTGGAGATAGATTATGCGTTGTAGATTTAGTGGATATTAAAAACTATTCGAGGAGGGATCAAGCGAGATCTACACAAAACCATCTTAATTTGTGTTCGATTTATAGCGACAGAATTGCTCATGCAACAACCTACCATATCAAACAACTAATACATATTCAAGTAGAATTCATTAAAAGATCTTGTATAACTACAAGACTAAATATTATATGTATTCAAGTAGAATTCGGGTTCCATATAACAAATGAACCCTAAAAAAATGAGTTATAGATAAACTCTATATGTTGGCACAAATCTTACATGAACCAACATATTGCGGTAGAGAAAAAAGGAGACACCACAATGCGTCGCGTCGTCTGAAAATTCTCCACCATCCGATTAAAATCCATCAAATCAGATAACCGTTCAATTGTCGTCCACCGAATATGATAAAAAAGATAAATAAATAATCTCTATAACAAACTACTGAAGCCGATATAATATATTAGAGATAAACTATAAATGTGATATGACATATTAGAGATAGATTATGAGTTGGAGATTACTCTAAAAAAGATTATGAGTTACGCAAATCTCGCAGCGCAACCGAAAAGAAGGATCCTCCATCTCAAACGTGCTAGCGACCTGCTTTATTTTTTCTAACAAAATTACGTCCGGGTCCCGGCCGCGTGCCTTCTAATTATGGCCTGCTCGGCTGCTCATGCGTGAAATATCTACCCATACGTAGCGGTAGAATGTGCCCATGATCTACCTTCTACCCGCTGCTTCCGTAGCGGTACGGTCACGATCTTGATGGCGTACGATCACTGTGTTTCCATCCGGTGTATGCTTGTAAAAGCCTTATACTGGATTGTGTGCTGAGATCGACCAGCTGAGAAGAGTCTGGTCCTGCATGCCTTCATCACCCGCCCTGCGTTCATCATTCGTCCACTTGTAGAGTAGATAGATAGATGGTCACTTGGTCAGGACAGCAAGCTTGAGCCGTATCCACGGAACCCTCGCCGTCTACATGAATTATACTGATTCTAGCTATTACACATCTACACACGCATGCAAAGGAAACGGGGGAGCAAAGCGTAGCTGCAGGAGTCATAAGCCCTCTGTGAGCAGACATGTGTTGAGGATCGAATCGATGCTGCTCACATGCGTTCCATCATAGGGCTCCTCCGCTTCACATGACCCGGGCTCAATGCAAGAACCCTTCCAGCTCTATGCGCCCAAGCCATAGATTCTTGCCAACTTTTGCTGCCCCAAAACTGCAGGGGCACCACTGTGATAAGTAGTATCTCTCTCTCTCTCTCTCTCTGCCATGGCTTGGAATGGCGCTTGCATAAAAGCTGTGCTCTGCTGCATGAAAGACGACGGCTCTCTTTGCACTCAATTTCATAGCGCCTTTCGTCTCACGTGTCGCTACCGTTCTTTTGGGGGGCACATATGGGTGGAAAATTAACCGCGGATACCTTTTCCTTCCATGGTAGGGGGGGTAATAAGGGTAGGACGGGGCGTGGTCCTCTCCTTGCCGAATTTATGCGTCCTTCTTTATGCGGCGGTTATTGTTGTTGGGCGCTCTTTACTCCCGGAGGAACCAAACTGTGACGTACTTCAAAGGCTACTTATTTTTCATGTGAAGAAACACGCATAAATTTTAGTCCAGGAAAGGGTTTGTGGGCTCAGGAATTTTCAGGGGAGGATTTAATAGACCCAGCTGCAAGGTGTGCAAGGCCACCTCAAAATGATTATATTCAGAACTCGAAATAAGGTCTTGCTTTGGAGTTCACACAACAAAATATGTGGGGGGTGGGGGTGACCACTTAGTGACCACCACTATCTGACCACCGCCTTTAATACTGTTGCAATTAGTATCTGATTCTGAAGAACACCGTAGGGAGTGTAGGGTGTCCTATGGCTGGACGCTGACAGTTAATTAAGCCTGATCAATACAAGGAATTAACTCTGTGTGCTGTAGTCCGGCAATGGGCATCAGGGCATGGTCTCTTGCTATTGGTCTAGATTCCTGTAAAGAAATTTGTACCAGCCAGTTCTTTATTCAACAAGTCAGATTGGAGTACCAAACCCACACACTTGTGCTCCATGCTGAGAAGTGAGTCTCTCTTCTCTAGGTTGAGTTGTGAGAGAGTGGCCGATAGAACTATAGAAGCAGGGAATCCATCTCCTCATCCATCCACCAGCACTATGCATCACCCCTGGTATAGTGTACTAGTTTTATAATCCAGTCATTTAAAGGATGCGATTCAGACAAGATAGAGAATGAGCCCTGTAATCTTCCTCAATCCTGATGCTCTTAAATCTTGATCATCCATTCAGTCGTGCTGCTCTGGGCATTGAATATTTTGGTCTCACAAGTTGGAGGACATTGGTTTGTATATACCCACGCAAAGACACCGCTGTGACGTATGCCTGAGCGAGAACGTGGTATGTGGTGGTTAAAAAATGCCTGATAGCGATTGGAAGTATCCGAGCTAAGTATTCTTTAGACTAATTAGGTCTATGGCGCCACCGCGCGCAGACTGGCAAATTTACATTAGTGACATTATACAGTCAAAAGAGAGTATATGACAATATAAAATTACTAATGTTAGAACTATGTCATTCTCGACAATTTCATTGCTCTATTTTCTTTAAATTTATAGACGTCGTACTATCTTCTCTCTAGCTTCACCAAACAATATGGGCCCACGTAATTTTTCTCCTCTCCGCACAACCATCTATCCCTCTCTCTCTTCCCCGCCACGGTAAGTGGTGACTAGGAGGAGAAAGATAGCGCTACGAGGAAGAGTGAGGGACAAGAGAGGAGAAGGGTTGCATACTTTGATATTGAGGAGGGGCACGTGGCTAATATCTAGCTTGGGTCTCACGGGATCCGGTTTGTAGCAATACTACATAGAATTTTCTTCCCCCGTCTCCATACTAACAACTGTTTGAACAATAATGTGACTATTCTAAATATATTAAAATTTTATAATATAGAAATGCATTTATATGCCATATTTAAGATACTATATGATAAATATCATCTTTATATACTACCTAGAATAGTTTAGTCGTTATCTAGTACCATCTATGTGGGTTAGCCATCTAGGTTACTGGGAGGCCACCGCCTACACCTAAGCGCCGCCTAGGTGGATCTAGGCATCGCTTAAGGGAACCACACTTCTCTAGGACCATGAGGCTGAAGACCAGGTGAGATGCTATGTATTTGTGGGCTAGTCTTTAAGGTTATCTTGTATAGTAGCAGCATATGCCATGGTTTCTGCACCGAGTGGTGTTTACTAGGCTTCTCATCGCAAGGGATAGCAACCTGAGGGTGGAGTTGATTGTAAATTTGTAATACCCTTTTCTTTATATGACAACATCTTTAACCCAATACCTTCTCTAAACCTTTTATAACCCAACACTATTTATCTAGTTCATAATGATGTTGTGTCACAAAAGGTTGCAGAAAAGGATCAATATTAAAGATGCCCTTATCACATCCCTGGTTTATGTAGAATTCTTTAAATTTTTAATCGATGACACAAAATATAGTATTATGCAGCCACATCAACAAATCCCCGTATGTGGCAGCCACATCAGAAAAACCGCTAGCGCTAGATAAAACTGTCTTATGGTATATTTTGATACGGTTTTATAAATCTAGAGGGTAAAGTAGACCAAAATATAGTTTGAGATGCTTTCTAGACTTTTGTCATAGTTGAAGTATCTAAAACGAACTTTTTTTTATTTACGACATACCATGTTTAAGGGCATTCCCAACGCTACACCTATATGGTCCCTAACATATTACTGTAGCACTAGGTAGATAATAAAATATAAGACTTAAAAATGTAGGAAAAGATAAGTTAATAATAGAAAAGTAAATGAATAGTGATGAGATAGGGGATATATGGAGGTGGCATTGGGAATGTCTTTAGGGCCTTTTCTTTTCAGCGTATTGTTGCGTTGCCGTATTACTGTATCAAATTTGAGAGCTCTCGAAACGAGGTCTTAAGATTATAAAAAATAATTAAAAAATAGTTTTATCATCTTTGAAAAGGGGTACAAAAAGTCATGAAAAAATAGTTACAAATTATTACAACATATAGGCTATATAAAAATAACAAAATTTGCTATAGTAATACGTAACGGTATGATACGCTGAAAGGAACAAGGTTTAGGTTGTATTAGATTTTTTTTTCATATTCCAAACAATTTTGTAGTATTACTTATTATCCCCAATCAGAGGGTTGTTTATTTTTGGATCGGCTTACAAGTCTAGTGCGTGATATCATGAAAATCATGCTACTCGCGTATCACTCGGTGATCCTTGGCGGTTGGTTCATATCATAATCCATATACTTAAAAAAATGAATTAACCTCTCTCAAAATGGCGCATGTATCGTAGCTGTGCGCAAAGATTTTAGGACCATAAAGAATTTGGGAGTGGCTGCAGCCAAGTCGCCTGGGCACGCGCGCGCCTCGCTCGGGCCCAGTCGCCGACGAGCGCACAGCGCGACCCAGGCGACTGGGTTTAAGCAAATCCAAAAGAATTTTATTTGCACAGAGTAATTTCCCAACCAAAATCTTTCACAAAAGAAAACTTCTTCTCAAACTGTACAGTCACTAATATGACTAGACTAGTAGTCTAGTACCACCAAGTTTTTGGAGTAAACACTTCAAAATTCCTCTCCGTTTTTCCCGCCACCTCCTGGGCAAGATGCTATGGCAATACTGGAATGGCATCCATTGCTGCGCACGTTCTTGGGCTTCACAATCAGCAGCTCATCGCCTCGCACTTCACCGGAATCGGCCTGCAGAGCCCGCCACGGGACAGCAGCGTCCCGACCACCGCCATGTCGCGGCAGAACACGCCTTGGATCGCCGGGCTAATTGTTGCCGATGCAGCTGCCGTGGTCACGGAGGCCCTGGGCGTTGGCATCGCCGGTGCCTTCCCTTCCGTCTCCGGCTTGGCGGCAACATGAACATTGCCACCGTTTGTGCCGGAGCCACTCTCCGGCTTGGGCTTCTCCGGGACGGCAATGGCGTCGTCCTGCCTGTGCGCCGAAGCAGCCGTGGCGGCGTCCTTGGCCCTTTGCCTCTCGGCGGCCTCCTCGCTGGATACGGCTGACGTGATGTGGGTATAGCCCTTCTGCAGCATCCGGTACAAGAGCAGTGCCGACATGCGCGCCTGGTCGCGAACGGCGTCGAGGTCGCGGTGCTCGTCGACGAGCTCCAGCCGCTCGGCAAACGACGCGGACCGGTCTGGCTTGAGCTTGAGCGTCAGCAGGAGGTGCGAGCGCTCCAGCTCGGATCGCGTGCACCCGCGCCGGAGGCCAAGAAGGGCGTAGTAGTCCACGCTGCACCCATCGCCGGAGGCCACACGGCCGCGGAGCTGCTGGATCCGGGCGGTGAGCACGCGGTGCGCGCCGGCGATTTCGCGGTAGCGAACGCCGCCCTGTGGCCGCCAGCACGGCCCGGGCAGCTTTCTGTCACGGAGCGCGGCGTCGTAGAGGAGCTTGAGGTGGTCAAGGTCGCGGAGGCAGTCGGGGAGCGCCCCTACCGACTCGAGCAGGTCCGCGCGCGCGCGCAGCGCCGGGATGAACGCCGGATCAAGCGCCAGCGAGCGGTTGCAGTCTGCGATGGCATCGGCTGGCCGCCCGGCTGAGCGGAGGGCGACGGCGCGGCCGACGAGGCAGGCGGTGGCGAAGGGGTGGGGCAGCACGCCGCGGCGCGCGTCGAGCACCTTGGAGAAATGGCGCACGGCCTCGGCCGGGAGGCCGGCGTCCAGTGCCGCCATCGCGGCGGCGCGGCGCCGGAGTAGGAGCTTCACGTGCGCTAAGAGCTGCGACGCCGACTCCGCATCGCTCGCCGGCATTGCTGACGCCGAGCCGGACTTGGACGCTCTCCGGCTGGCAGGCAGGGAGACGGCGTTGGCCGTCACCCTCGACGGGGAGAAGCTGTCCTCTGACCAGCACACGCTCTCGCGGCGAAACGCCGCCGAGGCGAGGCGGCGCCCGGTTTGAAGTAGCATGACGGCGTCCTCCATTAAGCCGAGGTGGAAGCAAGCTTGGCCCAACACCATGTACCTCCACTGGGTGTCGACATTGGAGTTCCTAGAGAGGCCGGCGACGACGCGGCGCTTCACCTCGGAGATGTCGATGCAGCACAGAAAGCGGCTGGCCCCGGCCCCGGAACCGGCCCGGTCGCGGCCCGGGGAGAGAAGCCCGGCCCGTGAGGAAGCTCCGAGATCGCCGGAGCTGGACGAGAAGGAGGACGACGAGGAGGTGGTGTCATCGCCGGAGCAGGACTTACCGCAGCTTGGGATGTAGTCGCCGAGCATGTCAGCGACGTCGCGGTAGCGACGGAGCGCGAGCAGCGCGCGCGCCCGTAGCTCCAGCGCGGCCTCCATGCGCGGCGACATCTCCAGAGCGGCGCGGACCAGGCCGAGCGCGGCCGCGGCGGCGTCGTCCCCGTTCTCGGTGTCCTGCGTCGCCATGGCTAAAGCTGCCCGCGGCGGGGGGAGGATCCAGGGCTACGTAGGAAGGCAAAGAGGATAGAGAACTCAGAGTAGGTTTTATATATCGCAATTGCTATTTTGCAGGCGCCGGCATTTAGCCAAAACGTGCAGGCGTAAAAAAAATCCACTTTCTTTCTACTGTTTTTCCACATTTGCATTTATGGAAGAAATGTTTTGCGATAGTGGAATTTTTTGTGCGAGGTCGATTTTTGTATAGATATATTTTGTTTTATGTTTATTATAGATTTATTTTGTTTTCTGTTTATTATAGATTTATTTTATTTTCTGTACATTATAAATTCTATTTTGTTTTCTATTTTTCACGTCGAGAGTTTTTTGCTCGTATAATTTACGAAATCGTGCAAACGCAAGAAATTCCACTAATTTTCTACTGTTTTTCCACATTTCTAATATTGGAAAAAATGTTTTGCGATAGTAGAATTTTTTTGTATGAGGTCTGCACGCATGTACACGGCATGTGCCTGCACAAATGCTGAAATTGCAACCGTTTGCCAAATAGTGCCTCCCTTTATATATACACGGGTCTAGTTTTACCTCTCTCAAATCAATCATGCGTATTTTATAAGCTTTCCTTTGTTTGAACGAAACGATGGAAAATGACGAGAAATGCCAGCTAGAAATCTAGAATGCCCTTCTCTATCCCATTTCTCCCTTGATCCTGCTTCAGAGTTCAGCTTCGATCCTTCGACATACAAATTTCTGCTCCTACATGCGACTAGAAATACAGGAGGAAATAAAAAACATGTGCAAAGCTCGATGCATAACTGCAACGCAACCACTGCCACCACAACCTAAGGCCAACCACCTCGAGGGCAAACCTGCGACAGATCATAAGAGAATATTATTCACTCAATCTATCTACAATTGCTTCACACTTTATAGTACACTCTAAAAAATTTATTTCCTTCAATAAACAGTCTCTACCACCACACACTTTGTTTATAACTTTACATGCTCTAAAGAGCAGAGTGTTACATGATCATTGGAGGTATAATTTACAAAGTTTTATTGTGGAGTAAATTAAAAGAAGGGATTCGGTACGAGCCCTATAATCTTCTTGATGCATTTGATCTCCTTATACCGAAGCAATCAGTCGTGCTTTTCTGGGCATTGAATATTTCGGTCTCACAAGTTGGAGGACATCGATTTGTATAAACACACGCAAAGACACCTCTGCGACGTATGCCAGGGAGAGATCGTGGTGTGTCGATCTTAAATCTTGGTTGTAGCAATTGCATTGGAAGTACTCGATCTACGTATTTTTAATGGCAGAAGTGGCTTTGTTGGTACCTGAAAGATCCTTGAAGTAGTAGCAGCTGCATAGAGTTTGTACAGAATTACGGTCTAAAATAGTTGTGGGCATAGGTAAGCATGCGAGCATGCTGGCATATATGGTCCATATGCGTTAGCTAGCTGCTCCAAAAGTCCAAAGTTAAATGCTCATGCTTGCATTTGGAACATGTTTGGTTCGTGTACCGAGATCACAACAATTTACCACAAACAATTTGCCAAAATTGTTTGGTGTTAGCTAGTTCATAATTGTTAGTTAGTTAAATTTTGGCTAGGTTTGACAACTTTGCCACACTCTTTTTGAATATAAAAATTAGAACGAATACAAAACTTAATTTTTAGAACGAATATAAAACTTAATTAGTTTAAGAGTGAGAAATTATGGTAATATATATACAATTTTATGGATATAATGGTAATGAATGTCTAACTAAAACTTGATTAACCTTAGTTGTGGCATGGTTCGGCTATTGATCACCCGTTAGTTCACCTAATTCTTAGATTAATTGAGAAAAAACGAACCTTCTTAAAATGATGCATATGCATCTCGAGCTGATCATTAAGAAATTTTCCATGCTATGGTTCAATGCATAATTAATTAAATGTACTGCCCTATAGCAGCCAGCAGCACAGCTCTGCCGACTGCAGGTCGATTGATCACAATAATATGCGCTGGACGTCGCTGATGAATGATGATGCACTGCGCCACACTCCACAGTGTACAAATTAAATGAAAGCACTGCTGCTGATTATGATTTTGTTCTGCGGTGCTTGGGTACTGGGTAGCATAGGCATCACTGTTTGCATGGATCGATAGACTGATGTGGCACGGCCAATCAGCTAATATTACTGGCTACGGCACACGCTCAGCCAGGCAAGCCGACTCGATCGAGCAGAGAGCTAGCTGGTTGATGCAGTGGGGTTTAGCTAGCTCCGGAGAATGTGGCTGCCACGCATGATGGCTCCTTTCCTCTCTTCTTTCCATCGAAAGCTCGAATCAATGGCGTCGTCGTCAGCGCCTAGGCATGGTAGAGATTTACGAGCAGCTAGAATGTCTTCTGGGTGGTGCCTCGAAGACAGCGGGAATAAGGAGGGTTTTTGGAAAGCCACGCGCGACGCAAAGATCAAACTAGTTTTCCAGGGAGAGCCCTCTTCCCCGTACGTACGTGTGGGCATGCATGTCGTTGACATGCGCGGGCGCGCGCCGGCCCCATGCATGGCAGTTTGTAAACAACTGAGTCGCAGCTTTTTAATTTTTAAGGCAAGAAGAAAGCTTTGGCAAAATCAATGCATGCATGCATGCTCGCTCTGAAATTCCGACTTTACTTACACTGATGCACGTTCTTTGCCTGGTGCAACGCTGCGAGTTGTCTTGTGTGTCGCCGCGCCAGCTAAACTTGTCTCGGCAGCCAACAGTGCAGTTTCAAAGTCAGCTCGACTCGAACAGCTAGTGACGGCACGACGAGACGCAGAGACCGATCAGGACCGAATTAATATTACGGTTTAGATAGAAAACTACGTAAAACAAATTATATTAACCAGAGGTCTAACCATGTAAACATGTGAACCACAGGCTCGTTACAATTTACAACTGAGCTATATATATACTCACCTCAGTTTTATAATACTTGTCGTTTTGGACATTGACACGATGTTTAAAATACAACTTTGACCATCAATTACTAATGAAATTTATTTACAAAATCCACAAAAAAATAATATTGTGAAAATATTTTTGAGACAAATTTATATTTATGATTTTTATGTACATGATTCACATAGTTTAAAAGGTTTTTATATATAAAGCTTTAAAAATTGACTTAGAACAAACGTAAAACGAGTATTATGAAATTGAAGGGAATATTTCTCAACGGAGCATATATACGCCTAGGTGCTTAACTCGTGCCCGCCCGCAGCGACGTATATGCGTCGCGTCAGGCGGCGCCCTCCTATCGACTCACGCACGGGCCGGCTAGCTTGTCTCGTCACGAGCCACACATAGGCAGCTTGTACGATCCCCAATCATGCACGATTAATTGAGTTCTGTTAGCTACACGGGTTGATGAATTTACTATTGAGTATGTGCGTGGTAATGCGCAAGTGGTTCCGAAGATCTATACATTGCCTAATATATATAGCTACTGTACGTTTTAATTCGACGGATAGCGAGCACGACGAATGCAGTGCGACCGAGGATGAGATTAAACACACCGGTACACCACGTGATCCGATCGGATCAGTCACGTACGTACCGTTGCCGAAAGGTTTAGATTTAGGCAGATTTCTCGCATCTAATTAATTTACTCCCGCGAAAGTGGCGAGTGCGTGCACCAGCTCCAGCTTCTCCCTTTTTTAACAAAGGAAAGAAAAGAATTGTTATCTAGTTAAGTATGTCTGAATTCTGATGTCTCCCTTCCACGATGCCGTACGTCACAGCTGCATCACTTTGGGCTTGGTAGTTTAATCGACTGTGCAGAAACGCTCCGTGATGCCGTGCATGAACTGTTAGTATAAACATCGGTAAAATGTTTCAGTATTAAACTAGGGCACGTTCAACGGTACTCATAATTAACTTAGTATAAACTTAACACCCTGGCTAATAAAATAGAAGAGAAAAAAATAAATAATGTTGAATAGTGCTAAGTGGTTACTTTAAAGATTTATGGGATCCACATGTTCAACGAATAATCATTGGAAATAATAATAAAACACCCATGACAAAAATTCTAGAAGTTAAATAAAATAATAAAAAATAGTTAACTTAAAACAATTACAGATCATATCTTTCCTAGCAGGCTCAAACGGAGCCACCGGAAGAAATTTATACATAAATTCAAAAAAGAAGAGATCACCATAGATTACAATAGGACTTTATTATAACAACTTAAATTAAATCTATCTATTATTGAATAATTTTTTACGTAAATTATAGAAAAAAGAAAAGATCTCCACCGTCAATTGCAGCGGGGCTAGAAAAAAAGATCTCCACCATCAATATGGTGAGTCTTCAATTATAGTCGAAGAATCACAAATTTTTTAGTTGAATTTAACGATAAAAATAAACACCCTCAATTATAATGACATGAGTTTTTTGTTGTAACTCCTATGTTTAATATATATATATAAGTACAATTTAACAAATCTAGTGATGCAAATGCATGGACCACCATGCTAGTTTCTATCTAAAAACAACAGACGATCAAAAAAATGTTGAAAAATTAATGTAAATATATGCACATAAGTTTTTTTCATAAAAATAACTAAATTTCCGCTATGAAACTAAGTGGAAAAATAGTGTAAACTAACCAAAAAAAGTAAAAACGATGGTAAAACGATGTAGACTAATCAAAATATCGTTTGTCTGAAACTCATAAAGCAAACGACTTGCTACTTAGCAAAATCGTTAAGCTATACCATATGGAACAGTAGTAGTGTACCACTAATGTATGGGATGGAGGAATCCATCCCGTCCTAATAATCATTCAAAAATGCTCCTTCCGAAGCGTGCAAGGCCAGGCTTATGCCGCGGATAGATCAGATCACGTGGACGGCACGTGGTGGGTGCGAGCGTAAGCAAAGCCGAGGCCTTGCATCATGCGAGTGCATGCCCTGCACGGCTATGATGTCGAGCTTCAAAAGCGTCCGTCTTATCGCCCCCTCCTGCTGTCTGCTCTGATCATCATCCGTACATCCAGAGATTATTATTGTTTTTTTTTCGTGCTTGTTTTAAACAGTTCTTTAGCCAGAGATTAGCCACTGATTGGCACTAAACTAAGCAGTTCGGGGTTCACGAACGTTGTGGCCTGTGCGTGCCTCGCCCCAACCAAATTGCATCAAATCAATCAATCAATCGCCCGGTCAAACAAAATGTATGGTTATTTTTATAGAGTTTTAAATAGTTGTTATCAAAGTTTTTGAAATATGTTTTTTCGGCTTTGCTATTTGGCAGGCGTCTGCGCCTAGTCAAATCGCGCAGGCGCCAGCCATATATACGCAGGCGCATCAGACATATATACGTATATGTTCATATGTTTTCTCTTTTTCATATCTATTTCATATGGAGTCCAAATTGTGTAGAAAAAATTTCATAATTCTTCTAAAATTCTAATCAACCCATTTTAAATATTTTTCTATTTTTGTTGATTTTTTTGCTATTTTTTTTATTTAATTAGCACTCAATTGGTGAAAATTCCACTAAATTTCTACTGTTTTTTCATATTTTCATTTATTGAAAAAAAT
This sequence comes from Raddia guianensis, assembly GCA_036346415.1. Lineage (NCBI taxonomy): Eukaryota > Viridiplantae > Streptophyta > Magnoliopsida > Poales > Poaceae > Raddia > Raddia guianensis. The sequence goes on from CM070536.1 coordinate 17,305,756, forward strand.
GTTCTGTGATAGTGGAATTTTTTGCGCGAAGTATGATCTATTATAGATTTATTTTGTTTTCCGTTTATTATAGATTATTTTGTTTTCTATTTATTATAAATCTTATTTTGTTTTCTATTTTTCACGTCGAGAGATTTTTTTGGTCGTATAATTTGCGAAATCGTGCAGACGCAAAATATTCCACAAAATTTCTACTGTTTTTTTTCCATATTTTCATTTATTAGAAAAAAAATGTTTTGCGACAGTCGAATTTTTGACAGCACCTGCAACTTGGGGATTTTGACAGGCGCCTGCACAAAAACTCTTATTGCAGGCGCCTGTCAAATAGTTGGTCCCATGTTTTTTATATTTTTCCAATACTTTCTTAAAAGGTTTCGGATTAAAAATTTCAGTTATGAGAATTTTAAAACAAAAAACAAGGGCATGATGAAAACCAATTGTACTTTAACAGCTCACATTAAAGAAGGTGAAACCAAAATTTACCGTCCAATTGTTTCCCCACCAACAATGTCTCATTCTTTTCTACTGGTATTTTTTTACCGCATCCTTTATCTCCACGAGTCCCCTTCCCAAACTGTACAATGGCGAGTTTCGATCGGACAATTCAAACGCCTCTCCCATTTTCCCGCCACATCCCTGGATCTTCTGTTCCATCGGTCTCCGGTGTCCGTACACCGGTATACGCGCGTCAGAGCGCGCCTGTGTCGTCGATTGTCATGGCAAGCGTCATCAGCACTCAGCAGGTCATGGCCTCGCATTTCGCCGGGATGGCGCGGTCGAACCCGCCACGGGACAGCAGGGTGCCAACCATGGCCAGGTCGCGGCAGAACACTCCTTGGTACACCGGAGTGGTCGCCGGCGCAGCCACCACCTTCTTGGACATTGTTGGCGCCGCCGTCGCAGCAGCCTTCGCCTTTGGTTGCACAATCCGCACAGTGGTGCTGTTCGTGCCGGCGGCGCTCTTTATCTGCGCGGGCTTCTCTGGCTTCGCTGCCGTAGGCTCCAGATTTGCGGCTTCTTGCCTGGCCGGCTGCGCCGGTGCCGGCTGTCCGGTTGCTTCCTTTGCCCTCGCGGCAGCTTCCTCGTCCATCACGGCTGACATGACGAACGAGTATCCCTTCTGCAGCATCCTGTACAGCAGCAGCGCAGACATACGCGCCTGGTCACGCACCGCCTCAAGGTCCCGGTGCTCGTCGACGAGCTCCAGCCGCTCGCCGAACACGACGGCGCGGTCAGGCTTCAGCTTGAGAGAGAGGAGCAAGTGGGCCCGCTCCAGCTCAGAGCGCGTGCACCCGCGCCGCACACCCAACAGCGCGTAATAATCAATGTTGCACGCCTCGCCGGCAGCGACACGGCCGCGGAGCCCTTGGATACGGGCGGTCAGCTTGCGGTGGGCGCCGGCGATCTCACGGTAGCGCACGCCGCCCTGCGGCCTCCACCTCGGCCCCGGAAGCTTGCCATCCCGGAGGGCGGCGTCGTAGAGAAGTTTCAGGTGGTCAAGGTCACGGAGGCAATCGGCGAGCGCGCCCACAGACTGGAGAAGGTCGGCACGAGCGCGGATCGCCGGAATGTACGCCGGGTCGAGCGCGAGCGCACGGTTGCAGTCCGCGATCGCGTCGGCCGGGCGGCCGCCGGCTTGGAAAGCAGCCGCACGGCCGACCAGGCACGCGGCGGCGAAGGGGTGAGGGAGCACGCCTCGGCGTGCCTCCAGGACCTTGGTGAAATGGCGGACGGCCTCCGCCGGGAGGCCTGCGTCAAGGGCCGCCATGGCGGCCGTCCGGCGGCGGAGCAGGAGCTTCACGTGCGCCAGGAGCTGGGAGATTGCCTCTGACTCCATGGCCGGTATGGTGAACGCCGAGCCGGACTTGGAGGCGTTCCCAGATGGCACCGAGGCAACGGCGGTAACGGCCGCGGAGGACGAGAAGCTGTCCTCCAACCAACAGACGCTCTCGCGGCGGAACGCCGCAGACGCGAGGCGGCGGCCTGTCTGGAGCAGCACCATGGCGTCCTCGATGAGGCCCAGGTGAAAGCAAGCTTGTCCTAGGACCAAGTACCTGCACGTCGGCGTCGCCGTGGCATCCATTAGAGGAGGGCACCGGACAGAGTACTCTGCACTTACAAGAAATGGCAATGGTGAATGTTATGGAGTACCTCCACTGGGTGTCCGTGTTGGGGTTCTTGGAGAGCCCGGCGAGGACGCGACGCTTGAGTTCGGAGATGTCGAAGCAACGGAAGGAGCGAGCGGCCCCGGCGCCAGGCTCAGCCGCGTCAGAGCTGTGTCGGTCGGGCGAGAGGAGTTTGGCTCGAGAGATGGTGCCGAGATCGCCGGAGCCGGAGGACAACAACGACGAAGACGAGGATGAGATGTCCTCGCCGGCGCAGGACTTGCCGCAACTGGGAATGTAGTCGCGCAGCATCTCCGCGATCTCGCGGTAGCGCCTCAGCGCGAGAAGCGCGCGCGCCCGTAGCTCCAGGGCGGCCTCCATCCGCGGCGATAGCTCCAGCGCCGCGTCCACTAGGCCGAGCGCCGCCACCGCGTCGCCGCCGCCAGATTGTGGCGCTGCCGCAAGAATCGCCCGCGCATTCCGCACGTACCTGTCGATCAACTGCCCACAACGAAAAGTCCACACAAACATTAGATTAACCGAAACATACCAACATCGATTGACCATTCGGCGAGAAAAAAAGATCAAATTTTTCTGGGAGTGATGGACAGGGGGAAAAAGTGCACACAGATTAAGCAGTTCTTGAACAGATCAAGAAGACAAAACGCAACGCAACAATGGAGAAAGATCACAGCGAAACCGAAAGGAACAAATGGTTCTTGACCCAAGAAAGTTGTTTCTGTTATGCGGAGGCCAAGACCAAACAACCCCTCAAGTCAAAGGACCAAAACCTCCCTTCCCGGCATGGGTGCTGCACCAAAGAGATCAAATAGTTCTTGAACAGACGAACCGGTGCTGCGGTGTGGCAAGAACCGGTGGATGGAATCCAGCCCAAATATGGAAGGAGAGCATTAGAGCAAAGCACAACCACTGACCTTCCTGTTGCTGAGCAGCCACTTCCTCTTCTTGTCCCGAGCAGAAGAAGGCGAGGACAACGCCATTGCCTCCCGCGCATCAATTGGCCCTACCCAACCGAAGAAAGATGGATTCCCAGGCGCGAGGTACAGAGGGAGTGACCGAGTGAGACGAGAGCAGGGGGGGGAAACGAGAAGGGGCTAGTGAGGAAGGCAAGAGGAGAGGGATATATATGGATCCCAAAGACCCCAATCTATCACGGTATCACCTCGCGTATTGTACAAGTTTTTATTTTTTTTTGAATGCGTGGGGAAGAATTAATGGGGAGGGAAGGGGAATATGATGGGAAATACAGAAAAATGCCAGCTTTGACTGCACTACCCTCCGCTCTCTGTCGCTCTTGCTTTCCTTTCAAAGAAAGCTTCGATCCTGATCTAGCTGGCAAGATGCCTATCCAACGGAGTGACAGCCCATCACCTCTCCTCCACCTCTACTCTACAATCGCATAGACGATCTCGACTCGACCATTTTCTGTTGCACATTTTCTCGTCACTCGTGTATGGTGGAGAAAGAGAGAGATCAGAAAAATCCTTCCATCCTCTCGACTCAACCATTTTCTGGTGCAAATTTCTTTCCTTTGCTTTTCGTTAATTTCTCTGGCCCTTCTTTTTTTTCTTTATTTGATTAGACTATTTTTACTTTTTTGTCATCGATTTAAAAGTGGTAGATTCTTTCAGCAAAAAAAGAAGAGAAAAGCTCAACAAGCCAAATCTGATAACTTTTCATGTTGAATTGTTTGTCGTTAAAATGTAATATAATGCCACATATTTATTGTTGCTATTTATTTTAAATTAATAATTCCTCACACAATTTATTTATAATCAAACATTTTTCCAGAGGTAATGTGCCCCCCCTCTTCTTGAGTTTTTATTTATTTATGCCACGCCACTGTCCCTAGCACTGGCCAAAGACAACACTACCATAGAGCGAAGTTATTCTGATGCGAAGCCAAAAAACATTCTTGTTTTGAATGTCCTTTTACCATGATGTGGAAAACAACTTTGACATGGCGTCACAGGCTTGTCGACACTCAAAAGCGATCACTTCGTAATGTGACGAACCGACGATGTATTACGATGTGATAGGATAGTTATTATAACTGAAATATAAATTTATCAAATAATCGTTAATGGCATTTAAATAGACATAGATTAAAATAAAGATATATAAAGTTTCTATTTTGCCACGTATTCCGTAGCGGCATCATAAAACAACATTATCACGCACCGTCGCTACTGACATCACAATTATTGTCAACGCTAGTATAGAACAATCATAACCCAAATTCATTTAAGAGTGTAGCACGAACAGAAACATAATATCTTATAATAATTAATGAAAAATTATACGGAAATAGATTAGGAATAAAAAAACTTTTTTTTTACCACGTGATACGGAAGACAATATTGTTAAGACACCAACGCTAGTGGCACCACAACCACAAGGATCGACTAGTGATCGTCAACACTAGAATATAGATTTACCTTATAATCATTAATAAAATATTATATAGCAATAGTTTTAAAATAAAAAACTTCACTTTTGCCACGTCATTCTATGGGGGCATAGGAAAATAGCATTGGCACGCCATCGGCTCTAATGGCGTCACAAAGGTGGTCAACGCTAGCAAAGGATCCTGAACCAAATTAATTGAAGAGTATAGCCCAGCTATAATATAAATATACATTATAATCATTAATTAAATGTTATACAATAATAGATATAAAATAGAAAAAACTTCCCTTTTGCCACATCATTCTATGTTAGCATGGAAAACAACGTTGTCACGCCATTGACTCACGCCATGGGTGCTAGTGGCATCACAACACACATGGGTTGTCAATGCTAGTATGAGTTAGGAGTGTAGCCCATTTTCACTTGGGATTTTGGTCTCGCTCAGTCAAAAGAGTTAATTTGTGTTATTATTTTATATCTATCTAGCATTATTTTGTTAGTGCAACTTTCTATAAACTAATAGCATAACACTATTTTCACGAGTATTAATTAATCCACATGAGGTAGTGAGCCGCATAGGTGAGCATTAAAGTCGACTCTCTCTTTCTAAAAAAACCCAAATTCTAATTAAACCTATTGTAAGTTATTCACAAGATTTAAAAAACACTTTTACCATATTGTTACATCCATAAAGCAGGGGAACAGAACTTCCACGTTAATTGGAGAAATTTTCAAATAAATCAAAGAGAAAATCTCCACCATTGATTATGGTGAGACCAGATTATAATGGTTCAGATTGAATCTATTATCAAAGAAATTCCCACGTAAATCAGATAAAAGTAAAATATCCCCTCCCCTCAAAGAAAAGAGTTTCATGTACAATTCCATGCAATGTTAGTCATGTCAAATTCAATGATCTAGATATTGAAAGGGAGATGTCTATAGACTCTACACACTGGTGTAGATCAGAAGTATACTCCACAGATATAGGCCTTGTTCTTTTCAGCGTATCGTATCGTTGCGTATTACTGTAGCAAATTTTGTTATTTTTATATAGCCTATATGTTGTCATAATTTGCGACGATTTTTTCGTGACTTTTAGCAGTCGTTCCAAAGATTCTAAAACTATTTTTAAATTATTTTTTTTATAATCTTTAGACCTTATTTTGAGGGCTCTCAAATTTGCTACAGTAATACGCAAACGCAACGATACGCTGAAAAGAACAAGGCCATAAGCCTTTTATTACACTGTACAACTTGGTGGCATCTAGGATGCTCTAATGCTATTGTAGATCACAAGGTGAGAAAGTTAATGAATATAACAGAGGACACGTATGCAAAAGTTGTTATATATCATAATGACCTAGATTTTAGAACCTCAAAAAGAGTTGGAGCGGTGAGAAATAGTTAGCTAGAAAAAAAAAACAACCCTATTGGAAATGCTAGAAATGAGGCGCCTAAACATTATTGTAAATCAAAAGGCCCGAGAGAAAAGGAGATGTATACTCACTAGTGCTGATCATGATACAACAAATACTCCCTCCATTTTTTTTGTTTGATGCCTTTTTTAGCACGTTTTTTTACCATTTGTCTTGTTTTAAAATTTAGTCCAAAGATGTAAAAAAATAAGTCATATTTAAAGTACCACTATTGATAAAACAAATCACAACAAAATATATGATATTTGTAAAAAAAAATTGAATAAGGCGAATGGTCAAAGACGTGTCCAAAAGTTAAAGGCGTTAAACAAAAAAAAGGATGGAGTATTAAAAACCCTCATAATTAATAATTAATGGATCAAGACGCTCCAAGGGTTAGAAATCCTAGCCTCATTATTATTGAATCAAAACGCTAAAAGTTCAATCTTGCAAACTGAAAGCCCAATGAGAATACACTTGTTGGTGATTTGTGAGTGGCCCATCCTGAGGTGGGCCTTGGGCCGATCCCGTACCGGCCCACCGCGTGTACAGGAAGACTAGACCTTGGCCGTGCCAAAGGAAACGTCTAGCCCGCCAGGGTCACCACCGGGCTTGACCAAGTCAATTGCACCTCCCTGAGTCCTGACCAGGAGCATGGCGCACCTTCCGGGTTATTCTTAGCCCGGAAGAGGGGCCCACGGACAGTCCATCTGTCCCTGAGCAGGTGGCGACAATTATCATGACCCACCACGCTTTTCTCGGCCTTGACCAGGAAGAACTGTACCTCCCCGAGGATCCGCAGCCCGGGGAGAAGCTCGCGGGCAGCTCGCCTTGTCGTTTACTCTCTTGGACAGATGGCAACAGCTGCCACGCTACGCGACGCCCCCAACGGGTGGCGCGGGGCTGGCTCGATCCAGTCAATGCTATATTGGGGATAAAGGGAAAGTGCTTTCTCCGTAAGCAGCCTGCTTCTCCGTATGGGCACTCCCAGACGAACACGTGTCTAGTACTAACCAGACTGGCTTCTCTTTGCAAGCCACAGACAGGACGGAGCCCCGGAATGAGACAAGGGCACCGCCAATAAAGTAGAGATAGGCGCTGTCGGTGTCTGGGAATCGCGCTCCTGAAGAGCGACGAGACCACGGACCGGCAGACGAATTTGTAGTTGGTGTGAGGCCCAACAACCACCCTTCTCAGCAGCTCGGGGCGGCGGCCAAGCCTGCGGGGGCTAAGACCGCGCTGTCTTTCCGGACAAGGGCCTGGTGCGACTTGATGATCCAGGTACAGATCCTTCGTACAGTGGGAAGAAGAGAGAAAACAACACAAATCGTGAAGACACGAGTAGTTTACCCTGGTTCGAGCCCCCACTGCCGGGTAATAGCTCTATTCCAGTCTTGTTGATTATACGGAGGAAATCAGTACAGAGGCGCCGAGACCAGGCCTGGAGGCGCCGATCCCGAGCTTACAATCGTGGTGACTAAGGACTAGAACTACTTACTAAGGAAGCTTCGGATGTGGGTATTGCTTGGGCTTGAGTTAGATGGAATCGGGTCGGGGTCTCTTCGAATGTCCAGGAATCCTCCTTTTATAGGCGCGGTGGGTCGCCCGAAGCTGATGCGGTGGGCCCTGCGTCGGTCTTTGTTTTAGTGGCGAGGCTCTTGTCTCGTTCCGGGGCTCTGTTTGGTTCGGAGCCTGCAGGGAGAAGCTGATCAGATTAGTACTGGACACGTGTTTGTCTTGAAGTGCCTATTCGGAGAGGAAGCCTCTTTAGGGAGAAAGCACTTTCCCTTTATCCTCGATATAGCCTTGACTGGACCGAGCCAGCCTCGCGCCACCCGTTGGGGGCGTCGCGTAGCGTAACAACCATCCGCTGCCTGCCGAAGAAGGCAAACGACCAGATGAGCTATCCGCGTGCTCTCCCCCGGGCTGCGGGTTCCTGGGGAGACCCAGTTCGTTCCGGTCAAGGCCGGAGAAAGTATGGCGGGCCATGACAGTTGTCGCCACCTGCTCACGGGTGAGCGAATCACCCGAAGGACCTTCTCCCGGGCTAAGGGACAGCCCGGGAGGCACATGGTACCTGTCGGTGTCTGGGAATCGCGCTTCTGAAGAGCGGCGAGACCACGGACCGGCAGACGAATTTGTAGTTGGTGTGAGGCCCAAGAACCACCCTTCTCAGCAGCTCGGGGCGGCGGCCAAGCCTGCGGGGGCTAAGGCCGCGCTGTCTTTCCGGACAAGGGCCTGGTGCGACTTGATGATCCGGGTACAGATCCTTCGTACAGTGGGAAGAAGAGAGAAAAAACATAAACCGTGAAGACACGAGTGGTTTACCCTGGTTCGAGCCCCCACTGCCGGGTAATAGCTATACTCTAGTCTTGTTGATTATACGGAGGAAATCAGTACAGAGGCGCCGAGACCAGGCCTGGAGGCGCCGATCCCGAGCTTACAATCGTGGTGACTAAGGACTAGAACTACTTGCTAAGGAAGCTTCGGATGTGGGTATTGCTTGGGCTTGAGTCAGATGGAATCGGATCGGGGTCCCTTCGAATGTCCAGGAATCCTCCTTTTATAGGCGCGGTGGGCCGCCCGAAGCTGATGCGGTGGGCCCTGCGCCGGTCTTTGCTTTAGTGGTGAGGCTCTTGTCTCGTTCCGGGGCTCTGTCTGGTTCGGAGCCTGCAGGGAGAAGCTGGTCAGGTTAGTACTGGACACGTGTTTGTTTTGAAGTGCCTATTCGGGGAAGAAGCCTCTTTAGGGAGAAAGCACTTTCCCTTTATTCTCGATATAGCCTTGACTGGACCGAACCAGCCTCGCGCCACCCGTTGGGGGCGTCGCGTAGCGTAACAACTATCCGCTGCCTGCCGAAGAAGGCAAACGACCAGATGAACTATCCGCGTGCTCTCCCCCGGGCTGCGGGTTCCTGGGGAGACACAGTTCGTTCCGGTCAAGGCCGCAGAAAGTATGGCGGGCCATGACAGTTGTCGCCACCTACCCACGGGTGAGCGGATCACCCGAGGGACCTTCTCCCGGGCTAAGGGACAGCTCGGGAGACACATGGTGCCGCACGGTTTGACTTGGTCAAGCCCGGGGCAGCCGCAGGTGAGTTAGGCGGCTCCTTTAGTATGGTCAGGAATAGCCTTCTTAGTCCTTTGTTCGTGTGGTAGGCTGGTACGGAATCGGCCCAAGGCCCGTTTCAAGATGGGCCATTTATCAATCACCAACAGTCAGCCCCCGAGCCTCGAGCGGGTCGCGCAGTGAGCCGGTCTGAGGTTTAGAGGAGATCCCCACCACGCGCTGCGTGGGAAGATTTGGCTCAGGAACCAAAGTCTGGGCATTGAACCCGATTTGATGTAAAGGTGGGGCGGTTACGCCTTCTTGGGCACGACTCCCACGATCTCCGCTTCGACTGTTGTCTTCTTTAAAAGGCAGTGCTGCGCAGGGGGAACTCGAACCGCGACATCATCCCCTTTGCCTCTGTCTTCATCTTCTTCCCTCGCTCTTTGCCTTTCTGCTTCCTATTCCCTACCGCCATGGTTGTCATCGGAGAGAGCGTGCTGACGAGGGAAAGAATGGTAGAGCTGGAGAGGGACGGCTTTGTCAGGCCGGGCTCGTGGAGACTCCCCGGCGCGGACCCGGAGCCAAGGCCCAATCCCAACGAGCTGGTTTGCTTCGAGGGCTCGGCCATCTGCGGATTTCGCATGCCGGAGTCGCAGTTCATCACTGACTTCTGCGGGCCATGACAGTTGTCGCCACCTGCCCACGGGTGAGCGGATCACCCGAGGGACCTTCTCCCGGCTAAGGGACAGCCCGGGAGGCACTTGGTGCCGCACGGTTTGACTTGGTCAAGCTCGGGGCAGCCGCAGGTAAGTTAGGCGGTTCCTTTAGTATGGCCAGAAATAGCCTTCTTACAATAAAAAAGGTCCATGGCAAATAAAAAATTAGGAAAGAATTCATATCAAAATATAATAAAAAGTTGAAACAATAAATATTTAAAAGTCCAAATCAACTACTTCAACATATCTGCAGTATTTAAAAAAAAAGAAAAACAGCAAAAATATACATAGTAATGGCAGCACTAGAAAAGCGCCTATATCTCTTTCAGATAATAAAGAGTATATATCAACTAAATCCCCCACATAAATCTAGCCGAACAAATTCCGCAAAAATTTAGCCGGATAAACGAGGGAAACACCATGCTCTTTAACAATATCAGTGGATACTTCACTGCTCATTACTACCCTCTACCGTCGAAAGGGGCAGCGTTGCCATAATTTCTTGCAGAAATATGAAGCCACAACCCTCATAAATCAAATAGATACACTGTACTGCCTCCAGCGTTCCACACCGTATGTATCACGTCCGAGTAAATATTGCCATGCGTTCTGAAGAAATACAGAAACCGTGGGAACATTTGTACTGTCCGATATACAGTTACACTCAGTGCAGCTAGTGTGCAGTCTACGCATGGGCATGGCTGTACATGTACAAAAGAGTAAAATACAAGGACGGTCCTTAAACTATTTGTCGATTCTTATCTAGGTTCTCAATCTATAAAACTGCTGTTTTGGGTCCCTAATCTTTTTAGCTGGGTCCGCCCCGGTCCAAACTTGCCACGTGACAACCCTAAAGCTGACGTGGCGCTGATATGTCACGTAAAATAGTTTTTAAAAGAGGAAAATCATTTAAAAAAATAAAAATACGTGGAAATAATTTTAAAAAACATTAAAAACTAAAAAACTAAAATGTGCGAAAATTATTTTAAAAATCATACAAATAAAAACTAGAAAATCATTAAAAACATATATAAAATATCAAACGAATCATAAAAATACAAAAAAATCATTAAAAAAAGATAAATCAATAAAAAAAAGGAAAATCATGAAAAAAGCATAAACATATGAAAAAATCATAAACATATTAAAAAGAAATATGAAGACAGTATGGTCGCTTTTAATCCTTCTATAGTTGTAAGCGTAAGACCTCTAGCATCATAGCGTATGAGAGCACTCAAGTGCTACTTTTTTTTATTTTTTTATGAATTTTTCTAATTGCTTTACTATTTTTCGTAATTTTTATGATTTATGAATTTTATAGGATTTTTTCTAAATTTTTTAAGTAATTTATGTGACATGGATGGTCATGTCAGCGTCGCGTCAGCCCTAGGTCTGTCACATGGCAGTTTTGGACCGGGATGAACACACTTAAAAAGTTTAGAGACCCAAAACTACAATTTCATAGATTGAGGACCTGGATGAGAATCGACTAATAGCTTAGGGACCGCCCGTGCATTTTACTCATGTACAAAATACTTAACGCTTGGCAAGGGCATAATTGTAAATAGTAGTTAATTTACTCCGCTTCCTGTTGTGCCCACCTCATGGCCACGGGCAAGGCGAGGGCAGCAGTCAGCGGATCTTGCTGTGGATGCTTTTATCTCTCATTTTTTTTCTTTCTATTTTCACATAAGCAAAAACATGAGCTGAAAGCCTTATAGCTATTGATTTAGAACATCTCTAATGATATCAAACTACAAGAATCGATAATTAATATTTTCGACTGCCATCAAATAGCAAGATGGTTAGAAAATAGTTGTCCACCATATTATAAAAATGGCGACGGTCGGAAGAGAGGCCGTCTTCCATAAGTGTTCCTAGCCCTGCTGACACTCTAGGTGGACGGCAATAAAAAAAAGTTGTCGACCATAGCTAACGTACTCCAAACAACGTCATTAGTCGTTGTCCACATCGGGTAGATGAGGAAGAGGGTCCGATAACGGATACATGTGTGCATCTCTCTGCGACATGGTCCCACCTAGCAAGAGAAAGCAAGCCATTGGTTAGTGGGTCCGATGGCATTTACGATCGACGGCTTAATGCTTGGCTGTCCACCATAAGTGGCGTTGCATCTATCCATAAAAGAAAGCCACACCCTTCGTGTTTGAAATTGAAAACCTCTCACTTGGCTATCAGCGTGCGGTGCAACGCGCGCTCCCAATGAGGTCATGGGTTTGAGGCCCGGACGCACCCCCTACCCCATTTTTTTGAACTAGGGTCAACGATCAGCCATTTGCTCGTCCACCATCGCGCAAAAGTGCCACTGGATGCACTATGGGGCCCACTTGCCATTGCATTGGGTTTGTGGGTCCCACATGTCAATGCAGAGTAGAGCGCATGGTGGGGCACACAAGACAGCACAGATCTGCAACTGACATGTTGGGCAAACCTATCTTATGGGGCAGAGCCTATAGTGCTGCGTCGCAGCCGTTGGCTTGGTGGGCCCATCCATCAGTTGCTTAACGGCGCATCAGATGGTCGTCGACCATTTGAGGATTTCTCGTACACCTCTTCGTCCTGCTTGGGATCCCTACGGGGACAGCCGTGGTCTACTATCCTTGAAATGCACTTTGTGAGCCATCCCGAGTTGGTAATTCATCTTGTGTACACATTTTCCTACTTTACTACACAATTCTACCATCTAAGTCATCTATTGCCCTTTTTAGTGCTCTCGGTTGACGGCACCAGCTCAAAATGTCCATCATGATGACGACGCCACCCATAGTGCCAAGGATGCCTATGTCTAGACAAATGGTTTTGTTGACTCGATGTTGGTGTAACCTCTGACCTTCCCCCCTACTCGAGTCGATGCATCGACAGTGTGGAAGGTGAGAATATTGCGGGAGTTGACAGTGTATGTTGTTTGGGTTCTTTCGAGGACAATGTTGTTGTATGTTGACTCAATGTGTTGTGAGGGAATAATATGTGCAATGCGTATGTGAATGTGATCGATATGTGATTTTTGATGTTTGATGGCCGATATGTGATGTTCGATGTGCAATGTGTATTAATGAATGTGATGAAATATGGGTTATGGGGTATATGAGTGTAATCTGCAGGTACAACACTCGATTGCTCGAGCGCCACGGTGTGCGATTTTTTTTTTTTGCAAACTTGCAGCAATTTTTTTGTTGTTATGCCCTTATGGCCGATGGCCAGGACCTAGCTGTCGACCATAATATCACAATATAGTCAGCCGCCAGAACCTAACCGTCCACCATAATGGCTTATGGTGGACGGCCAGGCTCTGGTCGTCAACCATAATTTAAAAATATGGTGGACGATCATTATTTAGTTCTCGACCATATTTTTTAAGTTGGGGTCGATGGCTAGCTATGCCGTTGACCACGAGCTAACGGGAGGGTGCCATCAACACCCCCATACTAAGGTGGACGACTATAGAACGTCCGTCAAACATATAGGGTCAACGGCAAAACTGTCGACCATACTTGTTATGGTCGACGACTTATCGTTGTTGGCGTATGGTTGACGGACAGCTGTCGATCCTACTTAGGGTGGATGGCTTTTCAACTTACGGTGGATGGTTTTGGTCATGAAAAATGATCTTTTTTGTAGCATATAGCCAGCCACGATATAAGAAATGATCATTTCATCTACAAAGAGCATATATACAATCTCTCCAATGTACAAACTATGGCCTAGTTTATAAAATTAATGTGGGCCCACATGTAATAGTGTACATACACCTTGAAATCATAGATTAGTCGTAAATTTGCAGCTAGCCTATATACCTATATATCTCTTCTCATTTTCTTTCTTCCACATAAGCAAAATGTTAAGTTGACATCATTGTAGCTAGCTAACTAGCTGTCATTGGAGATGCATACCATTGAAGATGCCCTAAGAGTTAGGCCTTGTTTGTTTTAGATTAAATTAAATTAAATTAAATTAAATGAAAATTTGTTATTTTTGTATAAGCCAAATGTTGTAATATTTCGTAGTTATTTTTGTGGGGTTTTAAATAGTTCTTCTTAGAGTTCGCAAAATATTTTTTCCATAATTTTTTGAATTTTTAAAAACGTATTTCGAGTTAGTCACAGATTTGCTACAGTAAAACTCAACTCAACATTAATCTGAAACAAACAAGGCCTTAGTTTCCATCTCTCCTCCTCTTTCTTTCATGAAAACTAAAGGATGAGTTGAAGTCCTAGCCGCAACTATTCACACATCTTTTTCATTATTCATCTATTTTTCTCTCTCTCTATTACTTTGTTTGCTAGGATTTACTAAGTTAGAACCTATTGGGCATGCCCTTCAAAGTAGCTGATTTAGCACCATTGAAGAATGTCCTAACTAAGTTTGCTTGGTTAGAGTATCCGTAACAAGCACTATAAAATATTGTAACTCTGGATAGAATAGATGAGCGAGGAATGAAAATTTTTAGAGCATGCGTAGGAGGCCTTGCATCGGCGGCCTGCATCAGCACCTGACTCCTGCGCTGCTCGTGTTGAATCTGCGTGAGTTTGAATCGGACGCCCGCGAGCGCGCGTATTACATGCGGTACAGTATTTTGCCGGGTGTGACGGCTGCTGGCCATGCTCTTATAGTGTAGTGTAAATTGTGAAGTAAATTTAGAGAAAAGGATAAAGAGAAAAAGTAACCGTGAAATGGAGTTAAAAAAATTGTTTGTTAGGCCCGTCTGTGAACCACCATGCCTCGATCCGTGCTAGCTCTACAAAGGAGTAGTGAGTACTGACACGTGGTTTGGTTGCATTGGCAACGCTACCCTGTGAGTCTAGACGACAAACGGATCATTGCGATCACTAGCTCCTCGCAGGCGCCGTGAAAAGAAAAGGGTGCACTTGCCACTCTACTCCTCGGCGTCCGGCGGTCGCAGCTTTGGCGGCTGCACCTCCCCGAGATCCATCACCGGCGTCCTATCCACATCCAGGCGCAGGGCTCTGTCCGGAGTCTGGACATATGCCAGACTCGCTTTAACTGCCGCCGTGTGGAGGACGTGCATGTCAGCATGGTAGTTTCTGCTCATGAAAACACGATCGAGCTATCTAGGCACAGCGGCCGTAGCCCGTAGGGCGCAATTTATGACCAAGCCCGATCGGGCTGTTTGGTTTGTTTCGCTTGTGATTATGACTTGGTTTATTTATTATTTCTTATATATCAATCATTGTAAACATTTTGGTCTTTTTTTTCCGCTTCACGGTTTACAGCTTAACAACTTATCTACGTTTTGAAAATACAAATGATTTGAGTTTTTTGAGTTCGTTTTTTCACTATTTAGAAGGTGGGTCCTAACGCTTTAAAAAGCATGTCAAACGAAATGGATCCGAGTCTCGAGACTAACTCGAGAAGCTCTCGAAATTCAGTTATTTCAGCTGTTCAGATCAGCACAAAAGAACAGGATCTTAATAATGTGAAGTAGTTTCTTTGAGTTTTGTAGAATTTTTTCAAAGATCTTGTTGGTGTATTCTAGACCGGGGTGTGCCCCCGCTCCACTGCCAAGTGGGACTAGAGCCCAATCAGGAAGCGCCCCATACTTAGCAACATCGAGTCTAAACAGATCTAAGGGCTAGCCCAAAATAAAGTAAATATTCAAAACTGTTTGCTCTAAACAGGTGGGCGACCAGACCCCGGGCGCCGAACTGCTAGGACACGCGGCGTCCGGTGAGCAGCCGGAGGGGTGTACGCGCAATGGCAGCAGGGGTGCGCGACCCACTGTCAGGAATACAGGACGAAGGTGTAAGGAAACTTCCTTGCTAAGGATTTTCCCGGGATACACCGAATCCAAGTCATTTAATACGACGAAACCGATATGACGGAGTAGACGGGGGTTTGACGGCATGATTACCCCTGCCCCGCTAGTGATGCCAACTACACTGCGGCCGTCTCCGTAGACGCCCCGTGCGCGCCTGCTACGGTGTGACAGAAAGATGCTTGGGGTAGGCGGTCCGCTCTGTTCAATCCATCATGTCCTATTGTCAGATCAGGGAAAGAGAGATGACGACAAAAACTAGTACCGGAGGAATGATGGCTACAGTTGTATGATCATTTAATGTATACTGTGCAACACGTTGCAACCCACGCCGGACTGAGTATATAAGGGCTGGGGGTGCGTCTATAAGGGAGGTTGGGTTTTTTCTGCTTGAGAGGGATCCCGAGCTCAGACTCCCAGAGATTAGCCAGTTCATACGTTGCAAGAAACTCGAGCAAGATTAGGGCTGCTACCCGATCAAGGGGGCTGAACCTGGGTAAAACTTATTGTCTGTGAAAGTGCATCTAGGCCCTTTGTAAGTTTTGGTGATAGATGATAGGCTTATTAAAGATCTAATCAAGTTTGTTTAGTATTGGATAGTTTCTAATATTACTAAAAGGATTTTGAGGACTCTTGGAGACCGTAAAGCTTAAAGGAGAAGACGGGGTTTGTTTGTAATTTTAGTGTAAATCTTTTCTTTTGAATTGAGTTTAAGGACACGCCGTACTATTAAGAGGGATGCGACGGAAAACCAATTTTAGAAGTTCTAAGTGCTCTTGGTCGAAGAAACTTGACACACTCTTTCCACCAAATCACTTTGAAGAAGTTTTCTTTAAAAACATATCGAACTATCCGATGTTGGTCCGGAACATTCCGATTGACCCCTCTCTGTCTCCAGTCGCAAAAATATTAGAACATTCCGATGTTGGTCTGGAACATTCCGATATGGACCGAAAAAATCCGATACTTGTTCCGATCGACCCCTCTCTGTCTTAAGTTACAAAAATATCGGAACATTTCGATGTTGGTCCGAAACATTCCGATATAGTCCGAAACTATCCGTTGCTTGTTCCGATTGACCCCTTTCCGTTTCGTTGCGAAAATATCGGAACATTCCGATGTTAATATCAGACTATCCGATATCTGTCAACAGTAACGGCTATTTTTGAGAACGTGGGTATTTATTCTCCTCCTCTTCCCACCGGCCTAGGTTGCCTCTCACACATATTCTCAGCTGAGCACGTATTGCAACCCTAGCTTTCCACCTTCCATCTTCACTCCACTATTAATTCTATTGATTGCATCTTTGAGTGGGTGAAGAAGGTAGATCTAGAGACTTCGTATTGATTAAGCTTCGATCTTGAGCACTTGATTCATTCTCCAAGTTGGTTTTCCGTCGGATTTGTTACTCTTTGAGTTTGAGGGCTCCTAGACGGCTAGGAGTCGCCCTAGAGCCACCGGTGCTTCGTGTGGTGGCCGGGGAGAGTTTGTGAAGGCCAGTTTCGCCTCCGAAAGGGAAGAATCCACTGAGTGATACCGGGAGTGCTCGGTGAAACCCAGGAGATTAAGGGTCAAGAGGGACCCTGACTCAAGTGTGACCGAGCCGACTCAACGGAGACGTAGGATCCCCTCAAGGATCTGAACTTCGGGAACAACTACTTTGAGTCTTCGTGTGTTTGTGGATTCCTCTTGTTCATTTCTTTTTGGCTTGCTATCTAACCCTATTTGATGCAGGATTTACTGTTCTATCTCTCTAGTTCATTATTCCTAACTTCAGCAATATCGGACGTTCAGATTCAAGATCAGATAGTCTTATTCATATCGGACTATCTGATACTGACATCGGAACATCCAATATTGAATTGTTCCGCTGCGTTGTTTTTGCTGTAAAAGTTTTAAAGCCTATTCACCCCCTCTAGGCTACATCTCGATCCTTTAGTCTGTCCTTGTGTTCCTGCGCCGAAGAGAGGAGCGAGCTAGCTGCGCACACCCGGCCCCATTGCCGAACAAACGGATTAGGTACCGAAAAATCTGTCAGCTGAAATACGCCGACAGATATTGAAAAGAAAATAGTTTATATTATATACTCCTAAACTATGACCCTTCGTTCACATACCCATGAACTATAAAAGCAGATATTTCGCCCCTAAAATCAAGTAAAAAAAGTTGCAAATAACACCCCCACAATGGTTTTGAGTGTAGTTTTCCCACACGACGGATGAGGTGGCTATTTAGCAAGAAATAAAAATACAAATAAAGTTTTAAAAAGGTGAGACCCGACTGTCATCCCCTCTCCCTCTTCTCTCTTATTCTTCTCCCCCTCTCCTCTGTGACGGGGAGGCCGCCGCGGGGAGGCGACGACAGAGAGAGTGAGGCAAAGGAGAGAGAGATAGCGGAGAGGTAGAGAAGAATAGGAGAGAAGAGAGAGGGGGGATGACAGCCGGGTTCTATCCTTTTCAAATTTTAGTAGTATTTTTTCCAGCAAAAATGCTACCTCACCCAACATGTGGGAAAAATCACTCTTAAAATCATTGCGGAATGTTATTTGCACATTTTTCTGGTTTTAGAGGACGAAATACCTGGTTTTGTCATTCAGATAGGTATGTAGACGAAGAGTCATAGTTCAACGTGTAATGTAGACTTTTTCATCTTACAATATTATAACTTTTTAGTTTTTATATATTTTAAAAAATATTTCTTAATTATCGGTTCAACCGAATCAAAAATAGGGCCGAACTTCTGAATTGTACCGTGCTGCAGAAGCAACGACGCGACGCCACCCCAGGCGGCCGGCCGTCTTTTAATACGCGCCCGCCCTTTTTAATCCCTACCGGCTTTACCCATCGCCATTCAATGAGGCGTCACGTGTCCAGGAAACGTCCGCGTCGCCGGCAAGCTTTACAGCCACGGCTTGCATGCACCACCTTTTTACACGGCCTCTCGGCCTCGTGGTCGCATCCCCCCTTCCCTTCCCGTTGAGGTAATCCTACTCCCTTTCGTATGGTCGTATGGATTCGTGTACTAATTCCAGTGTACAACCAAAGGCAGTAAAAATAACAAAATCCGTACACGATATTCGTTTCTACGGACACGGGCCGTACCGTTTGCGTCGAGGACGACGGTAGTCTACGGAGGAGAATATTGTGTCTGTGTGCAGAAGCTAGATGGGTACCCCATCATTGGAGCAACCAGGTACTGTGAGCATCTCTCGCTAATCATTTGTGCATGTTCCAGCTAATTGGGCTATTTGATCTGTTGCTGTATTCTTTGCTGAGGTAACTTGCTAACAAAGCATGTTTGGTTGTTATATCAGGTTACGTACAAATTAAGCACCCATTGGCGTTCGATAAGAATCACCGATGCTAACCCTATTTTTTACCCAGAAAATAAAAAATGTTGAAAGTAATCCCTCTAGTTTCATAATAATTGTCATTTCAAATTTGTCCTAAATCAAAGTTTTATTTATATATTTTTTAAAATTATTTGGATTGTGTACATATAAGTTGTACATATAAATTTGTCTTGAAAAATACTTTCATAATATCATATCTTTATGGATTTTATAGATATATTTTATTAGTAATTAATGGTCAAAGTTGCATTTCGAAGACCATGTCAGTATTGAAACGATAAGTATTATGAAACTGGATGGAGTAAAATATAACAGAGAAATATGTAGAAATTGGGAAAATAGGATCAACGTTATTTGGACGAGAAAAAAGGTTCAAGCATATAAATAATACAAATGGGCAAAAAAGGTATAACATTATTGCATATGCTAGTGAGAATATATATTTACTATAGCTAAGAGCATCACCAATTGTCGATTAATCGGGAAAGCAGCTCTGAAGTGGCGAGACCATGGGCCGTGCAGACAATTGTAGTTGGTGTGAGGCCCAACGACCACCCTTCTCAAGGACCGGGCGTGGCCGAGCTCTGGGGTGAGGTCGACGGTCTTCCTGACAAGGGCCTGGTCGATTCGGTGATCCGGGTACAGATCCTTTGCGCAGGGAGAGGAAGAGGGAAAGCAATACAAACCGTGAAGACACGAGTGATTTACCCTGGTTCGAGCCCCCACCGCCGGGTAACAGCTCTACTCCAGTCTTGTTGATTATATATGTGGGAAAACAGTACAGAAGTGCCGAGACCGGGCTTGGAGGCGCCGATCCGTTGCTTCGGTTGCCTTCTTCCTTTTATAGGCGCGGTGGGCCGTCCGGAGCTGATTCGATGGGCCCCGCGCCGGTCCTTGCTTTAGTGGCGATGTTCTTATCTCGTTCCAGGGCTCTGTCTGGTCCGGAGCCTGTAGGGAGGAAGCTGTTCAGGTTAGTACTAGACACGTGTTTGTCTTGGAGTGCCAATACGGGGAGAAAACCTTCTTTAGGGAGAAAGCACTTTTCCTTTATCCCCAATATGGCATTGACCGGACCGGGCCAGCCTCGCCGCCCGTTGGGGGCGTCGCGTAGCGTAACAACCACCTGCCGCCTGTCCAGGGGAGTAGACGACAAGGCAGGTTGCCCGCGTGCCATCCCCCGGGCTGCGGGTTCCCGGGGAGACACAGTTCGTTCCGGTCAAGGGCGGAGAAAGTGCAGTGGGATATGACAATTGTCACCACCCATCCATGAACAAAGGCGGTTGCATGCGAAGGCTCTCCGTACTAAGGATAGCCAGAGGGCGCAGGCTCTCGGTAAGAACCAGGCGTGTGGTTGACCTAGTCAAGCCCGGGGTAGACCCTAGCGGGCTAGATGCTTCTTTCAGCACGGTCAGGGGCGGCCTTCTGGACCTTCTGCACTTGCGGTGGGCCGGTACGGAATTAGCCCAAGGCCCATCTCAAGGTGGACCGCTTATCAATCACCAACACCAATAGTCTCACTATCCCAACCCTAAAAGATATTAAAATAAATATATTATCCGTCTTTGTCTATAAGATTAAGATTTTAGCGCCGTACCAGTGGGTGCCATATTACGACCTTATTCTTTTCAGCATTACGCAAATTTTGTTACTTTTATATATCCTATGCTGTGATAGTTTATAACGATTTTTTCGTGGCTTTTAATAATCTTTCTAAATATCCTAAAACTATTTTGTAAATATTTTTAAATTTTAGACCTATCTTTTAGGGCTATCAAAATTACTATAGTCATACGTAAACAAAACGATACGCCGAAAAAGAACGGGACTTGCAACCGGCAAAAGGCTACTCCCCTCGACTGATGGAGTCACCTCCACTTCCAGGCACCTCGGTGGACCAACCGGCACAACGCGCGCGCGATTGCCTTCGGGCTTCGGTGGTACACCTCGCCTTCGATCGTCACGGCCATGGGTGATGGGTGCGGGTGGCCATCGGACTGGGTGCTGTTGGGTGGGGAGCAGCAAGGCTGGCGTGCACCGTGGCTCCGAGGCCATCGGATGCTCTGTGCCAGCGATCCAGGCGCCTGTCTCCGGATAGAATTCAAATCCTGATTCCTGCCACTGCTCCATCCCTCGCGCGGGGTCTCGTTTTTCAACTCATGAGACTTTTGGATCGTGGCGAAAGTCAACTGTCGCCTGATCACACAATCTCTCTGCCTGTGCACGCCGTTGCAATAGGACGTTGATTCTACGAGTTGCTTGTTTTCTACAGAAAATGAATGGCAGCTCTTCGTATATGTTGGGAAATGGGTGCGTGTTTTCTTAAAAAAAAAAGAAGTGTAAATTGCACCACAGGTCCATGAAGTTGTCCCGAAGTTTCACTTAGGTCCAAAACTTTAAAAACAAGATATTTGGTTACACGAAGTTGTGTTTCCGTTTCAGTTAGATCCAAAGTGGTAGTAATATGGTGGTTTAGATGACATGGCTGCCTAGTAAACATAATATATGGCCATAAATAATCGTTTTTCATTCTAAATCAATAAATCATCAAATTTAAATTCATAAACAATTTAAAATCACTTAATCCATGTTTTTTTTACAAAACAACTAAAATATAATATATGTGCAATTATAAAATTAATAGATAACCTATGAAAATTCAAAAACTCATTAACAACCTAAATAAATATTTCAAAAAAATAATTTTGTGAAAAACTAAAATCTCTTATGTTGCTCTTATCCACTTATCTTGATCAAGATATGGAGAGCGGATCAAGTGGAGAAGAAGAGCAATGGAGGAGATTTTAGATTTTTTTATAAAATTTAAATTGTTAAAATGTTTCCATTTTATATGATTTTTAATGAGTTTTCAATTTTTATAGTTTATGTATTAACTTTATAATTGTACATATGTTATATTTTAATTGTCGTGTAAAAATAGGTTTTTATGGATTAATGGTATCTTAAATAGTTTTATTAATTTGAATTCAATGATTTATAAATTTATAATGACAAATGGTTATTTTTAGCCACATAATATGCTGACTAAACCGCCATGTCATCAAAACCACTATCTTCCATACCACTTTGGACCTAACTGAAATGAAAACGCAACTTCGTGTGCCCAAATATCTTGTTTTCAAGGTTTTGGACCTAAGCGAAACTTTGGGACATCTTCATGGACCTGTGGTGCAATTTACTCAAAAAAAAAAATTAAGAACTTCAAAAAAATATATTAGGAGTATTACCATGGTTTTGGGTGATAGCTAGGGACACTAACGTGGTCAGTTTTGCATGGGTGGATGCCAAGCCAGCTCTCACCTCAATGCAAGGACTCCATCCCCTCTCTCTCTCCTACCTCTTTAGGGTGTCTAATGCAACACGTTTTCTACCCCTGTTTGGCACTTAAATTACTGTAACGGTAGGATAGGTGATTAAATTTAAGAGAGAAAAATATAGAAAGAGATAGGGTAATGATTGAAAAGTGAATTAATAGTGATGAGACAAGAAAAGTTTAGGGGTTGCATTAGACATGCCCACTATCCATCACTCTCTCTAACTCCAATCTCTCTGCACATCATAGCAGCATTCATTGGATGCTTCTCATCCCTCAGCAGAGGCAAGACAACTATGAAGCAAGCCATGACTCAGGCAAGCGACGACTTGAGCTGACAATGCTACGATAACTTGTTCATGTGATTGCCTAGGGCGGCAATACTGCAAGGACTAGAGAAGTGCCGTGCTACTCGGCATGGTGGTGCCATGACGAAGGGCGTTCTTGAACTCTGGGTTCAGGATGCTGAGGGTGACACCAGAAGCCTAGCGTTGCCCTTAATTAGCTCAACCAATGTCAAACCAAACTGGTGCGACGAATTCATAGCCTAGATGAGCAAAACCGAGATGTCGAACTCCGACTGCAAGGGCGGCACGTTGTGGAGATCCAATGGCGACTAGGACTAGCTAGTTGGAGGACGGCAACATGGAACTGATGGGGTGAAGGGGTTCATCGAAGGAAGTGGGGGTGCTAAGAACGGGGTCATGTTAGGGTGGATGAGATAATCAAAGCAGAAGGTGGCAAGGGAGGACAAGGTAATGATAGGATAAGATGTCTAGACTATTGATGACAAGGTTGCAATGCCCTCCCTCTCTTTTGTTGATCCAACGTGGAGAGCCAGTGGAAGATAGAAGGGTGACATGCCAACTAATAGTCCACATAATGAGATGTGTTTGCAAAATAAAAAAAACATACACACAAATGCCAACTCAGCAAAATAACACAAATCGGATTTGACGTGCACGGACCAAATTAGCACTAATTGTTTCAACTTTTCACAATGTGGGGATTACGCTCTCCCGGCGATAGTTTGGAGAGCAAATAAACATTTCTTTCTGATCCCCCTATTTTAATTATCACGCTACATTAACTTTTTAAAACCTTCGTAAATTTTTGGTAGACTTAAAAGGACAAAATTGGTTCAGAAAGTTATGTCAAAAAGTTCCATATATGATATTATATAATCATAAGAAACTCGTATATTTATATATATTTTTAAATATGAATACCATGAATACTGTGCTGTAAAAACACATATTAATGACCCGTCAAAACCATAATTGACTCAACTAAAAGTCCGTTTACATCCAATTTTTACTTTTTTATACTGGGTTAACTAGTATTGAAGTTTCAAGTTCCGTGACCAAACATTATTTTTTTTCCATTTTATAGTACACAAGTATATAAAGACTAGTGGTCTAAGGTTATTCGCATATTTATTAGTTAAAGAATTTAAAGTAATGTGAACACACTACATCAATGGAATGATCGATCCTTGCAGACTTTAATGTATTATAAGTAACAGGCTCTTTTTTTTTTAGAAAAGTAACAGGCTCTTTTTTTTTTTTGAGAAGGAACACAATCCTCATTCATTGATGAAACTTCCACAGATAAACAGACCCCATAATGCAACAAGAAATACAACAAGGTCCAACCGGGGACGAAAAGTGAAGCTCAGGAAGAAGCTCATCCATCTCACCACGCCGGCGTTGACGTCAAATCTTGCCGGCTCCGGCGACGCCACCAAGAACCATCTCGCAGGCCCAAACCACGACGGGTGACGGAGAAACAGAGCAGGAAGCTCAAGGGATATCGTGTGCAAGCAAACCTCCGATACAGCCCAACGCGAGACCGAAACGAGGAAGCCAACGCCGAAACCCGCCGCCATCGACCTCTCCACCAGCGACGGAGTCTCACCACCTCTCCCAACCTTCTCAAACGCTAATCCTACCAACGGCGAGGATCCAACCACAGGCAAGAAAACCCCACCGCCGAGGCCTGGACTGACCTGTATTCCCGAAGGACTGGACGACAGGAGAATTGGAACTTCGAGCAAAGGAAGACGCCCCCTGTCGGCGACGACAGCGCCAGAAGAAGCCCCCCCGCAGCTCAGAATGCCCGATTCCGCCGCCATCAACACCTGTAGAAACAAAATCCTAATAAACACCAATCTGCAACTACTCCTATACACCTCCCCACTCAAATCCGCAGGGCTCCGCCCACAACCACCAAGACGAGGCCACATACGGCGCAAGACACCGGTGGATTCGACCGGGGGCCCAAAAGCTTGCCCTTCCACTGGCTCCGGCGAGGTCTTGAGACGGACCCGCAAGGCGACGCAATCCGGCGAGGTTGGAGCGAAGAACCACCGGGAGTCGACGCCGACGCCGGCTCCAACAGAAGCTCCACCGCGAGCACCACCCGAATCACACCGACCCGCCGTCGGCTTCCTTATTGGGGCTACAGAAAATAACCCTAAGGCTACGGCTATACACCCCCCACCTAGATCTGCCGCCCCCCCACACCGACGCCAGCCCGAAGGCCGGCGGCGGCGGAGGGAAGCTGCAGATCCATACGAGGGAGACGCCAAAACCCGAGTCGCCCTCTGTTTCGCCTTGGCGCTACTATAGCGAGAGCTTATCCTAAGACTGAAAGCAGGCTAGTCCTTTTCAGTAACAGGCTCTTATAACAGGCTCTCTAGCTCTATACATGTCATGACTGGACTATTCGAAATCAATTCTTTTTAACATGCATGTGATATTTTTTAAGAAGCATATTTTGTCTAATAGAGTACTTGTACGTATAAAAGTACTTTACTTTATACTACATGCATTGCACATGCTCTTTTTTCCCCTGTGAAGGAGTTGGCAGAATCAGAAGCTGTTAAGTGTCCATTAGCAGCTTGTTCCTTTTCCAAAAGCATATACTAAAGTAATATAATTGCATTCGTTGATGTGTCGTTCGACTGGCGATGGATGAGCGATCGAGTTCGCAATCATGTGTGGGAGTAGGAAGTATCGCTCTACTAAATGGACACCGTTGCCGATTGAACGGACAATTAATCATAAGACCCATGGTTCGTGTCGGTTCGAATTCTACCGATCGGTTGCTAATTTTGTTTGTTCAAACAGATGCATCGTTCGAGCTAGCCATCAAGACTCGAAGACCAGGCCAACCACTGGACAATAGGCAATCTTTCTGAGTCATTCATTAATCCAAGCTGTTATGCACCCAGCTAGCTAATTAAGCTCGTTCTAGCTTGCTGTTGATAGCTATACAGGTAGCAAGTGGCCCGTCAGTATCACCTCTAACTGAATTTTGACAAACCCTGGCTAGCCGTACGTGCGAGACTCGTTTCAACCATCAATCACTGCAACAGCTCTATATATGTTAAATCGGAAAAAAGCATTTAATCTCCAGAGATTCCAAACGTAACAAACCGTTAGTAGCCCGACCTATATTGACAGTTTACGATAAGTTACGCTGAAAGGGATGTATAAACTCTTCTAACATTTGAACGAAACAAGAGTTCTGAAAATTAAAGTGAAACAGTACGTTTTGTGGATATTTTTAGTGTGTTGCACGATACAGGCTTGAGGTTTCATTTGTTTCTTTTTTTTTAGGAAGGTTTCATTTGGTTCGGTTTATGCTGCATGTTCGAAATGTTGTATTCGAAGACTAGATCTAGATATGTGTTTTTCTTTAAACGAGGAAGGTGACCCGCGCGTTTGCACGGCTAGATTTGTGTTAAAATATAGATAATATATCAGATTAGATTTAGAGTTTATCTCTAATATATAGATCAGCTTCAGTAGTTTGTTATAAAGGTTAATATTGACCGCTAGATTTACATAATAATATCCATATTCAACGATGTAGATTTTTTCTTTTTTCTACGATTAACGTGAGAATTTCTACTATTTTTTTATTAACGTGGGAATTTCTAGAATTTTAGGATTAATGAGGTGGCTCCGTTTAACTCTGCTTTATATAGATAGTAGATAGTAGATTAATTTTCACACTGAAAGTTTTATGAAGAGGCTTGAAGAAGCTAAATCGTTTAGCCTGGACAAACGGACATAAATCTTAAGAAAAAAAAAATCCAAACTAACCCACCGGGTCTATGCATCCCTCTTATCAACAAACATGAACAATATCAGTTTAGGGCCTGTTTGGCAACAAAGTATTTTCATAGTTTCGAGACAAAATCATGGTTTTGAAGAATACCATGGCATTTTAGCAATGAAGTGTTTGGAAGTAACATCAAAAACTCTGTTTTGAAAACCATGGTATTAGCAATACCATGGTATTTCTGGAGTATTGTAGACTCCACTCCAATCCAAAGTTTTCTCACTTGTGCTTGCAAACCATGGTATTGAAAAACCATAGTATTTCATGGTCATAGCAAAACACAAACCATAGTATTACAAAATCATGGTTTTTAAAAACTTTGTTGCCAAACAGGCCCTAAGTCGCCTTACCAATGAATTGGTCATGATCAATCGAGAGAATGACCAATTCAATTGTAAAATCTTGTTGTTTAGATTAAAAAAATGATGACTAAAATTTGATAAGTTTTATGTTTGGTTTAATGCCAATTTGCCAAAGACCAAGATGCCGGGAATGAGCATTAAAATAAATAAAAACTATCAAGTCACTGGACCTAACAAAGCAACACATGTAGCTGGTGCTTTTTTTGCTAGCCCCTAGTATGCAGAACTAGCGATGTTTACGCACCTGTTGCGCGTGACATTAGTTTTGTAAGGCACAAGTGCATTTTATTTTTTAATTTGTCTGGATTTTTTGGATTTATTATTATTATTATTAGAATTTTCTATTACTCCCTCCGTTCTAAAATGTAAGTCGTGCATGTATTTTAAAAAGTCAATGTTTAGAACGTTTGACTAATAATTATGCTAGAAACATATATGTTCAATGTTATGCATGTGATATAATTAGATTCGTATTTGAAAGTACTTTGATATGATGTTAATTTTATAGTTATTAATGGTCAAAGTTTACGTTTGTTGAATTTATCAAAAAAATTATATGCCTTAGCAAAGTTAGGATAAGCTGTAAAAATTGCTACATTGAATATAGTGTCTGGTAGGACGAAGAAATCTTAGAGTGCAATGTAAAGTGTGAAGGAAATTTACAGCAAAGTTCTAAATTTGCAGTACAGCTATTTGCAGCAAGTTTTAGAGCTTCTGCTAGATATGCTGAGTATCCCCAATAGCCCCCCTATCCCACCCCCTAAAACACTATTCATATATATGTGTATGAATAGTATTTTAGGGGGTGTCGGTGCTCCGAGCCAGACAACGAATTTATGAGGGACTACCCCGCGAAGCACCGATCAGATGCCAAGCGACTCGGGAAGGCCGAGCAATCTCGGAGCGACTAGCTCATGAGAAATAAACAACCCTCCCTTTATTACTGGAGGGGGGCCCTTATTTATAATGAGGGGCCAGATTATATTGTGCCATTACAACCCTTCCTTGAGGGAATCATACAGGGGTAAAGGAGGAAAAACTAAAAAAAGACCTCCCAGTCCTTAACTTGTCCCTAATCTAGAGGGTACCGAAGGAAGAACACCCTCAGGATCCCTGATTGGACCTAACTATCCTTGCTTTTTTCCCTAAAGCAAGGGTAGCACTGAGATTACAGAGAGGACTCGGCTGTTACAACAAACTGTGATTCTTCTGCCACCCGAAGCAGTTTGTTACAGCCAGCTGTCGTATCTCCCTGACACATGATACGATTCCTGGCCCCTGTAACAAATCGTACTTGTTGTCCCCTCGACCTTCGCTATAGCAATTACTTCGCGATTCTAGACTTTGGCTTCCCCAATCCTGGGCGGTGCTTTCCTTGACTTGCTTCGCTCTACCTCCGAGAGGGTATCCACCCTTTGTCCTGAGATTGCCCCGCCCGAAGGGGGCATGACCCCTTCGGGCGGCTACTCCTCCTTGGTCCGCCGTTGCTTCGCCTAGGGGACGCAAGTCACTCTTTCGGACGTGTTTCTCCTTCGTCTTCGTGAGTAGGTTCGCTGATCCTACTGATTCGTAAGGGATGGGTGTCTCCTACTACATCAGGGATGGGATAGAGAGGCATTTCTGTTTTTCTAAATTTCCGGAAGACCGAGGTCACGACAAAGAAATATAAAAAACATGCTCACAGAAATGGAAGACTACTCTCATTAGAGAATGTTTTCGTTGCCACCCCTAAATATCAAGTGTTCCATCTGGCGCCTTTGTATCGACTCACGCGCGATAGTAAAAATAAAACACGTGGTACGTGTCGAACGATCGCATCGTACGTGTATGTATACCAGATATGCTATACGTATATTAGGAAAATAGGTATCTAAGTTCGTACAAAAAAGGAATACTCGATCGTACACTGGCCACTTGGCCCAGGAGGGGGTCGTTTGTTGGCATGCACGTAAAATGCGTGATTTGTCGCCAGCTTCGTGCAGGAAACAGGGGACGAGTCGAGAGGACGTCGTATACGTACGTAAGCACAGGGCGGCGTGGTGGTTAATGGAATACATAGTATATGTTTGGCTCTCACTTCACCTGTATGATCGATACAGGCTGTATCGCCCAGCTTGCTTGCCCTGATCGATCGACACATGCATGCGTACTGAGCACTGTATCCAGCACGTACTGCTACTCTAGCTAGCAACCCAGTACTCGACACTCGGCTCGTAAACTAATTAACGTACGCTGGATTCCTTTCCAGGGGCAAGGATGCTCTCGATCGAGCTGTCTCCATGTTTGGCTTGCTTTGGTCATGCATGTGTACAAGCGGTAGCGTACCTTGCAGCCTTTGGACATGTACAAGCGGTAGTTCGACTGTTCGCGTAATGATCGATTGTTATCGGCATAGACGAGTAACTAACCTACGTACTGTGACTCTGTTAATCTGTGACTCATGTCTTAATAGCGCTTTAATTAATTAGTCTTTGCTAGAGTAATCTATCTAATGCATGGCCACTATGTTTAGTACGACCAGGTAGATAAGCTATACGAGAGTAGTACAATACTGTAAACTGAACACACACTATGACATTGTCCTATTCAGCTTAAATTAAATAAAATAAAAATTATCATTTTTTATGGACCAAATGATATATTCCTTTATAGTTATTTTTCTAAGTCCCCATTCTTTTCAGAACAGCTTAATGGCTTAACAGGTTAACGACTTATGTACGTTTTAAAAAGACAAATGTTTTGAGTTTTTTAGCCCTTTTTTCGCTGTTTTGAAGATAGATCCTAACGCTTTAAAAAGCAAGTCAAATAAAATGGATCCGAATCTCGAGACTAACTCGAGAAACTCTTGAAATACAGTCATTTCAGCCGCTCAGATCAGCTCAAAAGAACAAAATCTAAGGTTTTAAATATTTTTTCTCTATACTTCTAAAATATTTTTTATAACTTTTTTGGCTCTCAAAATCTCTCTTAAGTCGTCATAATTTTTTAAATTAAAATTCTTAGGAACTTTTAGCTCAAAAGAGTAAAGTCTGCGGGTTTTCCCTGCGGGTTTTAGAAAAACTATTAACTAATATGGTGCTTGGTTTGGCGCCAAGAAAAAGTGCTCAAACCACAGTTTATAGCATGGCCTTGCAGCACTAACTAAAGCTAGCTGTCTAGTTTTACTTGCTTGATCTGTGCCCGAAATAATCCCCGTGCCGTTTCCTTTGCATTAAACAAACACAGGACACGTACCTAGCCATGCGGCAACAATCCCCCTAGCAAACAGACACACGGAAAATAGTAGCGTAACTCCATCGTCACTTGGTAAGGGAGAATAACGGGAAGGGAGAATTGACATATCTAGATCTAAAAAAAATAGACGACACAAATTAACTTAGTCCGTTTGGCGCGCATTAGGATATTATTAGGCTTCTCATCGATGAGTCAGTGTGGTATTGTTTTGATCTTCCTAATTAGTGAACTTGGGTAACGGTTGTGCCATTACTCAAGAGAGGCATTTAGGAGGGTGGATTTGCTTCCCTGTCAACAGAACAGGTGAAGTATTTTGGTTTTTGTTGATACTCTGGTTTGAAAGAGAATAATAGGACTTGATGGTGGCCTTGAGGGTTGTATATATGCGATGGCAACAATTTTGGAGCGATGGTCAGAGAATGTGTTTAGAAGTTACGGCTTGGAGGGTTCGCATGTTGGCGTGCTGGTTGTGTGCGGTAGGGATCTTTAGTAAAATTTTCTTCATTTTTCTCTTCCAAATAACTCGCGAAGAAATTTTATGCTATCACAACTTTGATTGATCGATGCTCATTATTCTAATCCGTTATTGCTCAAGTTCAGAGAGAGAAGGAGATGGTAGAAACATGTTTCAACAACTTGCCTTGGACGGCGACGGCTGGACAATGAGCTGACCGCCGGTTAACTGCTCTCCGCGGGCGGACAGTTAGAAAAACCGCGGAGGCTAACTGTTTGAAATTCATGCAAATAATTTTTGAATTGAAAACCTGTATAAAATTTGTAAAAATAATATTAATTATCTAAGCACTTTGGCTTAATTTAAAAATTCAAAATTTTTACCATCATTCCATGTGATTTTGTGTTTAAAAACACAAAACCGTTAAAAATCGTGGCAAAACCATCAAAATCGTGGCTAACTACCATAAACCGCAACAAACCGCTGGCTAACCGGCTAATATTTGATAAAATTTAAAATTTTATTTGGGGTCAAAACCGTGACAAACCACCGGTTAGCCACAGTTGGCTCCGCGCAATAGACGGTTCGAAGAAGTTTGCCGGTTTTGTAAACCCTGACAACGAGTCCTTCTAAAACCTTATTTTGTTTTGCTATTAGTGCATGTATAATGGTGTTCACAAAAAATTTTCATCCGAGGTTCCCAACATTAATTGTAGCATAGCAGGATAGGGACTAAAATAGAAAAAATATATAATACACTTTGAACTATGACATTTCATCTATAGACCCTCTGAACTATAAAACCAAGTATTTGAATTCACAAAACCACGAAACAGTGCAAAAAAACACCCCACGGTGGTTCGGTTGGCGGTTTTGCCATCATGGTGTGTCACGTGGTGGTCCAGTACGTCAACATACATACAAACAAACATATATATTATTCTTGGTCCCACATCCACATGTCATCTCTTTCCCCTCTCCATCCTCAGTGGCCGTCTGTCTCACCCCCAATGGAGCCGCACGCCGCATCTCTCGCCCCTCAACGGTGTCGCGCGCCACATTTCTCGCCGCCGCCGACGCCGCCACATCTCCCATCCCGACCGAAGGCAGGAGAGTTCGTCAGAGCAGAGGGAGAGCAGATCTAGCATGGCGACAATGACGAGAGGCTTGATGAGCACATCAGAGCAGAGAACTAAGAGAGGGACAGAGAACATGGCAGGGACATTAGAGGTACGACCGTACGAGCATGACGACAATGAGTGAAAGAGAGCGCTTTAAGCTACGTGCCTCCATGGTGTTGTCGCCAGTTGAAGGGAAGAAGGCATGGGTCGAGGGCAAATAAAGAAGAATGGTGGACATAATCGATGTCTCGTCTGCATTTTTGTCACTCCAGTGTATCGCCGACATCGCTAGGGAGAGAGGGAGGCGACATGGAGAGAGGAAAGAGAGAAAAGCGGAGATAGAGGGAGAAGAGAAGAGAGATGAAAGAAGACAAAGGCACTGGTAGATGGGACACAATGCCATGCCATTTGTCTCGTGCCAGCTCGCATGCCACGGTGGCAATACCATCCGCAAAACTGTCCTCTGTGGGTTATCTGCACTAATTTTATTGTTTTATTGGTTAAAATATTTGGTTTTACAGTTTAGAGAGTTATGCAGATGAATGGTTATAGTTCAGAACGTAAAATAGTTTTTAAATTAAAATATAAGAGAGAAAAATATAAAGATATAGAATAATGTTTGAAAAGTGGATACATAGTCAGAAGATAGTACATAAATAGAATTAGTTAATAAATAGTTGTCGACGGTTGGGATATCGACCCAAGTCAACCAAGGTTCTTCAAAGAGGAGATAGGAGACACGCCGAACAACCACGAACAACAACGAAAGCAGAGAGGCAGGGGTTTTATCACTGGTTCAGCCTCTCAGAGAGATAATAGCCCTACGTCCGGCCTTTCTTTATATCAAAGAGAATTACAAGGTGGAACTCGGCGAGATCAGCAGGTCTCGGCGAGTAGTATGCGAAAAATCTATCTGCTAAGGGTCTAAGCTAGATGCTAAGATGTAAAACTCAATGCCAGGATCCTCTAAGCGCCGTAGGGCCTGTTTATATAGTCTTGAACAACCGACCCTCTGAGGAATATCGGGCGGGCTAACTACGAGATCGTAACGAACTCATTACATGCCAAATATAACCTACGGTGAGATAAGGTAATCTCTAATCTTGGGGATCACGACTCTAATCCAATCAGGAAACCACGTCAAGGTCTTCTCGTGGCCGTCAGAGAACTCTGTTGAGTCGGACTCAAGCAGAAGCCTTGGCCATTACGCATCTCTTGACCAGAAGCTGTTCGGCAAGATGCATATGGGCTAGATAGAACCTTCCAGGAGTTGGGCCTGGTAGGTCGTGTCTGATTGGGCCGTCGGGGAGTGGGCCATGGCAATGGGCGTAATCTAATCCCGACAGCTAGCCCCGAGACTCAAGTGGAAGGACTCACTAGAGTGGGGTCTTCCTCTTGAGACTCTAAGTCACGAAGAGGTATTTTTTCTGCCAGTAAATACATGCAATAGGCGACCGAGCAGTTATGGTTCAGCAGAACAAGACTTGTTCGGGACCGAACAAACCCGCCCGGCCGAAAGCAACTCTGTTGCGTCGAGCGAGGAACAATATCTGTCCGCAGCGAGCACTCGGCCTTGGTCACGGACCTTTGGAAAAAATAGCCGTTAGCGATTCCACCAGTAACTTCTGTCATTGCCACAGTGAAAACGAACAACCGTTTTACCTAGCCGTTGCTTGAGTAAAAACTAGCCGTTCAGGACTAAACCGTTGCGTAGCCGCTTATACGGGACTATAAAGCACCCAAGCTGCCTGCTGACCCATACGCTCTCACGCCTTTTCTCTCTAAGCCCTAGCTCCAACCACGCTCGACATCAAACACCCAAACTCCATCACCAACCCCGCTCGTCCGGATACAGGAATCGCTATGGCCAAATTCACGGGCACTAGCTTGACCGAGGAGGACCTTAGGATCTCGAGAGGAGGAGGGCCACATCGACACCAGTGGTGGAGGCTGTCAGGAGAGGAGGATACTCCGGAGCCGCTCGAGGAGAGTTCGTCGACTTGAGCAGTTCGCCTTTGTTCGGGTTGAGGTCTCCAGAGCGACTTCGTTGAGGCCTTCTTGAATATCAGTGGATTGGAGGTGGCGAACCTCAATCGAACTCCATCCTCGGATGGCCGTCTTCACCTTTGTCGAGGGCTATCTGAGCATCGATCCACGGTGGGGTTGTTCCTCCACTATTACAGTGGCGAGGAGGCGGCTCCGCCCGCCTGGCGACTGGGGTGCTACTACCTCAAGCTCCGGGCCACCGACGACGCGCCAGTATCCTCGCCCACCTTGCTTTCGACTCGATGGCGCGTGGTGGGTGAGGTGGTTCTGACAAGCGGACCGGCGACAACAAACTTCGTCTTCACCGGAAGGCGCCAAGCAAAGGAACCCCAATGCCTCGGCCGGAGATGTCCGCCGAGGATTGGTACCTGACAAGGAAGATCGCCTCCCTCGTGAGCCTCGGGCTCACGGGCAGGGAGATCATTCGGGACTTCACACGTGACGGGGTCTATCCGCTGCGGAGGAGGTCCTATCCCTTCTACAAGATAGAGGGATGGGAAGACATCACAAGGGAGAGCACGGGTAAGTGCCTTTAAGACTCAACCTTTTCATTGATCACTTCCTCCGAACAGGAATTAACGACTCCATCTGCCCGGACAGAGAAGCCAACCGACGCATGGGTGACCGAGTGGGTCGACGCCATGCTGAAGGCGGCGAAGAAGGACGGGGAGGTCACCGGCAGTGGTGTACACTGCCGCATAGCGTGCTTATCCGCCTGACGCAGGTAAATTACTTACCCTCGGCCTATGTTGCTAGACTTGCAATGTTGTTTAAATGCTAACGTCCGCTTCTCAAACGCAGCAGGAGGACCGGTGATCCTTGGAGGGATCGTTGAGGAGCTCTCCGGTCCGAGAAGGAGAAAGCGAAGAAGGGCAAGGCCAAGGCGGCCACAAAGCCCAAGGTGGCGGCCGAGCCGACGCGAACTCGCCATGACTGGTGTGCCGCCACCGTCGAAGAGACCAGTCATGGCGACAGAACGCACCGAAAGCGGAGACCAAGCGGTAGCGGTCAGCCCCAATGAAAGAGACCAAGCTTGTCGACGGTTGGGATATCGATCCAAGTCAACCAAGGTTCTTCAAAATTGAGATAGGAGACACGCCAAACAATGCGAACAAAGAACGAGCAGGAGGCGGGGTTTTATCTGGTTCGGGCCTCTCGGAGAGATAATAGCCCCACGTCCGACCTTTCTTTATATCAAAGATGAATACAAGAGATGGCTCGGCGAGGCGAACAAGTCTCGGCGAGATTATAGTGTCTGAGGAAGCAATAATCACGAAGATCAAGTGCTCGGACCCTTCTACGCCGTGGGGCCTTGTTTATATAGTCAGAGCAAACCGACCTATCGAGGAATATCGGGTAGGCTAACTATGAGATCGCAACAAACTCATACATGCCAAATATATCCCGAGGCGGATAAGGCATACTCCTAGTCTTGAGGATCACGACTCCTAATCCAATCAGGAAACCAACGTCCGGGTCTTCACGTGGCCGTCTTGAGAACTCTTGTTCGAGTAAGACTCAAACACGAATCTTAGGCCGTTCGCATGCAGTGCCGGCCCAGAGGCATTCGACGGAGATGCATATAGGCTCGATAGAACCTTCAAGGAGCTAGGCCTTGGTAGGAACATTCGATTAGGCCGTCGGGAGTGGGCCATGGTAATGGGCGTAATCTAATCCCGACAGCTAGCCCCGAGACTCAAGTGGAAGGACTCACGAGTGGGGTCTTCCTCTTGAGACTCAAATCGAAGAGGGAAATATTCTTTGCTACAATGGCGTGCAACAAGCGGCCGAACAGGTTATGGTTCAACCGAGCAGGATTTGTTGATCTTGAATAAACCCGATCGGTCGAGCAACCCGTTCGTCGAGCGAAGCGACATCATCCAAGCGAGCACTCGGCCTTGGTCGGAACTTTGGAAAAAATAGCCGTTAGCGATTCCATGATAACTTCTGTGTCATTGCTTGAAAAAAAAGCGACCGTTTTACCTAGCCGTTGCAGTAAAAACTAGCCGTTTTGGGACTAAACCGTTGCAGAGCTGCTTATACGGGACTATAAAAGCACCCAAGCCGCCCGCGGCCAGCCACTTCTGTTCTCACGCCTTTCCTCTCTAAGCCTTAGCTCCAACCGCGCGCTCAGCATCAAATACCCAAATTCCACCACCAAACACCTTTCGTCCAATCACGGGAGCTGCTATGGCCAAGTTCACGGCACTAACTGACGAAGAGGACCTTAGGATTTGGGAGGAAGAGGGCCACATTGGCAATGATAGTGGAGGCTGCCGGAGAGGAGGATACTCGGAGCATTGGAGGAGAGTTCGTTAACCCGGCGATTCGCCTTTGTTAGGTTGCGATCTCGAGGCGACTTCGTCGAGCCTTCTTGAACATTAGCGGATTGGAGGTGGCGAACCTCAATCGAACGACATCCTCGGATGGCCGTCTTCGCACACTTGTGTGAAGGCTATCTGAGAATCGATCCACCGGTGAAATTTGTTCCTCCACTACTATCTGATGACGAGGAGCGAGCTCCGCCTGGCTGGGGTGCTACTACCTCAAGCTCGGGCCACCGCCGACGACAGCGCCGTATCCTCGCCCACGCTGCTTTCGACTCGATGGGTGCGTGGTGGGTGAGGTGGTTTCTGACAGCGGGCGGCGACAACAAACTTCGTCTTCAAGGAAGGCGCGGCAAAGGAACCTCAATGCCTCGGCGGAGATGTCCGCCGAGATTGGTACTGACAGAAGATCGCCTCCTCGTGAGTCTCGGGCTCACAGGCGGGGAGATCATCAGGGACTTCACAATGACGAGGATCTCATCCGCTGCGGAGAAGGTCCTATCCCTTCTACAAGATAGAGGGATGGGAAGACATTACAAGGGAGAGCACGGGTAAGTGCCTTTAAGACTCAACCTCTTCATTGATTCTTTCCTCCGAACAGGAACTAACAATCCCTTCTGCTCGGGCAGAGAAACCAACCGACGCATGGGTGACCGAGCGGGTCGACGCCATGCTAAAGGCGGCGAAGAAGGACGGGGAGGTCACCGGCGAGGTGGCGCACACCTGTCCGCGCAATGTGCTCGTCCGCACAGACGAGGTAAATTACTTACTCCCAGTCTGCGTTGCTAGACTTGCAATGTTGTTTAGCGCAAAAGCTCACCGACAACGCGGGAGGACGGTGATCCTTGGAGGGATCGTCGAGGATCTCTCCGGTCGAGAAGGAGAAGCGAAGAAAGGCAAGGCCAAAGGCGGCCACAAAGCCCAAGGTGGCGGCAGCGCCGCCTTGAGCTCGCCAGCGCCATGGCGGCCGCATGAACGACGAAGAAACCAGTTGCTGACGGGCGCACAAAGCGAACCAAGCAGGTAGCGGTCGGCCAATGAGGAAGAGACCAAGCCCCTCCTCCTCGCCGAGCAAAGCGGCGAAGAGGTAAAGAACATGACCCTCGGCAAGGCGTTACTCGCGAGACTCACGGGCCATTTAGCGCGGCTCGAGCAGTCGCCGAGCAAAGGAGACTCGAGGAGGAGGTTGCGCGCAAGGAGAAACTCCTTGCGTTCTTGCGAAGGAGTCTCGGCTCACGGAGAGCTGATCTCATCGCTGACGTCCAAGGGCGAAGCGGGGAAGCCGCCAAGAGCCCCCAGGAAGAGGCGAAAAGTTACGGCGAGGAAGATCGGGATCAAGCCCTCCACGGCGGTATGTAGAAATCGATCTTTTGATCTTTCCACCTTGACCGCATCGGACTTAATGATCAACTCGTTCATCATTTGCCCAAGAAGGACCGTCACAGACGGCCGAGGAGGCGATTGAGAGGTCATTCTTGCCGAACATCTGCTGTCAGCGTCAATGAGCGGTGGTGGCGAAGCCTCAAGGACAAGCTGGCGCGGAACTCTTGCCGCCGAGCTCCAGCGAAGCAGGTCGGCCAGCGCTCAAAAGCCTTGCGTGAAGCGGTGGAGCAAAAATAGCGGCGGGTGGCGCCCACGGACTTGAACCAAAGCGGCGGCTCGAAAGCTGCGAAGCGGGACCAAGCAGCCCGTCTTGCCCGGCGCTTCGTCGCGAGCGGCTACCTGAAGCAGCAGGGTTCTCCGTGAGCGGGGTGGGAGCCAACTGTCCGGGGACAAGAAGAAGCCCCGGCGAGTCGTGCAAGTCGTCTGCCGGTGGACCTATGGCGCCGCCGCCGGAGTAGCTCTGGCCTCGCAAGAAAGCGTTGAGGCGGAAGAAGAAAAGGAAGAGGAGAAGGAGGCGGAGGCAAGCGCCGCCCGTCGCTCCCGCTCGGCGAGGCGCTCCCGCAAGAAGAAGGAAGCGAGCAAAGCGGCGGGCAAGAAGCCCGCCTCATCCCTTGCAGGCGGGGCCGTGGCCATGGCCTCGAGGACCGCTGCGTCGCGGATTAAACGCCGACTTAGCAAGGTAAACACCAAAACCAAGCTTTGTTCAACTTAGCCACATCATTAGCGTAGTTAACTTGTTCTTCCTCTCGGTCTTGAGGACACCATGGCGGAACTCGAGGATGGGGTCACCATCGAGCAGACGCCCGTCTTGGCATCACTCGGGAACATCTTGGTAGGGGATCCAGGCGAGGCGTTCATTGGCCCAAAGCCGGGCTTGGTGAAAGCGAAGAAGCTCAAGGCCAAAGTGACCAAGGAGGCATTCTCTCGAGGCTCTCCTAAAGGAAGCCGAGGAGCAGCAGCATAAGCCGTGAAGGCGAGTGCATGGAGAGCTGCGGGCCGCCTGAAGTGGCTCGAAAGCGACTTCTTGAGCGTCCCAGCGGAACCGGCTCTGGGGAAGCCAAAAGCTTAAAGCCAGCTCGCCAAGGAGGAGCAAACATCAGCGGGACTCGGGCTAGGATCTCAACCTGTGGGCTTCACGGGAGGAGATTGAGGAGATCTGTGGGATGGCGGTGAGGCAATCACAGCGGAGAAGAAGGTCGAAGAGCTGGGCGAGCAGCTCGGGACCGCCGGCGGCGTGAGTTAGCGAGGCGAGGCTCGACCGACCATTGCGGGCCAAGACCGAAGAGGTCGAGGCTCTCCGTCTTGGGCGGAGGCTGGCCGGGAGAGCGACAAGGAGGAAGCCGATCGTCTCAGTGAGGCGGAGAAGGGTTCAAAGCCCAAGGAAGTCCTGCGCCTTAAAGAAGTGATCGAGGAGCTCAAGGAGCAACTCGCTTCTAAAGTAGTTGTAGAAACATGTAACCGGGGTGGACTCTTATACTGCAAATTTTGTTAATAAAGACTTACCTTTTTCCTGCAAAGAGAGCGACAAAAGGACAAAACGAAACAGAACTAAGAGAAAAAGCGAGCAGCAGCTAGGGAGTTTGAGAAAACCGGTGGGCGCTCTGCCTAACTCCCGGCCCGTTGTGCATCTGCTCGGAAACACGAGTTTGCGAACCCGAGCAGTGCACAAGTGAAAGCGACACCCTAGCCCCGTGCAGACGATGCTCGAGAACCTAAGCTTGCGAACTTCGAGTACGTGCGTAGGGAGAAGGAGGCGACACACATGCCTTCTCGATTCGTTCCGTAGTACGCTTTCGTTGTCGTAAGTTAAGCGATTCAAAAGTAACGAACAAGGAAAGTGCCTCTGCGCATGAGGAGCTTACGAGAGCGAGCTTTACCAAGTGGTCGCGCAAAGCGATAAGTGCCTCTGCAGCGGAGGGCTTACGAGCAGAACTTAGCCGCAAGGTGGAAAGGCCGTGTTACATAACCACGAGTTTAGGAACTTGTCGGAACCGGACACGGGTGAGGAACAATCCTTAAGATTGCGAAGCCAAGAGTTCGCAAGGCAAGGCGACCATCAAGTGTTACGGAGAAAGTAGTGCGAGAAGGCGAGCGGTGAAAAGAGACACGAGAGCGCGATGATTCACCGAGGAATTGGATTGAACTTTACATGGTGCGAGAGACTTGGGCGAACTAAAGTAGCGAAGTTTACAAAAAGCGCAAAGCTAAGCAAACACAAAAAGACCTACACAAAGAACTTCTGAAGGTAGTCGATGTTCCAAGTCTTTGGTCGGCTCTCTCCGTCCTCCATAGCAGCGAACAGCCCCAGGCGGCAGGTAAAGCAGCCAGTGAGCAGGCCCTCCCAGCGAGGAGTTAACTTGTTGGCATTGGACAAGTTCTGGACACGGCGCGAGCAGGTCGCCCTCCTTCAAAGCCCTAGGTCGAGCTGTTTTGGCGGCGTGCGTGAAGATCTTCTTTGGTAGCGCCATTCGACTTGTGCCGGTCGCGTGTGCCTTGAGGAGATCGAGATCGAGGCGCTCTTGCTCGTCGTCAACTAGGTTGACCGAGCTCGTCTTGAAGCGAACCGAATCTGATTCGGTGAGCGGGATGGCTACGCACCATAGACCAATTGGAAGGAGTTTCCCGGTTGCGGTGGCCGTAGTCTGAAGCGCGGAAGACGGAAGGAACCGTCAACCCGAGCCTTCTTGTGCTTTCGGAGAGCGGCGAATACCGCCGTTTGATACCTGGACTATCTGTCCGTTAGCTCGCTCATTGCTCCATTGCTCGTGGATGTGCCACGGTAAGCGAACCTTAGTACCCGGTATTCGCGATATTCTGGAATAGCTCGCCGGGCCGGAATGCAGATTATCCGTGATCGACTTATGGGGAATCGGCGCGTGACCACGTTGCTTTTGAAAAAGCGAACAGCCGTTTTGGCGTGAAGAGACGACACGGGCTCTGCCTCAATCCACTTTGTAAAAGTGTCTATGGCGACAAGCGGTGTGTGTAGCCCTTGTACCCCTTAGGGAATGGGCGAAGCGAGATCAGACCCCATGTGGAAAAAGGCGGGATGGGGGATTGTTTGGAGCTCTTAGGCGGGCTTGTGTGCCTTCAGGCGTGAAATTGGCAAGCCTTGCACTTAGTCACGATGTCCGGGCATCTTATGCAGTGGGCCAATAATAGCCCATGCGAAGCGCTTTGCCGACCCGAGTTGGAAGGGCGTGGTTGCCACAGGCACCCTCGTGTATGTCCCTAGAAAAACACACCCTCACATTGCGAGATGCGGTTGGAAGAACTCCCGAGCACCTTGGCGGTAAGGATGCGTCCATAAGCTTGTATGGGCGGCACGCCTTATGGCCAGGAAACGCTTCGGCCGTCGTCAGGCGAGTCCCACGCAAAGTCACGGACAAATGGCGTTGTCGATCCATGACTGCTTTCGATAACGGAGCGGCACCACCTGCCTCTGTTGCCTCGTCCGGAGGCGTGATTGAGGGCTTGTGAAGGTGCTCGGCGAGCACCCTGCGGGCAATTCGTGAGGATCCATACTTGGATAGCTGGTCGGCGAAGTTGTCCTTCACAGGCACGAAGAGCACCGAAAAATCGAAAATGCGCTCAACTTCCTCACTTCAACCGGTATCGCGCCATTGAGTTATCGCGACGCGATACTCCTTGTTAACTGATTGATGACCGGTTGTGAATCTCCTTCACGGTTAGCCGTTGGGCGTAAGCGACTTGCGCTCTTAGTCCCGAGGAGGCCTCGTACTCTGCGGCGTTGTTAGTCGCCGCAAAGTGTAGTTGGATAGAATCTTTGGAGTTGCTCTCCTTGAGGAGATGAGAACAAAACCAGCCCCGAGTTTCGGTCTGCGAGCCATCAAAAACATGGTCAGAGGGTTCATCGGGTTGCTCGGGAGCTTCACAGGATTTGGTGAACAAGTCCATTCGGCGACAAAAGTCGGCTAGGACTGTGACTTGATAGCGAGTTGGGCGACAAATAACGGATCGAACTCTGCTAGTTCCATTGCCCCTTAGCTATCGTCCGCTAGATTCCTTATTCGTAGGATTTCTCCCGGAGGAGCGTGGTCGGGACCCGATATTTGATCTGCTGGAAGTAGTGGCGAAGCTTCACGGAGGACATGAGCAAGGCGTAGAGTAACCACGGACCTCGGTGCGCTCCTTTGATCCGTGAAGTACCTCGCTCACGTAATAGATTGGTCATTGTATGCCTTCCTTTCGACCGTCAAGACCGCGCTCACCGCTTGTGGCGTGCAACCTAGGTATAATAGGGCTGCTCGCCAAGCAGCGGGGTAGTCAAGGCGGGAGGATTGGACGGTATCGCCGGATCTGGAAGGATCTATCGACTCTCTGTCCATTCGAAACCATTGTGCTTGCGCGGGGCCTTAAGAAGGGCAGCCAGCGTTCGCCTTTGACGGAAATAAACACCTTAGCGACCATCCGTCGGTGAGGCTTTGTACTTCCTTCTACGGTAGTTGGAGCTGCATATTTTCAATGGCCTCGATTTTTTCGGGGTTGGCGAAATACCTTGCGAGCCAATGACATAGCGAGCAACATTCGGATCGAACACCAAAGGTACACTTCTCTGGATTTAATTTTATTCGATGCTGGTGAGATTACGAAAAGTTTCGCGGGTCTTTTACATGATCTGGAGCATACTTGCTCTTTACAACTATGTCGTCGACATAGACCTCGAGTTTTTCATATTTGTTGCAGGAAGGTTTTCTCCATTAAAGCTATTTGGAGCGTAACACCGACATTCTTGTGAACCGAAGGACATGGTCATTATAGCGAGAATGTGCGAAGGGGTGATGAAGGCGATATTCTCTTCATCCTCGGGGAGATGCTTATTTGGTGGTAGCAGGAGTAAGCATCTAAAAACTTCGAAATTTGTCGTCGTCATGATCGCATCGACCGGTGGTCAATCTGACGAGCGGAAATTGTCCTTAGACAGCGGCGTTCAGATCTGTGTGATCGACACATCCTCCACTTGCCGCCTTTCTTCTTTACAATGGCGGGGTTGGCTAACCACTCGGTGTGATCAACCTCGCGGATGAACCCAATGACGGTTGCCAAAGCGATCTTTGATGATCCTGTTTGAATTCAGCGGCAAGCTTACGGCGAAACGAGCTTCTTGTCGGCGGACACCCGGTTTGTGCTCGATTACCTCCCTTGGGACTCGGGCATGTCGAGATGGCTCCCGGCGAATACATCGCATTAGCTCGGAGGAAGGCAATGAGCTCGCTTTCCTATTTGGGGTCAGATTGGCCCCAAGTGGCTATCTTGGAAGTATCATCAAGCGGCAATGGAACTTCCTTGGTTTCTCCACTGGTGGAGGGAGACCCTAGGCGTCTGAGACTTGGTCTGCGGAACTTGAGACCCTGTGGCGGAAGTTGGTCGACCAGGGCAAGGGGCTTTCGTCGCAATCCGGTCTGACTTTGTAATTGCCCTTCAAGTGATCACGCCGTTGGGTCTGGTATCTTCACGCAATGGTAAGCGTGGTGGGACACGACCATAAACTTCCGAGAGATGCTTTGCCCAAGATTGCGTTGTCTACGCAAGCGGAAAGTCGACCACGTCGAAAGTGATCAACTACGTTAGGAAGTTGCTTGGGTTTGCGAAGGTGACAGGCGGGACAACCTGCCCTAACGGCAAGATGACTTCTCCGGAACAATTCCGTAGAAGGGCATTGCGACTTCCTTGACTTGGAGCGAGGATTTGCATCTCGTCAAGACTTTGGCGAAAAGCAAGTCAAAGCGCCCCACCGTCTACTAAGACCACGGCCAACTCTCGCGTTCTTGATGGTGGGCGACCACCGATGGGAGCCGTGAGGCTTAGTCATCCAGTGGGGCAATCGTCCTTAGAAGGAGATGGAGACCTCGATCCACTTCATCGATTGAGTGAGGTTTCGCCTTTTCGACGTTGTGGACCTCGGCGGCTTCTTTGAGGCTTGCGGGAGAGATGTGAGCCGAGGCCGCCGAAAATGGCGGCGATATGGTTCCGGGCTCTTGATATTCGTCATCATCTTCCGATCACCATCGTCGGTTTGGCGCAGCCTTACCGGCATCACCATGTTCAGGCGGGGTGGGCATTGGGCCCTTGCCGTTGTAGAAATCTTGAGTTTCTTGCCCAAGTTCTCTGATGGCGTATATCATGCCCGTAGTCTTTGGTGGAACTTACAAAATCGGTCGCTCGGACCTTTCTTGCCTTGTCGCCTCACTGGCGAGCTTTTGCCTTTGTAATTATTGTTGGGCTTACGCCCATCCTTGGG
Organism: Raddia guianensis; assembly: GCA_036346415.1. Taxonomy (NCBI): domain Eukaryota; kingdom Viridiplantae; phylum Streptophyta; class Magnoliopsida; order Poales; family Poaceae; genus Raddia; species Raddia guianensis. The sequence goes on from CM070536.1 coordinate 17,349,270, forward strand.
AGGAGGTGCGATCCATACCTGCTGACGGTATTGTTAGCATCACCTTTGTTCTTCTTCTTCCGGGACTTCTTGTCACGGGGACATTCTTCTTGCTCTTCTTCTTCTCATCCACACAGTGGTGGCGGGCGGCTCGCCCTTGTCGAACGCCTTTTTATCTTGAGCAGCTCTGCAGCGTTGGCATATGATCGGCCGCCTTGAACAGTCGTTGGCGGTCCAGGTCTCATTAATCTCGAGATCTGGGTGAGCGCTTCGTCGCGGACTCCGTTTTGAAGGCGCGGACAGCAGATTCATCGAGATGTTCGGGATCGTGTTGCGGATCTTAATGAAACGCTTCCACGAAATTGCGGAGGGTCTCCCGTTCATCTGGATCATCTGGTGCAGATCATCCTCCTTGCCAGACGCGCACGTAATGACTCTCGGAAATTAGCGATCGAGGCGTCGCAAAGCTGGTTCCATGAGCTGATGGAACCCTCTTGCTGATTGAACAGCCACGTCCGAGCAGCACCCTCAAGGACAGTCGGGAGGTAATTGGCCATAACAAGCTCGTCACCCCCGGCCGCCATGATGGCCGTAGCGTAGATGGAAAGGAATTCCTCTGGGTTCTGAGTCCCATTGTACCTCTCCATGTGACCGGGCTTGAATTTTGAGGGCCACCGGACAGCCCGAAGCTCGTCGGAGAAAGCCCTGCAGCCCGAGCATCTGACCAAGCCACCTTCCCCGCGAACCTAATCTTGAGAAGGCGTTGGTCTGTTGCGGCGGAGGAACTCCTGCTGAGCAGGAGGACTCGGCTGGAGAAACTCTCTCGGGGCGAGTCCACCACGTTCCTTCCTCGTGGTCATGACGACGGCGCTCCTCGCGGGGAACCGTCCAAAGTGGTCGTCAGCGTCGCGCTTGCCCCTGTGGTCGTGATGACTACGAGGACTTGGCGGCGATGGCGACCACGGGTAGCTTGCTCATGGGCGATGATCGCCGATGGTGGCGGGGTCCGCGATCGTCGAGCTGTCCGCATCATTCCGGCAGCTTGGCTGCTTGTTGCTGGAGGAGTTGTTGACTTCTCCTAGAGACTTTAGGCCCTCGGCCCGGTCGCTCTAGGTTAGTCGCAACAGCGACGCCCATGCGGCGAGATCGACTTGATTAGTGGATCTAAGGACCGTTGCCATAGCCGAGCCGTTCCGACTTTGGTCTATGGGTCCGGGATCCACTGAACCATCGCGTTCGACCGACCGAGTCCGGTCCGCACGCGAATTGACCGAGCAGAGAAGCTTCTGCCGGGAGACTTAAGCGGCGACACCTTGAGGTGGGTCGCGACAGCTGTCGCTTACCGGTCAGCGAAACCGTGCTAAGAATGCGGTTAATGGAATCGTCGAGGTTGCGGCGAATGGCGTCTGCTTTCATGGCGACTGCGGCAACCTCGTCTTGATGCGGCGAGTTAATCTGCCCGACCCGCTTTGCCGCCACGGCCGTCACGGGATCCTCGGAGGTTCCTACATCGGCCATGTTAATGCTGCGGGGGCCCGCGAAAATGCGCTAGGCGGTGTCATCATTGTGTCTCCACGAGTGGAATCTCCGACATAGCCTTGGAATCCGATAAATCTAAACCGTCGTAAAGATCGCCGAGTTCCCAGTAAATGCGTCGATGGCGGGAGTGCGATCTGAGCTATCTCGCCATGTAAGCGGAGACATACGCCTCGGATGCGAAGCGTTCGAGACCGAACAGATCGTCTGGCGGCGGGGCGAGACATCCGTCGCCGAGTCGTAGCCCTCGGGAAGTATCTACTGTATCGGCGGCGGAGTTCGGCATGCTCGATCTGCGTATCCCCGAGACGGCGCCGGTTGTCGGCCGGTTGAGATATCGATCCAAGTCAACCAAGGTTCTTCAAAATTGAGATAGGAACCGCCAAACAATGCGAGCGACAGCGAGCAGAGCGGGGGTTTTATCTGGTTCGGGCCTCTCGGGAGATAATAGCCCCTCGTCCGGCCTTTCTTTATATCAAAGATGAATACAAGAGATGGCTCGGCGAGGCGAACAAGTCTCGGCGAGATTATGGTGTCTGAGGAAGCAATAATGCGAAGATCAAGTGCTCCGGACCCCTTCTACACGCCGTGGGGCCTTGTTTATATAGTCGAGCAAACCGAGCCTATCGAGGGAATATCGGGTAGGGCTAACTATGAGATCGCAACAAACTCATACATGCCAAATATATCCAGAGGCGATAAGGCATACTCCTAGTCTTGAGGATCACGACTCCTAATCCAATCAGGAAACCAACGTCCAGGGTCTTCACGTGGCCGTCAGAACTCTTGTTCGAGTAAGACTCAAACACGAATCTTAGGCCGTTCGCATGCCGTGCGGCCAGGAGGAGGCATTGACGGGATGCATATAGGCTGATAGAACCTTCAAGGAGCTAGGCCTTGGTAGGTACATTCGATTGGGCCGTCGGGGAGTGGGCCATGGTAATGGGCGTAATCTAATCCCGACAAAGCCCTCCTCCTCGCCAAAGCAGGGAGCTGACGAAGAGGTAAAGACCATGGCCCTCGGCTTAGGCGTTACATAAGCTCACCACAGCCGCATGGATCGGTGCATGCAGTCGCCGAAGCGAGAGGAGGCTCGAAGAAGAAGTCGCATGAGGAAAAACTTCTTCGCTGCTTGCGAAGGCCTTCGGCTCACGGGGGCTGAGCTCGTCGCCCTGAACACCCAAGGGCCAAAGGCGGAGAAGCCGCCAAGAGCCCCCGAGGAAGAGGCGGAAGGTTCGGTGAAGAAGATCGGGATCAAGCCTTCCACGGCGGGTATGTAGGAATCGATCTTTAGACCTTCCAACCTTGACGCGTTAGACTTAACGATCAACTCTTTTCATCATTGCCCAAGAAAAGACCGCCCACGGACAGCGTCGAGGCGCTTCGGCGATCGGCTTGCCCGAGCATCTGCCGGCAGCGTCACGAGGCGATGGTGGCGAGCCTCAAGGACAAAATGGCGGCGTGGAGCTTCTTTGCCGCGGGCTCAATGACGGTCGGCGCTTGAAAAGCGCGATGGAAGCGGCTGGAGAGCAAAAATGGCAGCAGCGCGCCACGGACTTGGTGCCAAAGCGATGGCTCGGAGCTGCCAGGCGAGACCGAGCAGCCGGTCTTGCCGAACGCCGTCGCGAGGGCAGCTCACCTGAGGCGACAGGATTCTCCGTGGCGGTGAAACCCACCGCCAGAGAACATGAAGAAGCCCGGCGGTCGCGCAAGTCGTCTGCCCGTGGAAACTATGGCGCCACCGGCGGAGTGGCTCCGACCTCGCCGAAGACGTTGAGGCGGAAGAGAAAAGGAGAGAGAGAAAGAGCGCGGAGGCGAAAGCGCCGCCCGTCGCTCTGCTCCCGGCGAATCGCTCCGTAGAAGAAGAAGGAGCGAACAAAGCGGCGGCGGCAAACGCGCCCGCCTCATCCGCCTGGCGGGGCCGTGGCCGATGGCCCGAGGACCCGCTGCGTCGTGGATGAAGCAACGACGGGAAGGTAAACACCAAGGCCCTTCTAACTTAGTTGGGTAGTTTTACCGCATAAGCGGCTAACTAGTCTTCTCTCTCGGGTTTTGAAGGACACCATGGAGGAGCTCGAGGGCGGCGTCACCATCGGCGGGCGCCCGTCTTGGCGTCCCAGGGAGCACCTCCGGACGAGGAGCCCGAGGCGGGCCCCTCTGTACCAGCCCAAAGTCGGCCATTGAAGGCAAGGGTGAAGAGGCTCAAAGTCCGTGGAGAGAGGCGTTCTGCGAAGTCTCTCTCTTAGGAGGCCGAGGAGCCGGCATAAGCCATTAAAGCGAAGCACCGCGGAGGAAGCCGGGCCGCATGAAGTGGCTCGAAGAGCGGCTTGCCGACGCTTGGCAACGGCGGGACCCGACTTGGCGGAAGCCAAGAGACTCAAGGCCCGACTTGATAAAGAAGAAGCGGACTTCATGGGTCTCAAGCAAAGATCTCAACCCCATGGGCTTCACGGGGAGAGATCGAGGAGATCTGTGGGATGGCGGTGAGGGCGATCACATGAGAGAAGAAGGTCAAGGAGCTGGACGAGCAGCTCAAGGCAATGAGCAAATGAGTCGCCAGGCGAGGCTCTAACCGATCAGTCAAGCGCCAAGACCGAGGAGGTCGAGGCCATCGAGGCGAAGGCTGGCGCAAGCCAAGCGAACAAGGAAGAGATCGAGCGCCTCAGTGAGGCCGGGAAGGAATCAAGGCTCGAGTGAAGTCGTCGCCTCAAGTTAGAAGTTGAGGAGTGAAGGAGCAGCTTGCTCCTAAGTAGCACCTGTAATTTGTAACCGAAAAAGGCCTTGTACTGAGACTTTTGAGTAAATATAATAAAGTACTTACCTTTTTCCTGCAAAAAAAGCAGCAAAAAGACAAAACGAAGCGAAACTAAGAGAAAGCGAGCAGTAGCTAGGAAGTTTAAGAAAACCGGTGGGCGCTACGCTAACTCCCGGCCCCGTTGTGCATCCGCTCGGAAACACGAGTTTGCGAACCCGAGCAGTGCACAAGAGAAAAGCGACACCCTAGCCCGTGCAGACGATGCTCGAGAACCAAAGCTTGCGAACTCGAGCACGTGCGTGAGAGAGAAAAAGCGACACCGTACCTTGCTCGATTAGTTCCGTAGTACGCTTTCGTTGGCGTAAGTTAAGCGATTCCGAGAGTAAAGAACAAGGAAAGTGTCTCTGCGCGGGGGCTTACGAGCGAGCTTTACCAAGTGGTCGCGCCAAGCGATAAGTGCCTCTGCCGCAGAGGGCTTACGAGCAGAACTTAGCCGCAAGGTGGAAAGGCCGTGTTACGCAACCACGAGTTTAGGAACTTGTCGAAACAGATACGGGTAAGAACAATCCTTAAGATTGCGGAGCCAAGAGTTATGGCCGGGCGACCATCAAGTGTTACGGAAGAAAGTAGTGCGAGAAGACAAGTAGTGAAAAGAGCACGAGGCGCGAGATTCACCGAGGTGGATTGAACTTTACATGGTGCGAGGGACTTGGGCGAACTAAAGCGCGAAGTTTACAAAAGCGCGAGGCTAAGAAAAGCAGAAAGGACCTATACAAAGAACTTCTGAAGGTGGTCGATGTTCCAAGTCTTTGGTCGACTCTCTCCGTCCTCCATAGCAGTGAGCGATTTCGGCGGCGGAAGAAAGCGGCCAGTGAGCAGGCCCTCCCAGCGAGGAGTTAACTTGTTGGCATTGGACAAGTTCTGGACCGGCGCGAACGAGGTCGCCCGTCTACAAAGCCCTTGGTCGAGCCCGACTTGGCGGCGTCTTGCGAAGATCTTCTTGGTAGCGCGCCATCGACTTGTGCCCGGTCGCGTGTGCCTTGAGGAGATCGAGATCGAGGCGCTCTTGCTCATCGTCAACTAAGTTGACCGAGCTCGTCTTGCGAGGCTAACCGAAAATCTGATTTCGTGGCGGGATGGCTTCGCACCATAGACCAATTGGAAAGGAGTTTTCCGGTCGCCCGGTGGCCGTAGTCTGGCTTGCCCGGAGGACGGAAGGAACCGTCGACCAGACCTTATTGCGCTCGCTGAGAGCAACAAATACCGCCGTTTAATACCACGGACTATCTGTCCGTTAGCTCGCTCATTGCTCCATTGCTCGTGGATGTGCCACGAGGCGAAGCAGTTTATTGGTGCCCGGTGTTCGTGATATTCTGGAATAGCTCGCAGGCCCGGGTACCGTTATACGTGATCGACTTATGGGGATCCCAAAGCGTGACCACGCTGCTTTTGAAAAAGCGAACAACCGTTTTGGCGTGAAGAGGCGACACGAGCTCTGCCTCAATCCACTTTGTAAAAGTGTTTATGGCGACAGCGGTGTGTATAGCCCTTGTACACCTTAAGGAATGGTAAGCAGATCCGGACCCCATGTGGAAAAAGGCCAAGATGGGGATTGTTTGGAGCTCTTGGGCGGGCTTGTGTGCCTTAGGCGTGAAATTGGCAAGCCTTGCATTTAGTCACGATGTCCGGGCATCTTATATGATGGGCCAATAATAGCCCATGCGAAGCGATTTGCCGACCGAGTTACGAAGGGCGTGGTTGCCCTGAGCACCCTCGTGTATGTCCTAAGAAGAACACACCCTCTGTTGCGAGATGCACTTGGAAGAACTCCCGAGCACCTTGGCGGTAAGGATGCCGTCCACAAGCTTGTATGGGCGGCACGCCTTATGGCCGAAGCGCTTCGGCCGTCGTCAGGCGAGGTCCCATCTGCGAGTCTGGGACAAATGGCGTTATCTAGTCCGACACCTTTCGATAACGGAGCAGCACCACTGTCTCTGTTGCCTCGTCCGGAGGCGTGATTGAGGGCTTGTGAAGGTGCTCGAAGAGCACCCTGCCGAACAAATTCTCGTGAGGTTCCATACTTGGATAGGCTGGTCGGCCGAAGTTGTCCTTCACAGGCACGAAAACACTGAAAAATCGAAAATGCCGCTCCAACTTCCTCACTTCAACCGGTGTCGCGCCATTGAGTCATCGCGACCGATACTCCTTGTTAACGATTGATGACCGGTGTGAATCTCTCTTCACGGTCGGCCGTTGGACACCAAGCGACTTGCGCTCTTAGTCCGTGAGGAGGGCCTCGTACTCTGCGGCGTTGTTAGTCGCCGCAAAGTGTAGTTGGATAGAATCTGGAGTTGCTCTCCTTGAGGAGATGAGAACAAAACCAGCCCGAGTTTCGGTCTTGAGCCATCGAAAAACATGGTCCAAGAGGGTTAATCGGGTTGCTCGGGGCTTCACAGGATTTGGGCGGGCAAGTCCATTCAGCGACAAAGTCGAGTTAGGACACTGTGACTTAATAGCGGTTGGGCGACAAATATGAGATCAAACTCGCTAGTTCCATTGCCCACTTAGCTATCGTCCGCTAGATTCCTTGTTAGTAGGATTTCTCCCGGAGGGGCGTGGTCGGGACCCGATGTTGATCTTTGGAAGTAGTGGCGAAGCTTTCGGAGGACATGAGCAAGGCGAGAAGTAACCCGAACCTCGAGTGCGCTCCTTTGATCCGTGAAGTACCTCGCTCACGTAAAAGATTGGTCATTGTATGCCTTCCCTTTCAACCGTCAAGACCGCGCTCACCGCTTGTGGCGTGCAACCTAGGTACAGCAGGGCTGCTCGCCATGCCACGGGTAGTCAAGGCGGAGGATTGGACGAGTATCGCGAGATCTGGAAGGATCTATCGACTTCTTCCGCCCACTCGAAACCATTATGCTTGCGCAGGCCTTAAGAAGGCGGCCAGCGTTCGTCTTGACGGAAATAAACACCTTAGAGCGACCATCCACCCAGTGAGGCTCTGTACTTCCTTTAAGGTAGTTGGAGCACGCATATTTTCAATGGCCTCGATTTTTTCGGGGTTGGCGAAATACCTTGTGAACCAATAACATAACGAGCAACATTCGGATCGAACACCAAAGGTACACTTCTCGGATTTAATTTTATTCGATGCTGGTGAGATTACGAAAAGTCTCTGCCGGTCTTTTACATGATCTGGAGCATACTTGCTTTTTACAACTATGTAAATCGACATAGACCTCGAGGTTTTTCATTTGATTTGCGGGAAGGTCTTCTCCATTAAGCGGCTGGAGCATTAACACCGACATTCTTGTGACCGAAAGACATGGTCATTATAGCGAGAAAGTGCCGAAGGGGTGATGAAGGCGATCTTCTCTTCATCCTCGGGAGATGCTTATTTGGTGGTAACGGAGTAAGCATCTAAAAACTTCGAGAAGCGGGGCATCCATGATCGCATCGACCAATTTGGTCAATCTGGCGTGAGGAAATTGTCCTTAGGACAAAGCGGCGTTCAGATCTGTGTGATCGACACATCCTCCACTTGCCGCCTTTCTTCTTTACAATGGCGGGGTTTGCTAACCACTCGGTGTGATCTACCTCGCGGATGAACCCGGCGTGGCGGTTTGCTGTCGATCTTTGATGATCCTGTTTGAATTCAGCGGCAAGCTTCGGCGAACAGGCTTTTGTCCACGGACAGCCGGTTTGTGCTCGATAACCTCCTTGGGACTCGGGCATGTCGGATGGCTTCTGGCAAACACATCCGCATTAGCTTCGGAGGAAGGCAATGAGCTCGTTTTCCTATTTGGGGTCAGTTGGCCCCAAGTGGCTATCTTGGAAGTATCGTCAAGTTTACAATGAACTTCCTTGGTTTCTCCCCTGGTGGAGGGAGACCCTAGGGCGTCTGAGACTTAGTCTGCGGAACTTGAGACATGTGGCGGAATTGGTCGACAGGGCAAGGGATCGCGTCGCGCAATCGAGCGACTTTGTAGTTGCCCTTGACCGTGATCACACCGTTAGGACCGGTATCTTCACGCAATGGTAAGCGTGGTGGGACACGACCATAAACTTCGAGAGATGGCTTTGCCCAAGATTGCGTTATCACGCCGACGGAAATCGACCACGTCGAAAGTGATCAACTCTGTCCGGAAGTTGCTTGGGTTGCGAAGGTGACAGGCGGGACAACCTATCCCAACGGCTTGCGACTTCTCCGGAACAATCCGTAGAAGGGCATTGCGACTTCCTTGACTTGGAGCGAGGAATCGCATCTCGCCCAAGACCTTAGCAACAAGTCCAAAGCGCTCCCGCCGTCTCTGAGTACACGACCAACTCTTGCGTTAGCGATGGTCGGGCGACCACCGGGGGCGGCGAGGCTTGGTCATCGATGGGGCAATCCTCCGAGAGAAGGAGATGGGGACCTCGGTCCACTTCATCGACTCGGTGAGGTTTTGCCTTTTCAGCGTTATGGACCTCCGAGCGGCTTCCTTGAGGCTGCGTCGAGAGGTGTAAGCCGAGGAGCCGCCGAAGATGACGGCGATATGGTTCTGGCTCTTGATATTCATCGTCATCTTCCCGATCACCATCGTCGGTTTGGCGCTTGGCCTTACCGGCATCACCTTGTTGAGGCGGGGTGGGCATTGGGCCCTTGCCGATGTAGAAATCTTGAGCTTTGCAGCCCAAGTTCTCTGATGGCGTATATCATGCCCGTAGTCTTGATGGAACTTGCAAAATCGGTCGCTTGGACCTTTCTTGCCTTGTCGCGCCCCGGCGTGCTTTTTGCCCTTGTAGTTATTGTTGGGCTTCTTACGCCCATCCTTGGGAGGAGTCGCGATCTATACCAAATGACGGTATTGTTCGCCTCACCTTTGTTCTTCTTCTTACGGGACTTCTTGTCACCGGGGTTCTTCTTGCTCTTCTTCTTCTCATCCACACCAGGTGTCGGGCGGCTTCGCCTTGTCGAACGCCTTTTTATCTGAGCAGCGCTCGGCCGCGTTAGCATATGATCGACCACCTTGAACAGGTCGTTGGCGGTCCAGGTCTCGTTGATCTCGAGATCCTGGGTGAGCCGCTCGTCGCAGACTCCGTTTTTGAAGGCGCGGACAACATATTCATCCGAGATGTTCGGGATCGTGTTGCGGATCTTAATGAAACGCTTCACGAAGTTGCGGAGGGTCTCCCCGTTCATCTGGATCATCTGGTGCAGATCATCCTCCTTGCCCAGACGCACGTAACAGCTCTGGAAATTAGCGATCAGAGCATCACAAAGCTGGTTCCATAAGCTGATGGAACCCTCCTGCTGATTGAACAGCCACGTCCGAGCAGCACCCTCAAGGACAGTCGGGAGATAATTAGCCATAACGAGCTCGTCACCCCCGGCCGCCATGATGGCCGTAGCGTAGATGGAAAGGAATTTCTCTGGGTTCTGGGTCCCATTGTACATCTTCATGTGACCGGGCTTGAACTTTGAGGGCCATTGGACAGCCCGAAGCTCGTCGGAGAAAGCCCTGCAGCCCAAACCGTATGACCGGCCACCTTCCCCGGCAGAACCTAATCTTGAAAAGAGCGTTGGTCTGTTGCGCGGAGGAACTCTGCTGAAGCAGGATGATTGACTGGAGAAACTCTCTCCGGACGATCCACCACGCTCCTTTCTCGTGGTTGCGACGACGCTCCTCACGAGGGGACCGTCCGTGATCATCGCGCGCGTTTGCCCCTGTGGTCGCGATGACTACGAGGACTCGGCGGCGGCGGCGACCACGGGTAACTTGCTCATGGGCAATGATCGCCGGCGGTGGCGAAGGTCACGCGATCGATCGAGCCGTCCGAACCATTCCGGCGGTTTGGTTGCTTGTTGCTGGAGGAGTTGTTGACTTCTCCTAGAGACTTGAGCCTTGACCAATCGTTCTAGGTTAGAAACAGCGACGCCCATCGCCCGGGCGAGGTCGGCTGGTTGGTAGATCTAATCACCGAAGCCATGGCCGCGAGTCGTTCCGACTACGCTCTAGGGGTTCTGGGACCCGAGGCATCCGCGTTTTGTCCGGCCGGTCCGGTTTAGCGGGGACTAATCAGACGGGAGAAACCTCGGGAGACTTGGCGAGGGCACCCGAGGTGGGTCGCGACGCGATCGCTTGCACCGATCGCGGAACCGTGCCACTGATCGATTGATGGAATCGTCGAGGTTGCGGCGAATGGCGTCTTGCTTTCGCGAGCGACCAGTATGACCTCGTCTTGATGCCGAAGCGAGTTAATCTGCCCGACCTCGCCCGCGCCACGGCCGTCGCGGGATCCTCGAGGTTCCTACATCGCCATGTTAATCTTTGCGGGGCCATGCGAAGGTATGCAAGGCGGTGTCATCGCTGTGTCTCCACAGGTAGAATCTACCGACATAGCCTTGGAATCCGATAAATCTAAACCGTCGTAAAGATCATCGGTTCCGTAGTCATCGTCGATGACGGGAGTGCGATCTGAGGCTATCTCTGCCATATAGGCAGAGACTTCAGCCTCGGATACGGAAAGTGTTCGAGATCGAACAGATCGATCTGAACTGACAGGGGATGAAACATCCTGTCCTTCTGAGTCGTAGCCCTCAGGAAGTATCTCTGTATCGCTGACGGAGTTCGACATGCTCGATCTGCGCGTCTGTAAGTTCAAGGTACACCTTGTGTGATTTTGGTGATTAATGACAAACACACTTAATGACAATGCTTGATTTAGTGATTGATTATATTGCTATGAGACTAACGTGTTTATTGCCAAGTTGAACATTAGTCTCACCTATTTAGAGGAGAATTAAATATAACAAGTGGACAAGCTCTCCATCCTAAAATGTATGCTCATGTTTTATGTTGAGGCTAACACACTTCATTGTAGATTTTTCTTAGTCCCATATATGCAAATAGGATGGATGACTAATTGAGGTATGCAATCTCGGTATGCTTGATCTACATTTGTTATTGCATTTCTCATGTGCAAGTGCTCTTTATCTTATCTAGAATTAAACTTCATATTGCTATAAATGGAATTGGTACATGCATGCCTTGTTTGTATATATCTTCATGCATCTCAGTTAGTGAAGTTTAATATTGTTTAGTCCACGTCTTCACTCTTGCTCTAAATATGGTTCGCACATATTCAATTCTTATATATCCTTTCTTGTGCATCATTTAAGTGAAGATTGTGTTCTTTGCCATGATTTAATTGTTTCATCATGTTGGCAATCATCTCTCTAGTGCATATAGATTAATTATATATGTCATGATGCACTTAATGAACAATATTGTGTCAAGTGTTTTTATTCATATTGTGTCTCCTTATATGAAACACTCGACGACTTAATTGCTCACGAACATAACCTTATTCATATGTGTTGAGCTTTAGGGACTAATGGATTTATTGAGTGATTAGAAAAGAATTAGGTCCGTGCATGTGTGTGATGACTAAGGTATGTCAAGAGGATGGCGGCTAGGCCGTAGTCAACAAGACAGCGGTGTCACCAAAAGTTGAGGACCAAGTCGAGATCGATTTGGCGTGGAGATCGTCGGGGATGATCAAGTCAAAGTCGATAAGACAAGAGTCTCATGAGGTGAACCAAGTCAAGGTTGGCAAGGTGAAGGCGTTATCAATCATTTGGTGAAGGTCATCATGCACATTGCTTCAAGTTTGCGTCGGCATCAAGAAAAGAGCGGCAAGTGCTTTTCCTAGACTTGTACTATCTTGCTTTCATTTGAGTCTAAGGATTGCCGTTCTATTAAGGGGATGCCATGGAGAATGGTTTTGATATGTCTCGGTGCTCAAATGATCAATCCTTGTGAGGAGACAAAGAGAAGTGATTGGTGGGGGTTAGAGTGCAAAGAAGTGGAGTTGGCTTTGATTTCCCTTGATCTATGCATCACTCACTTGGGTTTGAGGTGGTGATACCTTGTGGATTAGATAGCCCTTGTTCTCAGCTTTCCGTAGAGCCCAAGATCACCTAAAGCGGAGTTCGGAGGAAAAAGTTATCCTGTTTTTGTCGAGGTGTGTTGCGATCTCTGATTTGTCGAAACCGATCCACGGACCGTCAGAAGGTTCGGATTTGTCGAGGCACCTCTCGATTGAGCTCTCTGTTTCTATTTATCTGATTTACCGGACTGTCTGAACATAGCTTCGGACTGTCCGAACTCTGCGACTCTGAACTCCAACGGCTAGTTTTCCAAGCCATCTATTTAAAGCCCCTCACTCCCCACTTGCACATAACGGCTAGATCACAAGTTTATTGACCTATCCTCTTGTTCTTGAGCCTCCCACACCTCCTAAACCCTAGATCTTAGTGATCCTCTTTGAAAGAAGAGTTGGGAAGGGATTAGGGTTAAATCTTAGTGATTCCCCTTGTGAGGAGTGTTGGGAAGAAGGATTGAATCTTTGTGATTCATCTAGTGGGAGAGAAGATTGGTGAAGAAAGTGTGAATCAAGCAAGCAAGCAAGCAAGATTTGATTGTTGAGCACTTGAGTACATCTCGGGTTAGTTCTTCGTTGAGCATCTATTACCCTTGGAGGTTGAGGACTCCTAGGCGGCTAGGCGTCACCGGTGAGCCACCGACGAGGTGTGGTTAGCCACCGCAAGTTTGTGAAGATGCGATTCCGCCTCGCAAGAGAAAGGAATCAAGAAGCAAAATCGGTGCGTGCGTTGGCACAAATCCGAGAGGAAAGAGTCAAGTGGGACTCGGGCTCAAAGGTGTTGGAGCCTACCTCAGCGGAGAGTAGGATCCCCTCAAGGATCGAACCGGAAAACAAATCTCCGAGCCTCCATCTTCTTACGGTTTATCTACTCTCACTCTCAAGCTTGTTTATTTGATTATTGCGCTATTGGCTTGATTGTCTTGTGAGATACTTTTGCACGTATACTTGCTTGTGAATCATATTGTGTCCTTGTGATATTGCTTGTGGTATTTGAGTGGTGCGGGGCCTTAGGAGATTTGGGGACAAAATCTTCTCAGTTGACCTCGAATTTGTCAGGGGTGTCCGAGACGATCCGAACCTACTTCCATGGTGTGATTGAAGATTGAATTTGGTGTCACGCCTATTCACCCCCCCTCTAGGCGTCATCTCGGTCCTTTCAGCGTCCCCACGGTCGGCGCCAGCTGTCGACGGTTGGGATATCGACCCAAGTCAACCAAGGTTCTTCAAAGAGGAGATAGAAGACACGCCGAACAACCACGAACAACAATGAGCAGGAGACAGGGGTTTTTATCCTGGTTCAGGCCTCTCAGGAGAGATAATAGCCCTACGTCCAGCCTTTCTTTATATCAAAGAGAATTACAAGGTGGAACTCGGCGAGATCAGCAGGTCTCGGCGAGTAGTATGCGAAAAATCTATCTGCTAAGGGTCTAAGCTAGATGCTAAGATGTAAAACTCAATGCCAGATATCCCTCTAAACGCCGTAGAGGCCCTGTTTATATAGTGCGGAGCAAACCGACCTACCGAGGAATATCGGCGGGCTAACTCGAGATCGTGAATCGAACTCGATGCGTGCAAATATAACCTCGGTAGATAAGGTAATCTCTAATCTTGGGGATCACGACTCCTAATCCAATCAGGAAACCACGTCAAGGGTCTTCGTAGCCGTCAGAGAACTCATTCGAGTCGGACTCAAGCAGAAGCCTTGGCCATTCGCATCTCGCCAGACAGAAGGCATTCGGCAAGATGCATATGGGCCAGATAGAACCTTCCAGGGAGCTGGGCCCTGGTAGGCTGTCCGATTGGGCCGTCAAGGAGTGGGCCATGGCAATGGGCCGTAATCTAATCCCCGACAATAGTATTTTAGAGTAGGTAGAAGGCTATCTTCAACAGGAACCCCTAAATTTGATCCCCTATAGCCTCATATATATACAGATTCCCCTTAAAAAAAAATCTCACCCTATATAGAGAATTGTATAGGGGGAGGAGAGAGAACCCCTACATATAAGGGGATGGAGAGAAAAACTCTATTTTAGGGAATGGAATAGGGAATGCTGTTGAAACACATAGGGGAAGAATCCATCCCCTATTTTAGGGTAGATGGTGCTTTAGGGGAGCCTGTTGGAGATAGCCTAAAGAGACATGATCTAATGTAATCCTTTTATAATGCATGCAATATTTAATATTTTGCTGGTGACTATAGGGAGGCATAGATTCTGAGCTATTGTTGCAGCAATAGATTCTGAGCTATTGACGAAGACACGAAGGTGTGATTGTTGCAGTGCATGCATGGTATATATATCTGCCCACTACTACGGAACGACCCTTCCATCCCGGCACATCAGTCCAGGTTACCATCAAACCGGGACTGAGATTAACTTCAGTCCCGGTTCGATGGTAGCGAGGCAGCAGGCCAGTATTCAGGCCCGGTTGGTGCCACCAACCGGGACCGATAGGTCGCCTCGCGCGACGCGTGGCAGCTGGGGAGTATTAGTAACACTGGGCTCCGATAATTGGCGCCATTTCTCCTATCATAAAAGGCCCGGTTGGTGTTACAAACCAGAACTGATATTTGGCTATTAGTCCCAGTTGGTGTTACAAACCGGGACTAATACTGGGCTCTGATAATTGGAGCCATTTCTCCTCCGGTAACAAAAATTCACTGCGTCGTCTTCTAAATCGCCGCGCGACTTGCCGAGGAGCTTCGACGCGCTTGTGAGGAAGGAGCGGAGACTGGAGAGCTGCTGAGAAAGGAGCTGCTGAGGCGAGTGCAAGGAGCTACTGAGGAATGGGGGGGCCTCTCTTCGTCGCGCTGAGGGAGCGGTGAAAGGGGATCGGATCATCATCGGAGCAACGCTCGTGTCGCCGCCGTCGGCGTTGTCACCACCGCCTGCCTCGCCGCTCTCGTCGCCGCATGGCGCGCCTGTTGTTCGTCAGCGCCTCCCGCCACGCCTTGTTGAGGTACATTTATCCACCGGCATCGCATTCTCGTTTCTGATCCCACCGCCACCACCGCCACCGCAGCGACCGTCGCCACCGCTACCGGCGCAACCACAAATGCCGACCTTTGTTTGTGTTTTTACCATTAAATTTTTGTCCAGATTTAGGATGTCATGTTGGACCGGTGACAGCGCAACTAACATCGAAACCACGCTCCCTCCAACTAGGTCCAAAATGTGCTGTTTTTTAAAGTGTCTATGCCCCTCCACCATTGCTTGTTGTGGGGGGACGAATACCCACAGAAGTAGCGCAAAAGACAAAAAATACGTGGCGACCAATGAAGTGGCACGTCGCGGCGACGATGGCGGTGGCGGGAATAGTGGTGATGAGAAGGACGAGGGCGAGAGCGAGGGCGAAGGCGAAGGCGAAGGCGAGGGCGAGGGCGATGGTGACGGTGGCGGGAATGGTGGTAATGACGGCAAGGGCAAGGGCAATGGCGGCATGGGCAAGGGCGAGGGCGAGGGCGAGGGCGAGGGCAGCGAGGCAAAGGGGAAGTCACGTTCCCGTAGAGTGTGATTGAGACATCGAGATCGCACTCTGTGTTGTACTTTTTAATTCAAGTTTTATGCATTTAAGAATTGTTGTTGTCAGAACAATTTATGTATAATTATCGTCTTTGCAGACTTTGTATGTTCATTGATGTTTTTTAATGTGTACTATCATTGGGTGCTTATATGTGAAGTATTGGATCATGTTTGTATGTGTACTGTTAAATCATGTTTGTATGTGTACTAGCATTGATTAATGGAGGGGACGAGGATTGGGAAGAGTATTTCATAAATGATGGATGTTAAAAAATATTATTATAGTATCAATGATGGATGATCCTTACTGATTCACCCAGAAGTATTTAGCCTTGCAAGATGTTTGTTTGCATGGTATCAATATGTGTATTTGATACACAAGCTACTGTCACACTCAATGCTATGAATATGTATAATGCAGATGGATCGGCGATGGATGTACATGGACCGATGTTCCTCGCAGTTCGTGGAGGGCTTAGAAACTTTTATTCGACATGTCGAAACCAATATTACCTTAGACTATATATGTTGCCCATGTATTGATTGCAAGAATCAAAAGGAGTGGGCAAACTGTGAGCAAATTCATTTTCATTTAATCTCAAGAGGTTTTATGGAAAATTATACCTGTTGGACAAAGCACGGCGAAGTAGAGATTACACGGGCTGAAGAAGAACAGGTGGACGATACTATCTTGGACGCTGGCCAACACAATTATTTCGAACATATGCAGGGGGAGTTTGGCGACGATGATCTAGACCAGATGCTGCTTGATGGAGAGGGAGAATACGTTGATAAAAGGCATTACAAAAAGTTTCAGCGCCTTTGGGAGGACTATGAAACACTGTTGTATCCAAACTACGGACAGGGGCACAGAAAGTTGCGTACCACACTAGAACTAATGCAATGGAAGGCAGCAAATGGATTGTCTGATAAGGGATTCAACGAGTTGTTAGGCCTAATGAAGAAGTTGCTTCCAGAGGGTAACACATTGCCTGAAACTACGTACGAAGCCAAGCAAGCTCTCTGTCCTTTATGCTTGGATGTACAGAAGATACATGCATGCCGTAACGATCGCATCCTCTATCGCAATGAGTGTGAGAATTTGGAAGCCTGTCCGGTGTGCAAAACATCGCGGTATAAGACCAAGCGTGATGACGCAGTGAGGTAGAGGGCACGTAAGGTGAAGAGACCCCGCTAAGGTGGTGTGGTACTTTCCTATAATTCCTCGGTTGAAGCGTCATTTGCGAACAAAGAGCATGTGAAGATGATGCGTTAGCACAGCGATGCTCGTAGCGTTGATGGAAAGCTAAAACACCCCTTGAGATGGGTGCAATGGCGAAAACTTGATAGGAAATACCGGAGTTTTCAAGCGTCACGAGGAACATACGGTTTCGCGTTGAGTCTGAGATGGGATGAATCTCTGGCGAGTTGAGCACCAATCACGATGACGGCGGTGACTCTATGTATCTACAATCTTCCGTCTTGATTGTGTCAGAAGCGGAAGTATATTATGATGCCATTACTCATCCAAGGCCCCAAGCAATCAGGGAACGACATCGATGTGTACCTAAAACCGTTAATCGAAGATCTGCTAATATTGTGGAACGATGGTGTACGTGTATGGGATGAGTACAAAAGAGAGTACTTCAACCTACGTGCATTACTATTCGTAACCATCAATGACTGGCCAGCACTTGGTAACCTGTCGGGCCTATCTATCAAGGGATATAAAGCTTGCATCAAGTGCTTGGACGATACGGAAGAGAAGTACCTGACAAACTCTCGGAAGGTTGTATACATGGGCCATCGTAGGTTCCTAAATCTGAAGCACCCGTTACGGAGTAACTTAGTTAATTTTGATGGGATGAAAGAGAACCGCAAAAAGCCTAAGCATCACAGTGGGACAGATTTATTTTCTTTGGTGAAGGATCTGAAAATCGTATTTGGAAAGGGTCACGGTAGCAAACCTGTCGCACCATTCCCTCCTGAAGAACCTAAGAAGAAGGTTAGTTCGAAGAAGCAATCAATTTTTTGGGATTTGCCTTACTGGAAAGACTTAGAGGTTCGTCACTCATTAGACTTTATGCATATAACGAAGAATGTCTGCGTGAACTTGCTAGGATTCCTAGATATGTACGGCAAATTAAAAGATACTATTCAAACACGGAAGGACGTACAACTATTAGGACTCAGACAGGAATTACATCCGCAAGAAAGAGACAAAGGGCATTATCTCCATCCTGCGAGCTACACTCCAAGTAAAGAAGAGAAAAAGAACATGATTAAGTTGTTAAACATTGTTAAGGCCCCTTCCGGATACTCGTCGAACATTAGAAGACTTATAAACACAAAAGAGAATAAAATCGTAAACGTGAAATCGCATAATTGTTACATGTTGATGACCCAGTTGTTGCCAGTTATGTTGAGAGGTGTTCTGCCTGACAAGGTACGAGGGACAATCGTGAAGGTGTGCTCGTTCTTCAACACCATATCACAAAAGGTCATAGATCCAGATAAGTTATGTAATCTACAGGATGATATTATCGCTGCTTTGGTCAACCTTGAGATGATCTTCCCTCCGTCTTTCTTTGATATGATGGTCCATCTCATGGTTCACATGGTAAAACAGTTAGAAATTCTTGGACCCGTCTTCTTAAACAGCATGTTTCCTTTCGAGAGGTATATGGGTGTCCTAAAAAAATATGTTCGTAACCAGTCTCGTTCAGAAGGATGCATTGTCCAGGGTGTTGGCACAGAAGAGGTGATTGAGTTTTGCATCGACTATATTAATGAATTGAATCCGATTGGCGTGTCTGTATCACGCAATGAGGGGAGGCTACAGAGAAAAGGCACTCTAGGGAGAAAAGAATTCTCTTGCAAAGATATATTGTCATTTAGACAAGCACATTTCACAGTATTGAAGCAAGCAGCTTTAGTGGCTCCATATGTCGATGACCACGAGAAGATTCTACGAGACGAATACCTAGGGAGGTCAGAAAAGTGGATCGCAAACAAGCAAGTAGAGAGTTTTGGCGGTTGGCTACAAAAGCAGCTGTTGGGCAAGGAGGGTGTCCACGAACAATTGCAACTCTTAGCTCAGGGACCATCAATGACAATCGTATCATGGCAAGGGTATAAGATAAATGGATACATATTTTACACTGCATCCTAGGATAGCAAGAGCACGAACCAAAATAGCGGTGTTCGAATTGATGCATTGGACAAAAATGGAAACATGGACACCTATTATGGTTTTATAGAGGAAATCGGGAGCTCGATGCGGACCTTTGAAAGTCCCTCTATTTCGATGCCAATAGGTCAAAGCGAATTTGTCCGGATTAGACGAGTGCGGATGACAACCGTGGACCTTGAGCAAGTGGCCTACAGGGACGAACTGTTCGTACTCGCCAATGATGTCACACAGATTTTCTATGTGATTGACATGGATAGCAAACCGAAAATGTAAAAGGGACAGAGTATCAAAAGGCAGAAGGATAATACTTGTAATACTGATAAGCCAAGACACCATATTGTTCTTCCTGGTAAAAGAAGGATTGTCGGAGTAGAGGACGTAACGGATGAAGAAGAGTATAATCAGTTCAACGAGCTGCTGCCTTTCTCGGTGGATGTAGACATTACTATCCTCAATGGTGATAACGATGCCCCTTACGTACGCCATGACCACAACGAAGGATCACTTGTAAAAATAAAGTAGTTGCATATATGTACTATTTATCATTATTTACTAAAATGTTAAAATATTTCATAACTTTTCGTATGTTATAGTGAATATTTAGGCCCTGTTCTTTTGAGCTGATGTGAACGGCTGAACGGCTGAACAACTGAAATGACTGAACTTCGAGAGTTTCTCGAGGTAGTATCGAGATTCGGATACATTTCATTTGACTTGCTTTTTAAAGCGTTATAACCCATCTTCAAAACAGCGAAAAAACGGACTAAAAAAACTCAAAGCATATATGTTTTCAAAACGTAGATAAGTCGTTAAGCTGTTAAGACGTTAAGCTGATAAGCTGAAAAGAACTGGGCCTTACTATTTACGAACAAAATTTAGAATTTTAGAAGACACCTCATTTTCGAAATTTTCTTAACAGAAATTTACTATCCATAGAAACAATGCACCCCCCTACAGATTGACAAGCGTATTGCGAAAGCGAGGGCTCACTGTGCCGCCGCGGTTCGAGCCCCGCTTCTGCCCCCAACAGTCACAATTTTTCAGAAAAATAGGACCATTACTTCCGGTTTAAACCTCCAACCGAGACTGAAGAAACCCCATCGCACGTCTGTTAAATTGGGCCCGCGCGTCAGCAAAACTTTAATCCCGGTTGTAATGTTTAACCAGGATTGATGGTATTCCCTACGCCCGGTTTAAACCTCCAACCGGGACTGATAGGGATGACCAGCAGCTGTCTGGCCCCACAGGTCAGTTGCCTCCATCAGTCTCGGTAGGTGTTTTAAACCGGGATTGAAAGGCTTCGCGGCCCCATGCGTCAGTTCTTTCCCCTTCCTCCTGTTCGCTAAGCGTCGCTCCTGTTCGCCTCTCCGATGTAATTAATCGGGAGGCGAGCGCGTGTCTTGACTACATTTTCCAACACACGAGGGAAAATGGAATGCCTAAGATCAGTCAGGCCCCCTATAAATTTGGACGGAATCAACATCACACACACAGAGCTTAATTTCCCTCGCTTATACCTCCGCCGCCATGTCTTCTAGCTCTGATTCATCGCCGCCTGCGTCGCCACCACCGAAGCGGTGGAGGCTCTCTGAGTTTTGCCACTCCCCTGGGTGGCATCTCTCAGAGGGTACCAGCTCGGAAGAGGATGAGGCGCCATGGTGGTCCGTCGACGACATATACGACGATCTCTCCGACGATCCGGAGGGCGCTGACGACTCCGACCCCGAACTCGACGGTGAAGACGAAGCCGACGGCAATGGCTCGTCGTCGAGACCACGGCAATGAGGACGAGGTGGCAAATGACGACGACGAGGAGGAGGAGGAGGATAGCAGCGATGGCGAGGGCGGCGCCGATTAGACATTATGTAGTAGTTTTAGTTTTTCTTAATTTTATGCGAATTTTCTTTTTTTAAGTCCAAAAATGTATCATGTGAGAATTTTAATGGAATTTACTGATATTTATTCTATTAAATGGAATTAACTGAAATTTTATACTACTTAATGTAATTTCTAGTGACGACAGGAATTTAAACATTACAGTGAATATTTCAAAATATTTCGTATGTTATAGTGATAATAAACTATTTACGAACAATATTTACAATATTACAAGAAACCTCATTTTCTAGAAATTCTCATAATAGATATTTTCAATCCATTTAAACAATGCGTCCCCTAAAAGATCGACAAGCGTATAGCGTCCAACTGGTTAGTAGCGCGAGGCGAAAAGCGCGGGCTCACTGTGCCGCCGCGGTTCGAGCCTCGCTTCTAACCCCTACAACCACAATTTTTTTGAAAAAATAGGACCATCACTCCCGGTTGAAACCTCCAACCGGATCGGAATCTCTGAGACCGTTGAAACCTCCAACGGGATCAAGGCC
The DNA here is from genome assembly GCA_036346415.1 of Raddia guianensis. NCBI lineage: Eukaryota > Viridiplantae > Streptophyta > Magnoliopsida > Poales > Poaceae > Raddia > Raddia guianensis. Next base: position 17,370,567 of record CM070536.1, read on the forward strand.
CGCAGAACCTAATCTGCTTTTGCAAGGCCCGCACGTCAATAACCGGTTACTCCCGGTTGGGGGTTTCAACCGGGATTGATGGTTGAAATAATTCCGGTTGTTAGTATCAACCGGGATTGATACCCCTATATGGTCGTTTCCCCCAATTCTTCAAAAACACTCACACTAAACCGCACCAAATTAAACCTAGGTCGACACAGCCGCCACCGGATTCGCCGCCCTGTCGCCGCCGCCTACAAACCCTCGAACGACGCACCGTGACGTCGCCGCCGCCCACTACGACCCACCGACGTCGCCGCCGCTCGTGTCGCCCCCGCCGACAACCCCCTCCGACGACGCCACCGCCCGTGTCGCCGCCCCCTACAACCTCTCCGACACGTCCGTCCGTGTCGCCGCCGCAAACATCCTTCGACGACGCTCCCGTGAAGTCGCCGCCGCCCACGACAGCCCCCTCCGGCGTCGCTGCCGTTACAACTTCCTCCGACGACGCCACCGCCCGTGAGCATTGCTCTAGCCTCTATTTGCCTGTAGCATTGCTTATCTTTGTCTTTGTTAATATAATGTCAGTAACTAAAGCATTGCTCTAATTATTGAATTGTTTGTTCTGTGACCTAAAGCATTGCAGTGCTTATTTGTAGGGGCGGAACTAGAGCGAAATTTACCCTGGTTCACTAGATAGCTAGTCATCATACCGTATAACAAGATATATAATATGTTTAAGCATCGATAGTTCAATAAAAGTTGGTGCATATATTAGAAATTATATTTCCATTATAAAAAACACCAAAACTAAAGCTTACACCAAGGGCAAAGCAAATGAACCAATGGTAAATTGGCAAATAAAAATGTTCCACCAGTTCAATCACAAACAAAAATAGTGGATATTGGCAAAACACATAATCTAATCTCCCATTTAGCACACACATAATCTAATTGTGGTCGAGCTATGCAAATAATGTTCATGTTATTTACTTATCTATTGTATTTTACTGCTACCTAGCTAGTCCAAGGAATGGACGGACCATTGTGATTTGCTTGACTTTGGGCTGGAATTTTTCTTCTCCGACCAAGCGTTGGGATGTTCCTGGTGCACAAACGAGGGGCCAAGGGGGTGCACATGTGATGTATATAGACTAATCCTCACTGAAAAAGTTTTTGGACCCTGGTGCCTATGCACCACGGTGAGCCAACCTAGCTCCGCCCCTGCTTATTTGATGATCTTTACAAATAAGATGATTTATTGAATTGTTTGTTCTGTGACCTAAAGCATTGCAGTGCTTATTTAATTTCCTCAAAATGATCATTAAGCATCTCTGCTTATATAATGTTAGCTTCACTATCCGATTTAGCTTCACAAGTTAGTTAAAACTTGCAAGCAATTTATCATATCCTTCAACACAATTCTGTTAGGCCTTATGTGAGGATGCACTTGCATTTTCAATGCCTTTATTTGTTACAATGGCGAGCGGACGGATTGGTGATGAAGAATTTTTTTATGGAGATGTTTGGGACTGGTCCGGATGACAGAGTTGAACCTGCGGCAGAAAGCCACCGAGGCCGATGAGGAAGCCGGTGAGGCCGTAGAAGCCACCGAGGCCGATGAGGAAGCCGGTGAGGCCGTAGAAGCCACCGAGGCCGATAAAGTCACCCGGTCCGGTCAAACCAGTAGCCAGTCACGTCAGCGAGGTGAAAGTAAGAGGCCGAAGTCAAGGCACATAATCACCGAAGTCAGCGAGGAAGGCGAGCCTCTGAAGCCAGCATCGGCGATTGGGCCGTTTAGATCGACTTTCGGAACGATTGTTAGGGACCACGTGCCCATTAGCAATGTCAAATGGGACGACGTACCTGCAGACCTCAAGAACACCTTATGGGCCGATATGAAATAAGTTTTCACCTTCCCCGAAGGGACCGAACAGAAGGTGAAGAGTTACACATTGAAAAAGATGGCAATGGCATTCCAGACGTTCAAGAAGAAGTTGAACAACGAGTATGTTAAGAATAATGTACTCCCGGACTTCAATAAATACTCAAAGCTGCAAGATCATTGTGATGAATTTGTAGGATACAAAACTTCTCAACAAGGTCAGAGTATGAGTGAAAAGAATAAGCAAAATACGGCGAAGAAGCAATACCACATCGTCTCGCGTACGGTGGTTTCCAAGGCGATACCCAAATGGGAGAAGAGGAACATGACACGCTTGTGAAAGGTGTCGAGCCCGTAACAATGAGATGGTCCGACGGATCGAGAATTGGTTCTTTGGTCATGACGGCGCCTTGACGACGCACGACGGTAGGCCGATTTTGGTGAAAGGATCGAGATGTTGCAAGAAGGCTTCAAGAAGCGCACGAAGAGTCGGCCCAAGGCATCTTCGTGCCAAATAGGGAGAACGATGAGCTAACTAGGGCCCTCTGAACCACGAGCACCACTGGGCGTACCAGGCGTTGGCGTCGCCCGTGGAAGGTTGGTTTCCAGGATCACGAGACTTACTGAGTCGGTCCGGGGAGCAAGGGCGATGAGCACAACACCTCCTCGACTTTGAAGAGCAGCTGCACGCATAACAAAGCGAATATACAAAAGCGATTCGAAGAGAGGTGCGGCTAGCCTTGAGCCAGTAGCGGGAGGTCGGTCGGCGAGAACCGCCCGATAATCCCAACGTCATTAGCCCCTCCATGTGGCGGAGCAGCTGCGCTTCCGGTGGGCTGCCCGAAGAGGACTTGGCCCGCTATCCTGTGGATGACATCACGCAGCCGACACCTTGTGAGCTGCACTTCGAAGCTCGGAACCTCTCCATCAAGGCAGCTCAAGGCATTGCTTTCCCAATGGTGGCAGGGCAGGTCATCCATGGCCAACAGATACCCCCGAGCTACGCCAAGGTCTCCGTGGACGAGGTATGCCAGGGGTACGAGGACCTTGACCTCGACATTGAAGGAGGTGATGGGACCACGAAGCTAGGAGAAGCAGTACACAATTTCGTCATGTGGCGCAAACGGTTCATAATTTTCAAAGGTAACATACCCGTATCCTCTCCACGGTCTCCTGTATCAACTCCTGAACGAGTTCTCTCACACGAAACTCCAACTAACACACCGGCCAAGACAGACCACCCTAATCAGCAAATAGCTCCTAAGAAGGTGTCGGCTAGGTCAAGCCGGCGTGATGGGGGCCTTCACCTCTCAAGAAGACAGGGCCTAGGTCATCCAGAAAAAAACACCTCCAAAGCTGCCGTATGATATGACCGAAGAGGAAACTGAGCGGATAGTAAGAGGCGAGGTCACCGCATATTTTGCGAAGAAACAAACTCCACCGAGGGTCCAGCCCAGTACAGACGAATGGCACAAAGGCAAGAGGTGTATCTTATCGTTGATGGATAGGATCGACATACAAGAACTACCAGCCGTATCAGACTACGAGCGCATCTTGCGTAAGGAATCTGAGAAGGGAACATCAGAGGACCAGATTCCAGAAGAGAAAGCGCAAAGGAATTTCTACATTGAAGCTGGGCTTGATCCAGAAATGGTCTTGGGCCTTAAGAACATCTCCATTGCAGAGCTACAATGAAAATATGTGAAAGGTGGATCGCTCGTAAGGCATGAGGAGCTTCCCCGCCTAATAACGAAGATGCGGCAACTCCATGATTGGTATTTGCGCGCAGCCGAAAATGGTATGGAAATGTTCGGCGTCGTCTTCAAGCAACACCATTTTTACCGCGGGGACTTTGAATTCTTGATTCAATTTGAGGTTCTCAGATTACCTATATCGAGGATTGGCGGTCGACGTCGCCATGGTGGTTTGTTGGGAGCTGTAAGTGTATTCTTTGTAAATTTCGATCGTGCCAGCCGGTATACTATACTAACTTCGAGGCATAAATCAACTTTCCTTATGTAGAATGGAGATTAAAAGATGCGCAATGGAGGGAATCCATGAATTTGGCTTTCTTGACCCATTGGTCATTAACGAGTACATGGCTAACCTTAGCCCACAACCAACAGAGACCACCATTTATGAAGGGCTAATGACACAACGACACAAAAGATATATACTTCTACCCTACGAATTTAGGTACGTGTTTTTGTACTGCCTTATTTTAATTCTTTTTGTTAACACTGTTGGAACTAATTAGTAAACCGCAATGACATATATATGTGCAGCTTTCACTGGATCCCTTTTATTATAGAGCTAAATCATAGCAGGATCACGGTCATGGACTCGAAAAGGGGATCAGTTGAAAATTACAAAGACTTCCTCACCATGCTCAACCGGTACATTGCTCTTCCATTCATATCTTACTATTTCTGTTTCTCCATATCAAACAAACTCAATTATATATAATTTGTAATCAAATGTGCAAGTGCCTTCATACGCGTTCGCAAGAATACCGTGGGAACATTCAAGACACGTTTCGACTTGCACATCGCTAAATATGTATGTATATCATATTACGAGTATTTTGTTAGTTAACGTAATTTCCATTATCTATTTCACGATTTCAACTCTTCGACCACAGGTCTTGTATCAACCACCTGCAAATAATTTATGCGGATACTATGTGTGCGAGATGATGCACAACTTATTAGGGGCACCGCTGAGTACACAAGAAAAAATGCAGGGTTTTGGATGAGTAATATATAATTACTACCTTAATAACGCCTAGGTAGCTACTGCAAATATTTTCTATAGTTTGAAAGATTGATAAGTTAATTCCCTATTTAATGAAAGATTCTCCTAAAGTTGGCAAAAAAAAAGGTTTGGAAAAAGGTCCAGAACTATCGCCGGCGCGTGTCAAAGCAATTCAAGAGCAAATCGTAGGCTTCCTTTTAGATGAGGTCATAAATCCGATGGGCGAGCATCACCACCCTATACTTAATAAGATTTCGGAGCCTTAAAAAAATACTAGCCAACCGTTGAGAAGCGATGCACGTAAAAGATCCCGATAAAAAGTGTATGGGCACTGTGTACATTGTATGATACTTCTGTCTAGCTAGCTACCTAATACATATTTGTTGTTTAACAAAGGAGCAGATTGTAGATTTCATGGCGTGGAGTCACAGAGTCTTTGGGTGCCGAAGGTTATCTTTTGAGAAGCGCCTTCCCCGCTTATGTTCTTGACGAAATCGAAAGATAGAAGGTAAATATCAAATTTATATATCCGATTACATTGTGGGCTTGGTGGTGTTATTCATGTGGCGCCGCAAATTTTAAATACTAGCATATTGCTATTTCTCTTTTTTGATAAATAATAGTGTTTAATTTATATTGTAGGAGGAGGTCGCTAGGGTCAACGCTCAACCGGGAGGCGATCAATGTGGCGGGCCTCGACGCCGAGCGTAGCATGTGCTCTCGGGCATTCCTGTGCTGATTGCTCTGGCGATGCTCATCTTGTATTCTACTCTTGGTCTCATGACATTTCTTTGCCCTTGCCGCCTTGTCTTGACAATCTTTGTTCAATATGCCTTTGGTGAGGATTGAGCTTAAGTACATGTTTGTAAACTCTGAATATTTGTAATCGCACAGTATGGCCGGATGATTTTTTTACCATGCCCAGAGCCGGTCTGACGTAATACATATTTGAAATATTTAATGCTATTTCGATTTTAGTTATCAACCAGCTGTGCATCTGCTAATTGTGTTAAATGTGGTTTAATTAGTGACTAAATAAGCATAACATTCAAAAAAATACCGCTCAGTCCCGGTTAGAACAACCAACCGGGACCAATAGTGTCCCCCCGCTGGGCGCTTGGCGGCCATGTGTGAGCACCTCAGTCCCGGTTGATAGTTAAAACCGGGACTAATACAAACAACTTAGTCCCGGTTGGAGCAACCAACCGGGACCTAATAGCGCAACTGTCGCTCCACGTGTATTCGGACCGGACTATCGAGGAGAGATTTAGCCGGTTTACAGAATCCGGATCGATGCCGTGAGATCGATCTCAAAATTGTCGGTTCAAGCGGGGGATCGGTTCGTTCAACCCATCGAACGTCCGTTCCGTAGTAGTGCTATTTGGTAATTGGTAGTTCCTATGTATGCATATCTGCATGAATGAATCGATCGACTGCGAGGCATGCATGCCGAATCCAGATACATCCGTGTAAGCCCGTACGTAGTCCACGGCACCACGCTGATACATACGGCCGCGTGATCGAGCTCTCGACGCCGCGGCGGGACATGCGTAAATGCTGTGACAAGGGATAAGCACAAAGGCACCGGAGTCCGGAGCAGTGCATCTATGCATGCAGTGCAGCAGGCAGCTAAGCCCCCGGCCAGGCTTGTCAAATGTCACCTCACTGTGCACCAGCCGTGCGACATGGAACACATCTGCCTGCCACGGTGCAAGAGTACACAGCACGTACGCTGCGCATTACGCATGCAGTACCATGCTTGGCAGCGCGCGTGCTTCCTTGCTTGCTCATTCGTCGACGGACGGATGGCTCGCCGCGGGACGAGCTGGGACGAATGCGCCATGCAGTTTCTCCGCGCCAGTTACAGAGCATCTCCATCTGGAGCAGCTGTAACTGCACGCTCTATAACACTGTTCATTGTATACTCTATCCATAAATTAAGACAAAATGCACGATCCATAAAATAGCAGAAGGCTTGAGAACATTGAAAAAAATTCTAAAATCTCAGATTTCCAAAATTTGTTGTTGCCAAAGGATCCAAAATGTTTCAGAGATTTTTTAGAATTTTTTTGAGACGTTAAAAGCTTGATTTTGGATTCAGTGGATTTCGATCGGTTTGAGACGCCGGCTCTCTTAATCGCCCCGCTGCGGTTAGTAGTTAATATATATCTGCCGGATTTAAAACCATGCCGGACATACAGCGCCGAATTATTGTCTCTTCTCGATGGATCCTAACCGATTGGCGGTCTGCCACGTGAAGGGTTTGGCTCTGCCGGGCTTCACAGTCATGCGATCGAAAAATAGGGCACCGTATATATATATATATGCCCATCTTTGTCAACGACACTAAGAGCAAAGCTAGCAGCAGCTTTAAAAAGCGCTGCAAATTCTAAATCTTGCAAATTTGATTTTTTAAACGCCCGTCCCTTCAGACTTTACACTACACTCTAAAAGATTCCCTCACTTACCAGACACTCTATACGTGCTGCAAATTTAAAACGCCATTTAGAGCTTCTCTTAGTCATGCTCTAAGGCTCTGTTTGGGAGTGGAGTTATTTTGTAATTTCTATGTAAAATCATGGTTTTGAACATGAGGTGTTTGGAAGCATCCCAAAAACTCTGTTTTGAAAACCATGGTTTTGAAAAAACCATGGTTTTTTGAAGTTTTGTAGACTCCACTTCACACCAAAGTTTTCTCACTTGTGCTAGCAAACAATGGTTTTCAAAACCACGGTTTTCATGATCATAGCAAAACACAAACCATGGTTTTAAAAAACTCCACTTTCAAACAGGGCCTAAGGCTGACTCCAACAGGCTCCCCTAAATTTGATCCCCTATAGCCTCATATATAGGCTTTCTTTTAAAAAAAACTCTTCCTATATTTTTCTCATCTCCAACAGCGTTCCCTATATGAAAAATTGTATAGGGGGGAGAGAGAACCCTTACATATAAGGGAATGAAGAGAAATCCTCTATTTTAGGGGACGAAATAGAGAATGTTGTTGAAGCACATATGGGAAGAATCGGTCCCCTATTTTAGGGTAGAGAGTGCTTTAGAAAAGACTGTTGGAGACAGCCTAATGTGTATCCTCGTCTTCATGCAGAAATCCTATCGATCCACCATACAAAGCACACAAGCTTATGAAAATGTCAATTCACATCCAAATTATTTCCGTTCATTTTTCCTTACAACCGAGTCCTTCATCAGAAATTCAGATTACTAAACGCGCGTTGTCTCCAGGAATCGCATAGAATCCTCTGTCGCGGCGCCTGCACTGCGTCTGCCTGCGTGACATTGCCAGACCGCGTTAATTAGACTCAGCTCATCGGATGCTACGTGCAGATTTGCTCTGTGCATGGATGTGATATCATTCCTGTCACGAACCCTGTAGATGAGCCCTGCACTTATTTCGCTCAGGCCGTATATATGCATGCACGCATGGCATGGATGCAAATATTGGCTGTTAACGTGGAAGCTAGCAATTGCTGCGATTTAAGACCGCGCAGCGTCTTAGTTTTAATTATCGCCTGCCAAACGCGTGCATGCCATATTGCCATTGCCAGCTCGAGCTGGCCTCGCTCCGATCCATTGACACTGGCACAGCGCGTGTGTTGGCGCCGGTGTTGTAAATGCACATGTTCCCGAGTGGCCATTGGCCTGAGCAGCTGAGCTCGGGCCGGGCCGGGCCGGGTGAGGCTGCTTGGAGCGGCTAGCTTGGCAGGACGCGAGCGATGCATGCTTTGCTTTGTGACTTGTCAATGCAAAGATGAGATCGACTCAATGATAGGTCGCTTTGCTCTGCCAGCTTTTGGCTCCGCTTCGTCAGCCAATTCTTTGTTCGGAGATGTGAATTTGAAAGCGAGGTCGCACAGGCTACGGCTCCCTGCTCCCAAGTCCCAACGTGGCATTGGATTCCCAATCCCAACCAGCACCTGTCAACCGCGGTGTGGGCGCATTGAAGAAAGCCTCCAGTCCCAGCCTCCCAGCATGGGCGCACCCCTCTCTCTCTCTCTCTAGAAACGAATGAATGATTCGATTCTTCTACGGATCAGGCAGGGAGGGAGACGGAGAGCTGCGGTAGGTGGTAGCCAGGGCCCAATCCTGTGGTACGTGGCGTTGATCACTCGGAGTTGAGTTCCGTGCCATGCAAATGCTGATATGCAGTGTGGCGCACACCCACGTCGCGTCCCATCCCTCCGTGTCCGCTCCCCATGCACGGCCGGATAGGCCGGCCTATCGTCCGCGCATCCATTCGTTCGCTGCGCGCATGCAAGAGTTCCAGGAGAAGGGGATGCCAGCGTGGCACACTACTACGGAACGCCTTCCAGTAAAATTATCGGTCTGCGTTATTCATCAAACCGGGGTGAGATTAAATTCACCCGATTCAATGGTAGAACGGCGAAGGCGGTTTTCGAGCGGTTGGTTCCACCAACCGGGACCGATAAGTCGATTCACGGACGAGATGACGGATGGAGCGTCTTAGTCGGCAGTATCACCAACCGACTAACACCGGCTCCGATAATTGGCGCCATTTCTCTCATCATAAATGGCCCGGTTGGTGTTACAACCCGGATCGATATTTGTCTATTTGTCGGTTGGTGTTACAAACCGAGACTAATACTCGGCTCCGATAATAGAAGCCATTTCTCCTCCGGTAACAAAAAGTCACTGTGTCGATCGTCTTCTCGTCGCCGCACTTGCTGAGGGAGCTTCGACGCGCCGCTTGTGAGGAAGGAGCGGAGACCGAGCCGAGGAGCAAGGAGGAGGCTGAGGCGAGAGCAAGGAGGAGAGGGGGGAGCCTCTCTTCGCCGCGCTGAGGAAGCGGTGAAAGGGGATCGGATCATCATCGGAGCAACGCTCGTATCGCCACGCCGGCCGCGTCGTCACCACCGCCCCGGCCTCGCCGCTCTCGTCGTCGCAACGCGCCCGCCCATTCGTCAGCGCCTCTCCGGCCACGCATTTATCCACCGGCATCGCATCGCTCGTTTCGATTCCACCGCCACCATCGCCATGCCGCCGCGCAGCCCACCGCCGCCAGCCACCGCCGCCACCGCTATCGGGCGCAACTACAAATGCCGACATTTGTGCGTGTTTTTACCATTAAATTTTCCTCCGATTTAGGATGTCTTGTTGGACGGTGACAACGCCACTAACATCGAAACCACGCCCCTCCAACTAGGTCCAAAATGTCTTTGTTTTCTAAAGTGTCTTTGCCCTCCACCATTGCTTGTTGCGGGGGGACGAATACCCACAGAAATAGTGCAAAAGACAAAAAATACGTGGCGACCAATGATGTGCCACGTCGCGACGATGGTAGTGGCCGTGGTGATGAGGAGGGCGAGGGCGATGCGATGGCGAGGGCGAGGGCGAGGGTGACAGCGACGGCGGCAGGAATGGTGGTAATGAGGGCAAGGGTAAGGGCAAGGGTGGCAAGGGCAAGGGCAAGGGCAAGAACGACAAGAGTAAGGGCAAGGGCAAGGGCAATGGCAAGGGCGAGGGCGAGGGCAACGAGGGCAAGGGCAAGGGGAAGTCACGTTCCCGTAGAGTGTGATTGAGACATCGAGATCACATTCTATGTTGTACTTTTTAATTAATTCAAGTTTTATGTATTTAAGAAATATTGTTGTCCGAACAATTATTATAATTGTATGTGATGCAGACTTTGTATGTTTATTAATGCATTTTAAATTTTTAATGTGTACTATCATTGGATGCTTGTATGTGAAGTATCGGATTATGTTTGTATGTGTATTGTTAAATCATGTTTGTATATGTACTAGCATTGATTAATGGAGGGGACAAGGATTGGGAGGGGTATTTCATGAATGATGGATGTTAAAAAATATTATTATTTTTATTTCCACATATCTACACCAAATTCCTAATAGTATCAATGATGGATGATCTTTCTTTGATTCACCCAGAGTATTTAGCCTTGCAAGATGTTTGTTTGTATGGTATCAATATGTGTATTTGATCACAAGCTACCGTTACACTCAATGCTATGAATATGTATAATGCAGATGGATCGGCGATGGATGTACATGGACCGATGTTCCTCGCAGTTCGTGAAGGGTTTAGAAACTTTTATTCGTCATGTTGAAACCAATATTACCTTAGACTATATATGTTGCCCATGTATTGATTGCAAGAATCAAAAGGAGTGGGCAAACTGTGTGCAAATTTATTTTCATTTGATCTCAAGAGGTTTTATGAAAAATTATACTGTTGGACCAAGCACGGCAAGTAGAGATTACAAATTTGAAGAAGAACAGTGGGCGATAATATCTCGGACACCGCCAACACAGCTTATTTGAACATATGCAGGGGAGTTTGACGACGATGATCTAGACCAGATGCTGCTCGATGGAGAAGGAGAATACGTTGATAAAAGGCATTACGAAAAGTTTCAGCGCCTTTGAGAGGACTATGAAACACTGTTGTATCCAAACTACGGACAGGGGCACAGAAAGTTGCGTACCACACTAGAACTAATGCAATGGAAGGCGGCAAATGGATTGTCTGATAAGGGATTCAATGAGTTGTTAGGCCTCATGAAGAAGTTGCTTCAGAGGGTAACACATTATGCGAAACTACGTCTGAAGCCAAGCAAGCTCTCATCCTTTGGGTTTGGAGGTACAGAGATACATGCATGCCGTAACGATTGCATCCTCTATCGCAATGAGTGTGAGAATTTGGAAGCCTGTCCGGTGTGCAAAACATCGCGGTATAAGACCAAGCGTGATGACGCAGGTGAGGTAGAGGGGGCACGTAAGGTGAAGAGACCCCTGCTAAGGTGGTGTGGTACTTTCCTATAATTCCTCGGTTGAAGCGTCTGTTTGCGAACAAAGAGTATGCGAAGATGATGCATTGGCACAGCGATGCTCGTAACGTTGATGGAAAGCTAAAACATCTCGCAGATGGGTCGCAGTGGCGAAAACTTGATAGGAAATACCCGGAGTTTTCAAGCGATGCGAGGAACATACGGTTTGCATTGAGTAAAGATGGGATGAACCCCTACGGCGAGTTGAGCACCAATCACAGTATCTGGCCAGTGACTCTATGTATCTACAATCTTCCTTCTTGGTTGTGTCAGAAGCGGAAGTATATTATGATGCCATTACTCATCCAAGGCCCCAAGCAACCAAGGAATGACATCGATGTGTACCTAAAACCGTTGATCGAAGATTTGCTAACATTGTGGAACGATGGTGTACGTGTATGGGATAAGTACAAAAGAGAGTACTTCACCCTACGTGCATTACTATTCGTAACCATCAATGACTGGCCAGCACTTGGTAACCTGTCGGGCCTATCTATCAAGGGATATAAAGCCTACATCGAGTGCTTGGACGATATGGAAGACAAGTACCTGACAAACTCTCGGAAGGTTGTATACATGGGCCATCGTAGGTTCCTAAACACAAGCACCGTTCACGGAGTAACTTAGTTAATTTTGATGGGACGGAAGAGAACCGCAAGAAGCCTAAGCATCACAGTGGGATAGATTTATTTTCTATGGTGAAGGATATGAAAATCGTATTTAGAAAGGGTCATGGTAGCAAATCTGTCCCACCACTCCCTCCTGAAGAAGCTAAGAAGAAGGCTAGTTGGAAGAAGCAATCAATTTTTTGGGATTTGCCTTACTGGAAAGACTTAGAGGTTCGCCACTCATTAGACTTTATGCATATAACGAAGAATGTCTGCGTGAACTTGCTAAGATTCCTAGATATGTACGGCAAATCAAAAGATACTATTTAGTCACGGAAGGACTTACAACTATTAGGACTCAGGCAGGAATTACATCCGCAAGAAAGAGACAAAGGGCATTACCTCCATCCTGCGAGCTACACTCCAAGCAAAGAAGAGAAAAGGAACATGATTCAGTTGTTAAACAATGTTAAGGTCCTTTAGGATACTAAATCGAACATAAGAAGACTTATAAACACAAAGAGAATAAAATCGTAAACGTGAAATCGCATGATTGTTACGTGTTGATGACCCAGTTGTTGCCAGTGATGTTGAGAGGTGTTCTGCCAGACAAGGTACGAGGGACAATCGTGAAGGTGTGCTCGTTCTTCAACGCCATATCACAAAAGATCATAAATCCAGATAAGTTATGTAATCTACAAGATGATATTGTCGCTGCTTTGGTCAACCTTGAGATGATCTTCCCTCCGTCCTTCTTTGATATGATGGTCCATCTCATGGTTCACATGGTGAAACAGTTAGAAATTCTCGGACCCGTCTTCTTACACAGCATGTTCCCTTTCGAGAGGTACATGGGTGTCCTAAAAAAATATGTTCGTAACCGGTCTCGCCCAGAAGGATGCATTGCCCAGGGTGTTGGCACAGAAGAGGTGATTGAGTTTTGCATCGACTACATTAATGAATTGAATCCGATTGGCGTGCCTGTATCACGCTATGAGGGGAGGCTACAAGGAAAAGGCACTCTAGGGAGAAAAGAATCCTCTTGCAAAGATATACTGTCATTTAGACAAGCACATTTCACAGTATTGAAGCAAGCAGCTTTAGTGGCTCCATATGTCGATGACCACGTGAAGATTCTACGAGACGAATATATAGGGAGGTCAGAAAAGTGGATCGCAAACAAGCAAGTAGAAAGTTTTGGCGGTTGGCTACAAAAGCAGCTGTTGGGCAAGGAGGGTGTCCACGAACAATTGCAACTCTTAGCTCGGGGACCATCAATGACAATGGTATCATGGCAAGGGTATGAGATAAATGGATACACATTTTACACTGCATCTCAGGATAGTAAGAGCACAAACCAAAATAGCGGTGTTCGAATTGATGCATTGGACAAAAATGGAAACATGGACACCTATTATGGTTTTATAGAGGAAATCTGGGAGCTCAAGTACGGACCTTTAAAAGTCCCTCTATTTCGATGCCAATGGGTCAAACTGACAGCTGTCCAGATTGACGAGTACGGGATGACAACCGTGGACCTTAAGCAAGTGGCCTACAGGGACGAACCGTTCGTGCTCGCCAATGATGTCACATAGATTTTCTATGTGATTGACATGGATAGCAAACCGAAAATGCAAAAGGGACGGAGTACCAAAAGGCAGAAGGATAATACTTGTAATAATGATAAGCCAAGACACCATGTTGTTCTTCCTGGTAAAAGATGGATTGTCGGAGTTGAGGACGTAACGGATGAAGAAGAGTATAATCAGTTCAATGAGCTGCCGCCTTTCTCGGTGGATGTAGACATTACTATCCTCAATGGTAATGACGATGCCCCTTACGTACGCCATGACCACAACGAAGGATCACTTGTAAAAATAAAGTAGTTGCATATATGTACTATTTATCATTATTTTTGTGATAATCACATATGACAAGTACGTGAATGCTAAATTATTTTTTCGAAGACACCTTATTTTCGACAAGCGTTTTGCGTCCGACTGGTTAGTAGCACGCCGGTAAAGCGTATTCTTGATATTTATTCTATTAAGCGGAATTAAGCGGAATTTTATACTAGTTAATGTAATTTCTAGTGACGACAGGAATTTAGATATTACAGTGAATATTTCATAATATTCCGTATGTTATAATGATAATAAACTATTTACGAACAATCTTTGCAATATTACAAGAAACCTCATTTTCTGGAAATTCTCATAATAGATATTTTCAATCTATTTAAACAATGTACCCCCATTAACGTCGACAAGCGTATAGCGTCCAACTGGTTAGTAGCGCGAGGCAAAAGCGCGGGCTTACTGTGCCGCCGCATTTCGAGCCCCGCTTCTGCCCCCTACAAACACAATTTTTTTTTGGAAAAATGGGTCCATTACTCCCGGTTTAAACCACCAACCGGGACTGAAGGCACACCACACAAGAAGATTAACTTGGGCCTCTGGCGTCACATAAAACTTTAATCCCGGATTTTATTTTTAACCAGGATTGATGGTTTTCTACGCCCGGTTTAAACCACCAACCGGGACTGATAGGTGTCTTACGATTTTGTGATTTTGACCATCAGTTGTCTCGCCCCACAGGTCAGTTGTCTCCATCAGTCTCGGTAGGTGTTTTAAACCGGGATTGAAAGGCTTCAGCGACCCCAGCGCACGCTTCTTTCCCTTCCTCCGGTTCGCTAAGCGTCGCTCTGTTCGCCTCCCGATGTAATTAATCGGGAGGCGAGCCACGCTGCAAGGCAGCCTACATTTTCCAACACACGAGGAAAAATGGAAAGATCGGTCCAGCCCTTATAAATTTGGACAGAATCAACATCACACACACAGAGCTTAATTTCCCTCGCTTATACCTCCGCCGCCATGTCTTCTAGCTCTGATTCATCGCCGCCTGCGTCGCCACCACCGAAGCGGTGGAGGCTCTCTGAGTTTTGCCACTCCCCTGGGTGGCATCTCTCAGAGGGTACCAGCTCGGAAGAGGATGAGGCGCCATGGTGGTCCGACGACGACATGTACGACGATCTCTCCGACGATCCGGGGCGCTGACGACTCCGACCTCGGCCGGACGGTGACGACGAAGCCGACGGCAATGGCTCGTCGTCAGACCCTGACAGCAGGGACGAGGGTGACAACGACGACGAGGAGGAGGAGGAGGAGGAGGAGGATAGCAGTGACGGCGAGGGCGGCGCCGATTAGACATTATGTAGTAGTTTTAGTTTTTCTTAATTTCATGCGAATTTTCTTTTTTTAAGTCCAAAAATGTATCCTGTTAGAATTTTAATGGAATTTACTGATCATTATTCTATTAAATGGAATTAACTGGAATTTTATACTCTTTAATGTAATTTCTAGTGACGACAGGAATTTAAACATTACAATGAATATTTCATAATATTTGGTATGACAGAGTGGTAATAAACTATTTACGAGTAATACTTCCAATATTAAAAGAAACCACATTTTCTGAAAATTCTCATAATAGATATTTTCACTCCATTTAAACAATGCGCCCCCCTTTCCATTGACAAGCGTATGGCGTCCAGCGGGTTAGTACATGAGGAGTAAAGCTGGCTCATCTGTCCGCCATGATTCGAGCCCCGCTTCGCCCTGCATCCCACAATTTTTGAAAAATAGGACCATTACTCCGGTTGCATTAGTCAACCGGATGAAAAACAACATTACTCCGGTTTAAAACTCTAACGGGATCAAGGCCCGCAGACACAATCTGCTTTTGCTCGCCCGCACGTCGATTACCTTTTACTCCCGGTTTGTGGTTTCAACCGGGATTGATAGTAGACGTAATACCGGTTTTCGGAATCAACCGGGATTGATGCCCCTATATGTCCGTTTCCCCCAATTCTTCAAAACACTCACCCTAAACCGCGCCAAATTAACCCTAGGTCGACACCGCCGCCACCGGATTCGCCGCCGCCTACAACCCCTCCGACGCCACCGTCCCCTGCCGCCGCCGCCTACAAACCCTCGGACGACGCTGCGCGACGCCGCCGCCGCCTGTCGCCGCCACTACGGCCCACCGACGTCGCCACCGCTCGTGTCGCCCCCGCCGACAACCCCCTCCGACGACGCCGCCGCCACTGTTGCCGCCCCCTACAACCTCTCCGACACCACCGTCCGTGTCGCCGCCGCCTACATCCTCCGACGACGCCCCCGTGAAGTCACCGCCACCCATGACAACCCTCTCCGACGTCGCCGCCGTTACAACCCCCTCCGACGAGAGGTCATCCGTGTCGCCTGTTGATTCCTGACCTATTTCACATACAGCATTGCTCTAGTCTCTATTCGCCTGCAGCATTGTTGAATTGTTTGTTCTGTGACCTAAAGCATTGCAGTGCTTATTTGATTTAGCTTCACAAGTTAGTTAAAACTTGCAAGCAATTTATCAGTGCCTTATGTGAGGATGCACTTGTATTTTCAGTGCCTTTATGTGAGCATCGTTGAGCCCTAATTTTTATTAGTAGCATTGATGTCAAATTAATTAATATAAAGTGCTAGGGGGTTTTTGGACTTCTTGGAACCCTAGCGAAGACTCGGCGATTTTTATAAACCCTAATTTGAAGCGTCGATAATTTTCTGAGCTGCTCCAAGATTTCAAATGCGTGACCGGGCGAGAGAAGAGATCACGTATAGATTAGGAGTAGTTAGGTTTATTTCATTTTTCGTCGGATTTCAAAAGGGGTTCGAATATCTCGGACTATGCCGGATCTTTTGAATTCTTGAAAACTCGATTTCCGTAGTCCACTGCATCTATAAATACCCAAATATCCCTTTGTGAGATTTCTAGAGAAAGAGAGAAACCCACCTAAATTTCCCTAACCTTTTAGCGAAAATCCATTACAGCCGGACGGTGTCCGTAATCACGGACGGCGTCCGTAAGGTTCAGATCTGGGTCTTTTCATTTGACGGCGGCGTCGAGGCGTCCGGTCCTTTATCATAAATCCTTGTCGGACGGCGTCCGTAGTGACCGGACGGCGTCCGTAAGGTTAAAACCGAGGCCCTTTACGGTGGACGGCGTCTGGGGCCGTCCGGTTAGCTAATTTCAGCAAGCCTCCCACTATCGGACGGCGTCCGGTTCTTACCGACGGCGTCCGATCAGCTGTTTTCCGTGAGCGATCTTCACTGTCGGACGGCGTCCGGTGCCGTCTTGACGGCGTCCGTAGAGGCTAACGGCTAGTCTTTTTGTCCTCTTCCGAGGGGCAACGGCTAGTTTTGCTCTAGGGGCTATAAATACCTATCTAGTGGCTGGCTATTTCGAGGTTTGCTGCTCCACTTCACCTACCACATTCATAGCTCATCAATTAGGTGATCTAGAGCCATTCCTCCACCCACAAATCATCGAAAGCCACAATTCATCAAACCCCAATACCGAGCTTCATGGAAGTCCTTCGATCCGGCATGATCGGGGCGTTTCGGGCTTGTTACTTTTGAAGATATCCTTCGTGGAGGCGAGGGCTTGGGAGTAGGCCTTGGCGTGTGGCTACTCTCGAGTCGGTGTACGGGTGTGAGTCCACCTCGCGGAGTGGCGGAACGACTACCGGGAGTGAGTGAGGCGGTAGGCTCGAGAGCGAGCCGGTCCCTTGCGCAAGGGGTAGCCTCAACGAGAGTAGGAGTTGCGGCTCGAACTTCGGTCAAACAAACACCGTGTCACTCTCTCATTTAATTTCCGCATTTACTCTCTCGCATTGTTTGTGTTCATTTGAATGCCTTGTCATAGTTGCTTTGTGATTTATTTATAGTTTCCGCTTACTTGACTTGCAACTAGGATTGGGTCATTCCTAACTTGTTGCTTAATTAAGAATAATTTAAGAAAAGAAATTAAAATTGCCTATTCACCCCTCCTCTAGGCCTTAGGATCCTCTTTCAAGTGGTATCAGAGCAACTAGGTTCTCCGGTATTAGCTTAACCGCTAGGAGATGGCTCAAGAGGGGCCTAGGATAGAAATTGGAAAAGCTCCTATTTTCGATGGAACAAACTACAACTATTGGAGAATTAGGATGCAATGTTACTTAGAGGCACTTAGTTATGATGTGTGGGTCGCCAGAGACCGGCTATCCAGGACCCTCCGTAGGAACAATTGCTCTTGATGAAGTTCATGCTAAGTACAAACGTTTTAATGCCATTGCTATAAATGCTTTACTCTCTAGTGTGTCTTCCGAAGTCTTTGATAGCATTGGCAATCTCTCTAAAGCTTATGACATTTGGAAGCATCTTATAGAAATTCATGTTGGTAGTGCCGAGATGCTTGAGGAGAAGCTATCTCGTGCTAGAAAAAGATTTGACCAATTCAAGATGCTTCCTAATGAAAGTGTTAATGAAATGTTTCTTAGGTTGAACCCTATCGTCAATGAAATTGCCGGATGTTCGGAAAAGAAGGTCTTGGAAGACATTGACATTTGTCGGAAGATGCTTGATGTTGTGCCATTTAGTTTTAATCCACTTGTGACCTTGATTCGAGCATCCAAGTCAAAGCTCAAGAAAATGACACCGACAAAGCTTCTCGGGCAACTCAACTCATATGAGATGCGGCTTCTTGAAAGTGAAGAGTCTCCGCTCAACAAGAAGTCAATCGCTCTCCCCGCCAAAGCCAAAAGTGGAAAGAAGAAAGTTGAAATTGAAGAAGATGATGAAGACTCCGATGATGCAATTCCGGAGATTGAAGAATTGGCCCTCCTTGTCAAGCGGTCAAGAAAGTTGATCAAGAAGATGAGCTTCCGCGGCGGATCATCCTCTTCAAGGCGAAGACCTATCTCCGAGATGCGTTGCTATGAATGTGGAGAGAAGGGTCACTTGTCGGCGGATTGCCCAAGAAGTAAAAAGAACAAGCACAAGGCAAGGAATCAAGAGGAAGATGAGGAAGATGACAAGAAGAAATATCGTCACTACCGCAAGAGTGATCACAAATCAAAGGATAAGAAGAAAGCTCTTGCCGGACAAAAGACTAAGAAGGAAGATAGCTCAAGCTCATCGTCCTCTCAATCCTCCTCCGAAGAAGAAGATACTAGAGCTCACGGGCTAGCCGGACTTGCGATCAAGGAAAACGCCTCCGGCTCTTCCCAAGCAAAAGCTTTGCCTCACCGCAAATATACAAGAAGAGGTGATTGGGGAATGGATCACCGATGATGAAGGTTCTTGGGCGGACTCCTCCGATAATGAAAACACGAAGATATCCGGAGTCGCCATCGACAACCCCTCACCTCCCATGTGTCTTATGGCATTAGAGGAGAAGGTAACACATGAGCATCTCTCTAAAAGTGAGCTTAAACTTTTGATTGATGATTTGAATAATGCTCTAGAGAAAGAAAAGTTTAAAAGAAAGAAGCTAGTGAAGGTGCATAAAGAGCTTGCAAATGAATTTGAGAACTTGTTAGAAAAGCATGAAACCCTAGAAGATGACTATGAAGCTCTAAATTTGCAAGTTGAAATTCTAGAAAATAAACTTGCTAGCTCTAATGTTGATGTTGAAACTTCGCTTGATTGCTCAATTGAAAAATGCAATGTTGGTGTGACGTGTGACTTGATTGACACTATAGATGGTTCACTTAGCTTATCGCATGACACATCCTTTACCATATCACCCACTCACACACCCAATGCTAGCTCATCTTCATCCACTAGTGCTACTCCTTCAATTGAGAATGTTTGTTCTATTGGTACTTGTGGTATTGCTAAATGTGCTAATGAGCTAGCTAAGGAAAATTTGCTTCTAAAGGATAGAATTGAGCAACTAGACTCTAGTTTGGCTAAATTGCTTGTGGGGAACAACTCTCTTGACAAGGTGCTTGAGCAAAGGTACACCTTGGTAAGCATGGTTTGGGATTTCATCCAGGGATTTGCCAAAGGCGGTTGGGGTAAGCCAAGCTAACTTTTGTCAAGGAGGACCCGTTGCCATATTTGCAAAAATGATAAACACAAAACCATTGCTTGTCCTCTTACAAAATCATCTCAATTCATGTCTAAAACTCAAGTACTTAATGCTAGTTACATGCTTATGAGAAAGAATGGCTCTACTTATGCTAAATATGTTGGTACACCCAATGAAAAGAAAGATGTGAAGGCTATTTGGGTGCCCAAATGCTTGATGACTAACTCAAAAGGACCCAAGAAGAAGTCTTGGGTACCTAAAACCCAAGCTTGAATTTGTGTGCGTAGGTGAACTACAAGAGCGGTGGCCGGCATTGGATATTTGATAGCGGTTGCACTCAACATATGACCGGTAGCTCAAGTATGTTCACCTCACTTGAAGAGGAGAATGACCCCGAACACAAGATCACATTTGGGGATAACTCCAAGCGAAAGGTAAAAGGTATAGGTAAAATTGCAATATCCAATGACCTATCCATCTCTAATGTGCTCTTGGTGGAAGCGTGCAACTTTAATCTCCTCTCCGTTGCTCAAGTGTGCGATTTGGGTTTTGATTGCTTCTTTTCCATCAACGGAGTTCGTGTTGTTTCCACTAAGGATCAAAGTGTTGCATTCGAAGGCACCCGGTTTCAAAACTTATATTTGGTTGATTTTTCAAACCGTGAAACTTTTCAAATCAAGACTTGTCTTATCTCTCAAACCACTCTTGGTTAGTTGTGGCATAGACGTCTTGGACATGTTGGAATGGGCACTTTGAAAAAGGTTTTTAAAAATAACTTGGTTGTTAGAGTGAAGGATGTCAAATTCGAGAAGAATCGTTTATGTAGCTCATGCCAAGCCGGCAAGCAAGTAGCTAATTCTCATCCGACTAAGACTTTTATGTCTACATCCCGACCACTTGAACTTTTGCATATGGATTTATTTGGCCCAACCACCTATGCGAGCATAGGCGGTAATTCTTATTGTCATGTGATTGTCGATGATTTCTCTCGCTTCACTTGGGTGTTTTTCCTTGCAAATAAATCTCTTGCCGGTGATGTGTTTAAAAGATTTGCTTTGAAAGCTCAAAAGGAATTTGACTCTTTTATTAAAAAGGTGAGGAGTGATAATGGCATCGAGTTTGCTAATACAAATGTTGAAGAATTTTGTGATGAGTTAGGTGTGAAGCACGAATTCTCGGCGGCATACACTCCCCAACAAAATGGAGTGGTGGAGAGGAAGAACCATACTTTGATAGAGATGGCAAGATCAATGCTTGACGAGTACAACACGCCGATGCTTTTTGGCGGAAGCCATCAACACGGCGTGCCATGCCATCAACCGCCTCTACCTCCACCGACTCCTTCACAAGACCTCATATGAATTACTAGTGGGACGAAGGCCCAACATCTCGTATTTTCGAGTCTTCGGTTGCAAGGTATACATCTATAAGAAAAGGACTCATTTGGGTAAGTTCCAAAAGAGGTGTGACGTTGGTATTATGTTAGGGTACTCCTCTCGCTCTAAAGCCTTTCGAGTTTTTAACAATTCTACTGGGCTAGTTGAGGAAGCCTATGATGTCAAGTTTGATGAAACTAATGGCTCGCAAAATGAGCAAGATTTGATAAGAAATGTAGGTGATGAGCCACCGCATGATGCTATGGAGTTGGGGGAAATTCGACCCTCATCGGAGGCACCAAAAGATGAAGTAATCACCCCCACCACCTCCATCGATGATCAAGTTCAAGACACCTCTCCAACAACTCAAGATCAAGCGGTGGACGGAGATGCGAACTTTGAAGTTGATCAAGCTCAAGGGGGAAACGTTGATCTACAAGTACCGCCCAACAACACCGCACTCTCTCCAAGGATCATCCCCTAGATCAAGTCATTGGCAATCTCAATCAAGGCGTAAGAACCCGTTCTCATACCGCTAATTATTGTAAGCATCACGCCTTTGTGTCTATTGTTGAGCCTAGGACCATTGATGAGGCATTGGCGGATGCGGATTGGGTGAACGCCATGTATGAAGAATTGAACAACTTCACCCGCAATAAAGTTTGGGAGCTTGTGGAAAGACCGAAGGATCACAATGTCATTGGAACCAAATGGGTCTTCCGCAACAAACAAGATGAGAACGGTGAAGTGGTGCGAAACAAAGCAAGATTGGTGGCATAACGTTTCACACAAATTGAAGGACTTGACTATGGAGAAACCTACGCCCCGCTGTTCGACTTGAAGCTATTCGGTTACTCTTGGCTTTCGCTTTCTCTATAACATAACTCTCTTTCAAATGGATGTTAAGAGTGCTTTTCTAAATGGTTTTATTGATGAACTTGTCTATGTCGAGCAACCGCCGGTTTTGAAAACCTCAAACACCCAAACCATGTCTATAAGCTCACTAAGGCGCTTATACGGTCTCAAGCAAGCTCCTAGAGCATGGTATGAGCGTCTTAGGGACTTCCTCTTAGAAAAGGGATTTAAAACCGGTGCGATTGATTCCACATTGTTTCTAAAGCCACTTGAAAATGATCTATTTATTTGTCAAATATATGTGGATGATATTATTTTGGATGCACTAACAAATCTAAATGCAAGGACTTTGGCGAGATGATGTCCAAGGAATTTGAAATGTCTATGATTGGAGAGCTCACTTTCTTCCTTGGATTTCAAATCAAGCAACCGGAAGGACCTTTATTTGTCAAGAGAAATATACAAAGAACCTTCTCAAGCGCTTTTCAATGGGCGATTGCAAATCGATCAAAACACCAATGGCCACTAATGGGCATCTTGATTTGAACGAAGATGGAAAGCCCGTAGACCAAAAATTTATCGCTCCATGATCGGTTCGCTTTCTATCTTACCGCTTCTCGACCCGATATTATGTTTAGTGTGTGCATGTGTCGCTTTCAAGCATCCCCTAAGGAAGTGCATCTTGTTGCCGTAAACGCATTTTGAGATATCTAAAATCACTACTAGTCTAGGTCTTTGGTACCCCAAGGAGCGCGTGTTGAGCTTCTTGGCTATTCCGACTCGGATTATGCGGTTGCAAAATTGATCGCAAAAGCACCTCGGGGTTGTCACTTGTTAGACGCTCACTCGTGTCATGGACTTCGAGGAAGCAAAACTCCGTGGCGCTATCTACATGAAGCGGAATATGTAGCGGGAGTTGTTGTGCTCAACTCTTATACATGACTCGGATGCTTAGTGACTTTGGGTTAAAATTTGAAAAAGTGCCACTTCTATGTGATAATGAAAGTGCGGTGAAAATAGCCAACAATCCGGTCCAACATTCCCGTACAAAGCACATCGACATTCGACATCAGTTTATTCGAGACCATGTTGCAAAGGGTGACGTTGTGCTTGCCTACGTGCGAACGGAAGACCAATTGGCGGATATTTTCACCAAACCCTTGGATGAAGCACGGTTTTACAAATTAAGGAATGAACTCAACATACTAGATAGATCAAATGCGTGTTGATTGGTTTTATGACTTTTGGGTTTTATTTGAATTTTTCCATTTGCTTATGACCCTTGTCACATTTAGGGGGAGTTCAGTTTCAACTCATGATCTCAAAACTCCCTCTAGTGGTGAAAAAGATAAATTTGATTTTGGGTGAGCACATTCTTGTCCTATATTTCAAGCCAAAACAAATTTGAGCTTAATAGACAATCCTTATCTTCTTACCATTTCAAACTTCTAGTTTTGAAAATCTTACCCCTTTGAAAAAATTCGCTCCATATGCATATTTGTTCTCTTGAAAATCATATGGCATCAAAATTGTTGAAAATATTTGAAAAGAAACCAAAATTCAAAAACATGTGCTTAAACTCTAAAGTGAACCCCTATGCTCGATTTTCATGCCTATGTGAGAAATCAAGGCAAAAGTTGGGTTCGCACATTTTGTTGATCTCTAAGATTAAAATTTGGGTTTTTGAATTTAACTTGATTTCATTTGTCACATTATAATCTTATCCCTTCAAAATTAAATCTTAGAAAATCACTTCAAATTGCTCACATTTGAATCTTCGTATGAATTTTGAGCAAAAATGGAGATCATCACTTCAAAATATTATTTTTATATAATATCTCTCGTATTGGTGGGGCCCACTGGTCAGTAGTGCCAGCAGCTGCGTTTTCAGCCGTCTTCGGACGCCGTCCGGCCACTCTCAGACGCCGTCCGATCGCGTGTTGCATGCACCGCATACCTCCTGTCGGACGCTGTCCGGTAGCCATCGGACGCCGTCCGACAGCGTGTTATCCGCGCTGCAGCTCACCTGTCGGACGCCGTCTGGCCTCTCCGCGACCCCGTCCGACGAGGTTCCCTGTGCGCTGCACCCTTGCTGTCGGACGCCGTCCGTAACTGCGTCGGACGCCGTCCGACAGACCTAATCGCTGAATCGCTTATAACTTACCCTTCCGCCTCCCTCTCTCCTCATTTGATCTCCTCTCTCCTCCCAAACCGGCGCCGCCCCCTTTTTCTCTCACGGAAGTCCTCCGGCGACCTCCGCGATCTCCACCACCACCGGCGGCCTCCTCGTCGTCCTCTTCGATCCCCTCGCGTGGATTGGAACCGACGGCCCGTTCAGGCGCCTCGTCTCCGTCGTGTTCCCTCCTTTCCCTACAGGGAAGGGCCTTGGGACGATCTCCTCATGTGGCGGCTTCCTCCTTCCCTTTAGGGCTCGTAACGGCTTCCGCCTCTATTTCCGTTAAATTTGGTCGTTTACCGAGTTCTAGGTTTGAATAGGTTTTCCCGCGTTCGTGTTCAGGGTTGGACCGTGGTGGGTTGGCACCTTCAGTGGATCGTTGGACAGTGGCAGGTTGTTCTGATCTGTGGTCACTTGGTCAGAGGGAGCAATTCGAGATGTCGAAATCATTGAAGAAGTTTGGGAGGGCTTTGAGCAGGACCCTGAGTGGTCGTCGTGACAGCGGCAGTAAGGGCGATCCAGATTACATAGATGAGACGGCTAGCAGTGCCGCTCCTCCTCGTCCAAGCAGAGTAACTAGAGCGGACATTCAGCAGCAGCCTGATCAGGGACTCCATTGGACTCGGATGGCGGGATCTTCCTTTGCCACCACCGAGGATCTTGATGATGAGACATTCGCTGAGGACCCTATTGATGAGGATGTCACTGAGACCGTGGTTGCTGAGGACGACCCCGTGGATGATATGGTTCTAAAGCTATCTATGGAAACTTTGAGGAAGAAGAGGTCGGTTACTTATGCCAGATGGTACCCTCAGCGGCGAGAGGATACCAGGGATTTCAGGTTCTACACCAAGTTTCAGAAACAATTGTACATGTGCTTCTCTGCTCCCTCGACTGGCCCTAGGGACCCTCACTGTGTAGACTGGACAGAGATATCCGCAGTGGCAGGACCAGAGGTACACACTATATTCAGCTCCACTCCTGGTTTGGCTGAATTGATTTCAAACAAGAAGTTGACCTGGAGCAAAGAGAGGAACTGTGAGTTCTTTGCTACTTTACTGATTGCCGAAGACGAGACAGAGTCAAACTATTATCATTCAGTTGATGGACAAGTTCAAAGGATCACAGTGGCCGAGATGAATCACACTTTGGGTACTCCAGATTCTGGCACTGATTTGAATGAGGTGTGCTATGAAGATGGTTTCTGGAGGGGCAAATATCCTCCTTTGGCTGAAGTCAGATTTATGTACCTGGATCTTGATGATGAAGAAATTAGTATAGATAAGGCAAATCGCCTGACGTGAGCCCCGCCCTTATTAATCTTATACTCAGAAGCACATTGTTTGTTCGAGGTGGCAATCGCGACAGAATTCTTCCCATTTGCAGCTGGTTCATGTTATTTCTTCTGACAGGCAAGACCATCAATGTTGGAGCTACCCTCTTGGGAGAATTTGATGACGCCATCTTTAGAGAAGTTAATAGGGCCCTACCTCTAGCGCCCTATATTGGCCTATTGCTTTCCGGGACTCGGCGGGTTTCAGAGATGAAGTAAGAAGTCGGACAAAGCAGAATCAAAAGCATCGATGAAGAACTTCACGAATTCTCTTGGGAGCAAGCCCAAGTTAGCTAGACTCGTGATGATGCTCCTCCACCACACCTGTCTTTGCTCCTCGCCGCCCTAATGCGACCATTTGTGCCAAGACTGTGCGAGCTCCTCGTCGTGATCCCTCCTCCATGGTATGATGTTTTGATAGGTGAGATGAGGGGGCTGCGATCAGACATGAGAAGCTTTCACACTGAAGTAAAAGAAGAATTAACAGCCACCCGCAGGGAAATGACAGATCTGGCAGGGCAGCAGACATATTTGGCAGATGAATTTGCAGAGTTCAAGTCAGCTGTTCAGTACATGGGGGCGATGTTTATGCCAGTGCCAGAAGGGGCAAATCCATATGCTTGGTATTCTCATGCCCACAACAGTTATCAGGCTTATGAGCAGCGTCAGGAGTTCCCTCGCCCACCTGTCTACCCACCACCAGTCCATCCTTGGGTATATCCTTCACGGCTCTGCACCTTCTCTGTGTCTCCACCATACCATATCCTCCTCTGGTAAGATTCATTTCACGGGTGGAGAAGTCGCTCGCCATCTCAACTTTTCTTTGCAAAATCCTCCTCCGACCTAGCTCTTTGATGATCAATCTTCTCCTCGGTCGGTACCCTCTGCGCAGACATATGCCTTTGTACAAGCGCCGCAGAGATCCGGGTTCTTCTTCAAAGGCGGACATGACGGAGGGCACGACATGGACCAAGATCAGCAAGAGTAGGATCTTTTCCGCTTGTGTCACTTGGTGACAAAGGGGAGAAGTTAGAGGGTTAGTAGTGGGTAGTGAGATCGAGGTTGTGTTTATTGTAATATTTTTATTGCCTCGATACTCGTTGAAATTTGTGGTTGTTAGCTTGGCTGGTTTTATGACATTTGAACCCTGTTGGCTTCTGAACTTTATTTATGCATGAATTTAGGGGGAGCTTCCTTTACTTGCACAACCTTGTGGTCGAGTTGTGATTATCTTCAAATTTGAAATTGCTCGCATATTTGTATTGCACTAACCCTTTTTGCAGCTCAAAAATTTTATTCTCTTTTGGGTTGTCATCAAGTGCCACAAAGGGGGAGATTGTGAGCATCGTTGAGCCCTAATTTTATTAGTAGCATTGATGTCAAATTAATTAATATAAAGTGCTAGGGGTTTTGGACTTCTTGGAACCCTAGCGAAGACTCGGCGATTTTATAAACCCTAATTTGAAGCGTCGATAATTTTCTCGAGCTGCTCCAAGATTTCAAATGCGTGACCCAAGCGAGAGAAGAGGTCACGTATAGATTAGGAGTAGTTAGGTTTATTTCTGTTTTTCGTCGGATTTCAAAAGGGTTCAATATCTCGGACTATGCCGGATCTTTGCGAATTCTTGAAAAACTCGATTTCCGTAGTCCACTGCATCTATAAATACCCAAATATCCCTTTGTGAGATTTCTAGAGAAAGAGAGAAACCCACCTAAATTTCCCCCTAACCTTTTAGCCGAAAATCCATTACGGACGACGCGTCAGTAATCACCGGACGGCGTCCGTAAGGTTCAGATCTGGTCTTTCGCATTTGTCGGACGGCGCTCGAGGGCGCCCGGTCCTTTGTATCAAATCCTTTGTCGGACGGCGTCCGGTAAGGTTAAAAACCGAGGCCCTTTCTGGTCGGACGGCGTCTGGGGGGCCGTCCGGTTAGCCAATTTCCAGCGCACTCCCACTATCGGACGGCGTCCGGTTCTTACCTGACGGCGTCCGATCAGCTGTTTTCCGTGAGCGATCTTCACTGCTTGACGGCGTCCGGTGTGCCGTCGGACGGCGTCCGTAGAGGCTAACGGCTAGTCTTTTGTCCTCTTCCGAGGGGCAGCGGCTAGTTTTGCTCTAGGGCTATAAATACCTATCTAGTGGTGGTTATTTCGAGGTTTGCTGCCCACTTCACCTACCACATTCATAGCTCATCAATTAGGTGATCTAGAGCCATTCCTCCACCCACAAATCATCGAAAGCCACAATCCATCAAACCCCAATACCGAGCTTCATGGAAGTCCTTCGATCCGCATGATCGGGCGTTTGGCTTGTAACTTCGAAAATATCCTTCGTGGAGGCGAGGGCTTGGGAGTAGGCCTTGGCGTGTGGCTACTCTCGAGTCGGTGTCACGGGTGATTGAGTCCACCTCGCGGAGTGGCGGAACGACTCACGGGAGTGAGTGAGGCGGTAGGCTCGAGAGCGAGCCGTCCTCAGCGCAAGGGGTAGCCTCAACGAGAGTAGGAGTTGCGGCTCGAACTTGGTCAAACAAACACCGTGTCACTCTCTCATTTAATTTCCGCATTTACTCTCTCGCATTGTTTGTGTTCATTTGAATGCCTTGTCATAGTTGCTTTGTGATTTATTTATAGTTTCCGCTTACTTGACTTGCAACTAGGATTGGGTCATTCTTAACTTGTTGCTTAATTAAGAATAATTTAAGAAAAGAAATTAAAATTGCCTATTCACCCCCCCTCTAGGCCTTAGGATCCTCTTTCACTTTATTTGTTACAATGGCGAGCGGAGGGATTGGTGATGATGAATTTTTTATGGAGATGTTTGGGATTCATCCGGATGACAGAGTTGAACCTGCGGCAGCCGGTGAGGCCGTAGAAGCCACCGAGGTAGATGAGGAAGCCGGTGAGGCCGTAGAAGCCACCGAGGCCGATGAGGAAGCCCGTGAGGCCGTAGAAGCTACCGAGGCCGTAGAAGCCACCCGGTCCGGTCAAACCGATTACCGATCACGCCACGAGGTCAAAGTAAGAGGTCAAGTCAAGGCACATAATCACCGAAGTCACGAGGAAGGCGAGCCTCTGAAGCCAAAGATCGGCGATTGGGCGTTTAGATCGACTTCGGAACGATTGTTAGGGACCACGTGCCCATTAGCATTGTCAAATGGGACGACGTACCTGCAGACCTCAAGAACACCTTATGGACCGATATGAAACAAGTTTTCACCTTCCCCGAAGGGACCGAACAGAAGGTGAAGAGTTACACATTGAAGAAGATGGCAATGGCATTCCAGACGTTCAAGAAGAAGTTGAACAACGAGTACGTTAAGAATAATGTACTCCCTGACTTCAATAAATACCCAAAGCTGCAAGATCATTGGGATGAATTTATAGGGTACAAAACTTCTCAACAAGGTCAGAGTATGAGTGAAAAGAATAAGCAAAATACGGCGAAGAAGCAATACCACCATCGTCTCGGTCCTGGTGGTTACCGCAAGGCGATACCCAAATGGGAGAAGAGGAACATGACACGCTTGTAAAGGTGTCGAGCCCGTAACAATGAGATGGTCCGACAGATCGAGGAATTGGTTCTTTGGTCATGACGGCGGCCTTGACGACGACGGTAGGCCAGTTTTTGGTGAAAGGATCAGAGATGTTGCAAGAAGGCTTCAAGAGGCGCACGAAGAGTCGGCCCAAGGCATCTTCGTGCCAAATAGGAGAACGATGAGCTAACCAGGCCCTCTAACCCCGAGCACCTCGGACGCGTACGAGGCGTTGGCGTCGTCCGTGGAAGGTTGGTTTCCAGGATGCGAGACTTACAGAGTCGGTCGAGGAGCAAGGGCCGACAGCACAACACCTCCTCGACCTTGAAGAGCAATCAGCGCAACACAAAGCGAGCATACAAGAAACAAATCCAAGAGATGTGCGGCTAGCCTTGAGCCTACGTCATTAGCCCTCCATGCGGCGGAGCAATTTGTGCTTCGATTGGCTGCCAAGAAGACTTGGCCCGCTATCCCGTGGGCGACATCACGCACCGACACCTTGTGAGCTGCACTTGAGCGCGGAACCTCTCCATCAAGGCATTTGAGGCATGGCTTTCCCAATGGAGGCGAGGCGAGGTCATCCATGGCCAACAGATACCCCGAGCCACGCCAAGGTCTCCGTGGAAGAGGTATGCAGGTACGAGGACCTTGACCTCGACATTGAAGGGGTGATGGGACCACGAAGCTAGGAGAAGCAAGACACAAGATCGTGGGTGTGTGGCATAAACGGTTCATAATTTTCAAAGGTAACATGCCCGTGTCCTCTCCACGGTCTCAGATCAACTCTGAACGAAGTTCTCTCACACGAAACTCCAACTAACACACCAGCCAAGACAGACCACCCTACTAAGCAAATAGCTCCCAAGAAGGTGCCGGCTAGGTCAAGCCGGCGTGATGGGGGGCCTTCACCTCTCAAGAAGACAGGGCCTAGGTTATCCAGAAAAAAGACACCTCTGAAGCTGCCGTATGATATGACCGAAGAGGAAACTGAGCGGATAGTAAGAGGCGAGGTCACCGCACATTTTGCGAACAAACCAACTCCACCGAGGGTCCAGCCCGGTACAGACGAATGGCACAAAGGCAAGAGGTGTATCTTATCGTAGAAGGATAGGGAACATCAGAGGAGCAGATTCCAGAAGAGGAAGCGCAAAGGAATTTCTACATTGAAGCTGGGCTTGATCCAGAAATGGTCTTGGGCCTTAAGGACATCCCCGTTGCAGAGGTACAATGGAAATATGTGAAAGGTGGATCGCTCGTAAGGCGTGAGGAGCTTCCCCGCCTAACAACGAAGATGCGGCAACTTCATGATTGGTATTTGCGCGCAGCCGAAAATGGTATGGAAATGTTCAGCGTCGTCTTCAAGCAACACCATTTCTACCGCAGGGATTTTGAATTCTTGATTCAATTTGAGGTTCTGCATTACTTATATCAGGGATTGGTGGTCGACGTCGCCATGGTGGTTTGTTGGGAGCTGTAAGTGTATTCTTTGTAAATTTCGATCGTGCCAGCCGGTATACTATACTAACTTCGAGGCCTAAATCAATTTTTCTTATGTAGAATGGAGATTAAAAGATACGCAATGGAGGGAATCCATGAATTTGGCTTTTTTGACCCATTGGTCATTAACGAGTACATGGCTAACATGAGCGCACAACGAACAGAGACCACCATTTACGAAGGGCTAATGGCACAACGACACAAAAGATATATACTTCTACCCTACAAATTTAGGTATGTGTTTTCGTACCACCTTATTTTAATTCCTTTTGTTAACACTGTTGAAACTAATTAGTAAACCGCGTTGACATATATTTGTGCAGCTTTCACTGGATCCTTTTTATTATAGAGCTAAATCATAGCAGGATCACGGTAATAGACTCGAAAAGGGGACCAGTTGAAAAGTACAAACACTTCCTCGCCATGCTCAACCGGTACATTTCTCTTCCATTCATATCTTACTATTTCTGTTTCTCCATATCAAACAAACTCAATTATATATAACTTGTAATCAAATGTGCATTGCCTTTCAAGCGTCCGCAAGAATACCGTGGGAACATTCAAGACACGTTTCGACTTGCACATCGCTAAACATGTATGTATATCATATTATGAGTATTTTGTTAGTTAACGTAATTTCCATGATCTATTTCACGATTTCAACTCGTCGATTACAGGTCTTGTATCAACCACCGCAAACAATTTATGCGGATACTATGTGTGCGAGATGATGCACAACTTCATCGAGGGCACACCGAGTACACAAGAAAAATGCAGGATTTGGGATGAGTAATATATAATTACTACCTTAATAACGCCTAGGTAGCTACGCAAACATTTTCTATAGTTTGAAAGATTGATATGTTAATTCCTATTTAATGATAGATTCCCTAAAGTTGGCAAAAAAAGGTTTGGAAAAGGTCGGAACTATCGCGGTGCGTGTCAAAGCAATTCAAGAGCAAATCGACGGCTTCCTTTTAGATGAGGTCATAAATCCGATGGGCGAGCATCACCACCCTACACTTACTAAGATTCCAGAGCCTTCAAAAAATACTAGCCAACCGTCGAGGAGCGATGCTCGTAAAAGATCCCGATAAAAAGTGTATGTGCCTTGTGTACATTGTATGATACTTATGTCTAGCTAGCTACCTAATACATATTTGTTGTTTAACAAAGGAGCAGATTGAAGATTTCATGGCGTGGAGTCACGGAGTCTTTGGCCCCGAAGGTTATCTTTTGAGAACTGCCCTTCCCCTTCTTATGTTCTTGACGAAATCTGAAAGATAGAAGGTAAAGATCAAATTTATATATCCGATTCGTTGTTGGTTACTTGGTTTGGTGGTGTTATTCATGTGGCGCCGCAAATTTTAAATAATAGCATGTTGCCATTTCTCTGTTTTTGTTAGATAATATTGTTTAATTTGGGTTGTAGGAGGAGGTCGCTAGGGTCAACGATGGTGCAAAGGCATGATACAAGACAATGATCTCGAGAAAGTGACAACGCCGAGTTCGACAACGCCTCAAAGTGGCTTGGTGTGACATGACCCAAAATTGTTTGATCGATGATGTTGTCCAATGAAGGTGTTAGCGAAATCAAATCAAAGTTAAAAATGGGTGCCACCGTGAATACTAGCCGATCTTGCCAAATTGGGAGAAAGTGTATTGTAATACATATTTGTAAACTCTGAATATTTGTAATTGCACAGTATGGATGATTGCACGATGCCCAGAGCCATTCTGACGTAATACATATTTGTAATATTTAATGCTATTTCGATTTTAGTTATCAACCAGCTGTGCTTTTGCTAATTGTGTTAAATGTGGTTTAGTTAGTGACTAAATAAGCATAACATTCAAAAAATACACCTCAGTCCCGGTTGGAACAACCAACCGGGACCAAAAGTGTCCCCAGTGGCACTATTTGGTCGCCACATATGCACATATTAGTCCCGGTTGGTAGTTAAAACCGGACTAATACATATATCTCAATCCGGTTGGAGTAACCAACGGGATCAATAGAGCTACTGCATTCGGCGGCTTATCGAGAGAGATTTAGTCCTGTTCAGAATTCTGATCGATGCCCAGCAGCATCGATCTCAGGCCGCCCGGCTCAAAACCGGATCAAGCTCGTTCAACCGGATCAACGCCTTTCCGTAGTAGTGGCAGTTACCAGGCAGGCGGGCTCGGAGAGCCCGGCCCACTGTCCCGGGCAGGGCCGGGCCTACATGGAGGGGTATGCATATGGCCAGACGCGCGGGCCCACGCTGCCAGGCCCATATGCAGTGTGCGTATGCGGCGTGGGGGCATTTAACACCCACACTGAAGAGCCTAGCAGAGTACCCGAGTGGGCGCACTGGGCTCACGCCCACAACGGCAAAGCCCAGGCAGCCCTGTGCTGCCTGTCACCGAAAAGTGGGTCCACGGAAGGGGGCCGTGGATGTAAGGGGCGCATTGAGTCGCTGCTTCCTGTTGGGGTTGTTTTTTAGCACTCTTGGCGGTTGTTTTGGGCCCCTCTCGCAGAACTAGTTCAGCATGCATGTGGACTCTTCGATCTCTCTCTCTAGTCTGAACAACAATGCCAGGATTTCTATAGAAATGCAGATAGACACAGAGAAAAGAGAGAGGGGTAGAGACTAGAGAGAGATGCGGTGAAAGAGATTAAACAAGAGCTTGGGCCTGGCCGAGCTGACCTGCATGCAGATGCATGCAGTAGGGGACTGGGGACGTACGAGCGGCAGTGACGCAGCAGCAGCAGCGCGGCTGTTGCACCATGATGAGCTGAGATTAGTTCATCTCCCCGCTTTCCCCAATTCTTTGGCGCCATCGATCACTTGCATGCCAGCGTCCATGTCTTGTTGAATTGTCTGTGCGGCTGTACCACGGCCTGACCGCTCGGTCCCTCTCTTCAGAGAGTGTGCATGGTTCGTGATCTTTCACGCTCGGGCACGGGACACGTAGCTTGTCGCGTGCCGGGTAGTTTTCCGTTTTTCGGTGCACGCGAACGTAACACAGCTGCATGCAGAGAGAGACGGGGCGTGCAGGTTTGCAGGCAGGCCGGCGATCCGACCAATGATTGGTCGAGGTAGCGCAACTGCAAGCGCGGGGGTGGGACCGGGCTGACAGTGCCCGTCCATGCATCGTCCATGCTCTGCCTGTCTACTGGCCTGCTACTAGCACTACAAGCCCATATATCCATCCCCCCAACGCGATGGCTTAAACTTTGTTTCGTTTCGCCGCCTGCGTGTCTCGTAGCGTTTTATTGGTTCCTCTGGATCATCGGAGCTAGCTAAGCCTAGCACACACAGGCAGGAATCCCTGCAGATCGATGAAGCCATAAGCCATTGGTCCATGCATGTGCCCGGCCGTCACAGATCGATGCATGCATGGTCAGACTACTCTCGGATAGTAATAGTAGCTCGCATGCAACCAGCTAGCTGGGCGCAAGCAAGCAGAGATCGATGTCTAACTTTGGCAGGACACGAGAGAGGCGATCTAACTAGGAGAGTGCCGATCTGATTAATTCATCAGCCTGCGTGCGTGACGATCGACATGCATGGTACTGGTAGCAGCCGGTGCTCTCTTGGAATCCATGCGTATGCATGCAGCGCGCAGCAGCTAGCCGCAGCTCCTGCGTTTTCTTGGTCCACAACTCCACGTTCAGTACTGTGCAGGGTGCACGTACTGCTAGCTGCGTGACTGCGCTGGTCTTGTGCCGGGGGCCTCCTGCCTGATCCGGCCGTGGCGTCACAAATGAACCATATATATAATTAAGTTAGACCGGTTGAGATACCCTTAACAAATCCTAAATATATAATACAAAACAAATAAATATCGATAAAACAGTGATATGAAGTGTAAGTAGTAGATGACTAGTGACTAAACCGATCTAAGTTGGACACGAATACAGGATTGATGATCTGGCCCTGATCAATCTTTTTTGGTCGCTATGTTAAAAGCAATGAAGTAAACAGTTTGCCTATTTTTGTAGGCGCCTGCGATTAGGGGTAGGTTGCAGGGGACTTCGATTTCCAAACAATTTCAACTATTTTTCCACCAAATTTACACAGGAGATAAAGGGTAATATGCATGGGATTTGACCTTCTTCCATGTCTATGGCCGCGTCGCACGGCCATCTTCTCCATCTTTGGTCGTTGACGGCGCTGTGAGTTTCAGATTAGGGTTTAGGTGTCTTCGTGTTCCCACGGGGTTGAGGGATGTCGGGGGTGGCGAGGGGCTAGAGGTGGGGTGGGATTCGTAGTGGGAGCAACGGGTACCGGAGCCACAGGAACGGTCGAAGACTAGTGGGTTGGCAGGAGGGATCGACACCGACCATAAGATTTAGAGTGGGCGGGGCAGGCCGGCGGTGGAAGGAAGGGAGGCGGCGAGGGCGCCGCTGTCCGCAGGCAGTGGTCGGAGGTGGCAAAGGAGAAGGTGGAGGCACACAAAGCGGCGGCAATGATGAGATCCAAGCGGGACTCGGGAGTGAGTAGGGGATGACGAGGGAGAGGAGGCTTGGAGAGGCGGATCAGGAGGAGTAGTTGTGCTTGGTCATATATCTAAGTTGTTCCTTTTTTATCATATCACTATACCAAAAAGGCATATCTGTGCCGATTCATAATTGGCATTTTGTGTTGGTTTTTGAACCGGCACAAATAAAATGTGTAGATTGACGAACCCACACAAAAGAGGACATCTACGACAGTTCTAGCCACTAACCGGCACAGATAATAGGTTATTTTGTGCCTGTTAGTGGCTAGAACCGATATAGATAGTGATTTTTCAAAACGCAATTTTGGGCATAAAAAAGGTGAAAAAAAGCTTAAAAAGTTACCTACCACCTACTGCCACCTTTACAGATGTAGCACGATTTTTGGTACGAAATCTAACTTTGCTTCACCCAAAATTCAAACCCAAGACCTCTTGATTCTACCCTCACCTCCATGACCGTCTCACCACACACCATTTAATGTTGAAATTGAATATGCAGTCCATTTAACATATGTTTTCTAAATCTTTCATCATCCTTTTTGGCATGTAAATGACATCAAAAAAAAAAATCAACTACAAAGTTGTATATCTTGTCTAAGGCTACCTTTTGCATGTAAATTTTATCTCTGTGATATTTTATTTAAATAAGCTATAATTTTTTTTATCCTTGTGATAATTATTCTGTCATCTATATGGCTTCAAATGAAAATGTTATCAACTACAATGTTCTATATCTCCTCGTGAGATACGATTTACATATAAAGTTTGTTTTCATCTAAGCTAGCTAGTATGAAAAAGTTATGAAATTCATAAGGTGTAAAATTTCTGTAAATGCATATATGTGGTGGCTCGTAGTTAGAATTGGCACAAATGAATGAGTATATGTGCCAATCCATGGTTGAAATCAGAGCACATGCACGTGCTTATCCCGCCCTATATATCTATCTATCTATCTATTATCTACTATCTATATAAAGCAGAGTTAAACGGAGCCACCACATTAATCCTAAAATCCTAGAAATTCTCACGTTA
Organism: Raddia guianensis; assembly: GCA_036346415.1. Lineage (NCBI taxonomy): Eukaryota > Viridiplantae > Streptophyta > Magnoliopsida > Poales > Poaceae > Raddia > Raddia guianensis. Next base: position 17,406,796 of record CM070536.1, read on the forward strand.
ATCGAAAAATAGTAGAAATTGTCACGTTAATCATAGAAAAAAGAAAAATCTACGTACATCATTGAATATGGATATTATTATAACAAACCACTGAAGCTGATCTATATATTAGAGATAAAACTCTAAATCTAATTTGATATATTATCTATATCTTAACACAAATCTAGATCTATATAAAGCATAGTTAAACGGAGCCACCACATTAATCCTAACATCCTAGAAATTCCCACGTTAATCAAAAAATAGTACAAATTCTCACGTTAATCATAGAGAAAAAGAAAAAATCTACATCGTTGAATATGGATATTATTATGTAAATTTAGCCGTTAATATTAACCTATATAACAAACTACTGAAGATGATCTATATATTAGAGATAAACTCTAAATCTAATATGATATATTATCTATATCTTAACACAAGTCTAGCCGCGCAAACGCGCGAGTCACCTTGCTTGTTATATTATTAAAGTAGCGGAAAACGGATCCACCACGTTAGTCCAAATCACCCAGATTATGTCAGCCGTTCGATCAACGGTGGGACCAAATTATAACGGCCTAGATCGATCAAAGAAATTCTCACATAAATCAAGAAAAAAATAAAAGATATATGCCGCTGATTTTTGTGGGGCTGGATTATAACGGCTTAGATTAAAAGAAAGATATTAGAAATTCGGATTAAATACTAAAGATGATACATCATGGTTATTTTAGATTACCGGTAGAACCAAATTATGATGGCCTAGATTAATCAATGAAATTCTCACATAAATCAAGAAAAAATAAAAGATCTATGCGGCTTATATTAGAAGAAAATGTTAGAAATTCAGATTAAATACTAAAACTGATATAATATATTAGAGATAAACTCTAAATTTGATCTGATATATTAGATATAGATTATGAGTTAGAGATAAACTCTATATGCCGAAACAAATCTAGCCACGCAAAGACGTGGGTCACCTCGCTCGTTCTTTATGTACAGAGACAAATACCTTATATGTGCCCATTATTCTTATTTTACCGACACAAATAATCCGGTACATACAAGTGTTTTTGTTGTAGTATATGGCCAGAAAATCGACTGCACAAAACAAAAAATTGCGCCTGTTGACTAGTTGGTTCCTAAAGTAAATTGCTTCGTGACCTTTGCTATCATTTTTTAAGCCTTTAGAGATCTGCCCATGCCAACACCACGCCTAACGTTTGGGTGACGTCTTTTATGTACATGCATAAGGGAGTGTCTAAAATACAGTATATTGCACGAAGTGTCAGTGTATATATCACTTGATGAGCCTTTCCATGTTAACTTAATCTTTTGGGTTAAAAGATCAATTTGATCTCTGACAACGTAATTCAACTCCTTGGTTGCGTACTTATTGAGATTTTGGCGAATTGGCTTGGGCATGTGGCCTGTTTGGTTGCTGACTAATATTGTCTAGGTTAACCTTAGTAAAGTGTGGCAAGCCACAAAAGTGTGGCGAAGAAATTTCGCGCCACACTTGTGGCAAGCTATAAAAATTGCGATCTATGTCTATGACATATGGTCCAAGTGATTAAGAAAAGTGTGCAAGCCACAACATTGATGAACCAAACACATGCTAAACAAACTGTGGCGCGCCTAACGTTAGGTGTGGCAGACTTAGCTGCGAACCAAACAGGCCCTCATAAATCCACCATCAGCCGAGCTCGAGTGACGCAATGGGGCCTCGCAAGCTCCCTGACCACGACACGCGGACATGGCCACCTAAGAGAGAGAGAGCGAGAGAGAGAGAGAGGGGGGGGGGGAGGGAGGGAGCACTGATCATGTTCTTTACCATACTGCCATCGCATCCGTCATCTTTGCTATCCCTCTCCTTCCAACTGCAAAGTTGTTTCCATGAATTGATGCTGGGTGACAGCGCTTTAATGGGTTCTATTCTGCCTTTCCCAACCATACAAACATAACTTTTGCATCTGGATCCACCAAGGCACCAAGGCAGAATGCATTGCCAACCAATTTTATTTATTACCAGGGAAAAATATGACGAAAAAAAGGATGAAAGAAACCAGCCATATGAATCTTATCCTAACCATCATTGCAGCTTTATAAAGATGGTGCTATCCAATGACCTAATCGTTATACCACTGAAAGTAGTTAAAAAAAGAAAGGAAAAGTGCTCTTAATCAACCAGGTCAATCAAAGAATGATATTGCTTGTTCAGGATCGAGTTTATTAGGCAGGAGTGCAGGATCGAACAAATGATCGCGATCTGTATTCAGTGATATGAATGAACGGTCGTTCGTTCCTATGGAGAAGCGCCCGTGAATAAAGCAGATAGTCGCATCAGGGCTTCACCTTTTTCTCCGCTATGAACAAAGACAACTACGTACTGATCTCGCTTAGATTATCAAATTATTCATGTGTCAAACATGGGTGAGTTTTTAAATTGTTCGCATGTGTTGTATGCTTGTAGCAGTTAACATCAGGCTAAAAGCGACTTGAAGATGGATTAATACAATACGAAACGAAGATATTTTTTATGGCACTAAAGAGCTAGAACGAGCAAGGCCACATGATCCAAAGCTGAAGGGAGTGTGAGTGAGAAAGCATGGTACTACTACACTACTACTGGAGTACTCGTCCAAGGAGTTCTGTATGCAGCTCTGTCCAGATCTAGGCAGGTACTACAATGGTATTGACAAAACTGAAAGGTTTGATAGATTCCTACAAAGTGGGACAGTCATGAAAGGGAAAAAAAAAGCAGGAAAAAAAAGAGAAAAAGAGCTGCTCAAATGTAGGTATATATATGATCCAGTGGTCAGGCAGACAGGCGTAAAAGGACGATTACGACCTGGAAGCGTGAGCTGTGCAAACTGAAAACTGACCAGCAAACGATGGGTGGCTTGTAGCACGCTGTACTTGTAGTACACCGGCCAACTAATTAACGTCCATCAGTTTGTACCGTCCTGTACAGCCCTGCCAGATCAAAGTTTTCGCATCAGTTGCAACTTGCACACAGTGCAGGCACGTTCACGTAGAGGTGTTCTCTGCAGTGGAAATGGCGTCGCCTTCTCGCGTACGGCTAGGAAAGCATGCTGATGTTGCTGCTGCCAATGGTGAAAAAGAAAACACGCAGGGGCTCTGCGGCAGTGTGGCACAGTAAACAGCAAACAGTAAACGATGGCAGCGCAGTCGAAAAGCTTTCTGCGCAGACAGGACCAGTTGACTGAATAGTATACCACTCGAAATTTGAGCGAGTAGCTCAGCTGATTCGTAGTACAGTCGTTATTGTAGTGTAACTAGCTGAGATTACGCTCCCATGGTGCGCCGAGGGAAAGGATGTCTGGAAAGCTGGCTTACATGGATGTCATGCACCGTGGACTTGAAAACACTGTGTTTGTTAGCCTAGCGGGGCACAAGCGGTTTTCTTATCGACCAGAAGCTTCCGGTGTTGATTAGCACAACAAGTAGAAACGTTAACTGGGGATGAGTTAGACAGCATGAAGCAAAACGGTGCTGTCTGACTGCTAACAAACTTGACTGAACAAATGTACTGCTAAACAGGGCTGGTCGTCTCGTAGCGTCGTAGCCGTTAATGTAAGTAAATAAACATTGTCATCCATGTATTAACGGCCTGGTAAATAACTTGTAGTGATAGAGTAGTGATAGGAAACCTTGTCCAATGAATGCATCCACTATTGTTTGTTCTTTTCGTTGCTCTATTAGTGGCAGCAAACGCAGCACAATACCAGGACGGCCCTAGTAGTGGCAGCAAACCAGCAAACGCAATGGCCCGCAAGGACGAAGAAAGGAGCATACACGGCCGCGGCAGTGAAAGCCCATCAAACACGGCACGAAACAGGAAGAGACGCGGCAGGAAAATGCCCACGCGCCCAACCAAAACGAACAGAAAGCAAGAAGGAACGTACTAAGCAAATGCCCACGTGTCCAGCCAAAACGATCAGTGTTCCACGTGTCCAGCCCAAACGATCAGTGTTCGGCTTTGTACTTCTATATTGATATTGATTCAAAGCTAAGTTACTACGGGTCAAAACCTAATTACGCCTGTGAAATTCCGTAGTTGGTACTACTACTATCAGAGCAAGTTTAAGGGCAGAAATAGTTGGGCAAGTTTTGACACTAGACAGTCTACTGCTCTAGTGCCAATAGGCCTTAGACGGGCTAGGCTTAAAGGAAATAACCGTATCTCCGGCCCAGCAAAGCCTTAACGACACAATACCCAAGATGCTCAAGGCCCAATTAGTTCTTGTCCCGTCGTCCTCTTTTTTTCCCCCGAATTTCATAAGATTCTCACTGCCAAAAACCAAGTCAGCTGACTTAACCATTAAAGCGTCATAACGATAATCCATCCGTTCTGATAGAAATAGAGGCTGCAATCGCAAAGAATCCAATTGCATGCGGAGTTTCTGGCTTGTTTCCTACGATTAAGAACAAGCTAAACGCTAATTCGAGCTCGATTGTCTCCTTCCCTGAGTTCTTCAGCCGCTGCAATGGAGCCATGGAGGCCTGTAACAAAAAGAAGCAACAATGGTCTAAGAATATGGCCATGTGACCCTGTGGGGTACAAAAGCTTGCGATTTTGGAGGTGTGAAGCTTACCTTAATGTCTCAGCTAGATGCGCAGGTGGGCTTGCGAGGGGGAAGCTGGTGATGAGGCGTTCTCTGAAAACGAACGGGAAAATACCACAAAGTGAGTTTTTAACACTGAAGAAACCTGCCAAAGTTGTTCAGTTGAAACGAGGATCCAGCTGACCTTTAGCTTGGGTTTCAGAGACTCAACTGCAGCACTTGAGCTGCTATTTGCAGCCTGCTGAAGAGACAGCAAGAAGCAGGGTTAGACACCTTTTCTGATGATTTGCCATGCCTGAATATTTGTTCCTTCTTTTTCCCCCTCTTACCTTGCCGAGAACCCAGTCTGCCGAATCGAAGTACGCACGCTCGTGGTCCTGCATTAACGTGGCAAGATCAAATTCTCATTTCAGATATATTTCATGGTACTCCCTCTATTATGAAATACTAGTTTCAGACATTGATGCGGTCTTCAAAGTACAATTTTAATCATAAAAATGTTTAAATTTATTTATAATGTATTAAAAATTATAATATTAAGAAGATTCTTTTCAACACGAATCTATCTATATAGCTTAAAAGTTTTATATAGATAAAGTTTTAAAACTTTTAATTAGGACAAGTGTAAAACATCTACTATTTTATAACGGGTGCAGTACTAGAAAGTGCATATTACCTGAACTAATGGCTATCTGGGTTACTGGGTAGTTGGTATGGAACTAATGGTTATTTGGGTTGCTTGGTAGTTGGTACAGAACTCAAATTTTTATCAGGAATATTTATTTTGGATTTACTAATTCTTAGGCGTATGAAATTTTCTTAGCTACCGATCACTTTTTAATTTGCACTCTAGTAACACTAAAATTACACTCCTTACCAATATGTAATTTTAGTATAAATTTTTATTTATTAATTATCTATTTTATTCGTTGATTTTATTTGCTTTATTATTATGTAGATGTGCTAAGTGCATGTGCTCACATACTTATTCCTTCCTATGTTTTAAGTCATCACGTTTATTTTAGTCAATCTAAAATTACACACTAGCAAGACTAAAATTGTGTTTGTTAATATTGTGCAACTTTAGTATAGTCATAGTGCAATTCTCTAAAAAAATCGTCTGAGATAGATTTACAAGAAATTGCTCCCTATTTATTTTCTGAAGAAGTGGATAAGATAATAGATAGTAGTTTGATACCATAAAAAAAAGGTTCTAAGGAATAACAAAAAAGGAAAAACAGGGTCTGAGCAAGGAAAATTATTTTTTTTCCGGTTTAAACTCCTGTCACATATGAAATGAATGAAATGAAAAATTTAGCAACACTTTTCTGCGACGTCGACTCGTCGGCTTTATTTCTCAAGAAATTAGCAAGTTAACTGAAAAAAAATTGTCACATGAATAATCAATTTGTCCGACATCTATCCAGGAGAAGTGGTTCTCTTAACAAGTTTGTTTAGTAGGTGTTAGGCTAAACAAATCTGTAGTGCAAGTGGAGTGGGGAGAAAGAAATGTTTTAGGTATGGCTTTTAGATAGTAAAACGTATATAATAAAAACTAAAGTGGATTGAAGATGGAAAAAATATGCATATAATTTTTTTTCTAGATAATAGAATTGCTTACGGCCTCTAAGACGTAGACATGCAGTTATTAATTGCTCCATTTCAACTTGCATACCTTTGATATCAAAGGTTTCCTGGGCACAATTCCTCCGTATTTCTTATCAACACAAGCCTGCAAATCAAGAAACACTCTCAGTAATCCCTGAACAAATCCCTTGCGTAAGATGCAATCAGAAAAAAGCTAAATCATCAGCTGCCCAAGGCACAGTGAGCCTCATCCGGGGGAATAGGGAGGCTTATCCGGTTGTTCTGGGGGTTTGGACAGCCTGCCGGTACAGATGCAGGCACCTGCCTAGTGCACTGACATGACGGCATCGAGCGCGCACACTACTGAAAGACCACTCCATGTTTCTGGCAGCTGCCACCTCCCTTTTGACCGCCAAATTCAATCATGATCCACGACCTGGAGAAGATTGGTCGAGCGGCGATCACTGGAGGAGCGTTTCAGGAATCATGCTGGGAGGCGCCGTCCCTTTCGATCGATCTCCTCATTGGGGGACGTCGCAATGGCCAATTAATCGCGGGAGCGACTAGCGATTGCGGCCGCTGGCTGCACGATCGTTGCCGCTTTTGATCCAGTGGAAGCATGCGAGCCGTGAGCGATCCAGCGATGGCGATCCCGTAACAAGGCCACTAAAACGACGGGGTTCCAGAACCTGCCCAGGCTTCATTACCAACGGAGATGCTGTTCATGGCTCATGCATAATCCATACATGCAGCTGCAGCTGCAACTTGCAAAGGTGAGATTCTTAGGCAGTATGCTCAGTGAAAGCCTGAGGGAGCAGTCAGTGACTGAAGCCTGAAGGCAAGCACTAGGACACTAGCTTTGCCGAGCTGCCATGGACAGTACAAGGCACAGGCCTCATCTTTGTTCAGACTTCAGAGAACCAAATGTTTCAGTCAAGAGATTCTTGGGTTGTGCAGAGCGGGTTGCGTGAAGTTTAGTTTGCCTTAAATCCTTCATTCCTTATTGGTAATTACTAATCTATCTATCTATCTATATAAAGCAGAGTTAAACGGAGCCACCACATTAATCCTAAAATCCTAAAAATTCCCATGTTAATCGAAAATCAAAAAAAGAGTAGAAATTCTCACGTTAATCATAGAAAAAAGAAAAAATCTACATCATGGAATATGGATATTATTATGTAAATCTAGCAGTCAATATTAACATCTATAACAAACTACTGAAGCTGATCTACATATCAGAGATAAACTCTAAATCTAATCTGATATATTATCTATAAATTAACACAAATCTAGCCGCGCAAACACGCGGGTCACCTTGCTCGTTATTATTAAAGTAGAGGAAAACGAAGCCATCACAGTAGTCCACATCACCCAGATTATTTTAGTCGTTCGATCAACCGTGGGGCCAAATTACAACGGATTAGATCAATAAAAAAAATTCCCACAGAAATCAAGAAAAAAATATCTACACCGCTGATTTTTGTGGGGCCGGATTAAAACGGCTTAAACTAAAAGAAAAATATTAGAAATTCGGATTAAATACTAAAGATGATATAATATGATTATTTTAACCGTTCGATCAACTGTGAGACCAAATTATAACGGTCTAGATTAATCAAAGAAATTCTCACATAAATCAAGAAAAAATTAAAGATCTATGAGATTATTTCAGTAGTTATTTTTGTGGGGCCAGATTATAACGGCTTAGATTAAAAGAAAGATATTAGAGATTCGGATTAAATACGAAAGATGATATAATTTGATTATTTTAACCGTTCGATCAACTGTGGGAACAAACTATAACGGTCTAGATTAATCAAAGAAATTCTCACATGAATCAAGAAAAAAATAAAAGATCTATGAGATTGTTTTAGTCGTTCGATCAACGGTGGGGCCAAATTACAACGGATTACATCAGTCAAAAAAAATCTCACATAAATCAAGAAAAAATCTATGCCGTTGATTTTTGTGGGGTTGAATTATAACGGCTTAGATTAAAATAGAAATATTAGAAATTTGGATTAAATACTAAAAATGATATAATATGATTATTTTAACCGTTCGATCAATGGTGGGACCAAATTATAACGGCCTAGATTAATCAAAGAAATTCTCACATAAATCAAGATAAAAATAAAAGATCTATGCCGTTGATTTTGTGGTGCCAGATTATAACGGCTTAGATTAAAAGAAAAATATTAGAAATTCGGATTAAATCTAAAGATGATATAATATAATTATTTTAACCGTTCGATCAACGGTGAGACCAAATTATAACGACCTAGATTAATCAAAGAAATTCAGATTAAATACTAAAGCTGATATAATTAATTAGAGATAAAATTTAAATCCGATCTAATATATTAGAGATAGATTATGACTTAGAGATAAACTCTATATATATCAAAACAAATCTATCTACGCAAACGCACGGACCACCTCGCTCCTTGGTTAGTACGTGCGCGGGCAATAAAAGCAAGTCTCGCCAATAGATAGATGCACATAATCTATACTTCTATAGTAGTTGTGCTAGACTACTAGTAGTAACAGATAGTGAGGAATCTTTATTTGCTTACGACATGGCAGCTTTGCTAAGATGTTGAGGATAAGTGCATCTTAATTTAGGAACAAATAATGCCACCGTAATGTTCTGTAGTAACTTTCGTTGAATTGTTAAAAGTGCAGGTTAGCATATCAAAGGTATTTAGGGAGCTAATTAACTAATTAAGATCAAATTAAGATGCATCAGAAGGAACGTTCTGGTGTCAAAAAAGCTGAAGATTTTCTTCACCAACAAATTAACCACTCTCAGGGAGTTAATTACACTAGGGGAGGATAGAATGGAGAAACGAAAGGCAAACACTACAGACACCCGGGTTAAGACACCCCACAACTCTCTGCTAGAGTGAAAAATAATTCACGAGCGTTCTTTCAAGAAGAAAATTAATTAACGAGCTTTCTCACGCATAATTATTTCAGGGAGTATGCTGAACTGGGAACATGACGATAATAAGAAAACCTGCCTATATAAATTTACTTTACAAGATTGGATTAGTTGAAGCTCCCAAATCCATACTGGTCATACTCGAGCATTGTTTTTTCCTTTTGACAAAAAAAAAAAAGATCATTGCTACGGGGAGGTCTTGATTCGACAACGATCTCTCTACCAAGCAGTACAATACCAACTATGGATCTCCTGTACGGAGTAATTCAGAAGGTTCGAGGAGAGAAACTGTTTCATCCAAGGTAATTACGGAGAAGAACATGGCCATGCATGCACACGCATTGCATCTCGTTCAATCCAAACAGGAAACCACCGGAACAGAACTTGTCAGCTGTAGATCGCTGTTCTTCAACGTTCTGCTCCTAGTAGTCAGTTCAATTCACAAGAAGTTAAAAAGCGAATTACCTCTTCCTCCATTGAAACCGATGACTTCGCTTCATCACGCCCCGCCATCTCTCCTCAAACTCCTCACTCTATCTTTTCTGCAAGAAACAACAAAGTTTCAGGATCGATCAAGAGCGAATAAAGAACAGAAAGGCGAAAACATCTGACATGAAAAGGAGGAGGCGACAGGGGCGAGAACTTGTGCAGTGGGGCACAGATTGTGAGACAGATGCCGCGAAGTAAAATCTGCATGTTTTTGGTAGTCGAGAGAGACAAGAACCTTGTGCACGCCGCACACCCTCGGAGGAGAGGGGAGAGGAGAGGGGATGGGAGGCAAGGAAGAAGTGAAGCGCAAGCCCTAAACAGAGGGGTAAACCAATGGCCGATCTATATAAAGGGGAGGGTTTGTACAGGAAAGTGAGATCCACAGAGACCAGGGGCACGACGGACGCCCATACATGCCTACGGCACGTTAGACTCTTACAAAATGCATACCCCCCGTTAAGACAGGTCCAAACTATTTTAGACCATTTTCTGAGCCCTAAAGGGTAAAGTTTCTTGACTATTTTCAGACTAAGGATCCCCTGTTTTTCAGTGATACCGGCAAATCTAAAGCACTATTTCTTGATTCAATGGCTCTCTAAGAGAGATACGGTACTGTAGGGTTGCTCGTACTCTAGCGAGGCAAAAGGATACGTATCCTTCGTACACGATTCTTGATTTATTTTGTGGGACCGACTACGTCTCGGCTGAGAGTTAATTCAGTCCATTTTCTGGACCCGTTGGATCTCAATATGATGGCTCAAAGTTAATTTAGTCTCCCTCTCTCTCATGTCAATACGACGGAAGTAGTTTAAGAAAGTTCCATACAATTTTACAAAGTTTCGTATAGTTTTAGAAAGAGAAAATTGCATTGTTGCCTTCCTAAACTTGCAGCGATTCTTATGTAGTCCTTTGAACTTGAGTTTTATTTTCTCGCACCCCTAAACTTGTCTCTGTTTGCACGGTTACCCCAAAACCATTAGGGCAACAGTTAAATGCTGACATGACACTTACATGGCCGTTAACCATTGATGTTGTTGCCACATGGCAGCTGAATGATGACATGGCAACCCAAATAGCTAGCTATTGACGAAAATTAATAAAAACGAAAAAATCATAAAAATGGAAAATGGAAATATTCGAAAAACATAAAAACCCAAAAACATTAGGAATAATCATAAAAATTCAAAACAAATACAAAATAATCATAAAAAATGAAAAAGGGGAAAAACAGAAAAATAGAATAAATTCAAAACAATAAAAAAAAGTCAGAAAAAAGGGAAATTTTTATGAACGATGAAGGAAGAAATTTGACAAGCAGATAGATTCAGATGTAATGATGAGCTCCACAATCCACAGCCCTTGATGAAGGCGTCAATTTGCCCTCATATTTTGGAAAATAAATTCAAAAATTCAAATTGTCACATTTTTTCTAATTTTTATTTTTATGATTTTTTCATTTTTTTTTCTCATTTTATGAATTTGTATGTTTTTCCTTCTTTAAAATATGTTTCCCTAAATTTTTCCCGATTTTTCGTGGTTTTTTTTTCTAATTTTTATGATTTTTCCTATTTTTCTAATTGTTTCAAACTTCACTAATTTTTATGAATTTTTCAATAATAGCTAGCCATGTGGGTTATTATATCATCCTTCAGCTGCTTTGTGGCAGTCACATTAATGATTAACAGCCACGTAAGCGCCACGTCATCACTTAAAAGTTGCCATAACTGTTTTGGGGCAAAGTGCAAATAGAGACAAGTTTAGGGAGCGAGAAAGTAAAACTCAAGTTCGGGGTCTACGTGAGAATCGCTGCAAGTTCAAGGGGCAACAGTGCAATTTTCTCTTTCAGAAAGTTTCATGTAGTTCAATGCTGACATCATCATATCACCTATTGACATCATCACATATATGAATCAGCCTCGTCGTTGGGATAGTTTAATAGAGTTTTCATTTAGTTTCATGTGAATTAGTTAGTCTCATCGTTGGGATAATTTCAAAAAGTTTCGTATAGTTTTTAGAAGAAAAAATCATGTATTTTTCAGAAAGTTTAATGTAGTTAAAAAAAATCGTGCAAGCTACAGTTAGTTTTCAAAAAGTTTCGTAGGGACGTTATCATAATATCTGTTGACATGATTCACATAATATGGCTTTTGTCATTTAGCTCATCTATTAATTTGTCGTTGAACAGATCACCGTCCATCGGTAGCTTCCGAATTCAAATCCTGACCTTCCTTAGCTCCTGCCGCGTTTCAAAAAAAAAAAACTTCCTTTTTTTAACACACCGATATGTTAATTCATATCAGAGAACCCTGGTGGCATCCGTTCGATCAGTGTCCAGACTCCACAGATGAATGAACCTGCAGTCCTGCACAGCGATCCGGCATGAAGTGCTGTAAAAAAAATTGATCAGCATGGCAACGTCGATCCTCGGAATTCTGCTGAAAATCGAGAATTTGGTGAAAATTTAAAATCCATATTTTTAATTCAGGGACTAACTGACTATTTGAAAACGAAATTTTGCTAGGCTGAGAAACTGGACAGAATTCTCAAAATCCGGGACACGTTCGAATCCTCAAAATCCCACTAAAAATCTTCAAAATATTGGCATGACCGGAGCGCACACTCAGCTGATCTGCGTGGCCAATGCGACAATAAACCCACAAAATTTCTTATAAACATTTTGCATCAAATTGTTTAGAAACATTAATAGTTTTTTGGATTTTTTATATTTTCTCTAGAATTGTGATATAAATTTTAATTTTCAGCCTTTTGGATTGTGATCACGCTCCACAGGGAGATGAGGATTTCTCATTGGATTTGGAACTACTTACAAGAAAAAAATCACTATGATCCCTATTAAAGAATATCTATCATATGCAAAAAAGCATAACCATAATCAGATGTCAGTTTATGATGCATATCGGTCACTATCTAAACTTTTTTATATATTGTTATGAATATGGATAATTTAGATACAAATCAGGATTGCGAGATCCGAACTAGAATGGATTTGCCCATTCCTGTCGTACATTCCATCATGTCTATGTGTGATTGTCTTTGTCCCGTTATAGAAGGCCACGGCAATCGTATCATGTTTTGAATTGGGATTAGAAACGAACTACTAGGAACTTTTTGGTTGGAGCCAGGGAGCTACTGTGTTAAACTGGAGCTACTAGGAATTATTGTCTTGAACTCTTGATCTCAAACTCGTTTATTGCATGGGCAAACAAAGGGCTACCTTTTTTTAAAAAACAAATTAGGACTGTATGGAAACCTCTACATATTTTACTAGCCGGAGCATTAAAAAGAAATCAGGCCCAATTTGGCTGGGTGAGTTTTCAAAAGGAAGAGGCAACGGATCGTCTACAAAAAAGCAAAAGGGCCCGAACAATTGTGAATCTAAATTACCACCCAGCCCATAGGCCCAAAGCGAGCTGTACCTAAACTTCCTATTTCTGAAGCCCATAATGGCCCTCGTGCAGCCGCTGTGTAACAGAGAACCCCTTTGCTTTTAGTACCACATCGCCTAGCCGAGAAGCACAGGACGGGAGAGCTGAGTATAAGATGGGAGGCAAGGGCAGCGTTCTCCATACTTACCTGGACGAGGTCGACGGGCGATCAAGGAGGCCCGTGGCCTAGGTCAATGGCCTACATTGCACTTGGTGGGTGCGTTGGCTTACCATCTCCCCAAGTGGGAGAGTGGACGTCATAATTTGTGTTAGAGGGGTACGCGTTCGCGCGGCCCCTGCCAATTATTTAAATTTAAGATAAGATTTGGCCTTGGGCCAGTTGTAATTTAAGATAAGATTTGGCCTTGGGCCAGTTGGGCCGTAAACGTTTCCATTGTTCGGAGGCTTTGATCGATAACTCAGATACAGGGTGTGGTTTCAAAAAATATAAGGAATGGTTCAAAAAATAAGGAAAAAGATGATAAATAGTTATGAAAGTGTTTTAAATAGTGAGAAAATTTTGGCGAGATGAAGAGAGCTGCGCATAATACCTCATTAAATGGTATAAATAGTGCAAGAAAATCGATGCACAATTGTGAAAACTAGTCGGAAATTACTTTCGGTATTTTTTTAAAAAAAATACTTACAATTGTGATATGGATTTAATTAGAGCATAAATAAAAAATATGTTTTCGATAATGGAAATATTCCACCCTTTACATCTTAAATATAGCCCAAACAAACATAAAACATGATTCTAAAACGTATAGGAGACCTATATGAGCATTTCCTTATTAAAGACGCTGCCTATGACTGTATGAGCTGCTGGCTTATTATTAAACCAGTACACGGTGAGAGATCATGATTTTTTTTTAAAAAAAATGTCACTCCAACAACAATAGCTATTCCTAGAAATGTATTTAAAAAAATTATAGTCCAGGAAAAAGATGGCCATATTTGATTGTGGATTACCTACAGTAGCTTTTGATCATAGGCCAGAAAGTTAAAAGTTGAAAAGGACACTGAGGTATCACACAATTGTATGTTTCGCTACGATTTGGGAAGTGAATCACAGTTCCTTTTTTTTTCGGATGGTGATGTATAATGTAAATTAAACTGAGATATTCCAAGACAAATATGATCTCCCCTGTAATATGTAATTGCATTGCCGAATGCTTATGGGTGTGTCTACCAAGTACCAACAAGCGAGACAAGTGCCACAACACCCTGAAAATCCCCGTTCCTACCAACAAGCGAGATAAGTGACAAGAAGTGTTACGATATGTGCCGCCGCCATCAAGACGCGCCCGTCGTCGGCCCGAAGCAGCTTGCATTGCCAAGAAGCGCACCCTAGGCCCCAGGAGGTGGCTGCTGGGTGGAGCAATGGAGGTGAGGCAGAGAGACGAGAGAGGGGAGAGGAAGAAGGGAGAGACTTTTATGGGGTCCCACTTTTTCTATTTTTTTTGTTATATGTGATTGTACTACCACGTCGGGTGCCACATGGGCAATACCACCCATGTGGAGCATTGAAATAGCAAAACCACTCTCGGGGGTTATTTGTACCGGTTTGAATCTTTCGGAGGACAGAATACCCGATTTTTAAAGTCAGGGGTTATGTGCGCCCGACTCAATACTTTATGGGGACAAGTAAACTTTTTCCATTTTAATTAAAAATTTTCAACAAATTTTGTATTGTTGCAAACCACATGTGACATGCTTAGAAGAAATAGAGGGATGTTTATGCCTACCATGGAGTGTGAGCATAAATAGGGAATGGAGAAAATAAAGCTCCAATTTTGATGAAGAAATCATTTAAAATAGGCTAGGAGGCTATTTGATGTCAGTAACCATATTTTGAGGGGCCATGAGATCGAAAACGATTTATAGAGGGTTATAAGAAAAGGGCCAATCAATTAGGGAGTTATAAGATAAAATCCCAAAAGTAAATTGTACAAGAAAAATACAGTTTGTGGTATACAACTCCATCCTATGAGGCGATGGCACCAAATGACAGTTCTACTTCAAGCAAGGACCAAGGCACACCAAGTTAGCCCTAAACAAATTAAGGCACAAGTTCAAGTTGAAAGCAAGATCACCGGCTCACATCCTGCTCTTCCGGACAGGACCCAACTCCTTGGCCTTTGCCCTCAGCTCGTGCTTCTTGATCTTGCCTGTCGCCGTCTTCGGCAGCGGCCCGAACACGACGGACTTGGGGACCCAGTACCCGGGCAGCCTCTCGCGGCAGAACCTCATTATATTGCCCGCCAACTCCGCCTCATCGGAGCGGTCCACGCCGTCCTTCAGCGTCACGAAGGCGCACGGCGATTCCCCCCACTGTTCGTCAGCTCGCGCGACGACTGATGCCTCGAGCACGGCCGGGTGCATGTAGATAGCCTTCTCCACCTCCAGGCTGCTGATGTTCTCCCCACCGGAGATGATGATGTCCTTGGCCCGGTCTTTCACCTCGATGTAGCCATCTTGGTGTTTGACGCCAAGATCACCAGAGTGGAACCAGCCGTTCTCGAAGGCCTCAGCGTTGGCCTTCGGGTTCTTGAGGTATCCCTTCATGACGCCATTTCCTCGCATGACGATCTCTCCGAGGGTGGACCCGTTGGCTGGGACGGGCGCCATGGTCTTCGGGTTGACGACGTCGAGGCCCTCCAAGCCTACGTAGCGAATGCCCTGCCGTGCATGGAGGCGGGCACGCTCGTCGGCTGGCAGCCTGTCCCATTCTGGCTTCCAGGCACACACAGTGGACGGTCCGTACGTCTCTGACAGACCGTACGTGTGAGTGATGCGGAACCCGAGCTTGGACATGGAGGCGAGGACTGAGGGCGGCGGGGCAGCGCCAGCCGTCATGACGTCGACAACACGAGGCAGGGGGAGAATGGTGTCGGCTGGAGGAGCGTTGATGATGGTGTTGAGGACGACTGGTGCCCCGCAGAAGTGAGTCACACCTTGGTTGGCTATGGCTGAGAAGATGGCCTTCGCTGTAACCTGTGACATGGGCCAATACAGTAGAATAGTAGTCAGTCACTAGTCAATCAGTTGCTGATGAGATGCGAAGGGAACTGTTGGGTGAATGGTTTCCACGTCTAAAAAGCTTTGCCCTCGAAGGTCAAAACCGAAACAACACGAAGTGTAGTGGTATGTAACAATTCTACAACTCAAGCATTAGCCAAAATGGGGAATTAATCAGTCCCTTGGTTTCCAAGCTTCTACAGTGCAGTTATGGACATCTTTGCATGGGGTTATTCATTCACTAATGAGCAACTGCATCACATACAACTATGCAAGTCCACCAAGCACCAGTCCTTACAGTTCGTTTTGTTTAGGAGGCAATCAGGCAAGTAACAAATGAACATCTGTTTTACATGAAAAAACTACACCAAGCGATAAGGGGAAAAAAAGAGGAGCCTTAAATTGTCCAGATAATAATTCAATATATTTGCTTATACCAAACAGATAATCACCCTGAACTCCAGCTTCATATTGCATTGGTCTTTCTCACCAAGATTAAGCTTCATGCTAGGCTATTCATTTTAATCTCCTTATGTATATAAAATTTTCATGCCGCATCCTTCATTTTTTGACCGTGTTGCTCTTAAAAGTTTGCACATCAACATTGACAAAATAGCATCAAGCTAGTTATAATTTGTTTGAGAGGTATCCACACATTAATGAATGTATTTCAATAGCTATCATTCATTATCTCAATGTCTGAATTCATTGTTTCTAATATATGACAATGCTGTGGAGATTGTTGCATCAACCTATGTAGTATATTTCCCAATAACATGATTGTGGTTTCATACATACAATTCTGTTTTGTACACTTACTTTTAGACACATAGAAACAATATTCCATGAAATAAATTGAAGAGTTGGTCTCAGGTACGCATTAGCATCTATAAATTAAGGTTTATTACTGCAGTTTTTGTGCAGTGCTTATGTTCAACTGAAGGTCCTTACTCCTTACTTTTAAGCACACTTTTCAAATAAGACAACACATACCTGACGAAGACATATGCTTGTTCCACAGAGAGCAGCAAGCGTCCATGTATAGCACCAACCATTACAGTGGAACATTGGCAAAGTCCACAAGTAAACAGCGCCTTCATTCATCCCCCATACCAGAGCACCACTGAGTGACATTAGGTAAGCTCCCCTGTGATGCAAGACCACACCCTTTGGGTTAGAAGTTGTCCCAGAAGTATAGCCCAAGGCAATACTCTTCCATTCATCCTGTGGTGGTTTCCAGGCAAATTCAGGATCACCAGTTTCCAAGAAATTCTCATACTCCATGGCTCCTTTGCTCAGAGCATTTTGGAGGGCAGCAGGATTGCAGGTTTGATCACCAATAACTATTAGAAGTGGCTGTTTGAAAGCACCTTTCTTTTGATCCTCAATAATTCTCAAAGAATCTTCTGCCAGAGAGAAGAATTCTTGGTCAACCATGACAACTTCAGCTGATGAGTGCTCCAAGAGAAATGCAACCGTGGGAGCATTTAATCGAATGTTGACACAGTTGACCACTGCTCCAGCCATGGGAACTCCAAAATGAGCTTCATATATTGCTGGGATATTTGGAGCTATAACAGCTACCTAACAAATTTAGGATAAACAAAACATCAGTACAAAGTACAAACATGGCAGAATATATTGCTTGCATGCAACTAGCAGAAATTCGATCCAGCAGACATTAGTTGATAAAATACAATATTGCACATGAACAGAAATTACTGTCAGCAATCAATCTTCTGTGTAACACAAATGTATACCTATTAGCACATAAAAGGTTTGGAGAAGACAAGGTAAATGGTAGCAAATATTAAACATGGCTAAAATAGAAGGCTCTATTCTTAATTTTGCTACATGATGATCTATGTATGGTCACAAGCTTTTGACGCATGTTTACCCAAGGCTTTGTTGAAAAGTTCGAAACCAATATCACTCCTAAAAGTAATAACTAGCAGTATCAAACATGGTAGCTTTGTTGAAACAATAATTTCTTTCCAGAATTTAGAAACTGTGACCATAGACGCTAGTACCAGATCTAATCTCTACATGTATGAGGCTAAGGAATGATGCATAGTATACATACTTACATAGTTGCATGGTCCATATCTGTTCCTACAGCACGAACCAAGGTTGTGGTACATCAGATACACATAATTGCAACATATCTGAGGTTCTAACAATGTATGTTATACTGTCCAAATATAAGCAGTGGGCACTATTTGGATGTCTTCCTGCACTTGGATAGTCCCAACCAGCATCAAGATATGGCATAATATAGTTTGCATTGACAAGTATCGCGCTAAATTTATGTGAGCATGTGATTCATCAAATCTGGACATGTGTTTGTGCAATTGAAATACAAAAGACCATGACTTAAAAGGACAAGCCATTAGGATGTAGTCTTGCGAGGACCGAAAAAGCACACACTGCATCCACCCATCTACTAGTCTACTAACATAATTGGACCAGACATCTGTAACCAGCAATCGAGGAACCGAAAGCTGAGTTTACCAAAAATACATAGCATGTGTTGTTTTAATATAAAAAAGTATAACTGTATATTATTGCTGCTAATTTAATTACTGTCGTAAAAATTCAATGTTTTACAGTCCAAGTGGCAATCTCCAATTTCTTTGGGTGCCCCCATACCAACGGATCGAACACTACCGTGGAGGGGCGGGGAGTGGAGGCGAACTTGACTAGTGGAGGGGGAGTGTGATGGCGCCGTACCGTGCTCCCGTGACCGATGGATCGGCTCGCGAGGGCGGAGGCGAGGCGGCGGCACCGGCGGTAGGTGTCGGCCCAGGTGTATCGCGCGGGGCCATGGATGACGGACGCTCGTCCAGGGTGCGCCAGCGCGGCGCGCTCCAGGAACAAGAGTGGCGTGAGCGCGGTGTAGTTGGCGGCGTTCGGCGGCAGCTCGTCGATGTCCCTCTCCGCCGCCATTCCCCCCTCACCGGATTACCAGTTCACCACCAAGGCACCAACACCGCTATGCCTCTGTGACCCCCCACCAAGGCACCAACACCGCGATGCCTCCGTGACCCCGTCGATCTCTCTCTCTCTCTCTCTCTCTCCCCTGAGGCCTGACTTGTCTGACCTTGACTTGGCAGGGAGGAGTGGGACTGCCCGAACAAATGGGGGCGCTTCGGGTGGTTGGTGGGCTGCGCCGCCGTGGTGCGCGCGGGGAGCTGAGGCGCGGGTGGTGGGGATCTGCCGATGCCGTCTCGTGGCGCCGGCTTTTGTTGAGTTTTCTATGGCGCGGCGGCCAGCGGCCAGCCGCTGGGTGGCTTCGCGCTCGCGGAAGCTCCGTTTGTTTATCCGCGCGTGGACAGTCCAGGCTCTCACAAATTTCCAGAATTCGATGCTCTTTGAGCCTATATCATTGCTCCCTCTGTGTCGCTGCATTTGTTCATTGTCTCGAAAAAATATGTTTCGTAATATTTATCTGTTTAAAATATTAAAAATATATTTATTATAATGTTTTCACTTTTTATCCTAATTAAATACTTAACAAAAAAAGTAGTTGTAAGATACAATTAAACGAGCGAGGTGGCCTGCGCTTGCGCGGCTAGATTTGTTTTGATATATAGTAACTCATAATCTATCTCTAACATATCAGATCGGATTTAGAGTTTATCTCTAACATATTATATCAACTTTAGTATGTAATATGAATTTCTAATATTTTTTTTTAATCTAAGTCGCATAGATCTTTTTTTTATTAATCTATCCGTTATAATTTGGTCCAACAGTTGATTGAACGGATAAAATAACCATATTATATCATCTTTAGTATTTAATCCGAATTTCTAATATTCTTCTTTTAATCTAAACCGTTATAATCCGGCCCCACAAAATCAACGGCATAGATCTTTTATTTTTTTAATGATTTATGTGAGAATTTCTTTGATTGATCTTGGCTGTTATAATTTGGTCCCACCGTTGATCGAACGGCTGAAATAATTTGGATGATGTGGACAAAGGTGGTGGCTTCTTTTTTCCCTCCTTTATATATATAACGAGCGTGGTGCCCCACGCGTTTGCGCGGCTAGATTTATGTTAAGATATAGATAATATATCAGATTAGATTTAGAGTTTATCTCTAATATACCGGCTAGATTTGTTTTGGTATATACTCCCTCCGTTCCAAAATATAAGGCGTATTTTGACTGCACAAAAGTCTTTAAAGGTAGAGTTTGACTGTTAAATTCCTCTATTATATATTATGGATTGTTACAATATAATATTGTATCAAAAAGCACTATGAAATATGAACAATTTGGTACAACTTTGGTATAGCAACGATACATATTATTTGATTTATTTATGGTCAAAATTTACTAAGTTTGACTTTTCTTCAGTCAAAATATGCCTTATATTTTGGAACGGAGGGAGTAGTGTTTATCTCTAACTCATAATCTATCTCTAACATATCAGATCTTTTTGACGGCGTGTTCTCCGCTCAACCACTGCGGATCACACCCCTAGTCAGATTTCTATCTTGCTAGCCTATCGGTAGAGCTCGATTCGATTTGGCGTGGGGCCAGAAGGAGCAACGCCTGAGTTTACCTAGGTTCGGACCCCTCGCGGGTAATAGTCCTACTCTCCGCCGAGCCTTAGCTCTTTTCCGTGTTGTGGTTGTATGAGATGTGGTTCTGAGAATGTTTGAACCCCTCTCCTCCTCTCTCCGCCCCTTTTATACAAGCCTCGGTGGCGGAGAGCCGTGAAGGTAGGCAATCTGATACTCTCGAGACAATACTCGATAAGACATGAGGAACACGATAGGAGAGGAAAAACGTCTTTGCTCTCGCAACGCACGGCGCCGCCACGCGCGTGCCCGCAAGTAACCGACCCGAGAACGCTCCGGTGAGGATGAGTGCGGCCAACTGCTCCTTCCGTCGCGGGCGGCGAAGCTTGATGATGGCAAACTCTCTCGCGATCAATTCCGCTGCGCCACGGTGGCGATCGGTCGAGCTGCGCAGAGGTCACGTGGCGGTAATCATCTCTTCATCTATCTATCCGCGTAATGTCGCATTGAATCGCTCGTCCTTCGCAGCAGGGAAGCCGCCGAAGACTCCTTTCGAATGCTCCTCGCCACGCGGGCCCGCAGCGGTGGGAGGCCCTACGCGCCCGTGGGGAGCTCGCGCCAGCGCCGCGACCGACACGTGGGGCCCTCGCCCGTGTATTGACGGCTCGCCCGCCTGTTGGGGCACAGTCGCCCGCGGCGTGTGGGGCCCTCGCTGGTCTTCTCTTCTCAGAACTCTTCGTACCCCGGTATTTATTACACCGACAGTAGCCCCCGGGTCCACCATGATACGCGAACCGTCGCGCTGATACTTTTTCCGTTTCTCATGCGGCGGGAGATGAATCGTGGGGGGCCCACCTCCTGCGGCGGCCGTACGCCTGATTCTTCACCTGCGCACGATCTTCCTTGGGGAACCACGCCGCTTTTCGCGAAAAACCGAAGCGCGCGGGGCAATGATGGCGCTAGCCTGAAGGTGGGACGGAATCCAAACCGTCGCGCTCGCTTCCACCTCCTATAAAAACTTCTCTTCTCTGCGACGAGCTCTTTCGCAAGCCAAGTCCTCAAATTGCCAATCGCCTCCTTCGCTGCTGCCACTCCCTTTTGCGCCAACTCCACCACCGTCTTCCATGGCGCCTAGCGCGCAAAAGGGTCGCGCGGTGACGCCACTCCTGCTGCAACGCGTCTTACGGGCGGCTCGCCCGCCCGCCGAGCGAAGACATGGTGGCGCGACTTCAAGTGTTCGTCTTGCCAACCTCCACCCGGTTCCGCCCGGCACCATTGCGCCAAGCCACCGCGACGAGAGATCGTGACATTCACTGGCGGTCTTGGCGGGGCTCGTCCGCCATATTCGAAGTTCTTCTTGGGGTGCTCGGCTTACGAGATCCGGCGGCGCACCTTCCCCAACTCCGTTGTCGTGGCCATCTTCGCCCACCTCTGCGAGATGTTCGTGGGGTGATGCCAAACCTCCGCTCTAGCGCCGGCTCTTCAGCATTTGCGCTTGGCTTCATGAAGGGCTATTGAGGCTGCTACTTTACGCTCATGGCCGCCGCCTTCATCCGGTTGCGGTCAAGTCTAAGCTGGAAGGATCGCACCGATCATTGGTCATGCGTGGAAGACTCCGTGGCTGCGATGATCTTGCTCTCCCGAGGGTCCCGGAATCCTTGCCGGTGGGGTCTATGCACGACGACTCGGCGGGCTGGAAGTGATCTTGCACGCATCGTTGAGCTCCGCCATAGCGGGCTCACCGGAACCCACGTTGCGGCGGATTTTTTTGGCGCCGCCTCGCCCGCTCCGTATGAGGACGCGTCTGCTGGTTGTACTATGGCGGCAACGATAGGGTCCGTCGCCCGGAGGTAAGTGTTCTTTCATTCTTTTTTGGGTCTCTTGTCTTTTTTGAACGCCTTTTGTTTGACCTTTGTCTCTTTGCCAACTCGCAATTTTCTTTCTTGTTCGCCCATTGCAGGAACGTCTTGACGACGGCGTGCTCGGCGATGGTGGTGGGACTTCTGTCCGCGCCGTCCGCGACACTTCTCTCACTGCGAGCATCCGCCCCTCTGCGGATCGGGACCCACGGAGCGCAACCAATATTTGCGTGCGCTGCCTCCCATGGAGGTCTCTGGTCCCGCGGTCCAAGTGACCCAGGGACCCCTGCAGATCCGCGATCTTCCGTCAACGACCGCCGAAGCTCCTGCAGCCGCTGCTCCTCCTGTTGTGACGGCCGACTCCAAGCGTGCTCTCGGGAAGCGCCGCCTCGTCCTCTCCCCGGACGACGGCGATGAGGAGGGAGAGGCGAGCCCAAAGAGCTCGCCCGCCGAGTCCGGGGCGCTTACGCCTTCTCCGGCCCCCTCGGTGGGGCCCTTGCTGCCGACGCCGCCCGCTCGCCGCTGGCGAGCGCTGGCGGTCTCCGAGCTGGCGCCGCTGCGCCTGTTTCTCCCATGCCGGCACCTCTGTGGCCTTGCTGCCGCCAGCCTTGGCTTCGCCGTCGTGCGGCTCCTCTGGCGCCGGCGCCCATTGTGCCGGCGCTGCCCGACGACCGGCGCGGCAGCGCCGCCGCCGCCTCATGACCGGCGGCGGCTTGACGCCACCTTCCTCCTTCACCTTTGGGGACGCCGCCTCAGGTGTCTTTCTCTGCACTTATGCACATTTTGCGTTAGGGTTAGCATGTTGTATGTTTTTTTTCGCATACCTGAACCCTTTTTGCTTTTCCTTCATGGAATTAGGGCGGACTCGAGCTTGGCTCTGGTCTCGCGTCTGCCGGCCCCAGCGTGCCGCGGCTCCTTCAACGGAGCGAGACCTCCGTCCTTGAGGATCGCGCCGAGCCAAGGTGGAGGACCTTCCGGCCGCTGCGGTGATGTCGACGCCGTGGTCGCCATCGCTGCCGACGTCGGGCGCTCTTCAAGCGCCTGCGTGCCCTTACCCACACTGGCGGCACGGAAAGACGCCTGCTTCGCCACGAGCCGTCGGCGAAGCTGCGGCGGCGCTGAGCAGCGATCGCCCGAGGAGGCGGCGACCATGAGGCTGCGGCGGGGCAAGCCGCCGCTGCCTCGCCACCAAGGATCTTGAAGAACCGGCGTGGCGCTCGGAGCACCTCCGGGTGCTCGCCGACATGCTACGGACCGCCTACCACGACTTCCGGGACGCCTTGTACCCGTTGGGCGTCACTCTGTCGACCCATTTGAGAGACGGCGTTGTGATCTGTTGGCCTTGATAGAGGGCGTCGCCGAGGCCCTGCGCGACCTGCCGGTGGTGATGCGGACGCGGGCGATCGAAGACGGTCGCCAAGGCGCTCTTGAAGCAGCGCGGTTCGTCTTGGGCAACTGCCTTGCCCAAAACGCCGCGTTTGACCTCGATGCCGCCACCGGGGAACCTTCGCGCCAGCTGGACCGGAACGAGCGGTCGCGGGTCGACGTCGCCGCCAACCGCGTATCCATGATGGGCGGCGCCGCTTCGGCAGAAGACGATGATGACGAGGAGTAGCTGGACTCCTTCACTTGTTTCGTCTTGTAAATAGAACTTGTTAATACAAACTTTTGCTTTTCTGCCGTGAGTCTCGATCAAACTTTACGCAAACTCTTACTTGCGAAAAGAACTGGGGCACCCGAACGCCAAAAGCTTTAGACAGAGCGTTCTATTGAAAGTGAGCGCTTTTTCTTAGGCATCTGGTTACTTCAACCCTTATAGCCTCTTGGCAAACCGACCTTAAACGTTACATGGCGAGAGCTTAGCTTCCGGAAGTGGTCTAGTCGCTGGTGCCGTCATTGGCGCGTTGCCTAGACCGAGCAGACACAACAGGCTAGAACCCGCCTTCCGTCCGCCTTGCCTCGCCCAGCCGCAAGTTCAAGCGTTCGCCCTTGCAACTAAGGGGCCATCAGCCATAAGTACTTTTTCGCTACCAGCTTTCAACAGAATGTTTTCTAACAGACTTGAGGCGAAAAAGAACAGATGCCCACAGAGAGACAGAACTTATCTTTATATTGAAGATGGCTTTGTACAATGCAGCCCCCGAGGCGAGCGGGGAAGGAGGAAGACCTCGCCGCTCGGCTCCAAAGGAAAACCAAAAAGCTCTTGGAACGACTACCTCTGGGTAGAACATTCTCGGTGCTCGGCGTTTCAAGTGTTCGCCAATTCGCGACCATCCTCGAATCTGAGCGACTGGTGAGCTTAGGCGGGAGGCGAGACCACCTTGAAGGGGCCCTCCATTGTGGGAGACGACTTGTTGCGGCCCGCTGCGTCTGAACTTTCTGCAGAGCAGGTCGCCCATCGCCAGCGTTCTCTCACACCCGCCTTGCTTGATAATGGCGCGAGCTCTGTTGATACTGGCGGCTCGGATCGCATACTGTCTCTATTCTCCTCCGGAGATTTACTTCATCTGGCGCCGGTCGGTCTCATCTTCGCTGAACGCCACCACCCTTGGGAGCCGAAGGTGAGCTCCGACGGAGCACCGCCGAGCCATACACCAGAAGAAGGGGTCTCGCGGTGGCTCTGTTGGGAGTTGTCGCGGCGCCCACAACAGATGGGAATCTCTTCCGCCCGGCGCTGCCACGCTTCTCCAGGCGGTCGAACGCCTTTGTCTTGAGTCCTCTGAGTACTTCGCGTTTGCCGCTCCACTTGCCCATTGCTCTTGGTGTGCGGCGGAGAAGCCGCACGCTTGGTACCAGCTCTTCGCACAGATCTTGAAATCGGCACTTTTGGCGGCGCCGTTGTCGGTGATGATTCTGCTGGCGACACGAACCGGACGAAGATGCTCTTCATGAACTTTATGGCGGCGGCGGACGTGATCGCCGGGGTGGCGAGCTTCAACCCACTTGGTGAACTTGTCGATGGCGGCGAACGGATGTGTAACCTCCGTCGCCCGAGCGGGCCGGATATCGGCCCCGCACCGCGAATGGCGGGAGGCGGAATGGTTTGCGGCGCTGGGCGGTCGGTGGATCTGCTTAGCATAAAATTGACCGCTTGCGTCTCTCACCGGCTTCGAAGGCATCTGAAGGCGATAGGCCAATAAAACCGTGGCGGAAGACCTTTCCAACCAACGCGGCTCCTGAATGGCTCCGCACATGCCTCCATGGATCTCGAGAGGATTGCACTCCCGCTTCCCGAGTGGCGCGCCGGTAGAACTCCGTTTGCGCCACAGCGTCTGAGTCCCCACCTACCGAGGCGTGGCGCTTGGCCTCGGCGCTATCTTCTCACCGACAGCGTCATCGTCGGGGATCACTCCGTCCGCAGTAGGCTCGGATCGGATCCATCCGCGACCTTCGAGCGAGCATGGCGGCGTTAGCATTGTCGCCGGCGTACTCTGTCGGCACGGCATTTCGCCTCAACCGCCTCGGCGATTCTTCCGCCTCCTCCTCCGGCCGGGAGGCTGTGGCGAGAATGGTGGCGTCTCCTCGAGATGTGGGGCTGCGCGGAAAAGGTGTCGTCCCCACGAGAATCGAAACTGCGACGAGACGACCGCGCGAGTCTTTCTTCAAAAACCCGGCGGAGCAGGTGCCCTTGCGAGGCAATCTAGGGCGATTCATCGCCACATAGTTGTCGCGGCGAGGGGCGTCGCGAAGCCAAACCCTCAAAGTGCCGCTCAACGGCGCACCTCCGCCTGTAGGCCGCCATGGCGGGATCCGCGGTGAATTCCTTCCTCGCTGGTTGATGACCGGAGAAAGTCGCCTTGACTTGCGGCCGCCGGATGCCGAGGGTCGGCCACCCCCGAGCCCGTGACGGCTCTTCGTACTCGCGACGTTGTTGGTAGCGGAACTCCAGCACCACCGGTGCTGCGGACGGCGTCGCCGGTGGGAGACACCGGGGCGACACCGGCCCAGCCCCTCAAGCGGAGCGAGCCGTCGAAGAACGAGTCCTGGCGAGGTCTTTGGGGTGCCTTCAACTTCTTCGTCGCGGAGTCCACTCGGCAGCGAACCGCGAGCTTGCCTTTGATGGCCGTTCGGGGGCGAACTTGAGGTCGAATCTGCGGCTCCATGGCCCACAGCGTCTGACCCGTCGCCTCGCGGTTGAAGAGGATCTCCGCAAAGTACTTGGTCAAGACGGTGATCTCGCCCGGAAGTAGTGACGCGACTT
Source organism: Raddia guianensis (assembly GCA_036346415.1). Lineage (NCBI taxonomy): Eukaryota > Viridiplantae > Streptophyta > Magnoliopsida > Poales > Poaceae > Raddia > Raddia guianensis. Next base: position 17,433,448 of record CM070536.1, read on the forward strand.
CGGGGCCCGTCGAGCGGCGTAGAGCATCTTCGGTGTTGTGACTTGTGAGTACCTTGTCTCGGCGTCGTGGAGGACTTTCTTGGCGTAGTAGATGGGTATTGAACACCTTCTTTTTCCGCCACCGCAGACCTTGTGACCACAGGGGTTCGCCGCGACATAAAGGATCGGCGGCTCAGCGGGTCAGGCGACCAACCTGGCGGGAAAGTGAGATACTTATTCAGCCCGTCGAACGCCTCCTACGCCTCCGTCATCCACTCGAATTGGTTGGTCTTCTTCAGGAGCCTGAGTAGAGGGAGACTTTTATCCCCCAAGCGAGCTATAAAGCGGCTCAGGGAAGTCAGGCAGCCCACCAAGCACTGCATCTACCGAAGTCGCGTCGGGGGCTTCATGTCCTCGATCGCGGTGATCTTGTCAGGGTTCGCCTCAATCCCCCTCTGGGAGACGAGGAAACCTAGCAGCTTGCCCGACGGAACGGCGAACACACACTTCTTGGGGTTGAGCTTGATCGATGCTTCCTCAAGTTGGCGAAGGTTTCCTCCGGTCGCCGATCAACTCCTCCGCCTTCTTGGACTTCACCACCGGTCGTTGGCGTACACCTCTAAGTTCCGCCCTATTTGAGGCGGTGAAGCGATATGTCATGGCCCTCGGTAGGTCGGGCCCGCATTCTTCAATCAAACGCCATCCTTGTGTAGCAGTAGACGCCCATGGGCGTCACGAAGGCGGTCTTGTCTTCATCTTTTTCGGCAATGCTAATCTAGTGGTACCCAGAGTACGCATCCAGAAAGCACAGCTGCTCGCACCCCGCCGTGGAGTCGACGTTGAGATCGATGCGGGGCAGTGGGTACGGATCCTTCGGACATGCCTTGTTGAGGTCGGTGAAGTCTACGCACATCCTCCACCGCCCGTTGGATTTCTTGACGAGGACGAGGTTCGCGAGCCACCTGGGATGGGCGACGCTCCAAACGACCCCCGCCCTTAAAAGCTTGTCCACCTCCTGGCGGATAACGTCCTGGCGCTCCACCGACTGCTTCCGGACCTTCTGCATAACCGGTCGCGCGCTGGAGAACGTCGCCAACTTATGCTCAATCACCTCCCTGGGGATCCCAGCCATGTCGGACGGTTGCCATGCAAACACGTCTGCGTTAGGCGGAGGAAGGAGGCAGCGCGCCTTCTATTTGGCGCGAGAGGCGCCCACCGAACGGTCTTCGCGGTCGACTCGACTCACACGGGAGACCGCCTTAACCTCCGCAGACGAGCAGGAGAGGCACGGATCTTCGCCGAGAAGCTCCAGTCGAAGCTTGACCTTCGGCGGCGGTGCCCCCGCCAAAGCGCGAGCGTCCTTGTCGAAGCGGGCGCCTCGGCGATCCCTTGTCAAAACGATGGGGCGGTGGGCGCCAGCCTGGGATCTTCACCACCATGTACGCATAGTGGCAAGCCGCCATGAACTTGGTCGCGCCGGCCGACCTAGTATGGCGTTGTAGGGAGGTCGAAATCCGCCACCTCGAACTCGAGCATCTCCGTCGCGGAAGTTGCCGAAGCCCCAAGCGTCAGGGAGGTGACCGCCCGAGGGGACGGACTCGGCGCCGGCGATGCGAAAAACGGGGCGCGGTCGAAGCTCCTCTCGCTGGATCTGGGCGCCTTGGCGACTTCGGCGGATAGGAGATTGAAGAGCTCCCTCCGTCGACCAACACCGCCCTAACTTGACATTCCGGACCGTGGCGCAACCATGATCGGGAGATGCCGGGCGGCGGTCTTTGGCGGGTGATCGACCGATTGAAACGCGATCGGTTGCCGACCACGCCGGTTGCCTCGTGACCAACGCCGAACGCGGCGGCGCACCTCTCCTCGCCATGCGCTTAAAGCTGGCGTGGGGCGGATAGGTGGCGATCCGCCGTGGATAGCGGCGACCACGCTCCACTTCTGGAAGCAGCGAAGCCGCTTCCTTGCCCTTGCATTGCCGGACGCTTCTGCTGCTCGTGGGCGCTTGTCCACCAACTTGCGGCGACATGGCAATCGGTCAAGTCGTGGGGAATTATTGCGGTGAATTGACGAAGAAGTCCCTCCGTTCCACTTTCATGAAGCGGCGGTCTACGCCCGTCGTCGCGCGCATGGGTCGCCGCGACCACGGTGGTATACAGCGCCCTGCGGGACCGTTCTCGCTGCCGCCGCGGCTTCCTCCTTTCTTACGCGCCCGCGCTGCTGCGCGCGCGGGCCGCCGTCATCGTCGTCGTCGCTCGGCGGCGGGACTGTCGGTCTCGGCCGCCTTACGCTTCTTCTTGTCCTTGCCACGGGGTTTCTCAAGGTCCCGCCTCGGTGCCCCGGCCCCCCCCCCTTGCGGTCGGGCGGAGCGAGCCTCACTTTGAAGGGCACACTTGTGGGGCAGGTGAAGAACTCTTCCGTCGTCTTGATCTTGCGGGTGGCCATCTTCTCCTTAACCCTAGGGTCTCGGGCGCCTCTCCTGAAGGCTGTGACAACGACGTCGATGGAGATGTCAGGAATGGTGTTGCGAATCTGACTGAAGCGCTGGATATAGTCGCGCAGCGACTCTCCCTTCTTCTGCTCCACATTGTGGAGATCGTCTTCAACTCCGGGCTGCTCGAAGGTGTCACGGAAGTTGGTGATGAAAACTCGGAGCTCCTTCCCGACCCCCTTGACTTGGGGTAGGTTCATGAGCCACGAGCGGGCTCCGCCGGTGAGGACGCGGGGAAGTAGTTCGCCAGAACCTTCCCCGACCCTCCAGTCGGCTGCATCACCGTAGTGTAGATCTGCAAGAACTCGTCAGGGTTGGTGGAACCATCGTACTTCTCGATGGCGGCAGGCCGGAACTTCTCCGACCCTTTGCCTTGGCATGCCTCCTTGAAAAGCGCGGCGGCCGACTTCGAGCCTCTGCTCCTAGATGCGCACTCCGTCCCGCCGTGCCCGCTGTCCGGACGGCGCCGAAGAGGCGCCACCTTCCCTGGCGGAGGCAACATCGTGGGAACCCTCCTGGTCCCCACGGGCGGCAGCATCGGCGCGGTCGCGCACCCGGTCGTGCCGCCTGCGGAGCATGTCGCGCAGGTTTTCTCCGTGTCGCAGATGGCGGTCCTCCAAGTGGGACCGGAGATCCCGTCACCTTTGTCGCTTGCTGGTCGAACCCGTGGGAGTTGCAGCTCTGTCGTCTGGCCTCGCTCCCTCACGCCAGAAAATCCGTGGGAGGGGAGCGGAGAAGCCAAAGAGTGGGAGGAGGCGGAAACACGGTTCCGCGCCCGCGACTTGCACCACCGCCTGGCGGCATCCACGTAGTAGGCCAAAGCGGCGACCACAGCGCCAGCCGGAGAGTCGAGTCACCGGAACCGGTGGGTTGTCGGCGAGGCCACAGGCGCATGGAGGTTACATCTTTGGGTGCACTCCTCGGGGCGGCGCCGCCTAGCTAAGCGGGACGGTTGCCGCCCGGCTGATCCACCGCCATTGCCGCTGCCGGCGGCATGCGCGCGCTCTAGCGGCAGCCTCCTGGTCCATCGCGGGCTGTTGATCTGCCATCACCGCCTGAAGAAAGGTCGAATAACTCGAACCGATGCTAGCGCTCCCCTACCTGGCGCGCCACTGACGGCGTGTTCTCCGCTCAACCACTGCGGATCACACCCCTAGTCAGATTTCTATCTTGCTAGCCTATCAGCGAACTCGATTCGATTTGGCGTGGGACACGACAAGGAGCAACGCGAGATTTACCAGTTCGGACCCCCTCGCGGGTAATAGTCCTACTCCTGTCGAGCCTTAGCTCTTTTCCGTGTTGTGGTTGTATGAGATGTGGTTCTGAGAATGTTTGAACCTCCTCTCCTCCTCTCTCCGCCCCTTTTATACAAGCCTCGGTGGCGGAGAGAGCCGTGAGGTAAACAATCTGATACTCTCGATCTGATACTCGATAAGACATGAGGACCTGACGGGAGAGGCGAAAATGTCTTTGCTCTTTGCGCGCGCGGCGCCGCCACGCAGCGTGCCCATAAGTGGCTTCTAACCCGCAGAGCGCTCCAGTGAGGCTGCGGGTGGGGCCCAACTGCTCCTTCCGATCTGCGGGCGGCGAGCTTGATGATGGCAAACTCTCTGCCGGTCAATTCGGCTGCGCCACGATGGCGATCGGTCGAGCTGCGAGAGGTCGCGTGGCGGTAATCATCTCTTCATCATCTATCCGTAGCGTAATGTCGCATTGAATCGCTCGTCCTTTCGCGGCGAAGTCTTCGTCGAAGACTCCTTTCGAACGCTCCACGCCACGCGGGCCCGGCAGCGATGGGAGGCCCTACTGCAGCGCCGAGGGCTCGCCCACACGCCCGCCGACACGTGGGGCCCTCACCCGGTGTTGACGGGCTCGCCCCTGTTGGGGCACAGTCGCCCGCCTGACGTGTGGGGCCCTCGCCTGGTCTTATTTATTACACCGACACTTTTAATCTAAGCCGTTATAATCCGGCCCCACAAAATCAACGGAATAGATCTTTTATTTTTTTCTTGATTTATATGAGAATTTCTTTAATTGATCTTGGCCATTATAATTTGGTCACACCGTTGATCGAACAGCTGAAATAATTTGAATGATGTGGACGAATGTGGTGGCTTCTTTTTCCCCTCCTTTATATATATATAATAGATAGATTAGGGATACAATGGTATTTGCATGTTGTTTTTTAAAAAATGCTATTTTTTTAATCAATGTGCATGATGTGCTTTACATAAACATAGCGAAACGGAACGAGTACAATTATATTTGGCACAGATCTCCCATGCAATCGAACACACCACTTTACGTGATCATCAATTTTTCACGCGACCGCTCATAGGAAACCTTAGCATGGACAATGGTTGAGACAATTGATGTCTCTAAACTGTTTACACAGTTATTTAATGTTTGTATGAAGATTAAAACAATGTGGTGATCAAGTGTGCATCCTAACTTTGTAGCCTACTCGAATATGGCAATTCAGCAGTTTCATACGGCGATGAACACCGGCGAGCAACTCCTCAAAGCTGAAGAGGGACCTGGCAGCACGGTCGGATGGAGATGGTGGTGGAGGTGTGACCTGGTGGAGAGGCTTCTAGTGTTGGAGTGAACTGACGTAGAGGCCTCCGGCGGAGGCACGTTCCACGGCAAAGGTGGAGTCGCTGGATAGGGGCCCAACAGTGGCGGGATCCATGGCGGAGGCGAGTTCTGTGGTGGAGTGGTGACCAGCGGCGACAAAAGCGAAGATGCAGAGTGCAGGAGTTGAGATTTGTTTTAGGGGGATCTAAGAGACGACGGGATCGGTTATAGGTTAGGTGCCGTGGATCGAGACTTTGGGGGGCTGGAGACGGCTTCGCTACAACGGGCATCGGTACATTGTCTGCAGGCCGTTGCTAGCTCTTGGTTTTGATGCAAGCGTCGTCTCTCCATGGAGCGACGGCTCCCTTTTCTCTTTCATTCAACTCATCAATTAGTTGACATAACACTACTTAGAGATTGTTTAATTAATACTGTTGAGATGTACTGTTGTACATACTCTTAGAGCTATTTGGTTTCCTTCTTATCCTTTTAACTCTCTAATCCTTCTAATTTTTCTCCTATCAATGGATAAGATGGGAAGGAAGTGCCAACGAGTTTGCCAACAACTGCTCACCAACTTTCTCCTCTTCCTCTCTTTCATACCCTCTCTCACCTTTCCTCACCTCTTCCTTTTCATTCTCCTACCCCATGGATGATGAGCTTGTGGGGGCAACTTGTGGTGCGATGGCAACCCCGGGGGAGGGGGAAACAATGCCGACGAGTTCTTGGGGCGATGACAATCCTCTGCTGGAGCTCGTCGGATAGAGGCTTCGTACCCGAACGAAGGAGCAAGGGAACTAAATAGAGAATATGAGCAGTGTAGTTTTGGTTTGAAACATGATTTTTGATGGGTCAAATATGAGTTTGTTCCGGTGAAACACGCGTTTCTATCAGAGATTGACTAGCCACAGTACTCCTGTAGGCATCCGATAAAACTAGTTTCTATCAGACGCCTAATTTGGGGTGCAACCAGAAAAAAATTATATTTTGCCAACGCCAAAGTTGAGGGATTATGGTTCAGAAATCAAAATGGTAATTTTCCAATTTTCAACGATTGATTTCCATTTGATGCAACTATTTTCTTCTGTATCGTGCATCGACCCCCACGTCCTGGTGCTTGTGTTTCTTCTGTATCCGCGACGACGGTTCGTTGACGGGGCCTCAAATTGCTTACCTTTGAAACCCGTTCTGTGGAACCGCACTAGTCTCTGGAACAGTATACTAGTGCACGCATCACATAGCTGGATCATCACATACAATAACATAAGAGCTTTATTACAGCAAAAGGGTAATACCAAAGTCATATTCCAAACTGGTAACTCTAAATTGCCAGCAGTTTATATTACAGCAAAAGGGTTGCCATTAAGGCGGAAGCTGCGCTATGACCTTAGTGATAATCCTAAACTAAGCATGCAACTTCCGGACTGTAGAAGAGCTTAATTCTGGTCTGGAACATCGAAGGCAGGATCGCCTTCCTCATGGCAAGCATAGTCTCCCTCATCTGGGTCTTGGTAGTCTAAAAGAGTGAGTGTGAGCGAGGGTTAGTGCGCAATCAAACCGCACTAGCAAGTTAACACCATCCTTAATGCACAATAGTGATAAAGCTTTATGGTGGAGTTTTGGTTATTTTATTTGCAGAAATGCTAGTTTTAGAATGTAACATCCCAAATTTTAAAACCCAATTTGGCACGTTATTAATTTCTTAAATTGCATAATTTAAAAACATTAAAATATATTGCATCATGGCATCATCACTTCATGCATCATCCTGGAAATAACTTGTGCATTTAAAATCTCCAAAGTAAAAATATTGTTGGAAAATTATAAGTAATTTGTTAACCCACATTATTTTCTTTAAGCAAATCCCATGTGGAATTTTGGGAAAGGTATTAATAGATTTTTGGAATTAAAGTATTATTTCTTAAGTTTTTTTTATAATTAACAAGGATGTTTGGAAGAGTAATGCATTTGGGAAATCAGAAAATTTAAAACCATCTCTTATCCTCTTCGGCCCAAGCCGAGCCGGCCCATCCCCCCTTTTCTCCTTTTCTTCTTTCTTCCCCTCCCGTTCTCCTCTGTTGGGCAGCGCGATCAGCTTGATCCATTCAGCGCCACGCCCGGCCCAGCTTGCCCTTTGCCCTCCTTGCGCCAGCGTTGCGCCTCAGCAGCAGGCCCGCCTCGTCAGTCTTTCCTCCTCCCCTGTTTCTTCTTCCGGCCTTGTGCCGTGTCCCTTGATCGCCGCCTTGTACCTCTCTCTCCTCTCTCACGGGGCCTCGCCCGCTCGTCTCCCCACGCATTGCGCGCCGCTACACTCTTCCGCCGGACCCCTCTCCGTCCCCTACCCTTTCTTGTCTAGTCGCGGCGAACCACCCCTCGCGTTCAATGCGTTCGCCTTCACGGCACCGGACGGAATCGGCGCGGCGATTACCTAACCGCCACGTCGCGTCAAGGATTTCTCCGGCGGGGCTCGCCTTTAAATGGGAAGCTGCTCCTCCTTTGCTCTACGCCTTGCGCAAGCGCATTTCCCTCTTTGAGCCGGTGCGTTGTCGATCTTCATCACCTTGCCGCTGTTCCTCTTTCCCCTCTACCTCGCATGTTTCCTCCTAATCCATGCCCTCCTTGGGTGATCCGCGGGGCGTCCGGTGAGCTTCGCCCGAGTGGATTGGCCGTGTGATCGCGCGTGTCCGGGCTCGCGCCGTTGACGCCGTCGTGGTCCCGCCGCCTGGCCATCCCTTCAGTCCCGGTTAGCTCACCAAGCGTTTCGCCCCTCTACATTGTTGCTTACGGCCGAGGGAATCGGGTTTTGGATTCCGCTTCTCGCGGCGCCCATGAGCGCCATGAGGTTCGCCGCCGTGCTCTGTTGCGCCGCCCCCTCCGTGCATTTCCGGCGCTGCCGAGACCACCACTGTGTTCGCCTCGCTAGCGTCTAGCTCCCCGCGCTCCCAATCGCCCTCCGGCGGCCGGGTTCGTCGTCGCCGTTCGCAGCGCCGCCGCCGGTGTTGCATCCCCTGTTTTTTCCCCTTCGGTGCAGCCAATGCCATCGACAGGTGGGGCCAGGGGATGAACCCGCCAGTCAGCCGCGTCAGTTGCCCCTCAGCGTTTGTTGGTGATTGACAAACGGCCCACCTTGAAGCAGGCCTTAGGCCGATCCCGTATCGACCCAAGGCGCGAGCGAGAGGACGAGCGAGCCGCTCTCGGCCGTACCAACAAAGCCGCCTGACTCGTTTGCAGCGCCTCCGGGCTTGACTAGGTCAAACCCGTGCGACACCGTGTTCCTCCCGGGCTATCCCGTAGCCCGGGAGAAGATCCCTCGGGTGATCCGCTCGCTCGTGGGCAGGTGGCGACAGCTGTCGTGGCCCGCCATGCTTTCTCCGGACTTGACCGGAACGCGCTGTATCTTCTGGGGACCCCTAGCCCGGGAAATGCAGCGACGATCCGTCTTGTCGTTTGCCCTCTTTAGCGGCGGCGAGATGGTTGTTCTTCTGCTGCGCGCCCCCAACGGGTGGCCTTGAGCTGCTTCGGTCGATCAAAGGCCATATTGGGGATAAAGGAAAGTGCTTTCCCAAAAAGTTCTCCCTTGAGCAGGCATGTCAAGACAAACACGTGTTGATACTAACCCGACCGGCTTCTCCTGCGGGCTCGATACTCGACAGGACCCTAGAACGAGACAAGAACCTCGTCACTAAAGCAAAGACCAGCGCGGGGCCCGTCGTATCAGCCTCGGGCGGCCCACGACGTCTATAAAAGGAGGATTCCTGGACATTGCGAGGGACGGCCAACGGAACACCCGGAATTCCTGATCCGATTCCACCCGGTCCAAGCACAAGCAACATTGGCATCCGAAGTTTCCTCCGCAAATAGCCTTAGCCTTTAGCTGTCACCACTATAAGCTCGGGATCGGCGCCTCCAGGTTCGATCCCGGCACCTCTGTACCGTTTTCCACCATATAGTCAACAAAGGCGGAGTAGAGCTATTACGGCGGTGGGGGCTCGAACGGGGTAAATCACTCGTGTCTCCACGATTTGCATCGTTCCTCCTGCCTTCCCACCGTCTGAAGGATCATGCCGGATCACCTAGTCGCACAAGGCCCTTGTCGGGGAAGACCGCGCTGCCCTAGCCTTCGCGAGCTTAGCGCCACCGGGCTGCTTGAGAAGGGTTGTCGTTAGACCTCACACCAACTTCTAAATTCGTCTGCGGTCCGTGGACCCGTTGCTCTTCAGCGGTTGATACCTCTCGCCCCGGGGTAGAGTTTACGCCCAGGAGTCGCTCGAGCTGGACCCCTCCGTCACCCATGTCGTGAGACTCCCATGGAGTTCGGTGCTTGGTGACTTCTGCTGACCTCCGCCGGCGACATCGGGGCGTTTCCCGACCTCGCGCGCGTCTCGCTGCGTCTTGGCGGCCATGATCGGCGGCAACGCCGAGGCGAGAAGACCAGCGCATGCGCCCGTCGCCTGAGGCGAAAGTTCTTCGATGATGCCGTCCGCCACGTCATGGATGGGATCTGTGAGGAGGACCGTCGCCGGCGCACCCGGTGCCGCCGGTCGACCCTCATCGAGACAATGACCAACCCGCTCTTGCGCGGCCGGCGGAAAGCGCGCGCCATCGCCCTTGATCGTTCGCGACTGGAGAAGGACCCGTGGTTTCACCATGCCGGTTGGGTCCGGCCATCGCTGAAACACAGGTACCATTACCGTGGCATCGGCCGACATCGGGAAGCGAGCGGCGGTGGTCGTCCGGACACTGGCGCGAAACCAATCCGACCACGGCGGTACTCAAAGCCGCTCGCGCCGCCACCTTGATCGTTCGCGCCAGACCTAAACGGCCTCCTCCGCGGCGGCTCGTCGCGCAAGACCGGGCGGAGTGTTTTCCCGTCTGGGCCCGCAGGATACCTCTCCCGAAGGCAGCGCCGAGATGCTCTGCCTTCTCTCGCGCTCTCCATGAGCGCCGTGGCCCCGAGTTCAAACCGGGCCCATTGAGAAGTTCGACGGGAGCAAGAATCGAGGAGTTCCTATCCGTCTACACCACCGCCATCCGAGCTATGGGGAGATGAGGCCGTCATGGTCAACTACTTCCCACGGTGCTCGAGGCATAACCCAACTGGCTGTTCAACCAGCGGCGGTTCTATCCGCACTGGTCACATTGCGGGATACCCTCGCGAGCTTCGGGGATGCTACGCTCGCTCTGGCGCCCTCGGGACCTCAAGCTCGTAGTCTGGCGAGGCGATGAGAGTCTCGGGACTTTGTGTGCGGTTCGTCGAGCCCGCAACACAATCCCCGCATCTCGAGATGAGGCCATCATCGAGGCCTTCAAGGATGGTGTGAGGACCGGCGCTACCGAGGACCTCGAGCTCCACCGGTCAACACATGAGTGAGCTCTTTCGCACCGCCGCCCTCTCGTCAACGCCTCCGGCGGTGGAGCGCAAGAGGGCCGTCGCGAAAAAAAAGGCCAAGGTCGGCGATGGCTCGGGTAAAACCGGCGCAGAACAAGAAGAAGAAGAAGCTGCAGGAGCGACCCGCTAAGTTCATCGCCGCCATCGAGCCCGACCGGACCGAGTGCCGCCCACGGCGTCCTCGCCAACCGCCCGCCGCCTCGGCGTCCGCCGCGGCGACCACTCGGCGGCTGTGGCGACCCCCTAGCCGGGGTAGGCCACGTGGCGGACGAGGCACCAAGGTCGGCCTCCCGTCCTGCAGCAGAGAACCGAGGTGAGACCGGTTCCACGACCCGGCCTTTTACGCGCCTTCATCAACGACCGGCCATGAGCTACGCATAGCGCCGCGCGGTGGAGGACTTCTCGCGGTCATTGTCCCATGCCCGAAGCCGCTGCGAGAGCGCAGCTTGGCGCCTGCACCCAGGCGGCGGGATCGTGGTTTTCTGAAGCCGTAGCCACGTCGCCGTCATCTTTGGCGGGCGTCGGCCTACACCTCTCGCCGCGAGCTCAAGGCGGCGTCGGGAGGTCCTCCACATCTCCATGGCGAACCGGCGGCGTCATCCTGCCTTGGTCAGCCGAGCCATCACCTTTCGGTGACGGTTGTCGCCGGGCTCTCCAAACCCAGTGTCTCCGGTGCTCGCCCTACCATTGGCAATACTAGGGTCGACGGCGTCCTCGTCGGCGGCGGGGCTCATTGGACATCATCACGGTAGCGTCTTAGGCCTCATGCAGGTCCCGCTCCAAGATCAAGGACATCACCGTCCCTTTCCATGTGATAGTCCGGGATCGTCGCCGCCCGTGGGACGGTCGTGCTACCCGTCACGTTCGGCTCCTCCGCCAACTTCCGGACGGAGTACATCACCTTTGAGGTGGTGGAAAGCGAGCTCCCTACGCGCCATCTTGGGCGCCCCGCCTCTCAAGTTCATGGCGGTCTCCCACGCCTATCCTTTGCTGAAGATGCGGCACCCAAGGGAGTCATCACCGTCCGGGGTAACCACAAGGCGGCCCTCGATTGCGACAAGACGCGGCGGCTATGGTAGGAATGACTCCCTACCGTGGTCGGCGGCAAGGGCGCTCCCAGCGCCCTAAGGTGGCTGCTATGACGCGAGGAGCCCACCAAGACCGTCGTCCTCGCAGTCGGACCCTCAAGGTGGTCCACGTGGGGACAACCCTCGAACCTCAATAGGAACTCGAGCTCATCACCTTCCTCCGGGCTAACAAGGGCCAGCGTTTGCATGGGAACCGTCCGATATGCCCAGTGTCCCATGGGAGGTGATCGAGCCACGAGCTAGCTGTCCGGCACGACAAGAAACGGTAAAGCGATGTCGAGGCGTGTCCCCATTTGGAAGGCCAAGATCATCAAGACCAGCTCGGCAAGCTACTTCAGCGGGCTTCATCCGCGAGTTCAGCACTCCGATTGGCTTGCGAACCGGTCGTCGTCCGGAAGAAAGGTGGCAAGTGGCGCATGTGTGCCGACCACGCGACCTTAATTCCGCCTACCCAAGGATAACTTTCCCTTCCACGCATAGATCGGCTAGTTGGCGCTTCTGGCGATTCAGCTTTGATGAGTTTCTGGATGCTTATTCCGGTTACCATCGGATCGCGTTGTGTAAAGAAGGACGAAGAAAAAACCACCTTTATGCGCCTTCGGCACATTTTGCTATCGACCATGTCGCCGGTCTCGAAATGATGGCGCCACGTTCGGCGTCTCATGCAAAAACTCTCCCCGATCAAATAGAGGCATAGCGTAGAAGTCTCGTCGGCGATATCGTAGTCAAAACAAAAGGCGCCCGTGACCATGTGTCCGACCTAAATGAGACCTTGACGACTGAGGCGGCACGGGTCAAGTTAAATCGAAATCGTCTTTGGTGTCAAATCCGGCATGCTCTAGGCTACGTAATCGGTAGGCGAACATCGGTGCGAACCAAAAAATCGAGGCCGTCGAAAAGATGAGGTCGCCGACACTGTGTAAAGGATATCCGATCCCTCACGGGCAAAATGGCGGCCTTAAGCCGTTTCATCTCCGCCTTGGAGACCCGGCCTTTACGCAAACTCTTGCGCAGCACCACAGCAGTTCGAGTGGTGAGGAAGCGAGGCCGCGTTTTTGCAACTCAAGCGATATCTCGCCTCGCCACCGTCCTCGCTACTCCCAAGCTCGGGAAGCCCTCTGTTATACCTCTCGGTGACACCAAGCGCCGCAAGTGTGGTCTTTGGCGATGAAACGAGAAGGAGGCGGCCCGTCTACTATGTGGCGAAGTACTCACCGGGCCAAAGGGCGCTACCCGACCTTGAAGCGTGCTACGCTTTCTTCGATGGCCTCGCGCAAGTTGCGTCACTATTTCCAAGCCCGCCAATCGTTGTCCCGACTACTTACCCGATCAAGGACATTCTCCGAAACCGGAGGCCCTTGGCGGTCGCGAAGTGGAGTCGGTGGGTGAGTTCGACATCGATTCGTATCTCGAACCGCGATCAAGGCCCGAGCCTGGCAGATTCGTCGCAGAGTTGACCGGGCGGATGAGCAAAGGTCAAGCTCTCTAGGTCAAGACGGGAAGAAGCTCGGTGGACTCATACTTTGATGGTTCACACCGGTCCGGCGATCGGGATGCGGGCTCGTTCTCATTTCCCCAATGGAGAGCGACTCCGGCCGTCATACAAATACACTTTGCGGCTACGAACAACGCCGCGAGTATGAAGCCCTAATTGCGGGCCTAAGAGCATGCGCATTGCGCTCGACATTAAGCGGCTTGTTGCGAAGGGATTCGCGGCTCGTCGTCCGCCGGTCGGGGAGGAGTTTCGAACGGCGGCGACTTCGATGGCGCGGTACTGGCGGAAATAAGAAGCGGAGAAGCGTTCACGAGTTTGAAATTAGCTACATTCCGGGGAAGAGAATGGCGAGGTGATAAGCTCGCCAAGCTCGGATCCTCGCAAGAACCGGCCCACGTGGTGCTAGTGCAGCACCTTTTGAAGCCCTCCATTCCTCCGGAGAGGAGGTAAAGGGACGTCTGTTACCCCCAAATCGAGACATCCGATGCAGTCCATTCCTCGAGCAAAGCACCTCTGGATAGCGCCATTCATCCGGTTCTTGGAGCGAGGACATTGCCCGGGGCGTTCTTGGCGTTCGGCTAAAAAGCGAGCGAGCTTACGCTTTGCCGCGGGGCTTCTTTGTCGAAAGGGTGCTAATGGCGTGCTTTGTAAGTCGTTACCCAAGAAGAAGGTAAGTACCTTCGCCGACATTCACGAGGGCATCGTGGCGCGCCGCCTCACGCAGAACTCTCGTCGGCAAAGCGTTCGCATGGGCTACTCTTGCCCCGCTGCGATGAGCGACGCGAAGTCTTAGTTAAGCTGCGAAGCTTGCGATATCATGCGCGGATAGCGCGCGGCCAGCGTATGAGCGCAAACCATTCCACTAAGCGTGGCGTTCGCGGTTTGGGGCATGGACCTCTTAGGACCGTTCCCCAAGGGTCTTGGTGGCAAAAGCGTGCTTGTTCGTAGCCGCCGACACCTTCACCAAGTGGATTGAGGCGAGCCGGTCTCCAACATCACCTGCAATAGCGCGATGCGTTTTTTCGAAGCATCGTCGCAAGGTTTGGCGTGCCCAGCGGAATCATTAGCGACAATGGCACCCAATTCACAAGCCGGAGTTCAGCGATTCTGCGAGAAATCGGCATGAAGCTTCGCCTTGGCCTCTGTGGCCCACCCACGAACAGCGGCGCTGGTGAACGAGCTAACAGACAGTTAGTCAAGGCATCAAAAACGAGTTCTGACGCTCTCAAGGCCAAACAACAAGGTTGGGTCGACGAGCTACCATCGATCCTCTGGCGGTCCGGACAACGACCGGTAGGGCTCTGGGAGAAACTCCTTCCGACTAGTCTATGGCTCAAGCAGTCCTCCCAGCAGAGATGAGACTAGGATCCGATCGCGTTGACCGCGCGACCGTGGTCAGCGGCGAGGCGGCGACTTGACCTCGACCTACTTGAGATGCGCGCCATGAAAGCAATCCCTACCATTGCGGCCTACCCGCCGATCCTGCGTCGCTTCGCTGCACCTAAACGCATAACACGAGGACCACCGCAAGTAGGAGACCTGGTTCTCGACGCATTCGAACCTTGCGAGGCTCCAACAAGCTCGGCCCCAAGTGGGAGGGACCGTACAAAGTAGTCGGTAGCGACGACGACGGGCTCGATGCGCCTTCGTCGACAAGGGCGGGGAGCGAGCTCCCTAGCTCATGGAACATCTCCTCTGCGGCGCTTCTACGCTTAATCGGTCGTAAGTTTCCTTCATTTCAATTCGTTTCAACTCGAAAAAAAAATTCCTTTCCCCATTCGCGAGTCGCGTTGCTCCAAGTCTTAACCATTTCAAAACAAGCCCGTGGCTAAAAGCACGAAGGCTAAGGATAAAGCATTCAGAGCATTTCCACGACAGGATAAGCCGACTCTCGCACCCTAGTGAATCTCCGCGCAAATGTGGAATTCCCGTGGCCCAAAGGTACAGTAAGCCCACGTCAGGATTTTTTTTGGATGGCTATCTTGGGCAGCGGCGCTCGGGGGCTGAAGGCTTTCTTGCGCCCAGTTTTTCTCTTTCTAAGTCCTCAGCGTCACCAGATTGCATCGTCATGTGACCCACTTTGAAGCTTCGGGTGGGGTCATGCGATTTTTCTAAATCACTCTAGTCTCTAGACCGCGCCCAACTCAAGTTTGCACTTAGACTTGCCACGGCCGAAATTTGGATGATTAGGCGCACCAAAAACAACCTTTCTAAAGCAATCCGTTTGCCTAAACTTCTTAAGTTCGTCTCAGGACTTCGTTACTGTTCATCTAGTTTCCCTGTTTTCGCATTTCAGGATTCGCAAATCTGAACAGGAAAAAGAAGCGAACAAGCAAGCAGGAGCAGCACGATGGGATTTTCCCAAAAGAAATTGCATTTCGACAAAGCTGGAAGATCTTACAAGAACAAAGGAAGGGCGGGCTCCTAGGCGCCACAAAAGAGGCGCCGCGTCACTCGCCTATGGCGGCGCCCAAATCTCTGATCCTCGCCACGCCTACCGGCGGCTGGCAGCGAGCAGCGAACCTTGGACCCGCCGCAGCAGCAGCGACTCCACTAAGCCCGATCTTTGGCGCTTGAAGGTCCCGGCGCTTCGGGTGGCGCCCAGCCCGCCGGCGACAGATCGCCCTGCACACCCACCGGTGCGCTCTCGAGCGACTACGCCATCGCCTCGGCCCCTCCGTGCGCGGGCATTGATAGCCCGGTGCGTCTAAGCGCCTCCTCCGCCCCGATAGTTCGGGAAATCCGTAGGCGGCGGAGGCGGCGCCGCGATGATGGCCTCATAATCGCCCCAATCCTCGCTTTCTGCCATGACCCGCGGTGGAACTTCCTCTCGCTCCACCACGGGCTCTAGAAACCTCTTCTTCCATGACGGCGGCACGCCCCCTCCATCCGCGGCTAGCGCGCAGCATCCTCTCCGCCCAAGATGGGCGGCGACGCTGTATTATCGGCTGCAATCTGCGCCACCGCGTCTCTCTCATCCTCCTCCGCCGCTGGCGATCGCCAACGCTGTGGCCATCTCCTCGTCGGCGCGAAGTTGGGCATATGCCGCCAATGCGGCAGCTTGGCCCGCGAAGGCAGGAGCCACAGCGGCGGGACCCATAACCTCCTACTCCTCCCCCGCGGGCTGGATCGGCGGTGACGGAGGAAGCGGCGGATTTGGCTCCGCGAACAAAGCTTCCATGAATGCACGCGCGTAGCCGGAGTTGTAGTTGGAAGACATGGTTTCAAGCTATCCTTCCTTTTCCGCCCCTTTTGCTCTGCCTCCGCTCGGAACTGGCGATTTTTTAGCTCGCTACTCTAAGACAAGCGCAGGCGAGCGTAAGGATCACGCGGCGCGCTGCGCCTCTTGCTTTATAGGCCGGGCGGCTGCCCACTACCCTGTCACACTGCAAGTTACCCAAAGCGTCGTCGCGCGCGAAGGGGCAAGCAATTAAAACCACTACCCGAAGCCGAGGAGGCGCGCCGCGACGCAGTCTCGCGGAATACCAACCGCGACAATCGCCGCGCGACACGTGCCGCGGCCCCGCCGTCAGTGGCAGGAGAGAAATCATTACGGGTCAAAGCCTACCGTATAGGTGTGGTCCACCCGCGCAGGCAAGGCTCGGTGATGCTCTCACGGCCCGCCACGTGGTTTAGGCCGAGTGCGTGAACCGGCGCGGGCGGTTTCGCCTCAGATGTCTGTGCACGCAAGCGTGCCCTCGGCGGCGGAACAACGTGCCCGCAAGCAGAGCCCACAGTGTGTGCGATTTGACACAATAAATTAAGGAAAAAATGGCTAAGCATTTCGGCCACCGCCCGTTGCGCGATATTAATCAAGCGGGCGTTCAAAAGAAAATATACAAAAAGTATATGGCGCAGAGCTCGGGAACCATGGACCGGGTCAAACTACGGTCCGTGCTGCAGCTTGAGCTTTTCTAGCTCGATTTCTAAGTCACGGATTCGCGTCTGCGCCTGAAGTAACTCTATGGCCCGCGCGGCCATATCATTTGATCCTTGAGCAGCTTAACTCGGGCTTCGGCGAGCTCTTCTCTCTGTTTTTCAAGGCCTCGACTACCGCGCAGACTTCGCCCGGTTTGGCGTAGCGAGGCACTTTCGCCTAAGCTTATGCAAGTTTCCTCGAGCCCGTGAACGATGGAGTTGTGCTCAGACTTGGTAGCCGCTAGCTCTTTGACGGCCGCCTCTCTGCGTCTGTACTCATCGTCAAAAAGAACCCGAGCCCTTTCTGCCTCTTTGCGGGCGGCAGGCTTGAATCTTCCGGCTTCCTCCACTTCCGGGCTTGGCGAGTCTCGTCATGGCCTCCTGCTCTTTCTCTGCTATTTGTCTTCAAGACGGTGCTAGCTTCGGTGATCTTGGCCGTGGCACGGGCGTCAACCTCGGCGGTGAGCCCGTCCGCGCGCTTTGCCTAGGCCCGGGCTTGCGCTAGCTCGGCGGAGAGATGCTCAATCCTCGCCGCATCATCATCTGCCTGCCCGCCCATCGCTTCCATCAGCGAGGACGAGCCAGCGATAAGCGTGTAAAGCTGGAACAGGAAAAAACTAAGTCAAGACGCCAAAAATCCAGTGCCTAAGCATAGCGCGCAGAGTCAAAGATGTCACCTTCCTGGTATGAGCGAGCATGTTCCACGTCCTCGCCGCGATGATACTGCGTGCGCTCCCGCCAAGCCCGAGGGCGCGGATTCCATGCAGCGCCAAGGGTTGGCGGCCAGCCGGTTCCTCGCTATAAAAGGAGGATTCCTGGACATTGCGAGGGACAAACCCGCCAGTCAGCCGCGTCAGTTGCCCCTCAGCGTTGGGTCACGTTTCGTTTTGGGCCGCCCCCCGAGCCGGCCCATTCCAGAAGGCCCCTTTCTTTTAAATCCTTTTTCAGTTTCTGATTTAAAATCCTTAGTTGGTATTCTATATCATTAAGCAAAAATAGCTTTTGTGTTGTTTAAATTCTATAAAAATTCAGACAAATGCTTTAACCACTCCTGGACCCTAGAAAAATATGCATTTGCATGTCATGCATTTAGAATCCATTCTTGGTTAAATAGATAAGCTCTAGGTGCATTATTGCATGTGCATTTGAGAAGTGTTATATCATTTCTTTTAAATTAAAAAGAAAACTCCTTAGCAGTCCCTGGACCTTAGGAAATATTGTTGCCATACTATCCATGCAGTTTGCACTTGTTAGAAGTATTCATGATTTAGTAATGGCATCATTCCATGTGTGCATTAACCATTTAGCATCATGTTTCCTTTAAATGAAAATACATGAAACATGGAGTTGCTGCATTTTCCTTAAAAACAGCATGACATAAAATATTTTGCTTATTGTGTGTTGTATTGCTTTGCATGCGTGTGCGCTTTTAGGAGGTCAAGTTCCCGAAGACCCGATCGACGACGTCCCCTTCGCTTTCCCCGGAACCGATCAAGGCAAGTCCCCCCTTTGATCATATTGAGAAGCCATTCTCGGTTATTTAGAAAATGTTTATTAGACTTGAAAATATGCATGCTAGTTTAAAAGACAAATGCCATATTTCCTAGACTTAGTTATCATGCCGAATAGAAAGGTAAGAAATATGGTAGGATTAAACCTAAGGCTAAAATATAAATTGCTCTGATTGTGGTAGGATACATGCTTAAAATCATTTATGCGGAATGATTCAATCATTTGTGTGAAATGAGAATATTGTTAAGAAATGTTTGGGAAAGGGTGGTTTAAAGATAGCGCATCAAGGGTGATGCGTAGTAGGAAATGATTTTCCTCTTACCCCAAAAATCTTCCGACTAGGGAGAGGTATTTTGTCGGTTGGTGCGGTGTGGCACCGTTTTGAAACTGGGCTAAAATATCAAATCTCCCCTAGTCTAAGGACTGCTCATCCTATAATCCTATGAACTGAGTCATTACAGTATGACCTCGAGCCCCGGTATGGGACGGGCCCGATCGTTGGTCCTCGTGGTTGACGGTCTTGTGGCGAAACATCGTCTGGGTGCGTAGCCTCTCGAGGGTAAGGCGTACCCACTCTGCAGAGTTAAAAGCTCATGATAGCCGTGCTCGCATGGTTATGAGCGTCTTGAAGGGACTGATTATATGGTAGTTTCTTCATTTTAAAACCAATTTAAAAAAAGGGTTTTTAAAGAAAGGTTTTGAGATGAGTAAGGATTTGAGAAGGATTTCGTTTGAGCAAGGTGCCACCGGCGATATTCCGGATTGGGTGACGGCCTACCGGAAAGTGTCGCGCGGAATGGACCTAGCCGTTTTGAGAAAAGAAAAGAAGAAAGGATTTTGTTCTCTCTATGACACTGAGGCCAAGTGGCGAGACCCGTTTGAGAAGAGCCCAAAGAAAATATTAAGATTTGTTGTTTCTAAATTGCTTTGTCAAAACTAGGCTAATAAATGCATTTCCGTAAAATATCCTAAGCCTTCCCTGTACTGAACCGCATTTGCATAATTCCGGACTTGAGAGTACAATTTGTACTCACCCTCCTTTTCTCCCCTCTCTTTTCAAAATTTCAACAGCTGGTCCATCTGAGTATGGCCCGCCTTCCGAGGAGGAGGACCGGACTACGTCGAGGAGACGTTCTCCGACGAAGAGTATGAAGATTAGGGTTACGCGTTCCTACAGCCCTCGTGCCTGTGGGATGAATAAAATTCTAGATGTTGTATTAGGCTTGTATCGTTGTGTACTCTGATTTGCGGCCTGCGAGCCGTTGTATGTGTTGTTTGTACTTGACTATGTTCCCTCTTGTAATAAAATCGTTGGCAATGTTCCGTTTCTGTATATCTGTGTGTACTAGCTATGATCCTTGGGACTAGTACGTGTTTACGTAGGTGGAATCCGATCTTGTAAATCCGACATAGAAATAACATATATAAAGTCCTATACCTAGCCATTTTCGAAAAGACATCTCCAAAAGATGTCGAGGAAAGAGTATATCAAAGTTGGTTAAATCAGAACCCATGCCACACAGACATCACCCCTTGCCACACAGGCTTTCCCCACATGCCACATAGGCATGTTTCACCCCGCATCCCATCTTCTTTCTCCCATCATCATTCCGGGTCGGCAATCCCCGTTGCGGACCACTATCTTTCCCGAGTTCCAAGCGAACCGAGAACTCAACCCACCTTGCTAATTGCCGTTCAACGGATGGCATTGGTTCCCCCCAGTTCACCCCGGTAGACAGGGTCAGATCTCTACACAAGAAACTGCATGAAACACCTTCACCTCAGGATTAGTTATGGGCTACGCAAGCCCAGGCTACACAAGCCTTTCAAATTACGGGCTACACAAGCCTATATTTGGATACACAATCCACCAATCCCGCGCCCCGCGCGATGACCATGCGTTGTGGTGTGAGGGACCATAAGCTTACACAAAGGGTATGGTCGGCGGCACTCCGCTGTGTCCAACACATGAACACCCTCCCAGACGAGCCCAAACTCCATCTGGATTCCACCTTCTCATTATCATTACCTCTTACATAGGTATTTATCACACAGATAATATCTCTGGGTCCATCCTGCCCAACACCCTTCTCTTTCTTCATTCCCATCCCCATTTCCCGTTTCTCATCTCACGAAACCACACTCACATATCAACACATCAACACATGCAACACAAATCCCATCATGATCAAGGTATGTAGTGTATCATGTCCACTAGTAAGTTTTGGCTTACCGATGCGGGATTGGATACCCGATTAAATCAGTAAACCTAAGCATTTCTAAGCAAGTTTTACCCAAGACTAGAAAGCCTAAATATTTTATATTTTAGGTAGACAGCCAAACAAACATGATAACAAGGAATCATGTAATTCAGGAATATATTTATCAAGGACAGTGCATGATATTATCATGATTATCGAACAGGCATTATCAAATCATAGCAAGCATGCACTTTATATATTTAAAACAATATATCTTGGTGAAACTGGGTAAAAGTATGAGCTATAGTGTTAACTCGCCTTGCGGATCCGAGGGATGAATATGGCTATCCTCCATATATTCTCCCTCAGGCTCCGGATCCTCTGTTAAGAGTAATAATCACGAATTACGGAATATTCTAAATAAATTATGAATGCAAATGTAGGGATAGGTGTTGGTCGCAAACGGAAATACTAAGCTAATGGTCTGGGGTCGACAGGGTCAAAATTACCAAAATATCCCTAGGTATATTTCTATTTGGGAAAGGTGACATTATCTATATTTAGTCCTCTTTAATATATTGAGAGCCTCTTCTATGGACCAAATCTTAATTTCATAATTTTCCCAGGGTGTTGAGTGACTGTACTATTTTCTAGAATTTTCTAGGAATTTTCTAAAGTACTCTGCTATTTTTAATAATTAGAAATGCATTTCTAAGATTTTCTAAGCAACTAATTCTCTGGAAATATATCTGGAACAGTACTAGGCCGAGCCCAGCACTGTGCGATTCGCATGGCGTCAAGGTTCGCATGGCAATCTTTGCTGCCGACCGAGCCAGCCCATCCGACCTTGGCTCGATCCGTAGCGTGGCCATTCGCGTCTGCGCGCCGAAGGCGTCATTTGGCCGTGCGTCTCCACTAAATCTGACCTGCGGTACCGCGGGCCCACATGCCAGCATCACCGGGAGACAGCGAAGAGAGAGACAGAGAGAGGGGGATTGACGCGTGGGACCCAACGGCCAGTGGCTCATCCAGCGGCGGCACAGAACAGGTGACGTCAGGATGACGTCACCGTGACGTCATCGTCTTGAACCTCGCGACGGCGCGCGAACCGAACGGCTAATCCGTGGCTTGCCGACGCTACATGGCATCTCGCCACGTGTGCATGCTACCTACGGATTCAGCTCGATGACACGGTCCTATTGGTACCTACGGCACGGTCAGTGGTGCTCAAACATGGCGGCGACATTGCCGGCGGCGGCGGAGCGGCTCGGTCAAGCAAGGCGATGGCCAAAGCATATGGTTTCGACTAAATTGATGAGCGCATTAGCACCGGGAAGGCATGTACATGCTTACCGTGGCCTTAGTTCAGACAGAGAGGCTCTGGAGTGGCTTGGCACCGAGTGACCCCGAACTGGTTTCGAGCAGGGCAACGGCGGCGAGGCAACTCCGGCGATGCACTGGCCAAATTGACCGAGGGGAAATGGTCGTGAAAGGATGAGGATGCTGCAGCCGAAAGGAATCGGGAAATAACGTACCGTGGTCGAAGAATTCGTCAGCGACTGAAATGACGGGCTCAACTACGGCGAGCGATTCCGACCGACACAGTGACTCCGACGGCCTGTGCGTTGAGCAACGAGCTCAAAGCGACCTTGCGAACATGATGGGTGGATTTGGGGTCTCGGTTGTGGCTCAAGCGAAGGAAACCGAGAAACGTAGCTCGGGTTAGGGTTTTTATAGGAGCCCGGGGGCGGTGGAGGCGGGACCTAGCTCACGAGGCCTTAAGCGGTGGCGCCTACGTGTAGCAACCGACTTGCTCCTACACAGCTCGGCAGCAGGGCCCCCCCTCGGTGAGGTGGAGCACTGGGGTGAAGCGGCGCTAGCTTGGGTAGAGGATAAGAGCGATCTACAGCGAGCTGAGAGAGAGATGGTGAGCTGAGAGAGATGGGTTGGGCTGGGATTCGGCCCACGTGAAGCCCAAGTGAAGCCCAGCTTGTAGGCTCTAATGTTTTTCACCAATTTCGATTGGAGTTTTTGAATTTCGGAGATTTTTGATAACTAAGATTTGAATTTAACTCCTAACTTGAATGGACTTTCAAATGGGGCAAATTTTGGGGTGTTACATTCGTTCTTCGCGCAAGCCTCAGCTTGCCCAGCATTGTTTATTGGCGCCGGCCACGTTGGTGCCCCTGTATTTTTGTCCAATGAGCATCGGCTTATCGGTCGCTCTTACTTGGCCTGGGCACTTGTGCGATGGGTCGACGAGATGTTATGGACGTTATAGAAGGCTGCAGGCCTCCAGCGAGTAGCAGTCAAGTGTCAACTCCTCCGGCTGTCCTCACTCGATCGTCACCTGCGTTCTGTGGATCATGAAAAACAACGCACGACGGCACGAGCGTAGAAAACACCACCACGCGACTACCGTTTGTAGCTCTGGATAGAGTGTCTGATGTCAGAAAAGAATCTTTTAGAGTGCAGTGTAAAGTCTGAAGAAAATTTAGAGGGAAGAATAGAGGGACACTCTAATAGTGAAATAGAGGGTGGGGATAGAGTAGCAGATGTGGATACTCTTAGAAGCAAATTGGATATATGCTCAAAACTTGACGGGCTCGCTAATCAACGTCATTGAAATCAATGTGATATTTTTTTTATGGCATCAAGTTCATTAAATTATCTATTATATGTTGTTTTTTTTAAAAAAATTTATTTTTTTAAAAAGAAAAGACAGGAGAACAGCCTTGTATTAATTCAAAAGGAAGGTTACATGGTCAAAATTTAGGAGGAGGTTTAGACGCATTCCCCTCGAACGCGCGCTACATATGAAATTCTCTCTTTCGCTTTCACATACATACAGAGCAAGCGACCGGCACGTGCAACAGTGGAATAGGTGACAAAGTCCACCAATATGCAGTTTGATATTCAGTTGGGTACTCGGGTGCACGACTTCTCACTAGACAGGAAAGCGTTTTATCGCTTATCGACGAACATCGTCGAAGTATTAATATTTTTTTCTGTTACTATGTGATATAGGTTTTAAATGTTCGTGAAGCATGTTTCCGTAGTTAAAATGTGTGTCAGTTCATTCAAACAATATACTTATTTGCCTGCGGCGCTATATAGCGCCTCCCAAGGCTCACCATCGCTCAGCCACGTCGCCTGAAAAATCTCGGCCGTCTGTTTCAAATAGCGTGTCTCCCGTCCGGCCCGATTCGATCGGGCCCTCCGGGGCGACTTTCTTGAAAAACCCTCGGAGTTCGCGGATTACGCCGGGTCCCGTCCGTTCGTGAAACGGCCCGGTTAGTGCTTCCGTCTAGACTGCTCACGGAAACCCGGCCAGAAACGGCGAGACGGCGAAAAAGCTGGGCGGCCGACCGACATTCGTCGGCGAACTCGGCCGGTTTTAACCGGATCGGTCGGGCTGTCCGGCCGAGATTCGACAATTAGTTATGGCCGTGCCGGCCATGGCAGACTTCGGTAGACTTCGGGCCGGGCCTCGGCTTCGAGCCCGACGGCCGGCCGGGCGGGCGGCTCGAACTGTTTTTCGGACTGGCTTTTCAGGGCCCGGCCGGCGGCCCGCCAGCGTTTGAACAGGTATATTCTCGTCCCACGGATATTTTCGCCTGCGCCTTCGATTTTTCGCGCCTCTCATTTCGGTTTTTGCTTTGTAGTTACACCTGTAGTTGGGGTGAAATTACCCGCCAATGCCACTGCATATAACTGCGTACCGGTCCAGCCCCAGGTTCCCATTTCCAAGCCCTAGCTTCCCCTTGCCTCCGCCCCGCCTCCCCCTCCCGCAGCCTCTTGCTCCCCTCCTCTTCTTACGCCGCCGTAGCTCCTCCTCGGCCCGCGTCGTCGCCGCCTGCTCGCCTACCCCCTCCGCTCCTTAGCTCGCGCTAGCGCAGCTTCCTCTCTCCCGGCTCGGGGACTAAGGGCCAGCCAATGGCTCGCGGCGGCCGGCTCATTCGTGTGTGGGCTCGCACGGTGCTCGGAGGCGCGGCGATAGCCGTTGAGCTGCGGAAGACGTGCGCTGGCCGACGGCGAGCTCTTCCCCAAATCCGACCGGTGAAATCCTTGGTGCTTTTTTCCTATCCATTACGGTTCCTACGGATTTGATTGATTTATGTGTAAATCGAGATTCGAACTGAAGTTATGCGCTCGGATTTGAATGAGTTTGAGTCCAGATCGATCCTCATTCAAGGTTTTACGGCCCGGATTTGAATGGGTTGCATCAAATTTTACGTTTGTTCTATCCAAATCGAGCCCCCGGTTCAAAGAATTTATGGCTCAGATTTGGGGATTCCGCCGATTAGGGCTCCGTGGGTGCTCAAAAGTTGGGGAATGTTGAGGATTTCACTCTATTTCCACAAAGCATCTTCTTCAAATGCCTACTTAAAACTGATTTCACTCCAGTTCCAGATGAATTGGTTGCTTTCCTCCATTTTTCACAGCTATCGTTCTGCTTTTCTTATCGTTTGTCAGCACCTCGCCTGTCCTCTTTACATCCCTTTCTACGCAGACCTGCATAAACTTGTGTGTGCCTTGCTAGCTTCTAATAAAAAGGCTTTTTCTGTGTCTGATATGTGCTTTCCGTGCTTAGTATTTTAGCTCACTTTTTTGTCGGCCTGATGACATTGCTTCCAATTAGGATACTATATCATGCATAACGCAGGAAAAAAATGCGATGCATTTTATTACAGTTTACTTCAGACACTGAATCTGACACTGAATCCTCTCTTATATATCACGTCAACTCAAGATGTATAGTTAATTGCGCAGTTTATTGGATTTGCAACCTGTGCCTTTATAAGATCCCAGAGCTTTTAACAATGGATGAAAACTGGGTTCTAGGGCAGATGCAGCCATGTCAATGCTATCAGCACTGGTATGTTTGATATACATGCGCTAAAACTGATATATTCCCAGAGCCCAGCTCAATCAATGTGGATGATTGAATAGGTATTACCTCACAGTGCGAACTACAGGATCACATCATATATTGTTTAGAGGGCGATTATCTATCTCATGTATTGCCCACCCCTCTTGTTATCTTCTAATTCACATCGCCTTTTTTGTTGCCTTCGTTCCATACATTAGCGATTTCTTTCTAAAAAATAAACCATTATAATACTAAAACATATACATGCCTATGTGTTGAGCTTATTTTAAAAAAAATTAAAAGTTTACTTTTTATTTGTGCATCTTTATGGCCTCTGTCCTATTATGATTATGGCCCGTATTGATTCTTAGCAATACATATTGCTTATTTACTATTTATAACTATATTTTTATTGTTCCTTTAATTTACTGTATTATACTATTTCAGCCTCGCACTTGACATCGGCTTATTATTTTATTATCGTTCCAGCGTTTGGTACATAATTTTATAAAATTATGTACCTTATGATTCAGATAAACATAGCCTTTTTGGTGTTGCGCTCTTATTGCATTTTTAGTTTTTCCCGAAAATAGCTTACAGTTCAATGTAGTTTTTGAACGTAGTCCATTGCTGATCATTGTCCATAAAATCTCTTGTTTCTATTGTAAATTATTGTAACATAGGCTGCTACTATAAAAGAACATAGGCTTTGCTCAATCACAGCCACTGTGTTTAGAACATTTCTATTGTACAGTAGATTTTTTATTACATTACCTCTTGCAGCGTAAAGGCTGCGTATGTTGTATTAACCAGAGCAGCTGGCTTAGCTCATACTAAGGTTAGTTTTTTTAATTTAATTCCCAATAACTCGGGCATGATTAATAAACAGTACTATCTTTACAGCGCATTTTGCAACAGAGGTATTTTGAACTGTTGTGTCCAGCAGCCGTGGCTTACATATAGTTAACGACGTTCAGTGATTGCCTTACCCTCAGAGGATTGGGTTACATGTATTGTCCAGTTAATTAGAGCAAGAACCATAACGTAGTTTAGATGCATGCTAAAGTTGCTTTGTTTTAGTAGAAAAAAAGGGCTAACCATTAGTTGGAATGTCTTCTATTTGTCTTTATATTATACAGATCTACCACCGAGCCCCTCCCTGCAACGGCAAGCTTGATGAAAAGAAAGTTGTTCCAAGCTCCTGAACATAGTTAGCTGTGCAACCTAATAACACCTTGAGCAGTAGCAATAGAAAGATGTCCATCCAGCCTGTCATGTTGCTCTGTTTATATGGTGAGGTTCATCTCACCACCACCCATTCAGCCCACTAAAATGAGTGCCTGGTCTTTTGGACACTGTTTTCTCTTTTGTCTCTGTATATGAACATATCTATGTTAGTCCTATCCATTAAGCAATGTCGGATAACTGATCTTCTCGATACCGTTTTCTCTTTTGGCTTTATATTATATCTATGTTAATTCTATATACTTAACAAACTGGAACGCACTGCACGGGGCTTCGCCCACGTGCGAAGCACGTGCGCTCTGCTAGTACTTCATAAGGCGTAGCAGTCCTGCAAGCTGAGCAAGACCATGTCATTTCTTTCTTTCGCTGGGCCACGTCACTCTGAAAAGCGCAACCGTCGGATTCTCATCGGATGGGTCAGTTTAGGCGATCGATTCATGTGGGCAGGCTTTATCCACGTCGCCCCTCCTTGCCTGATTTCCTCACAGCCTCGCAGACACCCGCTTCCGTAGTCTACACCTTTCTCTCCCCCTCCCCTTCTTCCGGCCGCTGCTACGGTCGCCCCCCATCTCCATATCGACGCCGCGCTCTGCTGCTGACGCCCCCCGCCTCTGCTAGCTACCGGCTGCTTCCGTCGCCACCGTCGCCGGGGAGAGCGGGTTCGGCCACGGCGAGCCCTCCAGACCCTACTACTTCCGTCGCCACATCGGTCCCTCCGCTCCCGTGCGCCGCAAGGGGAGCGGGTCCGGCGACGGCACGCCCATCCTTCCGCGGCTACTCCCGCCGTCACGCCGGTCTCCCCCTCCACGTCCGAGTGCCGCCGCCGCCAGGGAGAGCAGGTCCAGCGATGGTGGCCCTAGGTACGCCGGATCTGTGCAGTCGGGCTTCGACCCGCCGATTCGACGCCAGGGATCCTCCGCCCCCACTGCTGTCTCTGAGGAGAATGAATCCGGCCGCGGCCGGTCCTGGTTTCCCCTGCCTTTTGTGTCTTATTGCCGATGCCAACGAGCTCTTCCCTGCCGCGAGGTTCCATGCCGCCGTCCTCCCCGGCGCCAAGACTTTTGCCAGGTGCTCGATTTCGGCAGTGGGGGCCTTTTTTCCGCCGGTTGGAGCTGGGCTTCGGCATGAGGTTGGTCAGCATTGGTGGCGGAGGCTCCATCCCAGCTGCGACTGTTTGACTCCACCGTGGGGTTGCTCGATGCCGGAGGCGGGAACATGTGTCCCAGATCCACGCGCCTTGCCGGATTCAGCTTCTACACCTAGCCATGGCATGGTACCATTCCTCTCTTCTGTACGGTTCTTCACTCCGTCTCTCACTGCTACTACTTGCATTTCAGAGTGATGCTCAAGCCTGATTCATGTTGTAGCGTAGTTTCATATGTAAAATGTTTGGACTCATGCTGGCTATACTTATCCGTGTCTAGATAGATAGATAGATACTTACTTACTTACAGGCCTCCACGGATCATGACGCTACTTACAGGAGGCAGCAACTAGCTATAATGGAATGTTTTCCAGAAACATGCAATGCAATGCACAACATCACGAGGATTCGGTCGATCATGGCATCATATATATGCAACAAGGTAAAAAGCATACTTCTCTTTTGGTCTGAAACTCTGAATAGTGGTAACACTAGGACACGCTACTAAACAATTATAAAGAACTTAATTGGTTAAGTTTATGATCAATGGAGGCCTCGCTTTACCTCATCAGTCATTGAAACTGATGAATTGACTAACATGGTTGCCATCACCTAGGTGCTAATACTTCCTACTGATGTGTCTTCCTATTAATCTGCTTGCCCTCACCGTTTCTCAGTACCTTATGATGATTAGTAGAGTACCTACCACAGGCGTTTTGATGCCATGATGTCAAAGGTCCGAAGAAAATGCAGACTTCTATTTCTAGGTTATGTTCCCTCTTGAAGATTTCTAATTACCAGAGACATTTTCATGGTGTATGTCAGAATAATATGGAGGCTTTGCATTTCTTGGTTATGTTAATCAGGAACATCAACACGTAGGTATTGACTTCTGTTAGCTATCAATCTTTGTTCCTATTGACCTGTTTTATGTCATTGTTTTTTATTGTGCCGTCATGATTTCCAATTAAAAGAAACGCTTTGACCGTCGCAGGCCTATATATCATTGCCTTTCTGGGTCATGTAAATCTGAAATTGGACGAATGGATTGAGTTGGAGAGAACATTCTTCGTAGCACGTTTTGTTGGTGCAATTATGCTCTTGGTTTACGAAGGAGGCTTAATATCTCTTAACTTTGCTCAGTTCTCTATTGCATAATGTAACCGCTTTTCTTCTGGTGGAGTTCTGAAAGATATCATGGTAGTGTATACATATGAGAAGTTCTCATGGTTTTCTTATTTTCTTATTCTAAATTATTTTGAATTTGGTATTCCGCCAGTTTTGTGTGCTGATGGCTTCTGTTTATCTGAGAAGATGTCTTATCCAATTTTCTGTCGTGTCCCTTTAATCCTTCTATTTGGATGCTACAATTATTGTGAAGTGGTGATTAGCATGTACTATAGAAATAAACAGTGGCCTGGTTGGTGCGCAGACCATATGAAACAGACCCCACTGCCATATGAAACCATCACTTTGACGCTCAGCAGCAAAAATAGATTAAATACAAAGTCAGTTACATACCCTAACACCAAAAATAACAAACGAAGGCAACATAAGACACTAGAAACAACAAACACACGGTCAGCACAACACATCTGTCCTAGCGCGCCTAAGCGCGCTTTCACCTCTAGTATATTATATGAAGAAACAAAATGATCGGGAAAGCAGGTAGAATGTAGATTTTTTTTTTACGGGTGTTTTTTCACGGGAGCGAACATATATTTATTAACTATGTTTTAGATGTACATAAGCAATGTTTTAGGGTAAAAACCGACGATGAATCTTCTCACCTGCTCTGCAATGTGTCGTCCCTGCAGCTAGTGTTGAGAGTATGGGCTGGACCACTTGGTTTGGCCCATACACAGCTTAAAACAACCCAGCACAACAAAATTTGTCCCAAACGGACATGACCCGCATGGAGTGCCAGGCGGGGTTTGAAAACTTGGCACGATGGGCTGCCCAGCTGGATTGGGCTGTACGGGTCGTGTTTGGGCTAGAGATCCAGCTCAAATTAAAAACCAAGTAAATAATTAATATTTTTTGAGTCGTTTCTTTGCTCGTACGAATTTATATACTCCATTTGATCATCATATAAATTTATAAAAATTATTTAGTGTGCTGTGTATTTTGGGATTGAAGCTACCTATCTTGATAATCTGCTTTTTCCGAAATCTTATCTTGCTCGTAGAGAATTTTGAGATGCATCTTTTTCATGCATATAACTTTTTATGTGAGCAATGTATGAATCTATAAAAACTATTTAATGCATTATTTGATAGCATGCGATGTTGTCTGAACAAAGCATCAGAGCGGCGTGCTTGTTTCCCTTTATCTACAGGCGAAGGTGTTCATGTTTCCGAACGGGCCTTATGCACGAAAATATTGCAGAAACACTTCCAAAAAAAAATATCGACGAAACCACAGAAGAGGAACGGCCCCTTGTTCACGAAACCACGACGGCGCCCGGGACGGCGGAAACCATGTACAAAATACAAATGTATCTCGATCGGCGTCGGGGCTCAGCTCACATCCTGCTCTTCTTCACAGGGCCGAGCTCCTTGGCCTTGGCCCTCAGCTCATGCTTCTTGATCTTTCCCGTCGCCGTCTTCGGCAGCGGCCCAAAGACGACGGACTTGGGTACCCAGTACCCCGGCATCCTCTGCCGGCAGAACCTCATGACGTCGTTCGCCAGCGCAGCCTCGTCGGAGCCGCCAGCGCCTTCCTTGAGCGTGACGAACGCGCACGGCGACTCCCCCCACCGCTCGTCGGCCCTGGCGACGACCGAGGCCTCGAGGACCGCCGGGTGCGTGTGCAGCACCTTCTCCACCTCCAGGCTGCTGATGTTCTCCCCGCCGGAGATGATGATGTCCTTCATCCGGTCCCTCACCTCGATGTACCCGTCCGGGTGCTTCACGCCGAGGTCGCCGGAGTGGTACCACCCGCGAGCGAACGCCTCGGCGTTCGCCTTGGGGTTCTTCAGGTAGCCCTTCATCACGGCGTTGCCCTTCATCACGATCTCCCCGTAGGACTTGCCGTCGGCCGGCACGGGGGCCATCGTCTTGGGGTCAACCACGTCGAGGCCCTCCAGCGCGATGTACCTGATGCCCTGCCGGCAGTGCAGGCGGCAGCGCTCCTCCAGTGGCAGGCCATCCCACTCGGGCTTCCACGCGCACACCGTCGACGGGCCGTACGTTTCCGACAGCCCGTACGTGTGCGTCACACGGAAGCCGCGGATGGACAGCGCGGCGAGGAGGGACGGCGTCGGCGCAGCTCCCGCCACCATGACGTTGACGACGCGCGGGAGCGGCAGGAAGGTCTCGCTCGCCGGAGCGTTTATGAGGTTGTTGAAGACGACGGGTGCAGCGCACAGGTGTGTCACCCCCTGGTTTGCAATGCCAGAGTATATAGCCTTTGTGCTCACCTGCAAAACACAGGCGCAAATCAATCCACAAACATCTCAAAGAAATCCATCTGCATCATCAAGATTAGCTCATTTTTCAGGCATTGCCAATCATGTCAGAAGAAAGAACAGAGCTTTAGCATACCTGGCGAAGACATATGCTGGTTCCACAGAGGGCAGCCAATGCCCAAGTATAACACCAACCGTTGCAATGGAACATTGGTAAAGTCCACAGGTAAACAGCTCCTTCAGGCATTCCCCACACCATGGCAACGCTGAGCGCCATGAGGTAGGCGCCGCGGTGGTGCAGCACGACGCCTTTCGGGCTGGAGGTAGTCCCGGATGTATATCCTAAGGCGATGCTCTGCCATTCATCCTTCGGCGGCTTCCAGTCGAACTCCGGATCACCAGTTCTCAGGAACTCCTCATACTCGATGGCTCCTTTTCCTATAGCATACTGTAGAGGTTTCGGTTCGCAAGTCGGATCGCCAATAACGATTAGGATTGGAGGCCTGAAAGCCCCTTTCTTCCTCTCTGATATTATCTTCAGGGATTCTTCAGCTAGGGTGAAAAATTCCTGGTCGACCATCACGACCTCTGCCACGGAATGATCGAGAAGGAACGCAATGGTCTCAGCATTTAACCGGATGTTCACACAGTTCACCACAGCTCCGGACATTGGAACACCGAAGTGAGCTTCGTATAATGCTGGTACATTTGGTGCTATAACAGCAACCTAAGAAACCAAAAGAACCAATTAACTATTTTTGTTCCATAAAAAATAATTACTATATTCACTTAATCCCATAAGTTAGAAAGCCATTGTACCACCAAAAAGCACCCAATGAACCATATGCTTTAAAATCCTAAACCACAAAAAAAAAAGATTTTTAGCAGCTAAACAAATTACCAAGTTAAATGTTTTTTTAATCTCGATATTACTACACGTACAAATGTACAATGCACCCGCCAAAGAACAAACATAAAATGGAAAACAAAATATGCCAATCATCTTCCCACACGGTTCTTCGGCGCTTCAGCTTGCAAGTGGCGAGACACGTTTAGCTTCAGACTCTAATGCAACAGAGACACGAAACTGGGTCATGGATAGAGGCTCTTGAGAAAAGAAAGGGATAAGCTTATCCTTATTTGACCAGAAACAGTGACGGTTCCGTGTTTTACTTCGATGACGAAAGGAATGAGCTGTTGCTATCGGTTTTACGAGCACCTTGCAGATGGAATCAGGAATTTGACAAGAAACAATATAATTTCCACAGAAAACAATAAAACTAGCGTACTTTAAAAGGTTTTTCATTATAAAACAGCAATTACGTAGAAATACCATTACAAAATACGATTTGATTTAAATGTCATTGCAAAACGAGATTCATTTCTGTCAGATTATTGTTTTATAATGGCACCCATAATAGAAAGAGCCTAAGTACCACAGAAAGGTAGTCTTCAGCCCGACAAATAGCACTGAATTGGACTAATAAACTCCGCAGCATATTCAGTAGAAATTAGGAAATAACTCTAGCTGGAGTGATCACTGACCAAGCGACTCTCACCAATTCACCAGACTGCAGAATCCGGCTAAGGCTATCTTTCTTCCTTTTGGTTACCGAATTCAAGCGAAGACAACCCCGGTTTCCATTCCATTGGAAACGAGAGATAAACAGGCCACAGCACAAGGACAGTATAGATTGACTACTGTATACCGAAAATAGGGGGAAAACAGTATAGAAGTAAAAAAAAAAACAGAGTACGGAATAGACAAAACAAGCAAGTAGCTTCACAACTGTTTTCCTCCCTTCTAACAATCTCGCCTGAAAGCACCACAACTTAGTCCATTAATTTATGATCTATCTTCTCAAGGTCTTCTTCTAAAGGGCCAAGTGCCTTTGGAAAGTTATAGATTCCTCTAAAAAAACTCATACCAAATCGTTCTATACGAATTTTCGGCATAAACAGATGAGTAAAAAAATTAACCTCCTTTCTTGGCCTACTTTTTTCCTATAGAAATAGATTAACTACCGAACTCATAGGGAAAAAAAAAAAGATGAGAAATTTCACCGTGCTGCCGTGGGAAATCGACCGCCGTGCCAGGGCGGAGGCGAGGCGGCGGCACCGTCGGTAGGTCTCGGCCCATGTGTACCGGGTAGGGCCATGCACGACGGAGGTCCAGTCCGGCTGGGCCAGGGCGGCCCGCTCCAGGAACCAGAGCGGCGTCAGCGCCGTGTAGTTGGCGTCGTTCCGCGGCAGATCGTCGATGTCCCTCTCCGCCCCGGGCTGGAGACCACGCCGCGGCCCGTCCGAGCCCATCGTCTCCGGCACACTCTCTCTCTCAACAATGGTTTATGGCTGTTGGTCTGAGGAAACGGTACGGTGCCGATTGCCGAAAGCGTGAGGTGTGAGTGTAGACGAGGCGATCGTGCTCGGCACTTGTCCGTGCCATTTATAGCTCATGGATCAGAGGCTCAGAGCAGCTTAGACGCCGGAGTGGCCGTCCGACCAAGGATGGACGCTGCGGATCGCTGAGGATCCGTCGAGTTTGGGAGGCGATGGAATACAATTTGGACTTCGCCACCGTGAGTGGGCCGGATGAACAGCCTTGTGTAGGGAGTGGCCTCCACTCTCTCGCGGCCCGTAATTAATTAGTACTCCCTTTGTTCTTTTTTGTTTGACTTTTTTATTTTTGGACACAACTTTGATCTTTCGTCTTATTCAACATTTTAGTGTAACATGCAAAAAAACTAAATCATGGCTAAAGTACCTTTATTGATAAAACAAATCACAACAAAATAAATGATATTTACAATTTTTTTTGAATAAGACGAGTAGTCAAAGGCGTTTCCAAAAGTCAAATGCGTCAAACAAAAAAGAACGGAGGGAGTATTACCTTTGAAAGCAGACAAACCCTTATCTCATCGCATTAAAAAGTTCCATATGACACAACAACTCATTAAGAAAATATGAAATTTCATTGGATCTTATTTCTAAGGCTGAAAAGAACGCTCGGAAAGCTTATAGCACCTCTTCTAATATCAGTGATGGAGAGGTGGACGACACTCTTCTCCGATTGAATGATAGAGAACCAAATCAACATCAAGCAAATATACCATGAACACACAAACCTCCCATCTTTGCTCTATAGGAGGACGATGAGTCGAATCCACCATCATCAATCACCACCATAGTCCCCCCACTCTGACAAGCGCTAGAGTCTCATCAAAACCCAATTATTTCCGTTTTCTTCAACCTGTTGTTGCCTTCTCTCCTCTTTTTGGATATGAATATTTGCAAGTTGAGAATGATGACACAGAGGTAAAGGATTGAAGGACCTAGACGTCTTACCTGCTGACCAAACCATCATCCGCACACACCTCGCCCTCCTCTCTCCCCCCCCCCCCCCTTCCCTTCATCCTAACCCCCTGGACCAAAATCCCAGTTTTCTTCACCTTGACACCGCCCTAGTGGGCACCAAAGGTGAGGGAGGCGACCGAATCTAGCTAAGGTCACCCTCCTAGACTCCTTCCTTTTTTTACCTCTCTGCCACCTAAGCTAAGGCCATCGCCTACAATGTTTTTAGCAAAATTTTATCTATAAGAGCACTATTTATTTATTTTGACAGAGTGGTATTTTTGTATTTATCGTAGCCATGTCAGATGTAAATATGCATGTAAATGTAATGGTAATAGTATGGTTTTTGTTCTAACTAGATATCACTAACCGTCACAAAACATAATTGAGATGGGGATGGGACTTTTCTCTAGAGTTGATTTAATTTGTTCATAACTTGAACAATGTGGCGTGTGGGCATGATCAATGCTAACCTCAAATTTTGTTCGTTTCTTATCAAACTGTAGCCCTAGTAGTTCGATACACTTGGTTTAAGTTATTTTTCAAAGCTTTAAGATGCGTTTTAAAATAAGAAAGACCTCAAAACAAATATTTGTATTTTTGAAAGAAAAAAGTAAATATGCAACATATTTACCGTTTGACTTATCTGCTTATCTAGTATCTTCATTTAAAATACAAGTAATTTGGTTTTTCTATCTTAAAGATGTATATAAAAGCATTAAGAAATAAGTCAAACAAATTGGCTATCATGACAAAATAGAAAAGTTTTAAAATTTAGAAGATAAGCTAGATAAGTAAATAAACTAATAAATTAAATTAAGCCGGGGAGAACAAAGCTTTAAGCCAATAAACCCTGTACAGCTAGACAGAGCAATCTTGTTCAATCACCCGTATAGCCCGCGGCGCTGATTTGGCAGGGAGCCGTGGCGGTGGAGGCGCTAACCTTCGATGGTATTGGTACGTACACCGGATGCTGAGTTGGGCTGCTTGGATATGAGGTCAGTGCTGACGCAAGCAACAAACAAGTTGTGTTGTGTGGCATCGACGTCGATTGTTTTGCCCTTTTGTCACGTCCATAACAAATGGAGGCTAGAGCAGTATGCTACTTGTGGAGCGCGTGAGAATCTGAGGGAGCGCATGTTTACTGTTGCATGCTTGTATCATGAACAAACAGTTGAGCTCAGATTAGTGAGACCACCAGGCGGAAGAAACAGGCCGCCTTAAGCCTTTGCAACTTTCAGATTAATCGGCACCATGTGATAGCATGATAGGCTTAACTTCTGCTACGGGCACGGATCATGAGGAAACTTCGTAGATGGGCCTGAAGCCCATGGCCCAGTGTCCGATCTATGGCCTATGATTGCTATCCTCGTGGACCTCGTCTAACATCGTCTTCTATTATGAGTTGATGGCCTGCTGTCTGATATTATGAGTTTTTTTTTTTGAGAAGGAGAACCACCATATCATTCCAGAAAGCTCTTCAAAGTTACAGACCAGTCCAAGAAAAAGAAGAAAAATACAAGAAAGTCCCCCAAGGACCGAATTGCAACACAACCTGAGCTTCTTGTGAATTTCCGACAGGAATCTCGCTGGCAACGAGGATCCCAACTGGACTTCGCAACGGCGCACCCAGACCGAACTCCTTTAGGCCAAACCACCCTGGGTGACGGGAAAGAAGCCAACCAAGCAGGCCGCACGAGGCGACCATAAGCATCGAAGCGCAAAATACCGTCGAGGCCTGCAGCAAGGAAGAACAACACCAGGCAACTCCGCCGCTACCATCCAATGAAACCTCAAACGTCAGCTCGACAACCTCCCCAACCAAGAACCGGACCAACACAACTCCTTGTCCTATCAACGGCGAGCTCACAAGCACACCGTCAAGGTCTAACCAAAAGCTAACACAAAAGCAAATCATAGACATGGAAGAAGCAACTCGAAGAACCACCGGAAGAACTCCCTTCCCAAAGAAGCATCCGAAGCCCTGGAGCACCTCTACCACCAGATCCACTCGTCGGACCTGCAAGACGGCACAAATCGGGAAGGATGGATCCAAGAACTCATCGGCGCCGACGCCACCGCCAACGCCAACCAAGCTCCCCCTCCAGCTCCTCCAAACCCGCACCACCTCGCCGCCGTCTTCTTTATTTTGGCTAAAACAACTACCCCTAAACCTACCTCTATACATCCCTCCCCAGATCCGCCACCCCTCCCCCCACCAGCGACAACCCGAAGGCCAGCGACGGCGGAATATTATGAGTTTATCATCGTGGAATGTGGATGCACTACTACACGGGATCAAAGTAGAGTGGCAAATTCAGAAAGAAAAAGAGAACTCTAGTTTTTATTTCCCCGTTAATTTATGCCCTCTTTATCGTGATTTTATTTATCGTTCCGCTCGAGTGTTCGGTCTGTAACATTCTATATTACATGATTACATCCCTACATCCTGCTTGATTTTTCACTGCTGCTGTGCTGCAAATGCGGTGGTTGTGTGGTTGCATCATGCTTACATTCAGGCACAAGTAAAGAACCAGAATGAAAGGCTTTACTGTGATCGCTTCAAATGTAGCGGGAATATTTTCTTTGCATGTTCGTGCAAACCGGTTTAATCCTATTCATGCCATTACTTAGCCACAAATATCCTTGTCGGCGTATTTCAGCTGACAGATTTTCCAGAAACTACTCTAGTGGTTCGGCAGTGGGGGTGTGCGTAACTGGCTCACTCCTCTCCTCTCTCGGACAAGAATGCAAGAACAAACACCATATTTATCTATTTCAGACCCCTGAGTGGTAACAGCCTTAGTCCTGCTCAAACTCCTTGCGCTCTGAAAAACTGGCTACTCTTGGGTCTTTTGATCCGAAAAGAGATCAACCCCCTTTACAGATGCACCCCCCAGCCCTTATACACCCGGGTCGCGTGAGTCACAAAGTAATTAACAGTGTACATTAAATGGTTCTGGCTATTGTAGCTTGTCTCATCTCTGATCGCACGTCGAAGTTGCCACCTCTGGCGCCCGCAGCGTCTAGGGACGAGAAAAGAAAGTGGCGGTGGCGCGCTATCCCGCCGCTGCACATCTGCGCCTAGTCGCACGCGGCTGCAGAATCTACTGCGTAGCTGACACCATGTACCGGCAGGGGTAATCATCTCGTTAGGCCCTGCCTACTCCGTCAGACTGGTTCCGTCGCATTAAATGCATTAGATCCGGGGCAATCCGCGCCCGTCCTTAGGAGGAAGCTTACTCCCTCTTCTGCTTAGCATCATCTGACAGTGGGGCCCCACACCCTGCAGCTGTCCACATGACCAACACGTGTACTAGGCGCCTGGCTAGGGCCTGCTCGTCGGGTCGACACGCAACCTGCCTGCCCAACGCTTGGGTTCGCTCCTCCTCCTGCACGCCGGGTCGCCACGTAGCCTGCACGCCCGGGCACCACGTGGCTAAAATAGACTTAAATTGACTAACTTACCTAGAACCAGACCTTGGTCCGCTTGGTCTCGATGTTGCTGAGTATGGGATACTCCCGGACGGTCCCACACGTCAGCGGCACGGGGTACACCCCGATGTATAAACACACCGACAATCCTCTACATGTATGCATTTCTATGGTGTTCTCTGCGTACCATGTTAGCTCCACTACGCCCCACCACTAGACAGCTCCATAATGGTGAAAATACTAGCGCAATTTTTAAATTTTAAACTTCAAATTATTGTATCTCTTACATATTAACTCAAATTAAATGATTTGAACTTCTAAATATATATGTCATTGTCATGTTTTACTTATGTTCAAATTTTATTTTTTTATACTTTTTATATCTTGATATTTTTCTTTTGTAAAAATAAAATACTACATCCAAATATTTTTTAGCTTTAGTTACAAATTTGAGTACACAATGATTTTTTAACCACAGAAAATGTTCCTCATATTTAATATTTCTTTTATATTTTGAGCCTTTTAACGTATATTTACATAATTAAAAAAATAGGGTGGCAATCGTTGCTATCTAGCTTTGTCGTGGCAAGGTGGTGGACAATAGTACAAGTGAACAATCGTTGCTATCCAGCTTTGTCCTGGCAAGGTGGAGGACAATAGCACAAGAGAAACATCACAAACTTACTCTATGTATCAATTGCAGGTGCAAATTCATTCTATATTAATAGTTACACAAAAAGTGATTTTTTGTCGATTTTAAACTATTTAAATTTGTCAAAATTTTCTATTTTTCATAACTCCTAATATAGAATGAATTTTACCGTAAAACTAAATACATACGTAGAATAACCAATGAAGGACATCGATGAATTTTTTCAAAAAATTATGATTTTTGTTAGTTGGAACACACAGTCACGAAGTTTGTGTACAGAATATGTTGTAATTTTTTAAGACCCATTATACATGCATTTGGCCGGATAATAAGGTGACAAAGCATTTTTTTTAGGAGAAGAGAAAGGAAAGAAAAGAAAAAAATTAGAGATGACAAGTCAAAGAAAGCCTTCTCGGCTCTTTCGTCAGGAAATTCAGAACAGCCAATGCGACACCTTCTTGGGCAAGACGCGCTCCTCGATGGTGATCAAGCTCGGCTTCCATCCCCTGCTCGACAGCTCCCGGCTCAGGAACTCCGGCCGGTGCTCCTCGAACCCGTCCGGCCTCGCCGCCGCCTCCTCCCTCGTCTCCACGGGGTGCTCCGCCTCGCGCCTCGCTGACCCGCCGGCGTGGTGGTCGGCCTCTCGGCTCTTCCTGGACGACAGCTTCCTCCTCAGCCCGCCCGGCATTGACCGGGACCGCTCCAGCGACCGGGACGCCGTCAGCGCGCGCCGCGCCTCCTCCGCCGACACCTTGCCGCGCGTCGCCGGCAGCAGGACGTACACCCCGCCGGCACCCAGCACGTGGTCGGCGGGCAGGGGCGCGACCTTGCTGGCCCCGCCGCCGCCGCCTCCTCCGCCGCCCTTCCGCTCCGGCTGCAGGACGCGCGCGTCGACGACGAAGTGGCGCGGGTGGTCCATCATGAGCTCCGCCACGGACACCGGCTCGCTGAGCGCCCGCACGCTCCCGTCCGCCATCACCACCTTCCCCACGCCCCCGCCCGCGCCCACCGCCGCTCCCGCCGAGATCAGGTTGCCCATGGCGCCTGCACCTATCAAAGGCCGAGCAAGCGGGCAGAGGAAGCTGCAGATGGCGTGGCGGGAGGGAGCCAGGGAGGGGTATTAAAACGGTGGGTGCAAGTGCAACCTGCCGCGATATTTTCTACTACTTCTCGCGGTCGCAACTCGCAGCGGAGGAAATTCCATATGTAATTAAATAGGAAAAGTCTCGAGGGGTTTAGTTGGCTCGGCACGAAGTGGCGGGTTGGTTCGGTTTGAACCGAACTGCTCCTCTGTTCCTCCCCTCCCCCGCGCCGTGAGGTCGGTCACTGCCGCGTTGACTCGTCCTTGACACGCCGCACCGCCACAGCCTCGCCTCCCTCCTCTTCTGAACGCATTCAACTCGCGCAGAACTTCAGAAGCCATCGATCGATCGCCGACGTGATACTGTCCTCAACAACGACGGGCTAGGCCTACATCGATCTTGGCCTAATTATCTACGGAATAACGAAGGTTCCTAATTTTCTTGGGAGGTTAACGACAAGTTGACGTGGCTGCGACTGCGAGTGTGTACACTATCCAGGCCAGCTTCCGAGCGTAACAGGCGGGGCAACATGGGAACGGGGGGAGGAAAAAGAAATTACGAAAGAAAAAAGTTAAATACATGAGAAAGAATAAGCGGATCACTCAGGAGGGGGAGGAAGTTTTGGGAGCGGCCAATGGATTTGATCTGGCTGGCAGCCGGTAGTGAGTTCGGTCGAGCTGGATGCATGCGTACTTTTTGTCTCAGCTCCGATGGCGACGCGCGACCATTTTGTCGTTGGGGCTCCACTCCTCATGTCCTCTCCTGTCCAAACATGCTGCTCCCCAGCGTCTCGATAAAAGACATTTTTTAGCTTAAATTAAATTAAATTTTGTCAAACGATCTAGTGTTTTTTAATAATTTTTTATGGGGTTTAAAGAATCTTTTTAGAGTTTGTAAAATATATATTTTTTATAATTCTTTAGAATTTCTAAAGTCTTTCGAGAGGTCATATTTTTTCAATATTAAAATTTTTAGTTACTTTCAGATGAAAAGAACAATGCCGAAATTGCTTGGAAGAGGATTGAAGTCTCCGTTACTTCTTTTTAATTAGGGTGTGCATTAGTTGGGGTCTTGGGGATGGATGGATGGAGTATTCATTTACTGGAACAATAATCTGGGGCGCGTGTTCGTCGTTTGATGAGATCTCTGTGTGCGTGCTCCCACGAAAGCGCTACGAGTTTTGCATTAATTTGATATAGGGCAGGACATAGCTGGGGCTGCTGGGTACGTGACACACTGTCTTTGATGGTTTTATAAACTTAGGACGGCCTTGATGTCTCGTGGTTTGGCGAAATGAGCGTGATGTGTTCATTGTATTTGTGGTCGTACATGCATACTGCATAGCAGGTTTTCACGTCAAATGAACCCTGTTCCGCGACAAGGATGCCTGCACATCTCTATCTATAGTTCACGCGCCATAAATAAATTAAGGTCAACCAACCAATGCTGGCAAATATTGCGAAAATGCTTTTGCACCTCATATCTCATTTATATCAGCATGTATTATTTTCCGTGCATATCTCTCTTGACTACAAACACAGTAAAATATCAATTTGCCCTATAGAGTTGCGTGTGTGCGTTTCCGTGTATGTGAAATGGGAATAGGGTCCCATTTTGGGAAAAAAAAAACTGTATGTTTAGTTTTACTCGACCAATTGGTTTAGATCAATAGAATTGACTCCTGTGCCATTGCACTAACCCGACAAAGAATTTAGACATTCTCACGACGATATGACATAGTAGTTAGGGCCGGACTTGACTAGTTTGGATGATTTCTAGGTTTTAAGTACACTAGGATAAATTCTAGT
Source organism: Raddia guianensis (assembly GCA_036346415.1). NCBI lineage: Eukaryota > Viridiplantae > Streptophyta > Magnoliopsida > Poales > Poaceae > Raddia > Raddia guianensis. Next base: position 17,475,097 of record CM070536.1, read on the forward strand.
AGAGATTGAGATATGGTGAATATAATGCCATAGTGGGTCACGTCTCCATCCACCCTGCAAACTCTCTACGCTTGCCCGCTTTGCCCTATTGCTAGGATAAAATCTCATCACTTTGACTCCTCCACGGCTTGCTCGGTTCGCTAGCTAGGAGAGGAGAGGAACATTGATTGTCAGTCCGACCTAGCTGAGAGAGGAAAAGGATGTTGATGGTGTCGGCTAGGCCAAGAGAGGAAGATAATTAATGTTGATGGTGTCGACTAGGAGAGGAGGAGAATATTGGTGGTGTTGCCTAGCCAAGCCATGAGGACAAGGATGTTGGCGGTGTTGGCTAGGCTAGGAGAGGAAGAGAATGTTGATGGTGTCGAGCAAGCTACGAGAGGAAGAGAGAAAGTTGACATGGTGTCATTGTCGGTTAGGGAAGCTACGGGGAAGAGACAACTCTAGTCAGGGACCTAGCCTGGAGTAAGAGGAGTGTGCTTGATACATGTAGTGCATGTGTACCGTCGTCTTCCCGGGGGAGAGTTTTTTTCCCCTGGAAATTGTAACTTTTTCTCTCCCTATAAATAGAATGCAGGCAGTTCTCTCGCCCTTTACTCAAAAAAAAAAAAAAGATACATGTAGTGCATGTAATAAAATGGATTGGATTGAATGTAGGCAACTTAGGGTTTACAAGTTAGGATACATCCAAGATCCAACTAAAGAACGAGGCATTGCATAGGGAGACAATGAAACGAGGAGGGAGCATCTTCAGCAATATCTCCTTATAGAAGTTGAAAGGGAGGCACATAGGGAGGAGGCATAGGAGCGAGTGCTTGATACAAGCGACACATGAAGGGATATATGATTTATATGTGCATCTTCTTATAACTAATAGTAGTGAATTCTGGTTATTTCTGTTTTTAGTTCCGCCCTTGAATCTAGGCAACTTATGTTTACAAGTTAGGATGCATCCAACCATTTAGTATAAGATCCACAATACATGATGCTACGTTGTCTCGGACGAGTCGAATTAGAGCAATTTTTTACCCGGAAAACCTCAATAGGAGCCAACATCTTGGTCTAATTCACTTCACCATGGTGGGAAAAAAAAGGGTAAAAACCTAAACCGAGCAGACCGGGGCGCCAGGATCTTAAATTCTAGTTCTAGGGGAATAATCACTACGAAACTCCTCCGCTCCAAACTACGTTCAAAATGGGAAAGAAACACTGCTTACTATCAATCACCATCACCTGCCCAAAACGAAAAATTAAGGGCCACCAAGCTTGGCGTACAACATTTCTTCCAGAACATCTAGCTAGCTAGCTTGTATGCTGCCCAATGAGGCCAAAAGAAACGACCGAATTGCGTGCGAGTTGAGCCTGGCCAAATCGCTTCCGTAGCGACTGTCGATGGAATGATGGCTTCTGTTACCAACCAAAGTACGAAGCTTCGATCTACTGTGCCGGGAGCCCTGGACCCTCCCCCATAAGCCTAATCTAATATACTTGTCTTCTCCTTGGACCAGCCGGCACTTCTAATCTAATTAAGCCCTATAGACCTGCTGTTGCCAGTCGAACCAACCAATGGGTTGGTCTGGAACCGATTAAAGTTCGTCTTAATTTTCTCTCTCTCTCTCCTATGCTCGAAAAGGACACTTCGCTTATCGCTCAAGCGATTCTGTTGTGTTGCATGCATTGGTTGAGAAGTCTTGTGTGCATACATACCCTAAAGATCTAGGCGAAGATTACAAACCTTGTCTTAGAGCATCCCCAGCAGGGGAGCAATACCGGCCGTTGTCGCTACAGTAATCTCTGATTTTCCCACCCAGCCGCTGCTCTGTGTCTGTGTTGCTGCCTCCCCGCCGGCTGCTTCCAAAAAAAACTTGAAATGCAGGGCCATTTGCATCCCCTGTTGGGGATGCTCTTAGCTAGACCTGTAGAGCAGCACGGTGTGACTGAGATTCCAGCGTTGGTTGTCACCTTACAACGAAATGCATGGCTGGTTAGCGTTTACGTGCTTATTTCTTGTTCGTTTGAAAAATAAGGCGGACATCTACGTCTGATTAGCTCAGTATAGTACGTACCATGGCAGGTACGTAGGAGAACGTGCTAGCTCATATATAGCCTGCAAAAATCACACGTACATGTACAGACCGCATAATTCAGCAACAGCAAAGAAAAAAAATGAACCCGTCCGGCGCGTAACATCACCACCTCTGTCATTGCGAAGAAAAGGCAGGGGATGGAAATGAGCAACGTATGTGCATTTAAATGGTTTTGAGCCGTTGAAAAAAAAATTGGAGCAGAAAGATAATCCAGAAAAGGCAGAGTTTGGTTACCGGACGGACGGAACGGTTCTTCATCCGCGGAACGATCGACGATCGCCGACACTTCGATCGGAGACGTAGTCAAACTAGTCGTCATGGACGTTGTTAAGCTCTCAAATTAAGGACGCTCAAGGGCTATTTCAAAGTTGGAGACGAAAGCGTAGGGAAAAATTCAGACTTGAGCGCGTTATTACGTCCGAGCGTCCGGCACGATGACTCCTAAATAAGGACTTCTTCGATGAGCGTTCACGGCAAGTTTCGTACTCGGGGCGAGTACTCCATGGTAAATTCAAAGAAGAAAAGGTAATTATGCCACTCATTTATGCACTTTATATTATACTAAAAAAACATTGTGGTTCGCGTATTTTGCGTAGCTAGATTTGTATCAATATATAATCTGACATGGATATTATTTTCTTCGATTAACATATTAATTTCTAAGATTTTTTATTGTAGTAATTTCTAATATTTTAGAATTAACCGTGGTAACTCGGTTGGCATCTGCTTAATGTAATCTAAGTCGTTATAATCTAATCCATTATAATCGACGGTGCATATATTTTTTTCCCCAAGTAACATGGGAATTTCTAATTTCTTAGTTATTATGGAAAACTATTATTTTAGGATTAATGTGTTGGGTTCATTTTTTTTGTGTTATATATATAGTAGATAGACAGATTTACTTGGTTTTGGAATAGCGGAACATGGTCAAAATGGTTCTTTGACCAGTGATAATAGTGATTTTGGGGTTATTCGTTGATGTGTCATTGACCCGTGTGGTTTTACACACAAACAACACAAATGTGGCACACCGATCACACTACTTCCTCTCTTTTTAATTACTTTCACACTCCTTTCTCTCTTTTTAGTCAGTCTCACACACCTTTCCTCTTATCTCTCTGACTCTCCAGGATGAATGTGGGGTCCGACTACCCACCTAAGAGCGTTGTTGGATTACCAATGTGTCACCACATCCCCCCTTTATCTCCTCCCCTCCCACTCTTTCTCTATCTCTATTTTTCTCTCATGCTTCCTTACTCATGTTTCCTGACTAGTTTGACTGAATTGGCGTCCATCTTTGCAAGAGCACATGGGTAATATGGACACCATCACACCAACAAAGGATGATGTGAGCATCGATGGATCTAGTCATGTTTGTTGCTTTGCGGGCTCGCACCATGGACACATGAGCTTGTAGTCATCCACAGACACACCGTTGTTGAGCTTGAGCCATTCAAGCCTGACCTTCACCTTCAAGAGCAGGAGCAAGAGAGGGTCCTTGATGGAGCCGAGAGGTGACAATGTTGGAGTTGGAGGGTAGGTGTCGGTGTCTGGGAATCGCGCTCCTGAAGAGCAGCGGGTCCACGGACCGGCAGACGAATTTGTAGTTGGTGTGAGGCCCAACAACAACCCTTCTCAGCAGCCCGGGTGGCGGCCAAGCCTGCGGAAGGCTAGGGTCGTGCGGTCTTCCTGGACAAGGGCCTGGTGCGACTAGGTGATCCGGGTACAGATCCTTCGTACGGTGGGAAGGCAGGGAGGAACGATGCAAATCGTGGAGACACGAGTGATTTACCCTGGTTCGAGCCCCCACCTGCAGGGTAATGGCTCTACTCGATCTTGTTGACTATATGGTGGAAAAGCAAGATAGAGGTGCGGGATCGGACACGAGGCGCCGATCCCGAGCTTCTGATGGTGACGACTAAAGGCTAAGGCTACTCGTGGAGAAACTTGGATGCCAATGTTGCTTGTGCTTGGACCGGTGGAATCGGATCAGAATTCGGGTGTTGATTAGCCGCCCCTCGCAATGTCTAGGAATCCTCCTTTTATAGACGCCGTGGGCGCCGAGGTCGATCTGGCGGGCCCCAGCTGGTCTTTGCTTTAGCGACGAGGTTCTTGTCTCGTTCTAGGGTCTGTCGAGTATCGAGCCTGCGAGGAGAAGCGGTCGGGTTAATCTTGAACACGTGTTTGTCTTGACATGCCATTCAAGGGAGAACTTCTTTGGGAAAGCACTTTCCTTTATCCCTAATATGGCCTTGATGGACCGAGCCAGCTCTGCGCCACCCGTTAGAGGCGTCGCAGAAGCGCAACAACCATCTGCCGCCGCCAAAGAGGGCAAGCGACAAAGCGGACTGTTACATGGCGTACTCTCCGGTGGGGTCCCAGAAGATCTGATCGCGTTCGATCAAGTCCGGAGAAAGCATGGCGGGCCATGACAATTGCCGCCACCGCCCACGAGCGAGCGGATCACCGAGGACCTTCTCCAGACTCTGAGGATAGCCGGGAGGAACACTGATGTCGCACGGGTTTGACCTAGTCAAGCCCGGAGGCGCTTCAAACGAGTCAGGCGGCTTTGTTGGTACGGCCGGGAGCGGCCTGCCTGGTCCTCTGTTCGCGCCTTAGGTCGATCTGGGATCGACCTAAGGCACGCTTCAAGGTGGGCCGTTTGTCAATCCTGTGACCGACCCCGAGCCTCGGCGGGTCGCAGAACGAGCCGGTCCGAGGTTTAGAAAAAAGATCCCTACAGCGCCGCTGGAAGTTTTTTCGGGAACCAAAGTTTGAGCATTGAAACCGATTTGGCGTAAAGGTGAGGCGATTCGCCTTCTCGACCCCACGATCTTCGCCTCGGCTGTTGCCTTCTCTCATAAGGCAGCGCTTCAGGGGGAACTTCCTGCCACGGAAACATCCTCTTTGCCCCACTCTTCATCTTCCCACTCGTTCCGACTCTCGCCTCTACTTCCGCCGCCATGGTTCTCATAGGAGGAGTACTTTGACGAGAGAGAGGATGATGGAGCCGAGAGGGATGGCTTTGTGAAGCGAGGGCTCGTGGAGGCTTCGGTAGCGGAGCAGAGCCAAGGCCGGGCAAGCAATTGGTGTGTTTTGAGAGTTCGGCCATTTGCGGATTTCGCGTGCGGAATCGGCTTTATTACCGACTTCTTTGCCTTTACGGAGCTGAAGCGGAGAACTTATCCCGCAATCCCTCGCTCATTTGTCGATCTTTGCGTTCTGCGGCGAGGCGCTGCGGGTCAGCCGACGGTGAGCTCGCTCGGCACTTCTTTGAGTTGAAGCGGTCGATGGCGAGTGGGCAACGACGGGTTTTCTACGACGCGCGCGGCCCGGGCGCCAATCATACCACGAGTATGAGGTGAAGCGAAGTTGATGGTTGGGCCCGGCGGTGGTTCTACCTGAACCGCGGGAGCTCGACTCTGGAATACTCCGCGGCCGCGCCGGATACGCCAATCTTCCAGCGGAGCGAGCCCCAGCCGGAGGATCAAGCCACTGAGGCTGACATTAAGGATCTTGTTAAGGACGGCTTGACGGGCTACGAGGTCGTTGTTGGCTTTGTCCGACCTTTGGATCCCATTGGGCGCCGCGTGCGATGCGTCGGCGACATGGATGGTTGGGAGGATCCCGACCGGGACTTCCATGAAGGTAAGCGTGAGTTGCTTTCTTTGCGTCTGATCTCGAGTTGGGATATGTCGTAACCGTTAGTGAGACCTCGCAGGTCTCTCAAACCGCGAGGTTGCGCGGATCGCAGGAATGCTGCTACCCTTGGACAAGGCTCCTCGCCGCATACGGCTTGTGAAGGACAAACTGTCCGAGGTAAGTGCCCAGCAGGTGTTCGATTGAATTTCTCAGCCGTGCGCGCCCTTGAGGTTTTGATAAGGCGCACTTTTTGTTCTTCAGCGGACGTGGAAGGTGGTTAGGCGAACCGCCGGGCGCTTGGCTCGAACGAGGGCCCTTCTTTGGCGGGAACGCCGGCGGTATCAATGGGCGCCGATCCGTCGCCGACGGCAGTAAGGGAAGACGGCACCTCGGCGACCATGGCGGGCTTAGCCTGGTAGTACAGCGATACACACGGAAAAGCAGCGCGCGCCGCGCGAGTAAGCCTCCATCCTCAATACGGGTGAGTGCTAGGCACCGCCGCCCTTAAGTCTTCGTCTTGTGTGTGCTCGGGCGCGGCGCCTCTGAAGAAGAGGAGGACGTACCACCAACTCCGGACACAATGACGATGAGGAGGTCGTGCTAGTGTCGAGCCATTGCCGGCGATGGCCTGGCGAGGACCTACGAGGAAGGTTCTGTAGGGCGCAAGGAGCGGCCTTGCTCACCTCGAGCTGCGTCGGTGGTGGAGAGCGAGCTCTTTCTTCGTCCCACGCCAGGTGTACGAAGACACCGAGCTCGAACCGTAGCGTAAGTTTCTGCGCTTCATGCTATCACTCTGTTTCTGGTGTCGACCGCCGTGCCTTTTGTCGCGGTCTTGCTTGTGTGAAAGTAGCCACCGAGTCTTTGCTTCCTTCTGCCGAGGCAGCGGTGGTGAAGACGAGCGGTCGAACCTCGGAGAAGTGCCTTTTTCTGCGGCAGAATGGAGGCGGTTGGGCTTCTGAAGAACAAGCGGCCGGACCGTGGAGGCTGCGCTCAGATAAGCGCGACTAGAGGTCATTGGATTGGCGAGTCGAAGGGCAAGGAGCGGTGACCGCGGAGGACCAAATTCTGCGCATCGGCGGCGGTCTTTGGACGCTTCGCGGAGATGGCGAGAGCGGTGCAAGTCGTCATCAGCGATGATCTGTGTGGATTCGCCCTTGCGCGTGGAAGGCGCCTGTGTGGTGGTGGCCAATTGACCGCAGGGGGGTTGTCGACCATTTCAAGACCCCGGTGGGGAAAGCGCTTCCAACACCTGATCGTCGAATGCTGTTAGTCAACTGGACCTGGCCGGTCCGCGTACTGACGCCGGACGGATGGGCAAGGGTAGTTATGCCCAGCGTGGCCCCGCTAGCATCTGCGGGCTGGATTTCCGTCACCCCAGAGTGGGTGGAGGAGCAGGATGCCGCCAGGTCGGCGGAGGCTGGTCGAACAGGACTACCACGTCCGAAACCCCGCCCAATTCCCGGGCTAGAGGATCCACACGAGCTTGTGGCGGCTAAGTGGACGGTGGACGAGCTAAAGGACGCGTTGAAAAGGGCCGGGCTCGGCTTGGCGAGCCGTCTTGGCGAGAGGCGAGCCATGCGTCAAAGGTCGACTGGCGGCCAAGTTAGAGGATCTTGAGAGAAGGCGCCACGGTGGGCGCCACCTTGCTTCCAATCACGTTGCCGGCGTTGCCAGGCTCAGCGTCGCTGGAGGGAGGTAGCGAGGAACCGGCTGGCCGCCAACCCTTGGCGCTACATGGGATCCGCGCCCCCGGGCTTGGCGGGGCGCCGCGCGATATCATCACGGCGAGGCGTGGAACATGCTCGCTCATACCGGAAGGTGACATCTTTGATTTTTGCGCTATGCTTAGGCATTGGATTTTTGGCGTCTTGACTTAGTTTTTCTGTTCGACTTTACCGCTTATCATTGGCTCGTCCTCGTGATGGAAGCGATGGGCGGCGCAGCGAGATGATGATGCGGCGAGGATTGAGCATCTCTCCGCCGAGCTAGCGCAAGCCCGGGCCCAGGCAAAGCGCGCGGACGGGCTCACCGCCGAGGTCGACGCCCGTGCCATGGCGCGCATCACCGAGCTAGCAGCCGCGCTGAAGACAGAGCAGAAGAAAAAGGCAGGAGGCCATGACGAGACTCACTCAAGCCCGGGAAGTGGAGGAAGCTGTGAAGATTCAAGCCAGCGGCCCGCGAAGAAGCGTAAAGGGCTCGGGTTCTTTTGACGATGAGTCTGACGCGAAGGCGGCCGTCAAAGAGCTAACGGCTACCAAGTCGAGCACAACTCCATCGTTCACGGGCTCGAGGAAACTTGCGAGAAGCTCAGGCGAAAGTGCCTCGTTCTGTGGCTAAACAGGGCGAAGTCTGCGGCGGAGTCGGAGGCCTTGAAAAAACAGAGAGAAGAGCTCGCCGAAGCCCGAGTTAAGCTGCTCCAGGATCAAAATGATATGGCCGCGCGGGCCATAGAGTTACTTCAGGCGCAGACGCGAATCCGTGACTTAGAAATCGAGCTAGAAAAGCTCAAGCTGCAGCACGGACCGTAGTTTGACCCGGTCCATGGTTCTCTGCGCCATATACTTTTTGTATATTTTCTTTTGAACGCCCGCTTGATTAATATCGCGCAACGTGCGGTGGCCGAAATGCTTAGCCATTTTTCCCTTAATTCATTGTGTCAAATCGCACACACTGTGGGCTCTGCGGCGCGGCACAGTGTTCCGCTGTCAGCGAGGGCACGTTTGCCAGGCACAGATACGGAGGCGAAACCGCCCGCGCCGGTTCACGCCCTCGGCCTAAACCACGTGGCGGGCCGTGAGAGCATCACCGAGCCTTGACTGCGCGGGTGGACCACACCTATCTGTGGCTCTGACCCATAATGATTTCTCTCCCGCCACTGAAGGCGGGGCCGCGGCACGTGTCGCGCGGTTGGTATTCCGCGAGACGGTGCGTGCGCTCGCGTCTCCCCAGCTCGGGTAGTGGGTTTTAATTGCTTGCCCCTTCGCGCGCGACGACGCTTTGGGTAACTTGCAGTGTGACAGGCACCGGGCGCCGCCCGCCTATAAAGCAAGAAGCGCGGCGCGCGTGATCCTTACGCCTCGCTGCGCTTGTCTTAGAGTAGCGAACTAAAAATCGCCCGATTCGGCGGAGGCGAGCAAAAGGCGAAAGGAAGGGTAGCGAAACCATGTCTTCCAACTACAACCCGCCGGCTCGCGTGCATTCATGGAAGCTTTGTTCGCGAGCCAAATCCGCCGCTTCCTCCGTCACCGCCGATCCGGCCAGCGGGGGGAGGAGGAGGTTATGGGTTCGCGGTTGTGGCTCTGCCGTTGCGGCTCGCCTTCAGCCAAGCCTGCCGCATTGGCGGCATATGCTAACCAGCGCCGACGAGAGATGGCAAAGCGTTAGCGATCGCCCGGCGGAGGAGGATGAGAGAGACGCGGTGGCGGCGCAGATTGCAGCGATACGCGTCGACGCCATCTTGGCGGCGGAGGAGGATCTGTATTGCTAGCCGCGCATGGAGAAAGCGTGCCGGCCGGCGGAAGAAGAGGCTCCCCCAGAGCCCGTGGTGGAGCGAGAGGAAGTTCCACCGCTGGTCATGGCGAAGCGAGGATTGGGGCGATTCGCGAGGCCATCATCGCGCGCCGCCTCCCGCTACTGATTTCGAACTATCGGCCGCGCGGAGGCAGCGCTTAGACGCGCCGGGGCCATCAATGCCCGCGCCGGGAGGGGCTGAGGCGATGGCAGAGTCGTCTGGAGCAGACCGGTGGGTGTGCAGGGGCGATCCTGTCGTCGGCCGGCGAAGGCGCCACCCGAGCGCGCCGGGACCTTCTGCGCCAGCACCGGGCTTGGTGGAGTCGTCGTCGTCGTCGGCAGGGTCAAACTCGCCTTGACTCGTCGCCGATCTGTTGGTAGGCGTGGCGAGGATCAGAGGATTTGGCGCCGCCATAGGCGTAGTGACGCGGCGCCCTCTTTTGTGGCAGTCTAGGAGCCCGTCCTTCTTTTGTTCTTGTAAGATCTTCCAGTTTGTCGAAATGCAATTTCTTTTGGGAAAATCCCATCATGCTGTTTCTGCTTGCTTGTTCGCTTCTTTTTCCTGTTTAGATTTGCGAATCCTGAAATGCAAAACAGGAAACTAGATGAACAGGAACGAAGTCCTGAGACAAACTTAAGAAGTTTAGGCAAACGGATTGCTTTAGAAAGGTTGTTTTTGGTGCGCCTAATCATCCAGCCCCCGGGCCGTGGCCAAGTCTAAGTGCAAACTTGGAGTTGGGCGCGGTCTAGAGACTAGAGTGATTTAGAAAAAATCGCGCGAACCCGACCGAAGCCACGGTGGGTCATGACGATCTTGATCTGGTGACGCTGAGGACTTAGGAAGAGAAAAACTGGGCGCAAGAAAGCCTTGACCCGAAGCGCCATGACCAAGTTAGCCATCCAAAAATCTGGCGTGGGCTTCTTGTACCTTTGGGCGGGAATTCCACATTTGCGGAGATTCACTAGTGCGCGAGCTCGGCTTATCCGTCGTGGAAATGCTCGGAATGTTTTATCCTTAGCCTTCGGGCTTTTGGTCACGCAGGCTTGTTTGAAATGGTTAAGACTTGGAGCAACGCGACTCGCGAATGGGGAAAGGAATTTTTTTTCCGAGTTGAAAAGAATTGAAATGAAGAAACTTACGACTGATTAAGCATAGAAGCGTCGCGGAGGAGATGTTCCATGAGCTAGGGAGCTCGTTCCGTCCTTGTCGACAAAGCGTCTTGAGCCCGTCGTCGTCTGCTGTTGACTACTTTGTACGGTCCCTCCCACTTGAAATTTGAGCTTGTTGGAGCACGCAAGGTTCGAATCGTCGAGAACCAGGTCTCCTACTTGCGTGGTCCTCGTGTATGCGTTTGCGTGCAGCGTGCGACGCAGAGCTCGCTGGTAGGCCTTGCTTCAAGTAGGGATGGCTCATGGCGTGCCTCAAGTAGGTCGAGGTCAAGCTGCCGCTCCTCGTCGTTGACCACGGTGGCGAAGTCAACGCGATTGGATCCTAGTCTCATCTCTGTTGGGAGGATCGCTTAGAGCCATAGACTAGTCGGAAAGGAGTTTCTCCTGAGCTTGGTGGTGTTGTTCGGACCGCCTGAGAGGATCGACGGTAGCTCGTCGACCCAACCTTGTTGTTTGGCCTTGAGGCGTCGTGAGACTCGTTTTTGATGCCTTGGACTAAGCGTCCGTTAGCTCGTTCAATTGCTTGCGTTGCTCGTGGGTGGGCCCAGAGGCCAAAGCGAGCTTCATGCCGATTCCTCGCGATGTCGTTGAACTCCGGCTTGTGAATTGGGTGCCATTGTCGGCGATGATTACATTTGGCACGCCAAACCTTGCGACGATGCTTCGGAAGAAACGTACTACGGCTATTGCAGTGATGTTGGAGACCGGCTCGGCCTCAATCCACTTGGTGAAGGTGTCGATGGCTACGAACAAGTATGTTTTGCCACCAAGACCCTTGGGGAACGGTCCTAAGCGGTCCATGCCCCAAACCGCAAAGCGGCCATGCTAGTGGAATGGTTTGCGGCTCATCTGTGGTGGTCGTCATCCGCGCATAATCTTGGCAAGCTTCGCGGCGCTTAACTAAGACTTCTCGTCGCTCATCGCGATGGGCGATGAGTAGCCCATGCGGGCGCTTTGCCGACGAGAGTTACGTGTGAGGCGTCGCGCCACCGATGCCCTCGTGAATGTCGACCGAAGGCACTTACCTTCTTCTTGGGTACGCGATATACAAAGCACGCCGTTAGCACCCCTTGATGCAAGCAAGCCCGTGCGGTGTAAGCTTAGGCTCGCCTTTTTAGCCGGGAACGCTTCAAGAGCGTCCTCGGGCAATGTCCCTGCTCCAAGAAGCTGGATGAATGGCGTCATCCAGAGGTGCTTTGCGAGGAATGAGGCGATGCGGATGTCTCGATTTGGGGGTAACAGACGTCCCTTTGCCTCCTCTCCGGGAGAATGGAGGGCTTCAAAAGGTCTTTGCACTAGCACCCGGTGGGGCAGTTCTTACAGAGATCCGAGCTTGGCGAGCTTATCACTTTGCCATTCTCTTCCACAGGAATGTAGCTAATTTGAAACTCGTGAAACGCTTCTCGCTTCCTCACTTCCGCCAGTACCGCGCCATCGAGTCGTCGGTTGCTGAAACTCCTCCACGACACGGCGGACGACAGTGCGAATCCCCTTCGCAACAAGCCGTTTAATGTCGGCGCGGCGCATGCTCTTAGGCCCGCAATTAGGGCTTCATACTTTACCGCCATGCCGCTCCTCGTCCTCGGCGTTGCCGTCGACCATGGCTGCGAAGACGCTTGCGAGCGTCGCGAGGCGGGAAGCGTCCGGTGTCGCCGGCGGAGGCTGCGGTGTCACCAAGCGGCTCGAACTCCATGGGAGTCTCACGACATGGGTGACGGAGGGTCCAGCTCGGGAGCGACTCCTCGGCGAAACTCTACCCCGGGCGAGAGGTATCAACCTCCATCTCGTCGGCCCGGCCGGCGAGTACTCCTCCTTGACCATCGTCTGACGGACCCAATCGCCCGGATCGTCGACTCATCGAACTTCGAGGTCCGGGACCTCGTCGCCGCTCGGAACCTCGGGCATGTCCGAGGAGCGGAGTGCTAGGGCTAGCCATGGGCCCCACGGTGGCGCGGTTTGTCGGTGTCGGGAATCACGCTCTGAAGAGCGGCGGGTCCACGGACCGCGATTTAATTTGTGGTGGTGTGAGGCCCAACGACAACCCTTCTCGGCGGCGGGTGGCGGCCAAGCTGCGGAAGGCTAGGGCATGTTGTCTTCCGGACAAGGGCACGAGTGCGACTAGGTGATCCGGTGCAGATCCTTCGACGGTGGAAAGGCAGGAGGAACGATGCAAATCGTGGAGACACGAGTGATTTACCTGGTTCGAGCCCCGCTGCCGGGTAATGGCTCTACTCGATCTTGTTGACTATATGGTGGAAAACAAGATAGAGGTGCGGGATCGGACACGGAGGCGCCGATCCCGAGCTTCGATGGTGACGACTAAAGGCTAAGGCTACTCGTGGAGGAAACTTGGATGCCAATGTTGCTTGTGCTTGGACCGGTGGAATCGGATCGAGAATTCGGTGTGTTGATTAGCCGTCCCTCGCAATGTCCAGAATCCTCCTTTTATAGACGCAGTGGGCGCCCGAGGTCGTCTGGCCAGGCCCTACGCTGGTCTTTGCTTTAGCGACGAGGTTCTTGTCTCGTTCTAGGGTCTGTCGAGTATCGAGCTGTAGGGAGAAGCCGGTCGGGTTAATCTTGAACACGTGTTTGTCTTGACATGCTGTTCAAGGGAGAACTTCTTTGGGAAAGCACTTTCCTTTATCCCCAATATGGCCTTGATCGGTGAGCCAGCTCTGCGCCACCCGTTAGAGGCGTCGCGTAAGCATAACAACCATCTGCCACCGCCAAAGAGGGCAAGCGACAAAGCGGATTGTTCGCGTACTCTCCCGGTGGGGTCCCGGAAGATCTGATGCGTTCGGTCAAGTCCGGAGAAAGCATGGCGAGCCATGACATTTGTTGCCACCGCCCACGAGCGAGCGGATCACGGGGACCTTCTCCTGACTCACGGATAGCAGGGAGGAACACGGTGTCGCACGGGTTTGACCTAGTCAAGCACTGGAGGCGCTTCAAACGAAGTCGGCGGCTTTGTTGAGTGCGGTAGGGAGCGGCTGCTGGTCATCTGCTCGCGCTTTGGTCGATCTGGGATCGGCCTAAGGCACGCTTCAAGGTGGGCCGTTTGTCAATCCTGTGATGGGGGGGGAGGGAGGAGGAGAGAAATGAGGAGGAGAAAGTGAGTTTAGGGTGACAATGGTGGGCTAATGGTCAAGGACAGCGGGTGGAGGCAAACCGACAAACTTCAAACGACCATTCTGATCCTCGGTCCCCACTAACAAGAGGGGGAGGGAGATTAAGAGAGATAGACTAAAGAGGGGTAGCGGACATGAGCAAAAACTAGAACCATTTGCGGTTATCGCATTATTTAGACACGACCATTAAGCATAAAAACAATAACTTTTAAACCGTGTGGCACAATATTTAGTTTTGGGGAAATGCGCGATAGGAATTAACTAATCTATACAATAATTATTTTGGACTCGATTTCCTATGCACCCTCTAGGTCTACCCCAGTTAGCATAGATAACTCAAACAAGGGCGGCATGGACAACCCTCGTAGACGCCATCACAAAAAATCGAACCTATGGACCATGTAAAGAAACCAATATATATATTAACCCATTTAGAGACCAATTTAATACAATGGCCATATTTTAAGAATAAAATAGGTACTTTTCAAGTTCGCTAAATTCAAAAAATGAACGTGCATCACCTGTGATAATTTCCCACAAGTTACACGAGTAGATGACAATTGATATGCTGATTTCTCACTCTGGTTTAATTAACTAAGAAAAAAGTTTACATTACACGTTGAACTATGGTGCTTCAACTATTTGACCGTCTCAGCTATAAAACCAGATATTCTATCCACGAAACTTGAAAAAAAAGGTGAGAACAACCTGTTATGGGCATTTTTGACAGTGGTTTTGCCACTTGGCCATCCACAAAGGACTATTTGCCATAGTGTCATCACATGTGGTCTAAGAAATAAAACAAAAATCCAGCTCAGCGGGCCGGCCCACATATCATGCTCTTCCTCTCACTTCTTATACTTCTCTTTTTCTTTCCCTTCTAAATCTCTGCTCGACCTTCCACCCAGGGCATGGTGCGTGCCTGCGTGGTGAGGGTCGGGATTTGCATGCAGTACGTGCGTGGTGCCAAGGTCGACGATCGATGTGCACGGCAGGGAAGCCCTCGACGGCGTTGAGGATGGCGCGTTGGCTGCCATGCACACAAACCGGCCGGTGGTATGCGTGAGGTCGACGAAGCTGACAAGCTCGACGGCGGTGAAGCGGTACGTGCACGTGGAGCGTTGCCGGCTTGCCCATGGTCGCCGCTGCCTTGCATGCTCCCGTCCTGGACACGCGCGGCCGCGCGGGACGAGCACGCGCAGGAACCCAGTCGTAACTCGTAAGCCACTGATCGGTATCATCGTCAGCCGGTGCGATGTTGTTCAACACCCACGGGCCGGATCTGCTGCATTATCGTCACGTCGTCGTAGCGGCTCGATGCCTGGTCCTACGCGACGGCGAGGCGGCATGGGGCACGGTGGCCAGCGGGCGGCGAAGCCGCGAGCGAAGCGCGTCTAGCGCGCGACGAGGCTAGCTGCGGGTGGCGCAGTGATCGATGAGGCGGCGAGCAGGGCGGTCCGGCGCACGACAAGGCAACGAGCGTGGGGACGGTGTCGACGCGCGGCGTGCCGGCGAGGTGGCGGCCAGCGGGGCTAGGGCCTAGGGCCGGCGAGCGCGGCAGCGAGGCGGCTTGCAGCGTGCCAGCCAGCGGATGAGGCGATGGGCAGCTAGCGCCGGGCCACCATGGCGATTCCAAACAATTTTTAGATACAGTCAACTATCAGATATCGTCGAGTATTAGAAAATAGTATTGTTGCTCCCTAGAAAATAGTGTCAAAACTCAAACGTCGAATAACAGAAAATCATCACGTATTAAATGAGGGTATCATCCAGTATCAGTGGTATTAGAACGACATCGAGGTCGAATGTATCAGGTCTAGTGTTGGGAAGTATCGTCGCGCGAGTATCAAGAGGAATTGTGTATGTTTGGTTGAGTATCATGGGCATCAAGTCGGTGGTATCGGTATGAGTCGGGGTTTAGTCGTGCATCTGTTTGAGTATCCAGGGTATTAGGTCAGGGCATTGTGTGGAGTGTCAAGGGTATCGTTATGTATCAGGTTGAGTATCAGGATATCACCAAGCATCGTGAGTATCAAGTTGAGCGTATCGAGATATCATCAAGTATGGGGTTGAGTATCGATCCAGGGGTATCACTGTGCAATCATAAAAATTAGTATGCAATAAAAATATGTGTATATTTGATTCCACACATTTATCTGATTTTGTAGGTATTTTTATTTCATTTACTAATTTTCCTATGATTTTTTTATAGTTTTTGGATTTTTATGCAAACAATGCTGACTAGGACACCACGTCATTCAAAACCAGGTGGATTCGGTGGGGTATTTTGTCTATTATAAATAGTCAGAGGAGGTTGGATACATGGTTTTAAAGTTGAGGGGGCAACATCAAAATTAGCAGAGGGAGATAAAATGGACGTTTTCCATTAGTATAAGCCCACGGAAGACAAACGGATGGGCCGGTCGTATCACCTGTTTGGTGCCTAGGACGGCCGTATGACGGGATGGGCCTTCCCGGCCTTAGCGGACTAGCATTTCGGTGCAGCTAGCCTGTCACAAAACTAGAATTTCTCGAGTCGAGCTGTTCGTGCGCCCAATTAGGTGCCACGTTCCCGAACGAGCCCACCACACCTCGTACCTACACACGATCATGCGTGCCGTGGTAGTGCGCCGCACATAAACCATGCAAGCTCAACAAAACCGAGCTCCACAACTGCTCTGCTCCACGGACGAACATTAGCGCGAGCGACCAGCCCACCGCCGCTCAGCCTCCGAGCCAACGCGTGGCTCCTAACATCTGGCCGGCGATGTCGACGACGCCTCGCGGCCGGTCGTCGTCCCACCGCCGCTCCCGGTGCAAGTGCGCCGGCGGCGGCGGAGACCGCGCCATGCTGTGTTGCTTCAACCCGCTGAGTTCTCTGCTCTTCGGCCGGTGCCACCGCCCTCGCCGGGGCCGCAGCCGTAGCCGGCACCGGGGGACGCCGTCGAAGGTGCGTGACGCGTCGGCTGCCGGCGCCGAGCAGCAGGCTCAAGAGCCGTCCTTCTTCGTCTACTCCATGCCGAAGCCGAACCAGGCCTCCGCCGCCGCCGAGCGCAAGAAGAGGAGGAGGCACCTGAAGCCGCGCCTCCCGTCCATCCGCTCTTGCTTCCGCAACAAGAAGAAGGAGCGGAAGCCCAGCGTCGGGGCCTCGAGACGCCAATCGCTCACGCCGGCGCCGTCGCTGGTGACGCATCCGCCGCGCTCCCCGTCGCCGGAGAAGGTACAGAACGCTGTGATCTCTGTGACGGAGCCGCCTTCACCTGCGGTCACAGAGAACGGCAACTTCAACTCACCGGCCACTCCGGACAGGAGGCCGGAGACGCCAAGGCCGGGCAAGGGCAAGCAGTCGCCGTTCCCGCCGCAGAGGAAGCAGCCGAAGCAGGCGGAGGAGATCGTCGAGGTGGCGGTGGGTGAGCGGGTGTCGGCGCACGACGTCGGGCTCATCGAGCTGGTTGGCAGCACGACCGACGACTCGTCCGTGAAGTCGTCGCTGGAATATGCCAACGAGCTGTCGATGACACCGCCGGCGAAACGGAAGGTGCTGGGGAGGGGTTCGGCGGCGGTGACGGCCAGGGAGCCCCCGAGGCTGTGGCTCAGTAGCAATGCCACGAAGGCCGGGGCGGGCGACCGGTTTGCTGGGCCGCTTGTGGCGGCGGAGGCGGATGAGCTGTGGGCGCACGACATCGCGTGCAGCCGTGTCCATGCTGACATGCTCGCCGAGACGGTAAGTTTTTGGGCTCATGGCATTCCCCGTTTTGCATATCGCTTCGGCTATTCTGCGCGCGTATGCATAGGACCGAATTTGCGGTCGATTTTTCGTACCTGTATTTTCAGTCCGTGTCATTTGTTGTTCCAAGATTTTTTAGTTGAAAAAATTTACGGCTAAATTTAGACGCCCTGGTGAGATGAGTGGCAGAGTTTCGCGAGGCCGCGATGATGGTGGCGGCTGATCGTTGCTGCTAGACGATTTTCGTAATTTTTTAGTCCTTTTCTATATATTTTTTAAAAAACTTTTAGAAAAATTGGATCGCTATGCTAGAAAAAAAAATCGGATGGTTGTGCTCCGCACGACGGTGGCAGCGGCATGTCACCGACGGCCCTTTGCGTGGCAGCAGCCACGACGGCTTGTTGCTGGCGGGCGTCAGTCTCTGCATGACGACGATGGCGCTGATGGTCAGGACATACGCCATGCTCCAAAAATCACCTGCATGGTGTGTGCCATTGTAGGCGACTGCACATCCGGTGGTTCCTTTAAATTTTTTCCATTTAAACTTCTTGCTATGCGTAAATATGCTTTTGATATGGCTTGCTTGCTTCCCTATGTCGCTAACCGTTGTCAGCTCAGATTGGTGCGAAACACCCGTGGACAGTCACTTGTTTTAGTAGATGCTCTCACATATACCTTAGGAAACGCATCAAATTAGACGTCTGCGTGACTGTTCGATCGAGATAGATCGATCTTAAATCATTCATTGTGTTCGACTAACATAAAACATTAATTTTATCTCATAAAACATCGTCGAAACAATGCTCACACGATTATTTAGAGCACCAAAACATATTTCATAAGAGTAATAAATGTTTCACTTTTTTACATGTGTTTTATGGAGCAAACTCATGTTTCATTGGAACAAAAACCATGTTCACACGTAGCAAGATGATGTTTTCAAGATAAGTTATACAGTATATCTTCCTAATCTAATTCCTTATTCCTTTCAATGGAGTATGAATTAAGCCCCCCACTCACAACTAGCTCCGAAAGAGAGTCGGTGGGCTTTCAAGTGGAACAACAGAGCTTTTTGTTGCCCTTACTCAAGAGAGAGAGGTGGAGAGAGACAACACAAAGAATAGAGAAAGAGGAAGAGAAGTTGAGAGGCGAGGAGAAGGGTGTGCGTCGTGTCGAGCGAGTGACAGCAATCCTTCTTGACAGTGAGTCCATCGGCACGCCTGGCTGCATAATAAGCCATCAAACGACACCCTCGTCACAATGCAGCTAGTCTGGATCCCTCTTAATCTCTATTTCAATTCAAAGATCCGAAGAGGTGTTTTCATAATCATCTTCGAATATTTGCCATCTTTGACAGTTTCATTTTTCTTTAATATGCTCAACTAGTTTCATCTCCCTGGCAAGCATGCAAAAGGGATGAAAGTATTGGAAAGAAAGTGAAAGAGGAGATGAGCGGATAGGGGAACATCAAAATGGAGGCAATGAAGGAAGTATCAAACAATATAGGCACATATATCGCATCATCCGCAACCAAGTATCACTACCTAAGAAAAAAGCTACGTCTGAACTAGGTTTGCAAAAATAACAAAAAAATCTTTAAAAAGAATATCTCCACCATCGTTGGACAACAATCCAATGAAGGTCAAGGTTATAGCGTAGATTGGCTATGGATAATCCAAATTATCATGTATTCCTATTTGAATAAAGTAATATCCATATCTGAATATACACACTATCTCTATTAGAGAATATGCGTATCTGGTAATGAATCCTTGATCTATACCTAGGATGGGACGTAAACATTTAACAAAGACAATATCTAAAGTTATATCTTTATTAAGAACACCTAACCCATATTCAAAAAATTAGTATTTACACTTAAGAAATTGAAAATCTAACTACAATTGTAGAAACATTTTCATGTATTATCTTGATTGTCCATTGGACATTAAGATTTGCAATTTATCAGCACAACCTTTAGAACTCTCCCATTTCCCCTCCCCCCATCTTCCTCCTCTTCGGGTGCTTTCTCTGGGATGACCAAAAGCAGCCAAGCATACATTTGGTCACTACCTCGCTGATCGAGACTCTCCCTTCCTTTTTTCCCCACTCCCTCTGTCCACCTTTGTCGACGACTATATCTAACCCCGTTGCCAAGCACGACATCCCACCTTTGCACACAACTGCTCCTCTCATACATCCTTTCATGGGTTCGATGGCATAGATAGAGCACCATAAAAGGAGATCGCATGATGTGGCCGTTTATCTTTGGAGTTGTTAGCCAAAAGTGGTGACTGGTGAGTAAAGATAAAAATGGAATAATTTCGCATGACCATTGCACAAAGATACTGTATCCTAATTCCATAAAAAAAATTATGCAAACTAATTTCATCGTATTGGATACGACTATCCAACACGATCGTTTACCTGGTCAAGCCAAGGCTACAAGGTACAGTTCCCCGGAGCATCCTGCAGCCACTCCCGTCTAGACTCCAGAAGGTCAAAAACCCCACGACACCAGCCACCAACCTACCAATACACCAGCCCCGCCGCACCACCGCGCGTGCAAGTTGCAGCACACGGCGGAGGCGACGCCTATGGCCACCACCTCCCAATCCCATTTCTCCTCGGCACCCACCTCCCTGCCCCGCGCCCGCCTCGCTTTCTCCGCCCTCCGCGTCGTCGCCCTCCGCCGCCGCCCCGCCTTCCCGGCCGTCGCAGCGGTCTCCACCTCGATGGCGTCCTCGGAGAACGAGGAGAAGAGGGAGGCGAAGCTCTGGGGCGGGCGATTCGAGGAGGGCGTCACCGACGCCGTGGAGCGCTTCACCGAGTCCATCTCCTATGATTGGCAGCTCTACAAGTACGACATCATGGGCAGCAAGGCCCACGCCTCCATGCTCGCCGCCCAGGTACCACACGCGCGCTCCACCAAATCACTTGGTTCCTCGTTGCCCATGGAGGTAGTTTGACGGCCGAGGTGTTCGACCAATTATAGTTGCCTGCCTTGGACGAGACTGTGGCGAAGCAGTTCGGGGGTGTATGATCTGGGGTTTATCCGCTGCTAATGTTGTGCTTGCCATGTGTTCGATGAAATTGCTAGCTTCGGTGTTCTTCATGTTGCGTGACTTTTAGGCCGCAGGTGTTCATTACTGCTAACTTTGTTTGGAGATTGTCATTGAAGAGTCTAATCCCTCGGGCCTCGGCTTGTTATGTGTTTAGAGTTGTTCAGAGTTTAGGGTCGTTCAGGATGCTTTGGTCAAGATTTTAATAAAAGCACCCGTTTTAGGTTTTGCAGGTGCTAATTGAATCGATTATTGTTATATGATCAAATTCGTGTGGGAGTTCTGAATCATTTGCAATGCAGGGTTTGATAACGACAGGTGATAGGGATATTATCTTGGAGGGCCTTGATCAAATTGAGAAACTGATTCAAGATGGAAAATTTGAGTGGCGAAAGGATCAGGAGGATGTCCATATGAACATTGAGGCAGCTCTGATTGAGAAGGTTGGTGAGCCGGCAAAGAAGCTGCATACTGCTAGAAGCCGCAATGACCAAATTGTGACAGACCTCAGGCTGTGGTGCCGTGATGCTATCGACAAGATTTTGACTCGCATCAAGCACTTCCAGGTTTGTTGTGGATTTCACTTTGTGTTCTTTCCAGCTGGTGTGGTATTTTTGTCTTTCTTCTCTACTTAATATATCAAACATTATGGACCCATACCATAGGGATGATCTATGGACAGATTAATTATCGTTTTTTATATTATTTCAACCTAGTACACCATCCTAACCATTTAAGAAAGCCAACTCAATTAAAAGGTCTAGCAGTTCCTAGTAATTTCAAATGCTTAACTTGGGACAACAACTTTCAAATAGAACTTTTCTACACCAAACAAAAGGGAACTTATCCATTGTAATTTTTTTTCTATTTCTTCTCCAACATGAAGCAAAAGCTTCGAGGGAATTGACTTTGTGTATGTAAAAACTATCTGGCATCTGGAGTCTTCAACTTATTGCTTCAGTTCTACCAAAACTGTTTTTTTGCTTAAGCAGCCAATTGTGCATAATTGTTCCCTCTTCTGTATATAACCTCAATTGTCTTCTCGTGTTCAATCTATTTTCTCGCATGTTTACTTATTCTGATAACTGTATAAGATAAGATTGTGTATGCCTTAGTCCACTCGGAAAATAGAACTAATAATGGAAAAAATATGCTTAAGAACACCAACAGTAAGTTGATCTGTTACTATCAGTAGGGACGGGAGACAAAACTGGAAAAGCACAGAAAACACGACTTATTTGAATAACCCGGTGACCTACCAATTGTAGAAGTAGGATTTTTGGCAAGCAATAAGCACTTAAATAATACAATTCGAGTGTAATACCAACACATGATTTCTCCTTACTTTAACTATATTTCAGTGCATATGCTGTTGACTCTTCTAACATCATTATTGTTGCAGGTGTCTCTAGTTTTGTTAGCTTCAAATTATGTCGACTTAATAGTCCCCGGTTATACTCATCTTCAAAGGGCACAACCTGTTTTGCTGCCACATCTTCTTTTATCGTATGTTGAACAGGTGATTTCTCGTGTTACATTACTAGTTGATCTTCTGCTTATGAATTTGCATGTTGTATATCCTGTTGATTTATTTTCTAGGATTGCACTTTGTGATTATCATGTAAACAAATCCCTGAACTATCTCCCCACTTTGTAATAATCAAATTAATCCACTCTATCTAAACAATTTAAGTGTGAAAATTGTTTAGGACTATTTGCTTGGTACTGTGGTACATTAGCTGTGTTTTTTCTATGAACTGGAAGCATGACAATCTATTTTATAGGAAAAAAATAGTAAATTAAAGAAACAACCTTTTGTATCGAAACATTCATATTGGTCCATTTGTCTATTGCCTACATATATCTGAATACCATTTGGCTATTGCCTCCACGTGTTTTAAAGTCATCTTGTAAATTTATATAAAAAAATTATAATGTGAAGAAAGAGCACCACACATAGGCACTCCTTATTTTTTTTAGAACATGTCATATTGAACTGCTGCACAACTAACTGCCAAGTCATGCTGGTATGCAATGGAGCATTAACTCTACAAGCTTACAACCTCTATGTCCCCTCTGGTCACCAAAAGCTGTTGTTTGGAGTTTGGACATGCATTGTTCCCAAAATACAACTTTGTTCACTAAACACTGCCGCGATTTATTTGTAACACTGAATAAAATATTTTGATTGGTAACTGTTTTTTGAGATGAATCTACACAACAAAACAGCAGCCTTTTAGTCCCAAGCACGTTGGGGTAGGCTAGAATTGAAACCCCCACAAACTTTTATTTAATGTATTGAATCAATGTTTTAAAGATGTAAATAGCCAAAGTTTTGAATGTTTGACTGCACGTACCCCAAAATGGCCATTTCTGTGACCGGAGGCCCAAGCAGTTGCTATGTTTCCTGTGCAAGGGTGTGACAGCGCTTCAGATACTCTTACTGATAGTCCGATAAAATACTATCCTTGTTTCTTTTAGAATGAACTATAGAATTCAAAATGAACCTGCTACTTTAATTTATACCTTGCAGTTGGAGCGCGATGCTGGCCGGCTGGTCAACTGCAGGGAAAGATTGAATTTCTGCCCTCTTGGTGCTTGTGCTTTGGCTGGTACTGGACTTCCCATCGATAGGTTCAAAACTGCTAAAGATTTGAAGTTTACAGCTCCAATGAAGAACAGGTAACTAATTAAGCTACTCAATTTCTTTTAGCAGTGTTCACTTGTAAAGTACTATTGACAACATGGTCGCTCTGTTATATATTTGCATGCTTGAACTATAATCAAGGTCGAGTTAGTTTGTTAAAATGCGAACATAAAACTCTAGTTACTTTATATCTGCCAAATGAGTCTTTGCATTTACATACAAGTGCACATGCACCCTACTCAGTGTTAAATATTTTTTGTTTTTATTTTGGATCACTTTGAATTTACAGGACAGCCAGATAAAATGTTTGGACTGTTTACCTTGTCAATTTTATGGATATCTAAACACTTGCGATATTACACAGAAGTGCAAATGCACAGTTTTGTTGATTTGCTTATTTCTCTAGCTGCTACATGCGACTTTATATACCATAGCTGCCACTTGTGCTGTCATAATTTTAAGCTTTAGACGTGACCCCACAACCAACGTTTGAGCTTGTAAATGTACCTTTTGTTGATTGACATTCTTATATAGTTTGACCACAAATACCATTCTCAGCCTTAGTGCTGCAATTTATTTCGCGACGTGGAATTCCATGCTATCACAAATGGAACCCTTTTGGATTTTGCAATGCAAATAATGAAATGATCTATGGTTTCCTAGGCACAAAATAATTTTAGCATTTGATTAATCATTGCCACTTAATCGGGAAGCCTTTTCTAGTATTGACGCAGTATCAGACCGTGACTTTGTATTGGAGTTTCTCGCTGCCAATTCGATTGCTGCTGTTCATCTGTCACGCATTGGTGAAGAATGGGTTTTGTGGGCATCGGAGGAGTTTGGGTTCCTGACGCCAAGTGACTCAGTTTCAACCGGAAGCAGCATAATGCCACAAAAGAAAAATCCAGATCCAATGGAGCTTGTTCGTGGGAAATCTGCTAGGGTTGTTGGAGATCTCATGACTGTTCTTACCCTTTGCAAAGGCCTTCCACAGGCGTACAATCGCGATCTACAAGTGAGCTTTACGTTGCAAGTTAATTCATGCTTATGTCTGTGTAAACTCTAATGTTTCTTTTTGAGCAGGAAGACAAGGAACCTTTGTTTGACAGTGTGAAGGCTATTTTAGGAATGCTTGAAGTGTGTACTGAGTTCGCTCAAAATATATCTTTCAATTCAAAAAGAATACAAAGCTCGCTACCTGCTGGTTATCTGGATGCAACGACGCTTGCAGATTATCTTGTGAAGAAGGTAAACTCATTATTTATAACTGAATTAGAGAGAGTTCTACGTGGCTCAACATAGAAACAAAGTAATAGCACAAGAACACACCAACTAATATGCTCTTTTAATTTTGTCTCTGCTATGCTGTTAAGTTTTGTTGGATGGAAGTTTTCAAAAAAAAGTTTTGTTGGATGGTTACTCTAATTTAACTTCTTTTTATTTCTGCTTCGCAGGGCGTTCCATTCAGGACTTCTCACGAGATTGTTGGAAGGTCTGTAGCTCTATGCGTGTCAAAGAACTGTCAACTGGCCGAACTTCAACTGGATGACCTGAAAGCTGTTCATCCTGTCTTTGAGGCCGACGTCTACGAATATTTGGGAGTTGAGAACGCCGTCAATAAGTTCATATCATATGGCTCCACAGGTTCAGAACAAGTAAAAAAGCAACTTGAAGATTGGCGCGTTCAGCTTGGAATCAGCACAAATGGGTCGGCCACGACCTAGAGATAAGCCCAGAGAATCAGCGTGGTCTCCAATTTTGGATGTGGATCAAAGTCTTGTGAAATTCTTTTCCAGATAACAAACAGTTCGCTGTTGCTTCAATTTGAGACCTTCATCGGTCCATGCAGTTGTATCGAAAACCATCGAATAAGCTGCGCTTTGCAGGGGAAAAAAAAGTGTGTGGTTGCCCGCTTTGCTGTAGAGCAGGCCAGCACACAGATTTCGCAGATCTCATGAACCACGACCGCACTCGTGCACGCTCCAGAAGGGTGCCACGAGTAGCGTCGAGCCGGCACGTGCACGCGGCGCTGGAGTACGTGTCATGCCTAGCTCACCCATGAGGCACCAGTAGGATCAGGTAGGTTCTGGCCGCCTCTTGTTTATCTGTACGTTCCGCTCGTGGTGATCGGCGGTGCCTCGCCTCGATAAGGCTTCAAAGTTCACCTTGCTCGTTCTATCTCCACACACACACACACGACACTGCTATATCTGCCGCGTTGCGTGAGTGCAAAGCTAGCAGATAGGCAGAAGAAGATCGAGCGAGCGAGCAAGAGGAGATGAGCAGCCTGGAGACACGCTCGTTCGTGGACGAGGTGCGCGGCCTCGAGAAGAACTGGAAGCTCGACCTCGGCCACCCCCTCCTCAACCGCGTCGCCGAGAGCTTCGTCAAGGCTGCCGGGGTAGGCACGCCCGCCTCTGCGCCTCACAAATCACACTCTTCTGCTACTCTGCTAGCTTCGCTCGGCATCTATTTCGTCGCAAACCTCCGCTGCTAATTATCTCGCGCTCTGCTGCTGCACCTGCCATGTAGATCGGCGCCGTCCAGGCGGTCGCGCGTGAATCCTACCTCATGGCCACCGAAGGTGCGTGGCGCAATGAAGAACACCGCGTCTGCTAGCTAGCTCTAGCTGCTGACCCAAGAACCCTTCTTCTTTTTTTTTCTTTTTTTTTTTGTGTGTTGCTGTTGCGTTGCTGGCTGCAGGCGAGGCTGGGGGAACAGGAGGGGTGTCCGACACCACCGGCACCAGGAAGCGGACGTTCCCGGAGCTCAATGGTAATAACACTTGCTCTGCGATGTACTGACCCTCTTTACTAGTTCTGTTTGCTAGCGTTATGGATTTTGTGATGGCAAATTGAGCAGGGACGAACGATGGCAAGTCAGCCGAGGCTATGGTAAGCTAGCCATGCATCTGCGAAGCCGACTTCCTGATTTTTTTCTCAGCCAGACAGTGCTGCCGGCCTGCCGGGCTAACTTCTTGCTTCTCCCCAGGTGAAAAGCGTGAGCAAAGAGTCGTTCCAGTGGGGTATGCAGTCCTGGAACCCTCTTGATTAATTTGGATTAGTTCGTGCTCCATGTGAATATGTGATACAATTCTTCGTGGCTGGTCCGCGTGGCTTGATCTTGTTTCAGGGCTCGCCGCCGGTCTGCACTCCGGTCTGACCTACGGCCTCACGGAGGTGCGCGGGACGCACGACTGGAAGAACAGCGTGGTGGCCGGCGCCCTCACCGGCGCCGCCGTCGCTCTGGCCTCGGAGCGCTCCGCGCACGAGCAGGTCGTGCAGTGCGCCATCACCGGCGCCGCGCTGTCCACGGCGGCCAACGTGCTCTCCGGCATATTCTGAGCCGTCAGCTTGTCAACTGCTGCTGCCTGTACGTGTCGCCGTGTGGCGTTTCGTTTGGGTGACGCCGTGGGTGTAGTGCGGCGTCAGTGTATCCGTGTTTCCATAGTCGCGATCTAGCCGGTTCCTGTGGCAGATGAAATAGTTTATGCTTATCGTATCATTACTCATCAAGTCATATCTGGTAATGGACTAATCGTAATGCCTGGTCGGAGGTCGTTGCTAGTGAGAACGGAGTGTGTGCATGGCATGCATATCGGAAGGTCCCTAGCAACTGTTGGGCATCTTATAGTTATAGTTATTTGCTAGCTAAAGCTTCAACGACATCCATCTCAACAATACATTGTCTTAACTACAGACAGCGTAATTTCAACTATAGTCTTGTTTAGGCCATATATAGGTCTTGTTTTGTTTTAACCCAAGGCCCTGATCTTCGTAACTTATTTTATTTGACTTTTCTACTTATCTTCAACTTATTTTATTTGACTTTTCTACTTATCTTCTAACTTCAACGGCTTTTTGAGATGGCCTCGAGAGTCGGACCCACTTCATTTGGCTTGTATTTTAAAGCTTTTAGACAAGTCTTCGGAAAATGATAACGAAAACACTGTGGATCGGACTCCGTCATGGCCGGACTCATGTATGCTGCGCATGCAACGCATGAGCAGCAGCTGAAGCAGCGTCTTGGCGCATGCAGTAGCATAAGCAGCAGCAGATCTTGGGCGCATGCAGCACTTGCTGGCACTGTGAGCATGCAGGGGTGGGTCCCATGTCCTTTTTTTTTTCTTTCGGCGACCATAATTTTTGACTGGGTGCTCCAATCCACAAACCGTTTGCGCCAACGTGTTCCTCGTATTTTTTCGAACAAAACAAGATGTATGTTGCTATATAACTCCTCAAACTTATCTGGTGAAACTTGGGGTTCGTCTACTGAAACTTGGGTTTCGCCTAGTAAAACTTAGGTTTCATACTCGTAAAACTTTGCCGAACTATCAGGTTTCATCAGGTTTCATCCAAGTTTTTTCAAGTTTCATCAGGTCAGTTCAAGTTTCATTAAGTTTCAACAGATTTCATCCAAGTTTCATTAGGTTACATCGAAGTTTCATCCAAGTTTCATCACGTTTCATCAGCACACTGCCAGGTTTCATCAGCACACGGCCAAGTTTCGCTAGTATAGATGTAAGTTTCATAAGTGCCTTCTTCTAGTTCACATCAAAAAATTTAAAAAGTAAAAAAATTCAAAAAGTATTTAAAATGGGTTGCTCTCGATTTTAGAAGAATTATGAAATTTATTCCACGCATTTTGAACATTGTTTGAATTTTATACAAAAATCAGAAGTTTAATCGAGAAATTGATCAACTGCACGTTTTTATCTAGTCGATCACTGACGCTGGACGCGGGTGCCATCTGGCGGTTGGATTGGCGCGATCGGCGCCGATCGGACGGGCGACTAACAACGCTGAGGAGCAACGACGACGCTGGAGCGCATGCATGCGTTGGATCGACGCGTATGGCTGGCCATTCGACGGCGGCAGAGTCAAGGCCGGTGCCGGACGGACGTTCGGACGCTGGCGCTCGCCTTTTTTAAGATGCCAAAAAATTCCTTTCACCTTCAATTTAATCCTTCACACAAAAAATCCGTGCAAACAAATTCGTATCATCTATCTACAGCACGCTGGGCACGCCTACCGACCTAATAAGTCATATAAGCCAACGAGAACGGGCCAAGAGTTGTTGAAAGTTTTAATCTTAAAAGTAAAAATTTTAATCTTAAAATGTTTTGAATCATAAAAGATTTTTAATATAAAGTTGCTGAAAGTTTTAATCTGAAAATATTTTTATCTGAAAAGAGATCTTGCAGGTCCAAAAATTATATAAAAATTATAAAGGTAGTCTTACTATACGCATCGTAAAGACCGTTCCTTCCAATAATCTAAAAGTAACATGGGCTCACGTCTTTCAGCAACTTATTAAGACTAGCTTTTCATCGAGAGTTAGGTCTTTTATAATTAGCCGATTGTATTTCTACCTATTGTAGATGCTCTCGTATGCCCTCATGTATTGTCACAATGTGCGGTCCGCTACATATGCAGCGAAATGTGCTATTCGAAGGCAAATAGAATGTGGCACCTTTGTTTGATGCGGTCTTTTTTTTTAAAGGTTGCATGTCGGTTGTTTGTATTTAAAAATAATTTTATATTATAATAATTTTGTAGTTGTTATAGTTGTTGTTGAATATTATGAAAAAAAAAATGGTTAAAGTTGTACGTTAAAAGACCGTGTCAAATTAAAAATTATGAGGAAAATAAGTCATAGCCTTTGTCAAATTAAAAATTATGAGAAAAATATGCCATAACCGGCCTAGTGCTTTAGACCCCCAACATATTAGCCCTCGTGTCCACACTGTATTACCCTAATCCCTCTCTCTGATTCCCTCTCTTCAGCCCCTCACCGTAACAAGCTTCCACGCTACCACTCTTCTTCTCATTACCATGACCAGTGGTGCCTGCATCCCTTTCTCTAGCGATCAGAAGAGGTGGCATTAGGCGGTGTACTCTATTCCTTCTAAATCTCAACCTATCGTGCCTCCATCTTCTCATTTTTATGCTCTAAGCGAGGTGGTGCACACACAAATGCGGAGTGAAAATCTAGGAACACAACTAAATCAACAACGACGATGTCGAGCTTGGAGTGCTCTCTAACACTGCACCTTAAGCTTGATGGTAGCAGGCTCACTTGTCTCCTTCTGGATTGATTTTTTTTTTGTATGTTATCACGTAATGTATTGGTCATATGTGCCATCACTTAGTCGACTCTATCTTGTAAACCATTGTGATCACTAAAATATTATATTATGTGCCATACTGCCACTGTTGACCGTTTTTTGTTATTCAATCTATTAAGGCATTAAAAAAACCATTTCCTCCTAAGTTTTTTATTTTTAAATTTGGAAATATGACTAACCGTGCAAAATTTAATATATGGTCAAAATTTTAAATTTTAAATTTGACCAAATTTTAAATTTTAAAATTTGTTTGAAATCAAACATTTTGAAATATGATCAATTTTGGAATTTTGAAATTAGGTAAAATTTAAAAAATGAAGTATGGCCAAATTTGTGAATTTGAAATATGATTTTTTTGAAAATTTGAATTCTGACAAAAGTTGAATTTTGAAATATTATCAAATTTGAAAACTTGAAATTGGTCAAATTTTAAATTTTCGAACACAATCAAATTCAAAATTTTAAGTTCTATCCGAATTGAATTTTTTGAATCTTGCTTGATTTTTAATTTTTTGAAGTAGCCATATATGTGGAATTGTGGTCCCATGATATCATACATATGATGCAAAGGGTATTTTGGGCATTATGAATGTTGCTAACTGTGAAATCTAACGGATCATGACGACAATGGCATGAAAAATAATATCTAGTTAACTGCAATGGCATATAAGATGGCGACGGCTAAGTGATGACACGTAAGATAGGAACCTGACATGCAGTTTGTACATATGATATATATTTTTTTTATTTGTCTTCACAAGACACAAGCCTATGAGCTAGTTACTATCTTAGTAAGCCAGTGCTATCTTAGTCACAACTTTGCTGGTTTGGTTAATCAAGCTAAGCCAGTGCTATCTTAGTCACACCTACCGAACCCACCATTCCAAAAAGATCCAAGCATAGAAAGATACTGTGTCCGGTTAAAAAAAAGACACATTCCTCTTTGTTATATTTACCCCCTTCACTCTTTTATTACTAGTTACTACTATAATTTAATTTGAAATGCCTATCTTATGGATGAATAGTATAACCACGTTTTATAGATGATTGTGCATATTCTGAACCAAGAAATTCTACCGAAACAAATGGAAAAATATCCTTGCGAAACAACAAATATGATTTTAAAAAAAGTGACAACGGAGTACTAGTATGTGGTATCTGCTAACTTTGTCTTAGAATTTATATTATTTTTTACTCTAGAATGAGAGCGCTAAAACATTTAGCTCCCAGTTGTTTCGCATAGAACGATAATATATGTATTTTTGATACCTGTGGAACAGAAATGCAAATAGTGTTAGCTTGGTTTACAATTTTGAATGTGCGACTACACTTCGGAAACGGAAATCTCTTTTATTTCTGGGAGGCGCCTTCCGCTAAGCAAAACGTAGTCTGGTTTCCCCGCTCTTCCCGTCTTCCATGTTCCAGTCGCACACCAGTTTACTGAACTGGAGAGTGGAAAGTGGAAACTACTTGTCCAAGCCTTCTCCGCAGGCCGCAACCAGCGTCGGAGCCGACGGGCGACGGGAATGGCTTCCCGCCTCCTAGCCAGATCAACGGCGATCCTCTTCTCGCACCTCCGCTCCAGCGCCCTCAACCCTACCCACAATCTCCTCGCCCATGGCGCCGCCCTGGCCTCCCTCCTGGACCCCACTCGTTGTCTACCTGCCACTGCCAGATCATGTCCCCTCCGCAATCCGACCCGGTGGTTCTCTTCCCCGGCGGCGGTGGCAGAGGCGCCGATGACGGCGGACGGCCTGACGGTGGAATCGATCTCCGGCAAGGGGTGGACGATCCTCCCCGAGGCCGAGAGCGACTGGCGCAGCCACGCCGCCGCCGTCGCGCAATCCGTCAAGCTCATCAAGAAGCGCCTTAAGGTCCAATCTTTATATGATACTTTGTGTCTTCTGTATGCGAAATTGGTAAAGTGCCTGGTGTTACTGGGTCGGGGTATGCATCTTAGGTGCCTCTTTCACTCGGGCATATTGACGAACACCTAATGCGCGTCTTGTGGCACATCAACATGTGCTATTGTGTGTTCGGTGAGCGCTTACGTGCGCGTTTCATTCTATTTGTTATGGGGTCGTTTTGATTTGCGCAGTGGGGATGGATGCTGGAGAGATCAAAGCAATTGGCTGTGGTGTTGGAGAGGCCAGATCTCTGGGATGATCCTGTTTTCGCTGGGAGAGTTAGTCGTGAGCATGGTGAGCTCTTGGGCAAGATCAAATCCGTGAACCAATTTGAGCAGGAACTGATTGAGCACATTGACATGTTGAGGCTTGCACGTGAAGAGGATGATAATGAACTTGAAATGGTGAAAAACATAGCCTCATTTACATCTTTACAAGGCATAGAACTCAAAATACAATTTTATGGATCTATGTTGATCCTTCATGATGCAAACTAACTTCTTGTTTTATGCGATGTTTAACTTCCCTGTACAGGAAAGCATGAAAGCATTAGCCAATATGAGAAAAAGTGCAAAGGAGAAAGAGCTCAACGCGTTGCTTTCTGGAGATAATGACTCCTGCTCTTGCTTCATTGAGGTATATTTATTGTATCAAAGAGTTTTAGTACAGCGATCAATCTAGATTATGACTCTTGTCCATTTGTGCTTGGAAATTAAAATAGTAATGGTCCTTTTTGTGCTTTTTCAGTGAAGAGTTTAATGTGTGACTTCTCATCATGATGTCATAATCAGGTTCAAGCAGGGGCTGGAGGCACAGAGAGCATGGATTGGGCTGCCATGGTTACGAACATGTATAGTTCATGGGCTCAACGTCGAGGATATGCAATCACTGTGGTAGAAAAAATGGCTGGCGAAGTAGCAGGAATCAAGGTTTACATGTTTTCTCAATAATTCCCATAATTGAATCCACCTACTTTATATGGAAGAAGCACCATTTATCCCTCTTTTTAGAGATGATAATCAGTAGTTGATTACCACTTTAAAACTACGCAATTTGGACATTAAGTTCCTCTCATATTTACACTACAGCATGTTAATTTTTAAACTGAGCATCATTTTTGGCAAAGTTGTTGGTCTGAGTGACTGCTATTTCCAGAGGGCTACTATCAAAGTTGACGGTGAATTTGCATTTGGATACGCCAAAGCCGAAGTAGGAGTTCATAGATTAGTCCGGATTTCTCCATTTGACAGTGGAAAGCGCCGGCATACTTCCTTTGCTGCTGTGGCTGTAATACCTATCCTGGGTGATACCTCTACCCAATTCCAGATAAAAGATTCAGATCTTCGGATAGAACGTTTTCGTGCTGGTGGAGCTGGTGGCCAGCATGTTAACACCACAGAAAGTGCTGTTAGAATTGTGCACATTCCAACTGGTATCAGTGCGACATGTCAAAACGAACGGTAAAATTTTGATGCCTTTTCCTTTGTAATCTGAATTCTCGATCATTTCTCAAGGTAAATTAATTTATTAATCTGCTGGGTATAACTTAGGAGTGCTTTTAGTTACCTCTTAACAGACAGGTAATTTGGAATTTTATGAACCAAGTGAGTGAAGTGACATCTCCAGAATTTAGCTTTTGAATCTGTATAAAGAATTTGCCTTTGTTTCATCTCTCTGTCTGCTCGAATAGATTATTTGTGCTATTAATTCTTTCTTTAAAAATGTAGATCACAACATATGAATAAGGCATCAGCAATGGCAGTGCTCCAATCTCGGTTGGACCAGCTTGAGATTGCCCGTCAAGCACAGATGAATGCAGAGCACACACAATCACTATCTGATGTAAGCTGGGGCAACCAAATAAGATCTTATGTGCTCCATGTAAGTCTTCCATTTTATGTGATTATAAGATGGAAAAAGTGCCATTTTGGTCCCTCAACTTTCACGTTTGAACCAAATTCGTCCCTGAAGTCAAATACCAGTTTTTGCACGTCCCCTATCTTTCAAAACAGTGCCGATTTGGTCCCTTGACCGGTCAAACCCGGATTGGAGGGCGGTTTTGGCTGATGTGGCGCTGATGTGGCGTTTTTAGCTGATGTGGCACTCATGTGGCATACCACGTGGCTTTTTTTTTTCTGGCCAACGGCACCGTTCTTGTTAATTTGCCATTTTCGAGGTCTTATATTGCTCGGATGAATTTGGGTTGAACACGAAAGTTGTAGATCATTTCGAGACGCATCTTTTTCATGTAGAAAAGTTTTTCATTTGAGCAATTCATGAATTTATAAAAAATATTTTTGTCGCTACCTGCTTCCGGGCCGACGGCACTGTCCTCGGTAATTCGCCATTTTCGAGGTCTTATGTTGCTCGGATGAATTTA
This sequence comes from Raddia guianensis, assembly GCA_036346415.1. Lineage (NCBI taxonomy): Eukaryota > Viridiplantae > Streptophyta > Magnoliopsida > Poales > Poaceae > Raddia > Raddia guianensis. The sequence goes on from CM070536.1 coordinate 17,508,484, forward strand.
GGTTGAACGCAAAAGTTGTAGATCATTTCGAGATGCATCGTTTTCATGTAGAAAAGTTTTACATTTGAGCAAATCATAAATTTATAAAAAATATTTTTGTCGCTGCGCTGCTTCGCAGCGGGTCCGATAATTCGCCATTTCCGTCCCTCGAATTTATATTGAACAAAGTTGTAGATCATTTCAAAGCGTTGTTTCGTATAAATAACTTTTCCATGTTGAATTTCTACAAAATTATTTTGTAGCAGCGGGTCCGCAGACCGCGTCCCAGCGAAATAATTTTGTAGAAATTCATACGTTGCTCAAATGGAAACGTTGTTTATACAAAAAATATGCATCTTGAAATGATCTACAACTTTCGTGTTCAATCCAAATTCATCCAAGCAACATAAGACCTCGAAAATAGCGAATTATCGAGGACGGTGTCATTGCCTCAAGGTGCAGCAACAAAAATATTTTTTATAAATTCATAAATTGCTCAAATGAAAAACTTTTCTACATGAAAACGATGCTTCTCGAAATGATCTACAACTTTCGTGTTCAACCCAAATTCATCCAAGCAACATAAGACCTCGAAAATGACGAATTAACGAGAACGGTGCCGTCGGTCAGAAAAAAAAGCCACGTGGTGTGCCACATGAGCGCCACATCAGCTAAAAATGCCACATCAGCCAAAACCGTCCTCCAATCCTGGTTTGACCGGTCAAGGGACCAAATCGGCACTGTTTTGAAAGTTGGGGGACGTGCGAAAACTGGTATTTGACTTCAGGGACGAATTTGGCTCAAACATGAAAGTTGAGGGACCAAAATGACATTTTTTCCTTATAAGATTAAGCTAGCAACTTTGGCAAGGATGAATTACGACTTTAGCATTGTGTTATATTTTGGTCTCAGTGTTTCTTCTGAGTTATTTCATGTCAGCCATTGACCAGTTTCTGTTTGCTTGCATAAGCTTTGTTTGATAGTCAAGAATGAAGATGCATGATTCTAACTGTGTTCTACAGTTACCTCATTTATTACTGTTATTTATTTATTTTTTCCACTAACTTTTATAGTTAAGTATCGGAATAAGAGAAAAAACTTAGAGTTTGTTTAGCTATCCAAATAGAAATGAACTCTAGTATGGAATGTAGATACTTGTTCCTGAATGTAGGCATATTAGGTTCCGAAGTGTTTTTTCCCCACTGGACTTGTATAGTGCTAGTACTTGACATATGGTTGGTATATATATTTGCGTTTGTGCAGCCATACCGTATTGTGAAAGATCTCCGGACAAATTATGAAGTATCTGACCCTGATTCAGTTCTGGATGGTGATATAGATGATTTCATCTTGAACTTTTTGTCATCATCGTTGGATGAAGCTGATGGAAGTGTTTGAAGTTTGAACGCAAACCATGATCGCCATTTATCGTCGCATCAACTTGCTAATAGAAACAGGAGCTGCTCCTTTTCACATTGAGTCACTACTGACAAATACAACGCCGATTATAGAAATCTGGAATAGTTATCAAAGTGCTCAGGACGAATGTTGTAGTCTAGCTCTATAATTAGAGGAAAATTGTTTCATTTTTAGCCATCAGTTCCCTTTCTGTGGTAGTGTGATAGATAGCCATCTCTAGTCAATCTAGCACTTCTTTGCAGTAATAACAATCTGCTAGATTGACACAGTTAATCCATAGTAGCTCATTTACTTATTTCATTGTCATATAGTAAAATAGATTTTCCTGCAAAAGTTCACCAAAAAGGAAAATAAAAGCAGGGACCTGTAACGTGATCTGATCTCGAAACAACTTTGATTCATCGAGTTTGAGACTAGGTGCTGTTTTTAAATGGGACCTGTCCTCCTTTTTGCTTTTTTTTTTTGGGTTAAGATAGTGAATTATTTTTTATGCCTTATCAATTGCCAATAGCTGAAACCAATAGCTTGCACAGTAAATTGCATTGGGATGTACTATAGCAAGACTGGATTCCATAGTGGAAGCAGGCAGAAGCTCAATTGGCGGTTTGGCGCCAACGTAAAGAGAGAAATCTTGTGCGTAAAAAAGATTCACATGTTTTTTCTTCACACATTGGTACGCAGAGGCATATAGTAATACTACCTCCGGTCATAAAAAGAAGTCGTCGTTAATTTTTGGAACGTCCTCGACCATTCGTCTTATTCAAAAATTTAGTTCAAATATGTAAAAATATAAGTTATACTTAAAATACATTTAATAATAAACCAAATGATAACAAAATAAATAATATTTATATAACTTTTTTGAATAAGACGAATGGTCAAAGACGTCCAAAAGTCAACGGTGACTTCTTTTTGTGACCTGAGGGAGTAATAAATTTATCCAGCTAAATTTTCCCCGCAGAGATATCCAAACCGCTTAAACCTGCCTAACGGCTCCTTATTTCTTCTTTTGAAGACGGCTTGGCTGTCCAGAAAGTCGGGTGCAACAGCCGGCCGAGCTCCTCGTCGTCGGCGTCCAGCGGCCGGCCGGTCTCGTTCCTGACGCGCTTCACGGCCGTGGTGTTGAGCGACTCGTGCGCAAACCCGTACAGCTCCAGTATCTGGTCGTCGGCGAAGTTGAGCGCGCGCTCCATCCCCAGCCGGCACCGCGCCGCCTCATACGTCGCGTCCTGCCTCTCGCACAGCTTGCACCCGACGAAGTGCGTCACGAGCGGCCACCGCTCGTCGCCGCGCCCCGGCCGCCCCCGCTGCCGCCGCATCTCCTCGTACCTGTCCACGATCTCCACCCAGAAGCCGTGCAGGTTATACGACCCCTCGAGGAACACCCGCTCCCTCCACCGCCGGCCGCCGCGCTGCTGCGTCGGTGTGACCAGCAGGTAGACGAGCGCCGACTGGTCGTCGGCCTCCCAGGGCCCCCGGCCGGCGAGCGCCTCGCCGAAGATCTTCCCGTACTCGTCGCGCACCGGGCCGCGCGGCCCCATGCGAGCCCACGCGTCGAGCAGGTCGAGCGACCACCGGCAGTTGCGGATGAGGAAGCTGCCGGCGTTGAGGCCGAGCCAGCTCTTGGCGCCGTACACCGCTTCGTCCCAGCCGTGGAGGACGAGGTTGTGGCGCCTGTACCTGGCCCACGGTGGCTCGGACAGCATGTCGGTGAAGACCACGTCGGAGTCCACCCACCAGAGGAGCTCCACCTCCGGGTGGGCGACCATCAGCGCGCGCAGCAGCGGCAGCTTCGTCCAGAACCCCGACATCTCGGCGTCCAGCACCGCGTTGCTGTAGAAGATGCCGAGGCCGTGGACGCGGCAGTAGTCCACCTTGTTCTTGAACGCACGGAGGAGGACGTGGTCGCCGTCGGGGTCCTTGCACCGGCGTGGCGGCGACCCGGTGACGACGAGCACCCGGGGCCGCCCCGGCGAGACGGAGGCCGGGAACTGCGGGTGCGCGCTAAGCCACGCCGCCCTGCGGGCGTCGTAGTCGCCCACGGCCGGGCCAAGCGAGTAGAGCCGGTCGGTCAGCTGACGCAGCGGCGGCAGCCGTTCCTCGTCGCCGTCAACACGCACGACCGGACTCACCGGAGCCGGAGGCGGAGGCAGTGGTGGAGGCGCGGCGTCACGGCGGCCGTACTCGATGCGGATGCGGGGGAGTTCCGGCAAGTCGGACGTGAAGAAGAGCGCGCACGGCGCGACGATGAAGAAGACGACAATGATCGCGATCACCGTGGACACCGAGAGCAGCCGTTGCTTCCTTGATCGCCGGTCGGCTGCCACCGGCTGCACGACGCCGTTATGTCCCGACATCGTCGACAGCAAACTCACAAACGCATCCACCCGCTGGTTATTAGGTATGTGGACGCTGCATAATCCTAAATCCTAAGCACACCTTATGACCTAGCTGATTATGATCACTGTCGACGCGTCGATCGGGTTTGGAATTTTTGCCTGATGGCGAGCGCCAGCTGGAGTTGCAGTCTTTGTGAACGTTTTCCCTAGGAGATCAATATCCTATCCTGCATCTGCTCATCAATCCTATTGGGCTATTGGTTGTCCTGCAGGCTGCAGCCCCTAAATAGTTACTATGAACGTGTGTTAAAATTGTAGTTTTATCTAAATGCATGTAAAGTTTATGAAACCCACTGGGTGCAGCAGCCGGCTGGCCGACCGGCCTATGGGCTATGGATTGATCGAACGGCGGCGTCCGGTGGTGCCTGTCCGGCCGCGCGCCGGCGCCCGGGGGCAGCAGCACTGTGCTCTGTGGTGCCGCCATGTGTCTGGCTCTGGCGATGCGGTTTTTTTTTAATCGAGGCGAAGAGCGATGCGTCTACGGAAATAAAAAGATAGGGCTCCATGCCTGCATTGCATACATGATCGCGCCGCGGCGCAAATGGATGGCGGTACACACTGGGCGTGTTGTATACTAGAGGAGCGTCGGCTCGACGTGCCTTGTTGGTTGTAATGTACATGAGATTTGCTAGCGTGAACTCGAGTGCACAGATCCCTCCGTAAACTTCGATGGGTTTTTGAAATCCAAGATGTCTAATGACCGATCCGAACTGTTGATCTTATTCATCATGTCGAAACGTAGTCACCAACCAAGTTTCGTATTTTTTTGAATTATTTTACTATTTGTTTTCTAATTTTAAAAATCAGCGAATAGAAAATTTTGACATGACGAACAAGATCAACGGTTTGGATCGATCACTAAAGTTCTCGGATTTCAAAAACCCGTCGAAGTTCACGGAGGCTCCGTGAACTCGAGTTCACGCTAGCAAAACTCGTTGTACACCACCTATTTTGATTATAATTAATCTTTTTATTTTAGTATGCACCATTTGGGAATATTTATTTACATCAATCAAGCAAAACAATTTATGGATTTGAAACATTATATATATTTTACAATTTCATATTTTCATATATTAATTAAAAGCTTTAAATGGCTCACACAAAAAAGTGGCTCTCATGCGCATGGTGCCAACTGTAAGAGGTCGCCGCCTCTCCGGTGCCTTCGCCATCCTCCCCTCTTGTTCGTCACATGTTCCCCATCTTTTTCTATTTTTCCTATGTCATCTCTTAGGTGAGATAGAGAGCGACCTTGGTGATCTTTTGGTGCCCCGATCCAACGGGCATGGCGTGAGAGCTCATTATATCCAGAGAAGAGGGCTAGGAGGAGGTGAACCTCCCTTTTTGCATGGAACTTCAAAATATAAATATGAAACTTGGGTGTTATATTATGGAACTCTGCGTTTGTTCTCATGGAATTTTCCTATTTGTATAGGGAGGATCATTGCCTTGTTTTTCGCATGAAACCTTGAAAATATATATATGTGAAACCTGAGTTTTTCTTTGTTGAATTTTGTGTTAGGTCTCATGAAACTTTCTTATATGCATAGGGAGGTCCATCCCTTATTTTGGTATGGAACCTTAGAAAAAATTAGGGGCAATTGTGTTCTTACCCTTGTTTTGAGAGCTAATTGTGATTTTGCCCTTATTTTTTTTCATGTTGTGATTTTGTCCTTACTTTTTCAAAGTGAAGACCACCTTTACCTCTATTCCGTTAAGTGTACTTAACGGCGTCAATGACGCATGTATTTTCATATTAGTACGTTATGATTTTTCCTTATTTTGAGTATATATTATTCAAAATATTTCAACAGTGATATGATAGCTCACATGTACTAGAATTTCACAAAGACACTATAGATCAACATTAAAAAAAATTTCACAACAATATGGATTGAAATCATACTTAACAACCATGGCATAAAGGGCCTAAATGCTTAACGTCAAAAGCATCAATATCGAACCATCACCAATGTAGAACATAGCTAGTGTTCACATGTATAGACCATGTACCCCTTAAACATATATGTATAACAAAAACACTGATATAGAATTAATGAAAGCAAGTAACACTATGCAACTATTACATGCTCACTCCGAACATCAAATTCAAGCCTCGCGGTGTTTTGTTTCCCGTTGCGTCGCTTAGGTGGCCCTAGCTTAACGGAGTTAGGAATAAGGGTAAACGGCTGGTTCAATTAGAAAAAACAGGGGCAAAATCACAATCCGAAAAAAATGAGGGTAAAATCACAATTAGCTTTGAAAAGCAGGGTAAAATCACAATTTTCCCAAAAAATTAAGTTTTGCACGTACATCTATGAGGTTCATTAGTGTATCATGCAAGTTCCACCTGCATTTTTCTTACATTTCATTAGTTAACAAGGTTTCAATGCATTCTAAAGGTTCATTTCATTAGTAGTTAACAAGGTTTCAATGCATTCTTAAGGTTCATCAGTACTTAGCGAAGGTTCATCGGTCTTTTTTTCATGGCTCATTGGTAGCTTTCTCAAATTTCAGCAATTCTTAAGGTTAGGATTCACGTATGTTTCATGTGTGAGTGCGCGCGCGTATGCGCGTGTGCGGGAGTGGCAAGGTTCATCGATATATCTCGAAAGGTTCTGCAGCTATTATTCTAAGGTTTCGTACTAGAGCCAATCGTCTGATTTGTGACATATGCCTATTTATATTGATTTAGTTTGCTTTCATAATTCAATGTGCTTATATATTAGGAATGTTTCCATTCATCTAGAATATATTAAATCATTGTATATATGATTTGTTTGTTGGTCATCATTATTAAGTACTCCCTCTGTCCTACAAAGAACGTATTTCTGATTTTTTTCAGACAGATTAGTGTGAAAAACAAATGACTAATCTGTCCCTAATTAATTACATGCACAAGCGTGATGGGGAGCGGATATAGAGAGAGATAGGAGTGGGGGAGTTAATGAGTTGTGTCTTCTTTGATGAACCCCACGTCTAAACATGCACTCTTTGTGAGACAATTTTTAAACGCTAAAAATACACTCTTTTTAGGACAGAGGGAGTAGCTTAGTAACCCGTGCACGTTACAAATAAAATGAGATGAGAATATAGAGGCATGACCTCATGGCATAGTCCAACATGAAAGCCGAGCTAAATACATTAAATTATAACATAGTTGAGAATCATGTAATATTTCTTTAGTTTGTAGCAAAAGAACGGGCATTTGACTTAGAGAGATTTCGTTAGAAAATGATTTTTTTATGGTGTAAAATAATTTTTTTATGGTGCAAAGAAAGGATTTTCAACTTCTTTGCAAAAAAAAAAAAACGCCCATCGTCTCCAAGCATAACGGCCAAATTTAACAACATTTCAATTGCTAATTCAAATCACGCGTTCAAAGTTTGACGTCCAATTTCAGCTGATTCCATTATCGTCGTCATCCAGGAGATAAATCAATATGTGAAGTACATACAACACATGATCGCAAAGCAATGTACGCATCAATGACGCAGCCTGCGACGAAGGCATCAGGCTGCCCGGATGATGCTACACCCGCCCCCATCTTCCTCAAAAAGATTCAAAACGATCAAAGTGTAGAGGCGTAGATCATAAATAAATCAAAAGGGGAGGAAGACCATGGCAGGATCTGAATGTTCGAGAGGACCTGCTAAGAATGGCTGGCAGTACATGATCCATTCCCCTCCACTACCCCTCGCATTTTCTCAAACCACACTAGCAAGTAGTAAAGCAGCATCTCAACCATTCGAGATGTTACCGGAATGAACGGATGCTTGCAAGATTGAAATGGGATGTGGGAAGATCGGTAAGCGGGTTGCCCATGGTGGGAGTGGGCAGGCCGACCAGTTTTTCTTCCAAGTTGGTTTGGCTACAGCCGAATCAGGCAATTCAAGACGAGGGCACGGATTGCAATACCCAAATCTTGGTACAATGCAGCCTAGTTTAATCATGGATTCTTGGCAAAGAAAAAAAAGGTTGAATGGAAAGATTGGCCGATTAAAATGCATGAAACAGATGAAGAAGTTCCATTGGTAAGTTGTCAGACGATGCTTTCTAGGCAAAAGCGTTTCCGTCAAAACGCAGCGGGTTTCGCTGCTCGGAGCCCAGTGCATTTCATCATCCGTACCTCAAGAACACGACGAGCTTCACAGGTATCTAGAGAAGGTAACAATCAGATGGATTTTTTTTTTTTAAAAAAAACAGCAATTGAATCTGTGGCCCTCAGAGATCATGCTTGTGGTTTTCATCAATGAAGAAAATTCTCAGGTCTCAAAGACACCATGCCATCACGGGGCACACCGAACTGAAACAAATAAATCAAACCAGATCCAAACTAAGAATCAAAGATTATGCCCGAGGAGATTATACGTGGGTAATCTTGGAGAATGTTATTCGCTGCGCATCACAGTTTGCACTAGGCGAAGCGACTCAAGATCTCCAGGGAATCTAGCCCCTTCGGAAAATTCGAGCCCTGTAGGAAAAGGAAACTGAGGGATCGACTCATCAAGGGGCTCGAGTCTCGTGTCATCGCAGAATCAGATCACACACCAAAAACAGAGAAAAGAGGTAAATTTTACGGCGATTCAGTAGAAGACGGTCCCTTTCTCGTACACAAATTGATTGTGAATACCTGTAGAAATTGAATTCTTTTCAATTGATCCTCGTCTAAAGATAAAGATAGTGGCAATGTCGCAACAAGAGCTGCAATTTTATTGATGACTAATGACTAATTACCTGAAATCACAAAATCGATGGAACGATTCAGATCCCCAAAGTAAAGATGCGGCGGCGGCGGCTCGATGCAGCGGTCAGCGCGGAGAGATCGAGGGAGGAGGAGAGGGGGGCGGCAGGGGCCGATGTAGCGGCGGATGGCTGATGCAACGTCGGCGGGGGCTGGACGGACAGAGAGAGGGGGGACTTAACCTTAGAAGGCGGCAATCGGAGACCAGGGCGGCAGCTTGGGGAGGAGGAGTCGAGGCTGGGAGAATGTGGCGAGGCGAGGAGCATCGATGGCGGGGAGGGGGCGGCGGCGCTGGGATGGCGCGGCGCAGCAGCGTCGCGGGGAGGAGCGGCGGCGTCAGGGAGGGGACGGCGGTGCGGGGAGGGCGGCAGCGCTGGGAGGGCAGTGCGGGGGCGCTTGACGTGGCGGCAGAGGCGGCGAGGGCACGACGGCGTCGGCGTCCAGGGATGCAGCGTCGTCGGCGAGGGGGCGGCGCAGCGCGGCTCGTGGCTGGGGTGAATTTCACGGCGATTCATGAAGGCTTACCGGTGGCGGCGCTCTGGTTGGTGACTTCGACTGTACGAGTGTGCGCATTTATAGATAGGTAGATGCGCTGGCTAGGGTTTTTCAGGGTGCATTGTTGATGGGCTTTGTTGTATCTTCGTGGTCCATATATGTGGTTAGAGTTTGGCCTCGTTCCATATTATTTTGCATTACAGGGCCCGGTTTGTGTTATCTGAATTGATGAATTCCATTCCGCCCAACGTAAGAATTTTGAGAAGAACAGAGGCCAGCAAATATAGCTTGGTCCAAACAAGAAAAAATGTCAATTTCATTATGAACGATCACCCGACACCTATTTGGTCCCTGAGACCAGATACAATGGTTTTAAAACGGTACCATTGGTTATTTGACCCGTCAAAACCATCTTTGTGCATAGTTTGTTTTAGTTAAATGTCACCTAATCCAGTATAATTCATGTGGCGTGCCGTCAAAGCCGCTGACGTGGACAAATATAAATTGATATAAATATTTAACTAACATTTATAAAAGAATATTTGATATTTACGAAAGAAATCAATATTTAGTACATAATCCCTTAGGAGCAACATGTCGTGCTAATTAAATAATATTGTTTAAATATTTACAAAACAAATTATAAATAGTTTAATCAAAATATAAAATATATTTAAATATTTTTGTTTTACTTTAGTTTTTAAAATATTATTTTTAAGGTTAACATTTTATAAATATTAGTAAAATATTAATATTAATTTGCATTGGTCCATATTAGTGATGATATGGATTTGACGGGGCGTCACATGCGCAAAACTGGACTATGTGCGATTTTGACCGGTCTAATGGATAAAGATGGTCTAATGGATAAAGATTTCTTGTGAGCACTAATGACACCTAAAACTTAGATTTTGCGGGACCCATCTTAATAGTACGGCTATGTCCTTAGAGTAAAAGAAAGAAGAGAAATTTTACAATATAAAACCGAAACCGCTGATCTTTTAGTCCCCGGATCCACACAATGTCCATAGCCTCAATTCAACGTCAAACATCTCCTTATCTCAATAAATTTTTATTAAACTTTTTAACTGGTTGCCATTTATCACCAAAACCTTATAGAGGCCTAGATGCACTTTCACTCTGGTTTAGGTTTGCTTGCTTCAGGTTCCACTCTGGTTTAGGTTAGCTTGCTTTAGGTTCAGGTTGGGGTTTGTTTGCACCAGGGCTCACTTATGTTTGTAATTTAAAATGCATCTACTCCTTTCTAAGGATGCTAGCATACCTTTCATTGATTTTGGTATCGAATTTGGCCTAGGCTGCTCGAAAGTAGAAGAAATTGCAGCAATTGAAGAAGCCCTTGGTGTTGGCTTTGCAGAATCAGGGGAGGCAGACTTTAGGTTTGGTTTTACCTTGACGAGGAGTCGCACTCACGGTTTCGCACACCTTAGGGAACACAAAGACAGGAAGGCCGACCGCGATGAGCATGATGGTGGCAATGGCTGACAGCTGAGGGAGGGTTGATCTCAGTTGTAGTTGTTGATGGTAGGAGATGGATGGCGGCAATGATAGTTGTTGAGGGTTGATCTCAGTTGTAGTTGTAGTTGTAGTTGTTAAAGCTTTTCTAACAGTAGAGATAGCAAGTTCTGAAAACCTGATTGTGGGTAGTTTCGCTGAGTTATGACTGTGTTGCTCTATTTCTGATTGGTATGTAAGAACAGGGGTAGCATTTAAATTGATTGCATTGGCCTTTTTCTATTTATGGTGGTTTGTGGACGGTAAACAATTGCAATATTGTGCTTGGCTCTCTTGATTAAGCTGGAGACTCCGCCTCCTCCCCTGCCCCGCCGCAACCTCCTTCCCTGCGCCTCCTCCTCCTCCACCGTACAGAGCCTCCTCCCCTTCTTCCCGTGCCGGCACATCCCCGTTGCCTCCTCCCCTTCTCACCGGCTCCACCTTCTTCTTCCACTTCTTCTCTTGTTGTTGATTTCTTGTTCTTGCCAAAAAAAGGTAAACATTTTTTCTTCTTGTTGATTTCCAACAAATCCCCGTCCCAGATCTGTTCTTCATTTCATTTTCTTGCCATTTTTCTCAATTTCTTTTAGGATTTGGTTTGCAAGAGGACATCCGGAGAAGGTGAACACTGCAGTTTCTCAGGGTAAACACTTTCTTGATTTCATTTTCTTGTATCAGGAGAGCCACCACTGGATGAACCAATGATTGATGTGAGCTCAAAGCAGTTCTATGGTGAAGGATATGATGATAACGATAAGAGAATTCCTGACATGACCATAATCAACAGGCAGCTTGGTATTACTCTGTGCTATGATGTGTTGTAGCTAAGACTTTTATTTGTGGTTATTGATCAAATATTGATTTAACTGTAGGTTGGAACCCAAAGACCCCTCTCAAGGATTTACTGGAGACAACATTGACTCAAATATGTAAGTATTGACAAAAAAATATTTCAGCCCAGCCCAACTATATGGGCCAGCCAAAACCTGCACCAACCCAAGTCCAGTCGCGCACAAGGATTAGTGTAGTTAAGCTCTAGCGTGACCTAGAGTCGTAGACAATAAAATTCTAAATGCAGTCCAATTAATACCAAGTAAAAAAAGTGAGGTGGTATAAGTTTAACAGCTGGTGATTTTCGCATTGTCAATTGAACAGTCTTTGTTGATTTCATGATGTGGCACAACATGAGATGATGAGAGCTCGTTTTGCCCTTTACTTTATGTGACATGATAAATATATATAAGCAATAGAAAACTTGTGACCAACCTAGGCCATACAGCCATGACCTTGCTCGCCTGGTCCTCAATGAAGTGTATAACAAGCCAATTGAAAATATGACACCAAGTAGACCATTAACATATATCCACTGGAACTGGTATGTTGGTGAACTGTGGTCAGCATCTCCAGACTCACTGAACTCACTTATAACTCCCTGAAATAGGTAGGGCCCGTGTGAAAAGATTTCTGCTAATGTAATAGTAAAGTTAGTAGCTGGGGTTTACTTGATGGTGTATACCTTGATAGTTTCTTGAAAGAACAGAACATTAATCAACATCCAAAAAAGAACTCCTGCAACCCTTGTAAATCTGCTTATAACATTGGAAGCATTGAACATATTTCCAACTTTTCCTACTTTTCTTGTGCAACCTGAACTTACACCATGTGCTTATGTCCAATCCTCATATTTATTTATCTAATATATATACATATATCTCCATCTTGGTTGGTGCTTTGAGCCTTTTTTCTTTGACAAAAATAATTTTTATTTGAGATGTTGTAGAGAAATTCTTTGTTTTATAGCTGATGAATATATTTGCCTGTTTAATTGGTTTAGACAAAAATAGGTGAGGGCTTTCATGTACTACTGTTCACAAAAATGCAAACATATGTTGTCAATCACTCAATTTACGTGTATTGTTCTCATCTTTGCCTTGTAGTGCCTCGAAGGTGGTTAAGCAGGAGATGTCAACAAAATTCAATTGGCTGTTGGGTAGCAGACCTGCTCAAGCATGGTGATAAATGATGTTATCTGCTCTATTGTCGTCTAAATAGTGATGATAAATAGACCTACATAATATATTTTAATATCAAACCTTCTGGAAACGTTGCCTCGAGAACACTATTTTTGTTGGCATTGCATGTGTGTAGCAGTATGCATCAACCATTGCCTGTACAAATGTTGATTTTCTGGAGTTGCAAAGCTATCCAGTAGATGGGAGCATCTCTGGATGATCATGTGGTTTTGATGTTTATATATGTTGTGGTGATGTGCCTGCTACTTGCTTCTGGATGAGAAAAGCACATTGATGCGATGATTTTATCAGTCTCAATTTGATGATCATGATTTTATCAATCTCAATTTGTTAAAAATTTGCTCATGCGTGATGGTCTATTCACCAACATGTTGGTACAACCAAATTCCGTGATGGTATGTTCACGAACATGCGTGATGGTCTATTCCGTGCAAAGCACGAGCTATTCCGTGCAAATTCCGTGCTGGATGATGGTTAAGCAACCAAACAAAGGCTCTATCATCAATCCATCCCTCATGGATATAACCCATGCCAAAAACCATCCTGGATGGTCCAGGTTGGGGAAACCAAACACACCCTAAGTTCTTGTTTTTCCATGGGCCATCAAGACATCAACTCTTAACAGATCATGTCTATGCTATGCAGACTCACTTGTCACAAGGGGGGCATGCTATTTGCAATGGGAGAGCACCATGCTGCAGAGGATGCATAAACGGATGCATCGGTTCCTGATTCATCTATTCTTCGATCAAGAAATGCACCACGATTTTGATATTCCTCGGTTCCATTCTGACACTCTCCCTTGTGCAGGCCACGTAGAGAAATCATCACAGCATCGGGGAGAACAATCAACAAATAGAGGGAATTAAGCAGATAAGGTGGACATTAAGGGCTTGTTCTCATCAGCTTAGGTTGCATTAAAGTAGAAGAAATTCTTATCATTGACCTACCGAGGTGGGTAGATATTACATAGATGGCTCATTGTTAATACTACCCCGATCATAAAAACTTGTCATGGTTGCCTTTTGGACACACTTTTTACCATTCATTTTATTCAAAAATTTAGTGCAAACAAGCAAAAACCTTTAATGATAAAACAAATCACACCAAAATAAGTGATAGATTACATAATTTTTTGAATAAGACAAACGTGTCCAAAAGATCCAAACGTCAACTGTGACAAGTTTTTATAACCGGAGGGAGTAGCATCTAAGAATCATCATAATCTCATGACCATCAAAACTAAACTAAACTAAATTATACTGGGCAGATGAAGGCCGGCCTTCAGTTGGTTTGTCTCTGACTGGTTTTGTTCCCCGGCATGGTGTAGGAGAAGCCGAATTGCTTCACATGTGACTTGATGTGGTGGACAGCCAAACCCAAAGCATACGCTGAGAAAAGATAGCCCTGGATCTGGTCAGCGCCGCGAAGTACGAAATAGGTGAAGGGGAAACAAACGGTGGCCACGAAGACTGCGACGTATATATCTGCAACCGAATTCCTGAATCGGATGCGCAGATTTCTATTGCTATCGGCCGCCGCCGCAGTCACCCCCATTGTATCTTGATTCCAATTCGGTCTCTGATTAGCTTTGTTCCTCGGCATGGTGAAGGAGAAGCCGAATTGCTTCACATGTGACTTGATGAAGTAGACAGCCGAACCCAAGGCTAACGCTGAGAAAAGATAGCCCAGGATCCGGTCATGGCTGCGAAGTACGAAATAGGTTAAGGCGAAACAAACAGTGGCCGTGATGGCTGCCAAGCATATGTCTCCAACCGAATTCCTGAATTGGATGCGCAGATTTCTATTGCTATTAGCCGCCGACGCCGCCTCCATTGTATCTTGATTCCAATCGCTCAAGGTTTTCTAGAGATGGCTCCTTTCAAAAGAGGATCATAAACATAAGATATCACTTGCGGCTTCAGATTTTGGATTTTGTGTCGAAACAGATAGATCAGAGTCGAAACAGATAGATCAGAGGATAGCGAACCTGAATCGCCTCGCCGCCGCTGCGTCTCCAAGGTTGTCTCGAGTAGATCGAACGGGGACGGGGAAGCAATCGGTGAAGGTTTCATTTATACCAGGCGAAAGGCAGCGGCGGCCCGGTTTGGCACAGCCCGTTAAGGCCTGTTTGTGTCTTGGCCTCTGATTTGTGCAGCGTCGATCCGGTTTCCTCCTTGAGTTGGACTTGGATCCGGAGCATGGGCTGGCTCGTAGGCGATGGCGGGGAGGGGGCGGCGGCGCTGGGATGGCGCGGCGCAGCAGCGTCGCGGGGAGGAGCGGCGGCGTCAGGGAGGGGACGGCGGTGCGGGGAGGGGCGGCGATGGCGGGAGGGGCGGCAGCGCTGGGAGGGCAGGGCGGAGGCGCTTGACGTGGAGGCAGAGGCGGCGAGGGCACGACGGCGTCGGCGTCCAGGGATGCGGCGGCGTCGGCGTCGGCGAGGGGGCGGCGCAGCGCGGCTCATGGCCGGGGCCGGGGCGCTGCGTCGGGTGGCGGGTCCTAAACGCCGCGGCGCGGGTCGGGGGAGATCCTGACAAGGGAATTTGCAAGAGAATGGATAATGGAAAAGAAAGAATCGTGGATTGGAGATCGGAAATGCCAGAAATGAGATGAGAGCAAGAGAATTCTAGAGAGAAAATCTGGTACGGGTTGTTGGAATGATTACGTCATTTCTTAGCTTGTTCGTTACACCACGGAGAGGGTGGCTTATATAGCCCCCAAGTCCCAATTACAACGGTAAACGACATTAACAGCGAATTCCTGCGCTGACTCAGAGTTTACCGGTAATAGTAATTACCATACGAAGAACAGTGAAAAAGAAAACACTGAGAACCATCCGATGATCATAAGCGAAACGGTAAGTTGATCTGCTTCGTCGATATAACTGGAGCTTCTATTCTCCTATCTTCCCTCCAATGCGGCCCTGACAATGCCACCCCCTCAAAAACAGTCTTGTCCTCAAGACTGAAAATCTGGAAACACCTTGCGGATAAAATCCACATCCTCCCAGGTGGCTGCCTCTTTAGGAAGATTAAACCATTCGATCAACCATTGATTCACCGGTAAATTCTTCCTGGGAATAACCCTCCTTTCCAATATAGCTATTGGCTGGATTTTTACATTTCCATCCGAATACACAAGTGGCAGATCTTTGCTGGGAATCACTTTCTTCCCAATGTGCTTTTTTAACTGGCTTATGTGAAACACAGGATGTAATTTACATCCCTCAGGCAGTAACAATCTATATGCTACCGCTCCCACCTTGTCAAGCACTCTAAATGGTCCATAGTATTTGGAGTGAAGTCTAAGAGATCTGTGAATACTTAGTGAAGTATGCCTGTAAGGTTGCACTTTAAGATAAACCATATCACCCACCAGCAACTCTCTTTCAGTTCTCTTTTTATCTGCAAACCTTTTCATTCTCTCTTGTGCTTTCACCAAATTTTCTTTTAGGAGTTGATTTGCAGCTTGTCTATCCTGATGATAATTAACTGAATTCTCAAGGTCAGGATGAAGATGCACTCCTAGTGTAGTGTGTGGTGGAGGTATCCCATATAAAGCCTGAAAAGGAGTTTGAGCAATTGCAGTATGAAAGCTAGTGTTATACCACCACTCTGCTAGATACAACCACTTGCTCCACTTTGTTGGTTTGGTAAAAGTCATACACCTCAAATAATTCTCTAGGCACTGATTTAACCTCTCGGTTTGGCCATCAGTCTGAGGATGATAAACAGTGCTATAATGCAAGTTCACTCCAGATGATTTGAAAAGCTCTTGCCACAGATTGCTAGTGAAAATGGCATCTCTGTCAGAAAGTATGACACTGGGCAGACCATGCAATTTATAAATGTGCTCCATGAAAACCTGAGCTACCTTTGTTAATTTGACAAACAGGACATTCCTTGATCCATTCAGTGACATCTTTCTTCATTTTTGGCCAGTAGAAGTACAATTTAAGCCTCTGTGTCGTGGCTCTAATTCCTGAATGTCCTCCAAGAGCTGAGCTATGATGTGTTGTAAACAATTGGTTTCTTAGTCCTGCCCCTTGTCCCACCAATATTTTCCCTTTGTATCTCAGCACTTCATTCTTAAAAGTATAGTTTGCTTCAGCTTGAACATCTACACTCAATCTTGTGATGAGATCAGTACAATAAGAATCCCCTTCATAACTTCTTTTTATTTCAGACACCCAAGTTGGAATCAATATTGTAGTAGCCATCATTGACTCCTCAGTAGGATTCATCCTTGAAAGGGCATCAGCCACCCTATTCTCTTTGCCTCTTTTGTATTCAATCTTGTAGTCATAACCCAATAATTTTACTAAAAGTTTGTGTTGAATACCTTCAGTGATTTTCTGCTCTTGTAGGTACTTGAGACTCTGCTGGTCTGTTCTTATAATCAAAGAGGATCCAGCAAAATAGTGTTTCCACCTCTTAAGAGCTTCCAGAATAGCCATGGCTTCTTTGTCATAAGTTGAAAGAGCGGCTGCCTTAGTTCCTAATGTCTTGCTCATAAAAGCTATAGGTCTATTGTATTGCATCAGGACTGCTCCTAAACCAAAACCACTAGCATCAGTCTCCAAGACAAAAGGGTTAGTGTAATCAGGTAGGGCTAGGACAGGTGCTTGAGTTACTGCTTCTTTAAGTTTTGTAAAAGCTTCCTGCTGATCATTTCCCCATTGAAAGGCATTCTTCTTTAGAGCTTCAAATAATGGTTTGCAGATGAAACCATAGCCTTTTATAAACCTCCTGTAATACCCAGTCAAACCCAAAAATCCCCTAAGCTGAGTAATGTTTTTGGGTTCAGGCCATTTCACCATGTCAGCTATCTTGCCAGGATCTGTGGATACCCCTTCAGCATTTATGATGTGGCCCAAATATTCAATTTGAGTCTGACCAAAGCTGCATTTGGATTCCTTAGCAACAAGCTGGTTTTCCTTCAAAATTTGTAATACAGCTTCCACATGTTCCTTATGTTCTTGCCATGTCTTACTATAGATCAGTATATCATCGAAAAATACCAATACAAACTTCCTCAAAAATTTTGCCAATATTGCATTCATCAGTGACTGGAATGTAGCTGGAGCATTTGTTAACCCAAAAGGCATCACCAAATATTCATAATGTCCTAGAAAGGTGGTAAAGGCAGTTTTATGAATATCTTCATCACACATTCTAATTTGGTGATAACCTGATCTGAGGTCAATTTTGGAGAAATATTTAGCTCCATTCAGCTCATCCAGCATATCTTCAATTATAGGAATTGGATACTTATTTTTGATAGTATGCATATTCAATTGCCTATAATCCACACACAGTCTCCAGGTACTGTCCTTCTTCTTAACTAATATAGCAGGTGAAGAGAATGGGCTTACACTCGGCCTAATTACCTTTGAATCTAATAGTTGTTCAATTGCTTCTTCCATGGCCTTTTTTTTGTAATAAGGTAATCTGTAAGCCCTTTTATGTACTGGTTCAGACCCTGGTTTAAGTGGAATGGTGTGATCACAACTTCTTTTGGGTGGCAACCCAATAACTTCCTTGAACACCTCAGAATAGCCCTCTAATAAAGCTCTTACATCAGCAGGAACTACTGATTGGTCGACTTCCATAGCATTGAAATGGATTATAGCCCCCATCACCCCCTTCCTGAACATATTTTGTAATCTCTTTGGTTTGATCAGGCAAGATTGTTGTGTGATAGTTTCATCGATGAAACTGATTTGTTCCTACCCTTGGCAATTGATTGTGAGTGTCCTGTCTTTCATGTTTATAGTAACAGGACTATGTGAAAACAACCAATCTGTGCCTAGTATGAAATCATATCCATTTAGTGGCAATAGTTTGAAGTCATTGACAAAAGATTGCCCCTGAATTTTATATGGAACTCCACTAGCCTTAGTCTGGCACCAGATAACTTCTCCATTAGCAACCTTCACCTTTATAGGCTGAATTTCGGTTATAGTATAACCATTTTTAACAGCAAAGTTAATGTCCATGAAAGTAGCACTGCTGCCACTATCTACCAAGGCAGTTCCCTTTGCCTTCTTACACTCTAGCAAGAGTGTAAAGGTTTTGTTACCAGCTACAGATCCCTCTATAGCATGCTCTGAAATTTGCAGAACATAACTCTTTGAAATGTCATCAACATTTTGATTTCCTTCTGCATTTTCAATAATTTATGAAGGATCCTCTTGTTCACCAGTCCCTCCTTCCATTGCCTCGGAAGTTTCCATGGCTCTAACTTCAGTATTCATCTTACAAACTTTTTTATGTCCAGGGAACCACTTTTCTTGGCAGTTGAAACATTTATCATTATTTACTGAATTTTTACTAACTTCAGTATGATCCTTGTTGACTGAAACAAAGTTGGTCTGTCTTGGTATGTAAGAATTACTAGCCACTTTCGAATCATTGTATTTAGGAGGATTCCAGATTTGCTTAGGTTCATAAGTCTTTGGGCTTTTCACAAAATTCCCACCACTGCCTTTCTTAAATGGATATGACTGTTCCACCATTCTTGAGACCCAGTAAGCATCGGCTAAATCTTGTGGCATCTGAAGTTGCGTAAAACTTTTGACATACTCTTGCAATCTAGCAATGTAACTTTTAACAAAGTACTTCTCCGGCAATTCTGGCTGGATTCTCTTCAGTAACCCCATATTAATCTCATATTGATCAATATATTCATCAACTGATGTCACATGCTTGACTGCGTGGAAGGAGGCAATCACATCACATTCAGATTTCTCGTTGAACCTTTTTGTTAACAACTTACAAAAATGTTTCCATGTGACCAACCGAGTGTTAATTCCAGTACTGGATAACCACTCCTCAGCCCTACCAACCAAGTATAAGGTGGCCACATCTACCTTTTGTTCTTCAGGGGTATTACAGATGCTAAAAAACTTTTCAGCCTTGATTATCCAAGCATCCACGTTCTGACCATTGAATTCAGGAAAATTTAGCTTGGGGCCATTTACAATCTGTCTGAGATAGTGATTCTCAATTGGCCTTAAGACATTTCTGTCAGGGAACAGTGGAGGTAAAGTATTGCTTAACAGGGCAGGCAAATTAGAAGCACTTCCAGATCTAGGAGTATTCAAAGGGGTACTAGGCTGAGAGAGAGTAAAACTCCCTTGATTCCGAACACTAGAACTTCCTGAAGGCAAGGAATTAGTATTACCTCGAGTATCAGTGAACATCATAGACTTCAAGGTGTCTAATATCTCCTCCATCTTCTGACCTTGCTCTGCCTGTGCCTGCTTAATCTCCCCCAACTCCTTTTGAACCATGTCCAGTTCATCCTTGGTAGCATAGTTCGTTTCCGTGGCTTGGACTTGCTTCACCATGCCTTCAATCCCACCCTGGAGCAATCCGGCTTAGGTATTTTACAAGGATTACTCGAATCCCAACCCTTACTGATTGCTGCCACAATGGGGTTCGAATTTCCAGCGAGATTTTGAGAATTTTACCACTCAGCAATGAACCGAGCAACCCAGCGTCTCCCAGAAATCCTAGCTTCCCTCAAATTGGATCGGAACCGAATTGACTCAGGAATTTTACAAGGGAATTCCACCCCTCAACCCTTACCTCTTCGGTTCTGATCAATCCAAGGCCACAATCGTATAGGCTCTGATACCAATTTGTCAGGATCCTCGATCCTGACAAGGGAATTTGCAAGAGAATGGATAATGGAAAAGAAAGAATCGTGGATTGGAGATCGGAAATGCGTAAATGAGATGAGAGCAAGAGAATTCTAGAGAGAAAATCTGTGCGGGTTGTTGGAATGATTACGTCATTTCTTAGCTTGTTTGTTACACCACGGAGAGGGTGGCTTATATAGCCCCAAGTCCCAATTACAATGATGAACGACATTAACAATGAATTCTGCTACGACTCATAGTTTACCGTAAGATGAATTACCATACAAAGAACGTGAAAAAGAAAACACCGAGAACCATCCGATGATCATAAGCGAAAGCGGTAAGTTGATCGCTTCGTCGATATAATCGAGCTTTATTCTCCTGTCTTCCCTCCAATGCGCGCCTCGACAGGGAGGGCGCGGCGGTGGCAAGGAGTCTGTGTGTGGCGCCGACGGCGGGCGTCTTGTGGGAGGAGGTCGCACCGGTGGGGAGGACGCGGCGTCAAGGAGGCTGCGGCGGTAGGGAGGGATGGCTCAGCGCGGGAGGAGGAGGCGGCGGCGGTAGGGACGATTCAGCGCGGGGAGAAGGCTGCAGTGGATGGAGACGGGATTGAGAGAGAGATGAGGCGCTGGGAGTTGGGAACTTGGGACTGGGAGGATGTGCGTTGCGGCTGGGGAGAAAGAGGTGGCGGCGTGGCGTCGTGAGACAGTGTGTGAGGGAGAATGGCGCGGTGTGATCCAACTCTCGATGGGATCCGTTGGAAGCAGCGATACGGAGGGCTGATATCGAGTGTGTCATCCTGGACTGGTGCTTTTAAAAAAATGGAGATAGAGATACAATGTTCTATCAAAAAACTTTACGATTCGCAGTCCTTTGGGGTTCTTGGCATTGAAGTTTGTATCACTTTTAGAATTCGGACATTTATCTTTTTGTCCAACCTTTCGATTTTTGAACCCATAGAGAATGGACTTACACGAGCTTCCATAAGGCCTGGTGTGCATCAGCATGCATGTACATCCTTACAAAATGGATGACGTCGCAAATTCGCAATGCTAAAAAATGCAGCTTTGAAGTTGCACTGGCGACTTGCAAGTTGCATGTATATCGAATAGCACAGAACAGTTTAAGATGCATCTCAAAAAAAAAAAAAGCCAACTTGCTTCCTCAACTTTCACATCTGCGCTAAATTGGTTCCTAGGATGCAAAACTGTTCTAGACTGGTCCCCAAACAACCTAAACGGTGCCATTTTGGTCCTTTGACCAATCAAAAGCGAGTTTAAGTGTGGTTTTGATGATGTGGATGCATACGTGACTGTTTTCACACATGGATGCCCCATCAGCACCACCTTTGAGCAGATCTTACCTTTCTCTCCTCTGTCCACCTCATGACCTTACATCTCCCTACCGAACCACTCTCTCCCCTCTTTATTTCACTCTCTCTTCCCGCCCACCAGAATCGAGAAGAAGATGGTTGGCGGCGGCGCAGTGTTCGACATAGGAGATGGTTGAGGCTGCAACATCCGGTGTCGGATACAGAGGTTAGGGTGACGACTGTCGCACGTGGACGAGGTCAAGATGGCAGCATTCGTGGTGGAGATCGCTAGCACATTCGCGCGGCTCGCCGAAGTTGAGGCTGCGTCATCCTCAATCCACAAATACTGCCATCTTAGTGTCGTCGCTGTCGCAGCTTCTTCAAGGAGAGTGAGAGGAGGAAGCGAAGGATGGAGTTAAGTGGCGACGTTGTTCCGGTGAAATCAAGACGATGACAGCAATGACGATAATTTGGGGATGGAGGCCAAGCTTAGGGGCGATGGCAACAAGGCAAAATTAAAGGAGGTGGCAGCGACGGCGATGACATTCGGTGAGGAGAGGAATGGCGGCGACGAGATCCAATGAGAGGAGGAGCGGCGGTGATCGTGACACCTTCTCCTCTTCTCTGATGACACCTTCTCCTTTTCTTTACCGTGACAGCAACATCCTCCACCTTACCCTTCCTCCCCATGCCAGCCACCTCCCACCTCTTCCTTCCTCCTTCTTCCTTCCTCCTCACTCCTTCCTCATGGCGTGGTTGGGCGGTGGTGGAGCTACGGGGTTGGGCTGTGACGACTCTGCTCTGCAGGTTGGCGACGATCCCGCTATGGGTTGAGCGGCGACACTACTGGTTGTGCTCCGCCGGGCTCCGGTTGAGAGAGAGGAGGGAGGAAGAGGGAAGAATGACAAGTGGGCCATGTGTTTTTTTTTTAAAAAGAATGCCACTTGTTTTTTTTTAAGCAAAGGGGCAGGAGAGCTGTCTTACATTGATTCAAAGATAGAAGGGTTTACAGAGCGGGGGGAGACAACGGCCCCTCCCCCCTGGGGCCTTTAACAAAAAAACTAATCTATTACAAAATTGGCGCCCGCAGCCCCCCAAATGCGCAGGTCATCTAGAAGGTGGTCGAAGAAGAGTGCAGACGGTCGCTCGATCTGGCGAAAAATCCGGTTGTTACGCTCAAGCCAGAGGTGCCAGACGGTTGCCAGGACGGCTGAGAGCATACCCCGGGAGGACCCAACCTGCAGGATGTCATTCGCCCACCACAGCTTGAAGTCGTTGGCAAAGTTCCAGCCCCCGGGGTTCAGTTGTTGCGTTTCTAGCACGGCAGACAGACGACCCCAAATATGGGAACTGAAGGCACATTGAAGGAGAAGATGCTCTGGGGTTTCAAGGTTGCGAGCACATCGGTTGTGTAGCCTATATGTCCGTCCCCTATATGTCCATCCCCTGATCTATATGTCCGTTCCTTTCCACAACCAAGATCTGGGGTTTCGTGGATGCCACTTGTGTAGCCTATATGTCCATCATGTCACACCCCTGGTTCAGTCCAAATCAGCATCCACGCATGCAAAACCAAATATGTCAGTGTCACGTTTTGATCGGTAAAAGAACATAATGGTTTAGCTTTTAATTGTTCGTGATTAGTATGGAGTGGTTTTGTATACTAAGAACCAATTTGAGGCAAACGTGAAGCTTGAAAGCCAAATCAGTACTTTTTCGTGGAGAAAAAAAAAGCTTGAATCTGCTACAGACGAGTGTGCGCGCGCGCTGCCTCTCCAGTCTCCTACCCCTTTTCTCGTCGTTCACCAGCGTGTGCAGCCTGGGAAGAAGCAGAACAAAACTACACGATTTTTGAGTCGACGCACATGCACAATTAAAGCCCCTAGCGCTGATACATCGAGATTTGGAGCTTGCGCTTCTAGAAATTACCTGCTCCGTCATTTTCATGTACGGTTGCCACTCGATCAGCGGTTAAAACTGACACAGCTAGATGATCCCGTTAAACGCATTTGCACTGTTCGCCGAGACAGCGCAAAGTCCAACGTAAAGAACCATTTTTGCAGTGTACAACTCTCACCGGCCACACTGTTGACCTCGCGAGCGAGCAGCAATGAAGGAGCAACACAACGGCAAGCCGGCCACCGACCGACGAGGCGGCCGCCGGCAGTGCCACTGCGTCTGCCCGGCAAGCGTCGCCATCCCTCTCGTCCTCGGCTTCGGCGTCATCGTCGTCGGCGCGCTCTTCCTCGTCCTCGGCCCGATCAGCTCCTCCCTCACGCTCTCCAGCCTCCGCGTCGTGTTCACCGACCCCATCCACGTCGCGGACCCGCCGCCGCCGCCGCCGTCGCCCGCGGCTGGCAATGCGAGCGACGATGAGGACATCGGCCTCCCGCCGCCGCGGCAGCTGACCGACCCGCCCTATTCGCTGGGCCGCTCCGTCCTGGGCTACGACGCGCGGCGGTCGGCGTGGCTCACGGTGCACCCGGAGTTCCCGGCGCGCGTGCCGCCGTCGGGGAGGCCGCGGGTGCTCGTCGTGACCGGGTCGGCGCCGCGGAGGTGCCCCGACCCGGACGGTGACCACATGCAGCTGCGCGCGTTCAAGAATAAGGTGGACTACTGCCGCGTGCATGGCCTCGACGTCTTCTACAACACGGCGTTCCTGGACGCGGAGATGTCCGGGTTCTGGGCGAAGCTGCCGCTGCTGCGCGCGCTGCTGCTCGCGCACCCGGAGGTGGAGCTTCTCTGGTGGGTGGACGCCGACGCGGTGTTCACGGACATGGCGTTCGAGCTGCCGTGGGAGCGGTACGCGTCCCACAACCTGGTGCTCCACGGCTGGGCCGCCAAGGTGTTCGAGGAGAGGAGCTGGGTCGGCGTCAACACCGGCAGCTTCCTCATCCGCAACTGCCAGTGGTCGCTCGACCTGCTCGACGCGTGGGCGCCCATGGGGCCGCGCGGGCCCGTGCGCGACAGGTACGGCGAGCTCTTCGCCGACAAGCTCGCCGGGCGCCCGCCGTTCGAGGCCGACGACCAGTCGGCGCTCGTCTACATGCTCGTGACGCAGCGCGAGCGGTGGGGGGACAAGGTGTTCCTGGAGAGCTCCTACGACCTCAACGGCTTCTGGGAGGGGATCGTGGACGGGTACGAGGAGCTGCGGCGGACGGGGCGCGGCGGCGGCGGTGGCGGCGGCCGGTGGCCGCTCGTGACGCACTTCGTCGGGTGCAAGCCGTGCCGGCGGTACGCGGACAGCTACCCGGTGGAGCGGTGCCGGCTGGGGATGGAGCGCGCGCTCAACTTCGCCGACGACCAGATACTGGAGCTGTACGGGTTCGCGCACGAGTCGCTCAACACCACGGCCGTGAAGCGCGTCAGGGACGACGCCAGTGGGCCGCTGGACGCCGACGACGAGGAGCTCGGCCGGCTATTGCACCCTGCGTTTAGGGCCGCCAAGCCCACATAGATCAGTCGCCTGTCGGGAGATTTTCTTTCTCGTGGCTGCCTGGGCTTTCTTCATCTTTTGAGTTTAATTTTTCTCTCTCTTTTTTATGGCAAAGATGCTTTGGTGAGGTCTCGATTAATGGATCACATATTCCTTTTCACAGGAACGACTTTGTGGTTGATCACTTAAGAACTCTTGTAAGTTACTAGAGCGTCCAAGATTGGTCCTATACATATATGCTATCCTAGTTAATGTTAGAGACTGCAAGTTTTTTTTCATTATATCTAAAAAAAGAGCATCCAATGTTGGATTTAAGGCTTCCTCCATGTTGTACGAAACTAGCTGACCTTAGAGCATCCCCATCTCACCCCCCAAATGCCCCTCTATTTCAAAACTTTTCAAATCGCAGAGGAGAATTTGATGATGTGAGAGGAATTTACTGTAGCGATTCATCGTAGCGATTCATTGTAGCGATAGAGGAAATTTGAAGGCCACAGGATGCTCTTAGAGGGGCTGAAAATCCGGATTAATTATTGATTAATCTCTAACAGATAATCCTCTTTCTAGCAGGTATTACCAATTAGTTCCAATTAGTTTTGCATAATCTATCTATGGCTTAATCCCATCTAATCTCTAGTCCTTACACGCCAACCGCTGACTAGCTTCTAGTCTTTTTGACCATGCTTGCAATGAGTAGTCTATACATGTACCAGCCCTATAATTTCATTCATAGCTGAGATAAGAAAATGTCTAAACCGATGATTTATCATTATTTCTATACTCACACATGACAGTTATTTTACAGTAAGGAGATAAGAATGATATATGTACAACTTCAACTTGTCAAGTCATTTGGGCTATACACTCTTGTGAAAGCTTCCTTTCAATTTTATGGCACAAGGTGAAAGCAAAGTATAAGTGTCTAAAGCTCCATTCTGGCCATCAATTTTCGGACACTAGCTTGGCGTCTTGTTTTGTGTGTCAGCATCATCTATAAAAGCCAAATCATATATTTCACAATATTTGTCAACAAAGTGGACTTCAAGACCCTCTTTTACGTTAGATGCGAGCTCATCGAAATCCCTTTTGTTCGCTGATGGAAATATAATCGTCTTAACTCCGCTTCTCCTGGCAGCAATGGTTTTCTCCTTCACCTAGTTTAAGAGCCAAAACACGAAGTCAAGTATGTTATGTTCGTTTGCTCAAAATTGTGAAGAATGTAATTCATTGTGCATTTAAAATAAGGTTTTTAAGACATATCTAAATAACTGTGTGTGATTCATTTTTCTTAGTCTGACAGCTCTAGCCCCTGACCATGAGGGGGTAAGCCGATGCTCTTTGAATAAACATACGACAACACTTCAGACTAGACCATAAACAAAGTAGCATTAGAGCCGGTTTGAGAGATTTTGGGGATTATTGTGAGCGGATTTAGCACTTGCTACAAATGGCAATTACTCAAGAAGCAAAATTTAGGATGACAAGTAATTTTTTTAGACGATGGAATAACATTCTAGACTCTACATTGTTAGATGTACACAACCATAGAAATATAACATAAATTAGAGAGAATAATGAAAACAACATTTTTTTTTGGGAAGGGGTGAACTCAAGGAGTTAACCCTAGCACCCGAGCTAAGCCCTAGGCGGCTAGGCCTAAACATGGGTGGCTAGGATAGCAGTTCCCGATCATAGGCATTGAGAAACAAAAATAGCACTTGACTCAAGCAGCCATCGTTAAAACAAATATATGTAGGCAATGACATCTATGCATGCCATGCAAATTCTAATGAGAAAAGCAGAGAGTTCAAGGATATGCAAAACATACCCCGCCTATTGGGAGGATTCTTCCTGTTAACGTTACTTCGCCTGTCATTGCCAAGTTTTTCTTGACAAGCTTCCCTATGGCTAAAGATAGCATTGATGTAATCATAGTGCATCCAGCACTAGGACCATCCTTTGGAGTGGCCCCCGCAGGAACATGCAGATGCAATTTTGACTTTGCAAAAAAGGAATTATCTGGTTCTTTGTCATGTAATATAGCTCTACAAACTGTGTGTGCAATTTGAGCGCTCTCTTTCATGACATCTCCAAGTTGTCCTGTTATTACAAGTGCACCCTTTCCTTCGCCTTCCTCAACTGTTCTTGTCTCAATGTACAAAGTAGAACCACCCATAGCATTCCAAGCTAAACCCATGACAACCCCAATAGGAGTTTGATCATATATACGCTCCGCTTGGAACACTGGCTTTCCGACAAATTCACTCAAATTTAATGCATCAACAACCACTTTCTCAACATGTTGGTATACCAGTTCTTCCATTGCTATTTCACTGGCCTACAAAAGTAGCAAAACAAACCAAACAATACTTTAATCCAAACTAAGCCATAAAAAGATCAATTAAAATTATGCTAGATGAGACTTGTTCAATTGCAATTTCTGTTTTTAGAAAACATTTGAATTATCCTAGTTATGTTTATTAACATACTTAATGCATGTCTTAGAATACCTAATCAACCATAAATGGTGAGGTTGCACCATCTAACATGATTTGTAAATGATAGAAGGCCAGTGCTATAAAAGAGAACATATTTAATGGTTGTATTATTATTTTACTATACTTTCAATGTAGAAAGTTGACTAGGAACCACCAATATCAAGATATTCAAGAGTGTCACAAATAAACAAGATACTCTATGGAGTCCGTGCTCCGTACCTCGTTTGGAAACAATTAATTGTGCATTTATTGCATTCACACATTTTAATGGTAAATGACAATGTTGTTTTGCATGTATTTACTTTGTGTGCACGAATCTTGATGAAATCCAACTGCAACAAGGAATGGAGCACTGACTACATAGAGTCCCATTCCGTTTTCCTATATATATGTATGTATGTAATATATGTGTGTGTGTGCGTATAAAAGACTAATTGAAAGTAGGATATTATATATATATATATATATATATATATATATATATATATATATATATAGAGAGAGAGAGAGAGAGAGAGAGAGAGTTGAGCTTGGTGCTTGCAAGCACGGATGTTTTAATTGCTTAGCGTTGGTTTGCAAAACCTATGACCGATGTGAACGATCCGAACCG
The DNA here is from genome assembly GCA_036346415.1 of Raddia guianensis. Lineage (NCBI taxonomy): Eukaryota > Viridiplantae > Streptophyta > Magnoliopsida > Poales > Poaceae > Raddia > Raddia guianensis. The sequence goes on from CM070536.1 coordinate 17,536,566, forward strand.
CTCATTTGATCTTCTAGTTGATATGAGCTCACAAACAAAATTTTACATTTTTTAAAATTTTTTTACTATTTTAAACAGATTTTTTAAAACTCATGATCTAAGTTATTACGGAGCCTCAAAAAAGGCTGGTTTTCAAAAATCTGTTTAAAATAGTAAAAAATTTAAAAATGTAAAATTTTGTTTGTGAACTCATATCAACTAGAAGATCAAATGAGCGGTTCAGATCGTTCACATCGGTCATAGGTTTTGCAAACCTAACGTAAATCAGTAGTTCAACTATATATATATATATATATATATATATATATATATATATATATATATATATATATATATATATATATATATATAAATGGTCTAATTGAAAGTAGGATCAAAACTCATTGTCAATGGATGCCACTGTTAGCACTCAGTAGTGTATAAGGTTCAATCCAACTATTGCACATTTATCAGAATATCTTCTAAGTACAAGATTTGAGTTCTAATCTAGAGAAGTATGAAAATTAATATAGTGAGATTACCTTTAATGTGCTTGATTTGTTAATTAATACAGCTTTATCATCATCAAAAGTTTCTTTACAATCTTCCATTGGATGCTCATTAGGGGATAATTCCTTTTTTATCAAGGACACCACATTCATATTTTCAGTAGAAGAATCAGCGGGATACACATCTATTGAAACATCTTCTGCAAGAGGGTCCTTCAAGCTCCCATCTTCTATATTTTTAGCAACATCAACACTATTAGGTTCTTCCCTTGCTTCCACTATCCTGATGTCTCGAGCTAGCTCATTTGATACCCCTTGGAGAACAAGTTTTAGAGCTACCTGCAAAGGTTGAATGATGACATTTATCAAGGATACCATATGAATGGTTCTTATAACTAAAAGAAGGAAGGGTGCAATACAATGACACGTATTAATGGCTATTGATGAGGCCATGCACATAATCTTTTGCCTTGTTTGGTCTATTAGAAGAGTACAATTCAAGAGATTGCTTGATACAACATCGAGTATCGAAAATGGAAAAATAGCTACACCTATGAGATTACAAAGTTCATAACTTATAGTAAGACCACTTCATGTGTCCCAAATGTCATTCATCATTGCCACACAAGTAGAATTTTTGTAAATAGAAAATTTTATAATGGCATGGATTTGGTGCCCCAAAAATAGAGGAAGGCATGCCTATATATTCTTGGATACTTACCATTATTTTACGAACTCTCATGAAACAAGGAAAAATGCATGCATGCACCAACAAAAAGGCAACAATATTTGAAATAGTAGCATCATGCAAGCTTATAAAATTAGATTGCAGTTCACTGTAGCACTAGAGAAAACTTTGTTTCTTTTTAGGGCACATTATGCTATAATGAAAGAAACATGATAAAACCAACTACACTCTACATGAACCCTACTCAGTATATCAACAGGATCTTACTTACATTTGCCTAATCCTAGGACTATCTGCCACTTATCTAGGAAGGCCACTTCTAATAGTTATTTTAACTGAAATGTACTTCATAGTTCAATAAGATAAATTAAGTAGAAAAAATCATTTATATAAAGGTCTTTGTATGATATACTTATAGTACAAAAAACTACAACGCATATCAAAATATCAAGGGAAACTTTGTTTACCTATATTTTCTAAAAGTGTACAATAGTCCTACATTTTTTAAAAATATACTATACTCTTGCTGTCAATTGTTGAGTTGCAGGTCTACCCATATCTTCTCATAGTTCTCGTTATTATCCAAACTAAGCATAATCTACTGATGCTAATTCAGAATTGTTTGTTATGTCTCTTACCTTTCGATAAATTTTTTCAATATGTCTTTGAAGGTTCCGCACGCCAGCTTCTTGACAATAGTTTTCAATAAGAGAAAGAAGAGCATCGTCTGTAATCTCAACCTGCACATTTTAATCATTAAGAAATTAACAATATATAGAAAACTATAAGGCAAAGATAAGCATTCCTAATGCGTTAGAATACTGCATGAACATATGTTAAAGTAATTTGGCTGAGGAAGAGACTTATGTATTTGTTGTTGCTTGCATCTTTTTTTCAACCACCATTCTAATGTATGCTATAGGTGGTTAATTGGCTGCTTCAAAAATTCTAATGATGGATGTTTTTGATGTTTTGCAAGTGTTCACAAAATTCCACCATTGTCATTCATATAGAAAAAATGTAGACACTCTAAAAATAGAAATAGATTTGTAATCTTTATTGGTATTAGGCTACTCTAGCAATACCATTATATGGAAAACATAAATTTTTAAAATTGTATTTTCCCCTAAAACTCCTAGAATAATAGTCTTGGCTCAAAATAAATTGCCTGGGCAAATGACAGAATCTCGCTAAAAGGATGTACTCATATTCAATGCCTAGTATAGGATTCACACAATATTTGATAGCACAATTTATAGCTTTAAGAAATTTGCATAATCATATTTTGCATTATAATGTCGTGGTGCACATCAACTCAATAGCTCCAATACAGTTTTGGGCTAATTAGATATATGCTACTACAAAGTCTCTCCTCCCCCAAACAAGCATGCCTTTCACTACTACCATGCCTAGGATGAAGTAGATCCTCCTCCTCCTCCCAATCATCATAGTTATCCTCACCATCCTCTACCTTTGAAAACCTAGCAAGGACACCATCCCTCCTCCACTAGCATCTTTCTTGTGCTTATCGTTGTGCTACTCTAGATTCGGCGGGAGCTTGGAGATAGCCAGCAAAAGGAGGTGGCTGATGGGAGCAAAAACATGACGACAACATGATCCTCCATGGCCAGCATGGCCGGATATGAAACAGATTATTGGGGATGACTAGATATATAACTATAAGGATGACGTTCTTTGGGACAATTGGCGTTTAAAGGTTGTTTCCATCGGTAGGTTTTGCCATCGGCAAGTTTCTAGGTCGCACCATTATGAGTTGGTATTAGAGGAAGCGAGAGTGGGGAGGCATGTTGAAGGAAGAAGATGAGGGACATTTTGGTCTAGAAAAGTTCATAATGGAAAATATTGAAGGAATTTCATTTAGTAGTGGCACCCAATATATTTCACACAATGGCATATTTATCTCTATTTAGGTAAAATTTTTATATGCCATTGCAAAGTCCAATCCTCCATTATGTGTCATTGCTTAGTGACTTATCTGCCATTAGAATTGTTCAATTACTACCCACCGTGTCAATGGCAAAAAATATCTTTTTTGTTAAAGTTGTATAAACATACAAAAATATCCTAAAACATAGTATTATCATATATGCAATACACTTAGTGTTTTTTGTATGTTTATGAAAATTTTATCCAATTTACACTTAAAATTTTTTTAGCATGGCAAATTAATCTTAAAAATAGTAAAAGAATATGTACATTCAGATGACCGTATACTTGATAACTCTGATTTTTAGAATTTTACAATTATACATTTCTTTAAAAAATTCACCAATGTCATAATGGGTCAAATGTGATGATATAGAAGAGAGAAGTGACTAAGTGATGGCACATGTAGAATTATGATCAAGCACAATATTCCATCCAGACAAAAATAAGCGTCATCTTGGACATTGACATGATCTAAAAAAAATACCTTTATAATTCATTTATTATACCAACTAAAATTATTATTGGGTGAATCGCAAACACGATATCATAAAGTTTTCACTTTGCAGAAGTATCACTCATGTGTCTATGACATGAGGTCCATGACCCACATATCATTGTCACATGGAGGGGATATTTTTGCAAGACAACGACTTTATAATGGCATGTGTGTAATATTTCCATTATTATATTATGAAAGTATTCATCGATATGAATCTGCACATATGATTTTCATGCACTCAATCTAATTAGTTTAGAAAATATCCGTAGCTAAAGCTCTAAACAATTGACTTACGCATACTTCAAATGATAAAATGTTTGTGCCTAGAGGGGATAACACACAAGGTTATCCCTACTTCAAAAGTGGCCACTTTGGAGTAGCACATATCCAATTAACCCTTTAGTTTAACCCATTTTTAAGTGTTTGCTAAAGTACCAATAGCAAAGCACTAAAAAGAAATTAAATTGCAAAAAAAGTAACAAATACCTGTTCAGTTTTGATGCCACAACCCTCTCTGGTGTTCTTTTCTAGGTAGTCTCGAGCAATATGCATCTTCTCATCTGTTATATAACCAGCAATGGCAATGATCTCCATCCTCTCCAGTAGAGGGCTTGGTATCATCTCAATGACATTTGCAGTGCAAACAAATAGAACCTACTTGCTCATAAAGAATATTATCAACTAATTATGAAATAAATATCTTGTCTGTTCAAAATGGAAAAAATGTGAGCTCTTATACAAACATGGGAACAATAGTATACTAACATAAGATGATCATAAGTTAAACCTCTATTAGTTTATAGTTTTGGTGATTGATGACAAACTAAATTAATCAATGTTTAACCAAAATTGGTTAAGAACTCGGTCTAGCCTAGATTAATAAAAAAAATTATGCTAAATTTTGTTGTGTTTAAGGCACAATAGATAATAATGGGTTAATTGAATCCATGTTATTATTAAGTTCCTTGATCTTAGAAATGCCATTATAAAATCAATATTCTTTCTAACGCCATTATAATTTCAAAATCATTGCGAACATATCATTTTAAGAGTTAACTAGTCAGATTGGACCAAATTGCTCTCATATTCTTCCTCCGTCCTTGCCCCCTCCGACCTTCTCCAATGAGCTGCCACCGCCACCGCCATTGCCCGCGCACACCACCCCCGCCCATGTGCGCGCCGTCGCCACCTGCTCACGTTGATGCCGCCACTGTCACTGTGTGCATTATCGCCTTCGCCTGCTTGCGTGTTGCTATTGCAGCTCACTTGCACCTGTGTCTGTATCGTCGTCGCTGCTCGCATGCTCATTGTTGTCGTTGTTGGCTCTGCCCGCACACCGTCCTGCTACATCAGCGTTGCCGGAGGAGCTCACTGGGGTTGGGGTAGAAGAGACGAGGAAGATCAAAGAGAGCCTTTTTCTTGTAAATTTGATGAGGTCATAGGTATAAGTGTTGTCCAATGGTTACCTTTTTCTGAATTGGAAGTACCCATTTTGACTTTTTCCAACCCTTGGCTAATGGCTATTTTCTTGTGTGTAGGGGTATTTATACCTTCCTGGCTTATTAGGGTCATGGTTGTCGCACTTTTTAGAGCTTGTAGAAGTTGTATGTGATCCTCTTGAGCATTTGTGATTTGTATCTTCGTATCAATCGTGCATGTGTCACACGTTGTGAGTGAAGATCATCTAGTCACGTTCATTGCTTATAAAAAGTGGATTAAGCATCTATGGAGAGTCAAGTGAGAAACTTGGCTTATTACTCTTGGTACATGTTGGCACCTAAATGGCGCGGAGGCAGGTAGGGAAGAGTGTGTCTATTACCTTCTCAAATCTCAATGGAGGTAGTGAGGAGGCACAAACTAACTTGTGTGACGCAGTGGTGCTTGCCACATTTTGAGTGGAGGAAGTAGCAACCACTATTTGTGGGATTCATGCATAGCCTCAACTTGGAGAAGGGAAGGTGAGAAGGTCTTTGAGCACCGCATCAAAAAGTGATCATGTCATCATCATATTTTGTTTTTTAGTGTCATTACTTGATGTATTTATATTTCTAGCATATTATAATTACTTGTAATCTTATATTGAATATCTCAATGCTTTTATGACATGTTAGTGCACTTGGCAAAACTTCGTTATTTCTTAGTCATTTCAAAGCTCTTGTATTCAAAATAATCTTGCTATTAGCTTATGAAATTATTTTATGTTTTGGATATAATTTATAATTTAGTGATAAATATTAAAATTTGATATGCCTAATTCACTCCTTATTGGGAGTTCAATTCCTCACAATGACAGGGATAAAGAGAAGTGTTCAATTGAGAACAGATGAGCATTTAATAGGGACGGTGGGTTAACCTTTGATAGGTCTATCGGAACATCAAGATAGTGGTCGAGAAAGTTAGCATTCTGTTCGGGATCAAGAAGTTCCAACAGTGCACTGGCTGGATCACCTGAATACCCTCTACCTAGCTGGAACCAGAAAAGCATAACTAGTGAATCCACAAGTATTTCTAACATGAATGTTGACACATGAAAGTAAAAAAAAAAAGCTAAACACATTTAAATCCTAAACATCATAGGTCATCAATTAAAAAGGTACTATTACTTTGGTTCCTAAATGAAACAGTGCATAACAATTATTGATTCATAAGTGCCCATGAATACCTTGTCAATCTCATCTATCAAAACCAGAGGATTTGATGTTCCAATTGATTTCAAACATTGAACTATCTTTCCTGGCATTGCCCCAACATAGGTTCGTCGATGACCCTAAGGTGGTTTGAAAGTGCTACTCAGAATGAGATCATATTTTCATTGCTTGATGAACACCTATAATGGATAGACTTGTACTACACCTTGATCTCTGCTACATCAGCCAAACCTCCAACAGAAAATCTATAGAACTTTCGATTTAATGCATGAGCAATTGAACGTCCAATACTCGTTTTACCAACTCCGGGCGGTCCAGAGAGACATATGATCTTACCTGCGATAAATGATGGGGATAATGTAATTATTGCAACAATAGCTAAAAAGAAATTTCAAGAGCCATGCCAGCTACAAGTTGGTTTGACATTAGTTAATACAGATACTCCCAGCCTCTTCATTTTCCAATAGGGACACATACAAAAAAAAATGGGTACAAAATTTGATGTTGTTGATGTGCTTATGAAAATATAAATAATAAATGGAAATTAAAGGCATAAGTTTTAATGATGATCTTGGCTTTTGATTGATATTTTTTTAAAAAAATCAACATTCATCATGCAATTCAAGGATCCAAATTGCTAATACTTTAATGCATACACACACACACACACACATATAAAAATAAATAAATAAATAAATAAATAAAAGAATATGATATAGTCATCAAACCATGTGAACTTCCTCTTAACTTTCCAACAGCTATAAATTCCAATATTCTTTCTTTTACATCAGCTAGACCATAGTGATCTTCATCGAGAATGCGTTGAGCATGATAGACATCAAAGTTTTCATCACTGTCATGACATAGATAGAGAAAATAACTTGTAAGGAGAAAATTATACATCTAGTAGATTTCTAAAAATATATATAGACAATGCAAACCTATATTCTCCCCAGGGAAGTATTGTTAACCATTCCAAATAGTTACGGGTTACACTAAACTCACTAGAGCTAGCTTCTAGCAACCGAAGCTTAGTGAGCTCTTCTTCAATCACTCGAAAGACATAATGAGGGTATTTTTCTTTTTTTCCTTCAATCCTTTCCCTAAATTTTGCTGCAATAGAATAAAAGTAAGTTGACTACAAATTGGAATGACCAAAACTCGTAGATATGTAGCTAACATGCATATTCCTGGGGAAGGAGGGCAGGGAGAGTGGTAAATTTCATGAACACACCTGACAATGCTGTTTTGTCATCAGTTTCCAAACCTAACTCCTACATACATCATGTATAGTAGGCAAAAAAAAAAAGAAATACAAAATGATCAACCGAAAAGTAAAAGTATAACAAATACAATGAAATCATCCAAAAACAATTAAACCATGAATACCAAAAACTAGGCATAGGGTAAAACATCAAAAGTAAAGTATAATATGATGTGTTCACAAACCAATATATTATCCAAGACCTAACAGAAGTGATTTAATTCACCATCTTGATTTCTTGATGCTAGCAATGTGTGTGTGTGTAAAAGGAATAAATAGAGATGGTTGCATTACCTTTTTAATGGCTTTTAGTTGCTCATTCAATACGTAGCGACGTTGCTCTCCTGTTATTTTTTCTGCGATTGCTTTTGCTATCGATTGCTAAGACAAAATTTGTATATGTATCAGTAATAACAAGATAAGGCAATTGAAGAACGATGTTTTTAAGTTTAAGAGATAAGTATATACCTGCAGCTTACTAATCTCTAGTTCCTTTTTTAGTAATTCTAGAGTCAAATTTAACCGTTTAGACACCTATTACAAAAGCACATGTGTTAGAATTTACAATTGGTGGGGAGCAACAACAACAAAAAAGGAGTAGGTGATTGTGAATAAAGGCCACATAAAACTATCAAATTAATTTAGGATGTATTTGGATAGAGAGGCCTTTTTTGAATCTTGAGAGTTCAATTCCTCAAAATACCAAAGAACTCCCCTTCGTCCAGACATTTAAGGAACTCTTACATCTAGTTCCTCAAGAATTTTCTGGCAAAGCAAGTGGTTGGTGCGTGCGATAGCAGCACTAAAATCTGCTACTCTTGGATAGCTAAAATCATCCATAAGCTGAAACAAATAGAAGAAATTTATTAGAATTGGAAACCAATTTAATATTATTAAAAGGCACTCAATAGTTTAAAATAATAAAGCAATGCTAAATGCTCAAAAAAATACCGTGTGGAAATAAAACAAGGAACAAGGAAAATAGTCATGTTAGTACAAGTCATAAGCTAGTGGTACAATAGGATAATGCATGAGAAACCAATATACATACGTACGTATGATACAGATAGTTATGAATGGTCAGATACTATACTAGCTAGTGTTAAAATCTCGTGTATAAATTAAGTCCTTAAGAATGAAAACAAAGACACGATAAGAATGTTTTTGAAGGAAGACACGATAAGAATGTCAGTGCCATATACTCAACATAAAACACAAATTTCATGGTATGAAATAACAAAAAATAACTTTTTAAGTTCAGTGAAGAAATGACATAGCATTAATCGTTCGACTAGAAATAATTAAATGATGCATTAAAGGTATGTTTAAAAAGGCAAGGTGACCTGGGTATAGATTTCAACATGATCCTTCAAAAGTGATCTTGCCTCCAGAATATCATGTAAAGTTGATATAACTTCAAAATATGTTGCTTTTATAACATCATCATCCTTACCATAAGGCTTTTCCTGCAAAAGAAATGCTAGTTACGATGGTTATGATGAGATTAGATTAAAGACTTTCCACAAACATACATAAAGTTCACACTCTTGGCATCAAAAGGTAGTAAACAAAAACAAAGAAAAATATATTAGGGTATCCTAATGGCTTGAGGCAATATATCTTCTAAGGCAAGACAAGGTTGACCTAGGCTTGGAGACTTTTCTTGCAATAGTTAGAGGCAATATTGCTACTAATCTTGGGCCCACTTGACCCACTGGTGAGAGGCAATAATTTAAGCGTTAATTATATATATATATATATATATATATATATATATATATATATATATAGAGAGAGAGAGAGAGAGAGGTTGGGGTCACCATGGTGATGGATCATCCATCGATCATATCAAGTAGTTGAAAAAACCGTGATGAAAATTTTCGATTCAAACCGTTCATATTCTTCATCTTATTGAATTCTCACCCCATGCAAGATTTTATATTTTTTAGAATTTTGTTACTATTTATTTTGTATTTTCCAAAATCAGCACAAATGGAGGCTCCAAAACTGTTTAGATCGATGATTTTGAAAAATACAAAAAAATAGTAAAAGAATTCTAAAAAATGTAAAATTTGCATGGGATGAGAATTCAATAAGATGAAGAAGATGAACGGTTCGGATCGAAAATTTTCTTCACGGTTTTTTCAAACCACGGTGCGACTGACGGACGTCTCCGTCAGCCATGGCTGACCCCAGCCCAACTATATATATATATAGATATCCTATACTACACCTAGGTGTAGAATAGCTAATTCTACACCCAGGACCGATTCATCTCGAAATGGACCACCTGGTCCGTGGTCAAATCTATAAAACCCGGTCAGATTCATTCCAAATCTGAGTCCCCACCCCCACCCCGGCGCGCGACCGCGCTCCCACGACCCCACGACGGCGGAACCGCCGGCGCCGCTCTATCCGGCCCCGTTCGTCACCGGCGACGTCCTCCCCGGCCCCGCCCGTCGTCGGTGCAGCCGTCCCCGCCCACTTCCGACATCGGCGACTCCTTCCCCACCCCGTCCGTCGCTCGCGCCGCCGTCTTGGCGACTCCTGCCCCATCCCCGGCGCCGCCGGCCTCGACGTCGCAAACCTCCATCCACCGGCCTCGGCGCTCCAGCCCAGGCCGCGGCCGGTCCCATCCGTCGCCGCTCCCAAGGCCGGCGAGCCCCGCCTCCATAAAGGTCGACGCGGCGCCGTCCCTGGTCCCATCTCTATCCGCAGCCACCGGCCAGATCCGGTGCCTACTCGGTCAGATCCACGCGCGCAGATGCATGACGCCGACCAAGCCTAGCAGGAACCGTCGCCCGTCAGTGAGCTAGCCTCCGTTGTCCTTTCTCTCTCTTCTCCTTCTATCTCTTTGACTCTCTCTCTCTCTCTTCTCACAATTCCTCTCATCTCACACGCGCGAGGAAACAGAGCACAATGTACAAGGGTACACGCGCGAGGAAACAGAGCACAATGTACAAGGGTACACGCGCGAGGAAACAGAGCACAATCTCTCTCGGATATGTTCACTCTCTCCCAATATTTGATTTCTCTCACTAGAATCTGGACAGAAGCACTCTAATCGGGTCTCTTGATGGATGTGCACGGGATGGATGTGACAATACCGTCTGGATGCAATTGTTTTACCCATTTTATGTAATCGTTCTCCATGCAGTCCATTTTCTTTGATTACTGGAGAACAATGTAGACTGTAATGCGAAGTAATCGATCTGTGTTGATTACTAGAAAATGGTTTAGACTGTAATGCGAAGTAATTGACTTGTGGATGTATTTTTCTCCGTTTATAAGAATGTAAATTTTGGAGGAATGGAAAGTAATCAGTATGGAATCGCAATTCATATCAGTTTTTTTGCCCAAAAAATGACAGTAATTGAATTACTGTACATTACTCTCGAACAGTGAAAAAAGTTTGAAACAAGCTGTAAATCATATTCATCTCGAATACTATCATTTACAGTCAATTCAGAATCATGTTCAAATTGACATTTTCAAAATATTTCAAATTCATATATCATTTGAGATCTTGTTTTGTTTGAAAAAATGCAAATAATTCAATGGCGTAAAGTTTTCGACGATCGGAACAACGATTCAAAATTTAGATAAAAAAACATGCTGCAATTTGTTTGAAACCGAATAGTTAATGGCCCCACAATTCTAGGCACCACAGCCAAGTCCAATTACTGCCGAGTACCAAAGTCAGTTCATTTGAATTACTTTCAATTACTGTCGAACTGGTAGAACCAACCCATCCCAAAAAGAACCAGCGTGGCCTGGTTGTAGATTAGAACCTCCTATATATATATATATATATATATATATATATATATATATATATATATATATATATATATATATATATATATATATATATATATGCCACTACAAAGTTGGCAAATTCTAAAGATCTTATTATAAAGTGTCGAATCTCCTAATGCCATTGCACATTTTGATTCCTTGAAAAAAAATACCATTATATACTATTTTTGCCTCTAGATTCTCTTCAAATTTTTTACTACTTTACCCTCGACATTATTCCTTCTCCCTCTACCCCCAATTTCGGCGACCTTCTCCCATAACTATGGCGGCCTCCTCCTCTTTTTCCCTGATCCCCTCCCTAACTATGATGACCACATGATCTGCCTCCCTCGGCCTTCCCCACCTCCCTCCTTCCTCCTCTCAACTCTAGTTAGCTTAACCTCTCTTCCACAACCTTCTCTTCCCTCTCCTCTGGCCTCTAGATTTGGTTACTAGTGCCTACAAGGCGACTAATAGGGCACATTGGCAGCACGGAAGCTACTAGGCTTAAGGACAAGGATGTCATGCATGGTGCGGCTGCCGATCAAGCTTGGGTGTAAAGACCTTGATGAAGAGGGAAAGTTCAAGGAGGAGGGGAGATTGAGAGAGATAGAAGACATAGGAGAGGGAGAGCTTAGGCAGGGAGAAGAGTGACCTTGAGAAGGGAGGTAGGAAGGATAATGAGCGCACGGAGCTCATCAGAGCAAAAAGAAGTTGGTCATGAGAGGAAGGAGGAAGGGGGGAGGGGGAGGAGTGCAGGCAATTTGAACTGAAAATCTATAGTGGCATTTTTCAAAAGTGTCTAACTTTGCAATGGCACTAGAAAAGTTTTGCACTATATAATGGCATTTTTCTTAACCGACAACTTTGCAATTGCACATATTTAGTTAACTCATTTAATGCTTACTAACTTCTAAGCTTAAATACCGATGGCACTAGACAAGTTTTGCACTTTATAATGGCATTTTTTAACCGATAACTAATTTCTAAGCTTGCTGCATAGAAGATGTCTCTAAACCTGAATTTAGAAAAACAATGCAACAACCATTTATGACATATTCTAAAATTTGTACAATCCTTTTGGTAAAAGTACTTGTGCTGTTTGGAAGCAATTGATTATTCCAGATTTTTAACAAAACAAAAGGTAAAAGTCATTCTTTCTCTTCAATAGAAGTATAAAAAAAACACAAATACGATAGCTTCAACCATTTATTTTTAAGTTCATGGTGATTTATCAAACACAACAGAAAATGACTATCCTAGTACTTAACAAAAAAAAATTTGAGAGAGAGAGGAGTGGAAAGGGTTCGACGTGATTTAGATGTGTAAAATAGTAAATTGTTTAATACAGGAAACACAGTAAGGATATATGTACCTTCAGATGGTCAACTTTCACTATAAGTGGGTCCTCCTCAACCTACATCATTTGTTAAAAAATGAAAATAAAACAATCAAATCAAGAAGTACGAGTGAAAGTGTGAAACTAAATGGATGTGTGAGATGTCTAACCAATTCAATTATCCGCAAACGACGATGGCCAAGTAGCATCACTTGATTCCCTTGAATGCTCACTATCTACATAAAAACAATGAAGATAACATTTCAAATCAACACAACACAAAAGTTGTCGCCCACGAACTATGCAAAATAGCGAAAAAAAAAACCTGAGCAAGTGTGCCGACTTCATGAAGACGCTTCAATAATTCTTTCCCTTTCAGATTGTGAGTGCTTTTATCTGAATCAGAACTGGTCACAATACTATGATCGACATCTTCCTCGTTCTTTATAAGAAAGGCCCCAGCATATGCGGTAGATCTTTTGTGATTTTCAACTAGAGTTTGCAGCAATTTTTTGTCCTAATGGATTTTTATACATATAGTAAACACCATACATATATATCATTAGTAGGAAGAAACCAAAAAAGAATATAAAAGACGATGTGAATGAGAAGTTGCTTATTTGTTATGAATCAGTAACATACCTTTACAGAAATTGACATAATAATTCCTGGAAATAGTGGTCGTTGTGGCAGAGGCAAAGCAATGACCTATTTCGCAACACCACAAGGAAATGAGAGAAGGAAATGACTAAGGGTGTGTTTGGTTGGTTGAATAGGGTTGTATGGAATGGTGTGATATATGGTTTAAGTGTTTGGTTAGTGGGATGAGATAGTGTGATTTCTCATCCATACGTTTAGTTGTTGGGATGAGACTGTATTAGATGGTATCACTATAGGAATCGGGATCAGTGTCGGCTGCTATATGTGTGTGTGTGTTGGTTTAGATTTAGTGCATATTTTCAGTTTATGTTGTACGGCATGGTTTGATAGTTTTGATCGAACGACTCCGTGCAGTTTTTGTTCTATCCTATATCATTCTATCCTGCTTTGTTCCATGCAGCCAACTTTCTGCAACCAACTAAATACGCTCTAACAGAACCATACGGTTCGCAAGGCAAAATTTTGTTCGTCGAGATGAGTCCATATTTCACTTCGAGTTCAGTACGCATGATCTAAACTCAATATAAGTACGCATAATCTAAAAGACAGGCCAAAAATTATCCACCGAAAAAATTCAAGACCAAAGACAACCCAGCTTTCATTTCAAGCTAATAGAGCAGTCCAAAATATTGAGTGGGGAAAGATCCTATTATCTCTACTTTGAGGGGCGGACCCACAGTGAGGGCAGTGTGGGCCATGGCCCCATCTCAATTTTCGAAATCTATTTACCCCTAGGAATGAGTATACTGCTGAAATTCGAGATTTGGCCCAGTAGGTGGGGCAAAGCCCAACAGCATTGCAGCCCAATTGCCCAAATAAGCCTAACTGGCAGGAGGAGGCAGGAGCGCTGGAGCGACGCCCCCCAACCCTACCCCGCGCTCGTGTTCGCCTCCCGTTCAGGTGCTCGACTGCTCCGCCGCCTCCGCGTCTCCGCGTCCCCGACCGTCTTCGCGGCTCCGTCTCCCCGGCTTCACGCCTGCACCAGTCCGCCTCCCCGACTCCGCCGTGATGCTGCGTCTGCTCTCTCTCATGGCCATGGGCCAGCGCGCTTTGCCGAGCGTCGTCGCCGCATCAACCGTCGGCCAGAAGGGCGGATTAGGGCTGCCGCGCGCCGCCACGCCGCCGCCCGCCGCCCGCCACCGCCAAGCCGCAAGGGCCGCCGGCAAAAGCCAAGCCGGAAGCGCCTTGGCGCCACAGAGGCCGAGGCCAAGACCGTCTGCCCTCTGCCCGGTCTGCGTGACTGTGCCCGACCCCAAGTCCCAACAGGCCAACCCCCAAATCCCTAATTCCCCATCAACTACAAGTCTACAACGGTAATTTTGTGTTTTTTGTGATTTGTGAAATGTGAATACTAAAATGCTAACGCGATATGTGAATGACTGAATGTGATAGTTTGATTTGTGAATGCAATTATGCAAATATGAAATTATGCAAGATTTGTGATTTGTGAATGCTATAGTATAGTTTGTGATTTTTTAGATAAAGATAATTTGTGATGTGTTATTGTTTCTTTATGTAGCGACTAGCAAGACAAATCCGCGCCAAGCTGGCAAGCCCCTAGCGGCCGGCACCGCCCTACGGTCCTGCCCTCTGCGGCCTGCGCCCTGCCTGGTACTGCACTACTGCCTACTGCCTCAAATCCTCAATGCTAAGTTAAGTGATTTATGATTAGGTGATTGAGATTAAGATTTACTTCTATGTCACTATATGTATGCCTCAATGCCGCTGCCTACATTGATTTAATTTACAGATTCAATGCTAACTAAACAAAGAACAGAGGTGCTACTAATCATCTGAGATATGAACAGAGGTGAGATATGATCAGAGGTGCCTCAATGCTCGTTTTCTATTTACTAATTGTTCATTTTTCATATAAAATTATAGTTGATGTTTCTCTAATATACAATTTTTCTAACTATAGATTGAATTTTATTGGTGATTTGGTGGCATGGTGCGGTTTAAAGATTTTCTACATCATTTTGGCAAATTGGTATTATTACTTAACTTCTATGTGTTCGAGCTATATTTAAGTTTTCTTGTCTTTTTGTTAGTAATTTTAATATCTAATGGATGCAATCGTTAACTAGTGTGCTTATTATTGTCGTGTTTATATAGTTTAACTAGTATGCGGCGTATTTAGATAACAGTAGACAAAACTAATTTTAGGCTTGCCCCACCTACATTTTAGTCCTGCGTCCGCCACTGCTACTTTCCAGTAACATGTAATTAAAAAGACCATTTTTTTCTAAGTAAAGCTTTGACTTTCTTAGGCATTTGGGGGTCGATTTTAGTCAGGTAACGAAAACTCTGTCCTCACCATGCAGATTGAGCAAGTTGACGGTAACCTCTTTTAAAAAGAGGGAGAAGGGCCTGAAGTTAGCCAAATCATCGGTTCAAACACTTAAACTTGCTTAACATAATCATTATGAAGCATTGAAACCACATCAATGTTGATGACTTTGTTACTTAATTTTCGGCGCACATTCTTCCGAAATGAGTTCACAAAAAATCGTCGCTCAAAGATGAAGCATGCAGGATTCGCAAGTCATAGCGCCCTAGCTACATTGCCTCCGTACTACTCCGTACTATACTGATAAGGCCAGCACTAATTTCGGAGACAAAATCGAATTGGTCAATTTCAAACATCGCTATTTAACTCCCCCACCCGAAAAACAGAGAGAGTAACAATAATGATAATAAAATTCAAACATCGATAATTCCTAGCGGATGGAGTACTCCATAATCCAACCTAATGACGGACTCATAACAGCAGAACACTAATTCAATGCTGTTCCAATCTCAAGAGAGAGCGCACCGTGTGGCAATCCTCGGGGCGGGGACTGGAGGGCACGATCACGGAGGACGGATTGCTCCCCTCGCTGTCCTCCCCGTCCGCCGCTTCCGCTTCGTCCGCCGCGGAATCAGCTTCCGAGCTGTCGCCACTGCCGCCGGCGTTCGAACAGAAGCTCGCCACTCTCTCCGGCACCGGGCTCCAGCCGTCCCTCAGAAGCCCCAGAACCTTGAGGAGCGGCGACCTCACATCGGCACCCGCCGCCACCGCAACTCTCGCGGCGGCCATCGCCGGTGGCGGCGCCTTGGCAGCGATCCGCGCCGGGAGCCCGCTCGCGCACACCGCGGCGCGCAGCATTTGGGGGCCGGTGAGGTCGGGAGTTCGGGAATACCGTGTTGCCTCGAGGAGAAGGGTAGGCCTTCTGCCGTGATGATTTGTACGAGCGCGCGCGCGCTCTCTCCAGCTTGGGGAAGAAGAATGGAAGGGATAAAAGGGTGGGATGACTTATAAGTTTGCCAATTTATTGTTCCCAACGCTAAGTATATACCGATTATTGTGCATGCCGATTATCGACGCCTACCAATCTTATCGGTCACCCCTGGTTATTGTGCATGCCATTCATTTTTGAATGAAATTTGACTGGTTTGAATTTATTTGGTTGTTTTTGTTGTGTTTTTCAAATCACTTGTTAAAAAAAAGGTGAAAAGAAAACGATAATCAACCATATCGGTGCTATAAGTCCTCGGTACTAAAATTCTAAAACCGATTATCAGATTCCTGGTTTGAATCTACTCATTGACCTATCACCTATCGATCTCGATTTGTAAACTAATCGAGAAGACAGAATAAACATGCTTCGATGGTGAACGAGAGAGTACAAGTTTTTATTTATCGAATAAATAAAAGCTTGAAATGCTCCGAGAAAATTGGACACGCTGTTAGCTTGAAGAAAGCCTTCGGTCCTTCGGACAAGAAACAAAGCAAAGCAGGTACATCAAGAGAAGCAAAAGATAAAGGAGTATATTCATACCTTTCCATTGTTTCAAGTTTCAGTAAGACATCTTCTGGTTGTTCCAGTATTTTTCTGGCTAGCTCTACTAGATTTAGGAAGAAGCCATTCGCAATAAAAATTATTCCAAGGATATAAAAAGGGCAGTGCTACGGATCGGGCGCTCGATCCGTGCCCAAAAAATCAGACGCTTTTTCGACATGAGATTTTTGAATAACAAACATAACATTGATGTCAGTAGTATTGAAACAAAGAGGATTTGTTCCATAAAACACGACGAAACATGGATAAATATGTCAAAACATGGCTCCAAAAAATAAAAAAACATTGCGAAAACTAACGAAATATCACATGTTCTAGCGTGTTTCCACATGTTTATAGTTGTTTTTGTGCTACCCACATCCAGATCTGGGGGATCATTGGTGGAGAGAGGGGGAGGGGGGAGAGAGAGAGAGGGGACACAACACCTCGTCGCCGGCGACTCCTCCTCCGTGCCACTCCTCGGCTACTCCTTCGGCAGCTGCCGCTGCAAGCCCACAGTGACAATGGCGGTGGCGGCTGCCGACAACCCACGACGGTGAGTCCACAGCGGCTGTGGCGACGCGGGCGGCGGTGAGGCCACGGTGGCGAGCCAGTGGTGGAAAGCGCGAGGCGAGGAGCCTGCGGCGGTGAGCGTGTGGCGAGGAGTGCCATTTGGGGAAGCAAAGCTCGCAACCGTCAAAAAAATCTTGCTCTCAGCGGCAGCGCGCAGGTGGAGTGGGTGAGAAATAAATGCCTGGGCCCACCTTGTGCCTCCGTTTCCTACGCATGACGTGCGGTGCCAACGGAGAGCAGGCGCGTGGAATTTTGGCCAGGGCGTCCGATCCGCGCCGGGCGCCCGACGGTAAGCAATTCCGATATAAAAATCATCAACCAAAGGCATTTAGGGTTCCCTTTTTCTTTTGATATAATTATTATGGAGTGCTTAATTAACATACTCTTTTTACAAAATGAAGCAGCTATGGAATCTAAAAATGCCGTATCAAGCCAAAAACACGCTACCCCCTGTACCGCCGAAACTGTTCGTTCCGGCTTAAATTTAAATTCTATATAGAAAGATATTTATTATTTTTTCAAAACAAACATCTTAGCATTCTGTAGCTTTTTTAAAAGGTCATTCCGGACCCCTATCAAATATTCATGACTTTTAGTATTTATATGGAAAGCTAAACTTTAAAGGCTTCTAGAATTTTTTTTTGGAGACTTCAATCCATTTCGTTAGGGTTAGAATTGTAGTGAGAAGCAATTTTGAGATAAAACAATGGGTTCGATAAGATTAAATTTTTTAATTTTTAAAATGAATAATTGAAGATTGACAAAATAAGCAAGTAAGACATAGAGAACATGAAACCTATTACCTATATCCCACTTGAATTATAAGAAGGCTCGGCCCATTACGTTAGCAAAGGATGTTCTTAAGGCCCACAAATGTATTGCTAAGTTTAGATATCTTCGACAAGGCGAGTGGCTTGATCCAGGCTGGTAGTAGCTTGCTGCTAGCGGATAAATTTTTTTTTCAACTTTATGTTTTTTCTAAAAATTTACATTACTTTGTTGAAAAGAAACAAACGGATGCACACCCGGTAGTGGCAGCGAGCCAGGGAGCCCTCGATTAATGAGCCAGCGAGGGCCTCGAGTAATGACGACTAATGAGCATTCAGTGAGCTAGCAAGTTACATTGAGCTTGGTATTAACAAGCAGTGAACTAAGAGCATCCGTAGAGGAAGCTGTAAAATTAGATATACGAGGATAAAGTATTTGCCGAAGGGAAAGAATAAAATGAGTGTAATGTGAAGTGTAAAGAAAATTTAGAAAGAATGGATAGTGTGTGCAGTGAGTAGTGTTATAGAGCGTGTATTTAGAGCTTCCCATAGCGATGTTCTTAAAGTATGCAGTGAATAATGTTACAGCGTGTGCATCTAGAGCTTCCTATAGTGATGTTTTTAGAGCATGTAGTGAATAATGTTATAGAGTGTGTATCTAGAGTTTCTGGTAGAAGAGATGCTCTTAAAGATGGATAAAGGTGACTACCGGCTCCCAGAGTGTGCATCAAGTCACCTGTGTTTCCCTGAACCAATTGAATACGGATTCAGCTAGTAGAGTACTCAGTCCTCAGTCAGCTTGCAAGACGGATTCAGCAGGTAGAGAAAGTTAATTAGCTGGATCATAAACAGGATCCACTTAATTAGTACTTTATATTAGAACAACGTATTTTTCTCCTGCATTTCTCGCTCGCACCGACGGACGAGTTGAACTTTGCCTTCCGTTGCCACTAGGTGCAAAAAAGACATGATGCAACTCGATTACAATAGCAAGCACTAAGCTTGCTGCTACTGGTAATTGATGTAAATTAGTCCAATGCACAAGTGACAAATCAAACTCATGAAAGCTAGCGCATACTGAGTATATTAATTTCTAGGTACCCGTACCATTATTTACCGCTTTTGTTTCCCACGTAAGCAAGCAACATGCAGGCGCTGTCACGATGGCACAATGTAATGTACCCAGCTGCCTACTAATCGAAAACGACGCCTACTATATTTCTTACCTAGCCTTGCCCTTCAGGTAAAAGTCATTGGTAATGCGGTTTACCTTACATGTTTTTTGAAAGAGGGGCAGGAGAACTGCCGTCCTATTTCATTGAATAGCAGGAGAAAATAAAATACAAAACCCGTGACAAACACGAAGACAACCACAAAGACTCTGCTGCAACCCTGCCAAAGCTGACACACCTCCTCCGATCGCTGGGAACACCACTTACAGAGGAGAAAGAAGGAATGCAGCCACACTGCTGCCATCAAGGCCAAAGGCCAAAGAGGAGAGAGATACAAGGGGAGAGAAGGGGAAACACCACCAACACTCACACAACGACGAGCGACTCCTGAAGCAGTAGACCCAGCGAAAACCAATGCGCAAAAACGGCAATCACGACGCCTCCAACAAGGTAGCGACGCAGAGAACCCGCCGCCGTCGCAAAGCCGCGAGGGTTTTCACCCGGGGTAGGGAAGGTCCGAAGGGTGATGCCTCCAATGAGGGAACGACACCAAAGGTGACGCCAACACCAGCCCGAAAGGGCAGGGCTTTCGCCCAGGACCTGTCCTACTAGCGCACAAGGCAGGGGTCCGCTGAAGGTCAAAGCACTAGGAGAGCCGAGTCGCCAGCCGAAGACGCAGAGCCGAAGAACGAGCACGTACGCCGCCACCCAACTCGGAAGAAACCGCCCAGGCCACCTGACACCTCGGAGAAAGGGAGGGCCTCGACGGCGGGGATGGGACCAAGCCAAGAGACAGAGAACGAGGACGCCGCCGGAACAAAGTCGTCAGCCAATGTCGCCGGAGAGGGGCCACCACACCTGGTGGCCTGCGCACGGGAAGCGAAGGAAGCCAGACGCCACGCCACCCAGGCGGCACAAGCCAAACCCTGCCACTAACCTGGAAAGCGCCAACCAACGCCACCGAGCACCTCACAGGGAGGGGAGGGCAAGGAGGCGAGGATGGGACCAAGCTAGAAACAGGGGTCGTCGCGCCGCCCGAAGACGAGTGACGGCCCACCACACCACCGCGGGAGGAGCCGAGGAGCCGCCGGACACATGCCCTTAGAGCCCACTTGCTCCGCCCACTCCGATCACTACTGAAGCGGACCCCCCAAGCGGCATCCACCGATGCGGGCTCAGGAGAAGGGGGAAGAAGGAGGAGGGCCGGTGCCGAGCTTCATTGAGCTACGAGGCCACCGGACTCACGACCCTGAAGCACACCCGCTCCGGCCACTCCGGCCAACAACGCCAGATCCGGGCCTCCTGCCTGCGGATCCGGTCCCCAACAGAGCGGCCCCCCAGGGCGGTCACTCGAGACGGCCCAAGGAGAGGGGAAGAAAGAAGAAGGAAACCAGCGACAAGCTCCACCACAACGCGCAAAGGTATGGATAAAGAAGGAGAGCCGCGCTCCACACCACCACGTCGCCCGGCCGCCGATGCACTGCCAAGGGCACTACCGGAACAGAACGTCGCGGCACCAGATCCAAGCAGCACCAAGAACGGCCACCAAGGTGTTGACCACTACCAACCACCGATGCACCTTTTAAGGCGGCGTCAGATCTGGCGAGCGACATCAGAGCCGACACGTATCCTACAGCGGCCACCAAGGCGCCGGTCACAAGGTGGGAAGGAGGGCGCCCAGCCACAACGGAGGGAGGACGCCGGCCTCGTCGGCACGACCCACGGGAAGCGGAGGGAGAGGGCGCCACCGCGCCGGCCGAGCATCAGCGTCTCCTGAAGGAGGTCACCGGGCGCCGTCGCGACTTTTGAGGAGGGTATGAAGGAGGCCGCGTGCCACCACAGCGCCGAGGGGGATGGACACCGCCGCGCGCCACCGGATCTGGAAGGGAAGAGGAGCCGTGCCACCGAGCCGCACTCGCCGTGGGCTCGCCGCCGAGCAGCGCCGCGCGCCCGCTGAGCTGCGCCGCAGCAGCAGAAGCGAGCGCGCCGCTGAGCCGCGCCGCTTAGGCCGCCACGCCCGGAGCAAGCGCCAGACGCCGGCCATGGCATGCGCTGCTTCGCACGGATCGGCTCGGCCTCATGGCCGCCGCCCGAACAGATCAGCCGCAAGCGAGGAGATGGGAGGAAGGAAAGGGGAGGAAGGGAGGAGGAGGAGAGTGGGAGGAGGAGGCAAGGGAGGGCCGGCGGCGGCGGCGGCGCCGGCGAGCTAGGGTTTCGGCGGGTGGGTGGTTGAAGGAGGGTTTGGGGGCGCCGCCCCAGTCGCCCGCTCAGGACGACGCTACCTTACATGTTAATGCTATCTCATGACGCATGCAATGCTCTAAGCCTCACTACGGCCAGGAGACCAGAATCTCACCAAGGAATATCCAGATCGCCCATTATGCTGGGCAAATCATTAATTTCTTGACAAAAATGCAGTGTCCAGATGTCCTAATCCCGGAGACAAGCAAGTTCTTCACACTCGTTAAATTCAAGCATCAACAAATAGTTTTGCTTCTTACTGGAGTAATTACCTGGTCTTTAATCCGTGCTAGATGCTTGCGAGAAGCTTGAGCCACCAATCCGTGCTTTTGGTCGGCAGACGACCATACGCTAAGTCATCTGCACAAATCTCAATTTTTTTTGCTCAACGCCTGCTGTCGCGTTGTGCATGCAGCTGCAACTTGCATATTTTGCTGATGCACTACTGTGCACTTTTGGTCAGACATGTATACGAAAGAAAGAAACGCCTGGAACTATAAAGGATCGAGGTTCCTTCGTGAAGCATACGACTGCTTGCAATTAATCATGTTTATTCCGTTAAAAAACATTGATCAAGTTTATATGTTCATGGGGTGTTTTCTTTTATCTCATCGAAACTGAAAATATCTCTAATCAGCCGTGAACATCACAAGAAGATAATTAATTGGAGCCCCTCCTTTGTTTTGTTATGCGAAGTTTCACACGCTGTTTCGTTGGCATCTTTGGGAATTTTCACTGCTTGAAGCACCGCGCCCGGTAAAAGACTCGACTCTAACCCCATTGGGGCATGTCCAAGCAAGAAGCCAACAACAAAATCGTGATTTTTTTTTAACAAGCTGGTTGGTAAACACGTACGCAGCAGCACTAGCTATGGCCAATTTGCTCGGCATATATACGAGTACATACCCTCTACCTGAGCGAACTACCTCATTTGCCTCCTTCGCTTCACTTTTCTCCACCTCTTCACATCTCCTTATTCCGATCTACCTTGAGTACTGCTCTTGGTGCTTTGGGGAGAGAATCGCACCGCGTTTCTTCTTCTCTCAAATGGCTCGCCAGCTAAGTATACTCGTGATAATCTGATTTATATTAACTGCTACATCATATCCTCCCAGATTTCCAAGCGTTTCCTGCCCTTTCGATCTTACTATCATAGCAGCCATGCGAAGCTAACAGTAGACAGTAGACTACAGTCAAGCAGAGTAAGGTACTGTCAGTTCAATCCATCTTCCTCCTCTGCTCACCGGAAGTCCCGAGCTAGCTAGTCCATGTCGATGCTGCCGGAGCCTAGCCTGTTCCACTTCTGCTACCTCCACTCCCTCTCCATCGTGCTCCTCTACTTCCTCTACGTGATTTCCTGATCTTTGTTTCCCCACCCTGTGAAAAAGAACAGATCAAACGAAGCCTCGGTTGATTTGTGTCTGAAAAAGAAAAAGGCTTTAATTTGTTTGATCCAAATCTACTACTAGGTAGTATAGTGGTTAATTTTCTTCTATGTTGTTGCTGGTGTGTTCTTCTCGATCCCTGCAACCAAGTTCTGCACCGCACCTAGTACACCGTTTCTCGTGCATCAATTCAACTATAGCTAGCTAGGAGCGGGAGCTACGGTTATTCGAATAGAGAATTAGAGATGGTTCCGGCGGCGGCGCCACGCCGTGGCCCGGCCACGGAGGAGGAGCGGCGGCGCAACCGGATGACCTCGAACCGGCTGTCCGCGCGGAAGACGCGCAAGAAGAAGCAGCAGTACGTGGACGACCTGGCCGCGGCGGCGTGCCGCCTCGGGAAGGAGAACGCGGCCATGCGGGCCGCCGCCGGCGCCGCCCTGGAGCGGCGCCGCCTGCTGGAGCAGGAGAACCGGCTGCTGATGGCGCACGCCCGCGAGCTCTGCAGCGTGCTCCAGCTGCGCATCTTCCAGCTCCGCCTCCTCGGGGACGTCGCCGGCGTGCCGCTCGACGTGCCGGACGTCGGCGACCACCTCATCCAGCTGTACGGCGGCCTGCCGCAGCCTCCGCCGCCGCCGCCGGCGGTTCAGATGCTGTTCCAGCCCGACGACGTCATGGGCGGCGACGCCGTCGGGCGGCTCAAGTTCTGATCGAGACCATGGGCAGACTATCGTGTGTACGTAGTTTGTGTACTGTTTGACCCAGCACGCTTGTTTCTCTGTATCGTCAAATACTATATTGGTGTGTAATGACTGGTGAGTGAGCTAGCTAGATAGCTCATGCACGCGTGCTGTCACTGTGAATGTGAGCTCTGCCTAGCTAGTAGCGAGTACGCCATATATGCATGCTTGCGTGCATGGCTGCACCTAGTGCTTGCTGTGTGTGTGACCTACTGAACTGTGCGCGAATAAAGAAAGCCAGTACCGGCTTGTTTGGTAGTGTAAATGGTCGTCAAATGGATCGAAGCTGTGTGATGTGTACTTAATTAGTGGAGTACTATGATAAATATACTGTGTAATGGAAAAGTACAATTGTGGCTCCTTCGCGCATGTCTTGATTCTTTCTCAGACACTAGGATTAGCTAGCTAATTCAGATCTGCCAAAGGTCGGGAAGATCTTAAAACTAGATCGATACCAGGCTACCAGATCATCGATAATTTAATTTGACGGAGGATTACTGCTTAACCGCTGTACATTTGACATATATAGTCCCAAAGGTTTGTGCATATATATCTCATGCATGCATTGCACTAGCTAGTTTGAGAAGCACCGATGTGGGGGGTCGGGCCTGGTCGCTACCACCTGACATGCAAGTACACACGCTGATGCAACCTCCTACACATGCATCATGGATGCTGACAAGGCGTTAAGCATACAGGCGCGCGGAGCGCGCGGTCCTTGGTTTGGGCGAGCAATGAGTAGGCGTCGACGCGGACCGTCATTTTCAAGCTTCTTTCACCTAGCTACCTGGCGTCACCGCAGCGCGATTTTTGCTGTTCTATACGGACTAGTGAAGGTATATGCATGACTAACAAAGAACGCGTACGTATACATTCGGATTCCTCTAGAACATGCGTGCCCTAATAAATGATAAAAAAAAAGAAGGATTTACTACTTTATACTAGTGCATTAAAAGATGCAAAGATGGATTCGGCTTTCGTACGCTTGTAACAACAATTTCCTGCGCTACCCATGACTAGGGGTGGGCATTCGGTTATATCGGTTATATCGGTTTGGTTATTTCGGTTTATGAAAAATTCGGTTAGTGAAAAACGAAAACCGAAATCTTCTCTAAAAATATACTAACCGAACCAAATTAACCGAATTATTTCGGTTCGGTTAGTTCAGTTTTCAGTTATTAACCGATTGTCTAATGAGCACACAACATATCGAACAAGCAAATCGAGCAAACAGTGAGGGGATAGACGGCGACCTGCGGAGGGCGGCGGGGAGGCCATGCGGTGGTGACCGGTGGGTCGTGGGTGGACCGGAGGCTGAGGGACTCCTTCCCCGTCGACACGGCGGAGGCGCTGACGGCGCTGGCGGTGCGGTGCGTCGGGAAGGAGGCGGCGGCGCGGCTGGACATGTCGTGTGTTGCCGTCAAGGTGTCCAAGCTCTTCTTGGAGGCGCAGGAGTGGGCCGACAAGTTCCGCGTCCCCACCGACGAAGGAGGCGACGGCCAACGGCGATGGGAGGCGGCGAGGAGAGTGGTGCCGACGGGCAGTGATGGCTGGCGGCTGGAGTGGAGACGGGTGAATGCCACCGCTTTGCTAGGGTTATGGGGAGGCCGGGAGGGGACGAAATGGGGAATGGGCCGCGTGAGACAGGTTGGCTGGAGGCGGGGAGGCGGTGTAGGGGTGCTGGGGAGGCGGTGGGCCGGCGGCTGCGCATTGGTTGGAGAGGCTGTGGGCCGGCGGCTGCAAGAATGCGCCTTAGCTGAAGTAAAATGTTATGCCGCCCGTTGCCCTTGCCTCTCAACTCGGTTTTTTCAGGGAATTCGGTTTTTCAGATCTGATAACCGAACCGAACCCGAATACTCGAACTTTTCTAAAATCAAAACCGAATATAAACCAAAAAACCGAAAAAACCAATTTTTTTGGTTTTTCGGTTCGGTTCGGTTTCAGTTTTCAGTTTACGGTTTTTTTTGCCCACCCCTACCCATGACATCAGTCGGCCACCGAGATGTCCGCGCGCAGCCACCTCCCCCTCCCAAAACTGTGATTCGTCTCTGCCGCCGCGTGCAAGAGTATCCTATATGCTGCTGATATGCAAGAGTATCCTACATGCTGGCTGCGAGGCAGGTGCTGCCTGCTACGAGGATGATGGGGCCCGATCCTGAGTCCTGACCGATCGAGGCAGGACACTGACCTCGACCGGCCACCAGATCCTGGACCCGCCGATGATTTCCAGACAAATCAAGCCGGTTTCTTGGTTTCATCGTGGCGGCCGGCCTACTGCCTGCGATTGGCAGTCAGTTCCCTCCTCGACTCCTCCCGATCTGAGGTTCTCATGCATGCCATCGACGGAAACTATCGACGGTACCTCTTTCAATCTTTTCTAGACTCTCTCATTGATGACCTGCGTCTTTGGAAGGTTGCAGAAGCCAATTTTATAAGAAACTGTCTATTGCACAGTTGCCTGTCTTTTTTAATACCTATCAATCGATTTTCTAGACCGTTGGATCCCAGATGAGCCCTGCGCCCCCTCTCTCTCTTACTTTCCCCATTTCCCCTCCCCTCCCCTCCACCGCCCCCGACCCCGACGGCCCGAGCCTGCCCTTGCTCTCGTGCTCTCCTCCTCCTCCCATGCCATGATCATGGCCATTGCCACGGCTTAGCCGCCTAACCCGCCAACCTCCGCCGACGCTTCTACGCCTAACCTAACTCGACTGTCGCCTTCACCTCGCCGCGCTCGCTCAACCGCCTTCCTCGTCTCGGCTCGTGGCGACGCACGCCGCCGCCTCATCACCTCTCCATCCCACCAATCGCTGGGACCGCCGCCTCCCCCGGCCATCCCTTTAAGCCCGGCGGCACCCCGAACCCGAATCCCACCTAAACCCTAACCCATCCATGGCAGTGCGCGCGGGAGAGGAGGAGGTCGCCGGAGGGGAGGAAGATGGCGAACGGTGCTCGGGTAAGTGAGAAATCGACTGAAATCCCCTCGGATTTCAGTCGACTTATGATTAGCAATTCCCATTTTATAATTGCGTAGCTTCCTCTTGCACGCTTAGGGCTGGGCGTCCCTTTGTTTCTTTTCACCCCTTTTTCTTTTCTTTTTTTTATTTTTAGCTTTTGTACTAAGGCTTCTGCCTTTTCATTCCTCTTATAATTAATATAAGACAACTCTCCTGCCTTTCCGTCAAAAAGAAACTATCGACGAGTGAGAAGAGACGTGCACTCACTCACGGTACAGGAAACGAACACAGTATGGACGGCCGAAATACTTGTATCAGCGACAATAGGGCCGCCGACACTTCTTTACACTTATGTGGGCGGCCAAACCTCTGGCCACCGGCACAAATAAGAAATGTCGACGGCCACATATAAGATGCCGGCAATGCTCATGCCGCCTCTCCCGTCTAAGAGTAATTTGTGAAATTTGGAGCCCACCCAACTAAATTGTGTCGGTGGCAGCGACCAAGCTGTCGACACAGAGGAACCCACCTCACGACATCCTAGCGGAACCATCTCAAGGTGGTCCCGCGTAGCAGACAGAGGACGTATATACCATGTGGGATCAACTTGGGAGTTCCACTAAAGGAGGCTGGTAGCGTCAGTATGGGCGGCATATAATAGGACGTCCACAAAAGTTATCAATGTGGGCGGCCATGGTTATACCGTCGACACAGACCACTTCTGTGGGCGGCCATAGTTATACCGCCGATACAAACCCCCCCAAAGGCCCCCCGACTCTTCCTAGCATACCCGCGACTTAATCAAACTATCCTATATGCAATCTAAAGTTTTAGGGCATGCAGAAGACATAACAAAGTCATTCCCCGAGGATGTATTAATTGCCCTGTGTTGCACTTTCGCAGCGTTTCTTCAAAACCTATACGTGCGTGGAAAAAAGCTAACATAAAGTTTAGGTTTGGAGAAAACATTTACCGAATATGCAACGCAGAGCAATATGGACACGTGGAACGACTTTTGATGTTATGTTATCGTCTGTTTTGGCTGTTACTCGTTGATCTTGGCCACTGATCCAAATCCCGTTTTCTACAGTGCCTGAAGGTTCAGTACTGCCGTAGTGGAGCGGAGGCGTGCGGTAAACAAATACTGAGGGCTAAGCTCGGGTTTACCTAGATGCTAACATGACCGTCTCTCATTATACTGTTTTTTTTCTCTCACAGGATCACGAACCAAGAGGCAAGAGAAACAGAGCTTCCAGAGAGAAAATCTGCCGTGGCTGATTTGTCACCACGCAATTGGATGAGAAGAGATAAGAGCAGAGCACGGCATAAAAATGTACTTGACCCCAAACCCAAAAACCTCCCCCCTCCTCGCTCCGTCGTTGCTCCCAAGAACCACAAGCGCAGAGCCATGGCCACCATGGCCACTTTCCAGGCGCTGGCCACCACCTTCCAGGCTCCGAGAGGCCTCCCGCGGCCTCCGGCCCCGACGCCGTCCCGCCGGAGCGCCGTCTCGTTCACCGCCCGGCCGGTGGGCCGGCGGTTGGTGGCCGCGGCGAGCTCGCCGTCCACGCCGTCGGAGCTGGCGGACAAGGTGTCCCAGAGCATCAAGCAGGCGGAGGAGACGTGCGCCGGCGACCCGGAGGGCGGCGAGTGCGCGGCGGCGTGGGACGAGGTGGAGGAGCTCAGCGCGGCGGCGAGCCACGCGCGCGACCGCAAGAAGGACAGCAATCCGCTCGAGGAGTACTGCAAGGACAACCCCGAGACCGATGAGTGCCGCACCTACGAGGACTGAGCCGCGCGAGCTGATCGTACACTGCATGGCATCGATGTACACAGGAACGGAGCTGCCCATTGGCTTCTTGGGCGTGTAAGTTGGTTTGTTTGCTTAATTTGGCTTGATTTGCAATAAACCGAAGCTTTGTTTGTTTGTTAATCACAAGAATGCATTGAGGATCTGTGACTGTAACTCCAAGACAAGATGCAAATCTTACCCTTTGGACAATGAGATACAAATTCAGTAATTCACGGTGTGTTTATGTTGAGCTGGACGTTTCACCGTTAGCCAGCAGAGACTCCAATCAGTAGACGATGAAGTTTAGTGTGTTTTCAGTAATAGTGCTTTATCGAGCAATTCGAAATAGGGTGTGAAATTATTTCGATTGATTGTGATGATACATCGAAGTTGATCAGGAGTGGGAGGAAACCAAGATACAAGGCAAAATACAGCACGATACGGGTGTCCATCTGAACCCACTACACCATTTATTTTGTTCCAGTATTTGCAGTGTTTAGACAATGACCATGCTGATTTTTAGGACTGAGCAGAGCTCGCACTCCAGAAGCCAATTTCCAGCTCAAGTACCCGAAGGAAGGCCTCTTCAGCGCTCTTGACAGCATCAGCTGGTGCATTTGCCAAGCAGCGATCAGCTATTCGCTGCAGGCATTGACAGTATTGCTTGAACTCAGGGCTGCCCCATCTCTGGCAGGTCTCCTTTAGCTCCCGTGGAGTCTTATTACCCTCTTCTATACAGAAAGCGAAGCTATCCTGGTACACGGTTT
The DNA here is from genome assembly GCA_036346415.1 of Raddia guianensis. Lineage (NCBI taxonomy): Eukaryota > Viridiplantae > Streptophyta > Magnoliopsida > Poales > Poaceae > Raddia > Raddia guianensis. The sequence goes on from CM070536.1 coordinate 17,566,109, forward strand.
CAATGATCCAAAAGGTAGTTATGGCAACAGTGTAGCTGATCTCTGGCTCACTGAAGCTTTGGAGAAATCTGAAAATAAAAATTATACCATGTTATATTTCTTCACCCACGCTATATAGTTGTAGACTTGTGCAAATGTTAGAAATAAACCTGCAGTACTCTATATTGGATTTGAGGGGAGAAACAGCAGCTAAATCAACACTCCATTTAGCAGCTTCATTCTTGAACCAAGAGAGCTCATCGCTCAAAGAGGCTAAGCCACCTAGAATTATTTCCATGTCTGAACTCTCCGCTTGTTTGCAACACTTGAGCAGAACACTAGCTAGAAATGCGACAAATTCCCTCACAAACATGTAATCCTGGCCCTGAATATAGCAAAAAAAAAGAGGTTATTTTCTTTGTCTTTGTGAGAATTGATGAGAACATCAATAAAACACGATCATTAGGTAACCAACAACAAGCAGTTAATCACCATTGATGAAGTAGATGATGCTATAATCTATGTGAGAATTGCAAAGTTTGCCCATGCTTATGGTAGCTAAGGTTTCTTATATGAAATATTTAACTACAATCTTCATCAATTTTGTTTCTTCTCTATGAATTAAAGAAGTTTCTGGATATATGATACAAGCAATACACGTAACAATATAGATGACAAAAGGAGGTTGACAGAGAAGAGATTGTTCTTTTTCAAACATGGTTGGGGCCTTGGAGGATGAATAATAGGACCACTAGTTGCTAATGTGATAAGAGTGATGTGTTTCTATTTTTCTTTTTGAGGAGACAACATTTTGTATGCCAACAATGACTTGTATTGGCCGCATACGTCTATACTTAGGCCAGGATTTTAAATTCCATTATCTAAAAAAAATATAATACAAACAATACAATTAACAATATTAGATGATTTTTCTATCTGTCATGGAAGAAACAACCAATATAGATTTTTCTTAGGTGTCATTTAAGAACCCCCTTTATATTCTAAACAAACAAATTGTATTGCTTTATATTCTAAACAAACAAATTGCAAGTTTTGTTTCTTCTTAATGCAAAGATAGTCAGATACACAACTCTCCCGTGCATTCTTGGAAAAAAAACACTTTCAGTTTTTTTGTGCAAGAATGGACCAGATATTAATCACCAACAACAAAAGGGTGTGCAGCTTTGACTGTAGGTATCACTGGTTCGCAATGGAGGTATTACTGAAGGTATCTAGGACAAGGAGAGAATTCAACACTGAAGGTATCTAGGACAAGGAGAGAATTCAACACCTTGAAGTACCTAATCCTATTCCTCAAGAAAACACTGCGGTCAGTTACCGAATTGGACAATACGTTCCTTGCTAATGGGAATTCAGTTTAGTCACTACTAATTCTTTATGGTTCTTACTCTGAATCTTCATCATGCCACACTTACACTGCTGGATAGAGTCAACTAATTAGTCAAAGCTATTACTTCTATTTTCTATCAATCAGAAAAAGCAATGCAATAGTGACATTTCAGATCAATTAGTACTTCAACAGCGTCACAAGAATTACAGTATACCTTGATAGATTTCCTTCCATGTAACCTCCCATTTCAAAGTCCCAGCCCTCTACTGCGTCAACCAGTCAACCATCCAAATCCCCCCCAAATCCAACACACATACTGATAACTAATCATCCGGATCAATGGCCGTGTCAAGTCCCTCCGCACTTTTCTTTCTTCGGTATCACCTCTAATCGATACAAGTCGAGGTGCAAAAAGAGACACGCTCCAAATCAAGAAATGAAGCATCGAGCACACCATGCTCAAAAGCCCATATAAATTCATCGAGGCATTACATGAGAACAACCACACAAGTCAATTGAGGTCACCAGTACGACGCTTCAAGTGCTGAAGCTGATGGGGAAATTTGGGGGCCAAGATGAGTATAGGAACTGACCAGCCAGCGCTTGAAGGCGGCCAGGTCGACGGTCCCGTCGCGGATGGAGACGGTGAAGGGGTGCCGCGTGGCCCGCTCATACATCTCGCGATGCTTCCCCAACCAGGCCGCCGTCGCGCCCGCCTCCACCACCTCGCCGCCGTCCATCGCCGCCGTGCCGCTTGTGATACCGATGACTGATGAGCGTGCTGGGTGCTCCATTCCATCATCCAGTTCAAGGGTGCTCTTTGACATTTTTTCCGCAGGAAAATTACACGTGGGCCCTTCAAATCCCATCCCATGACGTTGCAGTCCTCGGTTCGTGACTCGTGTTACGCACGGGTACGCCTCCCTGACGGTCGGGCCCGTTATATTCGACCCACCTGTCAGAGAGGGTATCGTCTCCTTCACCTTCACGGCGAGGAAAAAGTGACGCGTATCTTCATCTCTCTCCCTCTCTAATCTCTCTCTGTACCCTCACTCTATGATTAACACAGAGATGAGCAGGATTACCTTCCAAGTATAGTTTACAAATAATCCATCACATAAATCAAAGAATGGCTTGTTAAACTCATTGAGCTTATCCTGCCAGTCGAGGTCACCATTTATAGTAAATTGCATCATACCTGGAGAGCAAGTTTAGACCAAGAAGGAATTAATCAAACAACATCTAAAACTAAAACCAGTCATGCCCACAACATAATACAGTTGGAATAATGAACTTCACCATATGACTAAAGATCCAGGAACATCGTCGTGCATTCTCTTCGTTAGATGATTAACGAATTCTTTCACGTTATTGATGAAATGGATGTCAATTTTAACCTCAATATTGATCTGAAAGATGATCCGGTATCAGTGATCAGATGATAACTATTGCCATCAACCAAATTTAACTTTGATAATTATCTGTGTTAATCATAGAGTGAGGGTACAGAGAGAGATTAGAGAGGGGGAGACAGAGCGTACAGGGGGGAGAGAGCGTACAGGAGAGAGAGATTAGAGAGGGAGAGAGAGAGTGTACAGGGGAGAGAGAGAGAGCGTACAGGAGAGAGAGAGATTAGAGAGGGAGAGAGAGAGCGTAGAGATGGAGGGGTTTATGTTTTTTGCAAATAACCCTCTGGAAACAAGACTGTGACCGCTAGATGTAAGTGGGACAAATAATCAAGAGCACATCAAATTTGGGTAAATAATCAAGGACAAACTTTGGGGCAAATAATCAATTTTGCCATGCTCAAAAGCCCATATAAATTCATCGAGGCGTTACATGAGAACAACCACACAAGTCAATTGAGGTCACCAGTACGACGCTTCAAGTGCTGAAGCTGATGGGGAAATTTGGGGGCCGAGATGAGTAGAGGAACTGACCAGCCAGCGCTTGAAGGCGGCCAGATCGACGGTCCCGTCGCGGATGGAGACGGCGAAGGGGTGCCGCGTGGCCCGCTCATACATCTCGCGATGCTTCCCCAACCAGGCCGCCGTCGCGCCCGCCTCCACCACCCCGCCGCCGTCCATCGCCGCCGTGCCGCTTGTGATACCGATGACTGATGAGCGTGCTGGGTGCTCCATTCCATCATCCAGTTCAAGGGTGCTCTTTGACATTTTTTCCGCAGGAAAATTACACGTGGGCCCTTCAAATCCCATCCCATGACGTTGCAGTCCTCGGTTCGTGACTCGTGCTACGTACGGGTACGCCTCCCTGACGGTCGGCCCCGTTATGTTCGACCCACCTGTCAGAGAGGGTAACTTCTCCTTCACCTTCACGGCGGGGAAAAGGTGACGCGTATCTTCATCTCCCTCCGTTTGTAACACGCGGCAAGGCAACACAGCGAAGCGAACGCTGCGGTCGTTCTCCTTCCTCCCTCTCCCAAGTTATTCTTCCTTCCCCTCTTCCTCCGGGCTCCGGTGGTGGCCGGGCTGGTGGGTGAGGGAGAGAGACCGACCCGTACAGACCCGAGGCTGGCAGGCGAGATCCTTGCGGCGGCTGGGCTGGGCTGGGCGTAGGGAGGGGAAGCGAAGATGCTGGACATCCAGAGGCGGCGGGTTCAGCTGCTGCTCGGCATCATCGGGATCCTCGCCCTCAGCATGACCGGTTAGCTTCCCGGCCGCGGGATTTTTTTGCTGGTCAATCAGCCGTGGGGTGTAGGTTTCTCGTGGAGAGGGGAGGCCCTTGCATGTGATTTCGCTCTAGCCTTGTTTCGTTTTGAGTTATGATTCGGAGATTTGCTGCTGCGGGCGGCTGGTTCCTGATGAGAAATCTATGGATGAGTTGTTTTTCGCCTTGGTACTGCATAGCGATGCGTGGGTTTTGGATTACCGTCGATTGCTGGCAGCTGCGAGGAGCAAAGGGAAGGAAATTTCATCATTTGGGGAGTAGTCAGGTGTTTTATTTTGCCTAGGGTTTGCGTCGATGTGAATGGTGGGATTCTCCGTCCGTTTTTGCTAAAATTATTCGCTAGTTTAGTTGTGAAGTTGTAGCAAAAGTTCCTTTTGGAAACTAGAAATTAGAACCATTCAGCCCTCTCCATCTTTCGAGTTTTGACAGGCCAGATATAGCGAACAGCTCATGATTCTCGTTGTCTTAATTCAATAAGTCACGCATTTTCGTGTGATTTAGTGCTGACCTGTTAATGATTATTTTGTGATTAATTAGCTATGCCGTTTGAAAGCTTGTTATATTGATCAGCAAGTAACTGGGGGTTGATCATTGACTGGCATGGCTAATTCATACTGATGGGAGTGCATTTTATTATGCACGCGCTAAGGAATAACATATTGTCCCCTTCGGGATTTGCAATTTATTCTTTTATATCATTATATGCCAACCAAATCATGATGACTGATAAATAGCCTAGTACATTCTGTTTGTTACCATTGAATGTCCAAATGCACAATGTATCCACATGTTTTTCCATAATCAACTGTTTTTTCACTATAAGTACTGAATCCACTGATCTCAAATTTTTTTGAACATAACACTCGCTGAGTAGATAGGTTGACATTTCTACAGGGCATGATCACATGATCTTGTAGCAAGTAAGCACACTAGAATAAGAATAGGAGTCCCGCACAGTTGGCTTGTGTCCCTCTGATCACCATGGAGTTTGGCGGTGTCCAGACATCTTGGCCTTGCATCCCGTGAGGCGGCTGTGGCCGACGCTCGGGCGTCCAAGTGTGCCCGAGGCGTGGTTTGGTTATGCTGGCGGCTAGCTTTTTGGCCTTGCATCCCATGAGGCGCTGGCATTCTAGCCGGCAGTTCGCTCCTAGTTTCTCGGTCATGCATCCGTCGCGGTGGTGGCTATTCTCGTTGCGCATCCTGTAAGGCAGTGAATGATGGGTTGGCTATGGATGGCTGGCTTACTATTCGTGTGTCCCTTGTGGTGGTAGGGACTGAAGGTTTTGCTGTCTTGTGTTTGCCTCTCGGCATGTTTGCATCGGTGACGGCTAGCGTTCGTCGTGCTTCCTGCATGGTGGTGGTGGTTGGCGCTTTGGTTGGTGGCGGAAGGCATCTTGGCCTTGCATCACCAAAGGTGGTGGCGGTTCGGTCGGCGGCCCCTCTCGTCTTGTTCCTGCATCCTTGGCGGTGGTGGAAACTACTCTCGGTCGTGCATTCTGCGAGGCGGTGGCAGCTAGGTCGGTAGTGAATGGTTGGTGTTTCAGCCATGCATCCCTTTCAGTGGTATGAGCGGTGTAGTTCTCCTTGTAATTATGTACAATATTTCTTTCTCTACTTAATGAAATGGCAGAGCGTCTGTTCTTTTGCTCAAGAAAAAAAAGAATATGAATAGGACATATTAGTGGCCTAATATTTTAAGTTGCAAGCTATCAGCCCTTTGACAATTTCTATTTTAATTATTTGACCTCCAGCTGCTACCCTAGATACTCGTCTCATCATTTTTGAGAACCTTCTCTCTTTGAATGACCCTTAACAAAATTTCTATTTTACAGCTGAGAAGTTTAGAGAACTTGTTGGAAAGGAGGCTGCATCAAAGAGTGGGCAGTTCACATTTCTAAACTGTTTCGATATGGGTTCAGGCAGCCTTGCATGCGCCGCAAAGGAAGGTGTCAAGTTGTACGTCTACAACCTCCGAACAGCACACATGGAAATGGTGCGACGGCGAGCTATTGAGAAAACATTGGCTGATGCCATGACAGAAGGTCTGAGTCCCACTGAGGCAGCCAAGCAAGCCCAGAAAGTTGGTGCAAAAGCGGCAAAAGTGGCAGCTCGTCAAGCCAAGAGGATTTTGGGGCCAATAATTTCTTCTGGCTGGGACTTCTTTGAAGCAATGTACTTTGGTGGAAGCATGACTGAAGGTTTCCTCCGGGGTACCGGCACCTTATTCGGAACCTATTTGGGCGGTTTCCACGGTGAGGAGAGGCTAGGAAAGCTGGGTTATCTTGCAGGTAGCCATCTAGGCAGCTGGGTTGGGGGAAGAATTGGACTGATGATCTATGATGTCGTAAACGGCCTGAAGTATATGCTTCAATTTGTCCAGCCAGAGTATCGATCTTCATCGTATGCTTCAGAAGAGGGTTCAGAATATGCAGATGTTTATAGAAATGACGAAAGAGAGGAGTCAACATACTATGAATTGTCAGAAGAGAAGCAGGAGGAATCGAAGGGGTTCAGTCTGTTCTGAAAACACAACTTTTATATTAGCCGATAGCCGCCATATATAATTGCAGAAATGTTTAGCCTGTTTCAACCATAGCACATTTCACTTTTTATATATGGTTAGATGCAGAGATGATTCTTAATTGTAATTCTTGTTTTGGCCACTGTATATAGAAGCATGTACATGCAACTTGTGACCCTTCTGAATGTCATTAAAATAGCAGGATATTGAACATCTACGGAAAAAACATGAGGTTATCTTTAATAGAAACGTGTGTATATAGAAGCATGTACATGCAACTTGTGATCCTTCTGAATGTTATTAAAGTGGCGACGTATCCACTGCAAATGTCCATTAGATGCTAACAAGCTAACAACAGATCTGGGTCATTAGATCCAGGAGAAGCAGCCTAGATCTTAAAAGGTGGAAGCCACTTATCTTATTTTAAACATTTTCATGAAAACCCCCTGATTTTCTAAGTGGAAAAGGGTCCCACCTTTCTAGATCTGACCGCGACTCATGAATTTGTTGACTCAAATCTATTGTTATCATGTTACCACTTAATGAACATTTGCACTAGACAGACCATCTACGGAAAAAAGCATGAGAGGTTATCTTTAGTAGAAACGTGTACTAAGAAATAAGTCCCTTAAAGTTAGTTTTGTTTTTTCTCTTCCGCATAACTTTATTGGTAAAATTGGGTTCCAACTTTATTTACCAAGCATTTCAGATAATGCATATTTTAAGGCATCGTTCTCTTCAGCATATCGTACTGTTACGTATTACTGTAGCAAATTTTGTTATTTTTATATAGCTTATATGTTGTTATAATTTGTGACGATTTTTTTGTGACTTTTAATAGTCATTCCAAAGATTTTAAAACTTTTTTAATTATTTTTTATAATCTTTAGATCTCATTTTAAAGGCTCTCAAATTTGCTACGGTAATACGCCAACGCAACGATACGCTTAAAAAAAACAAGGCCTAAGTGTCCCTGCTCTACCACCTGCACTCCTGCAGTTTGGGATAGTTCTTTGTATTGAATTGTGTGCCTGAAAAAAAATAAATCTGGAACTTTATAGTCTCGTTTGTATCAGCCGTGGTCGCAAACTAACAATTCGCAGACAGTTCTGTGCAGGTTGCGTCCCCGAAATCATCTGCATGCTTGCAGCGTGCAAGCATTGACTGGAATTATCAGTGGAACAATAACAAAGCAGAAATTTGCTCGAATGGCCGAGAGAATAACAGAATAATGGAGCCACCAAGCCAATCATTTGCTCGCAGCTCAGCTCAGCTCGCTGCTCCTGCTGAAGTGCAACAAACACAAATAATTCATCGACGTTCCGCACTTGCTGTTGCTGACCAATAATGGGAAAAAGGAGTCTCTACCTCTCTCATCCACGAGACGAGATGACGAGACTCTCCACTCTGATTGTGCATCCAAGGACGAGTCGCTTTAACACTCGGATTCCATTCAGAAACTGAAATTTTCATCTGAGTCTGAATAAAATCCCGAATCACATCTCATCCTAATCCAGTAATCCATAGCGTGCCAAAATCACCAATTAAACAACGAATACTATTTCCTGTGCGCTTGAGAAACCAAACCAACCGAATAAAAATTCAATTTTTAAAGACCAACAAGTAAATTCTCAATTAGCCAATACCTCTAATTTAATTGCAAAAAGGCAAAAAAATATCTTTTTTTCGTCCATGTATTCCACCAGGTCACCACTCCACTACCTGTTCTAAATGCTATCTATACAAGGAGGAAGCAAAAAAATCATGTCCTCCCTTTCCATCCTCCACAGGGCTTGCCTCCGGGTCGCCCTGCTCCCAGTCTCGCCTCTTCTGCGTGCTCCTCTTCGCCTGCCTCGCCGGGGCGCCATGAGCTCCGCCGCAGCCAGGCTGTCCCACATCGCCGCCGCTACCACCGCCGCGGCCGGGGAGTCCAATGAGCCGCCGCTGGACGCATCGGGCTTGGTCCAAGAAGACGATGGTCCGAGCTGCTCCCTTTCTTAGAAAGATCATTGCTTTGGTTGTTAGTTTTGGTTATGGGATTGCAGGAAGGTTGTGTGTTTTAGTGGAGTTCTACTGTTTGATGGGGGCGAGATTGAAGCTCTGGTTCTGATCGGTGGATCGGTTTGTGAAAGTCGTAGTTTTCTCAATGTGAATCTGATTGTTTGCTTTTGATAGGATTATTAAGTTACATAGATTAGTTGCTTGTTCGGGTAAAGAGAATTTTCTAACTCCTAGTTTTCTTCAGTTATTATAATTTCCTTTGCTCCTGATAAGACTGTTGAAGGTAGATTAGTTCGGCTTCTGATATTGATAATTCATAACACGTAGTTTTTTCGTTTGAGCGACTCACCGAAACTCTTACTTGATTTTTAAGTTGTGTGTAGGTTAATTCATTTTCCTTTTCTTCCTGTGCAAAGTTAAGAGACGCTTCATTTATTAATCTCGTTGTTAGAGGTAATGTTGTAGCTTCGGTTCCTGTGCATGATTTGTCTGGGAAAGATTTTTTTCCTTGTGGAGTATTGAACTTCTGCCTTTTTGTGCTTGTTTCTATTAAATTTAAGTGGATATTGGGTTCTAGGGTTTTCGCTGACTATTAGTGTGACAAAGGATCATGACTTTAGTATTGGGGAATATTCTGTTCAAGTGTGACTGTATATTTTGTGCCAATTGTACCTGTTTTTTTTTTTTGTGTATGGCTGGTGAAGATCTGTATAACTTGCTTTTTGAGCAAAATTTTGTCCTGGGTTTCACTGGTAAAATGAAATGTTAATGTATCTGTGTACTATGCAGATCTTTCATCAGGGATAATGGGCTACCGCCTTCCTCCAAAAGAAATACAGGACATTGTTGATGCACCACCACTTCCTGTCTTGTCATTCTCACCAAGCAAGGACAAGATTCTGTTCCTCAAACGCCGATCATTGCCACCACTATCAGATCTTGCAAAGCCTGAGGAGAAACTTGCTGGTGTAAGGATTGATGGACATTCTAATACTAGGAGTCGAATGTAAGTAATGCATAACACTTTGACCAAATTTTTGGTCTTTGTGCTACATCCTTTTGTTTTAAACATTTTTTTGTTACATTTTAGGGTGAGTCATCATTAGAAATACATTTTCTAGGTCTTTTTACACTGGAATTGGTATCCATAAGCTGATGGATGATGGGACTTTGGGTCCAGAGACAGAGGTCCATGGATACCCAGAAGGAACAAGGATTAATTTTGTCACCTGGTAATTCCCAGATCTTCAATTGAGCAACTTTTGCAACTATTTTGTGTAATTGTCTTGTTTCTTTTGTTTGCGGCATTAACCCATATATGCATCAACATTGACTTCATACATTGAACCATGCAAGCTAGGTCACAAGATGGTCGCCATTTATCATTCAGTGTTAGAGTTGATGAGGTAATTGATTGGTTTTCCTTCAAACAGACAGTTAACTTGTTTTGGTGATTAATTATTTCATTATATTGAAAATCTCTTTTCAAACAGGATGATGACAAAAGCGGCAAGCTAAGGGTGTGGGTTGCAGACGTCGAATCTGGAGAAGCTAGACCACTTTTTGAATCTCCTGAAATATACTTAAATGCTATCTTTGACAGGTTAAAAATGAAACCATATAATTGTATCCCTGCCATCTTACTCTATTCGTACTTCTAAGTGACATTATCTCTGTTGTTGCAGTTTTGTATGGGTTAACAATTCTACTTTGTTAGTTTGCACTATCCCTGTATCACGTGGAGCTCCACCACAGAAGCCATCTGTTCCATCTGGTCCAAAGATTCAGTCCAATGAGACAAAGAATGTGGTCCAAGTGAGAACTTTTCAGGATCTGCTGAAAGATGAATATGATGCCGATCTATTTGATTACTATGCAACCTCCCAGCTTATGCTGGCCTCTTTGGATGGAACAGTGAAGCCAATTGGCCCTCTTGCTGTGTATACATCTATTGATCCATCACCAGATGATAAATATTTGATGTTGTCTTGTATTCGCCGTCCATATTCCTATATTGTACCTTGTGGAAGATTTCCAAAGAAAGTTGAATTATGGACTGTAGATGGGAAATTTATTAGAGAACTTTGTGATTTGCCCCTTGCTGAGGACATTCCAATTGCAACGAGCAGCATACGCAAGGGAAAACGTTCAATCTATTGGAGACCAGACAAACCTTCAATGCTGTGTTGGTATGTGGAAAATTATTTTAAGCATTACTTATATCAGTTTAAAAGGCAGTCTGTTCAATTATTTACAGATCTACCTTAGTGCTCAGTTGTTTTCAGTGATTAGTTATACCTTCTTTTGCATCTACGCTAATTAGTGTATTCATGAATTCATGAACTCCACATCATAAAACAACTTAAAATAATAATGTATGAACTCTTTTATCCTAAAATGTTTATTTTTGTATGGTCACTTGAATTAAGTGACAATACGGGAAGAAATAGGGAGGTGCATGGAAATATAAAGGGAACTAAAAAGGGTGTCCTTCAATCTCATCTGTCAGTTTAGGTTGTTTGGATGGTTTCACAGAGCCTGACCTTTCATCAAGAGGACATACGATGATTAAGATGATGTATGGTACTTTTTTGTGGTATATGGTTGTATTTTTGTCCCTCTGGATTCTGGTCTCAAAAGTGTGTGATCTTTGGATTGATGTAGTCAAACTTTGTATCCTTGACTATTAGGCACATGGAAATGATGTAGATTTTTCTCAAAACATACCTGCACAATGTTACAGTTTCTATAGGTTTTATAAATAATATTATAATATAGATCAATGGACACAGTTTGCCTTTTGGGGTTCCAAAAACATCATTCTTTGTAAGAATGCCAACTTTGTTGCAGCCATAATTTTGTTCTGCCTTCTGTTCTGATTATTTAACAGATACGGTATGATATGGTTTTTCTGCCATCCATACTTTTGCTTAAAAATCTTATTGAATAATTTTTACTTGAATTGATTTCTCTGAAAATCTATCCTTTTAGTATAATATATTTTTTGTTGTCTGTTTTGCTTGTTTCGATGTTTTACTAAACCATTAACGTATTTACCACAGCTAAAGTTGTTGTGGTCAATGTAAGATTGTGACCATAACTAGTGTTCAGCATGCTCACATTATTAAGGGCTCCCGCAAAGATGCTTCTCCCATCTCGATTTGCCTGATGCTATCTTAATGAATTGTTTGATGGAATTTTTCTGGGTTATTGGTGCTGTGGTGCATTCAAGCATTGTTAATTATTAGATTTTCTTATTTACAAACTTCGCTCTGATGGTATGAGTCATGCACTTATACCTTTTTGGGCTGTTTAGGGCATTCATACACTACGTTTCCTTCAAATTAAGGATGTATTCATTTGTCTTGATATGGTATGCAATTATTTTTACAAGTTTTTTCTTTATCCTCTTTTTGTCAGGGTGGAGACACAGGATGGTGGAGATGCTAAAGTAGAAGTTTCACCGCGTGACATAGTTTACATGGAAAATGCTGAGCCTATAAATGGTGAACAACCAGAGGTCCTACATAAACTTGACCTCCGATATGCGTATGTCCTTTGAACTAAACTAGCATACTTTAGAAGGATCGATAAGCTTTGCTTTACTTCACTTGATATCATGGTTAATCTTTCTGCATTTGACATTGTCACGATATCAAAATAATATAAATGTAAACTAATGCCATTCGAATATATATATGAAGTAATATCATCCAGAGAAAAATGCTTATGATGCTCTCTTTTATGTGCCTACTGCCTAGTAACTAATTCCCCACACTGCGTTGTTTTCATATTTTGTTCCTTTTGGTGCAGAGGGACCTCCTGGTGCGATGAATCCCTTGCTTTGGTTTATGAATCTTGGTATAAAACTCGGAAAACAAGAACATGGGTGGTATCTCCTGATAAAAAGGATGTCAATCCACGGATTCTATTTGATAGATCTTCAGAAGATGTATACTCAGATCCTGGTTCACCAATGCTGCGAAGAACTGCCATGGGAACATATGTTATTGCAAAGATTAACAAACAAGATGAAAGTACTTACATCTTGTTGAATGGAATGGGTGCCACACCAGAAGGAAATGTTCCATTCCTTGATTTGTTCGATATGTATGTTCATACACATCAACCAATTCTATTTACTATCAACTCAATGTCACTGTATCATGTTTGTGCCAATTGATGCCTTTGTTTTTACAGAAATACTGGAAGTAAAGAGCGAATATGGGAAAGTGACAAAGAAAAGTACTATGAAACTGTTGTTGCACTGATGTCGGACAAAACTGATGGTGAACTGCCCCTTGATCAGTTAAAGATACTTACTTCAAAAGAATCAAAAACAGAAAACACGCAATATTACTTGCAAATTTGTCCAGCGAAGAAGAAAGTTCAGATCACAAATTTTCCCCATCCATATCCTCAGCTTGCTTCTTTGTATAAGGAAATGATCAGATACCAGCGGAAGGATGGGGTTCAACTTACAGCAAAATTGTATCTACCTCCAGGTTATGATCCATCAAAAGATGGACCTTTGCCCTGTTTAGTTTGGTCCTATCCTGGTGAGTTTAAAAGCAAAGATGCTGCCGGACAAGTTCGTGGTTCCCCTAACGAGTTTCCAGGGATTGGTGCTACATCCCCTCTGCTTTGGTTGACTAGAGGGTATTAGTTCTCTTCTTGCTGTTCAATACTATTCATACCATTTATTTTCAATTTCCGTTTCTCAGGGACAGAACAATTTTTTCTGCTCCTTTAACTTTCACAGATCCCAATGCATGTCTTCCAAATGTGTTTTTCGCTATCACATACTCTCACTCAGCCCTTTGGCTTGCAGATTTGCTATTCTGTCAGGTCCAACTATCCCGATTATTGGTGAAGGTGATGAAGAGGCCAATGACAGGTGTTTTTGCTGCTTCTGCTCTATCCCATTTCCTTCTGTGTGATTAGAAAAGTTTTTACTTTTCTACATTTGTGCCATAGTATATATCATTTCGATATTGCAAACTATTTTGTAGGTATGTTGAACAACTAGTAGCTAGTGCAGAGGCTGCAGTTGAGGAAGTTGTTAGGAGAGGGGTGAGCCTTTCTATTTGTTTGTGCAATTATAAATATAAATGAATATTATTTTCAGTTGGGTTTGTAGTAGTCAGTCACACATGGCTCACCTGTGAATGCTTTTAGCCTTTTACAGTCTCTTTGTAAAGTTCATACATGTAACATCTCCATTTCTCTTTAAAGTTAAAATGTTCATCTATCCTAGGCAGTTTTTTCAAAGAGTGGAGTGTGATCTTTTTTCTAACTGTTTATTAGGTGGCTCATCCTGATAAAATTGCTATTGGTGGTCATTCATATGGTGCATTCATGACTGCTAATCTCTTAGCTCATGCTCCTCATCTTTTCTGCTGTGGGATTGCTCGTTCTGGAGCTTACAACAGAACACTAACTCCATTTGGGTTTCAGGTAGGCATCACTAACGCTGATTATGTAACTGCTCATATGGTGCATAGTCTTTGAGACTTTCTTAACAGCTCACATTTTTCTGCAGAATGAGGACAGAACACTCTGGGAGGCGACTAACACTTACGTCGAGATGAGTCCTTTCATGTCAGCCAACAAAGTCAAGAAACCAATTTTACTTATTCATGGAGAGCAGGACAATAATTCTGGAACGCTGACAATGCAGGTAAAGTGCAAAGCCACTGCCTATTTTAGCCTGTGGGACTCCAGTTGCTCCACAGAAAATTTAGAAGTTTCTAGCTTTTATCTTTTAGGCGTGTGTAGTTTATTTTACCAGCTATTGCTTTCCATGTTGAATGTCACACATGTGACCAGAACCTTTACAGTGATAGATATAATTATATAAATACATTGTGACTAGACCTTAAGAAATATTGAATTATCATTCCAGTTTACCTGATATTTCATTTTGCGTATCCTATTGTTTCCTGCATTGTCTTTGAGGAATTGTGAATTTATGTTCTGTGTTCCTGGTCAGTGGGTTATTAGTACTCTACGCTCCCATTGTTTAGCTAATGACTTTGTTTTCTCTATTTTTTTTTTGTGATATTTATTTTACAGTCAGACCGATTCTTTAATGCCTTGAAAGGTCACGGTGCACTATCTCGTTTGGTGATACTCCCTTTTGAAAGCCATGGGTACTCTGCAAGGGAGAGCATCATGCACGTCCTTTGGGAAACTGATAGGTGGCTGCAGAAGTACTGCATAAACAGTACTGGCAGCACTGGTACAGATCCAGGGGCTGACAGTGAAAACAAAACATTGTCAGCTAGTGGTGGTGGAGCAGCTCTTGAAAATCTAAGTCTCGAGGGATCCTCGTTAATACAACGATCGCTTCTATGGTAAATTTTCTTTAGTTTTTTTTTTTATTTTCTTATGAAGAGAAAATCCACTTTGTTGCTTATTGTGGCTAGGCACCCTTGATGCTGTGTTTTGTTTTTCGTGTGCCATTACAAGGCATACATATTATTATTAAGTTGCATGCACGTACCAGTTCACCCAAAAGTCTACTCTAATTGGAAAGGGTGGGCAACATGCTTAGGCCTTAGACGTGGGATAGAAGTACGTGGGCGATTTATTTAACTGCGTCGGACAGGATTTGAATCCGTGACCTCAGGTTGTGATAACATATTAAGTTTCATGCACCTAGCAATTTATTCAAAAGGAACTGATGAGGAAGGACGAGCAACACACTTATACAGTTATACTTTCCCAACACATGTACACACACCACATGTGCACACATGAGCACATCCCAGCCTGAGGACGACGATTCGACAAATTTCCCACTGAGGTGAACACTTCTGTGTGTAAACCTTAAATGTGGACACTTGGATTTGGTGGAACTGTACACCCATGCTGGTTTTAGATTTGTGTTGCAATGTTTTAGCAATATTTACGCGGTCAAGAAGATGACAGGATATTCTCTTCATTTTGTTCAGATCAAGTTTCTTCACTTGGCAAATCATCTCTGGACAGAATGTACAGGCCCAAAAGAAATTCAAAAACTGCTGGTGTTCTTGTACCAGAACTGGTGCTCCTTCCAGAGAAGACTTGATTTCATTTTGCTATTATATTTGATTGGATTTATGCAGGAGCTAATTATCTCACTGGTATTTACCACAGTGTGGGAAGACCTTATTGCACCCTGATTGATTTCACTCGATTGTATTCTGTTGGTAGAGGCCAATTAAACCCTTAAATTAACCTGGTTAACGGCTGTGTAAATGAACAGGTATAGACTATGAGACAAGTGAATACTAGGCCTGTGGTCATGTGATCCGTTTTCTTGAACTTGATAGTCATTGCTGTATGCTATTGTTTTAACAGCAAAATAAATTATTGATGGACCCAAAGCATCTCTACATTCTACTTATACGAGACTGGCTGTTGTACCCCCTGATGCTTCGAACCTAGATCCAACAAAATATGAGAAAAATTCACCATTTGAGCCCATCGTTGTTTTCTGATCGGGGAATGTAACACAATAATGTTCGACGAGATTGAGAAGTGTAACACGGCCAATCAGATCAGTGATTTTTCTACAGTTACAGCAATTATCATTTTCTGTAGGTCAGATCTAGAAAAAACGGACGCTTATTTCGATTATAGACAACTTGTTCTGAACATTCGTATTATTGAAACATAAAATATACTATCAAAACATTTGGTTTTTTTGTTGAAATATGATGTTCTGCTAACGAAACATGCAACATGAAGCCATAAAAAAAGTAAAACAAATGTTAAAACATGCCATTAAATGTGTTCAAATATATAAAAAAAACTGATGAAACATGACAAAAAAACTCATGAAACATATTGAGACATAGTCGGTCAGTGTCGGAACATATTAAAAGAATAGTTGTAACATGCTAAAAAGAACGTTGAAACATGTTGAAATGACCGATAAAACATGCAAAAAACGGCTGAAAACACCATGTTCCATATTGAATTGCTCACTCTAATACAAAGCTAGATGCTTCGCAAAAACAAAAGCGATGTTTTAACAAGTAAAAAAGAATTCCATACGTGCAAGTGTGATGTTCTGAAGAAAAAAAGTTATGGCACAGCTCCTCTTCACCTTCTTTCTCAAATGTGACAGAGAATGTTGTAGGTGCATGAGAGAGATAGTGTTGACGGTTGAGATATCGATCTCAAGTCGCTAAGGTTCTTTAAAAGTGAGATGGGAGACACACCGAACAACCACGAACAGCAACGAACAGGAGATAGCCCTACGTCCAGCCTTTCTTATATATCAGAGATGATTACAAGAGGTGGCTCGGCGAGACAAACAAGTCTCGGCGAGATTATGGTGTACGAGTGCGATAATGCGAAGGTCAGATGCGCTATCAGATGCTAAGACGTAAACTCGATGCCAGATGCCCCCTCAACGCCGTAGGGGCTCTGTTTATATAGTGTGGAACAAACCGACCTACCGCGGGAATATCGGGCCGGGCCAACTACGAGATCGTAACGAACTCGACATGCCAAATATATCCCGAGGTAGATAAGGCATACTCCAAATCTTGGGGATCACGACTTCTATTCCAATCCGGAAAACCAACGTCCGGGTCTTCACGTAGCCGTGCAGAACTCCTGTTCGAGACGGACTCAAACATGATTCCTTGGCCATTACGCACCATACCAGCCAGAAAGCTGTTCGGCAGGATGCACATGGGCCAGATAAAACCTTCTAGGGAGCTGGGCCCTAATAGGCTGTTCGATTGGACCGTCAGGGAGTGGGCCGTGAATCTATCCTCGACAGATAGCATAGAGAGCAATAGCATGATCACGTGCACAACCAGCACGATGTAGAGAGAGAGGAGGAGGAGGGGCGGCTCCGCGAGCTGATGGTGGTGATAGCAGAAATGGGGAGAGAGAGGAGAGATGGAACGGTTGGCAAAAGAAATGGTGATAAGATTTTGTGTGGCTAGGGTACATTAACGAGATGGGAGGGGTGTTCGATTCAGCTGGACACCCAATTCTAAGAAATAACAATAAAAATAATGGAAAAAGAGCTCATATCATCTAGAAAACAAAAAAATGTAAATATAAACTACAAAAAAAATATACATAACTAAAATTCAAAAAAATAATAGAAAGAGCCTATTTTCATGACAAGAAAGGAAAAGAAATCCAAATTTAATATAATAAAAAATATGAAGACTTAAAACGTAGGAAGAAAAAATTATGTGAACATATGTATTTAGCAAACCTATATAGTAATAAAGCATAAAAAACTAATGAATAAAATAGATAATTTGTGTATAGTAATTTATACTAAAAATGTACCTTGACAAGGAGTACAAATTTAGTTTTACTAGCATGTAACTTTAAAGTGTCGGATAGTTAAAAAAAAAGTTAGGTGTCTAAGAATTAGCGAATATGTATTTTTAATTGTCAAAATCTCCGTGCGTAATCAAGTATATGAGGCGGCCCAAAACGAAATCGACCACGCGATATAAAATTGATGTGCAATTTTCAGGAAGGCACAATTAATGCAGTACGTCCACTTCAGCACCTAGCCGTCACTAGTGAGCATGCAAGAGATACATCCGTCGTATGATGTACACATCATATTCATAGCTCAGCAGAGGCATCAGGCATGAAACGAGACTCTCTATTTTCGGTATGATACGGACGCACGAAACATGCATGAGAGCAGCAAATAAAGTGAATAACCGAGGCCGTGCAACTGCATGCTGCTAGTCTACTATATATACCCCCTTCGTGTCCGTTCCAGAGCTCATCAAGCAGCTCGAACACTCCTGTGATCCACTGCCACTGCCGCTGCCATTTCTTGTGCTTCGGAGTTCGGAGCTAGCTGCAATGGAGGCCCAGAACATGGAGGTTGCCGCCCTGGTTGAGAAGATCGCCGGACTCCACGCCGCCATCGCCAAGCTGCCGTCGCTGAGCCCGTCCCCCGACGTCGACGCCCTGTTCACGGACCTCGTCAAGTCGTGCGTCCCGCCGAGCCCCGTGGACGTGACCAAGCTCGGCCCTGAGGCGCAGAGGATGCGGGAGGAGCTGATCCGCCTCTGCTCCGACGCCGAGGGCCACCTCGAGGCGCACTACGCCGACGTGCTCGCCGCCTTCGACAACCCGCTCGACCACCTCGCCCGCTTCCCTTACTACGGCAACTACGTCAACCTGAGCCGTCTCGAGTACGAGCTCCTGGCACGCTTCGTGCCCGGCGCCGCTGCGCCGGGCCGCGCCGCGTTCGTCGGGTCGGGCCCGCTGCCGCTCAGCTCGCTCGTGCTCGCCGCGCGCCACCTGCCCACCACGCTGTTCGACAACTACGACCGGAGCGCCGCCGCCAACGACCGCGCCGGGAGGCTGGTCCGCGCCGACGAGGGCGTGGGCGCGCGCATGTCGTTCCACACGGCGGACGTCGCCGACCTGACGAGGGAGCTCGGCGCGTACGGGGTCGTTTTCCTCGCCGCGCTCGTCGGCATGGCGGCCGAGGAGAAGGCCAAGGTGATAGCCCACCTGGGTGCGCACATGGCCGACGGCGCGGCCCTCGTCGTGCGGAGCGCGCACGGGGCGCGCGGGTTCCTCTACCCCATCGTTGATCCCGAGGACATTGCGCGGGGCGGGTTCGATGTGCTGGCTGTGTACCACCCCGACGACGAGGTGATCAACACCGTCATCATTGCGCGCAAGGCGGAAGGCGCGCGCGCCGGTAGACTCCAGAACGGACGCGGCACGGCGCCGGTGGTGAGCCCGCCGTGCAAGTGCTGCAAGGTGGAGGCGGGCGCGCACCAGATACGGGAGGAGTTTGCCGCCAAGGAGCTGTCCATCTGACGGGACGACGCCCGGCGAGAGATGACTGCCCAATATTTTTGCAGTGTGCTGTTTTTCTGGCGTGATTTGTCGTTTGTATTTTGGTCATGACGTACTATTTGTTTGGTGTTCAAGCGTACATGTCAGGATGCATCGAAAGTTCGGTGTGTATAAGGCACGTATGATCGATGATGGTCAGTCAATGTGAAAAGAAAGCAATCATGTGTTGTGTGGCAGTCGGTCGGAAATAATAAATTCTAGTGGTTTCTTGATGATAGTATATTTTATATGGAGAATGGTTTGCTTTAAAAGTCTGACGCATCCGGACGCTAGTCCACTGTATCGAGCAACACATTCACTTTCATATCCGTCTTTTCCATCCAATATGCGTACCTTTCCTTCACACCATTCACTTCTTGTTTGGTCGGGCATCTTTCTTCCTCTTCTATGTGACAATCTCTCTCCCTCTACCCATCTCTCCATCTAGACCATGGAAATTGGAAAACCTGTGTTCCTCTCTTAATCCCACATCTCTATCTCTCGCAAGTATGAAATCGTCTCTCCCCCTCTCTTTCCCCTCACCCCCCTCCAAACTCTCATGCAATGCTTGGTGGAAGTGGTGGGCATGG
Source organism: Raddia guianensis (assembly GCA_036346415.1). Taxonomy (NCBI): domain Eukaryota; kingdom Viridiplantae; phylum Streptophyta; class Magnoliopsida; order Poales; family Poaceae; genus Raddia; species Raddia guianensis. The sequence goes on from CM070536.1 coordinate 17,586,075, forward strand.
GGAAGATGTACAATGTAGTGGCTTGAAACATCACACATGTTAGTACGAAACATCTCATTTATTTGCTTTGGTGAAACATTCATTTTTTTCTTATGTTCCAGTACCAAAACATCCTAATTTCTCTTATGAAACATTGTATATGTCTTTGTCAAACATCTCGTTTGCTCTCGCAAAACATATTACTTTAGGTTATGTTTCTGTCGTCGCCTCAAATTCCATACCTTGTGTTCTGCACTAGTCCCTAGGTCACAAAGTTAGTTCTCATGATTACATAGTTGTTTCATTGCATACATGCGGAAATCTTGCACAAATACATCTGAGTTTTAAATTTGTAGGCTAATAAGCATACCGAATGGCCGACCGACCAAGTATCTTAACATAAGTAGCAAGATCCAAGTATGATTAGTCGCGAAAGTGGAAAAACTCTAAAAGTTAACGACAGTAACTATGTAATCCTACAAATAACCAGAGCGACACACTATTCATCTTCCCTGGTCTATATACTTGGGGTCTCTGTCTTCGTGACACTCCTAGGAGTATTGGTCATTGTCTCCATCTAAAAGGGTCCATATGGTTTACCAGCCACTCGACCCGAGGAAGCATATGATCTCAAATTCTCTTTGCTTGAGGCAGATTTCCACAAAGCTTTCGACAGCCCGAATAAGAGTGTATTTTTCGTAACAAGGTCAGGCTCAACCCCTTCATCTTTAATCTTATTATACACATCCATTACCCCACCACAATCGTCAAGCATGCAATGCCAAACGTACGCATCGGGTTTTAACCCATTATCAGATAACACGGTAAGAAGCCTCGTGGCCTCGCGCAGGTTACCACCGCGACACACCGCATCGATAAAAATTGTGTAGGTAACAAGGTTGGGTTGGATAGACAGCTTGTGCCTAACCTCTTCGATGAAATGATTTACAGAACTCACAGGCCCTGGCAACCTTCCCTTCCCTAGAAAGTGTTGAGTACATGTATAGGAATAGTCTGGTTCAATAAGCCTGACCTGGAAGTAACAAGCAAGTCAATTAAATGCATCCCAACCCCCTCCGGGGGCGCAAGGCTCACTACATTTTCTATTCTATTGCGCAGTAAGTGCGCAATCAAACTCCACCTGTGAGTTAACACTGAACATATTGCATATAGTAATAGAGACTCTAAGGGAAGGTTGGAGGTTTATCTTTGTAAAGCCAAGTTTCAAAGTTTATGGATCCATCATGGACTCTAGTTCAATCTTTAAAGGGGTTGTCTCGTACTGGATTAATTGTGTCATTACTATATTCTCAATCCACCAACATAACTAAAATCATATGCAGCTAGCGGTCACTCGACCGGATATCTCGACATCTCTTCAACCATAGCCCTTCTGTAACTTTCATTCAACCTTTGCCATCTTTATGCGGGATTAGACATTCCCATGGTAAACCACACACCATGAAGTGTCCAGTCTTATCTAGTTGGGTTGTCGATCCTCCCTAGACTCATAGCTCCTAGAGGTGTGTCGACTGGATCACCTTGATGTCTGCTCTTGGCCACATGTTCGTTAGGTTGGGACTACTCTAGCAAAGCATCCTCCATGGATCATGGTGTTGATCTCCACCTCCGCACTACCGCGCGATGGATACGCATTGTGTTGAAACCATTGCTCATAGATGAATGGCAGCATGTTCCTACTATGTGTATTACTTCGTGCTCCCACTAGGTCCATCCCCGACACCTCATTCATCTATGCAACGTCTTCTTAATGCTCCTGCCTTGATTCCTCATAGTTCTCAATCCAAACAACATGGTATACTAGATCTATCTCCACAAGGCTGGACTCTGCGGGTCCCATAGATAGATCAATCACAACCAACTAGTTTATTCCAATAATTATAGCATAAGGAGTGTCTCCGATGAGGTTTAACTCATCGGGTATGCTTTGACTACCGACTAAATCATGAACTATGACTTAAGTATATCTAAGAAAGGTTTTACAAAAAAACAAAATCTATATTTAAGGTGATTAATGTGGCGACAAAATGAGAATGACTAACAAGGTATTCATAGGGTGAAGCAATCATTGAGGATAATGAACATAACAAAGGACAACATGCATAGAACATGATTCACAATGTAGGTAATTAAAATAATTAGAGCATGAAATTTTTAATAAAACAATATAGCATTTATAAAACTGGGTAGCGATATGATATGTTAATATTAACTCATGTTGGTGTGGTTTGTGGTCGTCTCTCGTGGATCCTCGAGGCGCCCTTCCAAATCCTCGGCGTCTAATTACAAGATTTATGATAATATATAAAGAAATGCAGTAAAATAGAATTATTAATGAAATGTAGGCACTCTTTGGTTCGCGGTTCTGGTACAGTTCTTCTTCAGTTTGCAAAATTTACTAATGGGATTTTTCTCAAAGATTTTAAAAATATTTTAAAATGTTTTCTTAGTTTTTCGAGTCTCTTTTTAAAAGCACTCAACTCTTTAAACTACAACCAAAATTAAATCACAACCAGGAATCAAAGAGGGCCTTGGTCGCATTTACACTCCAAGTTTTGGAGCACGTCAATCCTATCACAAAACAACTTTTATGCCAAGTCCGACTAGTTAAGAAAGTCTCGAGAACTCGATCGTACAGGCAAAATAGCATCACAGGTACATAAGGTTTGTTGGACTTCTCGCTTACATACATCAGCTATGAAACTAGGCATTACTAAGTGTACATGTTGGCTTCTCGTCTCATGACAGGTCCCAACCGTTTATGTCAGGTGGTTTCAGTGTTCGCAGCCCACCAGCTCAGAGCACACGTGGCTCAGTATTTGCATTCTGGCCCCTGTAATCGATAGAAAATTGCGCTTGTATGCTGCTTTTTCATCCAATATGCAACATAGATTTTTTTTCATGTATGCTGCTTTTTCATCCAATATGCAACATAGATTTTTTTCATGTATGCTACTTGTATGATGTTGCAATATCCCTTCCATATCTATGTTGCATTATGTGACAAATCGATCAATTGGCTATTGAATGATGCTTGTATCATGCTTATTACTGCATTGTTTTAATCTACAGGATGTATACTGCTATTATATTAGAAAATGTTAAACTGATAGGACTCTCATAAAAAATCTACTACATCTATGGTTTTATTTGACCAGCTGTTAAATGTACAAGTGCTTTTATACAAATGTTTTACTACAAGCGCAATTTTCTATCGATTACAGAGGTCTGAATGCAAATATTGAACCATGTGTGCTCTGAGTTGGTGGCCTGCGGACACTGAAACCACCTGACGTAAGCGGTTTGGACCTGCCATGAGACGGGAGCCAACATGTATATATACTCAGTAATTCCTAGTTTCATAGTTGATGTATCTAAACGAGAACTTCAGTCAACTTTATGCACCCATGATGCTATTTACTCGAACAAAATGCCACATCTTCGCCCCTGCCGCTGCCACGCCAGTACGCCACCCATGCAAAACCTTGGCCGTCGGCGCCAACCCAGCCGTGCCCGCTGTGACGCTGTCCCACCACCTTAGTCCCTTCCAGCTCGGCAGAGTGGATGCATGAAACCAGCCTGCTTGTCGGTATAATACAGACGCATGAAGCGCGCCACTAGTGAGCCTTTTCCAAGGCTTCCTGAATCAGTCCAGGCGTGCAAATCGATGATGAGATGAGCAGCAAATATAACCGACGCCGTGCATCTGCATCCTGCTATATATACCCCCTTCGAGTCCGTTCCAGGGCTCATCAAGCAGCTCGAACACTCCTGTGATCCACTGCCACTGCCACAGCCACTGCCATTTCTTGTGCTTCGGAGCTCGGCCTTGGTAAGGATCGGAGTAGCAAGGAGCTGCAATGGAGGCCCAGAACATGGAGGTTGCCGCCCTGGTTGAGAAGATCGCCGGACTCCACGCCGCCATCGCCAAGCTGCCGTCGCTGAGCCCGTCCCCCGACGTCGACGCCCTGTTCACGGACCTCGTCACGTCGTGCGTCCCGCCGTGCCCCGTGGACGTGACCAAGCTCGGCCCTGAGGCGCAGAGGATGCGGGAGGAGCTGATCCGCCTCTGCTCCGACGCCGAGGGCCACCTCGAGGCGCACTACGCCGACGTGCTCGCCGCCTTCGACAACCCGCTCGACCACCTCGCCCGCTTCCCTTACTACGGCAACTACGTCAACCTGAGCCGTCTCGAGTACGAGCTCCTGGCACGCTTCGTGCCCGGCGCCGCTGCGCCGGGCCGCGCCGCGTTCGTCGGGTCGGGCCCGCTGCCGCTCAGCTCGCTCGTGCTCGCCGCGCGCCACCTGCCCACCACGCTGTTCGACAACTACGACCGGAGCGCCGCCGCCAACGACCGCGCCGGGAGGCTGGTCCGCGCCGACGAGGGCGTGGGCGCGCGCATGTCGTTCCACACGGCGGACGTCGCCGACCTGACGAGGGAGCTCGGCGCGTACGGGGTCGTTTTCCTCGCCGCGCTCGTCGGCATGGCGGCCGAGGAGAAGGCCAAGGTGATAGCCCACCTGGGCGCGCACATGGCCGACGGCGCGGCCCTCGTCGTGCGGAGCGCGCACGGGGCGCGCGGGTTCCTCTACCCCATCGTTGATCCCGAGGACATCGCGCGGGGCGGGTTCGACGTGCTGGCCGTGTACCACCCCAACGACGAGGTGATCAACTCCGTCATCATCGCGCGCAAGGCGGAAGGCGCGCGCGCCGGTAAACTCCAGAACGGACGAGGCACGGCGCCGGTGGTGAGCCCGCCGTGCAAGTGCTGCAAGGTGGAGGCGGGTGCGCACCAGATACGGGAGGAGTTTGCCGCCAAGGAGCTCTCCATCTAACGGGACGACGCCCGGAGAGAGATGACTGCCCAGTATTTGCATTGTGCTGTTTTTCTTACGTGATTTGTCGTTTGTATTTGGTTTGATGTTCAAGCGTATGTCTTAGGATGTGTCGAAAGTTCGGTGTACAAGGCACCTATGAGGATGGTCATACAATGTGGGAAAGAAAGAATACTATGTATTATGTGGCAGTCGGGAATAATAAATTATAAACCTTTTTGTGGTATTTTTTTTATGGTACATTAGCTGGAAGACTGTTGAGAGAATTCTCTATATATCAGTGGAAAAGTTTTAAATTTTCAAACTGCAATTGAAAATTCTCTCTTTTCTTGCATACCACTCGTTTAAGTTTTTTCTTCCCTTTGTACCACTCAAGCGGTAAAGAATATAACGGAGTTACAAAACGACCATTATGCCCATGCCTTTTTAATACTTTACATAAAAAAAATTATAAAAAATAGTATAAAATTCATTTTAAAAATGAAAAAATATAGGAAAATGCTTTGCAGCGGACGTCCGACGCGTCGGACGCAGCGCGGCCCAGCATGCAACACACGCGTCGTGGTCCAGCAAGCAACGCACAGACGACGCTGATGCACTTCGCTGCTAGCAAAAAAAAACATTTCATTTTTTGTATTTAATTTTCTTATTTTTGTCTCTATTTTATATGGAGTCCAAACTGCATAGAACAAATTTCATAATTCATGTAAAATCCTAATAAACTCATTTTAAATAATTTCTAAATTTCTAAAAAAAATTTCATTAGCCAAATTATTTCAACAGTTTATACAGATTGTTTCCAATAGGCTAAACTAGTTGTTTCAGCATGCTAGACATATTGTTCCAATAGAAAAACTAATTGTTGCACTTGGCTAGACATATCGTTCCAGTAGACTAAACTAATTATTTCAACACACCAAAAATATTGTTCCAATAGGCTAAACCAATTGTTTCAACAAACTAGATAGATTGTTTCAACAGGCTAAACTAATTGTTTCAACATGCCAAACATATTGTTCCAACAGGCTGTACAAATTATTTCATCAGGTTAAATAAATTGTTTCAATAGGCTAAACTAGTTGTTTCAGCAGCTATATATATTGTACCAATAGACTAAACCAATTGTTTTAGCATGCTATATATATTGTTCCAATAGGCTAAACCAACTGTTTCACTTGGTTATACGTCCACTAGGTAAAAGTAATTGTTTCAGCAGGCTAGCCATATTGTTTCAATAGGTTAAATTAATTGTTCCATTAGGATAACAAATTGTTTCAGTAACTTTTTATAGCAACATTGGTCTTGTTTTGTTCGTAAAAATGCGAGGAACGCAGCGGTGCAAATGGTTCATGCATTGGAGTAACTAGTCAAAATCTATGGTCGTCGAAATAAAAACTAAAAGGAATCTTTTCGCTTACGTCATCGCTGACGTCATTGCATGCAAATAGGGAGCGTTACGGCAGACTTCGAAACAATGGCGGGAGAAGTTTGTTTTGGTGTGAGACGCAGAATTTTTCAGCTGCTGTGCATGGTTGGTGCGTTGGACTTGGCCGACGCAGTGTCCGCGCGTCGGACGTCTGTCCCCAAGTCCAAGCCAAAAATATATAGATTCATAAAATTATGTATAGCCAGATTTGAAAGTAAAATTTAAAACTTTGTGGATGCAAATTTATTTAAAAAATAATCAAAACTACCATGCCTCATGAAAAAGAAGAACAAAAGCTGAAAATGTCAAATGTTACGAATATTTGAATAGCAAGTAAAAGTTGATTTTACATAAATTAAAAAAATTAAATTACTCAATTTGGAGTTAAAATGAAAGAGATATGATTTTTTTAAGTTTTAAACTGAAGGGGCATTTCAGACATTAAGCAACTTTTTAAAGGCTAAAACTAACGGACTTAGCAACTGTGCTACTAAGGGAAGAGAAAATTTGAACCACTTGCATGTAAGGGAAGAGAGAATTTTGAGCGCTAGATAGGGAATTGTAAAAATTTCTGATGGCATACAACCTCGCCAACCAAGCTTTGGTACCACTTGATAATGCGCATTATTTTGACCATATTCTTCTTCAAATCCGACGAATTTCTCGTCATGATCGACAACTGTGCTCATCGGGAAGGATGCACAACGCAGGAGTATGAGAGAGAAAAGGAAGCTCCGGCAAAGCGGTCGCCGACCGGCAAGAGGCGACAACCGCTGGCAAGCAGCGCATGGCGAGCTACTTATTTTTTTTCTACTTGTGTTGTTTCTATGGGGAAGCGAAAAGTGAGGAAGAAAGATAAGAATGAAAAACAAACCTCGCCGAGATCAAGATCAAGCTATCTAGATGAGAACAACCTTTGCTGAGAATAGACCTGATCATCCGTTGGGCTCGGGCGGGTTCGGGTCAGGTTTTCTAAAACCCGACCAAAAATTAACTGGCCCAAGCCCAACCCGACCCGGCGCACCGGGTCACAAATCCAAGCCTGAACCCAACCAGAAACCCAAAAACCCGAGCACGCACGGCTGTTTTTGCAATTTTTTTCCCAAACCCGATCCGACCCGACCCGATGGTCGTGCTTCAAATCGAGGCCCAACCCAACCCGATGCATTGGTTGCCCGGGCCGGGTCGGGTTTTTTCTGTTGGGTCGGGTACGTCGGGCCGGGCTACCCATGAGCAGGTCTAGCTGAGAATTGCGTTTGTAGAGGGTGTGTATGAGACTATGTGTCAATGGATGTGCATGTTAATTGAATGGTGTGTGATGTGGATGTGTTGGGATTGTAGGATTGTGTATCGTGTATTGTGTCACAAGGATCAATTAATATGGATGTATTTATAGTGTCGACGTGCCGGCTAATAGAACCTAAGTCATTGTAGTCCTTGCCAAATACAAGTCGAACTTGATCTCTAAGACGCCTTGAGTCCTTAGATATTGAAGCATTGTTTCCTTGGATAGCACGTTGATCATACAAACAATCTTGAGTCCTACATGAAAACTTAGAGATTTACATGGATCAGGTAGTTTCATATCGTTAGTGCATAAGATTTGCTATATCTGAAGCCTATGAGGGCCAGACGAGTTGGACCTCATGTCGGACAACATCTCGAGCCAAAGATAGCTGGGGAGTCCTTAGCTCGAGCCATAAGTAACTTAAGTTAAGTTAAAAGAAGCGCAAATATCTCCATAGAGGCAATATGAGCCCTTCTTAGGCCATGGTCTAAGACATCATTTTGGACCCATGAGGCGAGGTCGAATGATATCAACATGCGTAATCCAATTCCCAACACCTATGTGTTGGATGGAGAAGCATGATATACAAGATTATATATGTCGTTGCTTATTTGTTAGATTTATATATATATATATATATATATATATATATATATATATATATATATATATATTCAAAATATTATGAAATTTACGTAATTATTATGAAATGCCAAATTTGTATGGATCTTTCAAATTTTCAAAAAATAGCATTTTCTTAAATTTAAATCTTCTTAAAATTTCCAATATTTTTAGAAAATGTGTTGCGATCATTTGAATTCTTTTTTTGGTGGAATGTTGAGTTTTTTGGAAAAGAAACTTTTTTATGGACACTTTCTTAAATTCAGAGTTCTTTTTTTGGTGGAATGTTGAGTTTTTGAAAAAAAAAAAAAATTATGGACACTTTCTAAATTCAGAGTCTTGTCAAATTTTTAGAATTTCCAGAAAAATATGATACGATGATTCTAAATTTAACATTAATGTTTTGTAGACCATTGTCCAACTACGGTTCTATTTTTGGAAGAAAAAAGCGGATTCGAACCCCAAGGGGCGAGTTGAAAGTGGAAGCAGAAAACGAACCGAGCTAACTCTCCTGCTCAAATGGCCCCTGGCCCCTCGGAGGAGAAAACGGCGCCATTGGAAGCCCTCTTTGATAGCTTGTTTAGTTTTAGTTTAGTTTTTGTTGGTAAAATTTGACCACCTTTGAAAGTGGTATGAAAAGGCTAAATAAATTATTAAAAAAAAATTGAGATCTTTGAGAAACACCCTACAAAGTTATAAAAAAAATATTTTCAAAAAATAAAGTGAATGGTGTATATAAAAATAACAAAAGTTACAATCCCAACAAAAACTAAACTAAAACAAGGTATCAAAGAGGCCCGGAATATAGGACGTGTTTGGTTGCTAACCATGGCTCGCCGATCCGGCCGACGGCGCGCCAACAAATTTGGAGGCAGTTTGGTTCAACGCCAATCCACGGCGAACCAACGCACGCCAACGAATTTGATCTCGATTTCAATGGGGCAGGATCGTTGGCGAGGACGAAGAAATCGGACGCCAACGCTCACCAACGCTTGCGCTAACGCACCGTCGTCGAAGGCTCGACGTGGATTGACACGACGGATGTGGGCTATGAACCAAACAAACCCATAAACCCAGGTGGGCGAGTCGACGACCAACCGAGCTAACGCTCTGCCTCGGATACGTGTATTCGCAAAAAAAAAAATGTATTCACCTGTTTTGAGTGGACAAACGGATTAAATTGGCAGAGACGATAGATATATTTGTGTGTGCCACTGTGCTCATGTGTCCCTTTCACATTTGTGAATGATGCAACATAAAACAAAAAAGATATATTTTAGTACGTGTAATGCCATGTGCATCTACAAAATTTTAAAGTCAAAATTAAAACTAAAAAATAGATAAGAGTTTGTCATAGAGACGAGGTCTATTGTTATTGAGCTGTACTGAACCTGTATATCTACATATCTTAGCGAGATAAAACATTTTTAAGAGCTTGTAAGAGCAAATTTGAGAAGTTGTTTTGCTTAATTTTAAATTTTTAAAAGATTTTATTGGTTGCTTTAAGATTTTTTGAAACGTTATCAATAAGTCCAACAATTTTGTCTAAAAAAAAAGTCCAACAATTTAGTCTTTTAAACAAACTATTTTACTAGCATACGCAGATAATGAGATACAATACGACTCAAGAATAACCTCTAAGGCCTCGTTCTTTTCAGCGTATTGTTGCGTTGACATAATAATGTAGCAAATTTGAGAGCCCTCGAAAAGAGGTCTAAACATTGTAAAAAAAATAATTAAAAATAGTTTTAGAATATTTGAAAAGACTACTAAAAGCCATAAAAAAATTGTTACGAATTATCACAACATATAGGCTATATAAAAATAATAAAATTTGTTATAGTAATACGCAACGGTAAGATACGCTGAAAAGAAAAAGGCCTAAGCCTCTACCTCTACAGGCGCTCATGGGTCCCACAATAATAAGTGTAATCACGATTCATGACTTTGAGAAGTTCTTAAATTTATGCCTCGAAATTGGTTCACTTTGTTTATGTTATTATTAAGAGCTTTTTCTAGTTGATTTCATGCTAAAAAAATGACTAAAAATTCAAATTAGTATTTTAGTTTAAAAAAAGTATAAACCACTCAAGCATGATGTATGTTTTGTCGTTGTATATGTTTTTTATTTTTAAGAAATTTATTTTTCATGTAAGAATAGAATTCACAAAATGAATAATTCAACAAGCTTGTCCCATACATACCTGTCCATTCCATCAACGGTATATAGTCCGAACGGTATAGATATTTCACGTGACACACTATAAGAAATACCATGAAAAATACATGAAATACTGATAAAACACCCTGTAAGACAATCTAAAACCATCGTAACACGCACAAACGACTTATGAAAAACGCTATTGCTATTTTGCAGGCGCCTGAAATTTACGATTTTGTGCAGGCGCTAAAAGTTCCAGTAAGTTTGTACTGTTTTTTCACATTTCTATTCACTGGAAGAAACGTTGTGAGAAAGTGAAATTTTTAGCGCGAGGGTTGTTTGCGCGTTTTGCTGTGTGTGGCGTCGCCGGCGATCGTCGCCCTCCGTGTAAATTACAAAATCGTGCAGACGCTAAAAGTTTCAGCAAATTTGTACTGTTTTTTCACTTTTTCATTCACTGGAAGGAACGTTTTAAGATGGTGGAAAAAAATTCTACAAGTAGGAGAGGAGGACTGTTGCGTGAGGGACCACGTTAAAAGCTGTTGTTGCATGTTACGCCTACAAAAAATGCTAAAATACAGACGCCTGCACAATAGCACGTCCCTATGAAAAACTACACGCGAAAGCACCTCAAACATATATACCGTTCGTTTAGTGTTTGTGTTCCACCTTTAGTCTGACCACGTGGCCCGACTGCCGACCCCAGGCATGGAAAAGTGAGAATACGCTTAGCGTTAAAAGCCGTATCCCCTGCTCCTGAGTTCGCAGGCGGCATCAGGTTCCGGTCTGCCAAAGCCGTGGTCCCCATCCTCTCTGACTCGCCGTTCCCACGTCCCCACCCATAATCACATCCCATTCCCATCCTCCCTCTCCTTCACGGGAACCACCGCACGCCGTGCCGCCGGCGTCCCCCACGGCTCCACTCCACGACACTCTCCGGCCAGCACCCCGGGACGGCGGGACCCAGCCTCAAAACGAATCGAGCCGTGGCGTGGCGCCAATAGCGACAACCCCCCCAAGATTCCCCTCCCAAAGTGGGAAGGAAATTTGTTGGCACCGAACAAGCCGTGGCACCCCTGCTGAGACGGCGACGCGTGGCTGCATCAATCTTGAAGCATAAAAATCCCCAAAACGCTCGCTCGATCTCCTCCCCCACCCCGTCTCCTCTCTCTCTTCCCTCCCAAATCGCTCACAAACCCTAGCCTGCTCCCATCCCGTCTGCTCAAGCCGTCGTCGCCGCCATGGGGTCAACCCCGCCGTCGCGCCCCGTGGTCTCCGTCCCCAAGCTGCGACGACCCTGCTTCACCATCGTGCGCAAGCTGTCCCCAAGCTGCGCTGCCCTCCTCCGCTGGGGGCGAGCTCCTGCCGTCGGCGAGGCCGCCGCGAAGAAGGAGCACGGCCACCGGCGCCGCTGCGAAGAAACACCTGGAGCTAGCTGACACAACCAAGGGAGCACGGCCACCGGCGTAGCCCCTTCTTCTCACTCGTCCGTTGGAGATCCAAGCTGCTCCCTCACGTCCCCAAGATCCTTCCCCTCTCGCAGTACCTCTGCTCCAATGCCAAAGAAAAGCTTCCGTTGGTGATATTCTCTGCAAACTGGTTCTTCCACAAGATTTGAAGATTGGGTCCCCCTGGTGCTTCTGTACTGATTCCCTGCCTGGAGCCTAGTTGTGTACAGCAGTGACAACATGACAGCAGTTTCAGAGTAAATTAGAGTGATAGCTCAGCTGTAATTGGCTCAAACAGAGTCATTCAAGTCTTGTAATCTGCTAGATTGGTCATCTAAACATGTCAATTTGTTGACCAGTTGTATCCTTGTTTGAATAAGCTGAAAATTGCATGAATTTGTATGGTTTTTTCTATGAATTTGCAATACAGCGCAAGAAGCATTTCAAAATTCAGATTTCTTGTGATACAACAGAAAAGGCTTCTTTATTGTATCTTTTAGTCTTGTAGCTTAAAAATGTATCTTGGCACTTTCTTTCAGATTAGTGGCAAGTTATTTGAAGAGAAATTTCCCCTGCCAAGTAAAACCTCTTAGTTATTTACATGCTATATGTTTGCCGATAGTGGAAAGCAAATTATTAATTCATACAAGTTGAGCATATGCATGACTTTTCTAAAAACATCTTAATAGAAAAGATGATCTGCTGCAAAAAGGCTGTATAATCATTATTTGCGACTAGCCATTTTGTAGTATCAAGTTCTGGTATCTTCTCTAGATATTTTAATCCAAGTTCTAATAACTGCACACATGCTTCATCTGTTTCTGCTCTGAGAATCTCTTGCATTGGTCATGCAGTTGGCAAGCTGTGGTTATGATGCCTGAAGGAGAAATACAAGAGTTGCCACATGCTCTTAAGAAAATGGAACCTGTAGATCGATTGGAGTTCAGCCAGGTTTTGACTATGAATGCACCTGAATTCTGTGATCTGAAATCGAACAAAAAGACTTCAAAGTCCAAACATAGGAATGCAACCACTGATATTTCTTTCATCTTTCATCATTTGCCACTCCGATAGACCAAAAACACATGGCAGCAAATGCCATTCAGATTTAGCTCAAGGAAATACAGCATCCAAGCAAGCTAATGCCATTCCAATAGACCATAAAATCTGTCATTCATATCAATTCAAGGAAATACAACATACACATGGCAGGATATTACAATTTAAATCTGGAGCATATTCGTAAGGTCAGCACATTTAAATCTGAAATGTACAAAATGTCAACATACACATGGCTGAATCTTCTTCTACATACAAGCTGCACATACTACATCCTTAATAACCATGAATCCTACTCTCAAATTGTACAGAAGCACCAGGAGGACCCAATCTTCAAATCTTGTGGAAGAACATCACCCAGTTTGCAGAGAATATCACCAACGGAAGCTTTTCTTTGGCATTGGAGCAGAGGTACTGCGAGAGGGGAAGGATCTTGGGGACGTGAGGGAGTAGCTTGGATCTCCAACGGACGAGTGAGAAGAAGGGGCTACGCCGGTGGCCGTGCTCCCTTGGTTGTGTCAGCTAGCTCCAGGTGTTTCTTCGCGGCGGCGCCGGTGGCCGTGCTCCTTCTTCGCGGCGGCCTCGCCGACGGCAGGAGCTCGCCCCCAGCGGAGGAGGGCAGCGCAGCTTGGGGACAGCTTGCGCACGATGGTGAAGCAGGGTCGGCGCAGCTTGGGGACGGAGACCACGGGGCGCGACGGCGGGGTTGACCCCATGGCGGCGACGACGGCTTGAGCAGACGGGATGGGAGCAGGCTAGGGTTTGTGAGCGATTTGGGAGGGAAGAGAGAGAGAGGAGACGGGGTGGGGGAGGAGATCGAGCGAGCGTTTTGAGGATTTTTATGCTTCAAGATTGATGCAGCCACGCGTCGCCATCTCAGCAGGGGTGCCACGGCTTGTTCGGTGGCAGGGGGTGCCAGCAAATTTCCTTCCCCCAAAGTGCGCCGTGCCGCTCGCCGAACCACCACCAAGATCCCACCAAGAACGCAGTTTTTTAATACTAAACCCTCTGCGCCGCCTGTACCGAAACCAGAAGGAGATAGAGTAACGAACAAAAAGGAGGAGCCCCTTGCCGCCGTGCGGTCTTCGGATCTTGCCGCTGCTTGGTCACCATGTGCGGTGCCTGCTGCGGCCGTCGCCGAGGCGCCGAGGCGGGGGTCGGCGGCGGCAGGGGGCCATGCGCGACCGTGCTCGCCGTCGCGGCCCTGGCGGCGGCGGCCGTGGTCGCGTTCCTGGAGGGCACCGCGGGCGGCGTCTCCTATGTGGGCGACGGGTGGTTCCACGAGTGCGCCAAGTGGGACGCCGAGGGCGGCCGGTTCTTGGCGTCCACCTTCCTCGGCGCCGGCGTGGCAGAGCTGCGCGCCGGCGAGGGGGAGGAGCGGGTGGTCGTGGCGGACCCCGACGCGGCCGGGAAGGTGGCGCTGGGGCTCGCCGTGGACGCGCCGAGGCGGCGCGTGCTCCTGGTCTACGCCGACAAGCCGCCGCTGTACGGGTACACCGCCGTGGGCGCGTACGAGCTCGGCTCGTGGCGCCGCCTCTTCCTCACTCGCCTCGACGAGCCAGGTGCGTCCCTATGATCGATCCACTCATTCCTCCTGCTTCTACGTCCGATTTGGATGGCTCAGGGAGGGTTTGTCCGGCCGGAGGCAGCCACCGGGTGTCACTGACCGGTGGGCCTTTGTTCGTGCCACCGCCAAACGTGATAGGAGTAATGGCATGGAATTGGTTTGGGCATGGTACACTCGCATGGGCATTGATTTTGCCGGGACGTCCATGGATGGATGGCACGATGGTATCGCTTCTATTCTGGGACAAGGCTTGGCAAAATCTGGCTGGGCTCTGTCTGCACCGGGCTGGGCATAAACCAAACCAAACACATATTCATAAATCGTAAGCGAATCCTCAAGGGCAAAAATCAGAACTGGAGATATCAAATTACTACATTTTTGGACCCTGTCGTCTCTCGATTATTACTTTGCAAAAACCATCGAACCTGTCAGCACGAATTAAACCGAAACTAATTGCCATGTTTTAATGGGAAAAGGTTTTCTTTTCCAGCTAACTGCTAGGTAAATGTTTTGCATTGAAGGCCTCCAGATTTTCCAACAGCTCTCGTCTGTGCTTCTTTCTCTAAAAATTCTTCCCATAGACGATGCAGAGTTAATTGAGTTCCAAATCATGTGAGCACGCAGAAATTCGGACCATCTAAATTAGGGGTAGGCTGGCTGTCAGCCAACTTAGACTTACTGAACTCTCGGTCAATTTACTGGGCCATTGAATTGATCTTGATTTAACGGCCTAGATCTTTCCCGCCTCCTCTCCTTTCCCCCTTCCCCTTCTCCCATGCCTCCTGATGCGTTCCACATCGCCGCGATGTTGTCTCCTTACCCGCCTCCGTCCCCACAGCTGGCGTTGCCGCTGTCGCCTCGCTGCTCCGCCCCCCGGCACCGGTGCTACCCTACCCAACCTAATCCAAACAGCCAGCATTAATCCGTCCTCTGCTGTCGCTCGGCCGCCTTCGCCCAAGCCCATGCTCCAGCGCCGCCATCGACTCCTCGCCGCCCCACCACGATTCCCACTGCACTGCCATGCCGCCGCCTCCCACGGCCTCCCTCTAAGCTTGGGGGCACCGGTAACCCCACTCCTAACCCGACGAAACCTAACCCGTCCGAAGAGGAGGAAGGTGGAGGGGCTGCACCGGTTAGGTGAGTCAAAATCTACTAATGGTTAAGAAATTTTCAGGCAACTGATGTCCAACAAAGTGGTCTAAATTATAAGGGTCAGGATCAATTATAGCACAAGAAAAAAAAAAAAACACATGCAAATAGTCAATCTATTTATGAGTTGTGCATGTTGTTATCTTTTAGAAGACATGACTTGTGTTATAGTTATAGAGAAATCTCAACCATTTTACATGATGTACACGCATAATTAAGCACAAAGTGTCTCCTAAAAGTAGTAGGATGAGACTTGGGAGTTCGAATGTTTCGCATGTTTCACATGCAGGGCGAGGGCAGGTATCAGGAGGAAATTCACAAATTGCATTCTTGATATAAATTTAACTTAAATATTGAATTATTGAATATTTCTTACCAACTGTTCATGGTGAATTATTGATGAATAACGTCACAGGTAAAGTTAATTATCACGATTCACCATCCATCGCTTCCCAGAGTGGCTTTTTTTGGCTTGTTAAAGCTGCTGTACTCTCGTTACTAATTTATCACATAAAAACTTTGTAACGGCAAATGTTGGCCGGTTCGTGCTTTTAATTGGCTCGATCGATGCTTTTAATCCGCAGGCGAGTATTCGGTCGCCGACGACGTGGCTGCCGACGAGGAAGGCAACGCGTACGTGACCGATGTCAGGGGCAGCAAGATCTGGAAGGTCAGCCCGGACGGCAAGCTGCTCTCGGTCATCAAGAACGCCACCTTCTCCCAGCGCGCGGGGACGCTGAACAACCTCATCGGCCTGAACGGCATCGCGTACCACCCCAACGGCTACCTCCTCGTCGTCCATACCTCCGGCGGCGACCTCTTCAAGGTCGACCCCAGGACGGGGACGGTGAGCGTCGTCGCCGGTGTGCGGGGCTCGCTGAAGAGGGGGGACGGGCTGGAGCTGCTCTCCCCCACGAAGCTGGCCGTCGCCGGCATGCCAAGCCGGCTGGTCGAGAGCTCCGACGACTGGGAGACCGCCGCCGTCACCGGCCGGTACGTCGGGCCGCTCCACCGGGTGGCGTCGTCGGCGACTGTGAAGGACGGGGACGTGTACGTCAACCACATCGTCGGGTTCGGGCTCGGCAAGAAGAAGACCCACGTCATCGCCAAGGCGGTGTTCGCGCCTTTGTAGCCGGCGCAGCCGCGATCGAGCTGGTGATTCTTTGCCTCGCCTCTCCCCGCCGTTTACAGATCGTCTCGCGCTGCTTATCACGCAGCAGTTGATAGTCACAGAGACAGAGAGTATGCATGTGCCTCTCTACCTTTTTTCTATAATAACTGATATGATATGAGCTGCAGTTGCACTTGTGCCTGTATGGTGCGACGGGTGTACCTGCAGATTAGTCGTCTTCTTTTGTCAGCTGTGAGCTCTACCTGCTGCACCGAGATCGGTCGGTAGCTCTGCCATGAAAATGGGCCTGTCCGCGCGCTAGGGTTTGTTGGAACACAGACAGATGTTTTGCATTGCTCGCGGGTCGCGGCAAGGGATCAAAATATGGGACCAATTGTCTCACAATCGTCTGAAATAAAATAAGTGTCAATTGATTTTGATAGAAGTGAATTATGACTATTCTAAAGTTGTGTATTATTGATAAGTGCAATTTTAATATTACCAGTGTATAGTTTCAAATTGATTGAAACAAACATAATGATTTGAAACATAGGAAGATAAAAAGTATGTAAGCATGCGCATTTAACAAATCCACATAGTAATCAAACATGAAAATAAATGAATTAAAATAGATAATTGATAAATAACAAATTTATACTAGAATTGCACCTTTGTAAGGAATGCAATTTTGGTGCAATTTTAATGTTATTAGAGTGCAATTTTAAAGTGGTTGATAGTTTAAAAAAGTTTAAACGTCTAAGAATTAGCAAATATGTCAAAATATATACACATACATCACACACATGCACGACGGATATCCAAGGTATCCGAACTTTGATCGATTATCAAAATCGATAGAGAATAAATATAACCCTTATTTTATATGTATTTTTACAACCTTCTTGTAAAAAATAAGAATATCAATTCAAACAAAAAAAACGCTATTTGTATTCTAGCGAGTATGTAAGATAAAAAAAAATCCGAAATACTATCTGAATATCCCAATTGACACCGATTTGTTACTGGACCATCGTAGCCTTCAAATGCCAGGGCTTTGGAACGTGGGTGCGGTCCTTGCTGAGAATTGAGATGACTGAACCGAAAATCGAACAACTCGGGGCCTAGTTTCCTTTCTCTCACACAGTAGGAAACGTATCTGCAAACTTGGGCCTTGTTTGTTTAGCTCATCTACGTTTTCTACTGGGCATCTGGAGCTGGGAATGATGCGATGAGTGCAAGTGTGCAACACAACGATTCCTTGCTTGCAGAGCCTGGAGGAGCTGATCAAGTGATTAGCAACATGTTGGAGCAGGAGTTCTTGCCTCCATCGAATATTCAAATGTCATTTTGTATTGTATCGAAACAGGGCGCAAAAAACAGCGGTCAAAACTCCACTCAGCAGTCAGCACTCAGCAGGTAGAGCCACCACACAGCAGGTAGAGCCAGCAGCGAGTCGGCAGGCACTTGCTCCACGTCCACGACGCCCCTCCTGTCCTCGTCGTCTTCCTCACCTCGCCGCCATTACTACGCGGCCCGACCGACGTCACTCCACGTCTGCACCAGCCGTTGCATTCTCTCCGCCCCCGCAGCAATGGAGAGGCAGAGGAGCTCCTCCTCCTCTTCGTACCACCTCGTGAGCCCCAAGAGCCTCCTCCTCCTCTCCTTCGCCTCCTCCTCTCTGCTCTTCTCCTTCCTCTTCTCCCTCTTCGCCCTCCTCTTCGGCCGCCCCTTCCACCTCCCGTTCGCCTCCTCGCTCGGCGCCAATGCCTCCGCCACCATTGCACTGGCGCCGGGTCTTGGAGGTGGGGCTCCGAGGAGCGGACCGAGCGGTGCGGCTCCGGAGGACGAAGGGGCAGCTCTTGGGGGCGGGGGCGGGGGTGTGGGGGGAGATCCTGCTGCGGAGGGAGCCCGCGGCGTAGTTGCTGGGGATTTGCCCGTGGGCTCGGCAATGGAGGTTGAAGAAGCGGTTCTTGGAAGTAGAAATCGTGGAACTCCCGCGAGTGGAGATAGAAACTATTCCATGAGAGGTTCAGGTTCGGCCAAGGCGGTGAAAGAAACTGCTCCAGGAGGTGGACTCGGCGAGAAGCCGACGAAAGATTCGGTTTTGGAGAAACCCAACTCCGCGGAAGGCAAGAATCTTAGTAAAAAAGCGTTGAGCTCGGCCACGGAGGGGACTGCTTCTGCTTCCGGCCGAGGAGCAGCTGCATCGGTGGAGACATTGGAGGGAATAGAGCCTGCTGCCATGGAAGCTTCAGTTCCTGCATTACAGACTAAAGGCGAAATTACACAAGGTGGCCGTGAGGGAGTAAATGGCAGCTCCTCTGTGCAAGGAGCATATGCTTCTCAACTTGGGGAGCAATTGGAAAGTTCAGATCATTTGATGGTACAGAATAACTCCGGAGCAGCGCTAGTCCTTCCGAAGGAAGATGCTAACCTGATTCAGGAAGCGGTTGTGAACAAAATGGATTTAACAAGAAAAACTGCAGCGGAGTGCGATGTTTACGATGGGAGGTGGGTGTTTGATGAGAGCTATCCACTTTACGTGAGCAATTCATGCCCATTCATAGACGAAGGGTTCAGCTGTGAAGCAAATGGAAGAATGGACCGAAGCTACACAAAGTGGAGATGGCAACCAAGGCATTGCAATATCCCAAGGTGCTGCATTTGCTAGTCTCTTGGTTACTTTGGATGGAAAGATTATCATTTGCTAGCTTTGACATGCATTTCAAATTTAGGTTTGATGCTATGAAAATGCTCGAGATGCTACGAGGAAAAAGGCTAGTGTTTGCTGGGGACTCCATTAACAGGAACCAGTGGGAATCTATGTTATGCTTGCTGCCATCCTTGCTGCCATCCTCCAACCGACCGTCACCTCATCAAAGGACAGCCACCATCCTCCCCCCCTCCATTCCTCTAGACTCCACTGTTTCCGCTAATTTTGGCCACTTCGGCCAAAATCTAAGATCCTCCTGAATGTTTGGTTGGTTTCCTAGGCCAAGGGGTTAAGAGCACTAGACATCATACTTCAGGGGGTGACCATAATCTTTTTTTATATCTTCAGAATCAAACTAAGTGAAAAAATCACAACATTTCACAAAGCATATATAGTTATTTAGGTTTAAATGAGCTAATATAAGACTATATCTGGTTGGTTCGTACAAAACTTAGGAGTTGCAGGCAAATTATTGTGAAATTATCTTATTTGTGTATGTGTAACAGAATAATGATGGTATCTGATAACTGATATCCTTTTCAGGGTGAATTATTATCAACAAGGGGATACTATCCATCCCTATCTCGATGTGTCGATTGCGTTCCATAGAGCACTAACTACATGGGCATCATGGGTCGACAATCACATCAATCCACGGAAAACACAAGTGTTCTTCCGGAGCTCAGCCCCGACACATTTCAGGTTTGCTCCCTCCATTCTCACTTGCTCAAACATGAGCATCTTCAACTTTCCACAATGTGCAATGCCCTCAATGTATGTAGCTGTCAGCAGCTGCGCCAACGTGCTAATTACCTCTAATTTCAGGGGCGGGGAGTGGAATTCTGGGGGACACTGCAGAGAGAGCACACTGCCGCTTAATGACACTCGTGCAAGGCGAACACCCGAGAGGAATCTGATACTGGAACAGGTAGCAAAGCAAATGAAGACTCCTGTCACAATTCTGAACATTACCAATCTATCTGGGCTTAGGATCGATGGTCACCCATCTGTTTATGGGAGGAAGGCAGGAGACATAGTGGCTGCATCGAGCATCCAGGATTGCAGCCACTGGTGCCTTCCTGGGGTACCAGATACATGGAATGAGCTATTATTCTACCATTTATTACTGTCCTCGCAAGAAAACGAGGTAGCAAGTTAGATGCTCATCTATTTGGCCCCTTAATTTTTCTAGAATGGGGCCTTCATATCTTATTCTGTAAATGTAGTTTGATCGCGAAAAGAGCGTGAGCACCGAGCAGTCGTGTTCCCTCTGTGTGCACCTTTTCTCCAACTGATATTGTGCCAAGTAAGCTGTCAATCCTATGATTCCAGAACCCATTGGCATCATTTTCAAGTACATTGATCCGAGAAAAAAAAACACGCCCCTTAACATTAAAGAAACAACTATATAATTTAACTTATTAATTGAATCACGTAACTGTTAGAAAAATAAAATTCTGGTACGCATCCAGCTCATCCTCTTCTGGTAGATACCCTAGCGGCTCCAGTTTGAGAACCTGGAATAGCATCCTGAAGAGTAAAGGCAACAATCTTGATAGTACAATGAAGTTATTCAGAATTTCTACACAACAAATGCACGGATGCTTATTTTTCATTTATTCGCAACCTTGATTTCTGAGAGCTTATTTACTAAGGAATACAGAATATGATTATCATGCCAACGAATGGTCCTTGTATAATGGATTGGGACTAAACTATGTATTAATTATCATTCAATTTACAGCAGACTGTATCATCCGGAGCTGCTCTTCAACTATCAAGCAACTTTGTGCGCCCGATGGTGAGAGACAGATGCTTCATCCTTTTTTGACCCTTCTGGTCTCCTAGCCCAGGCTGGGGCTTGGTCAGGTCCATACCGATAATCATAGAAGAGTTCCTCGCTTGCCTCAATGTGCTCCTTTGCATAGATGCCAACCCGATGATCGCCAGCCACCAACATCACCTGGACAGGCAGGTGAAATTAAAATAAATTGAAGTACTAAAGCAGGACGCTGTGTTCAATGATACCAGATCTTACCTTTGCATAGCAGTTGGGGTTAGACGAGTGATTTGCAAACTTTAATTTGTCCCCCTTGCGATAAGCATCCAGTACATACTGTGCGAAAGAATCAAATTAAACTTACCGTTTTGACTTAAAACCTTCATAACCAAACAAACAGTCAATACACACTAGCACGTGCACGCACAGAGAGGCACACCTGGTCATTTAGGTCAAACAGAAATGATGAGTTTGCTCGGTCATAGATTTTGCCACGCTTGTCTGCTTCTTTGTGAGAAATCAATTCACCGGTGTATTCTCCGAGATAATCATTTTTATGTACAGGATTCTACATATTGTGATAAAAAAAATTATATGAAAGGAAAAAAAAAAGAATCACACTCAAAAATTGTTTCTCCAGTGATCTGACCTTAATAAACGCACCCCAACCTGCAATATCAGATTTTCCAAGCAAAATCTGAATCATGGTAGACGGCTAAAGTTGTTAAGACAGGTACAGCACAGTGATGTGAAGAGGACAATAATACAGGAAACAGGAGTAGAAACCTCACCCTTTGTTGCTGTTTTAAAAGGAGCTTCATGTTTCCACACTGATAACCATCACCTCTTGCTGGTGGCTCACCTAATGAACCATCGCCACAGCTGAAGAAACATCATTTAAGGTGTGAAAAACAAATATACATCAGAAATCTGAAAATGCTAACATTAGTGCATGATAGGTAGTTAACAAAATATTTTAAAGTCACATAATTCCATTGCGTGATTATTTCATTGACTTCAAGAAGACTTCAATTATACTACCAGTGCTGATTACCTCACCCAGCAGTTTCTGCAAACATCTGGATCACATTCACGATTGGCAGCAAAACACGGGCATTGTCTACTTCTGCATTGACTTTTTGCACAATGACAACCTCTAAACCTATTTTTGCAGCTCTTTGAACACCTATTGATAGTCACGGGAATTCACAAGTGAAGTTAGTGTCAAGTTTTTTGTTTTGATTACATTAATACTGTTATAAGAAAGCCACATAAATGAATTGACATTGTTTTTCATTTACTTTGCAAATCCAATAGATCAATACTTATTCATACTAATATTTGGAGAACATTGGTAAAAAAGCATTGCATTTATGATCAGTAAAACAGCAAAATAAGTTGGAACATACCCACAGTACTTCTCGCAGCAAGTCCCATTCTCTACACAGGGACAATCTTTGCTACATGTTTGCTGGCACCCACACGGTGTATATTGTGTATACCACTGCTTCCCATCGCCAATTCTTTTCCTAACAGTTGGATGCCCAGCAGACTTCCAAGTATATTTGAGCTTTCGAGTTCGGCCCCTCCGACGACAGATTCTTGTTCTTGCAACCATGTCTTGCTCCTACAGATATATCGACAAAAAAATTATGTTACTAGAATAACAACGTGAATTCAGAACAAGGCTTAAAAATGTTTATAGATTGACTATTAGCACTGAGACTGTATCTGAGTTGATTCATTGTGAACACACTGTTTGAAAACTGTTTTTGGCTGGTTTACAGTGGTACATGGTAGCCATGGTTCCAAAAGGAAAACCGTGACATGCACTCCCATCGTTTTCTGCCACTAGGCAAAATAGTAACCTATGTTTTTTTCCTGCTTTTGCTCAATAATATTACAAATGTTATCTCCAGAAGCAAAAAAAAAAAAAAGTGAAACTCACATGGTCAGTGGTGTCTTTAACAGGCCAATCTCTGAAAACCTGAAGTCACCTAAGTGCTCTGACTACCACCAGTTTTAAGAACCATGCTCAAGAGACTTCACTTAAGTTCTAAAGAAAACATAATCTAATAATAAGGAGCAGGACCTAAAAATCAGGAACAACAAACAATGCAGTCTTGCTCTGTATCAAGTTATAACAAACTAACTGCAGCGGCGATGGCGACTGGATTCAAAATGATGCGACTGCCAAAATTTTAGATCTTTCAACATCCTGATCTGAGATGTGATTATCTGGATACAAAACAAGTAGTGAGAGAGAACATGTAAGCTAACAATGCATGTCAGCATGTACCATGTAATCTTGTCCAGCCCCTGCAAAGCCACCCAAGATGGATTTACTCAATAAAGGTCTCTTTGACATCGCTGCACCATTGTTGTACATGTAGCTGGCCACTTCCATGCAGGTCTTTAGGCCAGATAAAAGGTTTCTTGCTATTAGACAACTGTGACCAATGCACCGAATGTTAAGATACATTTAGGAGCTTAAATTGAACAACATTTAGAAAACGGTTTCATTATTTATGTTGTTACCTATTTTTTCCGAATATCTCTATTCCCTTCAAGTATAGATCTCTCTCGAGGGGACTCCAACGAGAAAGAGCGTGCTCCCTGCTGTAACTGAACAGATTCTTTGCTGACCAAGCTTTATTGATATCTTTTGCCACATCCTCCGTAGAACTAGATGGGCTTCCGCCACACACATCTTTGTTAGAAGTTTTCTTATTGGGGCCATCAAGACTAGGTAGATCACCACTAGATTCTCTAGTATCTGGTCTTGTGACATCAATCTCCGGAATGGAATGCTTATTCAGTATGTTGCTTGCAAAAGAGAGATCTGACGTAAACATCTTTTGCTTTTTATCAGGAGAAGCATTACAAGATCTATCATGCTTTGAAATCTTGTGCTTCCCTAAAGTTTTTAGCAGCATATCAGTGGATATATTTTCAGTTTCAGAAGTATCCCCTGAAGGAGGTGTAGTACTTTTTTCAGCACTTTCAGAAGAAGCTATTTTTGATCTGCTGGTTCCAACAAATGTACTGGATTTAATGTTGTCTTCCTCTCGGTTTGAATCTTCTGACTCAGACAATATATTAATGCCAGCTTTCTTTGAGGCAGTTCTTGATTCCGTATTATATGTTGCACAAGCAGCATGATCGTCATTGTGTATATCATGAAAACCTTCTCTCATCTGAGGACAAACTAAATCAAATTAGCCTCAGCATGCAAGTTATAAGCTCACATTAAAGGAAAGGTCTAAGTAATCAATAGAAATCAAAATAAGTGAAAGGTTATTTAAATTTTGATCAGTCGATACCCTAAAAGTACATTAAATATGTCAAATTTATTTCTGCCCATGGATCCCTCTTTCCCCAGTTGTGAATGATGCACTATTTTACAATACTAAAAAAAACGTAGATTTTAGTGCACGTAATGGCATGTGCATCTAAAAAATTTAAGATTTCAAAGTCAAGATTGACCACAATGTAACATGCACTGTTCATAGGTATTAGTATCTGTTGTCTTTTCTGGTTCACAATACCAAGGGTGAATGTGATATTGAAATTTTGTAGTTCTGCTATGTTACAACATCCATGGATTTGTTTTAACAACACGCTTTCTGCAAGCAGCTACACAGTAACCCTTGGGCACCAACACCCATAGTAAAGTATTCTTCACAATGTCAATGTTCCACACTAAAAAAAGACTTCCATACAATAGCCTTAAAATTGAATACGGATAAAAAAAACGTAAATTCAGTCAAGCTTTAGGGTTAAAAGAATATGCGCTAATGCCTTAATGGATACAGGGGAAGAAGGGGATGCATACTTGAACGTAGCACTGAGCGCCACATGGTCTCTTGTTTTCATCAAGTTCAAAACCATAGGGTTGTTTCTCATTCTGACAAGCAATAGACATTGAGTACTTAGCAGGGAAAAAAGGATTTCATTCAAACATAAAAAAATTTGTGACTTACAGGGAATACTAAATTCTGGGAGCAGCCATGGAGACGGCAATCAAAAACCTGATTGAACAGATATAATCAGGTAAATCATATCCGTGAGTATAATTGAAAAAAACAGAACAGCATGGCTCAGAAAAAACAAACAGAATAAAAGTAGCAGAGTGACAGAAGCACAATATACCAAACATCTGCGGCAAAAGAGATTATCAAAAGAATCTAAAACCACATCCATAGTCTTGTCAAGAGAAAGTTGGCTCTCTATCTTCTCAGATGATCCAGAGTGCTTCTCATTTTTCTCAAAAAGGACCTCAGATCTATCCTGGAAATTAAATAAAATGAACACCCACAATTGAATTTCGGGGTATCTCAAGTAAACTAGGGTAAACAAAATGTATGACTTAGTAGTGACATCTCTGACTAAAATCTTGTTAAAAGAAATGAATAACCTCGATTTCTGAAGGAGATGCATCAATAATCTGGCATAGCACATTTATGACCTCTCGGCTTGACCCATGTTGTTGAGTGGCTTTCCTATATCAGTTAGGCATGATCAGATAATCACATATTCACGTAGAAAATTCAACACAAAATTGTAAGATTTGGTAGTGAAGAGATACTTGGATGATATTAGCAGGGTTAGACTGTGATAAAATTGATTAGATCTGACAGCTCAAGTTCATATGCTTATTCCGATGGATGCAAGGAACTTAATTCATATTCATGCTTTGCCAAATAAACACTCCTTTTTTGGTCACAAATTCTTGTCACCAAATGAAGTGTACAAGCAAACGTCTGAGCATTTCACCAACAGTATCATTTATTTACCCATTTAGATATTTAGATTGGTCACATGAAAATAATGAAAGTACAGTCATCCAAAAAAAATCAATATAACCAAAAATAGAGTGGTGCCTCTGTTCTCTTCCAAAACTGAATTACACCTCTTTCTTCTTTAATTGAGGCAGAGTTCCTGTGCTCATTTCAAAAACACACAAATACTGAAGCAGTAGTTTATTAGTTGAATAGTGGGTAGTTGCACACAAAATCGCCAATCTGTTTCAGAATTTGTAATTATCAGAAGCAATGAAGCACTTCCGAAAAAAGTGGAGCCCAAAGAGGCTCCTCGGATACTGAGAAAAGCTCGGATACTGAGAAAAGTGCGAAATGACAAGAATTCATGACCAATGAGAGTACTAATAAACAGTTTACCCAACTACCTCCGATTTCAAATATAAGTCGCCCTAAAATCCATGTGAGATAAAAAAAAAAAAGGTAACTAGATTGTCACTTTGAATTACTATTACTAGATCTTTCATGAGATGTACTTTAACAGTATAAGATTCATGTGTGTTTAACGACACAATATGATGGAAATATCAGTCAAACGGTGCTTTGGAGATATTGGCCATTGTCCAAAATGACTTTCATTTGCTATTGAAGGAAGTATATAACAATTGGATAGCACAGTGGGCAATAATTTTGTTGTACAAACACTGGTCTCCACTTCCACTTTAGGAAAAACAAGGTGAATGAAAGTTGAAAGTTGTTAGCTACGCGCAATTTTTAAAGAACCAAACAATTGAATAGTCATGCAGGCTACGCAAAATTACTGCAGAGACAACTACAGATAATTGCTCTAGCATGGTTGACTTGTTCTGTGAATGTTATGTTCAGTTCTGATTTGTTTATGTCATGAACCGGAGTTCACGACGAGCATAAACACCATTGGGAGGAGGTTGGACGGAGACAAGTTGAGGTAGAACAATGCTAGATGAAGGAGGGCACAGAGTGGAGGATTAGATCAAGAATTGCTGACCTAGGGAGAGACCAGAGGTAGGAACTGGAGCCTCAGGAACCACTTCCTCATTCATCGCTTGATTTAACAAATGCAATAAGCATCGTTATACCAGCAACTTATAAGATCTAAAAACTAGTCACTATCCTATCAACTAAAGATAAACATGACAACCACGGTTGCTGGCCACGAACAACACCATGACACTACAGTAACCAGGGTGGTGTTCATGTGGTTACTGTTCATGTGCGGGCCATGAAATTTTAATAGCTCAAACATATTATTACCAAAAACACGTGAACTGCTGACAAAACAAGAGTGACCAATAGGTTTGCTTGTATTGTTACCGTATTAACTGATCTTCTCCTTCTGTGAAAATATGTTTTTCTTCTTCTGGCTCTGGAACATCATCATCACTTTCACTGCAGATCAGAGCCTCATTGCCAACTGGATCATAGTAAATTCTCCTCCTACCAACAACTGACTGATCGTCGGCCATTCTTTGGTTTCTGCGCTGTGTTGTTTAATAAAGAGTAAAATATCAAAGACAAAAGAGATGTGACATTTGTTCTATATCAATATAAAAACGACAACTATTGGAAATCATGTGAAAAAACTTAACCCAAATAGCATGGCTCATCACTCATGCGGCAAAAATCTTCTCAAAATGGTCATGAATATCACAAGCTAACACCCTTCAGGGATGTAAAAACAACTTGAGGCTTGCAAGATGGTCAAGGTCCGCCCAAGCTTTCGGCTCCAAATGAGTAGAGCTTGAGCTTGGACTCGAGCTCACGAGGCTAACAAGCTCAAGCTCAAATAGTGTGGTTTAGGCTCATCGTTGAGCATATTCCAGGCTTTATCCGAGCTTATGTAGAAGATATTATGTTAAAGAATAGTTCCCAAGCCCTTTCAAGTCTAGTTCAACCTTATTGAGCTTTGGTCGAGATTTTGTGTAAGTGTTTATCTTTAAAGTGTAGTAATTTAGCACTTTCGAGATGAGCTTGAGCTTTGGCTAAGCCAAGCGTGAGCCCTCTAGAACCACTCAAGAGTCAAGATCGGTTTGCTACAGCCTACACAGTTGCTCGTTTGAAGCAAGCATACAAGCAAATGATAAATTGTGATCCAATGATTGAGCTATAATATATAACGTATTCCAAATGATAATGCAGCCCTATACCCATGCTCAGGAAAGTTTGCTCTGCATCGAAATTCAATCAACTAGCTATGGTTTGTATAACTAAATTATTCACACCGGCTTGATGCATTGTATAACCACATGCGCATACTAGTATCCACTCCAATATCCGAAATTAAGGTAAAACACACATGGCAAATGAACTCCTCTAAAAATGCAAAGCAACCGAACAAATTACAATAATAAGTAATCAAATTGGGACAGCGAGAGAGTAACAGTTCTATACTTGTCCAGAAATATCCAAGTGGTGTACGGCGGAATCTTCTCAACCAGCGGCAGCTTGACAATCCGCACGACAGTCCTCTGCCCGGCGCTGCCGCCGGAGCTGGAGAGCACGAGCGTTCCGGCCGACAGGTTCTCCTCCTGCACATGCACCACCTCCTTCTCACCCGACCCGCTCACCAGGTCCCACCCCACGAGCCTCGACTGCCCCTCCGCCGCGCGCTGTGACAGTGCGTTGCCGCCCTCGGCGCCCCGCGACGCCACCTCCGCTGCCGCTGCGACATCGAACAGAGAGCACGTGTGCCTCTGCAGCGCCTTCCTGTTCACCTCCACCTTCTTCTGCCAGGAACACAAAACCCAACCCAATCCACCTCCAGGTTGAGCGGCTCAAAACTCGCGCTTCCCCGCGAATCAAAATTACCAGAGATGTGATCGGTGCTTGCCTTGATCGAGGCAAGGCGGGCGGATTGGATTTGGCGCGCCACTTGCATCAGCTTCCCGTGGAGTGCCACGACGATGCCGGCGGAGGTATCCCTCCCCATCCCCTGATCCGGCCGCTGCAGAGCAGGGGAAAGAATCCGATCAGATTGGGGACATCGGGGTGGGGAATCGGGCGCGAGGAACCCGAAGGGCGCACCTTGGAGCCCCTTTGGGAGGAGTCGGACGCCTTGGACGACGACGCCATGGCGATGGCGCGAGCTGGCGCCGCCTGCGCAACAGCGCGAGCGCAGCGCCTCCCCTCGTCTCTCACTCCTCAACGCGACGAGACTCCTCTTTTCGTCTCCCTTGTCTCCCTTGCCGATGGGAGCGATGGCTTTGCTGCAGCCGTCGCAGCGAAAGCGGGCGCCGCGCTCCCTGCGGTAGGGGGTAGACGAGTCTATGACAGCTGGGCCTAACCGGATGTGGGGCCCGGATGTCAGTAGGAAGGGTGGTGTAGCGCTACGTGGGGACGCTCGCTGCGCGGGCTTTTCGGTGGGCTCACGTGGCTCCTTTGATGGGCTGCCGGTTTCAGCATCCCGCGCGTCGCGTGCGGCTCAGGTGCGTCCATCCCTAGTAGTACAACAGAAAGTAGATTTCCCCCGCTTAAATTTAAGTAAATTAGCCCTTAATGGTCTCTAATGGACCACAAGCCCACAAGGCCTTTTCTCCTCGGGTTTATAGTATTTCCTTTTAGCCTATGGGTTTATTTTGAACTGCCTAGGGTGAACACGGATTGGATACTGTCCATACCATACTTTTTCATATTTTTTTTCCAACACGCATATGGATATGGATAACCCAGATGTGAATAATAACAAATATGGGTATGAAGCTAATACAATTCGAATTGAATACGGTCTCGGATGTTTTTCGGAATATAGAAACCCCACTATCTTTATTTCCAAAATTACTATAAATACATTATATAATTAATTTAAGTGCTCAAATTATTTATAAAATTTATTAATCAAATAAATTGAAGATTGTTAAAAGTGAAATAAAAATGTGTTTTGACATGTCTATGTATGGCTACACGGCTTCACCTTTATCAAACTTATGGCTAAAAGGCTACACCTTTGTCAAATGGGAATAAAAAGTAGGGACAATTCCCTATATGCCACTGAAAAATTCCAATCCCTTGTATGTCATACTGTGTGTATGATATGTGGGATTATTTGAGTCTATGACGTGTGGGGCCAATGACATACAATGTATTTCCATTTTTTCAGTGACATACATAATATTTTCCCTAAAAAGTACCATGTTTGTTTGGTTGTATGCTAGGTAGGTCTTTGTGTATTGAATGGATGTTGTTTATATGTTAAATGGGTTGGGTCTAATGTTCGAAGGCTGATATCTGAGTATTTGAATTATTGCTATATGAAAATATCAGTATGCATATCCGTCGAATATTGTACTATTGTATTTGAATTCGTATCCAAGAAAAATTATCTGTATACAAATTCAAAAATAGCCGATAAATATCCACTTCGATCCGGTGGCGGAGCCAGGAATTTCGAGGAGCCTGTGCATAAGTCTAACTGACGCTATCAGCTTTGCCTATTTTAAACCGTCCACGCCCAAAGTATAGGCTATGTTTTCTATTCAATTACAAGGGGCTAAATAGCTTAGCGGGACGGGAGCCCGAACACGAGCCCAAGGTCGCCGGGCCCTGGCTTCGCCACGGTTCCGATCCTATGTGTATCCATATCAGTAGGGAACTATTCGAACCACTTTCTCCCCTAGCCAAAACTATGAGCAAGAAAGAATATTAAAAGACGCTAGCCAATCAATTTGTATTTACCGATTCAAAAATAAAATTATATTTTTATCAATTACATACTTACACGTGTAAAATCGCATCGTATGAAAGGGCCGTATGCTACCCGACATAAGACATAATAAAGCAAAGGCATGTCAACACACGGTGAAAATACTATGAACTCTTCAAACAATACTATCTTTCTAAATTGGGTTTCACTAGTACAATGCCCGTGCTTTGCCACGGAACTGCAAAAGAGAAAGGAAAACACAATTCGGAGAGCGGTTTCACATATTAGAGCAGTAAACACATCCATTCCTCTACAAAAATTGAGAGCCACAATACAACATTTCAAGAATTATGACTCCACAAATATAGAAATCTATTTGAGCATGTTAGATTTGTAAGTAAGAAAAAATATTAAATAATTTCAAGGGTAAGTACATATGGCAAAGATCACTAAATATTTTAACTAAGCGAGCACCCCACTGTTTGTGACAGCCTGCAAAAGTAAGAACAATTGATCGATTCATATTTGTAGGTTAAATCAATCAATATATGAGTAGTTCAACATGTTGCCTTCTTCCTTATCCAACATGGCATGCTCATGGCTAAAGAATAAATTGGGAGTAGCTGGCTGCCTGACATGATGCCTGCAATTGAGCGGAGAGTGGGAGCCGTCGGTGACAAACCAATTAAACTGAGCCTAAGCAGACACGACAAAAGGTGTTACAGGTATAGATGCAGTAAAGAAAATGAATGAAATTCTAATTATAACAGTTTAGACAAAGATGAATATTCAACAACAGCAGTCATGAGCATGCAGGAGATAAATAATCGGGAAGGATGTGATCAGCGTACAGGTATACATGAAAGGCTTGTGTTCAAATACATTGATCAAAAATATTAGTTGGGGACTACACAATGTTCATACAGAAAAATTTACACTGAGATGGTGAGATGACACTACCATCACCGGCACCATTAGTCGTTTTGAAGTAGTAGAGACGATGGTTGATCGACAAAAACCCACAAATGAATAAAAACAGTTAGAAATCACTATCATTACATAGTAGTTTTTCAACAGCGTAGACCTTAGCCGCATACATCATTAGTTTCCTTGATAGAAGTTAGCAAAATGACAAAAGACGAAAATCATCATAAAAAACCAGAAAACGTTGAAGGAGGCACCCTACAACCAAAACCATGAAATCCATACTCCATTGACTGGATCTCGCAGCCTCGCGACGGCCTTTCGCCGCCCCAACGTCAAGTCATCTGCATCACTGATCTCCATGTAGTGATCTTTGAGACTGCACGGTGAGAAGGAGCCACCAATTTTTCAGCACTCCAATTTAGGAATTTTTGTGTCTCAAGACGGCATATTGGGACATAGGGATTACTTTGGCAGTTAGAGGAAATTTATGAGTCAAATTGTAAAAAATAAGAAGATATTTGATAGCACGACGAACATATAATTTACAACATGCAAAAAGCACTCATATTTTATTTCTAAATAAAACTATAATTTATAGGGAAAAAATGTCAATAGAGTAGATACAATATATCGAGGAAGCGTAGCATGCTAGTGTAGTGCTTCAAAAATTTTGATTGTTTCGCTGATATCAGTTTTCTGAAGTGGGCAAGTTAGTGCAGTGCTTCAGAAATTTTGATTGCTATGCTGATATCAGTTTGATCAAGTAGTACAACTCTGAAACTTGAAAAAATTACATATAAAACAATCAACTTGCAAGATAGTGATAGTGGAGCTGTAAAAGGCCAAGTAACAACCTATGACACATGATGAATTTATGGAAGCTAAAAATACACATGCAAATTAAGGCCATGTTCTTTTCACCTTAAATTAAAACTAAAATATACCGCTAGTTTTATTTTTCTCAGTTCATTATTATTTTGCCAAAAACATATTGAACCAACCGAAGCATAGGGACTGTGTAACATTACACTCAATTTTATACAAGGATACCAAATTCATGAAGCTGATTTATAACTATGGAAATACAACGGAACTCATGTCACATGGATATCTAACCTCTCAATTCTTTTTTTGGAAAACAAAACTTCTTATTGATAAACAAAGGTGGATTCCCAGAGATCTTACAAGCAAATGCATAACAAGATACCTTATATGGCCATCACCAGGAGGTAATAAGAGCGCACCAGTAAACAACATGGACGGTGGCTGGGTTGCTACAAAATAGCCTTCCATGGCAACAACAAATGTGATCACATATTGCAATATGGTAAATTTAAAGAATAGATAAACACTAAATAGATGAAAGCTATCCAATCTAAATGAGCCTTAATTCATATATTATTGCTCTTTGAATATTTCAATATGGCAACACAATAGTCAATAGCTGATTACCAAGAATCAAGTGCTAGATATAATACTGCTTTTTTCAACATGTTCATATGCTACTGAAGTAACAGAGCAATAGTAGAATTCAACAATAATACAGGAACTTTAATGGACTAAAATTTCTAGCAGCAAACAGCTGTTTTCAAGTAAAAAATAGGCTCAATTAAATTGGATCTAATCAACTATAGCATGCATATATTCATTGAGTTGCCATAGATAATCTCACATTTATCATCATCATTGAGATAAAAACAGCTGCACCCACAAATTTGTAGAAGGTCCCTAAACAGAGGTGATTCTAGCCCCTTTGTTCAATTAAAGAACAAGGTCTCCGAGAAATCACCACTGTTAGCCCCTTGAACAAATACAGATCCAAAGTAATCACCAAATAGTCTCAAACACACACATGGAAGCACACTCAAGGGTGGCCTCCACTAATGATTTGAGAGAGAGAGAGGCAAAGCCATGGACAGCACAAGACTCGTCACAGTGCAACCAGAATTGTTGTAGCATCGCAACCAGAGAGAGAAAGAGATGCAGGACCGTAGGAGCGCAGCGCCGGTGTGGACGGACGAGGTCGGCGGGGGACGGGCGGCGCCGGCGTGGACGGATGGCGCCTGCAGGGGAGGCGGGTGGCACCAGGACGCAGCGACGCCGGCTGGAGATGGCCGGCGCAGATGGGGCACGGGCGGCTCCAGTGGGGGAGCGCAGCGCCGGCGGGGGACGGGTGGCGCCGGTGGGGGAGGACGGCGCCGACGGGAGGCGGGCAGTAGTGGAGGGGAGGGGGAGGGAGTGGTGGTGCGGTTATTGGCGAGGGCGACGGGTAATGGGTGTGGGATGCTGGTCTGCTGTCCAAGGCACAGGTGCAGGTGATGGGGTGGGATGCATCTGAGACGTCAGATTTTAGATGGATGGTCTAGATCCTAAATTGACACTGCTACCACCACCACCACCACCACCACCACGACTAACCCGTGCTTTAAAGTAGTAGAGATAGAGATAGAGATAGAGATAGAGAGTAGAGATAGAGATAAAACGAAATTTGAAAGCTCTCAGGACTAACATAGACTGTAGCAAGAACTTACGGCCTTACGGGCCCAACATCGGCCGAAGCAACTTTTACAAATATTTTATATTTCCAAAATAAATTAAAAAATATTTACATTAAAATTAAATAAATAGGCATCTCTCACCAATTCATTTGGTGGACTATAAATCCCTTCAATTTAACGAACAGAATTTATATAGCCTGTCAATATGGCGAGCGAGATTGACTCGGTGGCACTGGCAACTTCAAAAAATCGTCATTTGGTTGTGAGGAGTTTAAATACTGTCCGACCAACCAGCGGAATTTCTCCTTCCCCTTAACCGACTTTATTGCGCGTGTTTGTAGAGCATGTAATTATATATATGTATGTAATTACACGCCCTACAGACATGCACAATAAAGTCGGCAATCAAAGAGGCGTTGCATAAGTTGCATGCATATAATTACACGTTCTACCAATAAAGTTGTTTTTGGAGAACGACAAATTTGGTTTGTTGGCGGGAGTTAAGTTTCGCACAAACGAACTACAATTTTTTTAAGCTAGCCACCAATTAGCTTATCTTATTTGACTTATTTCATTAACTACTTTATTTCTTAACATTGAGAGCCTTTTGAGACAAAATCAAGAGATGTGTGCACTTCGCTTGACTTGTGTTTTATAGCTCATAAAAAAAGTCTTCAATCAATATAAAAAAAGATGGAGTAAAAAATAAATTATTTTTTGATGAGCAAAGATTAGTAACAGACAATCAAGTCTAACAAATCAAATAAGTTGGTGGAAATAGACCCTAAATCTCGCCCATCAGATTGGCGGGATTTATAACCCGTCGACGAAATGGTGAGAGTGTCTATTTATTTAATTTTAAAAGTATTATTTATTTATTTTGCTAATATAAAAATATAAAATACTCCGTATATGTTAAAAAAATCCCCAGGTCCCAACTCTAACTGATACTGATCGGAAGGTTCCACGATGATTACAGCCTGCATTTTCGGTCACCCAGACGCCCACATCCCACCCACCAATAGCAATGCGCCACGTAAAGCCATCCGCGTCACCACGCATGCCAACTCTCACCGACAAGTGGGCCCATCTTATTCACCTACACCACGAGCCAGGGAAACATAGATATGCCTTTAATCCCACCACGCGCTACCCTTTCTTCTCGTCCCCTCTCTCTCCTCTTCGAATTCCCAATTCGAAAGGCTAACCCTGCGCCAGTAGGCGGCGGCGGCGGCGGCGTGGCGAGAGGGTTCCCTGCGGTGCGGAGGCTATGGCGGCTACGGCGAAGTACAACCGGAGCAACCCGGCAGTGAAGCGGATCCTGCAGGAGGTGAAGGAGATGCAGTCCAATCCCTCCCCCGACTTCATGGCCCTCCCCCTCGAGGTCTCCTTCACAGTCCCGTCATCCTGTGCCATGCCTTTACCCTAGGCTTTATCCGATCTGGTCCTTCTTAGGTCTGAATCGGACGTTCGCTGTGTGGGATTGGAAGAGCTGGCGTTTTCGTGTGCGCGAAAATTCGGGGGCTTGATTTGATCCTTTGACCTTTAGGTGTATCTGCATTTTCTTTTAGATCTGCATTATTTGTGTGATTGATGTAATCTGATTAATATAGATGTACTTGTAGCTGTAGATGTTGTATAGATTCCAGTTGTTTCGAGGAACCTAGTGTGAATCAAGTGGAACTGCCGTAATACTTACTACGGTTTGATGTTAGATTAGAGGGTTTGTTGTGGCAATTCGATTGAGATTGATAGGCTTGTTATGATTTATGATTATGATGTATGTGTTTGAGTAGGAAGACATCTTCGAGTGGCAATTTGCAATCCTGGGGCCACGTGACAGTGAGTTCGAGGGTGGCATCTATCATGGGAGGATCCAGCTGCCATCAGACTATCCATTCAAGCCACCATCCTTCATGCTGCTCACGGTATGCAATAGTTGTGTCTTTCTGTATGTTAGTTCAGCATGATGTTTGTGAGCTGCTGCTAAATATTGCTTTATGTTTTTTAAATATGTTTGCTACAGCCAAGCGGAAGATTTGAGATTCAGAAGAAGATATGTTTGAGCATATCAAATTACCACCCTGAACACTGGCAACCGTCATGGAGTGGTGAGTGGCCATATGCTTGTAAAATGATTTGCTTAAGTGAGCTCTTACAATGGAAGACAACTCATTTTTTTTTATTTTGAATAGCACCATTATTCATGGTCCATGTTGATTTGGTTTTTTGGGCCATACGAGCATGGTGCAAAAGTAAATACGTTTTTTTTCCTCTGGGTCTTTAGAATTTTCATGGGTTAAGTACTCGCCCTATGACCAGACCAGAAGGAAAACATGCATTTATCCTTCCAATAATTCTCAAATTGATTCTGTAGTAGGTTTAGTCTGTTTAACAGCATTTTTTAAAATGCTTTCGAGTTAAAATATGAAGGGCATCTGCCATGTAATTTGTTGTTTCAATGTTGCAAGTGCCTGCCTTTTCATTTTCATTCTCTTTGTTATCTATATGCATTGGACCTCTCATCTGTACTGGGTATATACAGAAACTAATTGCTAGAGTAAGTGTTTCATGCTACAAATCTTTGAACTTCAAACAAGAGCTAGATATAGCATACAGGTCATTTGTTATTCCGTTCATGTGTTAGGCACCATTTTTCATAGTATACATATTTATGTAGACCATATGAGACTATAAGAGCAAGATATAGCATGCAGGTCATTTGTTGTTCCGTTCATGCATTGGGCACCATTTTTCATAGTATACATATTTATGTAGACTATACAAGCATGGTGTCAAAGGAAATCGCTCTTTGGTGCTTTAAGAAATTGTGGCAAATGCTTTGCCTCATGACCAGGCCAAAGGAGGAATATGCATACTCTCATGTGTCATCCATCATGTATACCTTTTGTTGTGAAAGCAGATGCACTGTTGGACTTTACTATCAGTAAGGGTCTGTCTGCTTTGCATTCTGAGGTTACTGTGCCTAATCTTAGATGTGCCACAGTTTTGTCTGCTAGTCTTCGTTTTGTAAATAACACATTATGGCTTCACATACTTAGCTCTTTAGCCCACACATCATACACTCACTTTTTTTGGGGGGTGAAGTTTTACACATCTGTGGCCATTACATTGTGTTTTGGTGGTAGGCCACACTTCACTGATGTTGGTTCTGGCAAAGTTAGACGGCAGCCAAACAGGGCACAAGTGTTATTAGTTATTACAAGGGAGCTGTAGTTTGACATATTCAGTTGTTGGCGCATGTCAAATAAATTTTGGTTTGTTTGCATTTTATTTGAAATGGGTTTATTTGTCTGTTCATTATATGCTGGAATAGGTCGGTTAATTGTTTGGGATGCATGGGGTGATTATTCTTTTTACTGGAGGATATCGGCACTATATTTGCAAATTCATATATTTTTATTTTTCTTCATCTATTTGATTTGATGCTCAGAAACCACTACTTTTAACACAATTTTCTGATGTGTGTCAAATTTTTTTATTGACTGTTATTTTTGGCCTGCAAATCATTTTATTTTCATGTATGTATAATTGGATAGTGTTTGTTCATTATTTTTCTTATTTTGAAATTTATCCACAGCTAAACTAAATTTTTTGTCACAGTTCGCACAGCACTAGTAGCCTTGATTGCGTTCATGCCAACAAATCCTGGCGGGGCATTGGGCTCATTGGACTACAAAAAGGAAGATAGACGAGCACTAGCTATCAAATCACGTGAAGCACCTCCAAAATTTGGCTCCTCAGAACGCCAAAAACTAATTGATGAGGTAAGATTCCAACACACCCTCACAAGTCACGATCATATAGGCATGCCCTTTCTGTTTCTTTGACACAAAAGATTGTTGCAACCACAGATCCATGAGCAAATGCTGACTAAAGCCCCACCGGTTCCTCAATTGTTGACAAATGAGGTAAACGAGGATACTAACCAATTAACCTCTCCTGACATTTTTTATGAGCTTGTGGAGAACACACTTGAAGATGTCAACACAGCTGGATCCAGCTCGGATTCTATAAATAATGACCTTCCAAACCCTGATTCTGAGTCAGAAGTTGCAAGAAACATTGTGGAAGGTCAGCCAGACATGGTTATCAACCATTCTATGGATAATCAAAGCCACAGAGAAAACATTCCAAGGGTTCCTGTAGCGCCACAGAATCCTGCTGTTGCAATCCAGAAGCCAAAGCATGACAGACTGCTGACCTTGGCTGCATTTGGGCTGACTCTTGCTATTATGGCCCTCGTGATCAAGAAGTTCTTAAAGATCAATGGTCTGGCTGGTTACAACATCGGGGGTAAGTTTTAGGCAGGTTTGTGCGGAAGTTGGTTAAGAGATGCCCCATTCTGTGACTGAGGCTATATTATGCTTACTATCATTTAAACCACGAAGAATTGTAAATGGCTGTTGTCTAGTTATAGATGAAGTGGGATGGTTCTGCTACCCGTACCCTATTGTATGTAGTACTTCTGATGGATAAGGTTTTAAGATCTTGCATATATATGTTTGTATATTGCATCTATGGCCATACTTGTTGTGCGGGGTTATTTCTTGCCTACCCACATTCCTTCCATTGTACGGTCATTTACAGTGCAGTGGCATTTCTCAGATCGGAACACATAAGAATATTGAACGGCGAAGTATGAGTAGAACGAAGGATTTATAACTTAAAAGGCATAGTAATATGAGGTAGATATAGTACAGAAATATGAATTAGATTTAGTACTGTATAGAAGTGAACATTAGCTTTCTTAAACTGAGTAAGGTTATAAATTTATCTCCCTTCTCCATTTCCATGACCTTTTTGACTTCTGAGTGGTGGATAAAAAAGACCTGTTGGAAGAGTACAAGCTGGGATTGCATCATTGTGTTCTGGGATCAACAGGCTGGGATTGGATGATTGTGTTCTGGATGGTAATGACTAGACTACTCGGCTTGCAAATGGTATCAACGGGCAACATGGCGTAGGCATAAGGATTGGAAGGGCACGTTTTTTTTAGTGGCAGATGCATTACAATTTTTAAATTTTTCGAAGTGTTGCAACAGGAACTAAAAGCTGGCCATTGGGTGCCTGACTGACATCTACTGTCGAGCGGGGCAAGCATCATGTTCAGCAATTCAAGCAAAGATCATATGTAACTACAAAACGGAATTGGATCCCCAGAACAGAAAACGAAAGGTATCCCTACAAAACCAAGCAAACATGTCAAAGGAGCAACAGGACACGATGCTATGCCCAGTGGGGGTCCATGTAAGATGTAACTCGAAACTACCAATGAAACGATGTTAATTCAGTTGCAATATTTCTCGCATGGGATAAATTTCCTAATATATAGTGTATGCCTGTTGTGTACAACCTTTGCAGCCTCAGTGTGGAATTGTAAAACCATCTAGCCAGGCTAATAGAAACTGCGTGATACAGACGGCTCTAAAATATTACAACAAAAATGCTTGGTACGGGTTGAACGCATCATCTCAACTTGAAGCTGGAAGCGATTGAAGAGCGAACGCATCATCTCAACTTGAAGCTGGAAGCGGTTGAAGAGCCTTAAGGGGATTCATGATTACTCCATCAATAAGGCCATACTCCTTTGCCTCCTTTGCGCTCATAAAGAAGTCACGATCAGTATCTACATTGATCTTATCCAGGGGCTGTCCAGTGTGGTATGCTAGGTACCCATTCAAGTTAGCCTTGTGGTGCAGCATCTCATTGGCCTGAGGAAAATAATTCAATTTAGAACGCAGGCAGCTTCTGGTCAGACAACCATACAAATAACCATTGTATTCCTTAATCTTGTTGGAGAAAAAAAGCAGCCTCGTCTTGTAAAATCAAATAATTTTTAGTACAATGAGCAAGCTAAATGAGCTAGATAGGACTATAGGACTACAATGAGATGTATGATAAAGCAAGCAACAATTCTTTACTCAGATTGCTGTTCTTGTCTAGAATGAGCATTGACATAGTCCATTTCAGGAATTTACCTGGATTTCAAGATCAGTCTCTTGTCCTTGGGCTCCTCCAAGAGGTTGATGGATCATTATCCTCGAGTTAGGTAGGCTGTACCGCTTTCCTGCATTATATTCACCGGTTCTATGACTTCTATATTCAAGTTTGGAGGGCAGTCGGTACTGAAGTAGCATTGTAGCAATCACTAGCATTACCTTTGGTTCCAGCACTAAGTAGAAAAGCTCCCATACTGCCAAACAAGCATAGCAAAGACAGATAAATGGGGTGTAAGAATCACTATCATGCAATGGCGAGGCTATAGTGGAAGACATTAAAGGCATTAAAAAATGGTTCTAGATTTGCAGTAATGAACAAATCATGTTTGTAATTTGCACCAAGAAACTGAAAACCAGAAGTATTAGTTAGTCCTTTACAGTTTACATTCCACTAAGGCACTTTTCTCCATCTACAGCTAGATTAATGCAGGACCTGCAATTGTACCATCCTTTTTTTCCCAAAAGAACCTTATTTCATGCCAATTCAGTCTGCCTTAGTGTTTACCAAAGCATTCCAAAATCAAAATCAAAATAGTTAGAATCAGCTATGCGCCTATGTCAGGGCAAGACAAAGCAACTCCTGACATTGACATCTGTAAATAATATGCATTCATACGAATTGAAAATTCAATTCATTAGATTAGTAAGGTCAAGTCACGTAAATTTATTTGCATGATTGCATCTAGAACTAATGAACAATCAACATTTCACATACAGATTAAACTTTTTTTAGAACAGATTATACTTTGAACATGCCAATATGTGCTGCACATAATTGAAAACAAAAGGAATTAATTAGGCGTTATAGCTAAAAATACATACTTATTAGCATGTGGAATCAAGACCCAAATAGGATCTGAAACCCTGACTTGGATAATCAAACTCATTGATAAGGATTATACGATTTCTTTCGATAAAGATAAGGATTATCTAATGTGCACATCATTGTAAATTTGAATCGAATAAAAGTAATTCAACAAAACTATTTGGAAAGATATGCCAACTAAGTACCTTGCTGCTAGTCCGATGCAAACTGTAGACACATCAGGCCTGATATGCTTCATTGTATCAAATATGGCCATCCCTATAAGTAAAGAAAATGTATTTAACTATTTATGCTAAATAGGAGCTGATGGAAGAGTAGGATGTATCAATCATAATAAATATATGAAGATGAGCTATTACCAGCTGTGACTGAGCCTCCTGGACTGTTTACATACATAATGATGTCCTATAAAGAAAATTTTCAAAGAGTCAAGCACTGAATGAAACCATGGTTGAGTATATGGTGTTCTCAAAGTTGATTCCATTGCTAATTGAGATGACAACATTAACCTCACTTGCAAGGCTAGTAACCAAGTTCAGAGGTCACAAGTATACAACCTTACCCCAGAACTACCTAGGTAGCAGCAAATGCAAGCACAAACGATACACGAGAAAACAATAGTACCACAAAAAAGGCACTCTGATCGTGGCCTTGTAGGAACCAGGCAAACATCAAATGGGATAGAGTTAAACAAATTGTTTCTCATCATAAAATGGATTTCCTTAGAACGACGGAGCACATCCCAGTTCCACTTCCAGAAGCAACGCAAGTTGGATTTCAACTTTCAAGCATATGATGTGAAAAGGATGTTACGATTGGGTGACTCACATCCTAACCTACTAAGACCGGAAGATACGTGCATTATGCAACAAAGATTTCCAGATGAATCATAATTGGATTATAGCCTACTTTTAGGAGAAGGATTCTTCATTCACTTTAAACAGAACTAGTGATGATATATAAATGCATGAAAGGTTTCCATAAGGCTAAACCACAAATCAACTCATCCAAATCAAGAGACACATGAAAGCATTAAAGACTAGATATTTCTTTTGCACACAATTCTTGTATAGGCAATAATTCAAGGATTCTAAAAGGTTTGAGAGGGTTTCAAGAGAATGGCAATCCTTTATACTCTTTGGAGGTTAAGTTTAACGAATTTGAGGTTGACTTCGCCAAATTGCTCCCCTTCATCATTATTTTGGTTCTCTATTGGATCCATCTACCTTTTTTATATATCACATGCACTCGTGCTGTATCTCACAGATCTAATCCAATTGAGGGCTGCTACTGATGAGGATGGCATCAGAACATAAGAGAGGATTTAGAATGTCTTAGGCAAAGACAACTGCACAAGCTACCTATGTTCATATATATAACTCAGTATTTCTGTTTTTCATAAAAAAATTATCATAAATAATTAAACCGTTAAAGTTGTTGAAAACAAAGTTTTGCTGTAGGGATTATGAATTGCATGGAACAGTTTTTCGTTCTCAATT
This sequence comes from Raddia guianensis, assembly GCA_036346415.1. Taxonomy (NCBI): domain Eukaryota; kingdom Viridiplantae; phylum Streptophyta; class Magnoliopsida; order Poales; family Poaceae; genus Raddia; species Raddia guianensis. The sequence goes on from CM070536.1 coordinate 17,628,444, forward strand.
TCACATTTTCACCTTGGTGGGATCAATGGCGTCAAGATATAGCAGCTGTGCAACGATGATGTTCGCCATATCATCCTCCACAGCGCCACCACACCGGATAATCCTCTGCACAAAACCCCCACATGCAGTCACCCATCACACATTACATACCCACAAAAAGCATACGAAAGAGATCAAACACTTGTATAAAATCCAGTAGTCTCGTACATGCTGGAAGAGCTGGCTGACGACGCTCTGGAATCGCTCCATCACCAAGGGCGACGGCCCGCGTTCCTGCCCCGCCGCATACTCCACAGGAAAGTAGGGCGACCTCGGCACCGCCATGTCATCCCTACCGCACGCACACGAGCGTCATCAACACTCGCAAAGGCCCATTCAAACATCCCCCGCCACACCAACCAAAGGATACGGAGCTACACAGTGTTCTTCACAAATCAACTTCACCTGATCGACCAAATCCCGCGCCTCTGAGCTGCTCCGTTCGGTCCGGTGGCGGCGGCGGTGGCCACAACGCGACCGCACCTCCGTTTCCTGCGAGGCATATAGAGGATACGGTTAGGGCAAAGAAGCTGGAAGCGGAAAGGGGAGGCGACGGAGAGCGCGAGGGGAAATGGGAAACCTGAGGAGGGGGAGGGATCTGGGGGTGGGATTGGGATTGGTGCGGAGGAGAGGGGCGGTGAGGGAGGATGAGGAGGCGGTGGTTGTCGCCATGGACGGGGGCGAGGAGAGCTCGCGTGGGGTTTTGGGCGGAGGGGCTTTGCCCTGTGGTTGCGCTTCTTATCCGCGAGCTGGGAAGAGAGCACAGAGCAGCGAGTGAAGAAGACAATGAGAGCAGGACTGAAGACGACGACGCGGGTCCGGTCGGCTTGTGGATCATGGGCTATAGACCATGGGCTTTAAGCCCTGGTCTTGCACCGGTAGGAGTAATAATTTGTTTATTTTGGGGGTTAATGAGGTGTGGCCTGCAAAGTGAAATTTCAAAAAAAAAATAAACCTATATGAGCTAGTTTTCTCTTAAAAAAAGACATTTTCAAATTTTTTTTCTTCTCTTCATTTTCTTTATCCTCAATTAGGCTATCTGGTTTGGCACTACCTGACATTGGCTAATAAATGGTTTAATGTGATGGTGACCTAATGACGACAAAAGGCCTAGGTGGCACAGCTCATCAACAACGGGCGGCAATGGTGGCCAAAGATGGTGATGGAGACAAAGGCAACATGATGTAGACAACTCGTCGATGAACTCAGCTCGGCCAACGACAATGAGCCCTACGGAGATGGCAATGGCTCGACTGATGAAGAAGATGATGCGGCGGTGCTTTATCGAGTGAAAGGGTTGGGACGAGCTCTATTCGACGATGCAATGCGAAGGTGTCCGGTGACCGGTGAGAAGCTTTGAGCTCACAACCGTGATGCTGAGAGGCAGGCTTAGGACGGTGATACAGGAGATATGTCGGGTAGAGTTGGCATTGGATATGTGTACGAATAGGTTACGTAGATTGTGTTGTAATGAACATGGGAGGGTAGAGTTGTAGACTTAGGGTTGGCAAAGCTCACGAGCTGCTCGTTTTTGGCTTGGTTCGAGCTCGACTCTTAGGCTACAAACTCGAGCCCAAGCTTTTTTCCCAACTCAGCCAATTACAGAGCCAAGCCAAGCCTGAGGCTAGCTCTCTCACGCCTCGCTTTTGGCTCATGAAGCACCCACCAGGCACTCCGCAGGTCGCAACCTAACACACTAGGCCATCGGCCCACCACCACTTTGCCGGGCCCAAAAGCATGTTGCCTCCCAACCAATCTCCCCACACGACCCCCTCTCTTTCTCTACACACACACACACACACTACCCCCTTCTTCTTGGCCATATCTCGCCGCCGCCTCCTGGCACCAAACCGATCGCCACCACCTCTCTCCTCCTCGGCTCCTCCGGTTCAGGCGTAGCCATCTCAGCCTACCTCCCTCTACCTCCAAGCTCTAGCTAACCGAACCCTCCTTCCCTAGGCTTCCTCCTCCCGGCCGTCCTCCACCACATTGCTCTCTCTCTACTTGGATGGCTGTCGCTGCAGCCTTCTCCTCCGGGCTCCCTTTTCTTGGATGGTCGCGCTGCCTTGCTTCTCCTCTTGGCGAGAGGCAACCTAGTCGAACTTTTCACCACGCTCCTCTTGGCTGAGTTCCGCCACGGTGCCAAGCCTATCGCCCTCCTCTCCATTATTTGGTCACCATCAACAGTTCGTCGCTCGCAACCCTCTCCCTCCTCTGGCCAGATCTGGTCTGCCACCACCTCCTTCTCTCAAGCTCGCGAGCCCTTCATGAGCCAGCCCAATCCCGAGCCAAGCTTTTTCCTTAGCTTGTCGAGTGACTGAGCCGAGCCAAGTCCAAGCCAGAAGGTGCCTGAGCCAAGCCGAGTCAGACCTTGGCTCGCTCAAACTCGGTTTGTTGCCACCCCTCTTGTATCGTACTCTAACCTTGTCCACCTATATATAAAAGGAGCACTGTCGTGGAACTTGTCATGACGACATAGTTATAGTGTAGAATGCACAGGTTCTATGGTCGATTTGTGATGACGACCCAAATGGTTTGGTGTGCTTGTGTTGTTGGAGAGGAGCGCACATAGTTAAGAGTAAGCATAGGCAATCGTGCCAAATTGCATGACCAAACATCATGTCTCTTGTATTGTCTATATTTTGTAAGGCTCCCAAACTAGTTTGGGATCAGATCGACGAAGATCAGACATGGCGAGAAGCTAGAGAGATTTGAACGATGGGAGCATCGAGGTATGACGATGTGATCACGTGCAACAAGGGACACCATCATGGCATTGTGAGTCACATTATGTGTCGATTATGAGGTCGTCCGAGATGTGACATGAAACTGATGGTGTGTAAAAGCAACCTCGAGGTTAGATTCAGAGGTACTCTCTCCGTTCCAAATTGTAATTCACTGTTGACTTTTGAACACACATTTTGACCATTCGTCTTATTAAAAAAAATAGTACAAACATGAAAAAATATAAGTCATACTTAAAGTATGTTTAATGATAAAACAAATCACAACAAAATAAATAACATTTTAATATATTTTTTAAATAAAACAAATGGTTAAATAGAATATCTAAAAGTCTACGGTGATCTACAATTTGGAACGGAGCGGTGTTTCTTCAACGGCTGGTGATCATCTGATCCGGGACGAAGAAAGCGGCTGTCTTGTCTAGAGAGGTCTGGGGGGTTATTTGTTAAATATAAATAGACTAGGGACGGTATACGTTCAAAATCCTGTCTCAATAGGACATGGATCGCTATTGCGATGGAATTCATTAATAAAATATTTAGTCGATAGGTACATGTACTGATGTACATGCCCACATTGTGTGGCCCAGAACTCGAAAGTCAAAACCTCTGTCTGTTTCTACCATGTGCAGTAGAAGCCCATGCATGTGCATGTGCTTACTCAAAAAAAAAAAAGTTCCCAGTCTCCGCTTTTACATGTTTCACTCTTTCTTGACAGCACAAACCGCATCAGGGAGATTGACCATAATAACATGGGTAGCACCACTACATTACAGAAGTTTCAAACGGAAGTATTCCTCCTACAGCTAAAAACCTGAAAACATTCAAACAGAGCATCATCGAGGTTACAAGCATCGAGTATTGAGATACACATGACCGTACATACGCTACAGCCGTTAGTACACAGAGATACATATACATCATACATACGCTACACCAATAAAAACCACATTGCTTATTGCCAGAGCAGTCAACAGGCCAAGGCCGTGACAGGATAATCTAGTGTTCGATACTTGGATAATAGTCTAGTGTCTAGGACTCAAAAGATGGTTAGGTGTAATCTCCAAAGTTGATCACATCTCCTGTTGAGTGCGATATGCAGCCTTCAGGAAGTTATCGAAGGGGCTGGCTGGTGGAAGCTTCACAGTGGAAGACGGCTCTGAAGACGCGTGGTTCATCTCAAAGCCACAAGAACTTACCTGGACAGATATAGATTGTGAGACCACTACTAGATCACAGGATGTAGGATTGACAACACGCCAGTATGGCACATTTGGGATTTATCAATCTTCATACCTTCAGAATGACAAAATGTTGTGCAATGGGAAGGCTTGGCGCAGGATTGTCTGGAGTGGAGTCGTGGCCATTAACAAGCCAGCTTGATAGCTTCTTCCTAGTGCCTGATCCCAGGGCTTCGCATTGACTAGTCATTGTGCCATATGGGAGGGGGGAAGTTGAAACAGATGCACCCGCAACCTGGCCTGCTACATGTAGTGCCTGATCACAGAAACAAATTCTGCCTTGAGAAACAGATGCAAGAATTCAATGAAAGGTAATAATGTTTGCTGTAGTTTTTTAGCCAACTTCACCAGATGACACATATCATGGTTACAATGGGAGAAAGGAGAGCATATTTAGGCGTAAAACTGCCAATACTTAACATGAATAGAGCAAAGATAAGCCAACTGAGTAGCATATCATGTGCAAAGGCAGCTGAGTATCAAGAAAGTACTTACCGATTCAAGCAACTGGCCAACACCTAAGACATGGGGAACAGATTGTGGTAGAGTAATCTTTGATATAGAGCTTGCAGTATTGGTAATTGGTGACTCATGTAATCCACCATCCACCGAAGAGGTTCTTGAACACTCCTACAATGCAAATGGATTTCTGAGAAGAAAAACATAATAATAATGATTTCACGATGGCAGGATGCAGTTAAGGGAAGAAACATTGCACTATCAAAAACTTTTGCAAGTGCCTGCACCTAATGAATCACCAAGGACACAAATAAATGTAGATCAGTAACGTACCTCATCAAAAGAAAGAGATTCATCAGAAAATGCCTGCACATGAAAGTTGGCCCAGTCAAGTGCTGAATTCGACCCAAACAAGGGCAGTTCTTCAGGCGTGAATATCTCTGTGAGCTCCTTTGCCAGCGCATCCTTGTCCATCTGGTAATGCAATTTGACCTCAATAAAGACCTCAACATGTGGTGTCAACAGCAATCAGATGATAGCATCAAACAATTTCCAACGACTAACCTCGGTTAAATTAGATAGAGCGCCAGAAATTACATCAATTATCCGCTGATCATTAATCCCCACTTTAGTTCTACAGTCAGAAAGTACAGATCTAGCGGCTTCTTGATCGCTTTCAGAGTCATAGTTGCGTAGATCCGATTGCAGCTTTACATAGACTTGCAAGTCTTCACCAATTCTTAGATAAGGGTCAGCCTGCAAAATATTTCATGCATCATTTTCACTGAACAATCATGAAATATAAACTACTTCAATATTTGTGAAGTAGTAAGCCTGTCGTCAAACGAAGCACATTCACATACACTTACATTGGACAATGTAAAACACTTTAGCCACTCTGTCAACTCAGTAATGTGACAGATTTTTCCAGCAAAGGCCAGCATGCTCGTTGCTAAGATAAAAATAGACCTTTGGCAAGATGGGGACAGGGCTCCTAAAAAAATTGTGTAAACAAAGACAGATGATTTTCATGTACAGGAAAGAGATAAGCGTAGATGTCATTATGCAGACCCTACCATTCGGGGCTAAAGCAATACTTCGCAAGGACAGCGGCAACTGGAAAAACTGGATGTTATTATTGTTGCTTGAATTCTGCAGTAAGAAAAAAATCTTAGCCAAATGATTTGAACTTCCACTACATGTAAGTATATTTATTAAAGTGCAAAAAAGACCACTGATATGGCTACGTAACTCTTTACAATAGAAAAAAATGCTATTAGAAAAAATTAAATTAAAAACCAATGTGAACCATGTGATACACTTTTTCCCTAGTATAATTGAAATTTCAAGCCTGTATTTTCAAAAAAGGATAGAGAGAGAGTCAATACCTTAAGGCGAGAAGAAAGAACAGTGAGGCCGTATGAACGGCCAATCGCTTCATAATTAAAAGGAGTGTTATCTGTCTGATTGGCCTGTATCCAGAATGCAGACAGCAATTGGTTTGTTTGATCTTCAGTTAGCATAGCAATGTTGGTCTCCTGAAAGATACATAAAAGGTAACATATTCAGCAATCAGGATTATGGAGATGCACATCCCTCTACCCCCACCTGATACCAATAAACATACATTGCGAACAAAAGAAAGGGAAAACACCATGAGAAAAAAGGGCATGTCATGAGTTCGAGTAAAAATGGATTATAATTTGAGCTGTTGTAAGTCAAAGTCATTGATCAAAAAGAGATGGGAAAATTACTAGAAGGGGGGAGGGAATACCTCTCCAGAAGTAATTAGTGCTGCGAATCGATCAGTGAAAGAGAAAACCAACTTCGAGAAATAAGTCGAATTTTTTCGTGCCCAAACATGCTTATTATCCTCGTCATGTGTGTTTCTTTCCTTTCCGTCATCATGTGTCATATTTCCAGGCTTATCTGAACCTAAACTTTCTTTTTCTCTCCTTAGCTTCTCAAGTAAAGCAGTAGCTGAAGCAAATACAGATGTAGTCCGAGACTGCCACTTTTTTGTTTCGTACAGATACTCTGATTCGCTCCTTGGATGGTTTGGACCTCGAACAATAACAGCAGAAAATATGTGGTGTGCTCCCACACGAGTATTGGCATCTGGATGTATCATGGACTTCAGTACCTGCTGGAGGAGTGCTTCCGGAAACACCTGCTAGCAAACAAATAGTTACATAAAAGTAGTAAAGAACTTCAAAAGTGCAACTGAACACTGTTCAAAGAAAGGCAGTTTGAAAAAGATAGAGAAGCAAAGCAGACCATGCAGTAAATTTGTGTAGACGAGCTAGACAGATAGCGCACTTGATTATGATCCTATTTATTCTGATACTACAGATAGCTAAAACAATAGGCAGATAGTATAAATTCAGAACTGACCATAGGAGTGTTTGAAGACATTGATGTCAAGGAGATTATATGAGAAAGGATCAGCAAACTTCCAATAGTGGCTCTGGCAACAGCAGGCATAGAAGTCAAACTCTCCAACGTGATTGCCATCATGTCATAGAGTGGCCGCACATCATTAATCTACATTATGTTCCAAAATTTAACAGAGTGGGGGAATTATATGTATATATCACATATAGCAATATAGTTTCAACAGGCATGATACTTATGTGAAGTTTCTGGCATGAAAGCCTGTGCAAATGAACATTGCTAAGAAAGATTCACCAAAATAGCATCCATGGCAGTTCACAAATTTTAGAATGACTGTGAAAGTGCAGGACATACCCCTCTAACAACTTCCAGAAGACAGTCCTCGAGGAAATTTTGAAGAGATTCATTCAAGTTCAGCTCTTCAATACTGGCTGACTCCACAGCTTCTAGAGTTTTCCTCAAGTGCCTGCACAGGTCGCCAGCTACTACAAGTTCAGGAGCGACTCCTCGTGATCGCAGTTGTCGTGCTAAGAACGTTGCTGTCTGAATAATGCAAGATTTAGCCTGAGGATCATGTAAAACATTCTTGGGGTCAAGATGTCGGATCACAGCGGTCAAAATCAATTGTTCATTGCCTGCAAGAGAAACATATTAGCAAATAAGAACAGAAGCCTGCAAAAAAACGTACAGGAGGAATATAAAGTGCAGTGCTGTACTCATTAATAAAGCTGATGAATGCTTTGCAACAGCATAGACAATCCAACCAAAGAGTATGAATTAAATTGCCAGACAAAGTACTTGCTCAAAGTTTTTTTAAAAGATTAGCATTGTGCAAGGAAAAAAGAAAATCAGTAGCACATTGCCTATTACTAGAAGAAAAAACTGTCATATGATGCCATGCAACTAACATAATAATAAGAACTTGGCTGCAAATTTAATATAGTGCATAATGCAGTTTTGTGTATTTTTATGATGGTTACCATACAAGCAATTCTAATAATTCAAACATGATTAAAAAATTACCAGAACTCTTCTCTAGGTATGACATGTCAGACAAAACAAGCAAAGCCAGTCCATGATGAGGAGCCCATTGTTTCTTCACATCAAAAAAGGAAAGCATTGGATCTAAGATGCGCCGCATAGTTGTACTCTCTTTGGCCAGTTCTGCAAGCTTCTGAACGCAAATATGCGCCCATACTTCTGGAGATTCACGATCATCCCTGTGTTGGATTTAAATAAATTATAATTTGTTGGGTACACGTCCACTTGGTTTTGTGTGTGCATGTGGTGATAAACACCATTTCACAAATATTTGTTGGGAAGAGATGGATAAGATGTTTCACAAATATGTGCACATGATATATCAAAGCTCAAAAGAATACACATGTTGGTGCAGCACAGCAAAACTCATACAGTCGTATGATGTACAAAAGCATACTCCCTCCGTTCCAAAATATAAGGCATATAAATTTTGATGCGATCTTTAACGTAGAACTTTGACCATTATCTGCTCTCACAATATATTATCAATTACTATAAAATTAACATCATATGAAAGTACTTTCAAATATGAATCCAACTATATGACATGCATAACACTAAACATATATATTTTTAGCTTAATCATAACTCATTAGTCAAAAGTTACAAGCGTTGACTTTTCCAAATACTTGCACGCCTTATATTTTGGAACGGAGGGAGTATATTTTCTGCGAGAAGTTTAGGACAAGTTGGCATAGCAGGTATATAGAACTGATACTTCACCTGGTAAGAGCTGAAGAATCCCTTGCTGATCGCAGCCTAATAGTTGTGCTGCTCAAATTCACATCATTACCTCCAACTAAGCCAGCTCTTCCCTCACGCCTTACTATTTCATCAACCCAGTTATGCTGTGATGCATGCCTGTCATCTTCACCACCAACAGAATCCTCCAACCTATAATTTTCCAATACCGACTGCACAATCTGCCACATCAAAAGAAAGTTGAATTCTTAACTACCTTCATTGCATTAAGCTCATGAGATATGGAAGGTAGGTACATTCATGAACTACTCAAAACCATAAATTAAAAAAAAACATGAAACTTAAACTCCCCTAAAAAAGATGAAAAATTGTGCATATACCACTCTCCCCTCAACAAGTGGCTTTGCTACTTTGTCATTCCTCTCACACTGACATGTGACATTATCTAAGTCTATGACAGTGGGCCAAAATGGCAAAATAGCAAAGCCACTTGTTGAGAGTGGCATATATGCTAGGAAGAAAGAAAAAGCTTAAACTGAACAGTTTTTTATCTCATGTATCAAGATATAGTACCATTTAGGTGGAGGTCAGAATATCATTTATCACTACAAAATTTGAAAGTTAATGGTTTGTGCAAAAGATGTTGTCTTAAACCTTGTGCAAATAGATAGCCCCAACACAACTATGAAATTGACACGAAGCATATCTAATTGAATAAAATGGTGTGTTCTACATACGAAAATAACCTGGTAGCCTGAGCAATTTGGAACATACGCAAACAAGGTATATTTTCAACTGATTATGCACATTAATGCCATTTAAAAATATTGTAGTTACCTCATCAAAATCAGCAAAAATGTATGAATGTTCCTTCATGAAGCAGATCTGCAAAAGTATTATAGCAGTAGTTAACAGAACTGAATTCACAAAGAAAAAAGAATACCAGAAAATGTCAGGAAGGTGGCACAAAAAGAACTAAAAAACCATATGTTACCATTGCTGACAGACACTGCAAGCTTGCTGCCCGCAGAAGACTATGCTCAACTCCCTGTTGCCGTGAAAGTGCACAGACTTTGTGAACCAAGCTTTCAATATTACGTGCATATGTGTTGTCTACCTGTTAATATGGAAAATTAATCAATTTATACTAATACATCCTAACAGAAAATAAATGAATCAAGGGGTAGGGTACAGTGATTAGTAGGAATAAAGTGAAACACCAACAAAAAAAAAGAAATACAAATGTTTATAACACAACCATTTTGTAGTGTCCATAATACCCACCTGGCTGTAAATAAATCTTGCTAAAGTTTGACATCCAAGAATGTGAATATTCTCTTGCTTGCTTTCAAGAAGCTCAGTAAGGACGTTCACTAGGCTGATGGCAAAATATGCCCTATACCATCACATGCATACAATAACACAACATACAAACTCAGACATATAACTTCATTGAAAGCCGTTGGCATTTTGACATAAGAAACAAGTGTCAACTATAAGAACTTCACAAACTCACATCTGCTCCTTGCATATGAAGAGTAGCTTGCTGTACGCTTCAGTGATAATTTTAACGAAGTTCACATGAGCAGATCGCAGCTCCTTGTGATTCCTCTGCTCCAGAAACTTAGCAATCTGACGAGCAAGCAGTGAAGAGAATTAGGAAAAGCATATATGATGGATAACCACACCAGATGATCCTAATGTATATTTTAGCAACAAAATGGAAGGCAGAATGGCAGCATCACATGCCTTTGGAATACGCAAAGGATTCTTCGCAGCATATTCACATAGCTTCATGATTTTCCTCTCATTCGGAGGGCCATCCTGCAAAAGTAAATTCAGCGACATAAGCAGCAATGCACTTGATTATGGAATTATGGGTGTTACTGTGTTATTATCAATTACAATTAGTAAACAATAGCTACGTTCACCACCAAAAAAAAAAAGTTACGAGCAAGAAGATGTGTTCCATAGATAAAAGACAACACGGTGCATTAAACGATTGCAACAACAATGCCAGCCTCAAACAGTCTAAACTAAACCCGTCCCCCTGGACTTGCTAAACCACGCGAACACCTACTAGAGCGAGCACCAAACACTTACAGGAGTCTTGGGGAATATCTCAGCAAGCAGCTTCCTGTATCGCTTGACGGGGCGCCGCGAGCTCGGGCGCAGTGCCGGGCAGCACACGCACATGCTCTCGCACGATGGGAAGAGCTTCACCGACATGAACCCCATCTTGTGGCCTCAAAAGGCCGGAGAAACAACCAGGATCTCACCGCCCCTCCACCTGCACGAAGGCGTAAGCAGCAAGGTCGCCATTAGAATAAAAGCCAGGAATATCCCGAAGTGCCAAACACACTATCCTAAATTCCTAATTCCTAAACAATGTGGAAGTGGTCGCGAATGAGGACTACGGGTTACCACTCGTTGCGACAATAAGGCCAGAGATTGAGGTGCTCTCCAAGAAAAGGGGACAATAATAAGAGGATAAAAAAAGCTTAAAACAAACTGAGGTGTTACGCAGCAAGCGAGCAGCCAAGAAATCCCCAAAGTGAAACACTAGGCACTGCACTGGATCGAAACGGGCACCTACCAGTACAGCACCGCGCATGCAGCAAACATAAACCCCGAGCCCCAAATGACCAAAGAAAAGGCAAGGTAACGCGTGGCAAACTAGCCATCCGAAATCCGCTCAAACCCACAGTTAAAGTCACCAGAAAAAAAAAACACCAGAAACAAGCACCGGAAAGGGGAGAAGGCGACGCCATTACCGCTCCAAGCACCCAAATCGGCGCTCCCTACACAACCCGCCCGCGAAACCTACCTAAAAACCCTCAAATCTCAGCACCCCACCGGCGGCGAGACAACAGCACTACCCCCAACGAGGCACCGGCAGCGAGAGAAGCCGCATGAGAGCGAAGCGGGCGTTACCGTCCAAGCTCCAGGCTCCGCCGCGTCGCCGTCCGGGCCCCCGAACCCCAACCCGGAGAAGCCCCCAGACCGAAGGCAAGGGGAAATGTGGGGGTGGGGGAGAGCCGGAGGGGAGAGGGGAGAGGACGGAGGAGGCCAGTGGCCACGTGACCCGCAGTCTCGTTGGAGCAGGCCTTCCTCCGTCCCTCGCGACGAGTTAACGAGCGCTTTCCACGCACTGGAGCAGCGCAGGCACGCGCCAATCTGGCAGGGCTAGTAGTCCCTGCGAAGGACTGACGGGCGTTTTGAACTCTTGGGTGCGCGTCGATGGCCGATGGGCAAATGGCTTTTTTTTGAAAGAATCTAGCGTGGTTAACCTTTATTATCCTGCTGTTTTAGAATGTTTGCTGCATTGGAACGATTTTATATATTTATTTTAAACAGTATAGTCGGTTTTTACCCGGTCTTAATTGAACAAGATTAGCAATTATTAAGAGACGGAATCGGTCCAGCCAGTGATGAAAGTTTTTCTAATTATTACAGAAATCGAATTGGCTCCAGAGGTGCATCTTATTTTGTATTCTAATCTTATATTTGATCTTTTTTATTTATCTCTGTTAACTTTAAGACATGGCCTTTGATCATTCGTCTTATTCAAAAAAAACATTTAAACATCATTTTTTTGTTTTGTTTTGTTTTATCATTAAAGGTATTTTAAACATGGCTAATATTTTTGCATATTTACACTAAATTTTTTAATAAGACGAATGATCAGGAGATGTATCCAAAAGTCAATAGCGACAGATAACAAATAAAAAAGAACAGAGGAAGTATTACATACATGTTATATAAAAGGCTATAGTTTATTGTTTCGAAGAGGCAAACTTTGTTTCTTCTCCAACATATTCTTTTATATTGAAGTAACTAGGAAAACAAATAAAAGAAGGTGAACCAGCCGCTCAAAGTGACTCCTTCTATTTTGACACGTTTTACTTTTGAACACTAATTTAACCATTCGTCTTATTCAAAATTTTAGTTGCAAACATGAAAAAAGTCATGTTTAAAGTATTTTTATTGATAACATAAATCACAACCAAATAAATGATATTTACGTTATTTTTTGAATAAGACGAATGGTAAAAGACGTGCAAACATAAAAAAGAACAGAGTGAGTTTTTTAAAAAGTTTGAAGTTCCACTTATCATTCAACTGGACCGTTATTGTGAAATCTTTACCGATAATGTTATTGTCCGCCGTCTACTTGGTACCTGCATATTTTTTATCTTGGCAAGATAGTGATGCGGTAGATTTGATGCAGTTTCAACTGGCAACCCAATATTGCTATTAATCATTAACTATTGTTGTTGCAACCCAATGATCGCTATGAATCATTAATTAATGTTGTTTGACGGACTCGCCCGGATGGAGTTGAAATTGGCGATCATTTTTTGTTGCGCGTTGCGGATTAATTTTAATTTTAATTTCAGAACGTTTCGGTAGAAATAGGTACTCGGTCTTCAAATATAGAGAACAGGAGATAGACTTCAAATTTAACGTTTCTGTCTTCAATCTCTGTATTATTTAGAGGATAAATAGTTTGTTAGAAAGAGTGAAAATGTGTGAGGTAAACAGTGTTTTAGAGATGAAATATAGAGTCAAAATTAAAATATTGACTATGTTCTTATATGAGTAGTATACTATGCATTAGATTAAGACGCTGTCGATGCATCCTAGGACTCAGATGATCGTTGATTAGTTGTCGGTCACCTCAGTCTTGGTGCGCTATTGATGCTACCATGCGAGACTAATTATGTTGTTCAGTGATTTGTCACGACGCGGGATTCTTTAATGGCTAGGTGTTCTCTAATTCTGACAGGGATAGCTCGTGAGTAATCATGGCTGATTTTAACATGTTTAGAGTAGCTGTGCTAAAGTTAGTCGTGTATGAAACTGAATGAACAAGTTTAAGTTACTTTGAACATGCCAAAATTATACAACATACATGCAAGTCGAGAACTCCATAATTTGATTTGTTCTTTTCCGATGAAAGTAGTTAAAAAATTTAACTTGAAAAAGTTTTAATCCCTCAACAGATCTTAGAGTACAAAAAACTATAAATTTTTTAAAAAAAAATTCTATGAACTATTTAAAACCCAAAAAATAGCTACAAAATACTATATTGTTTGTCGTGTATTTTTTTTTTTTTTTTTGCAGCGTTAGCTCCGTAGCTTACATGGACAAGTAAATTAAACGGGAGTTGATGCACGAGCCCACCAAGTTGGTACACAATGAGCAATGATTATATATATATATATATTTAAAATCACAGCACTCCATCAAAATCACTTTGATAGTATGCCACTCCAGACAGTGCACTCGCTCCAACCGTGCTAAAACACCCAAAATTTCCTCAATATAGTGTTACACCACTGGATAAAAAAAAACAAAAGGAAAAAGTCTATATTTTACCTTGAACTATAATCATTCGCCTGCATACCCCACTAAACTACGAAACCAGGTATTCCACACCGCGAAACTAGAAAACCGGTGCAAATAACACCCCGCAGTGGTTTAAGAGGTGGTTTTGCCACCGTGGCTGCTAGGGATGGCAATGGGGACCCGATCCCCGATTCCCCGCGGGGAATTCCCCTATTAGGGGACGGGGATGGTAGGAATGTAGCCTCCACGGGGGACGAAATGGTAAAAAATTAATCCCCGTCGGGTCTGGCGGGGACGGGGATGGTTCACCGTCCCCGTCCCGTTCCCATGGCCCCAGATATTTCCATTGCCCTGTATTCCAGCAATCCATTATTAATGCCCAAGGCCCAAGGCCCATTTGTATTTCACCACTTAGGGTTCGATTTCAACTTGCCGACCTCCGCCTCCTCCGCCTGCCACTCGCTCGCCTCCCCCCCCTCTGTCCGTCCTTGGCCGCCGCCTCCGCCCCCTCCTCCTCTCAGACTGAGCCGCCGCCGCCGCGCCGATGCCTGCCCTCTGAAGCCTGACGCCTTGACGGCCTGGCCTGCAGGTTGCGTAGCTTAGCGCTAACCCGCTTTTTACCTTATTGCCTGCTTCAAGACGCACTACCGATGCCCGGCCCGGCCGTGTGTCGACGCCCGAGCTCACGGCTGACGCCGACGCCATGGCGCGCGCTCGTCTCCTTCGGTCCGGCGGCGAAGCTCCGGATCGGCATGGCCGCCTCGCCCTCGCCACCCCTAAGCTCGACGGCGGCGGCGAAGGTCGATGACTAAACGGGGACGGGACCCCATGGATTAATTCCCAGCAGGGACGGATGGGTCAATTGTCTGCCCCGTTGCATTTCGCGGGGACGGGGACGGTGATTTTTCTCCCCCGCGGGGACGGGGATGGCGACGCATTCCCCGACGGTGAATTCCCCGTTGCCATCTCTAGTGGCTGCCACATGGCAGTCCACTTAGCATATACAATCAACATATAATATTATAGGGCCCACGTGTCATCTTTATCCTCTCATTTCTTCTACCTCTCTCGGTCTCTCCTCTTTTCTCTCTTCTTCTCTGAGCTCTCCTCTCAAATTTCTGCCTCCCTTTCTACCCCACCCACCTAGAGCCGGCAAGGAGGCGATGCGTGGCCAGGGGAAGGCGGCGCGCGCCCTAGGTGAGGAGAGGCTGCGGCGCGTGGCCTGGGTAAGGGGAGGCGGTAGGGGGAGATGACGGTGTGTGGTCGGGGTGTGAGGAGATGGCGGTGCGTGGCCAGGGTGTGTGGAGACGGTGTCGTGTGGCCTAGATGTGGGGAGGTGGCGTGGGAGACAGTGCCGCCATCCTCCTCCCCTATCGCGAGGCACCACCATCCAACGCATCGTCCTTATCGCCGGTGTCACCCTCGTCACCGGTGCCCAAAGCCCCAAATCCAGTGTCGCCCCATCGCCAGGGTTGCCCTCGTCACCGGCGCCCAGATCCAAGTAGGGGGAGGCAGCAACAAGCGCGGCCTAGGTCAAGGGAGGCGACGACATGGGAGGGCACAGGGTCGGCGGTGTGGGCAAAGGCGTGCCATCTCCCCCGTCCTGACACCCTAGTCCCCTTTCCACGCTTCACTCCTCCTGTGCCGCTCTCCACTGAAGCCAGCCTCAACGGTTTATTTAGTGTTATCTCTTGTGGGTTGATTGTTCTTTGCTGCGAGAAAGCTAGGTAATTAGCAGTTATCAACCGGTTCGCTCCTGAATTCCAGTGTGTTTCCCCCTGATTATTCATTTATTCTCGAGGAAGATAGGAACCAGATATGTAACAGTCAGTTCATGTTGAGTTGATCTCGGCCTGTCACTTTGCAAGCAACATGTTCACGATAGGGGATGGTGGCGCGGTCTCCCTCAACGCCGTCCCTCACCCGGGTTGTGCGCCACCGCTTCCCCTCACCTGGGACGCGCGTCACCGCCTCCCCTTGCTGGACCAACACCGCCTGCCGCCTCATCGCTAGCCTGTCAGTCCAGCGTCATCGGTGAGAGGAGAGGCAGAGAAAGGAGAGAGGGGAGAGAGAGAGAGAGAGGAGAGAAGAGAGAAAGACGCAGGAGAGAGATTTACAATGAGGCCTTACAGGAGAGAGATTTACAATGAGGCCTTACTCTTTTTTTGTTTATTTGTAATTGAACTGCCAAGTCGGCTGCCACATGGACAAAATCAAGTCCAAAACCGCTTCAGGGGGTTATTTGTTTTCTTTAGTTTTGTGGGCTAGAATACCTGGTTTTGTAGTTCAAGGGGTTAAATAAACAAAACACTATAGTTCAAGGTGTAATATAGACTTTTCCAAAACAAAAACTTGTTTTATTTGATTTACTGGACTTATTTATCTACTTACTTAATTTTGCTCATTTAAAATAATTAATTTTTTAATCCTTTTTTCTCTATCAAAAACTTTACTAAGAGATTTTAAACACAAGTCAAACGAAGTGCACATGGCTCTTGATTTTATCTCAAAAGGCTTTTAAAGATAAGAAATAATTAGATAAGCAAATAAGTCAAATAAGACAAACTGACGAGAACAGGCCTAAAATAAACATCCACCATAATATCTCCCATCTACCTCTCTCTCACTCATCGCCCTCCCTCCCTCTCCCTCTCTATCTATCTATCTCTCTCGCTCGCTCGCTCGCTCTCCACCTCCCCACAATGGTGGCCCAGCGCGTAGCGGCTCACCTTTCCCTTTCCTTTCTCACCAAGAGGAACTGAGCAGTAGCGGCGGGAAAATATCTCGACGAGCAAAGCTTGGTGGAGCAAAGAGAAGAGAGACATACAACTAGGAGCTATGAGAGAGATGATCGGCCACATTAAGACGGCCAAATAAAATGTGTGAAGCAGTAGCGATGGGTGATACAGGCGAGCAGGGCAAGCAACCACAGGCTCGCGCCCGAGCTCCCCGCCTTGTGAGTCAGTATACCTCCATGTCATCTCTGACAATGAATGATAGCCGACAGCCTGGACGCCA
Organism: Raddia guianensis; assembly: GCA_036346415.1. Classification (NCBI taxonomy): domain Eukaryota; kingdom Viridiplantae; phylum Streptophyta; class Magnoliopsida; order Poales; family Poaceae; genus Raddia; species Raddia guianensis. The sequence goes on from CM070536.1 coordinate 17,645,434, forward strand.
CGGCCCAAAATCCAGGTGGGCTTGGTAGTTTTCTAGTTCCTACCGCGCCGCCCCCAAGCCCTCCGCGTCCACGGTTCTCCTGCCCCTGCCCCGGCTCCTCGGCTCCTCGCATGCTACGGGCTACGGCCTAGGCGGCACGGCGGCGTCGCCGCCGCCAGCTCTTCAGACTTCAAGGAACCCGCTGCTAGCTGCTGCCCTCGTGGAGTGCAGTCCTGTTGGTTCCCACAAAGGCATGAAGCTGCCGTCGGGTACTCAGGTTTCCATCTACTCTTGCCACCACTGCTCAATTTATTTGATTACTAATTTATTTGTTCTGATGTGTGTTTGAATTTTCATAAATGAGGAGGTTTTTTGATGGATAAAAGTTGTGTTCTGATGTGTGTTTGAATTTTTCATAAATGAGGAGGTTTTTTTATGGATAAAAGTTGTTGTCCACCACTAACTCAAGGTCCATCTCCACCTAAACATAATGACCGTGGCTTTAACCTAGATAAAATTACAAGCGATCCCACGCTTAGAAAACAAATATATGAGTTTGCTATCAAAATTCGAGACCAAGTTAGAAGGGCGTACATACATAAAGGACCAATCCAACTTATTGTGAAGTTTCCTTTCAAACAATTTGGAAATGATAAAAGAGCCTTATCTCAATCTTGGTATCAGAGATATCATTGGATAGAATATAGTGAATCAAAGGATATCATTGGATAGAATATAGTGAATCAAAGGATATAACATTTCATTTCTACTGTTTTCTCTTTAAGGAACCGGTAAGGGCGGAACATTTTGGGTATGATGTGTTTAACTAAACGTGATTTAAAGATTGGAAACATGATGATGTTGTCATCTTGCGACGATTCCAAGGCATAAAGACTAGAAGAATGAATTTGCCTCGTTGTACACATAACTAGCTTATTAGTGGTTGGTGATGCATTTTACTACTCTTAAAGTTATATAATTTTATATGATATAGTGCGCTAATCAATATAATTTATCATGCAGGGTTACTAAAGCGAGTTTGTTTGGTCCTTTTTATGCCGGTTGCCTCCATTGAGGTATTTATCATGTTTTTTTATATCTTTCGATGTTTATTACTGGCATTGATATTGAACAATGATTTGAATGGAATAGACTATTGTATGCATTAAAATAACCATTGTTATGTATGCATGGTTTATTAGTGGTATTTAGTGGTATACACGTCAATTTCACTGCGCCCGGGCTCCCAAAATGTTCTGGCTCCGCCACTGGTCAGTGACAACCATGGTTGCCCAAGTTAGAGATGGTGACAATGTGGTGTCACCGGACACACGGACGAGAGGATCCAAGGCATGTAGCCTCCATTAGGACAGGAACAACCAAATCAAGCCCATGGCATCATCAGTCGCACGAGGGCGAGGTGAGGCCGTATAATAGCATAAAATATTATTTATGCTTATTTCTTTTGTGTTTTTGAGTAGGAAGCGACTTCCCATTGGTCATTGGACTTAAAATGGGATTGTTTCATAATAGCATGAAACATTTTAATGTTTATTTCTTTTGTGTTTTGTTGGTAGGGAGCAACTTCCCGTTGGTGCAAACCAAAATCAATTATGTTTTTTTTTTGTAAAAAGTCAATGATGTTTTGATGATATAATACTGGATCCCCGCCGGACGTCAGACCACGGGCTTTTGATCCATCACACATCCATCAGGGGCATGAATGCACGTTTGTAAGGAAGCGAGGCGGTCAACGCCGTCGGACCGCTTTCCGTTCGCTTGCATGTTGGCCGTTGGATTCGATCAACGGCGTCAAATCTTGAAACAAACATTTGTTTTTTATTTCGCCATGTAAAAATTCAAAAATCAAAAAATCATAAATATTCTCTAATCAATGTAAGGTACCACATATATTTTATATTGATATAAACATTTATAAAATTAGGTTATTCTTTAAAAAACGTTTATAAAAATGAATATTGGTCGCGTTAATGTCTGAATAAAATATATGTTGTACCTGACATTGATTAGAGAGTATTTGTGATTTTTTTTGAATTTTTTAAATTTTTTTACATGGCGAAACAAAAAAAACAAATGTTTGCTCAAGATCTAACGCTGGCCGTTGGATCGAAATCCAACGGCCAGCGCGGGCGTCGGACGGGAGCAGCGGTCCGACGGGCGTTGGACCGCCCCCGCTTCCCGTTTGTAAGGCCCATCCTAGCGGCGCTACCGCGCCAGTTCTCTCTCCTGCACAGTCCCCACTCCCCAGTCCCCACCTCCACATGGTCGTCTCCTTCCTCCCTCCCTGATGACCCCCTACCCGCGTCGCAAACCCTAGCTCTCCCGCCCTTTACCTCCTCCTCGCCTGCCCGCCGCCGGCCAGCCATGTCGAAGCGGCCGAAGCTCCAGGGTTTCAGCATCCCGCGGCCCACGTCCTACAGCTTCGAGCGCTCCCAGCCCGCCCCGCGCCTCTACGTCCCCGCCGACGACCCCGACCTCGATGACATCGCCTTCTCTGACGACGCCGCCCCGGACAACGCGCCTTACGCCGATGCCTCAGGAGGCGATGAGGCGGGGGAAGAAGAAATCGACCCGCTCGACGCCTTCATGGCGGAGATCCAGGAGGAGATCCACGCGCCGCCCCCGCCGCCCAAACCGGAGGCCCTCCGCCGCGTCGACTCCGATGAGGAGGACGACCCCATGGAAAGCTTCCTCCGGGCCAAGAAGGACACCTTCCTCACGCTCGCCGCGGACGCCATGAATTCCGGGTACGATTCCGACGAGGAGGTCTACGCCGCCGCCAAGGCCGTCGACGCTGGTACGATGGAGTATGACTCCGACGACAACCCTATCGTTGTAGACAAGAAGAAGATAGAACCCATACCGCCGCTTGACCACTCGACCATCGATTACGATGCTTTCAACAAGGATTTTTACGAGGAGAAGCCGTCAGTTTCAGGTGAAGCACTTTGCTGTCCCATGATAGCATTCCTCATTGAATTTCTGGTATAATTTGATCCTGCATATGCATTGCTAAACGTTAGCTGTTAAGTTTTGTTAGTGTAGCTTATACCATGAGCTTCAATTTGAACTTGCACTATGAATCTGACCAGCTCCCCAACTTTTTTGTGCTGCTTATACCATGTTGATGAAATCTGAATGGTTTTTTTAAATCTTGAAGTGGAAATGATGACGTGTGGTTCTGTGGTCACTACTGTTTTTATTTGATATTTTGATGGTATACTTATAGTTCCTGTTTTTGTTTTCCATTACACATTAGTTATTACGAGTGTGTTGGGTTATTACTTTTTACGATTTTGATGCATATGTTCTTATTCTTGTTATGTATTGCATTAGGTGTAAAGTTTTCAACCAAGTGTGCCTCCTTTTCATGTTCTGTGTGTCTTCCTGGATGATTAGGTGTGGTGAAGTTTCTTCTGGTAATGTTCCAGTACACTGGAGTCATGCATTCTTTTGGATTTTGTTCATATTTGATGTGTTAAATATTAAAAGCTAGTGTGCTATATAAATTTGATCTTTTTACAGGTAGTCATGGCGGTTTCTCATTCTTCATGACATGAGTTGTGTATTGAATATTACATTTCTCTTGCAGGGATGAGTGAGCAAGAGGTGGCTGATTACATGAAAAGTTTGGCAATTCGGGTTTCAGGCTTTGATGCACCAAGGCCAATCAAACTCTTTGAGGATTGTGGGTTTCCTGTACCATTAATGAATGCTATTGCCAAGCAGAGCTATGAAAAACCAACAACAATCCAGTGCCAAGCTTTACCTATAGTACTTTCAGGCAGAGACATCATTGGTATTGCAAAAACTGGTTCAGGAAAAACTGCAGCATTCGTACTCCCTATGATTGTCCATATTATGGATCAGCCTGAGCTTGAGAAAGAAGAAGGTCCAATAGGAGTCATATGTGCTCCAACAAGAGAATTGGCGCATCAGATATATATTGAAGCTAAGAAGTTTGCAAAGCCTTACAATCTTCGAGTTGCTGCTGTATATGGTGGGGTTTCTAAATTTGATCAGTTTAAAGAACTGAAGGCAGGCTGTGAAATAGTCATTGCAACTCCAGGGAGATTAATAGACTTGCTGAAGATGAAGGCGTTGAAGATGTTTAGGGCGACTTATCTGGTTCTCGATGAGGCTGACCGTATGTTTGATCTTGGATTTGAGCCACAGATAAGATCCATTGTTGGACAAATTAGACCAGATCGACAAACCTTGCTTTTCTCTGCAACGATGCCATACAAAGTGGAACGTTTGGCTAGAGAAATTTTGACTGACCCTATTAGAGTTACAGTGGGTCAGGTTGGCAGTGCTAACGAAGACATTAAACAAGTTGTGAATGTACTCCCTTCTGATGCTGAAAAGATGCCTTGGCTTCTGGAGAAATTGCCTGGGATGATTGATGACGGAGATGTTCTTGTATTTGCAGCTAAGAAGGCTAGAGTCGATGAAATTGAGAACCAGTTGAATCAGAGAGGATTCAGAATTGCAGCACTTCATGGTGACAAGGATCAAGCTTCTCGCATGGAAACATTACAGAAGTTTAAATCTGGGGTCTATCATGTTCTAGTTGCAACTGATGTTGCTGCTCGTGGTCTGGACATAAAGTCCATTAAAACAGTTGTTAACTTTGATATTGCGAAAGAAATGGACATGCATATTCACCGGATTGGAAGAACTGGTCGGGCTGGCGATAAAGACGGCACTGCATACACCCTGATTACACAAAAGGAGGCTCGTTTTGCAGGGGAATTGGTTCATAGTTTGATTGCAGCTGGTCAGGATGTGCCCAATGAGCTTATGGATCTTGCTATGAAGGTGAGTTTGTGGCAACTTTTATTAATAACGCATTATTGAGTTTTTCTCAATCTTCAAAGTAAACCTACATGGAATTAGCTGACCACATTGAAATTCAAATAGGACAATTGCAACATGTGAATATTATCAGTTTACTTACCCAATAGTCACTCTTGTATGAATGCTATCCGTGTTATCTAAACCAATGGTGATTTGAATTGCAGGATGGGAGATTCAGAGCAAACCGTGACTCTAGAAAAGGTATGTTGTGTTTATTTAGTACTTCCTCCGTTTCAAAATATAAGATGTGCGTTATGCAAAAAAAGTCAACATTTGTAAACTTTTGACAAATGATTAAGCTAAAAACATGTATGTTTAGTGTTATGCATGTGATATAGTTGGATTCGTATTTGAAAATACTTTTATATTATGTTAATTTTGTAGTTGATGATATCTTATGAAAAATTAATGGTCAAAATTCTATGTTGGATATCATGTCAAAATATTGTGCGCTATATATTTTGAAACAGAGGGAGTACACAACAGTTGATCAGCATATGTCTTTATGGGAACAGATTGTATTAACAGTTGGTGGCATTAATCAGGTGGGAAGAAAGGTGGCAAAGGAAAAGGTGGAAGCGGAAGCGGTAGCAGTGGGCGTGGACGTGGACGTGGTGTCCGTGGAGTTGATTTTGGCCTTGGCATAGGCTATAGTGCTGAATCAGGTTCACAAGTACCTACTCCAAGATCCACCACTGTAAATTCGTTGAAGACTGGAATGATGCAAAATTTTAAGAGTAGCTTTGTTTCGGCATCTTCGAGCACACCAAGCAGCAGTGCACCATTGAGAGGTGCACCTTCCGTTGTAAGACCAGCACTTCGGGGTTTTGTTTCCGGTGGCACCATAGGAGGAGACACAGGCGCAGCTCGGCCAGCACAGTTAGCACCCTCCTTTGTCCCTGCATCCAGGCCTGCAGGAAGCACCAACGAAAATGGGAACCCAAACCCTGAAAGGTATGCTAGCTCACAATATATCATCATTTTTATGCCGCCAGTTCATTTGTTAGTATTTAGCATGTTCTATGTTAAATTTGCTAACCATCAGTCATAATTCTCATGCATTACAGCTCGAGGGATCGGCCGAGGGAGAGAAAGCGGCCATCTGGGTGGGATCGCTAGGCCTTTAATGTACCAAATAGTCACCATTTTTGTTTCACCTTGTTGATGAAACATTTTGATGCAGACTGTAGAATACATGATGTGAATGATAGAATGTTGTTTCTAGTGAGCTTTCTCTAATCTTTGTGCTCCGCTGTAGTTGTTAATGTTGTTCCTTAAGGGTACTATGGATTCGATAATTCGGTTTTACATCAATAACATACTCAACGATGAGATCCAAGCGGGTTTCGTATCAAAGCACCTTGGAGCATCTCATTAGGGATGGAGGAGCTGCCGAAATTTTTTAGAACGAAGAGAATTTCTAACGTGCTGAACAATATTATGCAGTATGGATTACATATAAGAGTTGCTTACTAGGACGCTATTACCATCTAATGGCTCTCTGCCTGGGCACGCGCATGCAATAGCTGGTGCTGCACGCGCACAGTTTCCATAGCCTCCTGATCACCGGATCATAGAGCGGAGCACTGTACGTAACAAGGTGGTAATATCATATGCAGCAAACACGCTAAAATTTCCAATTTAAGCACTATCCATCTTTTAATATTTCTTCATATTTTACAATACACTCTAAAATAATTATCTCCTTCAACAGACACTATAAAAAAAAAGTTTAAATTGTATTTTTTCAATATTTGTTATCGACGCTATATGACAGACACACAATATTTTACCATCAAAATTATGGGGTAGCGTATTTCTCATGCTCTCCTCCTTAGCCATTGCTATTGAGCTGGGGAGCCTGGATTTGCCCGATCCTTTTGCTCACTGCAGCGTCCTTATCAGCAAAGAAAGTAGTGGGGACATGTATCGTTAGTTTGTTAGTGTGTTCCACAACTTACTAGCATAGCTTAACTTTCTATTTATTTAGGGTTTCCTTGGCGACGATGGTATGACTGTCGTTGATGTGATATTCTTCCATGTTAACTACCGTTTTGATGATGTCGATAAGCTCTCTGACGACTTCGGTAAGCTATCTAGGGTTTTTGTTGTTGTGTTTAGTTATGTCTATTCCTTTTGCAAAGGGGGTGCATCTTAAGATTCATTGGCTCGATTCTGGCTCAACTCGGGCTCGACTCGTTTACAAACGAGCATGAGTCGAGGCCAATTTTTAGCTCGTTGGCCTATTCGATCTGAGCTGAGTCAGACCCTATCTCGCTCGGGCTTATATGACCCAATATACAAATATCTCCAATATTACATGTATAATATGTGATATCTTAGACTTTTTTTTAGCAATTTAACAACATGCATGGTTGTATACTTGTATAAAATAGTTATAGTCATAATCTATTCTACATAATAAGTAACGATATCTGAGATCTCTCTTTTGCACTTAGTCTTCTGCTTATTTTATCATATACAGTCTGACTCACGACCAGCTCGCGAGCAAGTAACGAGCCGAGCCGAGCCGAGCCAAATCTCTAACTCGGACACCTTGGCTAGCTCGGCTCGCTAGAGAACGAGCCGAGCCTCGCTTGAACTCGTTTCCACCCAACACGTATGTGCGGGACAACTTGCTCCTTGATTACACACGAGTAGCCGTAGAGTAATTTCTATGCGCTTCATGGGTCACGACTGCCGAAGTAGGCACATAATTTAGAGGGAATTCTGGGTCTAATTTTGTAAAATGATATCCATGTCGAGTAATAAAAAGCTAACTTATTTATAGTTTGTACCCTTTTATTTAGAGAAAATTGCACTGTAGCTCCCGAAACTTGTACCAAATTGCACAAAATCTCCTAAACTTTGAAATTGCTTTCTCAGCTCCTGAAGCTTGTATCTGGTTGCACCGTTAGTCCTGAGCTGTTAGGATCCGTTAGAAATTCCGTTAAACGGTGACGTGGCGCCCACGTGGCCGTTAAGTGCTGACGTGGCCCCAAAAAATCCCAAAAAATAACAAAAACCTTAAAAAAAAAGGAAAATTCATAAAAAACCAAAAAAATCACAAAATTCATAAAAAACTAGAAAATTCATAAAAATCCAAAAAGCATAAAAATAATTTAAAAATACAAAAATTTAGAAAACCTAAAAATAATCCACAAAAATCATAAAAATGTAGAAAATTCATAAAAATCCAAACAAACTATTTAGAAATTTAGAAAACTTTAGAAAACCCGAAAATAATTCACAAAATTCATTTAAAATCCAAAAACATAAAAACCAATAAATCATAAAAATCATTTAAAATCTAAAATTTATAAAACCAAAATAATTCACAAAATTCATAAAAACAAAAAACCTAGAAAAGTTATAAAAACATGATTTTTGTGAATTATTTTTGGTTTTTCTAAATTTTTATAGATTTTTAAATTATGTTTTTGGATTTGTATGAATTTTCTGGTTTTTTAATGATTTTTTGAATTATTTTCGATTTTTCTAAAGTTTTCTAGATTTTTAAATGATTTTTTGAATTTTTATGAGATTTCTAGATTTTTATGAATTTTGTGAATTATTCTTTTGTTTTTTCTGAATTTTTCTAATTTTTTAAGTCTTTGTTGATTTTTTTTGATTTTTTGAGGCCACGTCAGCGCCGTGTCAGCACTTAACGGCCACGTGGGCGCCACGTCACCGTTTAACGAAATATCTAACGGATCCTAACAGCCATGACTAACGGTGCAACTAGAGACAAGTTTCAGGAGCTGAGAAAGTAATTTTAAAGTTTAAGGGATTTCATACAATTTGGTACAAGTTTCGAGAGTGCAATTTTCTCTTTTATTTATGTGCTCGCGAAGTACTATGGCTTTTGGCGCACCGCTTAGGCGGGAAATGATCACTGACGCGTGGGGCCGCCGCGCTGTGACTGGGACCGCCGCAGCACGCACCGCGCATTTACTTTCGCACGGGAGGAGGAGGAGCGGAGAGAGGCAGAGCTGTCGTGCGCTCGTGTGTCGACGGGAACGAGGGGCGAGGGCGAGCCATCGGCGATGACGAAGCTGCCGGTGGATCAGCGGCCGCGGCTGACGCTGGAGGACTACATCCTCTTCTTCACCACCCGCTCCGGCCACGGCCTCACCATGGACCACCTCAACCAGGTCGGTACTCGGCACACGGCACACCAACACGCATGAATGCATGATGCATCCCCCTCCCTCCCCTTCCTCGCATGCTTCTCCGCCCCTAATTAACTCCTCTCCCCCCATCCTGCTCGATCGCGTCGCAGATCATCTTCATGCACGGCTTCATCAAGCTCCACCGCCACAACAAGGTACTACTCCATGGCTCCATCTGAGTTCGGTTTGTGAGGGAAGGCTAGTCCGCCTCCGTTAGTCCGTCCTGCACTCACCCGTGGTGGCTTTCTCCTTCGTTTGATGGCAGCCGGTGATAGTGGATGCGCTCAACTCGCTGGACGTCATGCGCCCGCGCCGCTCCACCGTCAGCATCAACGCCCCCGCGCCCCCGCCGGAGGCCGCCGCGGCCTCGGCGTCGGCCGCGGCGCTCAGCACGGAGGACGTCACGCGCGACATCGAGGACATCGGCTGGCGCGAGTGCCCCCTTGGCTCCGTCCTCTCCGTCCTCGCCGGAGCGGCGGCCTCCTCCCCCATGCCCCTCGCCACCATCCTCCCCACCGGCGCCGGCACGGTGGAGCGCGTCTCCCCGCCCCCACCGCCTCCTTTCCCCCCCGCAGCATCAAAGAGGAAGCGGCCACCGCAGTGCCGGGGGAAGGCGGCCACGATGAGGAGGAAGAAGCGCATGGTGCAGCTTCTCGCGGTCCCGTCTCTCGAGGACATGGTCGTCTCCATCTAATCGAAGCCTGCTCCGCGCGCGGCCGCTGCTACTCTATCTTCGGCGCTCTCCCTTCGTCTCCAGAACGGCGGCGCCATGGCTTCTGATGCTTGGTTCGTACTATTAAGTAGTAGTAGTGAACTAGTTGGTTCTGTTATTTCTGTGTGGTAACTGGAAGTGCTTGTTGGTTCTGATGATGATGCTTTCTGCATTTTGCTTTGGTGTTCACCTGTAAATTTTGCTGGTTTTCAGGGAAGCCTTGTTATGATGACATCAAAACTACTTAATATGCTTATTTAGATGATAAACTCTGCTTCGTGCCGTGTGATTATTATTTCGGAAACGCTATTTCGCATGTGTCTGCGTGGGACGAAATCGCGTAGGCGCCGTCTTCTCCAACTCCGCCGTCATCGTTGTCGTCTTCAACCGCCGGTGCCGTCCGGATTAGGGTCTAGGGTAGGGTTTGGGGTGGGCAGTTTTTGTGCTCCCCGGCTATAGATTAGGGGGGGGGGGGGGGTGGAGGCCCGACGGTTGGTTGGGGTGGCAGAGGCCGCGGCCGGAGCCGGAGGTTGGAAGAGATGGCGGTCGGGCCAGTTAGGGTGGGCGGTGTTGGCCAGCGGTGTGTGGACAGGAGGCGGAGCGGCTGGCGGCTAGGGCACCGTCGGCTGGGGTGGTGGCTGGAGGCGGCGGTGGAGGAGGAGGTGCGGAGCATAGGGAGAAAGAAAGGGGATCGACGAGAGTGGGGGCAGAGCAAGAGGAAGAAGAAGGTGGGGCGCCTCCCTTATTATTTTGCCCATTATGCTGATTTATTCCTTGCCTTCGCTAATCCTAATAGGTTAATCCTGTTTGCTGCTCATTTTGGATTTCTTTTGAACTTCTAGTGGTTCAGTACAGCGAGGCGAACGGCAATTTCTGATTTGGAAGCAAGGGGTTGAGTTCCAGTATTTCTTTCGGTGGTTTGCGCGCCGTGAAAACGAGATTTTGATCTTGCTGCGACAACTCACATAGGCTTTGATATCCAGTAGTAACCCATTGTGGTTACGGATTTGCTATTCTGCATGGCCCGGACCATTCGATTGAGATCGGTCCACACTCCCTCCATTGTCACTTCCTCCCATCCTCTCTCTCTGTCTCCTAGGTTGCTCTAGATCCTGTTTGATTCACGGGTTTTGTTTTGTTTTTTAGGTTGAGTTGAAAGCTAAGGTCTTTAAAAGAACAATGAAAGGCTAAAAAATATTTTAAAAATATTTTGGAGATTTTTAAAAACCTAAAACCCTACAAAGTTCTAAAAAATATCACAAAATGCAATACTAAATGGTATGTCAAAAAAGATAAATTTTAGTTTGAATGGTACGTGAAAAAAAGATAAATTTTAGTTTAACCGAATAAAACTAAGCTAAACCGCAAAACAAAGAGGACACTATCCTGCATAGATCGGTGCCTCTCATCGAAGCTCCCCCACACGTAGGGCTAATGTTGGAGACTCGATGGTGGTGCGATGGTGTAGCAAGGTGACGGTGGTGCCGTTGAAGTTGTCAATAGTTGGAGGGTGGTGAATAATGATCGCGAGGTTAGTCAACCTAGAGTTAAGCCTTGTTTGTTTGAGCTAAAAGTTGATGAAAACTTTAATCTGAAAAGGTTGTGACCCCTCAAAAAATGTTTAAAGAGTTTTAAAAATTATGAAAAATATATTATGCGAACTCTAAAAAGAATTATTGAAAACCCCATAAAAATGATGACAAAACATTACATCATTTGTATTGACGAACTTATACTTGTACATGTATATAATAGGTCAGGCCTTATCCCTTGTCTAGCGCTAGCACTCGTTCCCGCATGCCCGCATGCACAGGCTCTGTAACTTCCGCGAGAGCCAAGGCTCACTGCTCATGTGTATTGTACTCAGCCTATTAATAGGCCTTCATGATGAATGGAAAGGTTGGTTGCGTGCTCATTTTCAATCTGGTTTATATAAAAATAATAAATTTTAATTTAATTTAATTTTTAAGCTGAAAAAAATGAGGACGCGGCGGCGGGAGAAAAAGAGCAGAGTAGCGAGGCGACCAAGACAGGCGACGGTAGAGAGCACCTTGACAAGGTTAGCGAGAAAGGGATTGAGGAGCGCAATGTCGGATGAAAGAAAGACGATGGAAGGGGTGACACCACCGTGCAAAATCTGAACTATATTGGAACACACCATCTCTTCTTCTCTTTATTATTGGTCCTTTTCTCTTGGAACGCTATTTCTTTGAACATCAGATGGCATGAAATACAACACGTTTTGCATTTTTCACAAGGAAAAAGAAAAGAAAACCGAAGGACTGGTACTCCTCAGAAACCGTGAGTATTTCGAACGGAGGAATATCTTATTCTTTCCCTTTGGAAGTTTTCCCATGATTTTAGATGAAATACAAGGTGAGAGGGTTCATGAGAACTGTCCTTCGGTATCTTCACTCACACACAAGAGTTTCACTCCTGCACACGGCTGATTTTTTTTCATACTTTTTTTTTAGACAAAAACAGGAGCTCTGTCTGATCAGTTAAAAAGAAAAATAAATTGAGTTTGTGTGAATATGTTTTGACCCCACATTTCAAACACCCATGAGTCATGTCAATATGTTTTGTGTGATTGCTTCCCTGCAACTTTTCTATTGTTTCCCTCCATTCTTTTCAACTCGAATCTTGTCCTTTAAACAGATAAACGAGACATATTAGTGAATGGAAAAAAGGCTAATAACTCTGGTCCAAACCTGCTCTGGCTCTGATCCAAACCACTCAACCGTTTCAAAAAAAAAAAAGGCAAATCAAACATATACTCTATCGGTGAATGGAAAGCGAGTGGGCCCGGCTGCCGTTGGGCGCATTCCGGCAGCTAGCCACGGAGAAAGCCCCGCCAATGAGCAATGAGAGCGCGCGTTTGCCTGCCCCTGCTCCGCTCCGCTCCGGGTCTCCGGTTCTTTGCAGCGCATCGCGGATTCGCGGCCTGCACCGCAGAAGATAGACTGGTACGAACCGAAACGAGCAAAAGGACAAGAGCGGAGAACAAGAGAGGCACCGGAATTGGGTTGGGATTGGGAACTGGGGAAGGAGACGATCAGAAGGAAGCAGTTGAGGCCTTGAAGGAGGAGGTGAGGAGTGAGAGGAGGAAGGGAGGGAGAGAGAGAGACAGAGACCGGAGAGTGGTGAGACACTGTGAGCGAGCGAGCGCAAGGCCCAACCATGGGCAGGAGCAGGACTCGCAGGAGGGGGAGGAGGGGGCTGGGAGGGCACCTGACGCTGGAGAAGTACCACCGCTTCTTCGTCGACCCCTGGGACTCCCGTCTCACCGTCGACCACCTCAACCACGTACCTCTCTCATCTGTTCTCCGATCTTTCTCCTCGATCATCGACGTCGCTGATGTGTGATCTCGCTATGGAGTCTTGATGCTCGCTCTTCTTTCTACTTTATTTTTTCTACTTTATTTTTTTTTTTGCAACCTGATCGGTTTTTATTGCTTCCTACGCAACGTGCTGTGCGCGTGCGGATCTTCCAATGGCAACCCCGCTTGCAGATCATCTTCATGCATGGCTTCGCCAAGCTCCACCACGAGAACAAGGCAAGGTTTCGTGTATTTTTCCTCCTTGCCCATCGATGTCTCCGCCGCTGGTGTAACGGCCTAACGGGGGAGGGGTGGAGTTTGTTGCCATTGCGAGGGGGGCAGGGCGACATCATGGACCCCCTGGTGGGGGAGGTCGACCTGCAGCCGCCGCGCCGCTCCACGCTGCACTGCGCCACGCCCGCGGACCTGCCGTCCACCGCCGTCATCACGACCGCGCAGGCCCGCACCGACGTCGACGCGATCGGCTGGGCGGAGTGCCCCATCTCCTGCGTCGCCGCCTTCGCCGCCGGGGACGCGCCGGAGCTGGTGGAACCCACGCCCCGGCCCGCCGACTTCGTCGTCACCGGGCGCCGCGCGCGGTCTAAGCAGAGGCGCAGCTCTGTCTACCAGCGCCGGCAGCGCGGTCGCGCGTCCAAGGTAAGGGTGAATGAGAAGGAGGAGGAGGTAGTCGTCCAGGACGATGAGAAAGATGGGAGGTGGTTGCCTTCGCCTCCACCGTCGCCCCCGCCTCTGTCGATGCGGTCCCCGACTCCACCGCCCCCGCCTCTGTCGATGCGGTCCCCGACTCCACCGCCCCCGCCTCCATCGCCTCCGAGGCCACACGCGGTGGCGCCGCCTCAGCATTCGCCACGTTGGGGCGAGCCCACGTTGTCGCCGCTTCCACTACCACCAGGCTTCGATGCGCCCACGATGCCCGTGCCGCCACCCCATGCGCAGTTGTCCTGGGGGCAGCCATTGCCCACGGCGCCACCGCCGTCGTACCCAGGAGCGCCTCCGTGCGGGCATCCTCCTCCTCCACCTGGGTCGCCGCTGTGGACTCCGCATACCGTGCAGCCGTCTTACCTGGCACCGTTCTGGGGCGCGCCCAGTAGTGTGCTTCCGCCGCCGCCGCCGCCACCGCCACCGCATGTGCCCTGGAGCTGGCCTCCTCACGGCCTACCGGCCGCCGCCAAACTTTGGCTGGCACCGCCTCATCTGCTGCGGCGTCAGCCGCCACCGCATTTGCAGGGGAAGCGGCGGCCGCCGCCGCCGCCGCCGCCACCGGGTGTGCTGGGGCAGACAAGTGCCATAGGCAGCATGGCCCCCTTTTAATTTTCCTGCCCGTGCTGTCACCATTGCTAAGCTTGACGGTTAAGACAGTCAAATGAGATGATCACTGTGACACAGTCTGTATCTGCGCTTTGTAGTTTCTGTTTTCCTAATCTGCCGCGTTGCTAGTTTTGCCACCGCTGTGTGCACCGTGTAAATCTTGCCAATTCACACCGGATCAACCGAGTGTGCCGTGGGAATCTTAGCAATTCACACCGGATCAATCGGGTGGTGAACATGCTGCGTAAACTTTGCATGCTCTTCTAGTTCTACCCTCTTTAATGTTCTTCAGCATGTGGTACAACTACTTTTCTATTGCAGGGTGTTTCTTTATGAATCCTGATGCGTCATGCGTGGAAGAAATGCTGTAAACGCAATTACAAATGACACGCCGTTCTTTATATATACAGAACTACACCGCTTCTGTGAACAGCATGTAGCATAAATACACACAACAGCCTGGGGCTGGAAGGAAGAGCAACGAACAGAACAGATGGGTGACTGCTAATGGCAGAGGCCGCGTTGTTAATCTCACAAATGCACGTAGAAATGTATGTACAGAGCTTTTCCCCACAGGGCCACAGGGGGTGCGGGGTACCTGTCAGTGGCCGATGCTCGGCGCGGTGGAAATGGACAAGTTGGAGGTGGAAATCACGGTACCGGGAGAGGAAGTGGTTTCCGGGGCAACCGCTGCGTCCTCCGGTGAGAAACAACTCCCCTCGGATCAGAACCCTCCAGCACAGCATCCAACTCTGCTGAGTCGAGGGCCAGCCTCCGTTTGATGAAGCCGTCCACGTCGAAATCGCTGTCCACGCCGGTAGTATCTGAACCTTCAGCCGTCGAATTTCCGGAGAGCACTCCGGCTGCAGAAGTCCCCGTGGTGGCGGTGTTTGGTTCTGCCGTGCTTGCCACATTTTCTGGCCTTGCTGGCCCGGAAGGCTGGTCTATGTTCAGGAGCTTCTTCACGCTGTCCAGGGCAGGATCAATGATGTCGAGGAAGCCCATGACCCAGGAGGCATCATCCACAACCTCCGTACGCTGCATATCAGCAAGGATAATGATCAGATCTGAATCTCTCAATAAAATATAAACATCAAAATGTTACTTCGTAGACCATAGTTAAGAGCCTCTAGTAACCTGCTGAAAATAAAGGTTCCGTATCTCTTCAGCTCGAACTGGGTCCCCCTGCTCCTCCTCTAGTGCTGCCCATGTCATCCATGTTACCTCACTCTGAGAATTTATGCTCAACGAAGACCTTAACAATCGTCTGGCAGCGGTGTAGTTACCAGCACGCTGTTCTAGGACCCCCCAAGCCTACAAAAGTAGACAATAACGTTTGAACGATGAAATAGTAAAAATAGAATTTTGACACCTAATACTAGTGACATTAAGGCATAGGCTTCAAATCGCTCGAAGAAATGCCAACTTGAGTCTTTAGATGACAGTCAACAGAAACTTCTCTCTGCCCATGTTTGTACAGTTAGTAGCGGGCACTTCACACATGCAGGCATTCAAATTGGAAAACCACGACATCTAATTCATCAAATGAATTTCTATGTATACGATGACAGGGCAGAGGAGAGGCTATACATAGTGGCACTTTAACATGTAACAGATTTTTTATCGAGAGATATTCTTTACCTGAAGACATCGAGCAGCACATTCATTTGTTGAGTTAATTGACAAAGCTCTTTGATAGAGTGTCCTTGCTGTTCTCGCATTTCCTTCTTTCCACTCCATCCATCCCCAAGCCTATATTGATCCATATGGCACCGTTTAGTGGAAAACATGGCAATCAATTGGAAAGGAGACTATTAAATTTGTAGTCGAATGAAAATTCTTCCTTTCGTCGCATTTTCTCAACTCTCAATCCTATTTTTTTAGAAAATATAACCAATACCCTTCTAGTTTGTTTATATCAAATCTGGTTTATGGGAAAGAGATATACTAGTAAAAAATAAAAATCTAAAATCCATTTGCATAGCAGCCGTTTGTTGGGGGATCTGGAGAAAGCGCAATGAAATTTGTTTTGAAGAAAAAAAGATGAGAGACCCTCTGAAGGTAGCTTACATGTTTTGTGCCTTTGTGCAATATTGGTCAGGTTTGCTGCAGGTTGAAGATCAGGCGTTTGTTAAGATGGGGTTAGACTTAATTCTCAAGACGGTCCAGGAAGCAAGCTCGGGTCGGAGGCCGGGGGATGACAAGTGATCTAGAAAGAAAAAGCTCTCCCCCCTGGAATTACTGTCTTAGACCTCGTCTGCTAGTTGAATATATTTTGGTGTCTTGTGATTGTAGTCCTGGGTTGTTCAGATGGTGGTTGTGATGTTTTGTGCCTAGTCGTTTTGTTCGGTGCTTGGTGTCCTGAGTACTGTAACTCCAGGTTATCTCATTTTTTTGTGTTGAACTTCTACGTGTGGATGCTTTCATCTTCTTAATGAAAATGGAAGTGGGATCTTGGCCCTTTTGCAAAAAAAAAAATCAAATCTGGTTATTTACGGCTAGGAACATGCAACACTTTCCTTATTGAAACTTGAAAGCTATGAAGCAAAAATACATCACAGTAGATCTTAAAGGACACAATCTAAATGAATGGGCAAAGAAACTACACAAGTAATGGTGGGGGTGTAGAGCACATTTCACAAGAAAAACAACAAAAAGGATACTCTAAATTCATAAATGACGAACGGCATATCCCCTGACAGCTAGCCCATTTGCAAGATGCAGCACTAGAGTGAGAACTGCGAGGCACTCCAAGCAATGTTGGAAACTGGTAATAATCGTACTAAAGACAAAACATCTAGAGAACGATAAAAGAACCAACCCTACAATTTAAAATTTTCAAAAGGCCAAAAGGAGCCTAAATAGTCAGATTAACAGTGGAGAGAAGTACAGAAAGTTCTTACTATCCAAACTGGCTGGTGCCTTGGATCAATCTGAGATGCTTTTCTAAACAATACACGAGCAACATTTGCAGATGAATAGTTGTATTCCAGCAGTGCAAGAGATTGAAGAATTACAGGGTCCTTTGGGTTCACAGCATGGCCAATCTTAAGCAACTTTCTTGCTTTGTCAATGTTATCTTGATTGGCCTCAAATAGTGCCCAGACATGCCATGAAAATCTGTTCTTAGGACTAGCCTGGACAGCTTTCTGCGCAGGAAAGTTTGTGTTATACATTGTACACCAAATTGGAGGAAATTTAAATAGTATGAGAAACCATCCCATGCACATGCAAACAGAGACCATCATATCAGAATTGTATTATGAGTTGCACAACTAAACCTCGCAACATTACACAGATATATGCGCAGTAGACGAGTAGAGCAGATCTTCTATCAATATATAGACAAATACACTGGATTACTACTTTTACACTTAGAATAAGACACATGGACATTAAGGAAATTTACAATTATGAATATCAAACCAACAAAAAACATCAATAACAAACAATTGTTGATCTAGAAAGGAAAGGAAATCATTAACTCAAAGAGCTCAAAATCAAACCAAGAAAAACATCAATGACAAACAATTTGTTAACCAAGAAAGCAAAAGGAAATCATTACCTCAAAGAGCTTCCTAGCCATGGTATTGTTCTCTGCACGCATTTCTACCTGGGCCCAAGCCTACTAGAAAGTTGTCATACATAAGTTCACAGATTCAACAGGAAAAACTGCAGAGCAAATTTTCTAGTTGCACTAAATATATATAATTATGAAGCAAATACTTACTAGCCAACTTGCACAACTTTTTGGATTGCACTGAGTGGCTTGTTGGAATAAGGTCCGCGCTTGTTCAAAGCGCTCTGCTCTAGCTTCAAGCAAAGCAAGAGTTTGATAAATGTACTCATTTCCTCCACAATATTTTAGTCCTTTTGCAAGAAGGTTTCGTGCCTTTTTTATGTTTCCTTGTCTTATTTCTAAAATTGCCCACCCATGCCAAGCTGCGATGTGCTTTACATCAGCTACAGTAGCAGCATCAAATAGTTCTCGTGATCTTCGAATATTCCCACATTTGCTTTCTAGTACTGCCCAGCACTGGTTACCAAAGAACAAAAAAAGCAACATTGAATTACACATGCTTTTTTTCCATTAAATGGTTGAATTTCAAGACATATAATATATATATAAATTTTCGTTCAAGCGATTATGTTTTCACATGTGAAAAGAAGTAAACAAAGAACCTGAGAACTAGAAGCTATCGCTATCTTTTGACCTCAAACACTTTTAACAAAAGACCCTTATGGAAGCTAATATTAATTTTAAAAAGTGACGTGCTTATTTGCATGTATTTAGCCAAATTTCAAAACTTCATGAGTTAAGAGTTGAAACGTTGCCTAAACAGGCTAGCACAGACATGAAGTATTACCATATTGAGATCACCTTATGTGTGAACTTTTTGACATCATTGAAGTTAGGAACATCATGCGTTACAATTTGCATAGTATTGTTGTTCTAGTCAATGTACCAAACGGCAAACACCACTCATCGGAGTATAAAGGAACCATGTGCAAACCTGCCAAATATATGGATTTTCTCCTTGTGTCGCCTGGCAACCCCTTTCATAAGCCGCTCTAGCTTTGTCAAACCTCGACTGTTTGCTGTACAGCTTCCCAAGCGCCACATATGGGCGCCCGTCTTCAGGCCAATACAAAATACACTGCATCACAAACAGCGTCAGTCTGTCAGATACATAAGGAGAAAGCAGACAATTCATTACGAAAATATAAATCATCAAATTTGAGCACACAAAAAATGGATTCAATTAGCTAGCACTATCTCTTCTTAATTCGCTAAGGCGGAGTCGTTTTTCCTTTTGAGTGTGCAGCGATTTCCGCTGCGAAAATTTCCCAAGTATTTAAGTGGCTACCTTACTGAGGAGCTTCTCGGCGTCGGCGAACTCGTACTTCCGGGTGTGCACCTTGGCGCGGTAGAGCCAGAGCTCGAGGTTGATGGGCAGCGGCCGCTCGCCGGAAGCCGAGGCGGCGGGGTCGCCCCTCGCCGGCTCGAACATCGGAACCTTCCTCGCGATCTCCGCCATTCCCCTGTCGAACGCCCCCGCGCCTGTCGCCTCCTCCCTCTCGTACCTGCCTCCGTCCCGGTCGGGTCCCTCCGCCGCGGCAGACGCGGCAGCTGCAGCCGCCCGCGCGCGGCGGAGGCGGATGGAGAAGGACGCCGCGGCGGGGGCCTTCGCGCTAGGTTTCGGGTAGAGAGGGGCCGGCTGGGAGGACGAGAAGAGCCGCATCGCCATGGCGGTGGTGCGGTGCTGGGCTGAGTGCTGAGCGAGGCGCGCCTTCGTGAGAGGAAAGGAGGGAAGGGGTTCGGAATGTACGTGGCTGCCCTCGCGGGTGCGGTGCCGTTAATGCCGTACGTGGAGTTGCAGGGGTAGAAGCGGGAGGCGGGGATGGAGAGCGGTTGGAGGCTGTGGACGCGCCACGTCGGCACTGGAAGCGCTCATTCGAATCTCCGTGTCTGACAAGTTGGGCCTCCAGCCTCCTATGACCGGGTGGGTATCATATGATGGTTTACCTTCACCGAAGTACCAAACCGTCGTTTCGATATTTTGACGAGCGGTGTATTTCTGTTCCGGGAGGCGCTTTTCTTTTTTGTTTTCACCTCTTTCTAGGATGCCCGGCGGCCCGGCCATGCTCTCTGCATATTTAACTTATTTCCGATCTATTTATTTAATTATATTTATTTTAAATATAAATAATTTTATTTTTAAATAATCTTTTTTTCTATCTCGAAAACATGCACTCTCTAAAGCAAGTGGAACAAAGGGAACAGGCTCTCGCGTCCACTTTAAAAAGCTCTCGAAACTAAAAGTTAAATAAGTAAAATCATGGAGAACAGACCCGTCTCATCACTTATCTACAGTATTAAAGCATTGCCCTATCTTTTATCCACTGCCTCATCATTATCCACCTCTTCAAGTGTGCCCATTGGCTGTAGTAATCAAACTCTTTAAAGCATCTAAGCCACCTTCCAATGTTGATCGGTCATTTTAGTTGTGCCTACCTTGGCCTTCGTATCAGACTAGAAAAGCTACACAAGCAAGATTACCTACCATTGCCCGATAAGATTAGGAAAAGGGCTTGTAGGTTGGAAGGGTGATCTTCTGTTCAAGTTAGTTAGGCTGGTTTTGATCAACTTCGTGATCACATCATAGGCCGTTTATTAGATATCAGTACTCCAAATGAGCAAATGTGCAATTAAGATAGTGGACGGTCTTCATCGAGCCCTCCTTTGGAGTAGAAATTTCAAAGGTTTTAGGACATGTTTGGATTGCTACCGTCGGTAGCCCTGCCAAACTTTGTCTCGCCCTAGAAATTGGCTCGCGTTTGGTTAGCTTCCTTCGGTCGGCTCGCCTTTGCCCAGATTTGGCACGCCGTCGTTTTTCCACGCAAACGCAGTGCAAGGCACTGGTGGAGAAATCCCGCGCCCGCACCTTCCATCAGCGAGCCGTCATCACCACGTTGGCACATCAAGCCATGAATCGCCAAGGCAGACGCGGGTCTCCATCCAAACAAGCCCTTAGATCCATTTTTCTTGTAGATTGATGGAGAGTGTGCACGCTAAAGGAAGAGGGGGGAATTGGGAAAGAATTTGGGAATCTTCAACAGGGCCTTCAGGTTAAGGTTGAGGTGGCTATGGTTGAAATGGAGGCCAAATGACATATTGGATGGGCTACTCTTTACCTTGCAGTGTGGGGATGTGAATCTCTAGAGGGCAAGCACCATCATCACCATTGGTGACGGCCCAATTGCTAACTTTGAGAGGACGGATGGTTGGCTGGAAGGTCCCCTTAAAAGCCCCAAAGCTTATACTCCCTTCAGTTTGATAATTCCTGTCACTGGAGTGTTTTGTGTTTAGTTGAAAAATTCCTGTCGTTCTAGGATGCATTGATTGTAAGCAAAACTTTACGTGGCCCTAGAACCATTTGTTGGGTGTGCATGTAAATAAAGTGTAGCATCAAAATTCGAACCTAGCCATACAAGTTATGGAAAAGTGGGAGCAACCACTAAGCTACAAGCATTCATTTGACCATATTACTACTACGAGATATTTAATACTTCCTTGGTATGTGAGACCATGTCTAAAACGACAGGAATTATCAAACTGGAGGGAGTAGTAATAACAGAAGATACTAAGAAATCTCTGTCCGGAAGACCGGAACGCGATTCATCATTAAAAGTACGTGCACACAATCAGTGTGGTGATCCCATTGCCAGTCTTATTGCTCTAACAAAAATGTGAAATATAACTTGGAAACTACAGATAAACTACAACGGAAACATGTGAATGATCTGTACATTTTGTTTCCCTATTCCAATCGTTCTATAGTATATAGACTTGGATACCTAGGTGACAGCAGCATCATGTTGATTAAAAAAAATGCTCTCTAGTCATTCTGATTCCCGCCACGTACTGTAAGGTTAGTATTGAGAAAAACTATGCCTTAATCAAGGTTATTTTAGCTTTGCAGCATCTAACCACTACCACCCCAACGCCGTTTCCTTGCAGGTCGCTGATTCTTGATATCATCTGCACCACACGTGACATCTAACAGTTCTTTCCTGCCATCGCCCTCTTCCTTTTGAGTGATAGGTTCACTGAATCTTTCCCTTCTTTTCTGCATTTTTTCCATCACCTCAAGTATGTGTTTATCGTCACATTCCTTTTTAGCTCCTTTGCTGCAAACAACATCTTTTGACATTGCATTAATCAACCCTAACTGACCTGATGTTGCTTCAATTACTGATTTCAGTACTGCTTTTCTTGGTTTGATAGGATAGACTTTGGAAACAGTATCCTGATTGTCCTGGTCAATCAGTTCTCCCTCCTCAAGCTCATCTTCATTTATGTCGACAACATTTTTCTGTCTTTGGTGTGTTGGTTTCTCCAAATCCTGATTGCCCGAGTGATGGTAGCTTGTTTTAAATTTCCGCACTTTCTGCTGTAAATCTTTTTCTGCATGACGATGCCCAATATTGTCAATTTCAGCTTTGCGGTTTATCTCATTGCCTTGTCGTGAAAGCTGCACAGATGATAAAATATAACATTGATGAACAGTAGTCCAGAAGATGTGGTGAGAACAATAACATGCATACAAGGATATGGTAAAAGGTACACCTCTTGTACTGAAATACCCAAATACAGGAACAAAGAGAGGAATTAAGATATTTATGTTCCACGATTGAATAAAATTCGCTTCTTATAACATTTCAAGTTGCCTTTCAAGTTACTCTATTATTTATTATAAAAAGCTACGGAGAAGTAGAGGGCTGCAACACAACAATAAGCTATAAGATACTGCCCTGCTCTGGCAATTTAGTGTGAAAACATAAAATTTTACAGTGGTGCAAATTTGGCAAAACACCAAACTACAGACAAACTGAGATATCGACAAGCACGCATGCAACAATATTTGTCAGCTTTCTAGTAGTTAGCCCCACCTAACATCTGATGAGGTACAATCACTAAACACTACATAAGAGCTACAGACAATATCTGGCAAATTTATAATGCGGCACAAAGGAAAGAAAGAGAACATAATTCTGCAGTTCAGCAATCAATAGGATTGCTTACATGATGTTAGCTGCAATGGACAACTAGAAAGGTACCAAAAGTTCAAATATTTGTGATGACGCATTAGTTTTCTATAAAAAAAACAAATGTATGGAGCAAAATTATGAAGCCATACTAAGGACTAATATTTTCTGATAGTGTCTGCATATGTTTAAGTCCCAGATGAATATAACAATCAACGAACATTTTTGTTCGACAGGGGCATGTTCATCTGCACCAAGGATAAGAAATATGAAACTGAGCATAGATGTGAATTTCTGTAAGCAGCAAACTGAAGATATATTCAACTATGTGCTTCGGCAAAAGGTGGTAATTGTAAAATATTTCCATAAATTAAATAATTAAATATATCATGTAAAAGAAATATAGAACGATTTCAACACTATCGCTAAAATAAATGGAAAATGTCAGCAGACAAATTCCTTGGCAATAAAAAAATTACAGAATTTGAGAAGCAAACTATATTTTTTTAACTAAGATTACATTAGACTATATCTTACAGGTAAAGTGTGATTAAGAATTATACATATACCCTAGGGTAAAAACATGTATCATTAAACCAAGATACTATCAATAGTACTTGATGAGCACATTCGTTACAATTAAGTAGAAATGACTGAAACGAAATTGGCACTTAGTCAATCCCCCCTAAGGATAGTAGGCATAAAGAATTGTCATTTGAGAAACAAGTTGACGAATATCTAAACTAGAAGGGGATATGCCAAAACATATAAAGGATAGATTATTGTACATGTACAGGGGAAGTGTAAAAGGTAACCCAACTGAGTTACTGAATATTGAACGCACAGTCAGCAGAGAACAAGGCAGAATTTGACCAGAGTATTCTCAAAACGTAAAGCAAATTGTCATTACATTAATTGACTATGTGCTTAAGAGGTCCTTCTCTTCAGCTTATTTACTTATCTGATTTTCATCTCCTAATGAATATGTTCACCTACATGCAACACAAGCATCTACTAGTCAAAGATAAGATGTTGAGATAGGATGATGAATAAAAGAGAAGGGGCCCTAAGAGTTTCTAAGAAACAAAAATATCCACAAAACACCTAGTGTGAGCAAATAAACAATTTCTTACCTCACAGGCCTCCCAGTTGAAAAGGAAATTTATCAGTACATTTTAAAATACCGATTTTTAATAGGAAAAATGCTATGATAATATTATAATAATCTCCAAGCTTCTCCAATGCTTGTCGTAATCAGAAAGACCAAAGCTGGACCTTTTGCTGAGTTACATTTTACTGAGAGCTCAACAATGGCCAGAACATACAAACGAAGTACAATACTCTCTCATGATGAAAATAAGTAGGCAGAGATAAATTGTTCCAATTCTTAAGCATCTATTCATTTTTCATTATTTATTGAAGTGTATAACAACCACATTGGTACTGAAGAAAGAACTCGACATAAACAAGCCAATAGAACAGTCAAAAGTACTGATGTGTTGGCATTTAACCAAGTAATTTATATTTTCATATACTTCAGCATACAATGAAGCCTTGCTGCCTCGCATGTTCAGTAAGCGTTATTGAAAAATTAAACAACCAACTCCGCATAAACGCACACACCAGTCTCACCAAAAATAGCATCAGTGAATAGCACATAGAGGTTGATGTAACTGCAATAAATAACTCAATTTAACTCCTAACACTATGAATTCGTACAGAACAAAGCAAGTAACTCATACAAGAACATAACCTACAAAGTGCTTTACAGACTATATATAAAAATGTATTTTATGTATATATAGTTATGTACTTATTATACGATGTTTGCACTTTAGGAGAAATGGCACACCCATACCATGTCTTGCTATTTTCACATGCAACACAAGTGGTTGCGCACTGAAGTTGATCATTAGGAAACACAAAAGGGGAATTCCTAGCTTCATACATGTTCAGGATACTATACTAAAGGCAAATTGGCGTGAAGGCAAAATGGCATTTCACTGAGCACATTCGAGTGAACAATGCTGCAAGTTGCGTGAGTGCATGGAAGAGGGAAAAGGTTATTAAGTGGCAATAAAATAGCATCAGAAATACTCCCTCCAGTTCCATAATACTTGTCGTTTTAGGTTTGTCCTAAGTCAAAGTTTTAAAATTTTATGTATAAAAAACTTTTAAAATATTTGGATTGTGTACATAAAAACCGTATATATAAATTCGTCGTGAATTTTTTTTCACAATATCATATTTTCATGAATTTTGTAGATATATTTTATTAGTAATTGATGGTCAAAATTGTATTTCGAAGACCGTGTCAATGTCTAAAACAACAAGTATTATGAAACTAGAGGGAGTATCAAAGCATGGGCCAGCTCAAAATGTGAATAACGGAACTAAAATGAATAAAGTGCGACTTTTTTATGTTTTGAATCCTGTAGTGTAGTCATTTCAGGCATTATTTAGAGCCAAAGAGTACCTAATGGTTAATCATAAACCAAATTGGATTTATAATGAGCACAAAACATGTAGGATCTGATGTGACTACCTAAAAACAATGTTTTAAATAGCATGGACATATATTTTTCAGCAAGAGCTTAAATGCTCTCCCCAAAAGTTAAAAACAAATTTTTGAAGCAAATTGAGAACCTGCTTTGCCTGCAATTTAATTTTGGGCAGAGCATAGAAACACTACTCTCCACTTTATGTGCATGTGTGATTGTGTTGATTTCACCATCACACCATACATCAGAATTTAAGAAAAGATGTAAAGGGGAAGGTCTATTGAAAAAATTATACATGTACAATATTGTTGATTTTGTCTCCTCAAAGCTTACCTTTCTTTTCCTATTGTTCAAGTTGATGCTATCTATGTCCTTGCCCTGAAAATTCAAAAGCTTGTGCCTTCTCTCATCACAAATGTTTGAAATGGTTTTATTATTTCTCGTATCATCGAAACCACAGATGGCTTCTCTATCGATTCCCTCTAAACAATTTTGTGCCTCCAGAGCATACAGCTTCCTATCATTGGCCATGGATTGGTTATGCATCAATCTTCTCCCTTTTGGATATGGCAAGCCTACAAGATCTTTATAATTCATGGAAACTAGATCACCATGTAAACTCCTCTTGACAGGAAGAACAGAACAGCCAGTCTCAGCAGCAGCACCGGTGTATAAAACAGATTGTCGAATGTTGTCAACACGAAATGAAGAATCACGGTGCTTGTTTTTTTTATGATCTTCATCGCGGCAGCATAGCATCATTTTAGCATTCTGGATTCTTTTTTTATCAATACATCTATTTCTTGAGCTCTTAAAAGTTAAACCAGCAGAAGGCCAGCCTCCCTCAGAATTCTTGAGGTAATCATTGGCCCGAGGAGACAACATAAAACGGTCACGATGTTTCAGATGCTCATCAATGCTTCCTGCAAGTCTTCTATTTCTGTATTTGCTTGTAACCAGAGGACTCTGTAACTTGGCAAATCTGAAGTCAGAGTAACGGAGAAATTCTTCATCCTCACAGTGGCCATGTCGCACCCTTCTAAGTCTTCTTGTTTCCTGATAATGTCTTTCTCTGTACATCCATCCATCAGTGCCACCAGAAAGGTCAGCTTTTAGCATTGATTCAAAATCATGATGTTGCTTCCACTCCTTGGCTGAAGAAAAACACTCCACATCTTCATCATCATTGATTTCATGCCAAGAAGAATGCCTTCGCTGGTGGGTAGAGTTATTGCTAAAGTACTCAGCATCATTTCCCAAAACCATTCTTTCTTGCTTTTCACATGCTTCATTGTGAAATGCATTGTGATTACTATTATGAAGGGGAGTTGAGCTAGATCTTTTCTGCCCATGCTTTCTAGCATACCAACCAGGGTAGTTCTCTGTTATTTTTTCTTCTCTCTCTTTCTCAAACACAGCATGCCTTCCACCAACTGAACCTTGCCTCTTCTGTCCTCTTGTTGCTTTATGTACATATTTAAGGGGACGGCGATCACTTCGGCTGTGAATAAGAAATGCACCAGACACAAAAGGAGGCTCATCTGTCCTCAGAAGTTTTGTCTTGTGATATCTATCATAATTAGAAGAGGGGGTACCGCTATGACAGCCACCCTTCTTACTTTGCTGGTCTGATTTCCTCAAATGATGGCAAAAATCAGATTCCACATGTACATCCTTAAGATTGATGTCTTCGTGAAAAGTGTTGGAATTTGAACGCCCATGAACTCTCTTAAAATAGCAATCTTTAGCTGATTCTTTAGAAAGCATGCCAGAATAATTAAAACTTGAAGATTGCTCCCTTGTATAAGCAGAATCTCTCATATCCAGTTTGCTCCCAGTACAATCCAAGGAACCACCAGTCTGCACTTCTTTGTCAACCCTGTCCACCATACAGCTAATGTCCTTCACATGTTCGTTGCCAGGATTGTTAATGGAAATTCTGCGTTCATTGTAATTGTGAAAACAATCAGCTCATTAATCATTTTGCAAAACAGGCATAACATTCCTCAAAATACACCAGCACATAGTTTCAAACTTTGCATACCTTTCAGTAGTCACGTGCTTGTAATTTACTGTTGAGCTGTCATCTGAAGTGGAGTGACTTGAGGGTGAAAGCATAGTGTTTATCTGTAAAATCAGATTAAATAGTTAGAATATAGAAACCAGAAGATATAGCTGCAACATATTAAATACTTTGATAAAACATACTTGTATTACAACATCAGAATCCCTTTCTCTTGGACACCACATATCTGATGATGGAAAACGTTCGTGCACACCAGCTTCTACATGTATTGCTTTACCCTTTGGCTAGCGTACAGCATCAAGTGATTCAAGTTAGCTTAGGTTGCAGATAAAAAAATATTAATTCAATCACACAGAAAATTAAATTATTATTAGTTTGGCAAGGCCATTCCTTTCTCAGAATCCAGAATAAGTTGCTGGCTTCAGCATTAATTTCAAATATTCAAGATTGTAATGTGATTACTGTATGCAGAGATATGTAAAATTCCCGACAAATCTGATTAATCCTTGGTCCCTAACTGGTCGACTGACCAGCAATTTCTTGAATCTTGAAAATAATTTCTCCAGGCAAAAGGGTAAGCCCCTTCAAGATCATGCCTAACCTGATCCAGTCCAGATGATTGCTTTGCAAGTAGTCTTCTTCCCTGTCTGAATTGTTTCTACCGATAAAACAGCCAAGTTGGCCATATTATCATTTCACAGCTTATGATGCCCTAACATTAACATGAACAGAAAAATAGGACAGTGAAACCTACCATGCCAAAACAATATCTTGTCCAGCCTTCTTCATCCAGACCAAAGTTGAAATAGTCAGTGAGATCCACTCCAGGTTGTCTCCAAGGCTTCTGTTGAAATGCTTCAATATTTATGTCAAAAACTGTCCTGAATTAATATACCAGAATGCTTTCAGTCAGCAACCAAGTGCGGTTATGCATCTTAAACATAATAGAAAGACATCACATGCCAAATTGTCGAACCTAGTAGGTACTAACAAATTAACAAATAACTAAGCAAACAACAGAAATATATATATTGTTAATCTAATCGACAAATAAGAACTTAAATACTCATAGCATGATTTTCAGCATTCTGTACCCATAACACAAAATGCTACAGGAGTCATTTGTTTTTGTGCTCAGATGAAAAAAGAGATCACACCTGTTTCTTGGCAAGAAAAAATAGCTGTCCTTTTGAAATGCGTGCTGCTGACCTCCATCTCCCTGTTGTATGATTGGCGCTGTTCTTTTCTCGAGAAATCCCTTGCAGTGGAGTCCGCTAAACTGGAACAACAGTCAAATAAGGATACACAAATTACAGTTACAGACATTGCCATTCATCCAAACTAATTACAGTTACAGATATCATTGATTCATTATAGCCACGGTATAGCAGTCTTAAGCTCGCTCAGGTTTCAATAAGAATGACAAGCACCCACATACTGAGACCAGCAATGACAAATCTAAATCATCCGCTGAGCATTCCAATTCCAAAGTTCCCAACCCGTTATATAAAAAATTAGGGAGCGGCTTCAGCGTAGGGTCTCCACCGCCTCCTCTGTCGCCGGCGCGAGCGCCGCCTCGCCGCCCCACCACCATCGCTCAGCCTCCACTCCGCGTCTCCGCCCGCCCGCGTCCGCCTCGCCCCTCGCTCCTCAGCCGCGTCCGCCTCCGCGCCTCCACCACCTCCCGCCGCCTCCACCACCACCCCGGCCGGCGGCGCCCTCGCCGCCGGCCTCGCCGCCCTCCTGCCCCCGCCGCCGTGCCACCCCGCCCACCCTAACGGACGGGGACGGCGTGGTCCCCCCTCCGACGCCGGCCCACCCGCCTTCGCCCCCTCCCCCGGCTCCGGCGGCGCCACCGCCGCCTCAGCCGCCGCCCCCGACGAACCCCCACCCACCGCCGAACCGCCGCCTCCCCGGCCTCCCTCTAGACCCGGAGGGAACCCAAATGTTCCCTAACCCGGCCGGAGTTGGAGACGAGGCGGCGCGGGGCGACGGAAGCGGCGGCGCCTGCGTTTTTCCCCAAACGCAGGCGCCTACAAAGGAGCAAAACCGAAAAAATTAAGAACCTCAATACGGGAGCACAAATTCGCTAGCATTTATACGAAATTGGCAATAGAAAATAGCAATTATTCATATTCACATTCACGAAGCATACCTTGCCCAGTTCGTCGTTACAAGGGCCCTTCACAAGGTTTCCCAAAACCTCCCCCTCCTCACTCCGCTCCTCGCATCGGACTGCAGAGGGACGCGGCGACGCCCCGCCGTCCTCGTTGAGCACGATGTGAATATCATCCTCGCTCTCCTCGCTGCTGCTGTAGCCCGCGTGCCCGTCACCCAAATCAACCGCCTCGCCCACGGTGTCCGCGCCTGGCACCTCCCCCTCGCCGTCGGTAGCCGGGTCGGAGTCCCTGGCGTTGGAGCCGCCGCTCTCCCCCGCGGCGGCAAGCGCGGCGGCAACTTGAACGTCGAGGTCAGCGTAGAGGTCGTCGAGGTCGGCGTCATTCGAGGCGGCGGCGTCCACTGGGTCGGCCATGGAGAGACTCAGCTACTGAGGCAACTGGCCAGGAACGCTACACGCTACTGAGCGCTCAGTTGCTAAAACCATTGGCTGATGGCTGATGCCCTGATGGAGGAGGGTGCGGAAAAACCTTGGATGCATGGAGGCAGAGCGCTACTGCTAAAACCCTAAGGCCCTGTTTGGAAGTGGAGTTATTTTGTAGTTTCTATGCAAAACTATGGTTTTCTCAAAAACTACGGTTTCTGAGACTATGAGGTGTTTGGAAGCAACCTTAAAACTACATTTAAAACCATGGTTTTAAGAAATATGGTTTTTTGGAGTTTTGTAGACTCCACTCCACACCAAAGTTTTCTAACTTGTCTGAAGAAACAATGGTTTTCAAACTATGGTTTTTCATGATCATAACAAAACACAAACCATGGTTTAAAACCATGGTTTTAAAAAACTCCACTTTCAAACAGGGCCTAAAATTGGAGGAGGCCGCGGTGCCACTTCGCTTCCCGGGTTCTCAGTTCTCACGGGCCGTACCACTGTGGGCTCGTGGCACCGTCGGCCCGTCACTGTAGGGCCCGTGCATGTTCGGATCATAAATCTTCGTTACAAGAGATCTCTGCTAAATGCTACAGCGCTTTACCATATAACCCCCTTTTAGGCTTTTAGTTCTCGATATTAAAGAATCTTGCGCGTTCGTCAGGCCGACAAAGAAGCATATGTCGAGTCGAGTGTAGGCTGACAGAGAAGCATTCTCGTCATGTTTTTTTTGCCTTCGGAGAACTTAACCTTTTATATCGTGTTAAAGTTATTTTTTTGTCGTTAGAGAAGTTTACCTTTTATATCAGTGTTTAAACTATTTTTTTCCTTTATATCGGTGTTAAAATTTTTCAATACATACACTTTTAAAAAGAGAATAAGGTGTTGTTTACGCTGTACAAACTTTTTAAAAGCTATAAAATTGCGATAATATCCTCTTGCAATACCACTCTTTTTGTTGTTATTAAGGGTTGACGATTTTTACCGTTAAAACTCACTGGTTCATGTTTTAGTTTTTCTTGTTACTTTTATTACTGAGCATTTGTTGTAAAAGAAAAACATGATATCAAGGAATTTAGCAAATTTTTATTAAATGGTAAAAACCGTTGTCAATAGCTAACAAAAACTATCGTTCCTTGCAAGTTAAACCAAGCGCAATAGCAATAGCTTTCGCCTGTTAAAACACTTCTTAGCATTTTCACTGAGGCCCTGTTCTTTTAAGCTG
Organism: Raddia guianensis; assembly: GCA_036346415.1. Taxonomy (NCBI): domain Eukaryota; kingdom Viridiplantae; phylum Streptophyta; class Magnoliopsida; order Poales; family Poaceae; genus Raddia; species Raddia guianensis. The sequence continues at coordinate 17,676,677 of CM070536.1, forward strand.
ATGAACGGCTGAACAACTAAAATGACTGAATTTCGAGGCTTTCTCGAGGTAGTCTCAAGATTCGGATACATTTCATATGATTTGTTTTTTAAAGCGTTGGGAACCACCTTTTTTAAAAAAAACCCGAAAGAGCCACTCGCTGAGTCGATGTACATGCAACGTGATAAGGGAAGTGCAGCTTCAAGCCTGCAACAGAGCTGGCATACTTCATTTACAGAAAACGTACCTTGCAATCAAAATTGACTGTGTATTAGTGTATTTGTATGTGCTTTCAGCGTCCTATACTTCACGTTTCAACAATCCCAAATGCAAAACAGAAATGGAGAAATCTGTCGACCTCGAAGCATAGGATGAATCTTACATACGCATCGACTGCAAAATTCATATGAAACAGTCCCTTGCAACCTCACAGATTAATTAGAAACCCATGTCCAATCTCTAGCAAACTACATCTGCTCAAGAGGTGTAAACTGAACGCTGCTCTTCGTCTTGGAAGCCGAGTAGCCCACAAAGACGGACAGGCAAATGGCTACAACTGAAAGTAGCAAGGCGAAAGCGGTTGCAGCATCCCATGAGCGATTAGGAGCTGGGCGGTAATGAGCAGCTTCAAAGGAAGGCTGTATATCCAGAACCAACCAGTCGCAGCTAGCTGAGTAATGCTGGGAGTTGCTCCATGGTTTGCCATCAGTTGGGTACCAGAAAGCTAAAGCCATTTTGCTGGGCTCACCTATTGTGAACTGTGCATCCTGCATTTCCAAAAGAGCATTTCACTGCTAGGTCTCTATGGTACATAAAAAGTGAACTGGTCAGCAAAAATGTTAATGTCGTTCAAATGAGATGCATGGAAGTCCTGATAGATGTCATTGCTCATGCTCAAACTAGATACGCACAAATTGATTCATAATAGGAGCAGATCTGCATGAACTTGAGGCACTGAAGTTTTAGATGTCATTGCTCATGCTCAAACTAGATACGCACAAATTGATCCATAAGAGCATCCACATCTGCTACTCTATCCCCACCCTCTATTTCACTATTAGCTACTCCCTCCATGATCTGCATGAACTTTAGGCACTGAAGTTGTCGATATGTTGCTACAGTAAATACACTGTCCAAACACCTGAGCAATCTCCTATTGCAGATTGGCATAGAATACATGTTTTTATAGGGTTGTGTGCCTACATGTCTATGGCACTAACGTGTGGTAATGAGATGCATGCATCATGTAGAAAACAGGATAATCACCCAACTGTAGGCAATTTTATTTAGTCGCTGTGTCTCCTGCATGACTGGCAGATTGCAGATCTAGCTGCCAGAGTAACAGAAACATGATTGTATGAATGTTTGAAGGCTTATTTCTAGACCCAGGTATGCTGATGTTTGTGGAGTAGAGGGAGAAGAATGAAAGAAAATTGTTGGTAAGCACCTGCTGGAACTGATCCATTGTCCTTAGGGGCCTTGAGAACTCGAAATAATATGTGCCCTTCTCATTTAGTTTTCCATACGGACTGTCATCATGTACAAAGCCTGAAGAGAAGTTCACATGACAGTCAGAAGATGAAGTTTTACTTGGGTGAACTTTCAATCAAAAGTTTTGACATATGTAATGACCAAAAAGTTGATTTTGATGACTGGTTGAATGGCACTACAAAAAATGTTTCCATGTGCTGGCAATGGAAGCTCATTAAGTTGCATGCTCTACAAGGGTGAGAAATGGGAAATAAGAAGGTGGGAACATGCCTTCCATATGCCATTTGCAAGTTGCTACTGTAAGGAGCATATATATTTCCCAAAATAGGGTGAGCTAAAGTGATGAATCCAGTGATAATGTTCACTGGGATACCTGAAGAGAAGGTCAGTGAACTGTGCCACCAAGCCCCGTGCCAATCATTTTGAGCATTTGAATTGTTCTCTGAAATGTAAATCATCGTCCAATGTTCAGTCAAATAAGGTTCAAGAAAATAAATAATGTATACATGTATAATAGTATTCTAATAAAAAATGAACATATCAAATGAAACAGATGGGTGTTTCCGTATTTTTAATAGTGCGTGTACCTTTAGGGCCCATCCCATCAAGGTAACGGCAATGCGGATTCCATGCATAGACATCAACAAGATGACCAAATCTACAAAAATGAAGTGCTTCAGCAGCAAGTTATGACTTTCTATAATACATAACTATACAACAGCCATACAAGAAAGGCATGACAGAATTACCTATCGGCGCCATTTCCAGCTGCATTATCTATGTGATTGCCACCGTAAAGACGCCCAGGAATAGCATTTCCCACAGAAAAGTGCATAATGTCAACCTCATGGCCTCTGCAACTTTTGCTTGTGCAAGAACCAGGCAAATTTTTGCACCCTCCCATCTAAAATGTCCAGCAGCTCCACGTTTCAGATATATGATGTAATGATAGAGCCGAAACAGACACATAACATAACTGACAATATATCCAAAATGCCAAAAAGTGTTCAGAAGTTTGGCACAGAATATAGGTAGAAACAGATCTGGCAGCTTCTGTGATATCATAACAGTGCTAAATTGACATCTTAGCAAAGAGTTGGGAATAGTGAGGGGCAATTTAAACTTACATCATAATATGTGGCTTTCTGTCCAACTTGGAACATCAGAGCAACAGAAGGGCACTTCTCACTTTCACTGCAATGTTCAACATGTAATTTAAAGGCACAGGTTACTTGCTCAGAACTGCATATCTGAAAAGAAAGTAATGGTAGAAGCTAACATCCGATGTTCAGAGAATAAAATTATTCTCCACATGTAAGATCATGAGGCACTCTCAATAAAATCAAATCATCATCAAGCCTTAAAGAAGATTAAAAAATACATCAAATTGAGATCCATTTATGCCCCCATCACTGACATTGTAACAGTAGAAAATATAGCAAGAAATAGCTGTCTGAACATAAGTAAAAGAGAAGCTTGATTTCCAAGGAGTTTGCTCGCGAGTTAGCGCAACAACACAATATGGCTGTCCAATGTCACGTCTGAACTAAGGCCAAAAAGAGCACTACAACTTCCACTAACTACTATGCAGACCCACGAGCAAGAGCCTCTATCAACAATAAGTGTTATGGGCAACACCAGAAAAAGAGCACGAAAGTACCCTTTAGTGTAAGCGTAATCCCCATCAACTTTCAGCATGAAGAAAACGTTGATGCCGTCATGCACAGCCTGCACAGCGCATTGCAAAAGTTAACCAAAGTCACCATTTCCGAGACATCACAGACATAACTCGCCTCCCTACTTGCAAATCTAAGATAAACTTACTCAGGCAACTACCTACGTATGATAATTGCTTCCAAACGCAAAACTTACCACACAAGACGCTACAGTGTAACACCAAGGATCACGAAGAAGGCTCACCAGTCAGTCAGTCACCATTTTTCAACATCAAGATTCAAGCGCAGTTCTATTTAACGATGTACCTATATTCTCGAGAACCACTTGTCCCATGGAGGGAGCGAAATATATGGAGAAGAGAGCGTAACCGGGACCGAACCTTGACGGCGATCTTGCCGCCGGCGTAGGCCTTATCTTCGTCGGGGTCAAGCGCAGGCAGCAGCGCGAACTCCGAGGCCTCGACGCCGTCCCAGTCGGTGGGTTGCCCGTCCAAGGTCACCTCCCCCGGGCGGAACTCCGCGAGCAAGCGCCCGCCGCCGCCGGCGCAGGTGGGCGCCTCTCCGTGGTGCTCGTGCGCCGCGGCGGTGGCAGCGAGGAGGAGGACCGCCGCTGCCACGAGGAGCGCGAGCCAGTCCATGCGAAGGACTCAAGTGCGGATCCACGCGTCGGGGAGGAAGCGCAGGCGTGGTCGGGACGGCGAGAACGGCGGGGTTGGTTTGATCCGGACTTGGCCCCACGCGGCGGCGGCGTCGTGGAGAGGAAGGCTCTCAGCTTGATTGGGAACTTGGGACTTGGGAGAGCTGGGACTTGGGAGCTTGGAATTTTCCGTCGCCCGTGAACGACGTTGAATTTACGATATTATATTTATCCCTGCCAATTTGCAGATCGCCCGGCGAGAGACAGGGAATCGGAAGACAATTTGGGAACTACAGGCTTCTTGCGGCGTCGAGCGGAGACGCGAGACTGGCCGCCAGAGCGCAGACCTGTACCCAAGTTGAAGAATACGAACATAAAAAAAAGAAATTAAAAGCATATATGCCAACGAAGATATTAGGATTTTTTACATGAGTGCCATTATAAAGTTGCGATACTTCAGAAATGCCATCACAAAACGCGAATTGTTATTCATGCCATTAATTTTGCAAATATCTATCACAAATACCATTCTCGGGTATTTCGGAGGATTTACAACATACACGAAATAAAATATCTTTGTCAAAATCGTTTCGACAAAGCGGCCCCGCATGTCATCCTCTTCTTCTTCTTCTTCCTCCTCCTTCCTCTACCTCTCCCTTCTCTCTTTCTTCTCCATGGCCGGCAAAGGCAAGCAAAGCGGCGGATGACTCTGCTGAGGTCATGAGCTCCTAAATGGCGGCGGAGGATGAGCTCATGATGTGACGGCGAAGCTCTTGGCGGCGAGCTCGCGACGACAAACAGCGGCGGCAGCAGAAGAATGAGCTTCGAAGCGGCGGCAAGAATGTTGAGGTCGACAGTGGCGAAGCGAGCTCATGGCGGCTATCTGAGACGAAGCTCGGCAATGCAAGCAAGAAGCAGCAGCAGCAGCAGCGGCAATGAAGCTTCGAAGCGGCAGCGAGCTTCGGGAAGCGGCGACGCAGCAAGCGATGAGCTTCGAAGCGGCGATGGAAGCGCAAAGATCTCGGCAATGGCGGCGAAGCCATGTGGTGGTTGTCTGATGAGCTCGGCGGCGGCGGCGGCATGGCGGCAAGAATGAGCTTAAGGGCGGTGGAGCCAGATAGATCTCGACGAAGCTCTACATGCGGCAATGAAAGCAATGGCAAGTGCGAAGTGGGCGGCAAGCAGACGAAGCTCACGGCGGCGGAGAGTTCACATGTGGGAAAGCGGCAGCGGTGAGCGAAAGCGGCGGCGCAGACGAGCTCGACGGCGGATAAGGCGGCGACGGCGAAAGCAGCAAATAATGGCGAGCGAGCAAGGCGGCGATCGTGCACAGCAGAAGAAGAAGAAGAAAGAGAAGAGGCGAGGAGGAGAAGCATGAGGAAGAAGAAGAAGAGAGGATGACACGGGCCCGCTTGTCGTAAACGATTTTGACAAAGATTTTAATTTCGTATGTTGTAAATCCTCCGAAATACCCGAGAATGGCATTTGTGATAGATATTTGCAAAAGTAATGGCATGAATAACAATTCGCGTTTTATAATGGCATTTCTGAAGTATCGTAACTTTATAATGGCACTCATGTAAAAAATCCATATTACCCCGGTTTGTGCGGTTTAGGAATGCATGATCGATGCATCGAAGAGAACTACTAAAACAAAGACTATTAAAAGAAATAAATTAGCATAGACCGCTAACCTGATCTATCATTTCAACTTATACGGATTTAACATAAACAGCATTGGATACGGATTCGAACACGAATTTTATCCGATACTAGTAAGCGTGCATGTGCAAAGCACATCGAAGCAATGCTGATATCAACAATTTGTAGAAAAAAGTAACATTTAGAACACGTGCAATTTTATCTATTTGTCTACATCTATATCTATATGGAGCAGGTGTAGGAGCATTTCTTATTGTATTGGTTGTCTCATTCGGTTGATATTAACGTAACTCATCTTATGAAAGATCTGAATAAGCAAAATTAAATAACAGATGATCAAGATATAGATATAGATTAATTAATGGGTGCAATAACATGCAAATAATTATTTTTTATTAACATATCAATTTTATACATGTACGAATAAATACATGTGACACTTACTCATTTATTTCAAAGTAGCGATGCATTCTCTTGATGGGTCGATCAGCTTGTAAATTGTAATTATTTATGTGCATCATAATTGTTATTTATCGCACTGCAAGCTTAATTAACAGGTTGTATACGTCCGGACGCATTGACATGTAGGAGAGAATACTGAAGCGTATTCTTAAGAGAGCTATGTAATACTCCTACTTCTATACGGAGTTCTGAATTTATTCCACCGCCCGGTCCGAGCAGACATCTTATATGTATGAGTATGTATGATTGGGGCATACGTGCCTGCCCTCACCCTATTTATAGTGTACTGTGCTAGTTCGTTAGTTCTAGGAAGTAGGAAAAATTATTAGAAAGATTTATAATGGGAGAATAAAAATTAATCCCGTGTATATATAGGCAAGAGTCCATGCATGGTCTCTACGGGTGCTAGTCTGTTAGTTCTAGTCTAGAAAGAATTAGAAAAAATTAGAAAGTTTTATAATGGGAGAATAAAAATTAGGGAAAATTAATCTGGTGACACTGAAAGGTGACTCCATTCACTTTCTAGCACTGAAGCAGGGTGGCGCAATTTTCTAGCACTGAAGTTACTCCCCGTTACCCTGAACTGGCATGCCGTGACGGGAGGTGTCAACGATGCCGTCTCCGTCTGCTCTAGCCCTTATCCGCCGCCGCAGCCGCGGCACCGCCGCCTTTGCCGTGGTGCCCTAGGAACCAGCCACGCCACCGTGGTCAGAGGTGGGCAGAGGAGAGGTTGGAGAGGACGCCGCTGCCGGATCTGGGGCAGGGGCGGCGCGGATGTTGAGGAGGACGGGGGCGGCGTCGGAGGAAGAAGGCGGCGCCGAAGCTGAAGCGGACGAGGCGGCGCTGCAGCGGTGGGCCGGGCAATGGCCGACCGTTGAGGAGGACAGACGAGGCGGTGCGGTGTGGAGCGGACGGCGCGGATCGGGCGGCGATCGTGGCGCGGCGTGGATCTCGGGCGGCGCAGCTGTCGGGCGCGGACGGAAGCGGCGACGCCGGCGTTGAGGAGATCGGGCGGCGCTGACCGCGGAGGAGGACGGCGCCGGCGTTGAAGAGGCGGGCGCGTCGGGGCCAACGCAGCGGAGGAGCGAGGCGGCGCCGGATCGAGCAGGGACGACGTGCGCCGGGTGGCGCTGGTCGCTGGCGAGGCCGGGCAGCAGCGCCGTGGAGGTGGAGAAGGCGGGCGGCGGCGCCGCCGGTGAGGCCACGCTGGAGGAGACAGGGCGGCTACTGCCGCCTCGGGCGCCTATGCCTGGGGGAGAGAGAGAACTTTTTTTTCTTTTTTCTCACGTGAATTGGTACCTTAATGCGACGGAGACGGCACTGTTGACACCTCCCGTCACGGCATGTCAGTTCGAGGTAACGGAGAGTAACTTCAGTGCTAGAAAATTGTGCCACCTTGCTTCAGTGCTAGAAAGTGAACAGAGTCACCTTTCAGTGTCACCATATTAATTTTTCCTAAAAATTAATCTCATGTATATGTATATATGGGCAAGAGCCCGTGGTCTATACGTATCGAGTTGTGAGTCCGTGGTCTATACGTATAGAGTCAAGAGTCAGTGGTCTATACGTATCGAGTCAAGAGTTCGTGGTCTCTACGTATATGTATATATGGGCAAGAGTCTGTGGTCTATACGTATCGAGTTATGCGTAAGAGTCTGTGGTTTATATGTATTGAGTCAAGAGTCCGTGGTATATACGTATCGAGTCAAGAGTCTGTGGTCTCTATGTATATGTATATGGGCAAGAGTCCGTGGTCTATACGTATCGAGTTATGGGCAAGAGTCCGTGGTCTATACGTATCGAGTCAAGAGTCCGTGCTCTATACTTGATAGCAAACTTCTGAAAAATTATGACCGTTGGATGATGGATTGAGAAAATAGACGGATGTGATTTGTAGTTGGATCTAAACCAACAGCTCAATTATAGAGTAGTTTAGATGAATATGAATAACACCTTCAGAGCAATAGTGATCGAAGTAAATATTTCTCAGATAACACGTGCAAACATAAACCAATTTTATAGATTGAGTGATTGGTTTACCTAGTGAATATTTGTGGATGGCATTTATATTCTTTGATAATACAGGATGTCACACGTTTAAATTTATTTTAGTTAAGAAAAATATAAATGAACGACATCGATAATACATTACATTGCAACCATAATATCAATATTAATATACAAATGAAACAAAATAACATGTTGAAAAGGTTTACAACCACACAAAGAGAATATAGGTGGCCAAATGGGTCTGGTGTCCAATGAGCCGATGATCACTCACTCACTAGATAGGCTACGCTAAAATGTTGATACAAATATTATATAAATGTTATCTCATGGATATTATCTGAGATATCCGACTCCGAATCCAAATTCAAGACCCTTTATTCGGGCCTCACCGTGCCCCAACTGCAACGTCATGCCGCGTAGATCTCTCCTCTTTTCCTCACTCCGGCGACGATGTTGCTTGTTAATTTTGGTGCTTGCCGACAGCTAGCGGGCGTGGAGGCTGCATGCTCCAATGATCTTCTCAAGGAAGCTTATGAGAAGGTTCGAAGCGGATTGTGAGAAGTGTTGGTGCTTGCCATCTCCGAAGATAATGAGTTAGAAATAACTAATAGATTTGAGGCGAAAGGCTTAAGAGGGAGTCGGTCCTTGCGTTGGACTTGCCTCAACGATTATGAGATACCAACAAGTCTCTGATCACCATAGCAAAAAAATAAAACTTGTCGCTCGTGGTTTGTCGCTCTTACCTATTTACTCATGTCATGTCATGTCTTGTATGAATTTAATTTATATGCTTGTATTCAATTCTAGGTTTAATTGATTTGCTAAATTGTCTTTTTAGTTTTTTTTTTGTCTATTTGGCTTGCCCTCACCTTAGGATTGGTATCATCTAGATTCAGTTATGTTCGAAGTTTTAGGTTCTGTTTTTTTGGGCTGATCTGAACAGCTGAACAGTTGAAATGACTGAATTTTAAGAGCTTCTCGAGATAGTCTCGAGATTCGGACTCATTTCATTTGTCTTGGTTTTTAAAGCGTTAAGGACCCACCTTCAAGACAGCGAAAAAAAGATTCAGATCTATTTCGTTTGACTTGTTTTTAAAAGTGTTAGGATCTACCTTCAAAACAGCGAAAAAGCAGAATAAAAAACTTAAAGCATATGCCTTTTTAAAACATAGATAAGTTGTTAAGCTGTAAGCCGTTAAACTGAGAAGAACTGGGCCTTAATATTTATCTTTCACTTTTAAAATAAGATTTGACACAAGTGTAAAACTTGCATTTAGAATTTATAAAACTTAAAAAACTCAATTCACCTCTCTCTTTTTGGGCATCCCATTCCTTTCACACATGATCTGAACGGGGATACGTGACCGCTCATTGCCTCGGAAAAATACCCGAAATAATCAACAGTTAAATAGAAAATTAATAAAATAATCCATAGGAAAAGGAAATTACAAAATATCCGGCCCCGCCACCCGGTGGCCGCCGCCGGGCGCATGCATGCATTGAGCCGCCACACTCGGGATTTGCATGCAGTGAGCTGCCGCCACTATTCATGGCCATGACTCGCCGCCCCCGCATGGTCATGACAGCCGGCCACTTTCCCCTTTGCCGCCTACGGTTCCATGTGATAATGTATATTATATGTGTATAGTATGTATATGTATATATATATGTATAATATGTATAGTGCATGTGTTATATATGTATAATATGTATACTGCATGCCATTTTACTAATATTATGTATAATATTATATTTTAATATAAATATATGATAAATATATACTAAATTATTTATAGTTGTCCAAAAATATATAGTAGGTGGCATCTAATTTTATTGATAAATATAAATGATTAGTAAAATGACATGTCTAAAATAATTTACGTTGGGAGGTAGGTTTCGTTCGAAGAAAGCCACCCACAATTTTTCCAGTGCAGTGAGCTCGTCAGATCACAATCACATGAACCACGATCACACACGCACACGCTTCTCGCTGCACCTTCCGCTCAATTTGCTCCCGTTGACTGACCGAGACCAAGACCACAGCGACCTGGAGCTTCTCCAATGCCACGTTGCATGTACGTGGCGTATATTTATATACACATGTGACCGGATAGCATATGGCATATATACATTATAATATATGTATAATATAGATATATTTATATACTCATGTGACCGGATAGCTTCTCCCATGCCACATATAATTTTAATATATATGATAAATATATGGTAAGTAAAATTTGATACATGTATAAGCATGTGAATATACATTTTAAAACTAAAATTGTATCTAATTTTACAAAATTGCAAATTTAAAATTTTAGCAAGTGTTAATAGTCGTTTGTGCGGCAAACTAAAATTTGTAAAGTTAGAAGCTATGAGATAAATAAAACATTAAATACACGTAAAGTGAATCTTGTCATGTAAAGTGAATTAGAGAATGTAGCAGAGTTCAAACCATACAATAGAACACAAACATCAATACGAAAGTAGCAGAGTTCAAACCATACAATACAAGCATGAAGACCTTATAGTCGTTTCTTAGGGAATTAAAAAGTACGACGTAACATTTGCGTGGCAGCTAGCTAGACGCGTCGCCTCCGGCATGCAGGGCATAAGCGTTCCGTGCGGACGTGCATCTCTAGGGTACGCCTTGTCATTTCGAGACGATTTTCGAGATCTGCGATCCTTGCGTGGAAAACTATCATGTATGCATCTCCTGCCATTGGAAAAGGATCATCCATTCACGATGCCATACGACAATCATTTATCTGTTTTGCACAAGATATGAAGTTAGGTTACTCCCTCCAGTTTGATAATTTCTGTCGTTTTAGACATGATCTCACATACCAAGGAAGTATTAAATATCTCGTAGTACTCCATATGGTCAAATAAATGCTTGTATCTTAGTGGTTGCTCCCACTTTCCCATGAGTTACATGTCTAGGTTCGAATTTTGATGCTACACTTTATTTACATGCACACCCAACAAATGGTTCTAGGGCCACGTAAAGTGTTGATTGCAATCAATGCATCCTAGAACGACAGGAATTTTCCAACTAAACACAAAACGCTCCAGCGACAGGAATTATCAAACTGGAGGGAGTACATCGTAAAATAAATTCGATCTATATGAAGGTAAGTAAACTCACGGCGTATACAGGACATCGGTAGAATCTCCGTCCGGTCCAACCAGAGACAGGCCTATCGAGGTCCGCACCATCGCATCCATTCCGCAAGCACACAGGCGATCCGAAGATAATGAGGGCCGACGCGAACATGATTGACTCCGTCCGTGTAGTTCTGTTTTATTTTGTTGGGCGAGGTCCTCCGATGGGTAATGGATGTGGCCTTCTGGGCCGGACGATTCCCACCAGCTTGGCCTAATCCATGCGTTGGTGGACCTTTGTTCGGCCATCCTACTACGATGACGGCAGACAGTATCACATGTCGTGCATAGACGTGTCAACGGCAAGTGGAAAGTGCGAAGTAGTAGTAAATACAACGTCACTAATCGCCATAATGGTAAATGCAATGTCAATAATTGTATGGAGAATAATTTTATGGCCAAACCGCCGAATGCACATAATAACATAAGTCCATCAATTACATTATTACACTTAGCGCCGACGACCCCTTGTCGTGTATGCACTTGGAGTGTAATGGTCAGGTGGATGCGTTGTACGCTGTCTGGCAGCCTGAGAAGGTCCAAACCGAGTTTGATCCTCAGTTTGGTCCGCGATTGGGATATACCCAGGCTGTGAACTTATGGCGTACGCAGACCCACCAAAGTATGGAAAACCCCCCATCATGCTTTGTTCATAAGGGGTCGCTTGGCCGTGCACAACCTGTGAAGGGACCGCATAGGGGGTTTGCTCCCCGTGTTGCAAATTTGAAGGGACCCCATGGAGAGTTTGCCGTTAGACCCCCAGTCGTGTCGGATCGGTATAGGAATGTTGCATCCGCCAAGATATCTTGAAAGCTAAGGTTGGATGCAAATGCACTATCCAGCATTGATGCTCCCATGTTTGCCCAATTTGCATCAAATTGGGTATCTTGTGTGCTGCGATAGTCATCGTAGGTTTCTGAAGACGGCGCTACGTTAATATTAATCCCCTCCTCGTGACCTGGCCCAGCTGGAGTTGAAGAATGGTGGACGTTGTATTGGAAGGGTGTCGATGTAGAGGCTCGGGGAGGTTGAGATTGTCGGCGTGGGCCCGAACCGGTGGTGTACGCTGTCCATGGATGTGATCTCGCAGAGCAAGCAGAATCATTGGAGGAGGTGGTGACTTCGGTTATGCGGTGCATGATTCTTCTCGGATCGGGTATCCCTTCGCGATCTGTCTGGCGCGATCTATGCCCGCCGACCCCTAATCGCTCCGTAAACCAAGATCCGCCCTTCTAATGAGGGCCCTCAATGAATTTGAAGAAGATTGGCGGTCCATTGTGTTTGCGATAGAAGCTCCGTTGCATGGCCATGCAGCGAATCGACCTCCGTGGTATGCGCATCAACCATGTCATATGGTATTGAAGGAGGTATAAGCACATAATATAGATGAAACTATCGGAGCGCGCCGTCGTGCGAATATGGACTCGTTGGGCATAGCCCTCTGGTTGTCGGAGCGGTGCTGCTACTGCCTGTGGTATCGCAAGCTCACATCTGGTCCTTGGGCGGTACCATTCCATGTACCCCCAAATATCAGTCTCGTGCACGGCTCCATCAGGGTGCCACACTTCGTCAGTAGCTAACTCAGTTCACCGCTCGATGTGGGCGCTTTGGACGTGGGCCCAATCACGGTTGCGCCCGGTTGAACTAAGCCTGAAAAAACACTTGTACGTTACATTATGAGTGGTAGAAATATATTCGAAATATTTAACTTATGATCCATACCCATGAGAGTTGCCCGGATGCCGAGAAGGTGGAAGTGGAAATGTTTGCCGGTAGCCAAATTGCCGTTGAACGCGTTTCGGCGAGTATCCTTCCACGACATTCATGCAAACTAGATAATAGGTCGTCATCCAATAGTCTACACTCTCAGTACACGTGCTAGCCAGCAAGCCCCCGTGGCAATATCATAGGTTGCCAGATGGCAGAATGGTTCCCACGTAACTTGGTCATATACCAGAAGGTCTAGGTCTGACACAAGCCGCGTGTAAGACGCCCTGTCTACTAATTCTCTCAACCATCGCAACCTCGCATGCAACCATCTATATCCTATTGTTGGTCTACATGCCGGGAGGGTCAAATCGACGTCTACATGAACATGATAGTATCGTACTGGCGTGTTTGGACGATTTAGTGGCAAATAACTCTACGACCATAATTGGATGAGGAGAGGACAGCCCCCAAACACTGCATTCGGGGCTGTCCGATGGCATGCGACACATAACTTCCGGTATGTATCGACCAATCTGGCGAGACCCCAACCTATGCGGCTCGTAGTCCTCATTAAATAAAGCTTCGTTGCATAGCTCTCGAGCTACGAAGACTAGGTGAGGGTATCTGATCCACCGTTGCCATTTGTGAACATGACGCGGCGAGGAGGTAGTCAGATACACCTCGTAATGCCGCGAGACGATCGCCTCTTCAGCATTGACTGGACATGGACCAGCCTCGTCAAGGTGCTCGAGCCATGAGATCGAAACACCCTGGTCGCTTCCATTATATTCAACTTCAAACCTGCACAGATTTAGAATAATATTTCATAGGCTAAATTTATGTACTAATTAGAAATATGCAAGTGAAAAATTAGACACTCACCTTTCTTCGACATAATTTTTCCATGTTTGCCTGTTTGGTTTGTTGACAACGAAGACCCGTCCAGAGATGGGCAACCCTGTGAGCATGGCCACATCCTTCAATGTAATCGTCATCTCACCGACCGGTAAGTGGAACGTGTGCATCTCAGGACGCTAGCGGTCGACCAGTGCGGTGATAAGGCCCGGGTCTAGTCTTGGTAGCGGTGTCAGACGGTCATTTTCTTGTGGGACCCCATTAATAGTGAGGGCCCACGGCAGATCCAAGACGGCAAGGAACATCAAAAGCGGGCATCCAATTGTTTGATCTGTCGTGATGCCCTCAATCGTAATGTTTGCATCTACAAATAACAATATCATAATGTTAGCTAACCATGTTAATATGAGATAATTTGTATGAAACATGCAAACACATTCGAGGTTACATACCCATTTCTAAGACCTATGGCTGGAGTCATCCCGTGCAGAGAAGAACTGTGGAACTTCAATTGTCTATACTGCAAGAAAATATTATAGTTATTACATACGACAAATATTAAAACATCATGTGACGATGGATTGAATACAAGCCTTTTATTAAAACTTACAAGTGGCGATAGCGAATAATATTGTACGACAGTGAAACAAGAAGTGAGGATATAACGAATACAACTCTTTTATTAAAATATGATAGTGATACAAGAATTGTGAGAATGATATTGTAGGACTCATCCACGATTTGGACAGCGCCTACGGTCATGTCACGTACATTTACATAGCCGACAATGACATAAACCATCTCCTCCATCGGCAACATCCATGTCACCTTCGAAACGCGCCGTACGCGGTCTACCTTGTGCAACACGCTTCGTAGTGGGCAGGGCCGGTCCTACCATTTTGGGGGCCCGTGGCGAAAACTTATATGGAGGCCCCATCCACCTCATCATATATATATGTCTATGTATATATGTATATATATAGTCTTTTAAACACATATCATTAAAGAAATTAATATTCGATGTACAAAAATTACTTCTATAGAACACTTTAAAGTTTATGAAATAACAAATGTAAATTGTATTTATAAACACTTATTTGGCACTTGACATTACTCTTTAAAAATTTGTCCATAGCTTCTCTTTGCGTTTCTATGAAGTCGTCTGTCCGTTTTTTCCTTTTTCTTTTTTCGCTACCGGATGGATATTTTCTCGATGACATGATATCACAAAAGCACTGAAAAAAAATAAATGCATCAAAGGATGAATTAAAAAGAGCCTTGTACCGTTCATTCAGTCTATGGAATTGAAAAGAAAAATATAATACGAATAACACATACACTATGGAAAAGCAATCGTACGTATGAGATATTGAGATGATCAGATGATGGATGGGCACAGATCGTTGATCGCTCTAGGTGATACCGGAATTGTGATCGCTGATCGGCGACCTCCACACGCCGAGACCGCGACGCGATGAGCCGATCTGCCTGCGCCTGGCGATGAGTCGACGACGGGCGGCCGACTGGCCGAGGCGCCGAGGCCATGGGTGTTGCCGTGTGCCCGTGTCGGTGTCGCGTACTCGCGTGACCGCGTGACGGCAACTACTCGCGTACAGGCGTACTCGGCGACGGCAACTACTCGCGAATCTGGGCCAGAAGTGAGGAGGAGACGGGGAGTACAGGCTAGTAACAGGCTATAGGCCCATACATGATACATGCTACAGCATATGCATACATGGGGGCCCATGAACCTTGGGGGCCCAGGTCGCCCGCCCCCCTGCCCCCCTAGGGCCGGCCCTGGTAGTGGGGAATGGATGGAAGGTAGGCCCTTCTGAGTTTTTATATCCCCCCTCGATTAATTGGCTGCATCTTGGGTACCCATGTTTGCCTAATTGCATTCATCGAATAGTACGGAGAGACGTATTGGGTGCCATCGTTGTCAGCAAGATCTCGACATGCCGCCATGACGTGCGAGCATGGGATGTGTTCGGCGGGGTTTATTGCAAGTGCATACTGACCTCATCTGGCCAAGTTGGCACTTTTGTTGATTATCTCCCGCTAAATCTGTCATGTACTTTCTCTTGCGGTCCACATTGAATATGTCATTCATACGGTCATATATTGACGTGCGGTGGGCCGAGATTTACATCGGCGCCTTTGTAGGATGGCCCGACACGAGGGGAGAAAGTGCTTGTGATTTGCATGGCCGCCATTTCTCGGTCGGAAATAATCTCTTGTCCTAAAAAGATCATCTCAATAATAGTGTATATTGGCGGGCGCGCCTCTCGTAGCACATTATTATCGACTTCGGCTATGTTAAATCGTCATCACCGTATCCGCAATCTGAGACTTCTTAAATTACGATCGAGCGGAATGGAAACTAACATTGTAAATAAATCTACCCACTTACAAGGCGCCATCGATTGTCATGTACGAGAGCCCATTTCTCCGTCGGTTTTACGCTATCCATCGAGCAAAAGTAATTTTACGGCGAGTGACTTTTCGCCCCTAATATTTGAACCCCGATGTGCTTTGCTCTTGGCGACCATTTTCCCGTCGTTCGTTAATATCATTAAAAAGCGCATTGAATTTCTATTTGTTGGTTTTGCATGCACATTGTCTTGAACTTCTTCACTAGGGGCTTATTCTTGAATGCGATGTATAGGTTCGCCCCGGTGACACATGCACCATCGAGAACGAACGTCCGCCACATTGGGGCATCACCGGTGGACAATACTGATTACTCCATGTAGGATTCCACGGTGGCGGTCGAAATGACGACACCCGGGACGATCCATGACAACGTGAATCTTCGAAGAGATAGAAACCACAACCAGCTGTCATTGTTCTCGCTCTCCACAAAAGCAAATGCGAGAGGCAATATCTGGTTGTTCCCGTCAACTCCAAGTGCCGTCAGTAGAGCACCATAGTACCTACCGGTGAGGAATGTCCCATCCACACAAATGACATGATGACAATGCCGGAAGGCCTCTATGCACTGGCCAAAAGACCAAAACAGGCGCATCAGGTAGAAATGGTTGGGTGCGACACTTCCATCGGGGAGATATACAGGCTCATGGGCAGAAACATAGCATGTCCTAGGATTGGTCTCCTGTATCTTACGGAGGAGACGGGGAGCCCAGTTGTATGACTCCTTATAATCCCCGAACAACAATTTGAGTGCCTTTTGCTTGGCTCGCCATGCTTGGTGATATGTAATCGACATGCCAGTACGGTTCTGCACCTCGGCCATTATGGAGGGTGGTTTCATGGAGATATCGGCTTGAATAGCAGTTAGCAACATCTGCGCTATGAACTTCGAGTCCACATTACTGCTAATATTGCGTACCAACTCCTCCGTACAAGTGTGCGGCTCGTACTTACTGATTATGAAGTGGTGCTCATGTTTTGGGCGATGGGCCCGAACATGGAATGAGCACTCCGGCTTCTTTACGCACTTCACCTCGTACACGGCCGGCCTGGACCGTGCCATGGAGTGCTCGCGCCGTGTTGTGACACCAAAGTTGCTGATGAAGTGTATGACCTCATCCTTCGTGCTAAGCTCTTGACCCACTGTTATGTCATTATGCATATACCCCCATCTGGAAATATTCGAGTGATCCCCGATTACCCAATTCGAAGCATCCAGAGCGCAATAATACGCTATGGCGGGCATCGGGTCGTCCTCTTCTTCAACATCGTTTTCACCCCCTTCATCGAAATCATCCCCTAACGCATGTGCATCTATCTCTCCCTCCTCCATTGAGATATCCGGATCCGTGCCCATGCCGAATGCCTCAACACCGGACGATGCCATACTACCAATTGGATCCTCCGCATACCCTTCAGGCACTTTCTCATGTGCACTCTCTTCTACGGTGTTGCTAGGCCCCGCCTCCGATTGTCTTGTCTCAGGTAGCACATACACACCTAAGTGGTACCCCTCTTCTACTGCCTTATTAACATAGTACGTCCAAGCAGACTTATTTCTCAGTGGCCACAGGTTGCATACGTACATCGAACTATTTGGAACCTGACATGGCCTAACACCGTGTAGAACAAGTTTATATTCATGACGGTTTATACGGAGATTTCGAGCTATAACCCTCGCCAGCATTGGCAGCTCTATTGGCAATGTTATTGTGGTTTGCAAATGGCTGCATGTGTGCATGCTTATAAAATTCCCTTGCATTGGCGCGGGTGCATCTCCGTAAAAAATAGTCAGTGCTGTCTCCATTTACGTCTGTAACATGTACGTGTTCATTCATATTAATATTAAATATAAGTTTGTTTTTATATTTAACTATTATTCCAAACATTACATAAAATGTTAGCTTACGTGTTTAATACATAATACGTGTAAATAGGGGCTGAACATACAATATAGCAACTCCACTAATACTCCAAACACCCTAATTATTAACTAAAGTGTCACTAAAATACGTACAATTGTATTACTATTTGCATGCTAAATATAGATTCATTTCCCTATTATGTTTAATTAAGCTAACAAGAAAATTACTACATAAAAAATATAGTCACTCTTTTTAAGTACGCACACTAGCGTTAATTTGTCGCTAATTATATTTATATATTACATGCTATAAAAATTCACTAATTTCCATTATATTTGTACATCATTTTCTCTCCTTATAGAACTAATTAATCACTAATCATATTTTAAGTTAACCTAACACAACAAGTTTATGTTAACTATAAAATGCGTACCTGACGGTTATAAGATCGATTGGTTCAAAGTTCCTGAAAAAATTAAAACAAGCGTGTAAATTACACGAATATATCTGAAATTAAGTGGTCATATTAAACTATCACCGTATGTACTTGTTACCTTCGTAAATCGGTGCATCTTATTTCTTTGCTCTCTGACAAAGATTGGTGCTTCTGATTGCTTGGGGTGCAAAATTAATAACAAAATAGAAGCAAGACCTAGGTGCTGGTGCTTAGTTTAATTAATTAATTACGTGATGGTGATTAGTTTAATTACCATTAACAACATACTATGCCAACATCAGTATAGTCAGATAGCCCTCACATATCAAGATTATCAAACTGTGTATATAATATATACATACAATATTAAGTACTAATATGGCAAGATTAGCATACAACACTGCAAATAATATTAGCATAGAATATTATTATGCCAAAATTAACTCTTGCATATACGTACCGCAATAACACTAATTATTAGCAAGTACATCAAATTTAAATTCCAAAATATTTCCTCATTTGAAAGCAAAAAATATCAAAGTGACACTCTGGTGAATCCTCAACCGAGGTATCGGTGAATAATATACCGAATCGAACGAATCGAAAAGAACTGAAAGCGAGAGAGTGCGTGTGTCAAGGCCGCTCACGAGTGTGAAGCTCTGGCGTGTGTGAAATTAATCGAAGCGAGAGTCTTTGCGTGTGTGAAGGCGTAACGGCAGACGCGATATATATATAGACTTAATTTTGTATTCACTGTGACCTCTAATCAGTATTAATTAGCGTAAATCATGCAATTACTATTTGATTAATTAAAAACTCAACACTATTTTGTCGGTGAGTATTATTTTATTATTTTTTGGACACTATTTTGTCGGTGAGGATTTTTTTTATTATTTTTTTCGACACTGTTTTGTCGGTGGAAGATTATTTTAATATTTTTTACACCTTGTATTGTTGCAGTATTATTTTAATAATTTTTTTCCGCACTTTTGCATGCAACGCGGGTAATTAGGGGCGGTCGAGACGGTGAGGCATGACCACCGGGGTGGCGGCTCACTCATCGCAGCTGTCCGGGTTTAAGGCGGCTTCAAGGTGGCGTGCCGATGGCAACCACGGGGGATGGCGGGACCCGAGGATATTTTTGTAATTTTCTTTTACAGTGGATTATTTTATTAATTTCTATTTAACTGTTGATTATTTCGGGTATTTTTCCCATTGCCTCTCACGGATATATGGAACGTTGAGCGTTGTGTTGCGGCTTGCAGCATGTGAATGAGCGATTGGGCGTTCAAGATCTTGATCATTTTATTAAAGTAAGGCGTGGACTTGGGGACGGACGTCCGACGCTGCGCTCGCGCGTCGGACGCCGCCCCGGCCCAGCCCAACACGAACGCGATCGCAAAAAAGAGAAAAAAGGTGCCCCATCTGCATGCATGCAATGACATCATTGATGACGTCAGCGAATATAATACTTTTAGTTTTTTCTTTCAACGGCCATAGATTTTTACTGGTTGATCCAATGCACGAACCGTTCGCACCGTTGCGTTTCTCGCATTTTTACGAACAAAACAATACCAATGTTACTATAAAAAAGTTACTGAAACAATTTGTTATTTTAATGAAACAATTAATTTAGCTTGTTGAAACAATATGGCTAGCCTGCTGAAACAATTACTTTTGCCTAGTGGACGTATAATCAAGTGAAACAGTTGGTTTAGCCTACTGGAACAATATATGTAGCCTGTTGAAACAACTAGTTTAGCCTATTGAAACAATTTATCTATCCCAATGAAATAATTTGTACAGCCTGTTGTAACAAAAATATGTTTGACATGTCGAAGCAATTAGTTTAGCTGTGTTCGAACAATCTATAAAGTCTGTTGAAACAATTGGTTTAGCCTGTTGGAACAATATTTTTGGCCTGTTGGAACAATTAGTTTAGCATGTTGGAACAATTTATATAGTATGTTGAAACAATTGGTTGAAACAATATTTTTGGCCTGTTGTTGGAACAATTAGTTTAGCCTATTGGAACAATATGTCTAGGCAAGTGCAACAATTAATTTTTTATATTGGGACAATATGTCTAGTCTGTTGAAACAATTAGTTTAGCCTATTGAAACAATTTATCTAGCCCGATGAAACAATTAGTTTAGCCTGTTGGAACAATCTATCTAATCTGTTGAAACAATTGGTTTAGCCTATTGGAACAATATTTTTGGCCTGTTGAAACAATTAGTTTAGCCTATTGAAACAATGAGTCTAGACTCTCGGAACAATATGTCTTGTATGCTGGAACAATGAGTCTAGCCCGATGAAACAATTAGTTTAGCCTGTTGGAACAATCTATCTAATCTGTTGAAACAATTGGTTTAGTCTATTGAAACAATATTTTTGGCCTGTTGAAACAATTAGTTTAGCCTATTGGAACAATGAGTCTAGACTCTCGGAACAATATGTCTTGTATGCTGGAACAATGAGTCTAGCCTTATAACAATCAATCTTACTTGCTGGAACAACTTTTATACATGTTGGAATAATGTATTTTGATCTGCTGTAACAATAGGCTAACCTAGTTGAAGCAATATACTAGACCCAATTGAAACAATATGTCTTGTTTGATGGAACAATCTGTATACTTATTGGAACAATGTATTTGAATCTGCTAAAACAATAGGCTATACGAACAAAGTATACAAGTATACACGTTGTTCCATCAAAACAAGACTTACGAACAAAACAAGACAACTGGAACAATAGGGCTAACCCAATTGTATATCTACTGGAACAGTCTATCATGCTTGTCATTGAAATATTTAGTTTAGCCTACTGGAACAATATGTTCTAAGTTATCAAACAAATAATTTTGGCTATTGGAACAAATAGTTTTGCCATTCGGAACAATTTGGTCTGTCGGAAAATAAAAAATCAAAAAAATTAAAAGTATTTAAAATGAGTTAATTGTGATTTTCAATGAATTATGAAATTTATTCTATGCATTTCGGACTCCAGATGAAATGGATACAAAAATAAGAAATTTAAATATCAAAATGAAACGCACTTGCATTTTTTCTAGTCGCTGTGTTCAACATACGGCCAGCATTTTTGCTAGTCGTGTTCAATGTACGGCCATGCATGCAAACGAGCAGCAGCGAGCTCACGTGGCCATGCGTGCTAATCACACTTTGGCGGGTCTTGGCGTCACATGAGATGCTAGGCATGCACACGTTGAGCATGAGGCGTCCGACGCCGTCGGACGCCCGATGGGAAGCATTCTCGTTAAAGTAAATAAAAATTGTACTTTTAAAAAGTTGTGATTCTCAAAAAAGGCTACGAAAACTGAAAAAATACTCTCTTCGATCACAAAATAAAAAGTCGTCGTTGACTTTTGAACATGTCTTTAACCATTTGTCTTGTTCAAAAAAGTTATACAAATATTATTTATTTTGTTATGATTTGGTTTATTATTAAATGTATTTTAAGTATGACTTATATTTTTACATATTTGGACTAGTTTTTTGAATAAAACGAATTGTCAAAGACGTGTTCAAAAGTTAACGGCAATTTTTTTTTATGACCGAAGGTAGATGACGAAGAGAAAGCGTACCCCAGTATATACTATCCGCTGTGTCCAGGTCATGCATAGCGCAGGTCAGCATTGCGCGCACAGGAGGGAGGAGAGTAGGGGTGGACCAAAAACTCGGGCTCGACGAGCCGTTCGAAATCGGATTGAGCTCGGTTTGAGATCGGATCGAGCTCGAATTAATTTCGAGCTGATCTCGAGTTGCGTCTCGAGCTCGGATGTAAATCGAGCCGATCTCGAGCTGCTCGGTTTTAGCTCGAAAACTCGAATAACAGGAAAATGCAGAACTGCAAACAATAGCCCATTCGGTCGGCCTAGTAGCCAACCTCCCAACCAGGCCCACGCAGGCAAGTAGCAACCAAAGAGGGCCTCAGACTCGGTCTCGGGGCCTCGCCTTTTGGCCTTTCCTCACTCCTTAGTCTCGAATTTATTACTGTTCTGGCTTTAATTTAAATCAGAATTTAAAAAATATATCCCTGTTTTAATAAATTAAAAAATCGCCTTCCGCGCTACCAACAGGCGTTTAATAAATCCGCCCGTTGGTCGGGCGATTAAAAATGGCGGCGCGACTCGCGACTGTCTGCACAAATCCGCCCGCTTTGTACTAGAAAAATCCATCCGTTAGGCAGGCGATTATTCCCCGACCGCTCGATGGCTAAGAGTGGTACCCAATCGCCCGTCCGGTGGCGTTTTAACGCCCTTCCATACGGCGTTTTTCCTCGCTTCTGCGGCCGCCTGCAGACAAATAACGCCGTTAGTCGGCGAGTTATAAAATCCCCGACAAGCGGGATTTTTCTTCCTGCGATGTAAAATCCCCGTTGGTGGGCGTTTTTTATTAGCGCCGCCGTGAGCGCCAAAAAACTATTTTTTAATTTATTAAAACAGGGATCTATTTTTTTAATTCTGATTTAAATTAAAGCCAGAACAGTAATAAATTCCCTCAGTCTCCAATCTCCTCTCCTACGCGACTCTACCGAGGCACTGACGCCGTCGTGCCCTGCACGCTACGCCCACTCGCCCAGCCCCAGCTGCCGCTAGGCTCTAGTCTCTAGCTGCGGTGGCCGGCAGTGCTGGTTAGCGTAGGGTGTGGCCGGGCACGGCACCGGCTCTGACAGCGCTTGGTGGCTGGAGGGGTGCGGTCGGCGCGTGGCGGCGGGAGGGTGCGGCCGGCGGTGGGAGGAGGCGCAGGTTGGCATCGGTGTGTGACAGCAGCCAGCCGGCGACGACGAAGCACTGCAGCAATAACCCTAACCCGTAAGTCTCTAGATCTAATTGAGGTGTATATTGCTTTTCTAGCCAAACTGAGCCGATCTCGAGCTAAACCGATCTCGAGTTCGAGGCTTACACTTAGCTCAGTATATAACCGATCCGAGCCAAACCGAGCTTGAGCCTGACCACAGCCAGCTCGCTCAAGATCGACTCGAATCCACCCCTAGAGGAGAGGGATCCATGTCCGCGTCGCTGACGGCGAGCATTGGTGCAGAACAGTACGGTTGCGCGAAATGATACAGGTTTCTGTTGAGATCGAAGAGGCGTGCATGACGGCAAACTTATCGTCTTATCCATTCAACACGTTCAATATAATCGCGTCGGGTGTGCAGGAGTTATAACGTCATTTAATTCGTGAAGAGGCAACTAATTAATGTTATCACTTTTAAATTATAAGTCCCTTCACTCATTGGAGCCAAGCTAGTGCTATGTCCATATATAGTGTGTTAAGGCATGTTTAGTTTCTTACGATAAATGTTGCTACAAATTAATATGTTTGGAATAGTACTTCATATCCGCTGCCTTCGCCGGTCTATAGTACCAATGGAATAGCCCTGACCTGATCGATCTTGAGTCGGTGCATCCATCCCTAGGACAATATAGACAAAAATCTCTTCCACACCCAGGGACGGATTCAGCAGTGGGTCAGGGGACTCTAGCCCCATTTATATTGTCTATGACGATGGAGCCCCATCTTATACTTACCTATAATTTTTAGTGTAAAATAAAAGAGAAAGAGCTAATTTAAATGGCACTTTATTGTCATCCCTTTTATTATTTTTTGTTGCATCCACCCCTATTCACACCTCAACTTGATGTTGGGAAAAAGGCCAAAGCTCCAAGAAACATGGTCTAGGGGCGTCGACGGAGTCAAGAACATCACCAACAAACTTCGTGGGGTTGGCGTGGCCACAATGTTGAGGCACAAACAAGCGCAACTTGAATGATGTTGATGTTAGGCATGAGTGACACAACGAGAACGACGTCGAGTGGTGTGGTGTGTGTGGTCCGGGCAACACCGAGAAGATGACACGGTAGCATGACACTCAAGTTGTGGGAGTAGGACGAAGCTGGCTCTGGCTCTGGGAGAGGTCGATATAGATGAAGATGAGGGTGATGTGTGGTGAGGAGGATACTAAGGTTGGTGAAGGAACATTGACAGGTGCACAGTTGAAGGTGACGTAGCTAGGCGCCGAAACCATTGAGGATGGGGCACAGCCGTCAAAGATGAAGTTGGAACCCTACAGTGTCATTTTGATCGATGAAAAAACTTATTTGGTCTTGATAGTTCGAGAAATGCTAAGTTGGGTATTTCAGTTCAAAATCTAAGTTGATCTAGTGAACATAGGTCAATAATTATTTTTATTTTTTTTACTTTAGAAACGTACGATCGATCGTTTTGCAAGGATTAGAATGTGGCCTAGCACGTATGCCAGCTCATGGGGAACATGTTCCCATAACTGAAAAATGAAGAATGGTGCTACTGTTTTATTCAAAACCACAGTTACAATGTCTTAGGGTGTGTTCGGTTGTTTGTACCAGGTTGAACGTATTTGGGATGGTACAAGTTGAATGGGATGATTCTGTACGGTATGATTCAATTGAGATGTTTGGTTGATTGAACATGATCATACAAGATTTTGTTTGATTCTCGTATGTGATGACGTAGAATGGTTCAGGTATTCAAATACCATCAAATAACACTTTAAATCTTGAGAAAATTTAACCTTACACATGATTTTATTTTGGATGATTTAAACTAAATTTAATTTTAACTTCAACATTCAAACCAAATTTTAAATTTAACATTCAACCTGGATTCAATATTTAAATTGGATTTTAAATTCAAACTGCATTTAACATTTGAATTTTTAATCAAATTCAAATTTAAATCAAAATTTAAATTCAAAATTCAAACCAAATTTAAATTCAATTTAAATTTTAGATTCAAAACTCAAGTTGTATTTTTAATTCAGGATTCAAGCAAGTTATTAAAAAAATTAAATATAAAAGCAACCCAAATTCAAAAATAAATCCAAATTTTATTTTGGAAACTCAAATAGATTTTTAAATTCAATATTCAAGGTGTATTGAAAATTTAAATAAATTTTTTAAAAATTCAAATGTATTTTCAAATTCAAAATCTAAAATTGAAAACAGATTTAAAATATAAAACAAATTTCATACCTAAACCAAATTCAAAATTGAAATCAATTTGAAATTTGGTATATGATAAAATTAAAAATATGAATAAAAAAGAAGTGCTTGCGAGAGAAAGTTGTACGGTGTCGTTAGACCAAAACGAGCGAACAAAGTCATACAACATATTGAGAAAATATTCCTTTTTCTGTATTCCACCATTCAGAATGACTTGGTACAGTTTACCCAACTAAACACATGGATGGATATAAATTCTGTATCATCCCATACACAAGCCATCTCATTCAGGTAACCAAACACACCCTCACAATTTCTTTGCAACCTCCGAGATATACGTCGCGTAGTTGCGACTATCAAACCCATGGCATGACGAAGGCGCCACGCACACCAAATGTCCCGATTTGCCGTGCCATGTATACACTGGATCGTTTTGCTAGGATTTATAGTTGAATCCTACCACGTACTACGCCGAAGATCGTAGGGAACATGTTTACCTGTCAGCGAAAGCGAGGACCGAAAAGCACACCTAGTCGCGTCTCTATAGCAACGACTATTGAGATTGTTCGCATGAAGAGAATCGGAACGTACTCTTGGCAACTAATAAGAATAACTGTGGTTTAAGCACTGCTGGAAAGCGACGGTGTGATGGAGAGATCGGCAGCGATATTTCTTTCATCTCCCGGACCTGGTGGCTCGCCAGTCGCCGCGAAACAGGTCTCCCCGGCGGCCGGAGAAATCAAACAATTCATCGCTGCTCTAGCCCGGTGCTTCTAACGTGAAGTCTTCGCCGATCCCCAGGGCTACTTTCTCGTTATAATCCTTTTGAAAAAGTCTATTTAACAGTTGACTTAAATTTTTCTTTTTTTCGGTCGATCTTTCTACGCCGTCGGATCCGTGTGTTGCGATCCGTGCTCGAGAGGCCGTCTCGGGGGCAGGTGGACGTGCTTTTTCGGGCCAGCCCGCAACATGTTGTCTGGAATTAATTTTTGTATCCTCGATCTGCGCACTCACGCAACGTATTATTAGGAAATAAATTCATTCTGTCTTGAGCCAACAAGGTGAGACTGGACAAGGCGAGGAGGAAGAGCCGACGTCTTTTTCTTCGTCACGGGGTTATTGCTTGGCGACCGAGGGAGCTTGCCGCTGTTGTTCTAAGCTCGTAGGCGGTGATCTTCTCCGTCGAAAGCAGCGCAGCGATGAACTGTTTCGCGATGCGAGTTTGGGTACTTTTGGTGCACTAATTTTTTTGTCGATTCGTTTTGTTTTTGTGTTCTTCGTCAGTGAAATCCTTCTTATTTTGTAACCATCTTCGTTTTGTTTCTGCTTTCTACGAGATGATACATTTTTTCTTGGTTGGCTTTCATCTTCCGGAAGCTCGATTTTGTGATATGTGTTTGCAGACCTAGGTGTCTCGTCACGCGGTTTCTGCGTCTGTATGCGATTGAGATTTTGAGATGCCTGAACCTATATTTTTTGAAGCATATTCCGCTCTTCTCATTTTTGTTTTTTTGTAGCTTTTATGGTCCGCGTTGAGGAGATTTGGGGGACAAGCAGTGGAGGTGTTGGGTAATACAAGATGTTTGCGTTCTCGCTGGGGATTATCATGTGCGGATGCGATTTATTTTTGCAGTTTTATGAGGGCAGCTGGTTGGATTAGTTTTTTTAAAAAAATTGATAGATTTATTCGTTCAATGTGGAGTACAGATTTGTAGGATTCATACGCAGTTTGAAATAGTTTATTTTGCAGATTATGAAGATCTGGTTATTTCTTTGACTTTTACATAGTTTTTTTTTGGTGATTTTTACTACGGATCTGGGATAAGTCACAGTTTGTGCTTATGTAGACACGAGGTAAATTCGTGTCCATCGGCTCTACATAAGTTCTCCAGGAAGTATAGTGGCCGTGTAAGTTCAGATCTGTAGGATTCATATGCAGTTCGAAATACTTTTTTTGCAGATTATGCAGATCTGGTTTTTTCTTTTAGCGAGCCTTTTCTATTCATACTGCAGATCCAGGGTTCTATGGTCATGATGCCTATTAATATATGAAATGTTTCTGTTGCATTAGTTATCCATGTCCATACTGGGAAAAAGGTTAAACTAAGCTCACCTCTCAGCTAAGCATAATAAATTGAGCCAAAATCACACTTGCCCAATTTTTATGATCTATGTTGAAGCCCTGTGTAGTGCTACTAAGCTTTTCATACGAGAATTCTATGGATTTGTCAACCTTAATGCCCTCGGCCTTTGAAGCATCATCTGGAAAGAAAAATGTAAATGACAAATATTATAGATTAGATTTTGTGCTATCGTATTTGCGTATATTATACATATTTGTTTTGGGATGAAGAAATAGGGCAGCTATTTGCATTCATTTTTGGACACCACACAATTGTAGTAAAAAATTCCAACTTGCAAATATATGTACATAATGTATGCATGTATTCACGTTACAATATGCAGATTTGCTTGATGTTGTCAAAATATCTGCATCAATCATTTCTACTTGTACTCGTTGTTCTGCTAGATGCATCTGTTTTTTGCATAGAAAAATTTTTAGACATTAACAATGCTGATAATAATATAATATTTTGTTTGCTTACCATACAATATTCTGAGTATTCATCATATGTTGATCCGTCACAGACAATCAATTTTGTTGTCTCCTTCAAAATTAAACCCTGAAATGTGAAAATAACAGTGCATAAATCAGGTCAGTTTTTTATGCTTTATGTTTTTATGTTTTATTTTTGTAAATGTGTTTTATGTTATGTTTTTATTTTTATGTATTTTTCAGTTTTTGTTAATATTTTTTCATTTTTTATTTCAGTTTCTGATAGCAATTTTAAGTTGTTTTTAAATTTTTTCCCAGTTTTTGTGATTATTTTTAATTTGTTTTTTACTTGTGTATTTTTAAAATTTGTTTTTTCTTATAGTTTTTTTAGGGACACAACATTCATTCATTCCAATAAAAGGCCGGATTACAAGAACTCTCGTACATTAGACCCCACAACTCACACGTTGCAACAAATTGGATTCCTGACTTACAACTCTGTAGCACAACCATAACACATGGACAACAGTCGACAAGACCAGAAAGACACAAAAACAAAACGCCAAACAAACTGAAACAACACAGCCCGGCAAAGCCAGCTACTCCCCCACAACGTCGGTGCCAACGATTGGGCACTTTCTACCCTCCACATTCCAAAGCCCGAAGGCTTGGAACACGAATGAAAGAATAGAGCCGAGAAAACACCGGCACCGGCGCACAAAGAGGAAGAACCACACCAACGACGCAAAAGCGCTGTCCCCCAAAATCTTGCCTCGGTAGAAAACTTAGCAGCCATTCGTCGCCTCCAATCTGGTGGATCCCCAAAGCCAGCCAGCCGACAAAGACGCGAAGCAAGCAAGCCGGACCTAGTCAAGAACAATGGGCCCGCGTCACCCATTGCCACCACACCAACAATCTGCAGGAGCAGACGCTCGCTACCGCCAGCCACTGCCTAGGGTGGAGTCATACCAGATCAAGGGTGGATGTGGGAGGAGGAAGCCAGCGCCCCCCCCTCCAGCCAACCGCCAAGGATGGTTACTGCCGGAATGGAAGAAGGAGACGAGGAGGAAGGGAACCACCTCTCCTTCACCCCACCACAGCCGGCCGCCGCCACCGCCCCGCAAGACCGCCGCCAAAACCCCAACTGAAGCCTAGATCTGGAGAGGCTGCAAGAAGAAGATGATAAAAAGGGGTAACCACTGCCTAGCCTGACCACCAGGGTGAGAGATGCCGACGGAGAAGCATCAGGACCGCCCGCCGACGGCAGGGCAGCCCGACCGGCGGCGGCGGAGGAGAAGCTGCAATTGGGGCTCTCTGTTCGTGGGGAGGAGCCACGTAACCATTCCTCAATTAGTAGTAGTAGTTATCTCTATCGTTTTTTATGCTTTTCCTCCAATGTTTTTTTTCTTTTTTTCTTATAGTTAGAGAAGTTCATAATCTCTAAAAAGAGTTATGAAAAACTAAAAAAAATGTTGTCCATTTAAACCATATATTCAATCGTAGCCCATTTAATGACCCATCAAACAGTAAATAGCTACAACAAACGTATTCTTCTCGGATCAACTGAAATAGTATTCTTTCCAGATCGACTGAAACATCTGGTGTTTTTTAGTCGACTGAAATTTATAGATTTTTTCAGTCGACTTTACAATAGACAGTCTCAATTCTTTTCTTATAGACGTCTCATTATAATTCGGTGGTACTACCGTGACCGTGATGGGAATAGGCTCAAGCTCGACCTAGGAAGCGTGGCTAGTGCTGCAGGCCTGCAGCGCGGCGCTCTCGATCGGGTGGGCCAGTGACTAGCGATGGAGGAACTAGCAACCTAGGATGTGAGTGGGGCGTCGCTCCTCGGGAAGCCAAGCGTGTGGCCGTGTCTGTACGGAGAGAACACGAGGGCAGATTGTTTTGCGACGCACGAGTAGGACACGGCGAGATACATGCCGGACCCCCTAAACAAACCCTTAACCCAAAAAAAAGGCTCGAGCCATCCCCTACCTCGTGCAAACATAGCCTGTATAACATCCTCTGACCTAGGGAGCTGGAGAGAGAAACCCTAGATTTGAGGTGCCTCTCTCCTCCCCCTAAACACCCGATTCCACAAAAATATTTGTAGGCAGCTGGATAGAAATGAGTAAAAAATTGGGTTTGAAGACATAGGGGATATGATTTAGGGGATATGATTGGAGGCAAGTTTGATAGGGGAGAAATCATTTTAGGGGAAGTCTGTATATAGAAATATAGGGGACAAAATTTAGAGGACGTAGTTGGAGACAGCCTAAGGGTATTCCCAAACCTATCATTTTTTCTCTCCTAACTATCACTGTAGCAGAGATGAGATAAAATATAAGAAAGAGAAAATGTAGGGAGAGATTGAAAAGTGGATGAATAGTAGTAAGATAGGGGAAGTTTAGAGGTAGGGTTGGGAATCCCCTAAGCTCAGTTGGTTTGGTGCGCTGCTTTGCTGTACGCCAGCAGGCCAGCATTTAACACATGCTCAGCGCGCTGGTTTTCTCGTATACTCGAGATTGAATTTCGTGGTGCACCTATGCATGTTTATGGGCGTGTTTGGTTGCACGTGCCAGCACACCCTGGCTCGGTCAGGCCAGGCCCGCGGGGAACGGTTGTGAGTGGCGTTTCTTCATGTGGAGGTGCGCAGGGGCGATTTTGCATGTGGTTGCATCGCATGGGCCGAGCCAATATCGCGCGTGCAGGCAACCAAACACGTGCTCACGAACCGCTTGCACGAGCAACCAAACACGCCCTAAGACTCATTCTTTTTGTCTGAAAGTTTGAAATACCAAGATTAAATTTTATGACGTACATGTGTTTAGTGGGACCAGTAACTCTGTTCTAGTTTAGCGTTGCTGGTCAACATTTGAGCCATGCTCAGCGTTGGTGTTCTCACTTTTTCAGAATTTTATCTTGGGCTTGGTACACCCAAGATTGAATCTTGGGACGCACGAGTCTCTGTTCTAGTTTAGCATGTGCACTGGACATGCATGCGTGTGAGTGTTGGGTGTGATGTGCGTGTGGTGTGAGTTGCATGTGTTCGTTGTACCATGTTAAAAAAAGATACATGCAAGAGCACGAAGAAACCGGAGCATTTTTATGCTCCTCGTGCGCTTTTGGTCATGCATCAATATTTGTGCGCACCTCTCTCTTACATGGTATTTTGTAAAAAGAAATATTTTTTAAAAATAACCAAATCCTTCTTCCTCATCCATCCTCTCTCCCTCTCCTTAGTCTAGAGGCGGATCTAGCAAAGGGTCAGATGGGGCTCTAACCCCACTTATGTTGTCTATGACAGTGAAACCCCATCTTAGACCCAACTATAATTTTTAGTGTAAAGTTTTAGCCCCTCCTATTATTTTTAGTTATGTCTGCCCCTTCCTTAGTCTGCTCCATGCCAAGTCGTCCGGTCACCACGCTGATTGTCGCCATTAGCCACCTCCCCCGTCGTGCCGCAACCTACTTGACTACTTGAGGCACCCGCACGCTCACAGCCATGCCGCGGTTGTCGGCTCAAGCTCGGCCATGGTGGGCGCAACTCAGTGACAAGGTGAACCGCAATGTAGTCATTACACAATCAAAAGCTAATGTCTTGTTTTTCAGCGTAAATTAAAATTAAACTACCGCTGGGTTTTTATTTTTATATAAACCAAATGTTGTCGCACTTTTTTGAAACTTTTAGTGGTTCTTATGGAAATCCATCTTTACCGGTTCTTTAGGTTATCCAATCCTTTTGTTGATGGTCCACATTTTTTTAAAAACTATATCTTCTGAATACAATGCCTTAATATTTATTATAGAGAAAATGTCAAAAACCAAGATAAAATGACAGCAAAGTTGTCACGCAAAGGCAAATTACACGTATGCACGTACGTTGAAACACCAAGAGGCGAACCGGTAGAGTGAGGCTAGCTAGTTACTACCTCCGTTTTTTTGTTTGACGTCTTTGACTTTTTGACACGCCTTTGACAATTCGTCTTATTCAAATTATTTTTGTAAATATCATTTATTTTGTTGTGATTTGTTTTATCAATAGAGATACTTTAAATATGCCTTATTTTTTTACATCTTTGCACAAAATTTTTGAATAAGATGAATGGTCAAAGACGTAAAAAAAAGTCAAAGCGTCAAATAAAAAAAAACGGAGGGAGTAATATGCAAGCAATGGTAGAACTCCTGCCGAGCCACAATGGCGCTTTAGCCCCAATCGTCCGCTTCCAACCACTAAATAACGGTCGTTCATAAGTAATAACAAGCGATTGTATTTTGTTTGTAGATCGCAGTTGTTTCTATTTATGCACAATCATGTTCTATCATGTTGTATACATATATGATAATACTGTAAACCAAATTTTTTGATGTAGTTACTGGAAACCAAATTTTTTGATGTAGTTAGTGAGGATTTCTTATTTACACCATGTCCTAAAAAGACGATCTAAATTACTGAAAGTAAAAATTCGAGGGCTTCTAGAAGTGCGGCATTAAGTTGTCACATTTGTTTTAACTTATTTTAAAGAGATAAACAAGGTCGAGAAATCAAATTATTTGGCTATCGATCAAATTGTTGATAAATAATTTACAAAAGACCTGTCTCTTTCGAATTTTCCAACTACCCACTATATGCAAAGGCGCTTTTAAAAAGGGAACTTAAGGGAGATGCAAAGCACTCTCTGGCCTACATATAAAGGTTGCTCGCTATGCATTGTTGCAAGGATATCCTTAACCTGAGACATAGCACAATCTGCATGAGAGATGCCCTAGTATTTTAGCGATTGGATTCGTAGGCGTCAGTCACACGCATACACGTGCCCAGTATTCATCAGTTAGTACTTCCTCCGGTTTTTTTTTTTTTTGACGCTTTTGACTTTTGAACACATCTTTGACTATTCGTCTTATTAAAAAAATGTAAATATTATTTATTTTGTTGTGATTTGTTTTATCAATAAATATACTTTAAACATGACTTTTTTTTTGGGCATATTTGCACTAATGTTTTGAATAAGACAAATGGTCAAAGGCGTGCTCAAAAGTCAAAAGCATAAAACAAAAAAAACGGAGATAGTATTAGAGCATCGCCAAGATCTTCGTATTTCGTTTTCGATATTACCTCTCTAAACCATTATTTGTTGTATATATTTTTACGTCGTTGCTACTTGCAGTAGCGCCAAGACCGCCAAACTCACAGCGCCATGATCACCGTTGGATCTTGACGCATGTTGTCTACCGTTGAATCGTGGGTGCGTCTGGATTAATTCAATAGTTAGCATTCAATTAGTGAAAATTTCACTAAATTTCTACTGTTTTCCACATTTTCATTTACTGGAAAAAAGTTTTGTGATAGTGGAATTTTTTGCGCGAGGTCTGATCTATTATAGATTTATTTTGTTTTCTGTTTATTATAGATTTCTTTTGTTTTCTATTTATTATAAATTTTATTTTGTTTTCTATTTTTCACGTCGAGAGATTTTTTGCTCGTATAATTAGCGAAATCGTGCAGGCACTTAAAATTCCACTAAATTTCTACTGTTTTTCCACATTTTTCTTTTATTGGAAAAAATGTTTTGCGATAGTGGATTTTTTGTTGCGCAAGGTGTGCATGCATGTACGTGGCATGTGACTGCATAAATGCTGAAATTGTAGACGCCTGCCTAATAGTGCCTCCCATATTTTTATCCTCTTTGACATATTTTCTATCCTTAAAAAGAGATAAAGATTATATAAAGACTCTAAATATAGCGATCGGGAGCGAGAGTTTCTAAATTTATAAATTGACATGACAAGAGAAAATCTAATATAGAAACCGTGAACTAGAGTATCTAAATTTAGAGGCCGACATGACATAAAGACTTTGCTGGTAGTAGGAGAGGTTAAAATAAAAACATGATATGGCGAAAATCTTTATATGATAGGATTATCAGTGCCTTGATCCTTGCATGAGCACTTTGATTTTAGTTTGTCCGACTAAACATCTTGCTAAAATAATTTGTCAAGTCAAACTCTTGGCTTGGGCACTTGCTTCATAAGCAGGTGTGAGCTTATGGCTTGGGCTTTTGCTTCGTGAAAAAGGTGTTACGACTCTATCAGTATGATCTAGCCCGATATCTAAACATACGCTACACAGTCAATTTTTATGTGGACTTTATTACCGTCCCAAATCACTAACATAGCCATATGTTGCTCAATTAATTCATTTTTGGCTCATGCGCTGAGCGTAATGGCTAGATTAATTATGGTGGTGTTCTAATCGCAAATTTAAGGTATAGCAGGCGCCATACCTCACCATAATGGAGGATCCGCCCCTGTTCGCTGGATAGGTATAGATGGGTATAAAAACCGTAGTTGACCATAATACCCCCTCCGTTATGAAATAATAGTCGTTTTAGTCATCTTCAAAGTCAAAAGTTTTGAAAGCTTTATCCTTAGATTGAGAACATAAAAATTATATAGATAGATTCGTCTTGAAAACAACTTTCATATTATAATTTTTTATGTATTATAAATATTTTTTTAAAAAAATTATGTTCTAAGTTTTAATTCAGAGATCATACCAACGTGTAAAACGGTTACTATTTTATAACGGAGGGAGTAGTATTTTAGAAAGTGACATGCTCTCCCTTCGTACACAGCACGTTTCTTTGATCTCGCACACGCATAGCGAACTTCCCGTACGGTACGGGAAGCTGAGCTCCCGATAGGCGCCGGTGGGAGGGTGGAGCCGTGGAGGGGACCAAGGTAGGCTCCCACTTCCCGGTCAGGACTCAGGACGTGACGGGAAGCAACCACTATTTCTCGTACGCAAAGGTTGGGGTGCCAGCATGCAGCAGCGGCAGTCAGCCAGTTAGTGAGTGAGTCACAGCTCACAACTCACCCGCAGCCGGTCAGCCGCTGCGTGCTTGACGAGCCGAGGCGCGGCGGGGTCGGCGGCAAAAGGCGGCCATCGCCATCTGATCCCCCGCGGCAAGCTTTCGTCCTGCCCGTGCCCGGTCTCCCTTTCCATAAAGCAATCGTAGTGCACTTGGCTCTTGCTCAGTTGCTTGCCGGCCAGAGATGGCTATCTGGTTCCCTGAATTAAATAGCTCGAGATGGGGTTACATTTACTCCGCGGGCTGTCACTGTGCATGGATCGCAAGTTTTGTCCTCCAATTTTTGAATCCGAGGTTGAAACTTGTCGGCAAGACGATCGAAAAATAGATGAATTTAGGTCGATGATAGACCCGTTCCGACATAAAAGATTGGTCGTTGGTTGGTCTACTTAATCGATGAAAATGAACTAAAATCGATTGGTTCATAATTTGAGCATAAATTTGACAGTCTGTTCAGCCCCACACACAACTAAATTATGCAAAGCCACTTTATTCATTCAAGTCAGTCACTCTGAACATACCGTGAATCTAGGCTAGCTTTAAACCTTAAACCGGAAGGTAATAGTTTTTTTCGAACCGTGGAGATGAAGATGTTGATAATGCAAACCATGGGTGAAACTATATATAGTTGTTATCCAATATTTACCAATCATTATAGTTCTAATGCTGGTAAATCTAATGACAAACACAAGCTTGTGATGGAGGCATTCATGAATTACAATTTCGATACCTAAACTAGCTCAAAAATTGACTGATAAATGATTTATATCATCTTTTTTTACCTCACAATTTAAAGCAAGCGATGAACTAGCGGTATTTTTCCATGAGTGAAACTATATATAGTTGTCATCCAGTATTTACTAATCATTATAGTTCTAATGTTGATAAATCTAATGACAAACGCAAACTTGTGATGGATGCATTCATGGATTACAATTTCGATACTTAAACTAGCTAAAAAATTGACTGATAAATGATTTATATCATCTTGTTTTTTTACCTCACAATTTAAGCAAGTGGTGAACTAGCGATATTTTTCCATGGGTGAAACTATATATAGTTGTTATCCAATATTTACCAATCATTATAGTTCTAATGTTGATAAATCTAATGACAAACGCAAACTTGTGATGGAGGCATTCATGGATTACAATTTCGATACTTAAACTAGCTAAAAAATGACTGATGAATGATTTATATCGTCTTGTTTTTTTACTCACATTTTAAAGCAAGTGATGAACTAGCGGTATTTTTTTAGGGGGAAAAAAGCGATATTGATTTCATATTTGCTTTTGACCTTTTCTTCTAAATTTGGCTTGGTCTTGAAATCCTACGCCAAAATGCATGGCATATCGCGTTATGCATGATAATATAATCACGATAATCAACTAATTATGTCGATAACAAATCTTAGGCTCTGTTTTTTCCTTAACAGTTTTACGGCTTATCTACGTTTTAAAAAGACATATACTTTAGATTTTTTAAGTTTGTTTTCTGTCGTCTCGAAGGTGGGTCTGATCGCTTTAAAAAGTAAGTCAAACAAAATGAATCCAAATCTCGAGGCTACCTCAAAAACTCTCGAAATTCAGTCATTTTAAATGTTCAACCATTCAGATCAATATAATAAGAACAAAACCTTAGATGGCGATTCTACAATCGTCTAGGTCTTCTATAGGCTGTTTGGTTGTCTTCTCTCAAGAGCCTGTTCCATCTAACTCAGTCAGGTTGGTGAGATACGGGATGTGCAGATGCAGAGACAGTGTTTGGTTGAGTGTTTAGTAGGCGAATATTTTAAAATTTGGTCTAGTTTTTGTTCAAAAAAGTCAGAAATCTATTTTTAGAATCGGTTCGGTAATCAGATATGCTAATAAAAAGATACAGACAAAAAAGGAAAAATAGAAACTTACCTGCCATGTTAGCAGTCCATGTATAACTTGATATGGTGACTGACTGTGGTCCCATGCGCAGAACACAAGGCCATCATGCGTTGCATCTAGAGAAATGCTCATTTTCTATGTTTCTCCAGAGTCAGGCTGCATGAAGAATTTTGCATCCACAGAGTAGGCTCAAAACCAGATGCAGACAACCAAACACAAGAAAAAAGTAAGATTCTGCATCTGTAGATACAAATATCTGTAAATACAGTTAACCAAACAGACTACTGTCTTCTCTAACCTTGGATGAGGGGTTATGGTATCTCCTGGTACGATCATGAGCAGTTGCTCTTCGTTTCGTTGATTGGCTATGACATTGAAAATGCTTACCAGAGAGGGTCCGTACTCGTTACTACTCCGTGCGCGACTGCGTCCCCGTCTCCCGAATGGCGGAGCGGAGAGCAGGCAGGGGCGCAGGGCGCGGCGCGACGGGTCCGCGGCTGCGCGCGCGCTGGGCCGCTGGCCCGTAGGCTGTAAAGTTGTTTAGATGTAAACAAACACCACATATTTCTGTTGGCAAAGGGGGCAGCAGGAGCTTTCACGCCTGCGTGCGGGAGGACGGGCGGGCCCGCGGGAGTGCGACACGGGCCACATGGGCCGAGGCGCCGCGATTGGCCCGCCGGGGCCGCCGCACGTGGGCGAGCGGCAAAGCCCGGGAGGAGCATTCTTGTCAGGCCGGCGAGGAGGAGAAGAAGGTGATCTCTCTCGCGCGGACAGCCGGACAACCATTCCCGGGCGCGAGTCGCCCCCACCTTCTTTTTTACACCGGACGCTCGCCAGTTCGTCGTCATCCCCATCGCCCATCGCGGGTGCACGCTTTTCTATCCCCTGACCCCCTCGCTGGCTCGCGACACGCTCCCTTTCCAGCCATCGCATCGTCATCGACTCAGCGCCTCCCGCAAATATCCATCCCTTTGCCCTCCTTTGTAAACTCGTCTCCGTACTCCCGTCTTCCTTTTTTATCCTCCTCCTCACTCCCAGTCCCAGCCCCCAGGTCCCAATCCAACTAATGACTCCAGGCCGGTGAGGCAATCGAGCGCGTGCAGGCGCCAGCGGACGCGGCCGCCCAATCCGGACCTTTCGCCCACTCCCGCCGCCATGGCCTCGGGAAGCCGCGCCACGCCCACGCGCTCCCCGTCCTCCGCGCGACCCGCGGCGCCGCGGCACGCGCAGCACCACCACTCGCAGTCCTCGGGCGGGAGCACGTCCCGCGCGGGAGTGGGGCGGGGCGGGGGCGCAGGAGGAGGCGGGGGCGGGGGCGCGGCCGCCACGGAGTCGGTCTCCAAGGCCGTGGCGCAGTACACCCTGGACGCGCGGCTCCACGCCGTGTTCGAGCAGTCGGGTGCGTCGGGCCGCAGCTTCGACTACTCCCAGTCTCTGCGTGCGCCGCCGACCCCTTCCTCCGAGCAGCAGATCGCCGCCTACCTCTCCCGCATCCAGCGCGGCGGCCACATCCAGCCCTTCGGCTGCACGCTCGCCGTCGCCGACGACTCCTCCTTCCGCCTTCTCGCCTTCTCCGAGAACGCCGCCGACCTGCTCGACCTGTCGCCCCACCACTCCGTCCCGTCGCTCGACTCTTCTTCGGCGCCTCCTTCAGTCTCGCTCGGCGCTGATGCGCGCCTCCTATTCTCCCCCTCGTCCGCCGTCCTCCTCGAGCGCGCCTTCGCCGCGCGCGAGATCTCGCTACTTAACCCGCTCTGGATCCACTCCAGGGTCTCCTCCAAGCCCTTCTACGCCATTCTCCACCGCATCGACGTCGGCGTCGTCATCGACCTCGAGCCCGCCCGCACCGAGGACCCTTCCCTCTCCATCGCTGGCGCAGTCCAGTCCCAGAAGCTCGCGGTCCGCGCCATCTCCCGTCTCCAGGCGCTACCCGGCGGGGACGTCAAGTTGCTCTGCGACACCGTCGTCGAGCACGTTCGCGAGCTCACGGGCTACGACCGCGTCATGGTGTATAGGTTCCACGACGACGAGCACGGCGAGGTTGTCGCGGAGAGCAGGCGTGCTGACCTTGAGCCCTACCTCGGGTTGCATTATCCTGCCACAGATATCCCGCAGGCTTCACGCTTCCTGTTCAGGCAGAATCGTGTCCGGATGATCGCTGATTGCCACGCCGCATCGGTGAGGGTCGTTCAGGACTCCGCGCTGCAGCAGCCACTTTGCCTGGTTGGATCTACGCTGCGCGCTCCACATGGGTGTCATGCGCAGTACATGGCAAACATGGGTTCCATTGCATCGCTGGTTATGGCGGTGATCATCAGTAGCAGTGGGGATGATGAGCACAACATTACGCGAGGTGGCATCTCGTCGGCAATGAAGTTGTGGGGATTGGTGGTGTGTCACCACACATCTCCACGGTGCATCCCATTCCCGCTGCGGTACGCATGTGAATTCCTAATGCAAGCCTTTGGGCTGCAGCTCAACATGGAATTGCAGCTTGCGCACCAGCTGTCAGAGAAGCATATTCTGCGAACGCAAACACTATTATGTGACATGCTACTGCGGGATTCTCCAACTGGCATTGTCACACAGAGTCCCAGCATCATGGACCTTGTGAAGTGTGATGGTGCTGCGCTATATTACCATTGGAAGTACTATCCTTTGGGTGTCACTCCCACAGAGGCTCAGATTAAGGATATTATTGAATGGTTAACACTGTGCCATGGAGACTCGACAGGGCTCAGCACAGATAGCCTGGCTGATGCAGGCTACCCTGGTGCTGCTGCATTAGGGGATGCAGTATGTGGAATGGCGGTAGCATATATCACACCGAGTGATTATCTGTTTTGGTTCCGGTCACACACTGCTAAAGAGATAAAATGGGGCGGTGCGAAGCATCATCCAGAGGATAAGGATGATGGGCAGCGGATGCACCCAAGATCATCATTCAAGGCATTTCTTGAAGTGGTGAAGAGCAGGAGCTTACCGTGGGAAAATGCCGAGATGGATGCAATACATTCCTTGCAGCTCATATTGCGTGATTCCTTTAGAGATTCTGCAGAGGGCACAAGTAATTCAAAAGCCATAGTCAATGGTCAGGTTCAGCTTGGGGAACTAGAATTGCGGGGAATAGATGAGCTTAGCTCAGTAGCAAGAGAGATGGTTCGGTTGATCGAGACGGCAACAGTACCTATCTTCGCAGTTGATACTGATGGATGCATAAATGGGTGGAATGCGAAGGTTGCTGAGCTGACAGGTCTATCAGTTGAGGAAGCAATGGGCAAGTCATTGGTAAATGATCTTAGCTTCAAGGAATCTGAGGAAATAGTTGATAAGCTAGTCTCGCGAGCTTTAAGAGGTATCTTCACTAGTGATGCTCATTTGGTTGCCCTTGCGTTAATGCTATGCTCTGTTTGTATGAATCATGTGCTTAATGTTGTTTATTAGTTTTTTGCCGTGTGTATCACACTAAAGTATCTCAGAGTTTATGGATTCAAATTGACAAGGTATATCAAGCTCATTTAGCACACATATCATTTGCTACCTGGAGTAGTTTTAAATATTTTTAATATAATTGTAGATTACTTAATTCAAAACACTAGTGAAGTTTTCTGTTATCATTAAGGGCGAGTAGTAGGTTTGGAGAACAATGATTTATGAATATTTTGATCATGCAGGTGAGGAAGACAAAAATATAGAGATAAAGTTGAAGACTTTTGGGTCAGAGCAGTCTAAAGGACCAATATTTGTTATTGTCAATGCGTGTTCCAGTAGGGATTACACTAAAAATATTGTTGGTGTTTGTTTCGTTGGCCAAGATGTCACTGGGCAAAAGGTTGTCATGGATAAATTTGTCAACATTCAAGGGGATTACAAGGCTATTGTACACAACCCTAATCCTCTAATACCCCCAATATTTGCTTCAGATGAGAATACTTGTTGCTCAGAATGGAACACAGCAATGGAAAAACTTACTGGATGGACAAGGGGAGAAGTTGTTGGCAAGCTTCTGGTTGGAGAGGTATTTGGCAATTCTTGTCGACTTAAGGGCCCTGATGCATTGACTAAGTTTATGATTGTCCTTCACAACGCTATAGGAGGGCAGGATTCTGAGAAGTTCCCCTTTTCATTTTTCGACAAGAATGGCAAATATGTGCAGGCCTTATTGACTGCAAACACAAGAAGCAAAATGGATGGTGAGGCAATAGGAGCTTTTTGTTTCTTGCAGATCGCAAGCCCTGAATTACAGCAAGCCTTCGAGATTCAGAGGCAGCAAGAAAAGAAGTGCTATGCAAGAATGAAGGAATTGGCTTACATTTGTCAGGAGATCAAGAACCCTCTCAGTGGTATACGATTTACAAACTCCCTGTTGGAGATGACTGATTTAAAGGATGATCAAAGGCAGTTTCTCGAAACTTGTACTTCTTGTGAGAAACAAATGTCCAAGATTGTGAAAGATGCAAGTCTTCAAAGTATCGAGGATGGGTTGGTTCTGATCTTTTTTTTTTTTTGAACTACACCTTTTCACAGTAATGCCTGTAAACATGTCTTGCGATGGTTTTAATGTTCCTTAACTTGTGCTAAGACTACTCATGGCTCAAATCAGTTGGCGCTAATCTTGCTATAATATGGAAATTTAGATAAGGAATTAGAAAGCCACACCAAACTGTGATGGCTCTGTTCCACTGTCTTTGCATTTTTCTGAAAATTTCCCCTCCTGCAACTCAAGTCGTATCACTTTTAGATGAATGATGATTTTTTTTTCCTGTTTATTTGAGCTCTTCATGACATTTATACTATTGTCATCCTTGTTGTGTATTTGTTAAACATTTTCTTTTCTTGGGAAGTATTTCAAAATGCTGCTATTTCAAACCAGAAAGGACCGCACACAAAATCAGATAGTGTAGTATACTAGTATTGCCATTGCAGAGATGACCTGGGGCTACCTTTAATCTAGGTGATAAAAGTATTGAGTTCCTTGATTCCTGGTGTTGCTTGAATCTGACACAAACAGTAGCGAACAAGGTTAATAGCCGACTAATTACTTCCCAAGTTATCTTGTATTCTTGTTGCAGCTACCCCAGATTATGTAGGGTGAAAACTGAAAACCCTTTACTGAGCCATGCACCAGCTTTGGTGGTGCATGGCGCTCATCTTTCTGGCTTTTATAGCAATAAATGACAGCCTTCTCAATTTGGATTCAAGCCCTTTGCAATACAAGAGGAGACCAAAATAGGAACTGGTGGTTTGTAGGTTCTAGTGGAGCTAGGTAAACTTTTTTTTAAAATGAAAGTAACAGAATATGCTTTTACATGCAATAACCATGGGAAAATCAGTAAGAATAGATTATTAATTTGAATGCTATATATACACTAACACTGGAAATCTAGGAAAATGTTGAAACTAAAAGAGTAGCTTTATGTCTTTGTCATATCCTACAAAACTGCAAAGTAAACTCCAGAATCACGGAACTCCTAACAGTATTAGAACTTTGTGTGAAGCGTATGCTTTATGGTAGTAGCATATTAGAAAGCGTGGATTTCTTATTCAAGTCCAAACACAAATAACCTTAATATCATTCCAAATTTACTTGATGCTTTGTCCTAGTTCAATATTTTCTTTGTATTATTTACTTGTGACTTTAACTTCATTCAAAATTTACTCTTGTGTAGGCAAAAGCGTTATCTCATTCTATTGTAATCTCGAGGCATTTTGCTGTTATTAAGATTGGCCCTACTATTATTTAAGCAATTGGTTTGCTCAATATTTACCAATTTTTTTTTGTTTTTATTTAACAGCTCATTGGTGCTTGAGAAAGGTGAATTTTCTCTTGGAAGTGTTATGAATGCCGTTGTAAGCCAAGTGATGGTATTGCTGAGAGAAAGAGATTTGCAGCTTATTCGAGATATCCCTGATGAAATCAAAGAAGCCTTGGCTTATGGTGACCAATATAGAATTCAACAGGTTTTGTCTGACTTTCTGCTAAGCATGGTACGGTTTGCTCCAGCTGAAAATGGTTGGGTAGAGATACAAGTCAGACCAAATTCAAAACAAAATTCTGATGGAACAGACACAATGCTTTTCCTCTTCAGGTTAGCTGCTTTCCTCTCTGTTTACAATGTACCATAAAATTACTTGGTAAAATTTGAATTTAGATTTGCTGGTTACGTTAGTAATGTGTTGGTGAACTGGTTATCATGGACTTTTCAGTTCATTCTGCTAATATAGTAGCAACCTTTGCTATAGGGTGCTCCCAAAGTTCTTTAGCATAAAAAAAAAATAGGTTAGCCTGAGCATATGCTGTCATGAACTGTACTCATCTGGCTATATATCAGCAGCATTGTGGTCATTTAACTCCACTATGGGAGAAGGACCAAATGTTCTTGGGATGCAGTTGGGTAGAGTATTGGCAACCAAATGATTGTTGCCTTGTCGAGATGCCATTGGTTAGGGTATGAGCAACCTGGAGGAAACCCGCAATCGTGTTCAGTATACCCTTGCTTTACCTATACGGCTATACCATACCCAAATGCAGACCACGACTGTACGTGGTACCTGTTTGTAATTGGTAAGCTCATTGGATGATGGGTTTCTAATTGGTAAGCTCGTAAGGCTCATTGGACGACGGCAGCTCATTGGACGACGGCAGCACAGTTGGTTAACAGCATCCAGAGATCCAATCAGTAATGAGATGGAACAGATCAGAAATGTTGTTGTCCAGCTGGTCAGAGTCTCAGAGAGGATACAAGACTACAAGAGACAGCTACCTGCAGTTGTGGTTGGCATCACAGATGAGAACTAGCAAGGGTGGATGCTTGTGTCATACCATGCCGGGCCTGGTGCTTGATGCACATGCTGGCTGCTTGTGTCAGAGCAGTGGCTCTTGCTAGTGCAGAGGTTTCTTCAGCGTCTGGCACCCTAACCATATGTATATATATGTATTATATTATACCTTGCTTGTTGATATGGGTCAACTACTAAGTAGTCATACCATCAAATTATGTGGTGAGAGTGTGTTTAGGCAATGGGTACAGGCACCCAAACGCATCCCTAAAAAACTACTATAAATATTATTTGAACAATCTACTTTTGCTCCAGTACTGTAGTAATTGATGTTAATCTACTTGGCTTGTGGGGTGTGTTGTACTAAAAGATTTTTAATCGGCTTGGCAACCTGAATGGTATATATATAAAAAGGAATTTCTGTATGGTGTTTGTACCAATTCTTGATGATAATTGGAATCCTGTTATTGAAGTTGTGAGGACACCGCTATGCCTCAATTTCATCTCCTTCCATCTCTATATGTTTTTTCTCCAGGTTCGCCTGTCCTGGTGACGGCCTTCCTCCTGACATTGTACAAGACATGTTTAGCAATTCTCGCTGGACAACCCAGGAAGGCATTGGACTAAGCATATGCAGGAAGATCCTCAAATTGATGGGTGGCGAGGTCCAGTACATCAGGGAGTCAGAGCGGAGTTTCTTCCTCATTGTCCTTGAGCTGCCCCAACCTCGACAAGTAGTTAGTAGGGAGGCAAACTGATATGGTAAGCTCAAATTCTGACCCATCTAACTGTTTGACCAACCAGGTGACCAAAGCTAGTGCGATGAGAAGCCCGGAAACCAATATAGACTCGGATGAAGCACGCTGGAGCTGCAACAGTGATTCTCTGTGTCTTTGGTTATCACTCCTGGCACGCCGACTGTTTGTCCAGGTGTGGGTGGTGATGCGCCTCTAGAGTTTTATGACGGCAAGTAATGTACACTGACAGTAATGTAACTCATAGCGTAGGGTCATCACCACTCCAATGGCGATGGAGTACATATGTTAGTCCCTGTATATATCTGCGGTGTATTACGCATAAGGAGAGCTGTGCAGCTCCCAGTCCCATGATTGTATTTTGTAAGGCCTTCCAAGCCCATTGCACTTTAATCTAACATAAAAGATGTTGGCTTTCTTGGAGTTTTGCCATGTAGTACTTTTTTGACTCTGGATCCTGATATGTGATATCTTGCACTGCTCTCTAGCGAGACATTGGATTATTTGCGACTCGTTCGAGTGGCTTCGCTAAAATGCCACTTGTCTCTTAATAACATGTGGGACCATCTGTGTCTTTGACAGTGGGACAGAGTGACATTTTAGCGAAGCCACTTGTTAAGGCTCTTGGC
Source organism: Raddia guianensis (assembly GCA_036346415.1). Lineage (NCBI taxonomy): Eukaryota > Viridiplantae > Streptophyta > Magnoliopsida > Poales > Poaceae > Raddia > Raddia guianensis. The sequence goes on from CM070536.1 coordinate 17,721,540, forward strand.
CCTTTCGTGCTTCTAGCAAGTTTTTCGGGGTTTTGGTGATGATGATAAGCTGCCCATGAATGTGGTGTTTTTGATAATCTTGGATCCCCGGATGTTTCGAAGTGGCGTTGTTTCATGTTTAGAAGCTAGTTTGGGAATTGAGTTTAGCTAACTAGGGCCTTGTTCTTTTCAGCATTGAGTAAATTTAAGTTTTATGGTAGCAAAAATTAAGAGTTCTCAAAAAGTGGTCCAAAAAATGTAAAAAAAAAAAAATTTACAATCTTGAGAACAACTACTAAAAACCATGAAAAAATCGTCCCAAATTACTACAACATATAGGCTGTATAAAAAAACAAAAATTGATAGTAAAACTTAATTCAAATTTACACTAAAAAGAACAAGGCCTAGAATAGGATGTTTTTGTTTGTGTTATTCGTACTGTCAAGAGGTTGGGAGTCGTTAACTTCATTGTACAAGGACTTATTTTTTCTAATTTGTAATTCAGTCGTATCTTTTATGCAATATAAAGTGGTTCTCTTTGATTCATGGTTTGGTTTTGCCAAAAAAATTGAATGTCTTCTAAGAAAGCATGAAAAAGTTAAAAAAATAATATAACAAATTGAGACCTTTGAGAAAAATCGCACAAAGTCTTGAAAAATTATTTTAAAACGTTACATTGAATGTTATGTACAAAATAAACTAAACCGCTATGAAAGAGGACCTGCATGGGTGTCTAGAGGTGTGTAAGGGTTTTATTGTGTTCTTATGTAGCTCTCATTGTGTCTTGGGTCGGTCTGGGACAACGGTTAGATGGGAATGGGATTCTTAGAGAAAGGAGGGCACGATGGGAAAGCGTGAAGGCAGTTGGGGAAATATGGAAGCATAAGGGCATAGCCAATGCTAGCCTTCTTTATGGATTATCCCATCACTATTCATTCACTTTTCAATTATTGCTTTGCTTGTCCTACATTTTTTTCTCGTATATATTAATACCAACCCTACTACTACAGTGGTAGGTATCACAATTAGGCATCAAATGAGCATAGCATTACTGGCCCAATGCTTCAACACATGAAAGGAGATGACCAGCTAGGGTGACACATAGGAGGGTGCTTTGTCTAGGGATGGGGGAGGAACAGTAGTAGAAGGTTAGATCCAACCTATGCTTACGGTGTGTGACCATTCCCATAGACTACCTAGGCACGTTGAAACATAGCATCATTGGGCTGTTTGTCAAGAAAGGAGGCCAAAACACGGTGGTGGCACCACCAAAGAGAAGTGAAGTGGAGGAAACGTGAGAGGAGGGAAGGTGCTGAGAAGGTGGGGGGAGGGATCATGACGATGTGGCAAGGTTAATCAAGCGTCAAATCCTAGACCTTAAGACGACACTTGAAGTGGAGGTGAGAGAGAGGCGCGACGGGCATGGTAACATCATAGAAAGTAGAAGATGGGCTACAGGGAGAGGAGGACCGCAAGGTGCCATCGTGGCAAACCCTGGCTAGGTAGGATTGAAAGGCCTATTTTGTAAAATGTAATGGTGAGGCAATGGATGCAGTTGGATTAGCTTACCAGACAATGCCAAAAAGAATAATAAGGCGTCTACTGTATAATAGACTTGGACAACCTGTCAATTCTTGTAAACTTGAAGGACATTGTTGCAGCATTGGACAGACAGATTGTTGGGCTTCACCAAATGATTCCATCATCCGTTTATTCATATAAGACGCATTTCGAATTTGCACATCGATTAAGCAAGTTATTAAATCGAGAGAAAACCAAAAGAAAATGATCATAATACCCATGTTATAAAAAGCTTGAAAATATGAGAGAGAACATCTTGTAAGAATTGTTTATAAATGCACGAGAGAGATTGCAATAGACAAGGGTAGGCAAGGAAGAACATCCATAAATTTGTATACACACCTTATATTTTAAATTAAGACAATTTAAACTACGTGTTTTGTAATAAAAGAACAGAGCAAGTACCATAGGCATAATAGTAAAAAAATTTATAAAAAATAATGAATGCACACACCTCGTATATGTTTTTAGCTTCGTCCCTTAGTTCTTCTAAGGTGTACTGCTGCTATTAGCAGGTTCATAGTCTAATCAATCATGCAACTTACCTTCAAGTGAATCCAGATGTTGTACAGTCGCGCACGAACTCAACTTCCTTAGGCTCCTTTTGTCGGCCCGCCGCCGACAGTGGTATGTGTCGTCGATTGTTTGGTACACAAATCCAGATTCTACAGTGTGTTTGCCTCCGCTGCTTGTTCACTTGCCTCTAAAGCTGTAATTCGTCAATCAACTTCTTCCGTCCTTTAAATTGGGCACGAGAGGAAGAGGAGGCCTACTGTCGTCACGCCTTGACATCGCCCCTGTATAAGTTGTGCGCCACCACAAAGTTTATAAAGACGAGCCTGTCATAACTCCTTTGTAACATCCCCATCTTCAAAACCTTTAAAATCATGCCATCATTATTTCATGTAAATGAAAATTTTTAGGATTTTTTTGAAAATGTGTATGTTATCTTTTAAAAACTAAATTCAATATTTTGAATTTTAAAATATTCTTGCAAAGGGCAAAATTAAAATTATATTTTGGTAATCGATATTTTAATTTTGGTTTGAATATAAAGAGTTTAAAGATTAAATTGAAAACAAAAAAAATAATATTTTGAGTTTCAAAATAATCATTACCAAAAAATAAAAAATCTATATTTTGGTGATTAATATTTTGATTTAGGTTTTGGGCTGCGACGGGCCTAGCTTTTGGCAATCCTTACTGGTCTAGCATGGCCCGAAGTTCTAACAGGGCCATGCTGACCCGTTTTTCACCGGACCGGGGCACAACGGGCCCAGGCAGGCCGGCACGGCGTCCCAATTCGCGGCACTAGTGGAACTCGTAGTCATCGCTGAATGGGAGACTTGGCCCCAGTGAACACATCAACAACAAAACAATATCCATGATGGCAGAAGATGATCTGACACCATATGAATTGGTGTTTCTTGAGGAATCTGGTAGCGAAGGGTTTCGTTTCCGTTGTCTAGATAAACGACCTGACACTTGTGCAGCTTCGGAGGGCCATTGCTAGGAAGGAGATCAGGAGCTTGAACACGGACATTGGGTTGGGTGAGGAGAGGAGGGAACAATTTGCAAAAATCGGAGTTGGATGGGTTGGAGGAGAAGGCAGCACGCCAAGAGCGGCAGGTGCTAGCAAAGGCAAGAAGGTCGACAATGGAGCTCCACGCAGCGATAATGGAGTGTAAATTCGATGCCAAACTTCCGTAGCGAAAGCACATCTAGATGTGATTCATGCAGTAAGGGCACGCCGAGTGCTAGTCCCAAACTGTGCCCCAGTACTGTTTACAGCCCAAAATTTTAGTATTCCTAGACCTGAATGCAATATTCTCCGTTCATAGCACCAAATCAACTGTTCTAGGCCAGGTTTGAAGCTAGCACTAGACATGCTCTCAGTTACTTGCTCACTGACATGTGAGGCCAGCTGTAAATTGCATACTGAAAAGGAGAAAGCAATTGGATTCTATGTGGTAAACAATATAGACAAAATGAAAAGATGGAAGTTGCACACGACTACTACTCTTAGTAGTCTACTACAAGGGAAATAATTTTGGAAGGCAAGATTGAGCATGCCCTGTTGCAGTGGTTTATGAACTATATACCGAATGTCCGATTTGGCCAACGGGTCAAAACGTAAGGCCGAAAACTTTGCCAAGGGTAATCAGATAAAGTATATAGTTCTATTGTCTTTGATAATCTTGAATACCCATTTAAGAGGAAGAACAAAGGAACCAACACAAGAATTATTATGACAGAACAGATTTAAGGCCACTTGTGTAAACATCGTTTCTTTTATTTCTTGGTGGATGCAGTTGACTAGCGCCTAGGCCAAGACAAGCACCCGACGCCTAGCGCCTAGGCCACCTAGAGCCAAGTTTCAAACACTGAATACAAAACAGATCATGCCCCAAGCATAAGAAAGCTGTTTACTTTATTTCACTGTATGGTACCATAAACCATAACTTTTAACATATACAATACTCGACTCAGGCATAACATCGTAGCTTACAGAATGTGGGGGGTCACCACAAAACTAAACAGTAGTTTCCCTTACATCCAGAATGACACGAGAGGAAATGAACTCAAATACCGAGTCATGAGGTAGGAGCGAGTGGGGTGATAAATATTAGCTTGCAGATCTCCGGTTGTCTTATCGTGCCTGAGAGAAAACATAGTGAGATGGATCACATAACCATCAAAACCAATGTGGCAGTCCAGATCCAATCCATCGCGCACCACAGTCTCAACAAGGCAGAATTTGTTTCTGCCCATGCAGGCAAGAGTGGCCTTGGAAGGCCTGCCAGGGTTCTTGCAAAACAGTCTCTCCTTTCCCTTCACCCAATCCAGGTCGAGCACGTTGGTGTGAGTTGCAGTGGGGGATGGGATGGGGCAGGAGCAGATGTACCCGCCAACATGAAGGCCAACCCATGCATCAAGGTCAGCATCGAAGTAGCCTCGGCCTTGGAATGGCAGCGCCCATTCCCCATGCCACGCCCACACATGGTTCTTGGTGTCAAACGAGTAGGTGCCCTTGTGGTCAAGAGTTTCAGTTTCAGTAGAGTAGGTGGTCATGAAGATGGTTCTTTCATCCGGATGCACAGCGGAAGAGCCAACCAACTCTTCGGGGCCGAATGGTGGCGATGGTAAGCTGTGCCAAGACCTTGAACTGGAGATCGCCGCAAAGGAATGCTCCCACCCGCCGTCGCTGTAATCATAGGATTCCGGCCACTCTTCGTCGCTGGAATCAAAGGAATATTCTGACTCGCTGTCGCTGTGGCCTTTACGGTGATATGCTAACATGTATAGCATCTCACCGACAGGCACAACTAGGTTCAGGTGGCCGAGCAGTTGGGCTGGCAGGCGAGGGCCAACAGCCAGCGCCGCTGCCTGTGTGTCAAAGACGAGAATTGGGGGCTCTGGATCTACACGGCGTGCCTCAGTGGCAATAAAGATGTCACTTCCGACGGCGGAGAAGAACACACGACTGCGATCTGGCGTCACTATCCGCAGGGCTGCAGATTCAGGGAGATGCCGCAAGCCCTGGCCGGCGCCGGAGCTGGCGCCAGCGGCCATGTCGACCTTGTGGATGCTAAACCCCTTTCTCCAGTCATCCAAGACCAGGTAGAGGTGCTTCCGCCGCCTTTGGCCGTCTCTCTCCCGCTCCCGTCGCTGCTTCGACATCCCGCTTCCCAGGTAGAGGCGCTTCCGCCGCCTTTGGTCGTCTCTCTCCCGCTCTCGCCGCTGCTTCGACATCCCGCTTCCCTTCTCTTCTGGATCTGCAGCCAAATTTTATAAATGCATGGATCAGGAGAGCAGGGCATTCGAATCGGACACGAAATCGGGTGCCGCTTTCACCTCGCGGAATCCGACCCGAGCACGGCGCGAGGTGCCGGTGCCCTTGACATCCAATCCACTGCTCAGAGACAGATCTACGTGCCTTGTCGCCCCTCGGCTCCTTTTGTCGGCCGCCCCTGGCAGCCATGACCAGCGTCGGTGGGGGAGACACTTCCCCGACGACGCTAGAGAGAAAAAAGGTAATTGCTTGCGGGTGGGCGATTGAAATTCCCCCAAATCTCAGAGCGCAGGAAAAGAGAGGGAGGGGCGACGCCGGCGAGGGAGAAGGTGGAGGAGGAGGAGCGGCGGCGTCGGAGGAGTCGGAGGAGATTCGGCGTTATTTTTTTGGAACTGTTCCAACAAGGCACAGTCAGGTGAAATCTGATCGTCGAAGTCGCATCGCACAGGCCTTCGTTTGAGTTAGTTTCGGCCCAGCCCACCACCTTCGGCCATTCGCCGCTGCCACGCCCACTCCTATGTCTTTTTCGTATCCCTCTGTGTCGGTTGAGGTATTATAAATTTGAGAGCACTCAGAAAAAAAAATAGAAATTTAAAAAATTAGTTTTAGAATCTTTGAAAGTACTATTAAAAGGCAAAAAAAATCGTTACAAATAATCACAACATATAGGCTATATAAACTAACAAAATTTACTTCTGATATATCGTGTGATGCAAGCTTATTTGAAAAGAACGTGTCACCGCTGACTCACGACAATGGCCCCCGACCCCCCGGTCACGCTCTCACTATAAACCTTTGTCGCGGGCACCCGCTCTACTGTCATCGCTGCACCTGCAACAGTGTAGGTTGGGAGGGGCGAAGCGCCAATGGAAGCAGTGGTCATCAGCCACCGGGAGTAGGGTGAAAACAGGTTGGATCGAATCGGATAATGTCTAAATCATATTTGTTTTTATATTATTTTTTGGATATGGATACAAATAGTACGGATACGAGTACAAAAACAGATATTATCAAATACGATTAAGAATTGAGCCGAATACGATTGCGGATACAGACTGGGGCATTAAACCACATAAATTTTATGCCCAAAATCAATTACAACACATAAATAACTCAAATAATCAAAACATTGTTATAATTTACACTTGTATTGGTGAATTATCATCTAGTTGTCTGAGGGCATAAATAGCTAAACATTTCATGTACAATTCATATTGGTTGTTGGGCCTTTGTATTGGGCCGGTGGGTTAAGATCTAAAAAAGGATCCGAATATGAACAATATTGAATACTCAAATCCTTATCGAATTTGTTAGCACCCATGATCTCGTATCCCTTTCCACTTAATGTTCAACATGCAAAATCTCCAACGAATCTTCTACTGTTTATCTATGCAATCTCCCCCTTCTTTAGGCCCTATTTGCTTCGTGAATTGGTTTGGTTGAGTAAAAAGTTGAGAGCTTTTAAAAGAGATACGAACAACTTAAAAAATATTAAAAAGCATTTTCAAAATGTTTAGTAAAACCTTAAAATGTCTCGAAAAAATTATTATAAAATGTTACACTGAATAGTTTCTACAAAATTAATAAATTTTGGCTCAATCGATAAAACCAATCCAAAACGCAAATAAAAAAGGTTAATTGAGTGTGACATGGTTGGAGAAATGGTGAGAGAGACGGAGAGAGATGGGGGAGAGAGGAGAGTGTAAGAGAGCTAGCTGTATTAGATGTGGCTAGTGGGAAAAGAAGCTACACATTTTATTCTCTCACCCTCTGTTCACATTATTCACTCACCTATATTATTCACTTACCTCTCTATCTGTGCATGCACACTAATGGTCTTTTTCTCTCAGCATTCACGTCTAGTATCCGTAGTAGCCATTCTGAAACACTATAGGTTTGGATAGAGCAGCTGATGGAATGAGGGATCTTTTAGAACGTAGTGTAAAACATGAAGAAAATTTAGAGGGAATGATAGAGAATAGGTAATAGTAAAATGGAGTGGGAGGATATAGTGACACATGCGGATGCTCTTATAATATAATATCTCCACTAGCTAATGCGGTTCTGTATTTGACCGCAGTCAGTTTTGTGCACCTTATATATACCTCTTGTAAGCCGCACAGAAGAACAGACGTCTCATTTTTATTCCCCTGCGTTTGTACTTTTATGATATAGTGGATTTCGTCGGTTAGTGCCAGTGGTTTTTTTTTCTGGAAGGGTTTTCCACGTAAAAGTCTGATCTCGTGTTCGATCTTTGGTTTTTTATATTTGCTAACAACACTCAGCCTTGCCAAAAAGGCTGGATATTGCTGTTGATATCATGGATGCAGTGGAATACATTCACAACCACTGTCAACCACCGGTAATCCATTGTGATCTTAAGCCACGTAACATTCTCCTTGCTAAAGATGTGAGTGCCCGGGTGGAGACTTTGGCATATCAAGAATCCTTCAAGAAAATAAAAGCAATATAACGCAAAATTTAAATAGCTCAATTGGGATAAGAGGTTCCATAGGCTATGTTGCTCCAGCCTCCAGGTTATTAAATTCTCCTATTTTATCTTCTAATTTTCAAACTGACATGAGATGCTAACCAGTAAATTTTACAAATGTACAATATGGGAAAGACTCTGCAGCATCAACTCCTGGTGATATTTATAGTCTTGGCATATTATTACTAGAGTTGTTTACCAGAAAACACCCAACAAACAACATGTTCGGAGGCTCACTAGATCTGCGCAAGTTTACCAAGGATGATGTTAGGTATTGAGTCGAATATGTATATAAGCAGGTTACATGGACTCTGTGTTGTAATAGATAGGGTTGGTTTAGAGTTATAGTCGGACTCTAGCCGGGCCTCCACTATATAAAGGGAGGCAGCCCTAGTGTAATTAGATCAATGACTTCATAATAGTAGCATAGGCAAGAGGAGGTCAGCGGCCAACATGTGGTCGTGACCTGGTTAGCCGGTGTGCCCATAAGGAGCGCCCATAATCAGAGCCCCGTAGATGTAGGCGAAGGCCGAACTACGTTACCAAACATCGTGTTTCCTAGTGTCGTTCGTGATCTTATATCGGCGCATATCCTAACAAGCGGTATCAGAGCTTAGTTGGCGAGGTTGGCCATACGAAAAATCTTGGGGAGACACAAGGTTTATGCATACACGAGCGCCGCAAGGTGGAGCATGGCGGTTATCGACGATTCGATCAGTGGTGTCGGACATTTTGGGCAAGAGGTTTGAACCGTCCCCATTGGCAAAGATCTACCAAGGCCAGGTGATCAAGGGCAAACAAAGTAGCTGGTGAGATCGGCAGGCGATGGCGACGACCTTGGCGTTCACGATCAGACCGGCAAGCGTAGATGTATGCCGAATAGATCGGAACGACAGAAACAGTGATGCGACCGGATGTTGCACAGGAGATGCTGCATCACGACACTGGAGGTGAAGCTGTAGCGTGGATGCGGATAGCCAGGGTGCGGCATGTTTTGCTTTTCACGAATGTGGTGCATGGTGGCGGGCTGGGAAGCCTGCTCAAGGGCTCAAAAATTGGATCTAGAGATGCGAATCCAAGGGGAGTCAAACAAATATCCAAGGAGGAGTGGAACATTGTTCTTCAGGACGAAAAGAACTCAGATCTGTCGAATAAAAAGGCGGCCGATGTGAATGCGGTGTTCGGGACTGGATAATCAGGTCGGTTCTGAAAGGAGGCGTTCGGGAAGGCTGTGAGATGATTTGACCGAAGAGGTCAGATTGGCTGATGGTGAAGTCAGCAGCGATCTGTGCATAGATCACGATCAGACCGACAAGCGCGGATGTATGCCGGATAGACGGCGGGAGCAGTGATGTAACCGGATGTTGCACAGGAGGCGCTGCATCACGACACTGGAGGTGAAGCTGTGGCGTGGATGCAAATTGCCAGGGTGTGGCATGTTTTGCCGTGCACGGACGTAGTGCATGGTGGCGGGTTGGGAAGCCTGCTAAGGGCTCAAAGATTGGATTGATAGATGCAGATCCAAGGGAAGTCAAACAAATATCCAAGGAGGAGCAGAAGATTGTTCTTCACGAGAAGAACTCAGATCTGTCGAACAAAAAGGCGATCGATGTGAGCACGGAGTTCAGGACTGGATAATCAGGTCGGTTCTGAAAGGAGGCGTTCGGGAAGGCTATGAGGTGATTTGATAGGAGAGGTCAGATTGGCTGATGGTGAAGTCAGCAGCGATTTGTGCCTAGAGATGAACGGATAAAGTGGTCATGACGATAATCTGTTCAAGATGGAGAACGGATTATGGAGATGAGACCAGGGATCTATTCTAGATGGTGGACGGATCGGGGCAGTGCAAACTGTGGTTGGCAAGATGATGCTGACAAAAAGAAAGAACTAGTGTTATTCTTGACAGTGGCTGAAAGTGGCTCAGAAGGCAATGGTGATGATTGAGGAGAGGACGACATCGCGTGTGTGCATGTTGCAAAGGGAGTTGTGAATTCCAAGTGAAGGGGGTACCGTTGCAGGTGGAGTTGCTGAGCCGGATGTTGCTAAGTCGGTGTTTGTTTCAGAAGGCGGTGGGTCTAAGGAGGTGGACTCGTCGGGCGGTTCGACGTGAGCTGTGAAGAAATCAATCAGAGGCCGAGTACAAGGTTCGTGTAAAACGTTGGAACGATTTTAAGATGGAGAGACCATATTCTCCAAGGTGGAGTTTGTTAGGTATTGTGTCGAATATGTGTACGAGTTGGTTACACAGACTCTGTGTTGTAATAGGCAGGGTTGGTTTAGAGTTATAGTCGAACTCTAGCCGGGCCTCCACTATATAAAGGGAGGCATCCTTGGTGTAACCAGATCAACGACTTCATAATAGTAGCATAGGCAAGAGGAGGTCAGCGGCCGACATGTGGTCGTGACCTGGTTAGCCGGTGTGCTGCGGTATTATGGTTTGGGGAGGAGAGCCCATAATCAGAGCCCCACAGATATAGGCGAAGGCCGAACTGCGTTACCAAACATCGTGTCTCCTAGTGTCGTTCGTGATTTTGCATCAGTGCATATCCTAACAAATTCTCTTCCAGATAGAACTTGTAGAACCTTGGTGATAGCTGACTCAACAATCTGGCTGCACACAGAACCACAGGACAACAATATAAGAAATAGAATCCAGGAGTGTTTGGTATCTATTTACAGGCTTGGCATATCCTGCTCAAAGCAACAGCCTCATGAGCGAATGTTGGTAAGAGATGCATTGCTACAGATGCATGCAATTAGAAATGCATACCTCATGTTTGTTGATTAGCTTAGGGGAATAGGAGGCTATGGAACAAGAAGAGTAGCCGCCACTTAGACATTATGAGATCATATCAATAATCTAGAAATAGTAGAAGGCATATATGTTGTTTTAGTTAGAATTTGTTCTCACGACTAGGTTTATTTGCAGCAGTATTAGACTGATGTAATGCAACAACACTATAAAAATGGTCTTACAAATACTGGAGATTTCATAATACAAGCGATCCCCAAATTTAGCTTCCAGATCGTCAACCAGTATAAGTGAAAGCAACATGAATTTATCCCACTTTGAGCAAATCAACAAGGAAGATTCTAAACTCCACAATCGACCACTTTGAGCCCATGAGCAAGAAAGATTCTAAACCCCACAGTTTACTATGCGCGTGGTAAGAAACTACAAAAACATGAGAAAGCCAGTATGTAATAGGAACAATAGCCATACTAGAAATTTCAGATTTCCAATCACCAAAGATGACTACAGTAGACAACACAACTAGCAACCACATAACAAGATACCTCATGTTGACATGGGATGCATACCTCATGTTGGCAAAAGATGCATGTAACTAGAGATACATAATTCACGTTGACCAGTTAGCTTATCTCTGTTATTATAAGGCCCCTTGTGATGGTAGTGATTTCACCAACTTACAATCTTAGCCTTTCGATCCACGATCAACGGCTCCCATCAACAGAACCTCCTCCGCTCAACTCTGTACGCGATCTTCGTACCCGCACTCCCAACCGCCTCCAAACCCCACTTGCTTGCCCCACCTCCTCCTCCCCCACTGCCTCCTATGCTCCTCCACCGCTGCCTCTCTTCTCCAATCTGAGTGGCGACGCCACTGCCATTGCACACTATTGCGCCCCGCCCGACGCACGTCCCAGCCGCCCAGCGCGCCTAAGGCCCAGGACGCCGCCGCTGGCCACAAGGGCGAATCAGGAAAATAGGTCGATGTGGTCAAGTCAATACTAACACGAAACTCTAACTTATGTAGAGTTATAGTTATATAGAGAGTATTAGATAAGCATCATAGATAACACAACCATGAAAAAAATACTATCGATCTGCATAATTAAAATGAAAAGAAATTATCTTTACAATAAAGATTACCTCGATGACTGGGCCTCATAGTTGTTACCGCCGCTCTTTCATCTTCTGGAAAAGATCGATTACATCATCATTAGAAATTGTAGACAAAAGTCCTTGTTCCACAAAGTAAATTATGGAATCATTCATAAACTGGTCACCCATCCGATTACGTAACACCATCTTCACAATTTTCATAGCTGAAACACACCTCTCAACTTGAGTAGCTTATAATCCAAAGGATAAGAAAGATGTTTTTTGTATCAACCATCATCTCGGCAAGTTTGGAAATAGTGCTCAAACTAGAAAATCTTTTGTTCGCTCGCACATTATCAAGGTACATATGAAGTTCAAGACCAAGATCCTTCAATTGCACTGAACTAAAATCATTTGGATAGGCCTTGGCCAACTCCATTAAGCTCTCATAGCTAAAAGCAAGAAAAGAATCCTCGGGACTAAATGCAGCCATTTGGATAAGCAAACTAGAATTCACCTCATTGAAACGATCATTGAACTCTGTAAGCTGCAAGTCAATGACATGATTAAGACAATCATACCTATAATGCTGATAGTTAGTACGATTGGTCTTTTGTCTTGGCTTATGTCGATCTACATATTCTTCTTCCATATCTAACTTAGGAATATCGTGCTCTTCACAAAAGGAGTATATGTTCTTCAACATAGGTTCCCATCCATCATCTCTAATTTGCTGAAATTTTTGCTTGGTTGACTCCACCTCCAACATGGCCTCCAAAATATCTTGATCTTTTCTTTGCAAACATAGTGAGAGGGCATTTGCGTGTCCTAAGATAAGAAGCATCAAGTGCAAATAAAACACAAAGTCAAAATCTTTTAGATAATTTTCATAGCTGAAACACACCTCTCAAATGATGCAGTGGCAATTGGCAGAATTAATACCAACTTGAGTAGCTTATAATCCAAAGGATAAGAAAGATGTTTTTTGTATCAACCATCATCTCGGCAAGTTTGGAAATAGTGCTCAAACTAGAAAATCTTTTGTTCGTCAAGACATTATCAAGGTACATATGAAGTTCAAGACCAAGATCCTTCAATTGCACTGAACTAAAATCATTTGGATAGGCCTTGGCCAACTCCATTAAGCTCTCATAGCTAAAAGCAAGAAAAGAATCCTCGGGACTAAATGCAGCCATTTGGATAAGCAAACTAGAATTCACCTCATTGAAACGATCATTGAACTCTGTAAGCTGCAAGTCAATGACATGATTAAGACAATCATACCTATAATGCTGATAGTTAGTACGATTGGTCTTTTGTCTTGGCTTATGTCGATCTACATATTCTTCTTCCATATCTAACTTAGGAATATCGTGCTCTTCACAAAAGGAGTATACGTTCTTCAACATAGGTTCCCATCCATCATCTCTAATTTGTGAAATTTTTGCTTGGTTGACTCCACCTCCAACATGGCCTCCAAAATATCTTGATCTTTTCTTTGCAAACATAGTGAGAGGGCATTTGCGTGTCCTAAGATAAGAAGCATCAAGTGCAAATAAAACACAAAGTCAAAATCTTTTAGATAATTCGAGAGACCACGGGCTTGTCGTTTCTTCCCATTATTTGGGCCATCCTTTTCAACATATTGGAGAACCTCGATAATGGAAGGGAACAAACTATTGATGCTCTTAAGGGTTTTATAGTGAGAGCACCATTGAGTGTCTCCCGACCTCTGAAGAGATTGTTCCTAATTTAATCCTGTTCCACTACTAAGTTGACCACTGCCTATGGCTTTTCTTACCTTCTCCTGTTGACTTTCTCGAATCATATCTTTTTGCTTGCAAGAAGATCCAGCAACATTAAGCAAAAGATCTATCATGTCAAAGAAATCACTAATGTCATCATTCTTTTTAGCTACTGCCACGATGACTAACTGAAGCTGATGCGCGAAGCAATGAACATAATATGCTGAGCTATTCTCTCTCATAATCAAAGCTCTTAAGCCATTAAACTCACCTCTCATGTTGCTTGCTGCATCGTAACCTTGTGCTCTAACTTGTTTTATGCTCAGTCCATACTTAGAAAAGAGTTGGTCAATATTAGATTTGAGGCATGCAGCTGTTGTCTCCTTCACATGAACCACACCAATAAGCCTTACTTTGATTACTCCAAACTTGCCGACATATCTCAAAACAACAACCATTTGTTCTTTATTAGAAACATCAGCAAACTCATCAACCAGTAAACAGAAGACATCACCACCAATTTCTTCAATGATAGATTTCACTGTGATCTGCATAAAACACAATTATGAGATAAATAATTAAGCAATTCACATAATCATGAAACACTGAAACAAAAAAAAGAAAGAAAAACACTTCGTTACCTCAGCAAAGCAATTAACAATGTCCTTTTGAATTGTTGGAGACACCATTAGTCTATTTAGAGAAGCATTTCGTAGCACAACTCTCTTCACCTTGTCATTTTGCTCAGCCACAAGCTTTACTAACTCTAAAAAATTTTCCTTGTTATTAGAGTCTTTTGAATCATCATGCCCACAAAAAGCTAAACCTTGGTGTAACAAATATATAGCGGCATTTATAGAAGTGTTCAATCGGATAAGATGCTTCTCTCTAGTGACTTGACTTTGCTTGTTAAGAGCAACCGCAATCAACTAGTCTTGTTTCATCAGATTGTTACATCTTTTCACTGTTGCATTGTGAAAACTATTAACCCGCCCAACATGAGTTCGAAGTCTATCTGACTTGTTCCATCCATAAAAACCATCGGTTACAAATGCATCATTTCCACCTTGGCCTTCAATGCAATCTCTGCACACATAGCAATATAAACAAAATGCCTTGTCCACCTTCTCGCTATACTCTAACCAATCATATTTAGTGAACCATTCAGGATTAAATCGATGTAAATGGTTTGATATGCTTCTTTGTGGATACATGAAACCAAGTTGTGGCTGATGATAAGGACCTCTAATCAAATATTTTCGCCTTATCTCATCTTGTAGCTTTGGGCCCGTGTATTCTGATATTCTCTTTCTATCAGCTAGATCATAAGGAAGCTCATCCAGATTTACCTCTATTGCAGGCAACGGTAAAGAGGGAGCGATCTAACGTACCCCTTCATCCCTTCTTGATGTTCCTGCATCAATATTACTATCTGGTGGTGTCTTTCTTTTATAATAGCACTCCATTGTACTCATATTACCTGTTAAATTAAAATTAATAGTAATTATAAACACTAAATATAAAATTAGTTACATGATTATTTTTGCGGCAATAAAGTTAACAACAAAACAAGTAATTAATTATTACATCACTTTCTTGGGTTTTTAAAGTTGGGGAGTTTGCTGGACTCTAGTCGAACGGAAGTATGGAACGACGGATTGCCGAATTGGAGGAATCGTTGGATTGAAGGAACCAGGAACGTGATTCTGATTTGATGAGTAGTGAAAAGAGCAAACCGCTAATCATAGAAAAGTAGATAGCCGATGAGCGATGAATAGGTGAGCCGGCCGCCGCTTGCCAGCCGCGAGACAGAGTCACAGAGGACAGACAAACACGAAGACAACGGCGCCGTGTACAATTTTCTTGATTGGATCTCACCGGCGAGGCAATGATTTGATGAAAGGACATTAGTTTTCCAGATCTTCGGCAACGACCATGGGCTGTGTGCTTTTGTGCAGAACGTACTCCACTCCAGTTTAGACCCTGTTTTTATTCCCGTATTGTGCTTTATCTAGCACATGCAGTGATTAGCTAGCCTACTGGACCAAGCTTGGGCTGCAGCATACGGGCTTCCATCTTCCAAGTTCTGGCTGTTCTGCGCAGTGTGGGCTGGGGTCATTAGCAAAATTTTACTAGGGTCATTAACTACAATAATTAGGGGGTTATAGCGGAAACAGTAGAATATAGCGGGAACAGTACAATTCGTTGGTGTCACTTGACCCAGCGTCACAACACTACGTCCGCCCTTGGCTGGCCACCCGTCTCCTCCTCCGTCGGCCAGCCACATGCATCAAGTTGCGGTGACTCCCTCTTCCACCTGGACCTGCGTGGCGACTCCGAGGCCGAGCTGTCGGATCATGCACCGCATCGAGGAACACCTTCGGATCGAGCGTGAGTCCAAGGAGGAGGGAGTAGACCGCGGCAGCGCCTCCATCCCTTCCTCGCTTGGTGCTCACATCGGCTGCTCACATTGGTAGTATATTTAATCATGTGGACATAGCTGCAACAGTATTCCTTTGGTCAGTATCCAACATGGTACAACGCACTGTTTAAATAAATAATTATATGATCTTCAATACAAAATGCTATATTTACTAGCCATGTATATTGTATGAGTCTGTGCCCCGTAGCAATGCATGGGCACCCTACTAGTTTATAATAATAGTACGGTTATACCCTTCTGTAAGGGAAAAAAAGTAGTGTACAAATACACAATGGCTTCCAAACTCCAAAGTGCAAAGCTGGCCCGTGGTTCCTGGCTGCCCAAATCGTCAACGGTCAACCGTAGTAATTACTTCGAGACCCAGCTACAGCCTATACTACGGTTGGGCAGTGTCATGCGTCTGACAAGACTGCGATGCTTGTGGAGTAAAGAAACTTCTCACAATGTATGTGCCGGCAGTTACATACCAAAGACAATAGTCAACGAGCTACTCCATTACTCCATTGACTATTGTATAGTACGTATAGATACTCATACATACTATACGTACGTGCCACTGTGACAACCACAGCCCACGGGTAGAAGACGTGCATCTCCTTTCACTTTACTTTAAAAAGCCATGCATGCACGTACGCTAGCTCTGGACCTCTGGTGACGCTCAGCTAGCGCAAGCCTGCGCCGCTGCCTAGCTAAACGCATGCATGGAGCCAGGAGCCAGGAACCGCGTGCCGTATAGTAGTATGCACGTACGCGAAGTCCCGCACGGCGCTGTGGAATGGAGGCACCCGTACACAAACTCATCCATGGGCCATGGCCATTTCCAACAAGGTAACATGCGCCTGCGGCGCGCGCGCGCGCGCACGGGTTAGTTGAGCAGCGGGCGCTCGACGCGAGCCGCGTGAGCATAAATGCGCCGGCGCGCGGGCGGGCTCGATCGGCGCCGGTGCCGCGCCTTGGATCTCCTCACCAACCGAATCGACGGGCCAGGCCATGTACGCGCGCGGCATGGGCGCATGGCCACTCCCGCTACCTTACGCTGCTGCTGGTACGTTTGGAGCGAGCCATCTGCGAAATGCGAATGCAGCTACGTGCGAGTCGCCGTGAGATGGATGGGTCATGGCCTCATGGGCCCATCTTTGCTCTGCTCGGCTGGCTCGTGCCGGTGCCTGCATTCTTCTTCGTCTTCCTCCTCCTGCTCCTCCTCGCTGGCATCGGCTCTAGAAGCTGAGAGTCTGATCAAACCGTCACAGTTGAGACACGAGATTGCTCGCAAGCTAGGGCGCTATCCCCAACTACCTGCATTGATTCCACGCACACAGTTTGCTGCACTCCATTGTTCACTCCACTTGATCGGGGTGCAGGTACTGCTACTATATAAGCACAGCAGCGTCCTTCGCCTCAAGCATCCAGTAGCAGCAGCTTAATTTACTCCAGTAGTACCGAGCTAGCTAGCTAGCTTGTCATGGGGAGGGCAGCGAGACGTGTGCAGGCCTTCGCGCTCGCGGCATTGGCCGTGGCGCTTCTTCTTGCGCTTGGAGTGCCCGCCGAGGCGCGGCTCTTGGAGAAGCAGAACTTGGGCGGCGGAGGTGGCTTCGGTGGTGGCGGAGGGCTCGGTGGTGGTGCTGGGCTCGGCGGAGGTGGCGGTGCGGGTGGTGGATTCGGTGGAGGCCTCGGTCACGGTGGAGGCCTCGGTGGTGGGTTCGGAGGTGGTAAAGGTGGTGGTCTAGGCGGAGGCGGTGGCCTTGGCGGAGGTGGTGGGTTCGGCGGTGGCGGTGGCGCCGGTGGTGGGCTCGGTGGAGGTCTTGGCCATGGCGGTGGCCTTGGAGGCGGGTTTGGAGGCGGGAAAGGCGGCGGCCTTGGTGGCGGTGGAGGCCTCGGTGGTGGCGGTGGCGCCGGTGGTGGGCTCGGTGGAGGTCTTGGCCATGGCGGTGGCCTTGGAGGCGGGTTTGGAGGCGGGAAAGGCGGCGGCCTTGGTGGCGGTGGAGGACTCGGTGGTGGCGGCGGGCTAGGCGGTGGAGCCGGCGGTGGTCTTGGCGGCGGAGCTGGAGGTGGTCTTGGTGGTGGTGCAGGTGGAGGAGGTGGTCTTGGCAGCGGCGGCGGTGGAGGCCTCGGTGGCGGCGGCGGGCTAGGCGGTGGAGCCGGAGGCGGTGGCGGACTGGGAGGAGGTGCCGGTGGTGGTCTGGGTGGTGGTGCCGGTGGAGGCGGCGGGTTTGGTGGTGGTGCCGGCGGCGGCCTCGGCGGTGGAGCCGGTGGAGGGGGCGGACTGGGAGGCGGTGCTGGCGGTGGTCTGGGTGGGGGTGCCGGTGGAGGCGGCGGGTTCGGTGGTGGTGCCGGCGGGGGCCTCGGCGGCGGTGGCGGTGCCGGAGCGGGCGGTGGCTTCGGAGGCGGCAAAGGTGGCGGATTCGGCGGAGGCCTGGGTGGCGGTGGAGGCAGCGGTGGCGGCTTCGGCGGCGGGTTTGGTGCTGGCGGTGGAGCCGGAGGTGGTGGCGGTGGCGGCTTCGGTGGTGGTGCCGGCGGTGGGGGTGGCTTGGGTGGCGGAGGCGGTGGAGGCTTTGGCGGCGGCGGCGGCATCGGTGGGGGGCTCTGAAGTCTGAACTTCGGAAGAAGTATGAAATGGACGTGCGTGCGTGCGTGCATGCATGGTACAGATGAGTCTTTGGTTAAGCTCAGTTAAGCTTGTGTCTAAAGTCAAACCTTGTTCTTCATTATACTACGTACATGTGTGTGTGTTTCCGATTAGTTATTCATGATTTCGTAAAGGAATAATAAAGTCGTTGAGAAGTTAAAGTTTGCAATGATCAATTCTTTGTATGCTCTGATCTTCCAAAATTCGGATGCTCTTATTGTTACGGAGAACTTCGCCAGTGTCTACATACAGTTGCTGCATCTGCTATCTGCGCTGTATGCCTGTATGTAGGTGTGGTACGCTGTGATGCATGACTGTATGTATTTATTAAAAAAAAAAGATCAGCACTAGTATTTAACCTTGCTGGTTGAGATCACCAACAGCCATGAGAATCAAAATTTCCGGAAAATCCTGCAACCACGTTTGCTCCTCGTTTGGCCAGCTCTCATGAGCTACGTACTATTTGCAGCGTCTCAAAGTGTGAGACCTTCGCACTCTGAAACATCCCTTAGAGCAAAGCTAGCAACAGCTTTAAAAGCTGCTGCAAATACCCATGCTGCAAATTTACAGCTTTGCTACAAACATCCTTTCAGACTTTACACTACACTCTAAAAGATTCCCTCACCTACCAGACACTATACGTGCTGCAAATTTAAAACGCCATATAGAGCTTCTGCTAGCTTCCGGTGATGGCGGATTCGCGCGACGAACTGTCTTGAACTGTGGCGACGAACTGTCAGGCGCCGGATCCGCGCAAGCGGCGATCCGCGCTGGCTGCCTGGCGGTGGTGGCGGGCTGGCTCATGGCGGGCGGCCGTGGCGGTGGCGCGGCGGCGGCGGGCGCAAGCCGTGGAAGCGGCGGTCGTGCGCAGGCGGCGCGCTAGCCGGCGGGCTGCTGGGCGCGGCCGCTCCGGCTCGACGCGGTAGTGCATGTTCCGGTGGGGATCCCGGTGGCAGTGGGGATCCAGTGGGGATCCCGGCGGCGGCGGCACGGATCCGGATCCGGTGGCGGCGGCGCGGATCCGGCCTTGACGGCGCGGAACCGGCCTTGGCGGCTGGGTGGCCGGATTTGCTCTGTGCAAGTCCCCCTCCCCCCTTCCTAGTCTTCGCTCGTGTGGCTTGGCGGCGCCGGCGGCGTCTTCGTCCTCCTGGTTCTCGTCACCGTTGCTGCTCCGGGTGGCCCTCCTTCGGTGTTTGATTCCCCCCCATCTTGCGGGAGCCTCGTCGCGTCAAGGCAGTTTGTGAGCGGCGGCTTTGGCGGAGCTCCGGCGGTTGAGGCTCGTCGCTAGTCTTCGGATGTGCTCTTGTTCTACAGCAGCTCGTCTTTGGGTCGGGGGAGTGCTAGGCGAAAGCCTTGTCCAGCTTGCTGGGCCGGTGTTGGCAACGCCTTCTGGCGCCGCTTCTCGTCTTGACGACACTATCGAAGGCCTTCATCGTCCTTGGGGGTGAAAACCCTTGAGCGGCCCGGTGGCGGCGGCGTCCTCTTCGTCGTTCCCTTGCTGAAGGCGCCACGACGATCCTCCGTGTTGCCAGAGTCCGTTGAGCATCCGTTTGTTGTCTCGCTGCGTGGGTGGCGGCTGGGTTGGCTGCGTTGGTCGCCGTTCTTCTTGGCCGACTGTGTGGTGTTGTCGCCTTCGGGCGTGGTGTCCGGCTTAGGCTGGGGTAGTGTTCACACTGCTGTGGGCCCGGTGCTCCTAACCGGGCCGTTGTTACATTTCTCTCCTTCTTTAATGGATTGGCAGAACTCCTGCCCTTAAGTTCAAAAAAAAACATCCGTCTCCAGAAAATGGCAATCTATTGTTTCTTGATTAAACAAAGCAGTGAACCATAGTTTTATTGAATTATATTTCAGGAATAGCAGGATCAGCAGATGTAATATTAATTTTCTTATTCGATCCCTAAAAATTGCATTGCTAGAGCTTGTGATTCAGATCTATGTTTAAACGAACCTTCAACATTGAAGCGAAAAGTAAAACCATGTGTTCCACTTAGCACTAATTGTTAGCCAAGAACTGAACATCCAGAAAACCTAGAAATATGTGTGATCCTCCTTAATTGAATGCAAAAATTTCACCGATAAAGAAGAAGACTATCTGGGCTACCTACGAGATAAAAAGGAAAACTTGCATCCAGCACAAAAAAAATGCTCTTCGATCTGCGGCAGCGAGCAAGGAGACAAGGACGGGGCCGCCGCTCATCTAAGAAGCATCGTTGGCTCCCTACTTCTTGACAAGTTGTTGCCTTGTTGGTAGTGCTCGAGAAAGGAATAGGGCCTCTACCGACGAGGTGGCACACGGGTGTCGGCCCAAGACGCGGCAACCGAGATCGAGGAAGAAGGTGGGGGAGTCGCCGGCAAGATCGGCGAGCAGCGACCATGGTGCTTAGGCTAACGCCACACTAATGCAACCCGTTGGGGAAATCCATAGGTTGAACTCGTATGAAGCCACACTATTTCAACCCAAACCGACCTGAACCACCCGTTTTTAACGAAAATCCAAACCAATCCAACCCGATAGCTTTCAAAACCAGTTTTCAGAGCCTACCCGTACTGAAACCCAAGCCGTTCCCCGTTTCAACCCAACCCATTACCATGTCTACTTGTGCCACATTCAAAGCTTGAAGCCCTAAAGGCAAGCCACACCACTTCAGCATGTTCTGCACTGAGGTAATCATCAATTTTACCACTCGCCGTGCAAACAATATTCCCTTGATCATCTCTCACGACAACTCCCTGTTTTGTGATGAGGCAAGAATGAATCATCAGTATTAAATTTGATATATTCAGATTTGGGGTCTCCTAAGCAGTCCTTGTTTTCTGGTCACCCCCTTGTATTATTTCACCTGAAACCTTTTGCTCTTTCCACGCTTTAGCGCATTCCAAGATTTTTAGCATAATTCATTTTGGGATATAGTTGGTTCATTTTGAGTAAGCTTGTTTTAGAAGAACCACCACATCCATAACAAGGCACAAACCAGCAATCGCTCCTTTTCTTTTAAGACTCCATTTGACCTCAAAGATTTGCAAAGGACACTGACACACATTTTGGTCCTTAAATCCTCCAGTCCCAGGGCTCTCCACACTTCTTTCACCTTTTTGCATTTTAGGAATAGGTGTCCTCCATCTTTGTCCACCCTTGAGCAACAGGGACAAAGAGTATCAATCTACCTCTCCTGTTCAGTTTGCAATTGAGGAGAAGACTATTATACGAGCCATTCTCCACAAGAAAATTTTTTACTTTACAATGAGTATGGAGTTTCCAAAGTTTAACCCATGGAAAGAGTGAGCCCTGAAAGGATCTCTATGGCCTAGAGGAGGGTGAATAGGTATTTTTTATTTCTTTTCAATTATTCTTGATTAAGCAACAAGATTAAGAGTGACCCAATTCTAGATTCTAGTGCCCTATCAAGCGGAAGCAATTTATAACAAAACGCACTAGTAACCTAATTCATCCATTCAAAGCAACTAAGCAATGAATAGCAATTCATGCGAAAAGTATATGCGAAAGTAAACGAGGTGAAAGAGAAGTGACACGATATTTGTTTCACCGAAGTTCGGAATTGCAACTCCTACTCTCCGTTGAGGCTAGCCCTCTCGAGCCACACATCTCACTTACTCCCAGGTAGTTGTTCCGCCAGTCCGGCGAGGTGGACTCCATCACCTATACATCGACTCAAGAGTAGCCACACGCCAAGGCCTACTCCCAAGCCCACTCCTCCAAGAAGAACACCTTCTTCAAGAGTAATAAGCCCGAAATGTCTCGATCATGCCAAATCGAAGGACTTCCATGAAGCTTAGTTTGGGGGAAGGTAAGTGGTTGGTGAAGTAATGGAGGAAAGGCTCAAGAACACCCCTAGGATGAGTAAATGTTGGCACTAGGTGAAATGGAGCAGCAAACCTCATAAATGGCTGCCTACTGAACTCAATTTATACCCCCGGAGAGAAAGTAGTCTTTGGAGCTCGGGAAAACTCCAAAAACTAGCTGTTACGGTACCCGTCGGACCCGGTCCGATGGCCACCGGACCCGGTCTGATGGCTATAACCAAGTCTCAAAACAGCTGGAACACGTACTGTCGGACCCGGTCCGACGGTGGTCGGACCCGGTCCGATGGAGGTGAAAGTGCAGAGAGAGTGAGTGCCGTCGGACCTAGTCCAACGG
Organism: Raddia guianensis; assembly: GCA_036346415.1. Classification (NCBI taxonomy): domain Eukaryota; kingdom Viridiplantae; phylum Streptophyta; class Magnoliopsida; order Poales; family Poaceae; genus Raddia; species Raddia guianensis. The sequence goes on from CM070536.1 coordinate 17,744,201, forward strand.
TGATCGGACCCGGTCCGATGATCACTGAGAATGCAGGGCTAAAGGAATTTTGATCTCACTTTGACTTTTAGGTATTTATTGGATGCTTGTGGACTAAGAAAAGGCTAGGGATTCATGTGACCCCTCTTGAAGCATGGGCAAGAAAAGTAAAAATTTAGCTACTCCTAAACCTACACATGACCTCTTCACTCGCCCGGTCATGCTTAGAACATCTTGAAGCAGCTCCAAGGATCGCCAATGCCTTGCTAGGGTTCCATGAAAGGACCAAGAACTCCCTAGCACTAATCCTTGCGCAAATATCCATGTCATCAATACCACTAAAATGATTAGGGCTCAACGATGCTCACAAGCCCTCCCCTCCAAAGCTTTCTAGCCTGCTGGCCATTCTTAATATCATGAACAACTTGTACATAGTTTTGACAGAGAAATGACCTTTTGGTTCCATGCTCCAGGCCACAAAATCCTATATTTGCTCCTAAATGGGAAGACTTCTCATGATATGAGCTTCCTAATGAGAGAATAAATTGTTTATGAGATTATGATCCCAATTACCCACAATTGGGTCAATAAGTTCATATACTTTTGACAGGATGCACCCCTCTTTGGGAGAAACGTATTTATTTGGTCCGTTCACATGCTTTTGATAGGTTGCACCTCTCTCTTGGGGAAAAAATATCTATTTGGTCCATGAATTTTTGCCCTGGCCATGATTTGATTCCTAAACTTCAAAACCAAACTTAACTGGCCATCAAACTCTCAGGACTGGACACGACTTATCCTTAACTAGATTCTGAGCGGTTTTGTGGATGTGGCAGCGGACATGACTAGTTTTGCTTACGTGAACGATGAGCTGGCTGTCATATCAATGTCGACGTCAATGACCACATTAGCCTTCTCTCTCCTTCTCTCTCGCATTCCCTCCCCCTCGTCTCCCTTATCTCATCTCATCTCCTCTCTCTCTCTCTCTCTCTCTCTCTCTGGCGTGGCGTGAGGCACCCTTGACCACCACAACTTTGACAAGCGAGGAGACCTTGACCTCTTCCTCCAGATTCGCCGGTGACATCCCCTTGCCCCATGGTGTTGCCCACCATCTCTAGTGACGATCATCGCCGCTGGCACAACTCTGCCACTGCCACCATAGCTTGATCTTCGGTAACCTTGGTGGTGTGGGATCCGACGCCTTCCACCCCGTCCTCCTCCTCGGGTGATGGTTGCCTCCGCCTCCTCATCGTCGCATAGCAGCGTCGGCCACCTCCCCTTCCTCCTCTTCCTCCAAGGCTTCGGGTTGGTGGTGCTCCAATCAGAAGAGCACGTCTCTAGAACCCATCATCGCTAGATCTTGCACCAGGAGATGGTGAAAGTGCTTCGTGCGATGACTACTCATGTTCTTCTTCCTCTATGTCCACAATGATCTGTTATGACTACTTCGTCTACGTTGTCATTGTGGTCTGCATCACCATCTACGCTGCAACAATGGGGTCGTCTTAATCCTTTCTCAGTTGCGAGTCCGAGGAGTACTGGTACATATTCTTCATTACCCTAACCGATAGTTCTTTGTCATTCCAACTTACAAATATATTAAAGGGATGTATTAATTTTTTTTATATTTTTCTGTGTCTACAATATATTAGTGTTGCTTGATGTTCATGTTTAATCTATTAGTGTTCATGAATTATGTGTTAATTAAAATAAATCTGAAAGTATTGATTTTAAAATAACCCTCTTTGATTTATTGTTTTACTTTAGTTTTTATTTAGCTTAAAATTTGTTATTTTCTATAAAACATCATTTGTAACATTTTGAAAAAAATTTTAGGCTCTGTATAATTTTTCTAAATATTTTAAAATTATTTTTAAATGATTTATTTAACCTTTCTATATTTTATAAGATTTTTAACTTTTTAACTACGACTAAAACTAACAAAAAAAAGAATCAAAGGGGGGCATACCTCTGTTGCCCTGGTGTCAGAAGATGGACTACCTCTGGTCGTTTGATAATGTGTCTAATTCGTGGCAACAGGTAACGTACAGGAGATCGTCAGCAAGCTGTTATTAGCAGGCTGAAAAGAGACGCAGCACACAGACACACACGGAAGTTCCACTGTTTGTGCATGTTGCGTATTGATGGCAATGGCATCATGGGAAGTCATTGCGTCAAGGTTGATGTGAAGTCCTTGTGTCAAGGCATTGCTGGATGGCACGCACAGGGTCGACACAAAGGTGAAGCACGCTAAAGAAAAGGAAGCGTCGTCGCACTGTTTCCACCCGGAGCTAGACGGCGCCGGTCGCTCCATCGGACGTACCATCACGTAGGAAGCGATCGATCGGCCGTGCGACGTCGGTGCACTCTGCCTTTTCCCAATCCCTGTACTACCTAGCAATATATACATTCAGTGCGGTAGCTGTGTACCGGTACGCCCGTACTCTTGTACGTCGTTTTGGATATCGGAGCGTCGATCTCTAGCTATTCTCTAACACGCACGAAATGTCGGCTCGTTCAGTCGGTCTTGACGCAACAGCTTACCCATCGCGTCGAGGAATATTGTTCGGCGCGCGGCCTCGGCTCGGTGCGTGCCACCGGCCGGCAGACGTGATCTCCTTGGAGACTGGCTCGCTGATCATGTGCTGATCAGCATTGTCGCGAGGCGGCGGCGACGATGAATATCAACAAGCTAGCTACTGCTGCTAGTGCGTCGCCTCGGCCGATCAAGTCATTTCGTCAGAGCAATCGCTGGGAGTGGGAGATTACCGTGTTGTGACCTGCCATGTCCTATATGTCGATCATCTGGCATGAAATGTGGAAATAACTGAGGTCGACGAAGGCGGCGATCGAGAAGCATCGACCATGTGTTGTGTTGCTCGTACGTGTTTGCGCCTGCACACGGTTCTTTTACGGGGGCAAGCAAGAGTACTGATTGGTGATTTTGTGGGTCGCTACCTCGCTGGGAATTGTTGGGTTCTCGTCGGTAACGCAGATTTTTGTCGGTTATATATGTAACCTTCTAGAGATGCTGCGAGCATACAAGAATGTGAAGTAACCAAATTATTTCATGTGTAAAACCTATTGTGGTCTGAACCATTACACATGCATCCACTACAGGAATCGGCAGCACAGTCGACTGCCAGATACAGTGTCGACGGCCACCTCACAGCCGTCGATAAAGTCTCGCTAGTATCGACGGCCAGTTATAAACAGTCGATACACATTGGATACTATCGACGGCCGAAGTATTAGCCGTCGATAGTGATGACGGACAATGTCCGAGGTGACGGCGTCTCCGTAGTATCGACGGCTGACCGTTAGACCGTCGAAACTGTATCCACTGTGTCGACGGCTAATACAAGGCCGTCGACACTGTATTTCATGTAAATACTTTTAATCCTGTTTTTCTTAAATTTATTGTTTTGTTAAGTTTATTTCAAAATTTTTTAGGTTTTTACTGAAATCAATTTAAATGTTACGAATGTCGTGTTGATTAAATGTATGTTGTTATGTTTTTTATTATGTTACCATCGAATAATATACGTCGACATAGCTTTTAAATAATGTTTAAAGATTAAAATTGAATTTTGAAAAGCTAAATATTTAAATTTTTATCGGATGAGGTTATCGATTAGTGTACTAAGCCGTATATAAATTTGGACTTATTAATGAAAAGAAGTTAAATTCAAACGCATCTTTATTGATCATTGAAACGCATAGAATAACAAACGTTTACCCCAAATGTTTCGGAAAGCTTCCATTTATAAAGGAGTTACTGCACGGTGAGCTTTAGTAATTTTGATTTTTTTTGTATGTGTGTAAATTTACGTAGGAAACAGATTGCAATGGTTGGATATTTGAAAATAGTTTATTTTAATTTTTTAAAATTGAAATAGAGTGGTTTGACTGATTAAGCCCTGGGGGATTGCTGCCCTCGAGACTAACAGATTTCTCGACGGCCCTAAGTGAAGCCGTCGAGAAATAGCTGTTACATCGACGGTGGTCAACCAATCCCGTCGGTTCAGATATTCTCGATTGCTTTTCTCCTGGCCGTCGGTACAATCTTCCCCGATGACTGTATCGACGGAATGTATAAAAACCGTCGAAACAGCTGTACAGGTACTGTTTCGACGGCTCCTGGATAGCCGTCGATACTGTGCCGGGACAAGAGTAGTTTCGACGGCTTCTGTGTAGCCGTCGATACTGTGCCGTATTAGAAACCGCGCTATGGCTCGGGACTTGGCAAAAATTGCCAAGTCCCCACTTCGCCGCCTCGTCGCCCGCCGCTTCGACGCGCGCCGCCGCCCGCCGCCACAGACGCGCTCCGTCGCCGCCCGCCGCGCCAGCGCGCCGGGCGCCTCGATCCCGCCGCGCCGTCGCGATCGCCGCCGCACCATGACTGCGCCGCCTCGAGGGGCCCCAGCGCTCTCGACGCGCCGCCGCCGTCGCCGCCGACGCCGCCCAGCGCCGCCCGCCCGCCTGGCCTGCCGGCCGTCCCCGACACGCCGCCACCGCTCTGCCCGACGCTGGCGCTTCACGCCGGCCGACGACGCCGCCACGACGCCGTCGGAAGGGCCGCCGCCACCGCGGCGGAGCTGCTAACGCGCCGCCGTCGGAAAGAACGCCGCCGCCGTCGAAGGGCCGACGCCTCAGACTGCAAGCCGCACCGCCCGTCGGCCGGTGCCTCGAGCCGCCTGTTGCCGCCGCGCCCACCGACACGCGCCATCGTCCCGTTGCCTCCCTGACCTACATCGAGGTATTTCCCGCCTTTTTTTAAATGTTGGTGGTGCAGTGTCGACGGCCACTAATATTCCATCGAGACTAATTGTTTATTAATCATGATTAGCATAAAATAAATAATAAAAAATTTAAAAAATATTTCAATATGTAGTTCAAAATTTAGGGTGTTGTTATCATTTATTAATTTATTTATTATGACTGTTAATGGTGATTTGTAATATTTATCGTGCGATTAGATAGTGTACGTGAATTAGTGAATGTTACCAAGCCGTACGTCACCCGTTCGGAAACGGCACATCTCGTATGAAACACGGACGGTGATTCGTTGTGTTATGTCTGAGATGTGACACGCTTTCGAATTATCGATGGAGCCCTTTTGGGCCTCGGTGGACGACCTACGAATGACCGTTCGAACACACGTCGCGTTGTGGTACCGGAGGGTTCGAGATGAGGTTTTCGACGGCATAACCCTAAGGGGTTCTCCTGTGCATAAAATAAGTGCTTCGGAGTTTATAACGACTCCCTGGCCATCGTTGCACTAGGAGAACCCTTAGGGTTATGCTGCCGAAATCTCGTCTTGAACCCCCGTACTACAACACATAACGATGTCTTCAGCGGTCGATTCAGAGGTGGGTTTAGAAGCCTTCCAAAGCCGAATACAAAACCCTCACGTGCGACGATGGCTTGCAACTCAGATGGAAGAAAACAGGAGTTGGATGTATGAAGGATGGCAACGGAACGGACATCACTCGGACGAATGGTACGACAAGACCGAGATTTTCTTGAATCGTGCTTTTCAGGATGCTCGAAATGATAACACCCTAGTAACTTGTCCGTGTGTTAATTGCGGAAACTGCAAAAAAAGAACCCGCGCTCAGATGGAGATAGACCTGTACACGCATGGCTACAAGGCCGAGTACCGTCGATGGGTCTATCATGGGGAGACTCGGTGGGCGGAGCCACCACCACCGCCACCACCAACAGACGAAGGTTTCGATGAGATTGATCGGGTGAACGATATGATGGATGACTTCGGTCATAATTTTCTAGATGCAGAGCCACCCACAGCTGTGTCTGAGTTCATGGAACTCCTCGAGTCTGCAAAACAACCTCTGCACGATATCACAACGGTGGTTCTTTTATCTGTTGTGGCCCGTATGTTAGCAATTAAGTGCAAATATAATTTTTCTATCAACTGTTTCGATGAGCTCATATCCTTGTGGTCCGATGTCCTTCCTCAAGGTCACAAGTTGCCCCCTAATTGGTACGAGTGTAAGAAACTAATAGGTGGTCTCGGAATGCCATATGAGAAGATACATTATTGTCCAAATCATTGTATGTTATACTATAAAAATCATGCAGCTAAGCTATCTTGTGATAAATGTGGGGAGTCTAGATATGTCGAGGTAGAGGACGATGAAGGAAATAAGAGGCAGACTACTGTGGCGAGGAAAGTGCTTCGTTATTTCCCGTTGACTAAACGTTTAGAACGGTGTTTCATAACCGAAGAGATGGCACAGCAGATGAGGTGGCATAAGGAGGGTAAAAGGACGAAGGGCGACTTGATGGTACATCCGTCAGATAGAGACGCGTGGAAGCACTTCGATCAGAAACATCCAGATTTTGCAGTTGATCCGAGAAATGTGCGCCTAGCTATTGCCACCGATGGGTTCACCCCTTTCAATATGATCGCTGCATCGTATTCCTGTTGGCCTGTGTTCACTATGCCTATGAACCTTCCGCCATCACTTTTAATGAAAGAGGAGTTTATGTTTTTATCACTCATTGTGCCTGGTCCAAAGAATCCGGAAAAGAATCTTGATTTCTTCATGAGACCTTTAGTAGAAGAGTTGAAGGGGTTATGGGAGAATGGAGCAATAACATTTGATAGGAAGACCAATACCAATTTTTTCATGAGGGCTGCCTTTTTGTGGTCTATTCATGATTTCCCGGCTTACGGAATGTTTTCTGGATGGAGTACGCATGGCAAGCTTGCATGTCCTGTTTGTATGGATGACACAAGCGCGTTTCAGTTAACACACGGGGGGAAGGCATGTTGGTTTGACTGTCACCGTGCTTTTCTTAAGTCAGATCATCCTTTTAGGAAACAGAAAAATGCTTTTCGGAAAAATACTATTGTCAAAGGACAAAAACGTGGACGGATGACCATGGCTGCCATCAAAGGTTTGCAATCCGAGTTGGTGGAAGGGAGAAATGGTGTTTACGAGGGTTACGGTGTGTCACACCATTGGACACAAAAGTGTAGTTTGTACTCACTTCCTTATTCAAACGATTTGCTATTACCCCACAATTTTGATGTTATGCATCAAGAAATGAATGTGGCACAAGCAATCTTTGGGAGCAATTTTGACATTCCTGACAAGTCCAAGGATAATGTCAAGGCACGTCTTGATTGCGCTGAAATATGTAATCGACCATCAATGAATATGATAGACGGAAGGTCAAAAAAGCCCAAGGCTCCGTATTGTCTGACAGTCGCACAGAGAAAAGAAGTTCTCGAGTGGTTCGAGAGACAGTTAAAGTTCCCCGACGGGTACGCAGCTAATATTGGCCGTGGTGTCAACAGTGCTCAAGGTAAGATACATGGAATGAAAAGCTACGACTATCACATTTTTATACGTGATCTCATGCCTGTCGTGTTTCGTGGGTATATGCAGAAAGGCGTATGGAAACCCTTCGAATTAAGTTTTTCTATAGAAAACTGTGTGCTAAAGAGATAAAGCGGTCTGAGATGGTTAAGCTCGAAGAGGATATTGTCGTGCTTGTGTGTAAACTTGAGAAGATATATGTTCCTGGGTTTTTAACCCAATGGAGCATCTATTGGTTCATTTGCCTGCCGAAACTAGATTGGGAGGTCCTGTTCAGTACAGGTGGATGTATCCGGTGGAGCGTCGTCTTAAAGGGGTTAGGGCAAACGTTAAAAGCAAGGCTCGTGTTGAAGGTTCCATAGCAGAATCGTATTACATGCAAGAGATAACCAATTTTTCAAACAAATATCTGGCGAGAGAGCACAATGTCAACATCCAATTATCAAGATACAACACAGTTTGCAACGAACCCCAATCTGACCTAAAACTGTTTCATGGGAAAGGCAATCATGTGGGACGAAGTACAAGACGAGAGTTATCCCAAGAAGAAAAATTAGTTGCATTCTTATATGTGTTCGACAATATGGAAGAAGTGGGGGACATGCAGAATCAATTTATACAAAGAGAATGGATAGGGTTGAATGACCCTAATTCGGAGGAAAGAACTCAATTGATGAAGGAGGGTGCTAGTCCTGGACGTCCTAACTTCCTCGTTTGGTTTTGGAAATATGTAAGTTTGATAATTTTAATAACTTCATAACCTTTGTAACACATCATTGTTTAACTTTTATTTTTTGTATAAAATAGTGCACGACTCATTCAAGTGTACACAACGATCTACGTATTTTATCGCGTGGACCCAGATCAAGCGTAAAGGTGCACGGAATTTATGATGTCAATGGGTTTCATTTCAGATCGGCATCTCACGAAAGAACAAAACCTAATTTAAAATCAATCAACAGTTGTGTACTGTGTTACGGGAAAGATGGTATGGAGTACTATGGTATTATAGAGGAAATAATTGAACTAGTATTCGAAGGAAGTAAGGAACTATCGGTTGTTCTCTTTCGTTGCATTTGGTTTGATCCTTTTAAAGGGGTTAGACGTCGACCTGAGTTAGGTTTGGTGGAGGTTAATCACACGTCAAGATTACAAGGATATGATCCGTTCATACTACCCAACCAGGCGGAGCAAGTGTACTATCTGTCTTATCCATGTCGCAAAGCTATGAAAGGTAGTACTAAACGCCACGAGGAAGATCTTCGGTCATGGTGGGTTGTGTTCAAAGTTCGATGACCTGGAAGGTTGGTTACACCGACGTTCGATGATTACCATCAACCAACACAAGAGCAACGTTTGAATGGGAATGTTGTGATTGATGTTGATAATGGACTAGATGACCTAGTAGCCACAATAGATGACGATGTGACTGAAGAAATAAATCTACCTAATTAGCAAGCACAAGAAGCACCGCAACCACAACAAGCACCGCAAGCACAACAAGATGATGATCCCCTCGATGTAGATGATACATATTTCTAATTCAATGGTATTCCTAATGGTTAATATTTTTGTTTTAATTTTGTTTTGTATTTTTAATAATATGTGGACTAACATTTACTTTTAAATGCAGTATGCCACGACGACAGTTTAGGAGGAGTGCCTCGCAGGACGAGGAGGACGACCGTGATCTCGAGGAGGGCCAGGAGGGCACTCCAGAGTCTGGACACGAGGGTACGCCAGATCAGGATGATCTGGCACTTACACAGGAGTCTGGGGCCGGAGAGGGCTTTAGCCAGGCTGGGAGCTCTCAGGGCGGTAGAAGCAGGGCACAACAAGTTGCCCAAAGGCGGAGACACATGATCATCGGCGCATTGTCATTGAGCCGAGATGGCGATAGGTAATTTCAAAGATCTTATTGTAATTCTTTAATTCACTGTCAATTAAATTAACTAACTCTCTTTTGTTCTTTATAGCAACTTTTCCAATGTCCACCACAATAAATACAATACCCAGCCAGGTAACGCATTAGGCATCCTCATCCGCCAGTACTACCCTGGTATGGTCGGTGAGGAGGGGGCACATCATCCCGCTTATTCTTGGGATGACTACAAGGTGGCGCCACACTGTGATAGCTCCGCCGCCGAGCAGATAAGACGAGAGTTCTGGGTGCGTGATAACTTTTCTATTTTCCATCTGTGTCAGCACCATCACCGCTTACTCTTGTTTCATTTGTTTTCAGCTTAGGTACCGAGCAGCATAAAGCATGCTGAATGCTTTCGAGAGTATCTTGCGAGTTCGACCGGACTGGGTGTCGAACGCCCCGGATGCCTGGGAGGCCCTGTCGCAGCACTGGGCCAGTAAGGCGTTCATGGAAAAGTCCATAAAGGCCAAGAAGAATCGGGCAGCTATGACGAGCAAGACTACAACAGGAAAGTCGTCCTTCGCACAGCTGAGGAAAAGGATGGTAATGTACCCTTTGCTATTTTGAACTTCACTTTTCGTGATCACAAATATGTCAACACTCCTTGTATGATGCAGGGCGCCACGACCGGGCAGGTTCCGTCTTGGTTGTCAGTGTTCCGGAGGGGGCACACCTCCTAGAACAAAGATGGCTCATTTGGGCCGTGGATCGTGGTAGTGTCTGTGAGAGAGATGCGTACTAAATCATCAACTTCAAATTCTTACACATTAATATGATCTTATTCATCTTCAATTCAATGCAGCACGCTACAAAGAGGCTTCGTTGAGAAGCATGGACAAGATAAGGACCCGGAGGAGGAGCCACTTGACCCAAAGTAGTCATACACGGGCTATGGGTGGGAAGGCCCATGGGAGACTAAGCGCTCGGACGGGACCACCTCGGGTAGCATATTGTCTTATTTATGTCTGAGTTAGCTTAGGTGATATTTTCAAAAGGTGACACCGCTTTTTGCAGGTCGGAGGATTACATGCGGAGGTGCGAGCCCAGCTCATAAGCGGAGAGCCGACTTCGCCTTGAGGCCCGGATTGAGAGGAGAGGCGCGGGAGAGGAGGAGAAGGACCGGAGAGGCGGCGGGAGAGGAGGAGAGGGACCGGAGATGGAGGAGAATAGGCGGTGATCAGGCGATGAGGGACGACTGAGGACCCACGAGGAAGCAAGGCAGAGGGGAGGCGGAAATGGCGAGGCGTGGCGGAGTTCGACGAGGTTCGCCTATCTGGAGTCTCTCTCGATTGGCGGGGTAATGTTCTTAAACCTCTACTATCCATTCTCATGTCGTTTATTGCAATTAAATGCATAAGTAAGTCGTAAATAAATTTTTAGGTTGGTCCGAGTGGTACATTGGTGGTTCGGTCTTCTATGGGGTCCGCCACCGTGTCGAGGTGGATATGGGACACCGGCTCCTATATGACCTCTTGGCGCGCACTGCCGCACCAGGTGACTCGTGGGCCCACCTCGCCTACAGGGTGACTTGCCGTATGTGACATCGACGGTAAGTTATTAACTTATATTAATTCATGTTGCAAATCGTTTATAAATCTTGTAAACCGTTTATATGTGCTATATATGCGGGGTTCGGTTCAGTGACTATCGGTGAACTTCACGGCCGGAGGAGGAGACACATCGGCGAGCAGGAGGGTCCCTTTGGGTTACGGACCTCTTCGCGAGTGCCCGCGATGTTTACCCAGCCAACCAATCCACCGCTGCCTAGCGAACCGCGGCCGAGCGATCCGGATCAATAGATTGCTAAGTATATTGCATTTAGTTTCAAACTCAAACTTGGATGTGATATGTGATGAATTTGAATGTGTTTTATATGTGCTGATGAATTTGGATGTGTTTTGTATGTCTGGATGAATTTGGATGTGTTTTGTATGTGTGGATGAATTTAGATGTGTGAGATATATGATGCGGATGAATTTGTATGTGTGATATATGTGTTTTTCATGAATTGTGGTCGCTTTTATGCGACGAGGGGGTTTATGTGTATATTGGGGTATTTGGGTTTTGCGAGTGCGGTGCGGTGGGCTCTTGAGGAAGCATGCACCGCAAAAAATTGTGTTTTTTCTGCTTTTCAAATTTATTTTTTTTCCTGTTCTGTTGTTTTCTCGATGGCTATACATGCGCCGTCGAAACATCGCCTCGGAGGACAGTGTCGACGGCCCAAAGTATACCGTCGATACACTCGTGCTGATAGCAGTATCGACGGCCTACATTAGCCGTCGATACAGCTCGACCGTGCCACGTCACCGCACACCTGCCACAGGTGGGACCCACATTAGTAGTATCGACGACTATATTCGGCCGTCGATACTAGGTCGCCCGGACGGGAGACGCCGTCTTGGCTACGTGTCTCGACTGCTACAGAGTTAGCCGTCGACACTAAGTTTATCGACGGTTAGGCCGTCGAGACTGCTTCTCTCTCTCGACGACGTTGCCTCGACGGCTTTGTTTCGACGGCTGGCCGTCGATACTAATATATCTCGACGGTTTTTGTAATTTTATCGACGGCTTAAACCGTCGAGAGTGTTGCAGTCTCCTGTAGTGATCAGTCTGCAGCGAAGGGTTTCTCGTGCGGAGATATCTGACGATGCCCCAATCAGGCCAATCAAGATTGTAAATATGGATGGAAGGAATGCTACCAGCTAGTTCTAATATACAGTTTCGTTACTTTGGACCCAACCTAGCTAGTTTTAATCCACTTTCGACAGTGGGCTGGGGCACTAGGCTATTTCAATATCTAAACAAGCTGAGTTCAACAAATAATCTAGCTAAGATAAAATTAGTTGAATGTTAAACTAAACTCCGAAATTGTCGACTTCTAGCTAGGACCTCATGGCCCCGAGGATCAAACCGCAAAGATTTATAGAGAGGGGTGAGCAGACCGTTAGGACCCTATGGGTTCGAACTTGCTGCGCAACGACAGGAGGGAGAGCGTGGTTGCTGCAAGACGAGGCTTTTTAGGCTGGTTCAGGCCTCTTGAGGGAGATAACAACCCTACTCCAGTGGTTCTTTGCTTGGTGGATCAAAGGAATACGAAGGAAACCGGCTAGGATTGCCGCTAGTGAAGGACCCCGGCGACCACCGGGAACGCTACTTCCTACCTCTAACTACGATGCACTAGAGACTCGCTACTTCTAACCTGGCTAAGTCCGTATGCTGGTCTTCCTCTAATAGATCCCCTTTCCCTTTGCTGAATGTCCATGAGCCCAACAGAAGACTAGTTCAATCAACCAAGTTGTCAAACTTGGGTTTTGTTCTTTTCAGCGTTACGTACCGTTGCGTATTATTGTATCAAATTTTGTTATTTTTATATTGCCTATATATTGTGATAATTTGTAACATTTTTTTATGGCTTTTAGTAGTATTTTCAAAGATTTTAAACTATTTTTAATTTTTAGAACTTTTTTCGAGCGCTCTCAAATTTACTACGGCCAACAAAACAATACAACGAAAAGAACAATGCCTCGCTCCTTATCATTAGCGAATCCAGAAAGAAACATCTCACGTTCGGAAGGCAATTCCATCGCTGCTACCTAGCCTGTCTGCCTTGCTTTGATTTGGACCGGCGATATTTCCCGATGGAACAACGCACGTCCCTCGCTAGGATTCTGTGGCTCCAGTGCTCCACCGATCATGTATGCGTGCCATCGGCCCAAGTCGCCGCGGCATGTGCGCGGTTAGTTGCGGCGGCAACCCCACATAAATGCGGCAGCGGCCGAGCGGGCAGCAGCGCATCCATCGGCCCATCGGCCGAGCTCCGCCCGATCCGTCGACGTACGTGCTGGCACACGCGCGCCTGGTGGCAGCGCCGCGCCAGGGCCGCACCGTCCTCCCACCGGTCAAATCGGCGGGCGAGACTTCGGCGGCCACCCGCTGTGCGGTGGCCCCCCAACTCCCTAGCTCGTCCCAGCCCTCACTGCCTGCCTCTCACTGATGAGTCACTGGCTGGCCTGCAGACATGCACGCTGTCACAGTGAGGCGCGCGCGCAACCACCTGCATTCACTAGGCTTCACTCTGCTTCCGCTATATAAGCAGCAACGAGGTTGCTGATCCTTCCAGCTCCAAAGCAGCAGCTCCCCCCCTGCTAGTTCACTTTAGCTGGTTGGTGATCTCTTCTAGCTTAGCTAGCTCGGGTGCCATATATGGGGAGGGCGCCGAGGTGTGTGTGGAACCTGGCGCTCGCGGTGTTGGCCGTGGCGTTGGTCCTTGCTCGGGCTACCGATGCACGGCTCTTGGAGAAGCAGGGTTTGGGTGTTGGACTCGGTGGCGGCGGTGGTGTTGGTGTTGGGCTTGGTGGGGGTGCGGGTGGTGGAGGCGACCTAGGCGGTGGTGAAGGTGGAGGTGGAGGGCTTGGTGGTGGATACGGTGGTGGTGCCGGTGGGGGTGGGGTGGAGGTCTTGGTGGTGGTGCAGGTGGTGGCGTAGGCGGAGGAAGTGGGTATGGTGGTGGAGCCGGTGGTGGTGCTGGCTGAGGTGGAGGACTAGGTGGTGGTGCTGGTGGAGGTCTCGGTGGTGGTTCTGGTGGGGGAGCAGGAGCTGGCGGTGGCTATGGAGGAGGAGCTGGTGGTGGTCACGGTGGTGGCATAGGCGGAGGTGGACTTGGTGGTGGTGGTGGTGCTGGTGGGGGAGCGGGAGCTGGCGGGGGCTATGGAGGAGGAGTTGGCGGTGGTACTGGTGGAGGTGCAGGAGCTGGTGGAGGTGGTGGTCATGGTGGTGGTGTAGGCGGAGGAGGTGGGCTTGGTGGTGGCGGTGGCTCGGGTGGAGGACTAGGTGGGGGTGCCGGTGGGGGAGCAGGAGCTGGCAGTGGTTATGGAGGAGGAGCTGGTGGTGGTCACGGTGGTGGCATAGGCGGAGGAGGTGGGCTTGGTGGTGGTGCGGGTGGAGGACTAGGCGGCGGTGCTGGTGGGGGAGCGGGAGCTGGCGGGGGCTATGGAGGAGGAGCTGGCGGTGGTGCCGGTGGAGGTGCAGGAGCTGGTGAAGGTGGTGGTCACGGTGGCGGCGTAGGTGGAGGAGGTGGGCTTGGTAGTGGTGGTGGTGGTGGTGCAGGTGGAGGACTAGGTGGTGGTGCCGGTGGGGGAGCGGGAGCTGGTGGTGGCTATGGAGGAGGAGCTGGCGATGGTGCTGGTGGAGGTGCAGGAGCTGGTGGGGGCTACGGAGGAGGATCTGGAGGTGGTGCTGGTGGGGGCTACGGTGGAGGAGCTGGAGTTGGAGCTGGAGGTGGCTATGGTGGAGGAGCTGGGGGTGGTGCAGGTGGTGGCTATGGTGGAGGCGCTGGTGGTGGTTATGGCGGCGGTATTGGTGGTGGAGGTGGATCGGGTGGTGGTATTGGTGGTGGCGGCATCGGTGGTGGCATTTGAAGGGGTACTATATTCATATAACTGTTCTACGTACAATACACAAACATATAAACTTCAATAACATGTATAGCATGGCTATAGTTTTGTGCTTGGTGGGCGCGTAAATGTGTATTGTAGTGAAAGCAAAAAACGACTCAGACGTTTTTACGTTGTAATGTGAGTAGGATGCTGAGGTGTGATAATCATATTCAATATCATATATGTATACTACTTTTATTGAATAATGTGGATGCTGTTACTTGGATATCCAATGTTCGAATAGCTAATTTTAACTAGCATTAATTTTCTACTCCAAACTCTATAGCGAAAACAGGTAAATCGTCGGCTATAGGTTTATAGCCACATTGTATTTACCTTGCGGCCAAGAGGCGAAATTGTGATTTAAACCCTTCACTTCCATTTTATATTGACTTCCCCAAAATAAACAGGTTACAACAAAGCTATATTAGTACACGAAATTTCCCTGTTGAAAAAAATTGAAGCACTAGGGGGTTCAGACGTAGTGAGCATAGAGCCCTACTGGTCTGGTATGAGATGTTTTGAGCTTATGATACGCATATTTAAAACGAGCAAGGTGTCCCATGCAATACACGGCTAGAACTTGTATTTGACATGAATTCCTTTTAAATTCCTTTTAATTTATTATTTTAGTTTTAATTTTAATCAAAGCCATTATAATTTAGACCCATGCACAATAATCGACGGTGTAGATCTTTCTTTTTTTCCTCCAATTAATTTGAGATTTTATACTATTTTATGATTAACGTGGTGACTCAGTTTAACTCAACTTTAATACGACTAGCATGTTGACCTGAGCAATTATTTTAGTCGTTCGATCAACGATGGGACCAAATTATCACGGTCTAAATTAATCAAAGAAATTCTCACATAAATGAAGAAAAAAATAAAAGATCCATGCGGTTTAGATTAAAAAAATATTACAAATTCAGATTTAATACTAAATCTGATATAATATATTAGAGATAAACTCTAAATCCGACCTAATGTAATAGTAGAGATTATAAGTTAGAGATAAACTCTGTATGACAAAACAAATCTAGCCGTGCAAACGCGCGAGACACCTCGCTTTTTCTCAAAGAACAAAACACCTGAGATCGAATCAAAATTAGGAACTAGCCTCCCCCTTTTCTACTGGCCCGAAGGCCCTGAACACATATAGTGGTGGGCCGGACCTGGCACATATTCACCGCGCAAGATAGAACGAAATTTCTAAGGGCCTAGCTACGTAACAGCGCACTTCAACATTCTTTATGAATTTTTCCGTTACTTCAATGCAAAGTTGTTGCTCCCTCCGTTTTTTTTTTATTTGACGCCTTTGACTTTTGGTACGTCTTTGATCATTCGTCTTATTCAAAAAATTTATGCAAAGATATAAAAAAAAATAAGACATATTTAAAGTATCTCTATTGATAAAACAAATCACAACAAAATAAATAATATTTACAAAAATAATTTGAATAAGACGAATGGTCAAAGGCGTGTCAAAAAGTCAAAGGCGTCAAATAAAAAAAAACGGAGGTAGTAGCATGGAAAAATGTGTCAATTCTCTACAGCTTTGATACACTATAATTAAATTTATCATTAACAAAACGGTTTTGCTAGAAATCAGTTGCCTGAGATTTAATTAGCCATGATCGATTTGGACATACCTTATCCGGCAGACTTCTTCCTCTCTCCGGCGGCCCACCTTCCTCCTTCCTTTCAGTGAGCCTTGCCTTGGGTTAGGGTTGGGTTAGGGAACATTTGGGTTTCTCGGTTGTAGAGGAGGTCGAGGAGGCGGGCCGGCGGTGGGAGGGCTTGTCGAGGCGGCGGACAGCAGATGGGAGGGCTTGTCGGGAGGTGGCGATGGCGCCGCCGAGCCGAGGGGCGGCGGCGGGTGGGCAGCGGTGGAGGGGACCACGCTGTCCCGTCCGTTAGGGTGGGCGGGTGGCACCAGCAGCGAGGCGAGGCGGGCGGCAGCGGCGCCGGGGTGGTGGTGGTGGGCGGCGGGAGGTGGTGGAGGCTCATGAGGCGGACGCGGCTGAGGGATTCAGTGGCGCTCGGTGGCGAGGGGGAGGCGGAGCGAGGCCAGGCTTGATGGTGGCAGCCATGGCGCGGCAGAGGCGGGAGGAGGAGGAGGAGGAGGCGGGCGATTGGGAGGAGGAGGTCGAGGCGGTGGAGGGAGGAGAAGGGAAAGTAAGAGAGAGAGTGGGCGCGGGTTGATCTGGACCGTTGGATTGAGATCCAACGGTCCAGAAAATCGACTGAAGGATAAAAAAAACAGGCAACTGTGCAATAGCCGGTACCTTAACAAAAAATATCTCAAAATAACGAAAAAAAGAGAGGCTCGTATTGGTCTGGCCCACATAGCTTAGCGGACCAAACCTATCCCAGCCTAGAGCTATGATGGACCAACTGCCCATTGCAACTTTTAGTCTGGCCCTCAATAGGCCATGGTCCATATTCTAATGTTTTAGATCAAAATTTGCTAAATTTTTTTTTTGATCAACAGGCAGTACTGCCATCTATTAATCAAAAGAGTAGGAGTTTATAAAATCAGGGGTTTAAAGGCCCTCCCCCAGAGAGCAAACAAAATTAAGAGATTATAAAATGGGCCTCTGCGGTCACCCATAGCCGCAGGTCATCGATAAGATGTTGTAGAAATAAAGCACGCGGTCTTTTAGCTAAGCAGAACAGACGGTTTTTGTGTTCGAGTCAAAGGTGCCAAATGGTGCCGACGATGATGGAGAGGGTGGCACGAGGGTTGGTAACCTAGAGGATGTCTTCGTCCCACCACTGAGGTAGGCTTGAGCACCCACACCAACGCGACGGGTCTAGGGAGGGGGCTTCAAGCGAGTTCGCTGGGCGTATCCAGATGAAGGCGTCGTACTCACAATCCAGAAAGAGGTGCTCCGGGGTCTCTATGTTGCACAAACAGAGAGGGCAAAAGTAAGCATTACGCAGCTGCCTACGCAGCAACACATCAGTTGTCCATACCCTCTTGCGGAGGAGGAGCCAAATGAAGAATTTGCATTTAGAAGGGTCCCAAGCTTCCAAACGCGACAAAGCGAGGGCACGGGGCAGCGCCCGACAAACAACAAGCTGTAAGCCGATATGACTAAGAAAGCACCGTCCTCTTCATGTAATGCCAACGTGATTTGAGCGAGACGGCTCAGTAGTTTGACTAGCTCCGGTACCATGGAGGGTGTCATGTTGCGTCTAAGGTCGATCAACCAATTGTTGTTTGCAAGAACATCCTTGACAGATCTGCCTTTTCTGGTAGAGGCTGCAAAAAGCTAGGGAGCTAACCCCCTAAGCGGTCCTCCCAAAAGGACAAGGAGGTACCGTTGCGAAGAGTGGCTGAGTATCCCATGTGAAGAAGGGCAGTGTCAATTCCAGGGGGTCTAAAGACCCCACCCAGGCTCTCGAGGGAAACATCTTGATGAACCACAACCAGTGCAGACAAAGGGCTCGCCCAAAACGGGTCATGTCAAGGACCCTAAGGCCTCCAAGTGCGGGTAAGGAGCACATAGAGTCCTAACTGACCCGACAGGGGGTCCCCGGAGTAGAATTGAAGAACCGCTCCAGAGCTAGGTCCTTCCGATTTTGTCGATCTTCTTGATGACTGAGGTGGGGGGCCTGATGACAGACATAATGTAAGTTGGAAGGGCTGATAGGACTGTCTTTAGCAGGGTTAGCCTCCCCACTTGGACATAAGAGGGCCTCACCAACCAGGGTGCCGACTGGAAATTTTGTTGATGAGAGGCTGGAAGTAGACCTGTTCAAACCCCGGGCCGGGCCAGGCGGGAACTGAAAAGCCCGTCCCGAAAAACCAGTTCGAGCCCGGCCCGGCCGGGCGTCGGGCTCGAAGCGGCCCGAGCCGCCCAAGCCAGCGCCGGCCAGTGCAAGGGCTAAATCGGCGGAATCCGGGCCGGCCCGCAAGCCAAGACTTTGAAGCAGGCCCGAGCCGCCCGATCCGGTCGGGCGGGCGGCCGGTTTCCGTGAACAGGTCTAGCTGGAAGTGGACGTGGCGCAAGCGCTTAATGGAGAGGGGGATGCCCAAGTACTTCAGTGGAAAGGCGCCTTTTCGGCGAGGAGGTATTGTAGGATGTTGTCGAGGTTCAGGTTGTCGCATCTGATGGGGACAACCTAGTACTTGGAAAAGTTAGTCCAGAGGCCGGAGATGTGGCCGAACTCCTAGAGGATGAGGGCCAATATGGAAACCTTGGTTTGCACAAGGTTAACGAAGATGGCGGCGTCATCCGTGAAGTGGGAGACTCGGCAGCTGGCTTGGATGCCACGGACCGGGGATATGGCTCCCTCTTCGGTTGCTCGCTGAAGGAGGCTATGAGCGGCTCAATAGAGAGGTCGAACAACGGGAGGGAGAGGGAGTCCCCCTGTCGCAGGCCTTTCGCATGGTAGATGGTGTCAGTAGGGAAGCCGTTGAGAAGGACCTTCGATGAAGATGTAGCGAGCGAAAGCGAGATTCAGTCCCGCCAGCGGGTCCCAAAGCCGTGCATATGAAGGTTATCCAGTAAGTAGGCCCAAGAGACCAAGTCAAATTTGATAAAATTGATCGATACGCATAAACTCGAACACAAAAACCTATCAATACCTCTCGAGTCTTCATATTATCTCACATTATCTCTAGACTCAAGCTTCAACCTGAGTGTGACAGGGAAGGTTTGCCTAGGCTCACTGTTTGTAGCTCTAGTCATGTGAATTGACGTGCCATGCATACGTGGTATCACCGCATGCGTGACTTTCCTATGATCGCATGAATTAATGTCTCTTACACCCTTTCTAACCTTCTCAAATTTTTTTTGTAAATCGATGGTTGAGATATAGAAGGTCCTCTGGCTATATCTTTATCTTTACCTAATAATAAAGAGAATAGAGTTTTCACCTTAAATGCATAAATCGCTCTCAAAGACTGTCGGATCGCCTTGTGGCTGGATCCAACGCTTTGTCTGCAGCGATTTTGTAGGAAAACCCTCGGATTTTACGTGAATCAACCCGCCATGCACGCAGCCTCCGCTTGCGCGACGCGTGAAACCCTAGCGGCGCGCCCTCTCTCTGCCGCCCGGTAGCGCATGTCCTCCTCCTCTTTCTCTCCTCCACCGCTGCCCTCCTCTCCTCCTCCCTCCACCATCTCCTCGCCGGCCCGCGCCTGGCGACCCCACCAGACTGCGTCGCCACCGCCTCCTCCTCCACCTCTCCGCCGCAGACCTCGGCAAAGACGCTACTCGTCGCGTCGCTGCTGCTCGTGCTCTCTGACGCCGTCTCGAGGCCGCCGCCATCTCCTGCTAGTCTTCATCACCTTCGCGGGGCTTCACATCGCCGGCGTCGACACCGTGCGCTGTGGCGTTCTCCCCGCCACTCGCCGGCGGCGGCGCTGACACTGGCCGTCTTCCGTGGCTGCGCCGACCGCCGCGTCGTGGTCACCGCGACACCGACCGTCATGGTGGGGGAGTTCGTCCGCAAGTTCCTCGGCGCCGAGGTCGCTGGCACCGAGCTCGAGACCTGCGCCTCCGGCCGCAGCTTCACCGGCCGCATCAAGGCCGTCCTCGTCGGGGAGAAGAATGCCCAAGGTAACCCTCCCCTCCCTCTCCACCGGCGGGCGCGCCGCAGGTGAGGTGGGTAGGTAAGGCGTTGAGCCGACCCCGTCCTCTCTCCGGCGGATGGTGCCCCGATCTCACGCGTTTGGGGGTCGATTGGTGGTAGGTCGCTGCTCTCGCCTGTCTTTGGGGTTCAGTGGAAGTATTGAACATGCTGTATAGGTTTTATCAGACTGCGATGGTCTCTCTCTCTCTCTCTCTCTCTCTCTCTCTCAGTTTCAAAGTAAAAAGTCATCGTTATCTTTATTTACTAACATGATTTCAGTTGATTTGTTTGGCTCAATGATTTTATTTCTAGAACTGGTAATGATATTTACTTTTGCTTGTCTCTGCAATGCTTCAGGTTTTCATATCATTGCAGTTGCTTTGTAAGGGAATGTAAATTTATGAAATTGCACCTCAATAGGCTTGAAAGTGCATTGTATTACACAAAGACTAATTGAGTTTGGCTGTTAGTTCACATTAATGGAATTGGGATATGGTAGAGACATGGAGATATTGCTCTTTGCATATTTCCATCTTGATTTTAGTGTGATCATTACCAAGCCTTTTAGAGTTCTTTGTAAAATGTTACGAGATGGACTTAACATCTTGATCTTCAGTGCATGTCATTATGTAATTTTTTTTCTTGTTTTACCAAATGTATGGCTTGTTTTGTTCAATTGCTTGTAGCACTAATTTTTTAGCCATGAAGCAGGGTCATTTGGATGTTGAGTTGGTTAGAGTCCGGAAGCTTTTATTGATGTTCAGAATTCTTTTGAATTTCCAGTCCCTAATTGAAGAAAGAACAAATTGTAGTTTTTTATATTGGAGAAAAGAGATGCTTGCTACTTGGTTATCTATGAATATTGGAGAAAAGAGATGCTTGCTACTTGGTTATCTATGGTATACAGAGATGCTTGCAAGTTGTCTTGGCTACAGTAAGCATTTAAAATAATCATGAAATCTCATAATGTTCTTGCAACCATATGCTTTTACTACATCAATAAACGGTGGTTATTGCTATCATGACAATAACAAAATTGGTAGCTGCACATAAGGTTGTATCAAACATCAAAGTTTTTTCACTTGTTCAACATTTCTGAGATGTCTCAGTTACCGATTTTTTTCCCTTATATTTAACTATTTTTGAGGTGACGGGAACATCATTGATGCATTTTCTGATGGAATCTTGCTTCTTAGACATGGGAATGTGGGAACAGCTACTCTTCAGTGTTATGAGGGTGAAATTGAGGATGCTCGAGAGCGGTGTGGACCAAAATTTAAATCTGCCTTCTTTGTGTTAGAATTTCGTTTTGATTAAGAACCAAATTAAGGCCTGTTTCAGTCTTACCCTATAATAGTAGTTAGCCACCTGCATGCGTACACGGTACATCACAGCCCCCTTCAAAATGGTCAGTACGGACTGCTATGTTTAAATAAGATTGCTAACAAGTGCATTTGCGTAACATCTGAGATACTTGAGAATCGGATTCTGAGGTGTCTTGGAATTAGTCGTTTCATGACTATTTCTACTTTTCACAGTTTCTTTATGGATGGTATCATTAAAGGGTACTAACTCTGAATTTTATTATCCTTTTTCACAGGAGGTTGTTGCTCCTTTGTGTAGAGATATTGAGACAGATCTCCGACTTCATGTTCATTCCACTCATTTGAAAGGAACGGTCTTTGTGAACCAAACAAAGGTTATGAACGCATGTTATGAATGGAGTAGCTCTCACTTCTCATTTTGTTTTCTGATGCTGACATTATCATTATCTGTACCAACAATATTGACCAGACTGGGGTTCGTAACCTTTCATGGTAACCTTTCAAGTCTATTGATGTTAAATTGCTTGTAGAGAACCATTTGAATTCTGCGTTCTACATAACGAATAACGAACTTGCTTAAAATATTGATGTTTTAGTTTTATGATGGATTACTTTTGATACAATGAATCACAAATTAACATGTACTTCAATCAATTTTTTGAATGATCTTTTTTTAGCGAACAATTTTTGAATGAACTGGTGTGTGAAGATTTTTATTTCTTCCGTTGCAACGCACGGATATTTTTGCTAGTTTATTATTATACTCGGTCTCTCATTGTAATATATCATGACAATTGTCCATTTGTTGGTGATCTGTAAGGAAAATTCATGTCATCTGTGGACCGGAAATATTAGTGCAACAGCTCGGCTTGAGGTTCGTGGACCCGTCGTGTGCAAGTAGGAGTCAAACCAAACAAGCCGGAGCAGCTCGCGAACCCCTTGTGGTGGATACAATAGGGGAATTCCAAGTTCCAACCCCTGCCCTCGGAATTGAAAATCGTCTAGGAAGCTTGGACGATGTAGCGGTAGCTACTCGCGCGTTGCAGTGCTGCGTGTATGTGGTTCAGCGGACGGCGTCTTCTCTGAGCGTTTTTGTAACCAACTTACCTCGCCTAGGGCCAGCAGTGTGCATTATACGCATCAAATGCAACTACGGACTATTGTTAGAAGTACAACCAATGGACGCATCAAACACAGCCAAGGAGTACTGATCAGTGAATGCAATCTCTGCGATATTCAGGGCGCTCTGCACTAGTGCATTTCTGATTTCCTCATTTCCAGGAGAAGTAAATAAAATTGCGTACAGCAGATCTGTGGTGGGAGACTTTCAGGTGGCGTTCCTGGTCCTAGGCACCCACGATCGAAGGCAGTCCATCGCAACTTCGCAAGAATCAAGGGTGTCACGGCACGGATCCGTGTCCTTTTTAACGTGATATTGTGCCACCTTTCTCCGGTGCCAAAAAGCCCACGACATGGGGGGTTGATGAAGGCTCGAGGAATAAGCAGCCGTTCATCAATGAACGTACGCCGGACGCAAAACGCATTAAAATGTTCATGCGAAAGCAGTGCGTGCGCGAGCCTTTTAGATGCTGCCGCAACAACCATAGCAGCTCTGATCACACGATCTTTTCTCCTCTTGTTTGCCTAGCTACCTGCCTACCTTCTCCTCTCCTCTGTTTCCAGCCAGTGAGCTGATCGACAATTCATCAAGCCGCCATTCAAGCCTCTTCTTCCCGCGTGGCGTGAGCTGTAAGACTCGTGCTCGTACCTGTATTATCGGCGGCGTACCTCCCGTGCTTAATGAAAGCCCTTTTCAATGTCCCCGTCCATTGTCTCCGGCTCTCCATTATGTCATTCTGCTTCTGCATGATGCACTGATCTCACCCGCTAGCACTGTGTCAGTGTGTCTAATATTCTCACGTTTATATAAACAAGCAGGCGACGTGCGCCTGTCTTCACTCACCATCATGTCATCCTCCTTCTCTAGCTGATTAACACTGTGCTGCTGCAGACTGCATGCATTGATATCTGGCTCGATCACTAGCTTGGTAGTATTCTTTTCGTTTCCCCGGTGTGACATGGTCACATCTCATCAATGAGCACCTCGCACGAGTGGCGATCCGGAATGGCGCCTCGCTTTGCTCTGCTGGCGTGCTGCCTCGCCGTGATCGCCGGCGGTGCTCGCGCCGCGGGCGAAGACAACCTCCCGGCCGCCTTCGTCTTCGGCGACTCGCTCGTCGACGCAGGCAATAACAACTACATCTTCTCCCTGTCGAAGGCCAATTACCCACCGAACGGCATTGATTTCGCCGGCGGCCAAGCCACCGGCCGGTACACCAACGGCCGGACCATCATCGACATACTAGGTGACACAGGCGCATCTGGTTTTCTTCTTGAGCTGAACTTTACTGTTACATTGCCATTTCTTGTGTGCCTCTTGAAAGAATTTCCGTGCGTGTGTTGATCCAGCGCAGATTGAATGGCCATTCCTGATTTCCTGTAGCTTATAAACTCTGGTGTTTCAGGCCAAGAGATGGGGCAGCAAGCGTTTGTGCCGCCGTACCTGGCCCCGGAGACCACCGGCGACGTCGTGTTCAGAGGCGTAAACTACGCCTCCGGCGGCGGAGGGATCCTGAACCAAACCGGGAGCATCTTCGTCAGTACGCCGAACACCTCATTTTTGTGTGAAATCTTGCACTGTTTTTTTTCAATTCTTGTTCCCGCGTAAGTCGAGGGTGAGGACTGAGGAGATCACTGCTTCTGCGTGAGGCAGTTCTCCAATAGGTTCTTCTCTTTCGCATGTGTAAGATTTCAGTTACTAATACAGTTTAACTGTGTGCCATCACACAAACTTCTCATGAGCGTTAACCCCAGAGCTTTCTGTGATCAGCAAGTTTCCTGTGTTTAATCGACCGATATAGTTGCATTTGATAAAACTGTTTTCGACAGGGTGGGCGTATAAACTTGGATGCCCAGATCGATAACTACGACAACAACCGGCAGGACATGATCACGCGTTACGGTGAGGTGGCGGCGGTGAGACGGCTCAGGGGCGCGCTCTTCTCGGTCACTATAGGATCCAACGATTTCATCAACAACTACCTCGTCCCTGTTCTCTCGGTGCCACAGCGCGCCGTGACGCCGCCGGAGGTCTTCATCGACACCATGATAGCCAAGTACCGGGAGCAGCTCATAGTAAGTGACTAAGTGCCAGAACAGCCGTGTCACATGATCTTTCAATTAATAGCTCGTGAGTTTCAGATATATGCACGTATTGGAGGGTGAAAAATTCACGTTACTGTTTGATTCCAAGCCACACTAGCCCTGCTCCCCAAAGGCCATGCTCGGGGAGCCTGCGACTTTTCTAATAGTTTTGGATTTTATGGATATGCATTGTTAGTTTCGGATTTTATGGATATGCTGTTAGTTTTGGATTGTATATGTCATTGTTAGTTTCAAATTTTATGGATATGCCATTTCAAAGTTAGAGTTGTCCACTAAAAAGTTCGACTATCATAAATATGCCGCTTTTGAATTTGTCATCCTTTGATAATATCAAATGTATGGAGAATCTACCCTCATTTCTATCTCCTCAACCTTACCTATCTCTCTCAACTCCGACCACCCTTACCTCTCTCCTACCAAGACCACAGTAGCCTTGGTGAGGTTATGGTATGTTCTTTGTTTCGTCGAAGGTGGCAAGAGGAAGGAGAAGCGGGTCTCTAGCAAGCCAAAGGCAATGGATGAGTAAGGGGAAAGTGGTGACAAAAGGAGAGGGAGGAGGGGGACGAGCAAGAGGTTGTGACACTTCATCTCTGGCTAGGTGAAGGAGCAGGGTGAAGCAGTAGATGACGAAGGAAAAGGTGGTGACAAATGAAGGAGGTCATAGAGAGCAACAACAACTCAAGGATAGACATGAGGCTACGAGTGTACGATGCGTCGATGCTTCATCTTCAAAAGTGCGATCGCTAGGGATAACAAGATCCAAAGACAGTTTTTAAGATCTATGGAGGGAGGTGTGGACAGGGGCATGAGAGAGGAAGAAATATAGGGAGGGAGTTAGAAGTATAAAGAGGAGAGTGGGGGCAAATAAGAAGGAAGAGGGAGGCAGTAGAAGAAGAGAGGTGAGCAGGGATGAATAAGAAGGAAAAAGGGGCAGGGGCAGTTGGTGCATAAAAATTGGGATTGTTCTGTATACCGCAATGACATATGCTATGAGAAATCTGACCTTACAATGGCATGAGAGTTTCTGACTTTACAATGGTATATACCTAAAAAACCAAAATTAGAAATGATATGGATGTAAAAAAAATCTTTCTAATAAACCGCTCCATTGCTATTTCACTGGAAAGCAGTCGTATACATACTCTTTTTAGAGGATGTTTGGTAGCCAGCTATTTTAAGTTGCATAATGTCTTGAATGCCCCTGCAAGGCTAGGTTATGAGTTACGAGGGGTCAGGCTGAATGATAAACTTTACGGAAGCGTGGGCAGGGGGGACCCACCACTAGGGCACCTTTGGTCCAGGGCTGAGGTAAATTTTTTTGGCCCACTTACCATCAGCTAAGAGTACAGGAAAAAATCTAGCATAAATTAGAGCTACCTAGGACCCAACTCCAACCGGCCCACCTCACCACCCAATAAGGCCACCTGGCGGGCACACCAACCCAGCCCAGCCGGCCCATCCTGAGCCACTTCCCCCTCCTGGCCTCCTCCCCTCTAAGGCTATCTCCAACCATGTTCCCTAAATTTCATCCTGTCGGAGATAGAATTACGGCCCATTGCCATGGCCCACTCCCTGACGGCCCAGTTGGATGACCTACAGGCCCGGCTCTCGAAGGTTCCATCAGCCCATGTGCATCTGTAGAAACAGCCTTCTGGCGCGCACGGTGCGTGAACGGCCTAAGATTCGTGTTTGAGTCCTACTCGAACAAAAGTTCTCTGCGGCCACGTGAAGACCGGACGTGGTTTCCGGATTGGATTAGGAGTCGTGATCCTCAAGATTAGAGATTACCTTATCTACCGTAGGTTGTATCCGCATGTCTTGAGTTAATTCACGATCTCGTAGTTAGCCCTGCCCGATATTCCTCGGTAGGTCGGTTTGCTCTGTACTATATAAACAGGCCCTTATGGCGTTTTGAGGACCTTAGCCGATAGATTTTCAAGATACTACTCGCCGAGACTCGCTGATCTCGCCGAGTTCCACCTTGTAATTCTCTTTGATATAAAGAAAGGCTGGACGTAGGGCTATTATCTCTCCCGAGAGGTCTGAACCAGGATAAAAACTCCTGTCTCCCTGTTCGTTGATGTTCGTGGTTGTTCGGCGTGTCTCCTATCTCTTTCCTGAAGTACCTTGGTTGACTTGGGTCAATATCCCAACCGTCGACAGCTGGCGCCGTCCGTGGGGACACGCAGATCGAGCATGTCGAACTCCGTCAGCGATACAGAGATACTTCCTGAGGGCTACGACTCAGAAGGACAGGATGTTTCATCCCCTGTCAGTTCAGATCGATCTGTTCGGTCTCGAACACTTTACAGATCTGGGGACGGAGGTCTCGCCTATATGGCGTAGATAGCCGCAGATCGCACTCCGCTATTGACGATGATTACGGAACCGGCGATCTTTACGACGGTTTAGATTTATCGGATTCAAGGCTATGTCGATGAGATTCTACCGTGGAGACACGGTGATGACACCGTCTAGCATACCTTCAGACGGCCCCGCAACATTAACATAGCCGATGTAGGAACCTCGAGGATCCCGCGACGGCCGTGGCGATTGCCGAGGTCGGGCAGTTAACTCGCTTTCGGCATCAAGACGAGGTGCTGCTGGCGCTTTCGCGAGCAAGACGTCATTCGCCGCAACCTCGACGATTCCATCAATCGATCGGTGGCACGGTTCCACGATCGGTGCAAGCGACGCGTCGCGACCCACCTCGCGTGCCCTCGCCAAGTCTCCCGGCGAAGTTTCTCCGTCCGGGTTAGTTCTCCAGAATCGGACTCGGTCGGGCGAACGCGGATGCCTCGGAGTCCTGAACCCTAGAGCAGTAGTCGGGAGCGACTCGCGGCCATAACCGATAATTAGATCCACCAACCAGCCGACCTCGCCAGATGGGCGACGCCGCTGCTTCTAACCTAGAACGATCGGTGAAGGCACGAAGTCCCTAGGGAAGTCAACAACTCCTCCAGCAAACAAGCAGCCAAAGCGCCGGAATGGTTCGGACAGCTCGATCGATCGCGTGACCCTCGTCACCATCGAAGGATCACTGTCCATGAGCAGGCCACCCGTGGTCGCCATCGCTCGCCGAGCCCTCGTAGTCACCGCGACAACAGGGGCAAGCGCGCACGCGATGACCACGGACGGTCCCCTCGTGAGGAGCGCGTCGTCGCGACCACGAGGAAGGAGCGTGGTGGGTTGTCCCGAGAGAGTTTCTCAGGCGAATCATCCTGTTCAGCAGAGTTCCTCGCGCAACAGACCAACGTCTTCTCAAGACTAGGTTCGCAGGGAAGGTGGCGGTCGTATGCTTTGGGCTGCGGGGCTTTCTCGACGAAGCCGGCTGTCCGGTGGCCCTCAAAGTTCAAGCCCGGTCACATGGAGAGGTACAATAGGACTCAGAACCCAGAGGAATTCCTTTCCATCTACGCTACGGCCATCATGGCGGCAGGGGGTGATGAGCTCGTTATGGCTAATTACCTCCCGACTGTCCTTGAGGGCGCTACTCGGACGTGGCTGTTCAATCAGCAGGAGGGTTCCATCAGCTCATGGAACCAGCTTTGTGACGCTCTGATCGCTAATTTCCAGATCTGTTACGCGCGTCTGGGCAAGGAGGATGATATGCACCAGATGATCCAGATGAACGGGGAGACCCTCCGCAACTTTGTGAAGCGTTTCATTAAGATCCGCAACACAATCCCGAACATCTCGGATGAATCCGTTGTCCGCGCCTTCAAAAACGGAGTCCGCGACGAAGCGCTCACCCAGATCTCGAGATCAATGAGACACGGACCGTCAACGACTTTGTTCAAGGCGGCTGATCGCTATGCCAATGCGGCAGAGCGCGTTCAGTACAAGAAGACGTTTGACAAGGGCGAGCTACCCGCCCAACCTAGTGTCGATGAAAAGAA
This sequence comes from Raddia guianensis, assembly GCA_036346415.1. Taxonomy (NCBI): domain Eukaryota; kingdom Viridiplantae; phylum Streptophyta; class Magnoliopsida; order Poales; family Poaceae; genus Raddia; species Raddia guianensis. The sequence goes on from CM070536.1 coordinate 17,772,926, forward strand.
GAAGAGCAGCAGCAATGTTCCTGGTGACAAGAAGTCCCAGAAGAAGAAGAATAAAGGTGATGCGAACAATACCGTCGCAGGTATGGATCACGCACCTCCTCCCAAGGATGGGCAGAAGAAGCCCAACAATAACTACAAGGGCAAAAAGCCTGCTCAGGGAGGCGGACAAGGCAAGAAAGGTCCGAGCGACCGATTTTGCAAGTTCCACCAACACTACGGGCACGATATTCGCCATTGCAGAACTTGGGCCGCAAAGCTCGAAGATTTCTACACGGCAAGGGCCCAATGCCCACCCCGCCCGAACAAGGTGATCTTGAGTAAGGCTAAGCGCCAAACAAGCGATGGCAATCGGAAGATGATGATGAATATTAAGAGCAGTAAACCATATCGCCGTCATCTTGGCGGCTCCTCGCTTACACCTCTCGACGTAGCCTCAAGGAAGCCGCCGGGAGGTCCTAACGCTGAAAAGGCAAAACCTCGGCTGAGTTGATGAAGTGGACCGAGGTCTCCATCTCCTTCTCTCAGGAGGATTGCCCCACTGGGATGACCAAGCCTCAGCGGCTCCCACTGGTGGTCGCCCCGACCATCAGCAACGCAAGAGTTGGCCGTGTCTTAGTAGACGGCGGGAGCGCTTTGGACTTGCTTTCTGCTAAGGTCTTGGACGAGATGCAGATTCCTCGTTCCAAGCTGAAGGAAGTCGCAATGCCCTTCTACGGGATTGTTCCGGGAGAAGCTGTCAAGCCGTTGGGGCAGGTTGTCCTGCCGGTTACCTTCGGCAACCCGAGCAACTTCCGGACAGAGTTGATCACTTTCGATGTGGTCGACTTCCCATCCGCGTACAACGCAATCTTGGGCAGGCCATCTCTCGGTAAGTTTATGGCCGTGTCCCACCACGCTTACCATTGCGTGAAGATACCGGGTCCTAACGGTGTGATCACGGTCAAGGGCAACTACAAAGTCGCTCGGATTGCGACGGCGATCCCTTGCCCTCGTCGACCGGCTTCCGCCGCTGTCTCAAGTTCTGCAGACTAAGTACGACGCCCTAGGGTCTCCCTTCACCAGGGGAGAAACCTAGGAAGTTCATTGTCGCTGATGATCTTGCCAAGATAGTTCACTTGGGGCCAATCTGGACCCCAAATAGGAAAGCGAGCTCATTGCCTTCCTCCGAGCTAATGCAGATGTGTTTGCCTGGGAGCCATCTGACATGCCCGGAGTCCCAAGGGAGGTCATCGAGCACAAACTGGTTGTCCGACCGGACAAAAAGCCTATTCGCCAGAAGCTTCGTCGCTTTTCGGAATTCAAACAGGGGATCATTAAAGATCGCCTTTAAGCCGTCACGCGGGTTCATCCACGAGGTTGATCACACCGAGTGGTTAGCCAACCCTGTCATTGTAAAGAAGAAAGGCGGCAAGTGGAGGATGTGTGTCGATCACACAGATCTGAACGCTGCTTGTCCTAAGGACAATTTCCCATTGCCTCGTATTGACCAGTTAGTCGATGCGACTGCGGATGCCCAGCTCTTGAGTTTTTTAGATGCTTACTCCGGTTACCACCAAATAAGCATATCCCCCGAGGATGAAGAGAAGACTGCCTTCATCACCCCTTCGCACTTTACGCTGCTCGACCATGTCTTTCGGTCTGCGCAATGCTGGTGCCACGTTCCAGCGCTTAATGGAGAAGACCTTCCTAGAACAGCGCGGAAAAAACTTGGAGGTCTATGTCGATGACATAGTTGTAAAGAGCAAGTATGCTCCAGATCATGTAAAAGACCTGGCAGAGACCTTTCGTAATCTCACCAGGCATCGAATAAAATTAAATCCAGAGAAGTGTACCTTTGGTGTTCGATCTGGAATGTTGCTCGGTTATGTTATTGGTTCGCAAGGTATTTCTGCCAACCCTGAAAAAATCGAGGCCATCGAAAATATGCAGGTTCCAACTACCGTAAAGGAAGTGCAAAGCCTCACTGGGCGGATGGCTGCTCTAAGCAAGTTTATTTCCCGTCAAGGCGAACGCGGGCTGCCCTTCTTTAAGGCCCTGCGCAAGCACAATGGTTTCGAGTGGACAAAAGAAGCCGATCGATCCTTCCAAGATCTGAAGCGATACCTGTCCAATCCTCCCGTCTTGACTACCCCGCGGCATGGCGAGCAGCTCCTGTTGTACCTAGGTTGCACGCCACAAGAGGTGAGCGCGGTCTTGACGGTCAAAAGGGAAGGCATACAGCGACCAATCTATTACGTGAGCGAGGTACTTCACGGATCAAAGGAGCGCACTCGAGGTCCGAAGTCGCTACGCCTTGCTCATGTCCTCCGGGAAGCTCCGCCACTACTTCCAAAGCATCAAATCTCGGTCCCACCACGTTCCCTCCGGGAGAAATCCTACTGAACAAGGAATCTAGTGGACGATAGCTAAGTGGGCAATGGAACTAGCGAGTTTGATCATTATTTCTTTGCCCGAATCGCTATTAAGTCACGTGTCCTAGCTGACTTTGTCGCTGAATGGACTTGCCCGCCAAAATCCCGTAAAGCTCCCGAGCAACCCGATGAACCCCTTGGACCATGTTTTTGATGGCTCACAAGACCGAAACTTCTGAGGCTGATTTTGTTCTCATCTCCTCAAGGAGAGCAACTCCGAGATTCTATCCAACTACACTTTGTGGCGACTAACAACGCCGCGGAGTACGAGGCCCTCCTCGCGGGACTAAGAGCGTGCAAGTCGCTCGGCGTCCAACGGCTGACTGTGAAGTGAAATTCACAGTTGGTCATCAACCAGGTTAACAAGGAGTATGAGTGCTGCGATGACTCAATAGCGCGATACCTGGTTGAAGTGAGGAAGTTGGAGCGGCACTTTTGATTTTTCGAGTTGCTCTTCGTGCCCAGGAAGGACAACTTCTTGACCGACCAGCTGTCCAAGTATCGATCCTCACGAGAATCTGCTCCGGCAGGGGTACTCGTCGAGTACCTTTACAAGCCCTCAATCACGCTCTCGGCGAGGCAAGCGAGGCAGTGGTCTTTGTCTCAGATTATCGGCAGTCATGGATCGACAACGCCATTTGTCCGGTACCTCGCAGATGGGACCTCGCCGACGACGGCCGAAGCGTTTCCGCTTATAAGGCGTCCTGCTCCATACAAGCTTGTGGACGGCATCCTTTACCGTCGAGGTGCCCTGTGAGTTCTCTCCAAGTGCATCTCGCAGCAGTAGGGTGTGTTCCTTCTTAGTGACATACACGAGGGTGCCTGTGGCAACCACGCCTCCTTCGTAACTCTGGTCGGCAAAGCGTTTCGCATGGGCTATTATTGGCCCGCTGCGTTACAAGATGCCCGGATATCGTGACTAAGTGCAAGGCTTGCCAATTTCACGCCCGGAAGGCACACAAGCTCGCCAAGAGCTCCAAACAATCCCCATCTTGGCCTTTTTCCACATGGGGTCTAGATCTCGCTCGGCCCATTCCTAAGGGGTACAAGGGCTATACACACCGCTGTCGCCATAGACACTTTTACAAAGTGGATCGAGGCGAGCTCGTGTCGTCTCTTCACGCCAAAACGGTTGTTCGCTTTTCAAAAGCAACGTGGTCACGCGCTTTGGGATCCCCACAAGTTGATCACGGATAGCGGTACCCGATTCGAGCGAGCTATTCCAGAATATGCGAGCAATACCGGGCACCAAGGTCTGTTCGCCTCTATGGCACATCCACGAGCAATGGAGCAATGAGCGAGCTAACGGACAAATAGTCCAGGTATTAAACGGCGGTGTTTGCTGCTCTCGCCGAAAGCACAACAAGGCTCGGTGGGCGAAGTTCCTTCCGTCCTCAGGCGATTCAGACTACGGACCGGACGACCGGGAAACTCCTTTCCAATTGGTCTATGGTGCGAAGCCATCCCGCCTCACCGGTTGTACTCGGTTCGCCTCAAGACGAGCTCGGTCAACCTAGTTGACGATGAGCAAGCGCCTCCTCGATCTCGATCTCCTCGAAGGCACACGCGACCGGGCACAAGTCGAATGGCGCGCTACCAAGAAGATCTTCGCCGCACGACGCCAAATCAGTTCGACCAAGGGTTTTGAAGGCGGGCGACCTCGTTCGCGCCGTGTCCGAACCCGTCCAATGCCAACAAGTTAACTCCTCGTTGGGAGGGCCTGTTCACGGTCGTTTCTATTGCTCGCCTGGGCATTTCGCTGGCTATGGAGGACGGGAGAGCCGACCAAAGACTTGGAACATCGACCCGACCGTAAGTTCTTTGTGTAGGTCTTTTACGTGTTTTCTTAGCCTGCGCTTTTGTAAACTTCGCGCCTTAGTTCGTCTAAATCTCTCGGGCACCATGTAAAGTTCAATCCAATTCTCAGTGAATCCTCGCGGCCTCTGCGCCCCTTTTCACTGCTTGTCTTCTCAGACTACCTTCTCTCTGGTAACACTTGATTGCTGCCCGGTCTTGCGAACTCTTGGCTCTGCAATCTTAAGGTTCCCTATTCGTATCTAGTTTCGATAAGTTCCTAAACTCAGGGTTGCGTAACACGGCCTTTCCACCTTGCGGCTAAGTCTGCTCTCGTAAGCCCTCCACGGCAGAGGCACTTACTGCTTGGCGCGACCACTTGGCAAAGCCTGCTCTCGTAAGCCCCCCGCGACAGAGGCACTTTCCTTGTTCGGTTACTCTCGGAACTGCCTAACTTACGTCAACGAGCAGACTATGGAATACATCGAGCAAGGTACGGGTGTCGCTCTTTCTCTCTACGCACGTGCTCGAGTTCGCAAACTTAGATTCTCGAGCATCGTCCGTACCGGGGGCTAGGGTGTCGCTCTTTCTCTTGTGCACCTGTTCGGGTTCGCAAACTCAGGTTTCCGAGCATATGCACAACGGGGGCTGGGAGTTAGGCAGAGCGCTCTACCGGTTTTCTTAAACTTCTTAGCGCTGTTCGCTTTTCTCTTAGTTTCTGTCCGTTCTTGTCTTTTTGCTGCTCTTTCTTGCAGGAAAAAAGGTAAGTACTTCATTGTATTACTCAAAAAGTTTCAGGTACAAGGCCCTTTCGGGTTACAGCCGCGGTGCTACTTAGGAGCAAACTGCTCCTTCAGCTCCTCAACTTCTAACTTGAGGCGCACGACTTCGCCTTGAGCCTTGATTCCTTCCGGGCTTCGGCTCGGGCGCTCGATCTCCTCCTTGCTTCGCTTGGTTTATGCTGCAAAGATCTGCCGGATGGCCTCGACCTCCTCGGTCTTGGCGCGCAGCTGATCATTCATAGCCTCGCTCTGGCTGACTCGCTGCTCGGCCGTCTTGAGCTGCTCGTCCAGCTTCTTGACCTTCTTCTCTACGGTGATCGCCCTCACCGTCATCCCGCGCATCTCCTCGATCTCTTCCTGTGAAGCCCACAGAGTCGAGATTTTTGCTTGGAGGCCCGCGGAAGTTTGCTCTTCCTTGGCGAGCTGGGCCTTAAGCTTCTTGACTTCCGCCGCAAGCTGGTCCCGCCAGTGAGACGCGTCGGCGAGTTGCTCTTCGAGCCACTTTGTCCGGCCCGGCTTCTCCTCCGCAATGCTCGCCTTAATGGCTTGCGCGCGAAGCTCCTCGGCCTCTCCAAGGAGAGACTCGCAGGAACGCCTCTCTTCGGCTAGTTGGACTTTGAGCCTCTTCACCTTCGCCTTCAGCCGGCTTCGACTTTGGGCTGGTGCAGAGGGCCCCGCCTCGGACTCCCTCGTCCGAAGGTGCTCCCGGAGGGACGCCAGTACGGCGCTCCGCTCGATGGTAACGCCGTCCTCGAGCTCCTCCATGGTGTCCTTCAAAACCTGAGAGAGAAGACTAGTTAGCCGCTTTTGCGGTGAAGCTACCCAACTGAGCTAGGCGTGGTCTTGGTGTTTACCTTCCCAAGTCGTTGCTTCAGTCCGCGGCGTAGGCGGTCCTCGAGGCCATGCGTCACGAAGCCCCGCTCATGCGGGATGAGACTGGTGCGTTGTTCCCGTCGTCGTCTGGTCCGCTCCTTCTTCCCGCTGGAGCGCGTCTGCTCGGGAGCGGGGGCGATGGGCGAAGCACTTTCGTCTCCGCGCTCCTTCTCCTCCCCTTCTTCCGCTCGAACGGCTTCGGGCGAGGCCGGAGCCACTCCGCTGGGTGGAGCCGTTGTTTCCACGGGCAGGACGACTTGCACGACCTGCTCGGGGGCTTCTTCTTGTTCCCTGGCGGCTGGGGTTTCACCCTGCTTGCCAGAGAATCCCGTCGCCTCGGGGTGAGCTGCCCGCGACGGCGTTCTGGCGAACCGATCGCTCGGTCCCGCCTCGGCGGCTTCCGGAGCCGTCGTCTTGGCCCCATTGTCTGTGGCACTGCAGATCGCCTCTTCGCCTCCGTAGCGCTCCAGCGCCTTTGAGCGCGTCGAGCCGCTTTCGTCGAACTGGCGAGAGCAGCTCCATGCCGCCAATTTTGTCCTTGAGGCACTTGACCTCATCGCCCGCGATGCACCGTCAGGTCTTTCGGCGGCGGCGACCGCCGAAGCGCCTCCTCGACGTCGTCTGTGGCGATCTTTCCTTGGGCAGCTGATGAAAAAGAGATGATCATTAAGTCTAATACGGTCAGTGTGTTGAGAGATCTAAAGATCGATTTCTACATACCTGCCGTGAGAGGCTTGATCCTGATCTTCTTCGCTGGAACTTTCCGCCTCTTCCTCGGGGGCTCCTTGGCGGCTTCTCCGCCTTGGCCTTTGGGTGTTTGCGGCGACGAGCTCAGCTCTAAGCCGTGGCGCTCCTCTCACAACAAGAAGAAGTTTTTCCTTGCGTGCGACTTCTTCTTCTGACCTCCTGCCTTTCGGCGACTGTTGCAGCCGATCCATGCGGCCAGGGTGAGCTTGCGTGTAACGCCTAAGCCAGAGGGCCATGGTCTTTACCTCTTCGTCGCTTTGCTCGGCAAGGAGAGAGGGGCTTGGTCTCTTCCCTTGGGGTGACTGCGCCAGCCATTTATCCGCTTTCACGCGCTCTCGTCGCCATAGGTGATCTCTTCGACAGTGGCGGGCGCCTGTGTCATGATGAGCTCAGCGTCGGCTCAGCCGCCACCTTGGGCTTAGTGGCTGCCTTGGCCTTGCACTTCTTCGCCTTCTCCTTTTCAGATCCGGAGAGTTCCTGTACGATCCCTCCAAGGATCAGCTGGTCCTCCTGCGTGTTTTGGGAAGCGAGAGTTAGCATTAAACAACATTGCAAGTCTAGCAACATGGGTTGGGGGTAAGTGATTTACCTCGTCTGTGCGGACAAGCACGTTGCGGGGGCAGGTGTACGCCACCTCGCCGGTGACCTCCCCATCCTTCTTTGCCGCCTTCAGCATGGCGTCGACCCGCTCGGTCACCCATGCGTCGGTTGGTTTCTCTGCCCGGACAGATCGGATCGTTAATTCCTGTTCGGAGGAAATGATCAATGAAGAGGTTGAGTCTTAAAGGCACTTACCCGTGCTCTCCCTTGTGATGTCTTCCCATCCCTCTATTTTGTAGAAGGATAGGACCTCCTCCGCGGTGACGAGATCTGTCATTTGTGAAGTCCGTGATGATCTCTCGCCTGCGTGAGCCCGAGGCTCACGAGGAGGCGATCTTCCTTGTTAGTACCAATCCTCGGCGGACATCTCCGCCGAGGCATTGGGGTTCCTTCACGGCGCCTTCCGGTGAAGACGAAGCTTCTTGTCGCCGCTCCGCTTGTGTAGAACCACTCACCCACCACGCGCCCATCGAGTCGAAAGCGGTGGGCGAGGGTCTGCGCGTCGTCGGCGATGGCTTGAGCTTGAGGTAGTAGCACCCAGTTGCTGGAAGCGCGGAGCTGCTCCTCGTCACTGTGTAATAGTGGAGGAACATTTCCACCGATGGATCGATGCTCAGATAGCCCTCGTGACGCGGTGTGCGAAGCGACCATCCGGAGGATGGAGTTCGGATTGAGGTTCGCCACCTTCAATCCGTGATGTTCAAGAAGGCCTCGGCGAAGTCGCTCTCGGAGACCTCAACCCAACAAAGGCGAACTGCTCAAGTCGACGAATTCTCCTCGGCGGCTCGGAGTATCCTCTCTCCGGCGACCTCCAGCCACGGTGTCGATGTGGCCCTCTTCCTCCCAGACTTTCAGGTCCTCCTCGGTCAAGCTAGTGCCGGTGAACTTGGCCATAGCGGTTCCCAGAGTTGGACAAGCGGGTTTGGTGGTGGAATTTGGGTGATTGATGCTGAGCGTGGTTGGAACTAGAGCTTAGAGAGGAAAGGCGTGTGAGCAGAAGTGGCTGGCCGCGGGCAGCTTGGGTACTTTTATAGTCCTGTATGGGCAGCTCTGCAACGGTTTTGTCACAAGCGGCTAGTTTTTACCGCAACGGCTAGGTAAAACGGTCTTTATTTTCATCTTGCAGCCGATAGGAAGTTCTGGTTGGAGTCCATAGCGGCTAGTTTTTCCAAAGGTCGCCGACCAAGACTGAGTGCTCTGCTCGGATAGATGTCATTCCCTATTCGACGCAACAGAGCTGCTCGGCACTGAGCGGGTTTGTTCGGTCCCGGGCACGTCTTGTTTGGTTGAACCTTAGCCTGTTCGGTCGCTCGCTACACGTCTTTGCAGCAGCAAGATTTCCCTCTTCGTGACTTGGAGTCTCAAGAGGAAGACCCCACTCTAGTGAGCCCTTCCGCTTGAGTCTCGGGGGCTAGCTGTCGGGGATAGAATTACGGCCCATTGCCATGGCCCACTCCCGACGATCCGGTTGATGACCTACCAGGCCCGGCTCCTGGAAGGTTCCATCGAGCCCATGTGCATCCCGCCAACGCCTTCTGGGGGCGCGGTGCGTAACGGCCTAAGATTCGTGTTTGAGTCCTACTCGAACAAGAGTTCTGCACGGCTACGTGAAGACCCGGACGTGGTTTCCCGGATTGGATTAGGAGTCGTGATCCTCAAGATTAGGAGATTACCTTATCTACCGTAGGTTGTATCCGCATGTCTTGAGTTCGTTCTGATTTCGTAGTTAGCCCTACCGATATTCCTCGGTAGGTCGGTTTGTTCGTACTATATAAACAGGCCCTTATGGCGTTTTGAGGACCTTAGGTGATAGATTTCAGATACTACTCGCCGAGACCTGCTGATCTCGCCGAGTTCCACCTTATAATTCTCTTTGATATAAAGAAAATTTGGACGTAGGGCTATTATCTCTCCCAAGAGGCCTGAACCAGGATAAAAACCTCTGTCTCCCTGTTCGTTGCTGTTCGTGGTTGTTCGGCGTGTCTCCTATCTCTTTCCTGAAGAACCTTGGTTGACTTGGGTCAATATCCCAACCGTCGACACATCCCCTATATCCTTATATACAGGCCTCCTCTAAAAAGATTCCTCCCCTATAATACATTCATCTCCAACCACATTTTCTAAATCTCATCCCCTATAGGTCAAAAACCTGTATTAGACGCATAATTTGAAACCGATTTTTTATATCCATATTTGTGGTAACCTTAAATGTATTATGGATATTTAAAAATTACTTAATTAACTGTTTAAGAGGACAAATGAGTGATAGGGGGAGGAGAGAGGTTCCCCATATATAAGGATCCTCTCTCCTCTCCCTTACTTTAGGAGATGTTTTAGGGGACTCGGTTGAAGCATATAGGAAATGCTTTATCCTCTAAATATAGGGTAGGGAACCCTTTAGGGTCTCCCATTGGAGATAGCCCCCGACCCAAGCCCCCGCCCCCTGCCGAATCCTCCCATTCCCTAATCCCTCACTTGGCAGGGCCGCCATGCTCCTGGCGCCACACAGCATGCCACGGCCTCGCCTCCATGCCTCCATCACGGTCGGCGCATCCCTCCACGGCCTCCTCCCCTCTCTGGCTCTCTTCACAGCCGGTCGTCATGACAGGTCCTCGACAGGGACGGCTAGGGCTCCCATGACGCCGGGCGGGCCCCGGACGGCTAGGGCTGGGGTGGCCGGCGGCGGCCGGCGACAGAGCCGGAGGCCAGGACCAGGCGGTGGTTAAAGAGCCACCGACATCCAACCTCGCTGGCATGTGCGCGCTGCCCGCTTTGCCAGTGTGTGTTCTTACTGTTTGCTTAATTGTTTTCTTGCATTATTATTTAAACTTAATATGTGTTTCGATGTTTTTTTTGTGAACATATAGTATGTTATACTAGAGTACTTAACTATTTATGAATCTGATACCTAAATTCTCGTCCTGGGTCCGCCACTGAGCGTGGGCTAACATGGATGTCGTGTGCAATTGACAGAGGCTGTACCTTCTGGACGCCCGGAAGATCGTGGTGGTGAACGTGGGGCCGATAGGCTGCATCCCGTACCAGCGGGAGACGAACCCGTCGGCCGGCGGGGCGTGCGCCGAGTTCCCGAACCAGCTGGCCCGGGCCTTCAACCGCCGGCTGCGCGTGCTGGTGGACGAGCTGCGCGCCAACCTCACCGGCGCGCGCTTCCTCTACGCCGACGTCTACCGCATCGTCGCCGAGATCATCACCAGCTACAGATCCCACGGTACGTACGCACGCACGTCGCGTTGACCAGCTAGCTAGCTCGACGCATCAGTACTTGGTGACATCCATCGTCGCTGCATGCTGCGGCCTTGTGTGTCAACGATATGGCTCAGGCTGTGTGTTTTGTGTTTTGTGTTTTTTTTTTGTTTTGTTGGTAGGGTTTGAGGTGGTGGACTCGGCGTGCTGCTACGTGGGCGGGCGGTTCGGCGGGCTGGTGCCGTGCGGGCCGTCGTCGCACTTCTGCGCGGACAGGTCCAAGTACGTGTTCTGGGACCCCTACCACCCCAGCGACGCCACCAACGCGATCATCGCTCGCCGGCTTCTCGACGGCGGCCCGCCGGACATCACGCCGATCAACATGCGCCAGCTGGTCGCGAGCTGACCGGTCGCCGGCGGCGGGTCGATCGATGTTCGACGGGCGGATTTTTATGATCCTTATAGAGATTAATTAACCGGGACTATTAATTCGGACTTCTGTGTCGTTTGGATGTTTGATTAAACTTTATTTTTTTGCTAAGTAGATGATCTCTCGCTTTGCTCTTGGTTAATTTCAGGGAAAATCCCTGATTACATGACATCGCCTGCAGGGTCCATTTTTAGGTGCCATCACAAGTAGGCAGATATTGTACTCTATACTATCATCGTCAATGTCCGTTACTTTTTATCGCCATACTCACACATTTGTAATGCTAAAAATACCCTTTACACTTGTGTGGCCGGTAGCAGAACCCAGATGTCCTTCCCTCTCCTTCTTACATCTTCACCGGCCAAACCATGTTCAATTAGGATAAGGGATGACACAAGCAGTTATTGCGTATAAAAAAATTACCCTTAATTTTGCGCCACTCTAGCTCTTCGTTGGGCTCATCACTAGTTGATGCGATTGATGCTCGAACTCTTTGTTTCCTTGTTGTCGTGATGTGAAGCTCCACGAAAGTGACAACGCTTCTGACACATAGTTTTGTATAAAAAAAACAAAATTGTTTGTTTTACCAAAATTGTGTTGATTGACATATGATCCAAATTCCAAAACAGAGCAAGTCTAATAAAAATAGAGCCCATGAGCCACATGGAGCGTAGGACAACCCCCATTGTATTATTGATATAGCGTAGGACTACTCCTGATATATTATTGATATATGATGTGGTAAATACAGGTACAATTGACAATGCATCATTTTTTATTATTTTGTATTTTATAATTTTTGTTGAATGTTTTTAGATTTGCTTATTTCACACCTTGTTCACAATTCGATAAGTTGAATACACTTGTATTTGGTACGTTGAAACTTTTTGTCATTTTTGTTTCTAATTTGCTTTGTATTTCTATGAAATGTTTTTGAATTATGGTAGAGTACAAAAGTGTGATGGAGCTGATAACTCCCAAATTGCAACGTTGTATGGCATAGGTGTGAAAAGATGGTGTCCAAGAGCTCTAGTTGTCAACTCACCATGTCCCCTAATGACCTAAATTACCCGGTCGTTGTGAACTCGTCTCAAATCCCAATTAGTTGTCATCGTTTCTAACACCGCTTAGCAGCAGCTACGACAAGCTCGCTGCAGACATCCACTTCTATGGTCGTGGCATGTCATTGCAAAGGTCACAAAAAAGGGCAAGTTTTAGCCTGCAAGTGCATGCTCCTATGGTTGTCGGTAGGCGAGTACGCGCATCTAAAGTGTTGCGCGTGCTCTTGTGACGACCGTGTGAGGCAAGTTCCAGCGCCTACCAGACTATACAGAGTCAAGCAACGAGCTGACGACAGTGTGTTTCGCTGACGAACAGACAAGGGCAAGCTCCAGCGCTGACGACACCATCCAATGGTAGTCTCACGCTGGCGGGCTTCGGTGCCAAAGGTACATAGCCGTATTCTTCCGCTTGACCGTGCACATAGAGGGGGATGGGAACCCGTCGGGTCCCGTCACCCTAACGGGGATAAGGACGGAGAGAATTCCTCTTCGAGACCAGGGATAAAGGCAAAAAATGGGGGAACAAGGAAGTTAAGGTGTGCATGAATCAGGAATGAGGGCACACCCTGCTAGGGATCGTTATCGTTGCCACCTCTAAGATGGGTGCCCGTTATTTGAACTGAGATAAGAAGTTAACCCCATGATCCAAGATAGGGACGAGCAACAGGGGGAAATATGTACTACTAGAGACGAAGGTATGGGGTCTGTTGAGGATTGTCCTCGTTGCCATCCCTAGGCATGGTTCAATTCGTTACTATTTGAATAAGGCCCCAATTCACTCTAGCAAATGGACTTGTCCATTTTTGTTATTTTTAATACATATTTCATAAGAGAAGCTTTTCACATTTGTTCAAAATTCATAATAACAAAGGTATTTTTCTTATTTAAGATATATTATTATATTTATTACAAGTGTTTTTCTTTGCTTTACTTATTTTTTGCTATGTTGCTATGTTTTATCACTTCACGGTATTTTGCTATGTTTTATCACTTCACGTTATTTTTTATTGCTTTATTTTTTTATTTTCCAGAAAACCGGGCCAACCAACACTAGCTGCGATCCGATTTCTCAATTGAACCAAATTTGGGTTTAGATCCTGATCTGTTAGCCTGGTTGGCCTGGTTTGTATTAGTAACTGGGCCCAAAACTAATAGTGCCCAAACAAACCGGGCTTGGCCTGAGCCGGGCCGTTGGCATCTTTCCGCGCAGCGCATGGGAACTCTGCAAATCGCCAAGTCCCCTGCATATTTCACGGTAGACCAAACCGATACGCTAGCCCGATTCATCCCAGCTCGATGGGTGCGACCTCGCCGGACTCCGGTGACCTCATCCTGGTCGAGCCGGCGAAGCCGGGGTCCCCGGTCGCTGTCGTAACCATCAACCGGCCCACGGCGCTGAACGCCCTGACGCGGCCCATGATGATCTCCCTGGCCGCGGCGTTCCGGCGGTTGGACGCCGACGACGGCGTGGCGGCGGTTGTGCTCGCGGGGCGCGGCCGCGCGTTCTGCTCCGGCGTAGACCTGACGGCGGCGGAGGAGGTGTTCAAGGGCGACGTGAAGGACCCCACCGCCAACCCCGTGGCCCAGATGGAGCTCTGCCGCAAGCCCATCGTCGGCGCCATCGCCGGCTTCGCCGTCACTGCCGGATTCGAGATTTCCCTGGCCTGTGACATCCTAGTTGCCGGTCGTTCCGCCAAGTTCGTTGACACCCATGCCAAGTACGTTCTACTCACACGCTTCTTTTTCTCTCACGGTCTGCGCGAAATCAGTACACTACAAGTCTACAATAATAGTATTATTGATTCTTGCAAGGCAAAAATTTCGCCTTGTCTCTTCTTGTGAATAGGATTAAGTATCCTTACCAGTCTGTTCAACCATTAATCTATCGCATAATAATTAAAAGTTGGTGTGAGCTTTACACATGTATCACCCAATACCATGGTAAGATTATCGTGCGCGAGTGTGTGATGTACTAGAAAAGCCTTATCTTTTAGAAAGCATCTACTATGTTCGTGTTGTTTGTAACACATGGCAACACAGAAAACTTGGGAGGGTTCATACCCATTTGGAAGTCGGAACGTTGGAAATTTTCCTGATTCCTGTATGAACTGAGCTGTTTCCCATGAATTGCTATGTCTTCTTTTCGGAACATAAACATATCTGCAAAGAATTCTCAAATGTACAATTCAGAAGGGGGAACCAGATATTGGAGCTCTTCCTATGTTTGGATAGATTTTGCTAAGACATTGAAACCCTACATATTTACATATTTATGTCTTATCTTCAAACAATAGGTTTGAACTCTCCTACTGCCCTGCAGCTTACAATCCTGCTTGGTTTCATGCCATTGCCACCTGATCTGTGCATCACTGCATTTTGAATGGTTTTCTACACTAATATTTTGATAATTTGGTCAGATCTGATTGACATCTTCCCTGTGCACTTGTATGTTCTTCTTTAATCAGATTTTGATCAATCTGATGTAGGTTTGGAATATTTCCTTCTTGGGGTCTTTCCCAGAAGCTCTCTCGTGTCATTGGGCCAAATAGAGCCCGGGAAGTGTCCCTAACTTGCATGCCCATCACTGCTGAAATGGCGGAGAAGTGGGGACTTGTTAACCACATCGTTGACGATAATCAGGTGCTGAATAAGGCAATAGAGGTTGCTGAGGCCATTGCAAGGAACAACCGCAACTTGGTGTTGTTGTACAAATCAGTTATAAATGATGGGCTCCAGCTGGATTTAGAACATGCCCGAGCTCTTGAAAAGGTGCTAACTTAAAAATTGTTGCACACTTTTCTGTAGCTTACTGTTGTTACAATCAACCCTCATTGACTAATTCTTATGTGGTGCTCAAATTATTTAATGTTAAGTAAAAATTCTGCATAATTATAACCACCAAAATGTTAATCATGAGCTAGGCAGATTTAGGATGATTTTATACATTAGAATTTAGAAATATGAAATTTAATCGATCTATGTATGGAAGCTGAAGAAAATGGAGTATCCTTAACATGGGTTGCAGTCTTAAATTCTTTTTCAGTGATTACAGGTAAGCACTATAGCTGAATATTCGTGCTTTCTGTTTGATCTTTGAAGCTACCTGTAGGCTATAAGACTAATCAATCCCTAATGGGATTAGAAACAAAAAAAGAATGAAATGGAAATGCCTTTTTTTTTTTTTTTGCTGTCACTACATTCAGCAAATGCATCCCTCTTATTTTAGCATTGATATGGTTTCAGGAAAGAGGTCACAACTTTTACAATGGTATGGCAAAGGATCAATTCAGAAATATGCAGAAATTTATACAAAGTCGGAGTTCTAAAGCATCATCAAAACTGTAGATGCTGTGATCTGTATGTGTTGAAAGACCGTACTTTATACAGGTGCCAAAAATGTTCAATAACGTAAAAAAAAAAAAAGACTGCGAACATGGTATACTCATGAGAGTAGCAGTGAGTACCTTCTCATGTATTACAGAGACATTTACACCTGAAGTTTCATGTCGCCATGATATGAACAGGCTTAGAAGATTACTGAGGCATGTTGTAGCTTCCAGCTTGTGCTGTCTGTTCTCTCTGCGATGCGGAAAATGGACATGCTTAGAAGATTTGTGTGTGTGTGTGTGTTTCATGCGTGTGTGTTGCCGTGTAAACTGGGAAGCACTTGTGTTGGTAGATGTACATGTACATTGCTTCTGCTCCTCAACTGGTAACTTTCTGGTATTATTGTACATGTAAAGATTTGTAACTTTCAATTACAAGATTTGTTGGTCACCTACATGTTAACTTGACACAGTGACGATATTATTCATGCTTTGCTGCTACCGTAAACTTCTTTAGACTCCGTATGGACAACAGTAATAGCTTAGCAAGTTTTAGGGTTCAGTTACTTGTTAAATGAAATATTTCTAATCTAAACCCCCTATAAGGAAATTTCCTTGGATCCTGTTTGGACAGGAGGTAATAAATTGTCGAATTGCGTGAAGCGCACCAGGGTGGTCTGTGTTTCAGGTCAAGCAGTCATTAAGGTAAAAAGAAGAAATGCTAGAAATATACCACCTCTGAGTTCCTACCAAATAAGGTATGTGGGGACGTTCAAGCGTTCATACCAAAGTTGCGAACAGATGTGAAAATTTTGAAGGTAAGATTCCAAAAATGCTACTCCCTCGTACCACAAATAATTGTCTTTCTTTTGTCGAAGTTTTCATACCCTCCGTCTAAATAGTTTAATATATATTTATAGTTGAAGTTTTAAAACTTTAATTTGTATATATCTCAATTAACAAGTAATTATTTATCATTGGAAGGAGTAATTCACAATAAAAGAAAATCATAAAACAACTTGAACTTCAATTTCGACCAAGGAGTCAACGACTGTGCTTGTGCTTTGAGTACTTTCTAGTTTTCTATCCTTTCTTTTTTCAATCCGGATCAAGTACAAATGCATGATATCGATCTACATTTTAACCTGAAAACAGATTATAACTTCTATAAACATGTCATACGGTGTTTAATTTGTACGAAACAAATTTTATAATTCATCTAAAATCCTAAACAACTCATTTTCAAAACTTTCAATTAAAATGAAAAGTTTCAAAAATAGGTTCAAAATTTTAAAAATTGGGTTCTTTAGGATTTTAGATGAATTACAAAATTTATTTCATACAAATTAGATACCGTATGACATATTTATAGGATCAAAATTGTTATGAACCACACCAAGTCGGCTTTGGGCTGGCTCGGCTAAGGGTGGGCCCACTTGGATAGACCAAGTAAAACCCTAAAGAACTCAAGATAAATAGGAGGTTTTCATCTATTATGTATCCCCGAGATCCCGAGAAAAGTTAATAAAGAAACTTTCCTCTCCTACATCTCGTGTTCATACATGATTGTTCTTCGTCGCTCACAATGTTCATACATGATTGTTCTTCGTCGTCTACAATCTACGCGATCGCTAAGCAACCTCTGACTACACTTTAGGTGGCGTGGTTGTCTAACACGTTATCAAGACGAGGCTCGATTTAACGACGCCGAGATTGGTCGCCGACGAACAAGCAACGATCTCCATCGCTTTGTCGCCTAGTTGGGACCGCTGATCTATCCTACGCGATAGTTCGCGATCCCATCTTTCGCCGCAAGATCGAAGGTATGGATCGGTTTTTCCCGCGATCCCGTTTGAATCTGTTGAAGAATTGGCTCGGATCTCGTAGATCCTATTGAATCTAACTGCCGGTCCTCTGGATCGGCGATGAACGCATGAAAAGAATTGAACCGGCGCCGTTGAAGAAAGCCGTGCACTGAAGGCCGTCGCGCCGCGCGCTGGCCGCGCCCGCTCTGAAGGCCGTGCCGCCACGCCGCCGTTGGAAGGCGCCGGCAGCGCCGCGCCGTGCTCTGGAAGGCCGCGCGCGCCACCAGCGCGCCGCGTCGCGCCGCGACGCGGCGCCCTGGCCGCGCCCGCGCCGTGCGCGCCTGCCGGCGGCTTGGGGCTTCCTCCTGCCCTCTCCCTCTCCAGCGCCGGTGGGTGGCGCGGCGGCTGCTCTGCAGCTCGGCCTCCAACCCGCAGGCGGCGGAGCGGGCTCCCCCAAGCGGCGGCGGCGCCTCCTCCTCGGCGCCCGGCGGCAAGATGGCTCCTCCGGCTCCCTCTGCGCCCAGCAGGCGGCGGCGTGAGCTCCACCGGCGCGGCGCGGGCTCCCCCGTGGCGGCAGCGCGAGACTCCCACCTCCTATTCGGCTCCTGGCAAGGAAGAGCAGCGGGAGGTGTGAGGGATCAGGCGGCCCGGGGGCGGCGCCAACTCCTTCTCCAGCATCTGGCGGCGGTGCCCTGCTCCCTCCACGGATCCGGTGGCGCGGCGTGAGCTCCGCCCCTCCTCTCCATCGGTCGGCGGCCTTCTCGTACAGCAAGCTCCTCCGGTCTCTTCTCCGCCAACAGCGCGGCTTGGGCCGCCTCCCTCCTCCTCAGTGGCGCCCGGCGGCGCCTGCTTCTTCTCCAGCAGTGGCCGGCGCCGTGGAAGCTCAGCCCGGCTCCTCCTCTTTTCCGGCGCGGCAGCGAATGGGTGCCAGCAGCAGCAAGCCGGTGGCGCACGGGGCGCCCCTCCTCTCCAGCGCGTGGTGGCGGCGGGCCTTCTTCCGGCCTCCTCGTCCAGCGGCTGGGGGCGGCGCGCGGTCCGGCGGTCGGCGGCGTGGAGCTCCCCCTGTGCTCCTCCACTCCGGCGACGGCATGGGAGCTCCCCCCGGCCTCCTCCTTCCTCCAGCGGGCCGGCGGCGCGGGCTCTCCCCTGCGCCTCCTGTTCCTCCAGCAAAGCCCGGTGGCGGCCGGCCTCCTCCCGGTCCTTCTCCAGTAGCAGCAGCGGCCGGCGCCGCCTCCCACTTCCTCAACAGCCGCGCGGCGGCGTCTCCTCCTCAAGCCCAGCATCGGCGCGTGGAGCGGGCTCCCTCGGCGACGCCCTCGGCGGCGCCCTCTCTCCGGCAGCTGGTGACGGCATAGGGGTTGCCTCTCCGCTCTCTTCTCCAGCTCGAGGCGGCAGCATGGTCCTCCACGGCGGTTGGGGGCGGCGTGAGGTCCAGCGGCTGGGGGCGACGCGAGGCGCCTCCCTCCGGCTTCATCCTCAACGGCAGCGGCGCGGGCTCTCCTCCCGCGCTATCTTCGTCCAGCAAGGCGGCGACCGCCTCCCTCCACGGCTCCTGCCCGTCCAGCAGGCAGCAGCGCGTGCTCGGCGGCGCTCTTCCTCTCCAGGAGCGGCCGGCGGCGTCTCTTCTGCAACACCAGCGGCGACGTGGGTGCCTCTCTCCGGCCTCTGGCGGCGCGTCCAGCGGCGCCCGACGGCGCTCTTCCTCGTCCTGCAGCAGTGCAGTAGCGTGGGGGCTGCTCCCAGTGCAGCTCCTCCCCAGGCCGGCAGCACGACGGTCCAGGCCGGTGGCGTGGGGGCTGCCTCCTCCACGCTTCTCCCTCTGCAACCCGGCGGCGGCGAGCTCCTCCAAGCGGCCAGCGAGTGGCCGGCGGCAGCGCGGTCTCCACCGGCCTGCTCCCTCTCCATGCCGGTGGCGTGGGGGCTGCTCCCTCCACGACCAGCGGCGCCCGACGGCGCTCCTCCTCGTCCAGCGCCAAGCTCCGACAGCCGCGCCCACGGCTCCATGGTGGTACCCATGGCCGTGGCGGCGCCGTGGTGGATGGTGTGCAAGATGATCACGCAGCATATGAAGTGTTCCTGTTTAGTTCTCGACAGTGTCAAGTTCAGAAATGAAGTTCGTCGCAGCCCCCGATCCTGGTGGGGACGACGATGCGGCTGCCTCGGCCTCCGCTTCAGGGAGGAAGCAGCGTCGGTTATGCTTTGGTCGGGGCCTTCGAGAGAGGGCTACCGCGGCCATCCGTCGCAGCCCCCGAGCATGGTGGGGACGACGTCATCGCTACCTCGGTCTCTAGTTCTGGGAGGGAAGGTGGAACAACTGCTGAGGCGGTTAAGGTGGAAACGCCAGGCCAGGCGGAGTACATCGGCGAGCGCCACGGCGCTTGCCACCCTTGGCCGAGAGGGTCTGCGGATGTCAGGTCCGAGCCATCCTGCGGGTCCAAGTGGTCCTCGACGCGGTGATCACGGGAGGGTACGAGCGAAAGGCCAAGCTCTACATCCGAGATTCCTCTGCGATTGCATCGCCGAGAAGAGGAGCAATCGCTCTCGATATCCTAGGAGGCACGGCGGGAACCGACTTTTTGTTCGGCCACCGCCGCCTCCGGGATACTGCGTGTTGGTGAGGGTGCTAGGTGTGCCGAGGGCAAGCCAAGCGACTCCGACGACCAGCCCGGGCTCTTTAAAACCACTCTGTCCGTCGCAGCCCCCGGTTCTGGTGGGGACGACGATGTGCCTGCCTCGGCCTCCGATTCAGGAGGAAGCGACAGATATGCGCCGGTCGGGCCGTCGAAGAAGGCTTCATGACCGTCTGGCCGCCCCCCGGCTCTGGTGGGGACGACGATGCGACTGCCTCGGCCTCCGGTTCAGGGAGGAGGCAGCTCTACGACGTATCAAGCCATCTGCGGTATAAAGATAAGTTCTGTTTCTCTGTGAGCTTTTGTCTTTCGCCTTAAGAAAGTCTGTTAGAAAACATTCTGTTGAAAGCTGGTAGCGAAAGTACTTAAGGCTGATGGCCCCTTAGTTGCAAAGGCGAACGCTTAAACTTGCGGTTGGGCGAGGCGAGACCGACGGAAGGCGGGTTCTAGCCTGGTGTGTCGGCTCGGTCTAGGCAATGCGCCAACGGCGGCACTAGCGACTAGACCACTTCCGAAAGCTAAGTGCTCGCCACGCAACGTTTAAGTCGGGTCGCGAGAGGTCATAAGGGTTGAAGTAACCAGATGCCTAAGGAGAAAGCGCTCACTTTCAGCAGAACGTTCTGTCTAAAGGTTTTGGCGTTCGGTTGCCTAGCCCGTGTGTTGCTAGTGTTGGTCCCGCACCACCGCTGTCTCTGTTTTAGGCCGTGGCCCTTGCCGATAGAGGGACGCCAAACATTCGTGGTCGAGAAAGGGAGGCGATCGGGGTCGAAGTCCGCCTGAGCATCAGCGGCTCGCCCGCAAGCATCGCCGCCTATGACCACCCCGAAACCCGCGATTTTAAGCCGACGATGTTTTGGTCCGGCCAAGAGACCGCAAGGCGTAAGTCCCGAAAGGTGAAGAAAACGCGACATAGTGGCACCCAGCTGGCAACACCGCGTGGCAGTGTTCTCCAAGAACCTCTGTTTACTTTTTCGTGCAAAAGTGTGATATAACCCACCGGTGCGCGAGAGGTGATCTGTTTGAATGCAGGTGAATCGCCCCGAGCAAGGCGCTCGACGGGGCTTCGGGAGTTACCCGGCTGAAGTGGAGAAGACCAGCGCGCGACGCGCGGCAGAATTAGCCCCACCCAGGGGTACATCCGAGCGTCGGCAATGCGTCGAGCTCGGCTTGCGCCCCAGGGCGGGCCAGGGGGCTTCTGTCGGTACATAAGGTACCGGGGTGTCCTTTCCACCTCTTCCAGAAAGGGGGTAGAAGACGGCGTTATCCAGAAGAATCGTGAAGACCGGGTCTGGTTCCGAGTGGACTGGCGGGCACGCGGGCCCCATCGCTCGGAACTAGGCCCCGAGGTGTCTCTCGGCATGTGGGGGCGGCTTGACCCTCGCTACGGAGACCAAAGTAGCAATACCGACAAGGACACGCGGCGTGGCCGCGAAAGCTTCGGCGACAAGGATACGGGCGGATCGGCGACCGGGGACGCGTGGCGGATCACGGCCGGTGGCGGCGATCAGGCCCGCTACCAGATCGACGACCACGCGAGGCGGTGGCGGTCGGCGGGACTACGGGCCCCTTTGCCACCGATGGGGACGCGATAAAGCGGCGGGCGTGCGAAGCGGCGCTCACGACTACACGGCATTTATTGTATACTTGCAATCTGGTGATCATGTAATAGGCTAGACGTCCCTGCTTTCTCCCCGTGGTTCGCTCTCCCATGTTATATAAGGGGCCAAGCCACCACGGGGTCAGGGGGTCCAAAGGCTTTCTTCTTCCTCCCACCTCATTTTCATGCCAATGCATACACATGGAGCGAGAGCTCAGCAGGAGTAGGGCTATTACCCACCTCGGGGGCCCGAACCTGGGTATATCGCCGTGTTCATACTGTTCTTGGGAGCTCGAGGGCGGTCCGAGGCGCAGCAGTGCTACCCCCCATGTCGGATCTCTGAATCTTCTCGTCTAGCGGCAGAAAAATACGCCGTCAATTTGCATTAACAGGATTTGTACAAGACAAAAATACAAGCGGGAGTTTGTCTACTCCTCGCCTTCATCGCCCTCTGCCGGCGCAGCGCCGCCCATCATAGAAATGCGGCTGGCGGCGAGCTCGACCCGGGACTGCTCAATCCGGTCCAACTGGCGCGAAGGTTCTCCGGTGGCGGCGCCTAGATCGAACGCGGCGTTCTGGGCGAGGCAGTTGCCCAGGACGAACCGCGCTGCTTCAAGAGCGCCGTAGCGACCATCTTCGATCGCCCGCGCCCGCATCAACACCGGCAGCTCACGCAAGGCGTCGGCAGCCGCTTCGCCAGCGGCGCCGCATATTCGCGGCCGCTTTCTCCAATGGGGAGTGTGAGTGACGCCCAACGGATACAAGACGTCCCGGAAGCCATGGTAGGCGGCGCGCAGCATGTCGGCGAGCACCCGGAGGCGCTCAGTGTGCTCCGCGTGGAGATCTTCGACGTCCTTGGTGGCCGAGGCAGCGACGGTTTGCGCTGCCGCAGCCTCGCGGGTCGCCGTCTCCCGTCTGGCGCTTCGCCTCCTCAGCGCGCGCCGCTTGTCGACGGTTTGCTCGCCGAGGGCGAGCGTTTTTCGCGCCGCCAGTGTGGCGCGCCTTGAGCGCCGGCAGCGAGGCCCAACGTCGGTGGTAATGGCGCCACGGCGTTAGCGTCGGCGCAAGAAGGCAACGGCCGGAGGTTCCCCACCTCGTCTCTCCGCGCGATCTCCGCGGAGGAGGCCTAAATCTCCGTCGAGGAGAAGCGGCGAAGGGGTGGCGGATCGTCTTGGGATGGAGCTCGGCGCCAAAGATCCGCCTATCCCACGAAGATAAATGGAGACAGGTTCGTATGCGAAAATGTGCGCATGATAACCCTAATGCAAAATGTACATAAGTGCGAGAAAGCCAACACGAGCGGCGCCCGGCGAAAGTGAAGGCGGGACCTCAAGCCGCTGGTTGATCGCAGTCGACTCCGTCGCTGGCTGGCATGGCGGGCGGCGCGCCAAGAACGGCGGAGGGTGGCGCGGCGGCGGAGCCGAGACGTCGGCAAAGCCGCGCATGAAGCGTCAGCGCAGGAAGCGGAAGAAAGCGGGCGCAGTGGCGCCAGCTCGGAGGTCGCAGCGCTCTCGCTGGCGGGCGGGAGCGGCGGCGTCGGCAGCAGGCCCCACCTGGAGGGCCGGAGGATGGCGCACGAACACTTGAAGCGCGCCACCATGTCTTCGTCGGTGGCGGAGGCGAGCAAGGCAGCTCAGATGATGGCGTGTCCATGGCGACCCTTTGCTGCGTTGGGCGCCATGGAAAACGATGGAAGAGTTGGTGAAAAAGAAGATGGTGACAAAGAAGAAAGAAGGCCTTCGTGGCAGCGGAGAAGAAGGTGAAGAGCAGTTTGAGGACTTAGCGTGCGGAAGGATTGGTCGTGGCTCCAAGAGAAGTATTTATAAGCAAAGCGCGCGAGTGCGACGGTTTGGATTCCGTCCCCATGCGCACGCGCTATTATTGCCCAGCGTTTGATTTCCCGCGAAAAGCGGCGCGGTTCCCCAAGGAAGATCGTGCGCGGTGGAGAATCAGCGTCCGGCCGCCGTAGAGAGGCGGGCCCCACGATTAAATCTCCCGCCGCACAAGAAGCGGAAAAAGTGTCTACGTGACGGTTCGCGATCATGGTGGACCCGGCTACTCTTGTCGGTGTAATAAATACCGGGTACAAAGAGTCTTGAGAAGATCAAGCGGCCCCACGCGTCGGTGGCGATCAGCCCCCATGGCTGGCGAGCCCTCACACGAAGTCGAAGACCAAAGCGAGGCCCCATACGTCAAAGGGCGACTGTGTCCCAGCGTGTGGGGCGAAGCCCATCGATCGCCGGCGAGAGCCCCGTCGTCGGCGGGCGTGTGCGAGCCCTCGGCAGCGTAGGGTCCCCACTGTCAAGTGGGGCCAGCGGCGTGAGGCGCTCGAAAAGGAGTCTTCGGGCGAACTCCTTCGCTGCGAAGGACGGACGATTTAATGCGACATCACACGCGGATAGACGGTGAAGAAATGATTACCGCTCTGATGACCCGCAGTGTCGGCGGTTGTCCGGGCGCAGAGGAATTGACCGGTAGAGAAGGTTTGCTTAAGATGGCCGCCCGCGTCAGGAGGAGCAGCCGGGCCCCACCCGCAGATCTCACCGGGCGTGCTGTCTTGGTCGGAGGCCACTTGGCGGCATCGCTGGCGGCGCCACGCGCGCGATAGAGCAAAGACGTTTCGTCTCTCTGTCGTGTCTCGCCTTTGCATCGAGAAATCTTGTCGCTAACTCCTCGGCTCTCTCCGCTAGTTCAAGGCTTGTATAAGAGGGGCGGAGAGAGAGGGGAGAGGGGGTACGTTGCGCTTGGAACACACAGTTCACAAGCATTCTGTAACCACATTCCATTCAACCACAACAAGAAGAGAGTTAAGGCTCAGCAGGAGTAGGACTATTACCCGCAAGGGGGTTCGAACCTGGGTATTCCCCGTGTGTTGCTCTTTCTTTGGCCCCACGCTCAATCGAATCGGCCTTGGTGATAGGCTAGCAGGATAGAAATCTGACCAGGGGTGTGATCCGCAGTGGTTGAGCGGTGAACACGCCGTCAACTCTCTCCAATAGATTACACATAGTGATCTTGTAAATGAATTTTGAAATATGAAATTGTCGGGTATCATAATTTATGAATTTGAGAAGACTGGCCCCTGTGGCCTGAATTATCTCACTCGGACATAGGACATGATGATTGTATTCGGTCCCTAGAAACCCAACACTGTCAATCGGTTTAGGTCCCTGTAAGGGAAAGAAACCTACCAGAAGCGTAATCTAAAGCCTTGACTTTCGAGACACCACCTCCTTACCAAATTTTTGCATGCATGGTTGAGGGGGAGCACATTGATGCTATGTGCTGCACTTTAGAAGTGGCTTATGAAACTCAAGCATGCTATCCTGCCATAAGTATAAAAGGATTTGGTGCGCATAAGGTTTGCAGACTATAGAATTATGACCGAGTACAGCTCGATATGCATAGAATTTATATGATCTTTCTCTATGTGACAAGATCACAAACGAGGAGATTGTACCTCTCATTTTTCACCTCAGTGCAATTAGAGCAGCTATTAGGGGTGAAAAGCCCATTCGTTGGAAGAATGGAATGAAGGGAAATTGTAGAAATTGACCTAGAAAAGAAAGTCCATTGTCCAAGTGACATAAAATATAAGAATAAAGTCACATAATGCTAGCCACATGACCACTAGGTCAAGATGTGCTATAAATGTGACATTTAGGGGCATTGATCGAAGATTCACCGCAAACCTGTTGATGAAATTACGGCTTATTAGATCGAAAGAAATTCAAAGCAGTAGAGATGTCTCATTGTGGCTAGAAAAGAAACATCTTGGTAGAATACACTTATGAAGAGACATCTTTGCATCGCCCATTAATCGTATTGAAGCCACAAGAAGTGGATAAAGAAGAGAAGATCTCGACAAATAGAATTGACGCTAAGAGAAAGTGCATAATTGTAGCATTTAACTATGCAGCAGTTGCACTATTAGCATTCTCTGTAAATGTGGTCGCTAATAGACATTTTATGATTTTTAGTATAAAGAATTTGAAGCTCTCGAAGAGCACACTATTTGAATGAAAGAGTTGAAGCTCTCGAAGAGCAAACCCTAATTCTCATGTTCATTATGAATTTATCTTATATTCCAATATATACTTTGAAGTTACAATCAATATTTGAATTATATGAATTATGAATATTGCCATTGCCTGATTGCAACTATGAATAGAACTGGTGTAGTGCCCTATGGAGATATGAATTGTTGATAGTTTAACAACACCAATAGAATTTTAAGAGACGACATAAATTCTATGGGTCTTACATCAGCACTTTGAAGAAGCATTGTTTTACCCAGAATCCATTTGAACTCTCTTAAATATAAAAGACATCCATGCCGACGGTTTCCGTATTAAGATCAATGAAGAATGGCAAAAGAATTGTTATGCATTGTGAAGCATGATAGATGTGAGTAATGAATATTAGAATTTTCCCCTCTCCATTTGAATTTGGGCTATACTACATTAAAATGTATTTAGAAGCTCTAATCTCTTCCATCTGGCATCGTAGAATTGCCATCTCAATTATAGAAAAGATGAGGTGCAATCAACTCGCAAGAACATAGTATTAGTATAAGAATTTTCTGAATCTTGAACTGGGCACTCTCCTATTAAAGGTTAAGTCGAGTTTTCTCCTTGCCTAGAATGCATCTAGGAGAGGTTCGCGGCCGTATGCAGCCTTTTACCAAAGGCACTAAATGACATTTTAGTGCTCATAATTGCTTCCTTGTGGTAAGGCATGAGCTTATTCTCTACATAAGCCACATGCTCGTGAAGCTGATCTCGCAGATCATAAGAATTAAAGAATAAATTACCTAATCATTACTATGAAGTCCAAAATAAGAAGGACCATGCTAGCTGATCGATAATCATTGAACTGTATCGAATACCAAAGAAGAGCACTATATATCTCATGTCCGAGCGTCATGGACTAGAGATGTCCGGCCGCACTTGCTGAGTTGTCATATATTGAATAAAGAAATAGAAGCCCGACAAGCAGTCCTCATCAATTAATACAAGGGACACGTAGTCCCACAACATCCAACTAGTGCAAAGAAAAGAAATTTCTCAATTTGAATGCAAGTTTTATGTACCTATACCACACTTGCAATGAATTTAAAAATGATTGAGGATCAATTCCCGTCATTAGGGGGAGGAATAGAACCCTGAAAAGAAGAATGCCGGGAAAAGATGTGGCTAACCTCAGACACCACTAATGCATTCCCGCGCATTAGCCGCACTAGTATGAATTTTAAAGCATTTAAGAAATTAATAAACTGCCTAATCATTTTTGTGATTTGAAGGATGTGATCAAGTTGCATTACTGATAATAATGCACCAGAGAGGGTCGAAATACCATAGAAGGTATCCCTCATTCTGTTCCGAGGCCTCAATGAAAAGGACAGAAAATCTAGTTATTCGAATCCGAAGTATCCGGGGACGCCTGGAGAAAAACGGATAAGAGAGCTTGCCACAACCGATCACGAAAATGCCTCAAAGAAAATAGAAGGGGAGCCAGTTGAGACCTGGCGCTGGTGAGTGTCGACAGGTGACTAACTGGGGGGTCACCGCCGGCAATGATTATATATGGAGCGATGCATGCAAGATCCAAACTCGATGGTAGCACAAGACAAGGATTTATACAGGTTCAGGCCCTCATGGCGGAGGTAATACCCTACGTCCTGTGCTTTGGGATTATATGGGGTATATGTGTACAAGATGATGATCAACCTAGGAGATAATCAGGCTGTAGATCCCGATCTATGGCCCCCCAACCTCCTTTATATAGTGGAGGGGTGGGGTTACAAGGAAGAGTCCTAGTCGGTTACGAGGTAGGATTCCTATCTATAGTTATCTTGGATTACAAGTATACCTTCCCTATTAATTAGGGATAGGCTTCTATCTTCATGTCTTTTCTTGCCGAGCAAGTCTTCTAGAATCCGAGTGGTACCCGTCCTTATCCACCCGACTTGGTCCATCCCTCGTCGGGTGGTCTTTTAAACCGCAGTGTGGATACTCGGGGTCTATGTTGTCCTGAGAGCCCGAGTGCTTCATAGTCGATTCTTTGCTCTTCTTTGTCGCATCTTGGATGAGTCATTCTTCATGCCGAGTGCTTGTAGATTGTTCTTTGCTCCTTCCCGACCGGTTTTTACATGAATCATGCGAGAGGCGTGAAGGACTCATAGAGTTGTTAGTGATACCCACCGAGATTACCGGAGTCTGGCGGTCGGCCCATTGTATGGCGCATCACCTTGATTTTGATGAAGTGATACCTGTACTCGTCTTGCGATGCACAGCTGGCGACCCAACATGGGCGTATCATGGTTTTGGTGAAGAGTCGAAGCGGTACTATACACCTTTGAGTGGGATCTGTTGGTGGCCCCAGAGAGCATACCGTGGGTTTTGGCTGAAGAGCCGAGTGATACCTGTACTCGTCTTACGATGTACAGGTGGCGACCCAACATGGAGCGTATTAATTGGTTTTGGTCAAGAGCCGAGTGATACTTGTACTGATCTGCGATGTCTGGTGGCGACCAACATGGGGCGTACTAACGGTTTTGGTGAAGAGTCGAGTGATACATGCATTAATCAAGAGGATCTGGTGGTGGTCCCAGAGGGCATACCGCTGATTTTTAACCATCGGTACTGTGCTCGTAGAATCAATGATTGGCCCAACATGGAGCATACCATTTGGATAAGGTTTGGCCCAATGATACCGTGATCCGACTAGCGCGGTAACACGCCTAGTGTCCCAACATGGGGCATATCATTGTTGTCACCAAGCGGTACTTGTACCCAACCGTAGTAGGATCTGGTGAGGCCCCACCATGTATGCGTACCTTAATGATAGAGTTTAGCCATATGGTATCCATACGGGTTGCGTGTACAAAGATCGGCCCCAATTGGGCGTACCATCGAAACTCAATCCCGACATCACTGGTATCTGGCCTGACATGCAGTGACCAACTAGTGACCCAACATGGGGTATACCAATTGATGGGTAATTTTATAGCTCTGCCGGTAATCTGCCCAACATGGGGTGTACCGAGGCATGTGGCTTAGCCTACCGCGCTTGTAGCCACTGATTGTGACGCGCAACTGGAAGGCCGTGGTTAGCGCTCAGGGCGCAGGATGGCTCATGGCCAGAGGCGTAAGCGTATAGCCGTACCAAAGTCGGTGTAGACGTATAGCCGTACCGAAGTTGGCGTGGGCATATAGCTGTGCCATAAATTTGAACACTCGAGGCACGGGCGTAGGCTTGTAGCCATGCTGGGTGCTCGCCGAGCTATAGATTTGGACGGTCGAGGCGCGGGCATAGGCTTGTAGCCATGCTGGGCGCTCGCCGAGCCGTAGTTGTCGCTCATTGCGCATGTCCTTCTTACTCGTGTACGGAGTCGTAGAAGGTACTCGATGAGGTAAAAACCCATGAACCCCTGTAGCATGTACATGTAGGATTTAGGCTATGTCTGGATGAAAAAGCAATCACTTGGATATAAGGTCCGACTGCTTTAGATAATTTTTGCTCTTTTGCAACTTTTCCTTTTTTGATCTTAAATTCCTCCAAGTAATCTTCCTTTTGTTATGCACTCAGCCCGACTAGTCTAGCCCCCGGGCGTCGGGAATTGGCTCATGGCTCTTTTTCCAGACACGCGTATCGAGTGACTAGAGTTCGCCGTTTGTGGGTCAGAGCTTCACTACTCGAAAAAACCACTCGGATTCATTTGCAATCATTAAGAAAAAATAACAAAAAGTGCACGCAAGTGCACCTATTAGGTGTAGCCCCCGACTTACTGCTTAGTTGGAGACCAACTAAGTAGCAAGTCAAGAAACAATTTAGATTTATAAGAAAAGATTATGGTAATGAGAACTTAGCTCTGATGTAGGCATAGGCGTGTCGCCGAGCCGTAGACTTGGCTGCTCGTAGGGCTGGCGTAGGCGTGTCGTTGAATAGCGTGTCGCCGAGCCGTAGATTTGTAGCTGCAGGCGTGTAGCCGTACTGGGCGCTAGTGGCGCGCGATGGCATACAGCCGAGCTGAATACTTCGACGCTCGTGGCGCGGGCGTAGGCGTGTCGCTGAGGAACGTGTCGCCGAGTGAGACTTGAGGCGCTGTGGTATTTGGCGTAGGGCGTGTCGCCGAGCCGTAGATTTGTAGCTGCAGGCGTGTAGCCGTACCGGGCGCTTGTGGCGCGCGATGGCGTACTGCCAAGCTATAAACTTGGACGCTCGTGGCCCGGGCGTAGGCGTGTCGCTGAGTAGCGTGTCGCCGTGCCATAGACTTGGGCGCTCGAGGCGCTGGCGTAGGCGTGTAGCCGAGTGGCTTGTCGCCGAGCCGTAGATTTAAAGCTTCAGGCGTGTAGTCGTACCGGGCGCTTGTGGCGTGCGATGGCGTACAGCCGAGCTTTAAACTTGGGCGCTCGTGGCGCGGGCGTAGGCGTGTCGCTGAGGAGCGTGTCGCAGTGCCGTGAGACTTGGGCGCCGAGGCGCCGGGCGTGGCGTGTAGCCGAGTGGCTTGTCGCCGAGCCGTAGATTTGAAACTCTAGGCGTAGTAGCCGCATCGGCGCTTCGTGGCGCGATGGCGTCATGACCGAAGCTATAAACTTGGGCTCGTGGCGTGGCGAGGCGTGTCGCCGAGTAGCGTGTCGCCGTCGTCAGAGGCTTGGGCGCCGAGGCGCCGGGCGAGGGCGTAGCCGAGTGGCTTGTCGCCGAGCCGTAGATTTGAAGTTTCTAGGCGTCGCAACCGCCGTGGCGCGATGGCGCATAACCGAAGCTATAAACTTGGCGCCGTGGCGCTGGCGTAAGCGATGTCGCCGAGTAGCGTGTCGCCGTGCCATAGATTTGTAGCTGCAGGCGTGTAGCCGTACCGGGCGCTTGTGGCGCGCGATGGCGTCTGACCAAGTTATAAACTTGACGCCGTGGCGCTGGCGTGGCGTGTCGCCGAGTAGCGTCGCCGTCGTCGTAGGCTTGGGAGCTCGAGGCGCCGTGGCGTGGCGTGTAGCCGAGTGGCTTGTCGCCGAGCCGTAGATTTGAAGCTCTAGGCGCGGCCGTACCGCACGGCGCGCGTGGCGCGCGATGGCGTCTGACCGAGCTATAAACTTGGGCGCTCGTGCATGGCGAGGCGTGTCGCCGAGTAGCGTGTCGCCGTTCCGTGGAAGTAGTCGTTCAATCTTGATCAATACCGAGCGGCACACGCCGTGGTCGGCGATTTAACAAAGACGTGTTTCGCCGAGGTCTCGGCCGTGATCGACGAAGTTGGCTGTAGTCGTAATTGATCTCCATGCGGTTGGTGTAGCTTGACGAAAGTCGATGACGGTCCTCGCTGGTCTTCAACGTCCCACGAGATGTGGCACGAACAATCCTCACGCCGTGCCGGCACCGACGAGCTTTACGAGCTCGCCGAAATTTGCGACCTCTCTGCGCAGGCTGTCTTCAAAAAGACGCCACGGTCGCATCCGAAGTCGGAATTAGGCGTTCTTGGATTCGTTGGAAAGATAAAGAGATAAGCTTTCCAACGCATCTTATATCACGCCATAACTCCTCCTGAGTCAGCGGGAAATAGCGATACAAGTTCCGTGCAGAATCTGAATGGGAACAAATCGCATCTTCTCCTCATGTTGGTCTTGCGGTTAATGAAGCCGGTGTCGCCCGATGGACGCCATGGTCGTCGAGTCCGAGTGATTTGCTGCTGATGACGGTCACCACTCGAGATTCGTTCTCCCTCGAGACCTCGCCGTATCCGAGTCGGGAATTAAGCCCCCGGCGCATTACACGTCGGTAGGCGGCGGTGACGTTCCCCAACACGACTGGGAGTCCGAGTGAAGCGCTGTTGAATTCCATCCCGGATCGGATCTTGTCCGAGTCCGAAAAAGCGTTGTTAAAGTCCTTAGTTGAGTTCTCACCGTATCCGAGTCGAGAATCGAGCCCCCGGCGCACCACTCGGGAGTAGATGGCGTCGGCATTCCTCGACCCGAACGGGAGTCCAGACGAAGCGATGTCGATGTTCTCCTCGGATTAGATCGGATCCAAATCCGGAAGAAGTGTTGGTCGTCGATTGTCTTGAGTAGCTCCTTACTGATCCTCGATGTCCTTGGAGGTGTATCACGGCATACCCGCGTGCCGCATCCTCCGCAGATGGGTTTTACGAGTTTGCTGAGATTCGTGACCATCCCGTGCAGTCTGCCTTCAAACGGATGTCCCGGATAGATCCGGACTCCGTTTTGGGTGTTCTTGGGCTTCACGGAAAGATGACGAAATTATCTTTCCAACGCATCCAGTCTCATCCCGAAATTCCTTCTGGATCAACGGGAATTACAGAAACAAGATGATGTACGGAGTCTGTCTTCGAGCCGTCGCCGTATCCGAGTCGGGAATTGAGCCGTTGGCGTACTACTCATGAGTAGATGGCCGTGGCGATTCCCAATCCGAGCGGGAGGCGTTGTTATAGTTCTCCCCAGATTGAATCTGATCCAAATAAGGGAAGTGGAGTTGCCGAAGCCGTTGATGACGCAGTCGGCGCCGAGGGCGGAGACGATGGGGACACCGCTGATCGATGCCATCGGGCTTGATGAAGATGATCTTGACGCTGCCCCTACCTGGCGTGCCAACTGTCGACAGGTGACTAACTGGGAGGTCACCGCCGGCAATGATTATATATGGAGCGATGCATGCAAGATCCAAACTCGATGGTAGCATAAGACAAGGATTTATACAGGTTCAGGCCCTCATGGCGGAGGTAATACCCTACGTCCTGTGCTCTGGGATTATATGGGGTATATGTGTACAAGATGATGATCAACCTGAGAGATGATCAGGCTGTAGATCCCGATCTATGGCCCCCAACCCCCTTTATATAGTGGAGAGGGTGGGGTTATAAGGAAGAGTTCTAGTCGGTTACGAGATAGGATTCCTATCTATAGTTATCTTGGATTACAAGTATACCTTCCCTATTAATTAGGGATAGGCTTCTATCTTCATGTCTTTTCTTGCCGAGCAAGTCTTCTAGAATCCGAGTGGTACCCGTCCTTATCCACCCGACTTGGTCCATCCCCTGTCGGGTGGTCTTTTAGGCCCGCCGTATGGATACCCGG
Organism: Raddia guianensis; assembly: GCA_036346415.1. NCBI lineage: Eukaryota > Viridiplantae > Streptophyta > Magnoliopsida > Poales > Poaceae > Raddia > Raddia guianensis. The sequence goes on from CM070536.1 coordinate 17,805,270, forward strand.
GGTCTATGTTGTCCACAGTGAGCTTGCTAGAGAGGCACTCCCAGTTTTGAATTTACCGGTACAAGAAGAAAGAATTAAAGAAGAAGCCGAAAGACATACAAACGAGCGTGCCGAAGGGCGTGCAGACGAGCATGTGAATGCGCACATCGGCAACCATCTAAAGGTCCTTGCTCCCGTAATTGGGAAATAGCGGTGCAGAGCGAGTGATGGTGCAAGCAGCACAAGTGCACGAAGCACCCCATGAAGAAATGGCCATAAACTCTGCGCACTCCGGGGGATATATGAATAGAATCACAGTCAATGTCGACATATATTTTGTAAAGCAGATTACCAAAAACAATTGAACTCGATCTTGAGCCTGCATCTCTCTTTGAGTATAAGACACGGCTGGACCGAAAAGAATGGAAGAAGGCAATCACCGCGGAACTATTCTCTGAACAAAGGAGAAGTGCTTAGGCGTCTGCGCCGCACATTCCCTCGTGTATGCCCCGTGGGCCTTTGTTCGAAAGGAGAATTAAAGAAAATGAAGTGGTATGGTACAAAGCAAGGCTGATAGCATAATGTTTCACTATGTTTCACTCAGCGTCTTTGCGTTGTTTATGAAGAAACTTATTCCCCGGTCATGGGTGGTGTAACCTTTAGATACCCTTATCTCAATGGCAGTACTCGACTGAAAGTTGAGAAAGAAAATGAATTGAAAGGATGTTGTAACTGGAAAGAGATTTGGATAGACTTATATATGAAGATACATGAGTATCATTATCCTAAACCAAAATAGAGCAAATAGAAACCTGTACAGTGTAATCCTTTGATTTACCATACAGACTGAAGAAAAGAATAAAGCACATACTTTATGTATGAGAAAGAGATGAATGGATTGGCCATTGCAGCTTGGGTTAACACCTTGAGCATATGCCAAATGAATCTCGCTACACCAATCAACCTACACGTTGATCGTGTTGTAAATGTTTGATTTTGAGAAGGTGTATCCACGAAAACCCAATGGTTGGTCGGTCATTTCTTATAGACCTAGATCTGCACAAACCTAGGGCTAGGGATGAGGGGGAGGATGTCTAGAAACATGAAATTCGGTGTTAGAATTTGAATGGCTCATATACCTCTTGAATAGCATACGGCAGTACAATGCATTTGCCGGCTGTAAGTTGCATTTGCCGTTAATTTTATCAACTTGGTATAACGCAGAGCACAAGAAGGGCATTTGAAAGAATTAAGGACATCTCCCGATACCTCTGAAAAAAGAGAAATATTGGAATGAAAGAATCAAGATATGTATATGAATATGTTTCCTATGTGGTAAGAATTGAAATTAAATAGAAGTCGTCAATGCAGACTTTTATGTCAATGTCGACAAACCACTCGGAAATCATAGCAATGAATGAAACCTATTATGAATATGCATGGTTTGAAGAAGGTCATTCCACATTTTCAGTCATGTGGATTGTACGCTGAATGAACCCCTACTATCATTTATGAAAATAATGCAGCATGTGTCGCACAAGTGTAGACTGGATATGTGAAGGAAAATTTATTAAGTATACGGACCCCAAGTAAAGAATTAGTTTTCTGCACATTAAGTCAATTGAGAATATAGCAGACTTATTTAATAAGTCACTCATTACATCTACCCTTGAAAGATGTGTGAAAGGAATTGGAATGAGAAGACTTAGAGAAGTGCAGAATTCAGAGGAGAAAACTTCACATATTATGAATTGAAATCTTAAACATGAAGTTCGAGTACTCAACTTGAATGAATGAATGCATGAATTATGAAGAAACGTTGGGTGGATCTGTACTCTTTTTCCCTTAAATGAGTTTTCAATGAAGTTTCTCACATGAGGTTTTTAACGAGCCAAATCCATGCGCAAAGCAAACGTATGCTATGTACTCTTTCTTCAACATTTTTCCCACTGGATTTTTATGGAGTTTTTGGGGCATATGCATCACGCGGCATGGTCTAAGGGGGAGTGTTAAGGAACCACACCAAGCCGACCGGCTTTGGGCCTGGCTCGGCTAAGGGGTGGGGCCCACTTGGATGGACCAGCCAAAACCCTAGCAACTCAAGCATAAATAGGAGATGTTTTCATCTATTATGTATTCCTGAGATCCCTGAGAAAAGCAATAAAGAAACTTTTCTCTCCTACATCTCTGTGTTCATCTGTGATTGTTCTTCGTCGTCTACGATCTACGTACTGATAGGCAACCTCGGACTACACTCGATAGCGTGGTTGTCTAACAAAAATGTACACCGTTTGCTGGCGATCTCGATTGCTCTTTTTTCCTCCCAAAAGGAATCGCTAAGCTAAAATCAACAGCTAATCTGAAAAAAAAAAAACAAACGAAGGCTGTCTCGCCGTGGACCGCGGTGCCGCCACCCGCCTCCCCGGCGTCCCACCACATCGCAGCGGCGACGGCGAAGCTTCGTCACTGAAACCTAGCCTAGGGTTTTTCTGCACCTCCATGGCGCATCCTCTACTTCGCGTCTTCCTCCTCCTCGCTTTCTCTGCGGCCGCGTCGGCCGAGGCGCGGCGGGAGGCGTTCCGCAGGGACCCCGGGCACCCACAGTGGCACCATGGCGCTTTCCACGACGTCGAGGACAGCGTCCGCGCCGACGTCCGACGGATGCTGCACACCCGCGCTGAGGTACTCCCCGTCACTGCCCCCATGCTTGGTTTCCCCCCTTAAACCTCTCCCACCCCCACATGCGTGGCGTACGTTTGCGAATGCGATCTTTGGAGAGATATTGAGCTCGACCTGGATTCGAGATGGCCCGGAACCGTGATGCAGTGAATTCCACTTGTGTGTGGGATCTGCGTCTGCCTGTGGATTTCGTTTCACTTCCTCAGCAAGATCGAGAGCAATTTGATGAGATTCGAGTTGTAGTGTTGGACGTGCCAAATTGTTTGGGTCGGAATTCAGCCAGCGAGAGTGTACGAGAGTTGTGAATTATGCCTGTCACTCGGGCATCACAGATTACATTGAGCTTGTCATAAGTTGTATGTTGTTTTGATCGGTTGTCATGGTCAAGTTTTTGCTGTCACAACCAGGGGAACAAACAAACTGTAGTGATAATTACTTCCTGTGATCATTTGTTGTTGCTCTGTTCCCTTTTCCACCTTAAACGTGTATCATGTTACTTTTTAAAATGTTTCCAGTGTTTCTGTAACACATTGGAGCACTTTGCAGGTTCCATTCCAAGTGCCTCTCGAGGTTAATGTTGTTTTGATTGGTTTCAATGGTGATGGAGGGTACAGATATCCTTTGGATGGGCACAAGCTTGAACAGTTCCTAAAGATGAGCTTTCCAACTCATAGGCCCTCTTGTTTCGAGACAGGGGAGCCAATTGATATTGAACATCATATCATGTATAATGTCATAGCGGTAAGTCTTCATTCTAGGTGATCATGTAATTTTTTTTTTCACGTCCATTTTTTTTATTTTCCTCCAGTGCTATTATGAAAATTATACTTCATAGGCTGGACAACCAGAGCTGATTTCTCTTGAGAAGTCACTGAAGGAGGCAATGGTTTCTGCAGGAACTGCGCGAGAGGTAGCGAGAAATATGTCGTTTTCCTTCAAATTGGCAACAGCCATGGCACTAATTGTGTTGTCTCTTGTAGAGTGATTATGGTAGGGAGTTCCCTCTCTTTGAGGTAGAAGCAACTACGGTTGAGCCTATATTCCAGAGGCTATACTCATTTATCTTTGACATGGAGCCTGGTTATTCTGCAACTGAGATGGATAGGCCTGTACCTATTGCAATATTTGTTGTTAATTTTGATAAGGTACAAGGACTTGTATTTAGCATTGTTTCAATTCTGTGAGCATACTATGTTGATTGCTTATTCTTCTAATTCCTTTAATACCTGAATGCAAATTATTGATGATAGAGAGTGTAATCCTTCATTGTGGTCGTGCAGTCAAAAGACTAATTTTGTGGTTGTTCATATTTTTTCTTAGGGAAACAGTAGGAGAGTACCCTACTGAGACATTTGAAAAATAATTGTATAAAGGTATGTTTACAAAAGAAGAGAACACGAAATAAGTAAACCCAACGAATTGGAAGTTATGTCCTCAACAAACCCATTTTCCGACGAATCAAGTCTGTAGCAATCTATTCATGTAAACTTATATGATGGTATATTACAAAAGAATGAAAAATCCCTTCATGCCTTTTTAAATAAGTATGCCAGGATCTACTAAAAAAAGTGAAAAACATTTTAGATAGTCTGATAGTCATTCAGCATCCTTAGCCTTCCATAACAATTGGAAAGTATCAGAGTAGAGTTCCAAAAGCAATTGACAAGAACTCAAAAGTCCTTTTTTTTTTTTAAGAATCAATAGTCCTTAAATTGACTGAAGCAAAACATGTGCATCCAATCTTCATCATCCTGTCTTCTACAGAATGCAGACATACTTTGAGAATTGTAATTCTTCTCAACAAAACTTTTCCTTGGCAGGTTAGGATGGATCCTCGTAACAAAGAAATTGATTTTAATAGTGTAATGTATGGTACAATTGGTACATTAACAGAGCAAGAGCTAAGAAAACAAGAGGCAGATTACATCTACCGGTACCGTTACAACGGAGGTGGAGCAACTCAAGTTTGGCTGAGTTCGGGAAGGTGATAGTAATTCTAAATTTCTAATGTACTCTTTTTTTAATCATGAAGTCTTATTTTGAACAGTCACTAGTAGGGTCCTGAACCAACCCCCTCTGGCCAGAAGATTAGTATAAGAGCGATCCAAACTGTAGTCTGTAGAGTAACAACTGTACCAAGTTTTAAATTACTGGTTGCTGCATTTTTTTAATAGCCATTGCATTTCACCTTGCCAGATCCTTTTTTTCTCAGTCACGTGTTAATTTCTGTTTCCCTATCCAAATTTATATGGTTCCATTTAGTACACTAATGTGTGTGTTGGCAATCAATACATTAAGATTGTTTTGCCCCAATCTTTGATGAACACAAACAGATCTATCCCTCACTTTCTGTTCTGTGGAAACAGTTGTTGTAACAGACAATGCTATTGAACCTGGGGATCCTTATATTCTTGTATGGAGTATTAAATAAGTTCTTGGGTTTCTGTGATTTTGTTGTGGCTATGTCTACTCACTACTAAGACTAAGATAGCTATTCAAAGAGTGTAGTTTGTATTAGAAACAACACTATATTTTTTGCTTTCTGTTGTTTCTTTCTAATTCCTGGTTTAAATCCACCGGTTCATAGTCCATACCAGCTTAACAGTTTTAGGTCATCCCAGTTTCCGTCTTGTAATACTACCCAGAATTCAGATGTATTGTGTGTTCTTTTGGTTGTATAATCATGTATTTGTGGTTGTGGGAGATGAGGAAACACAAAAACTTCAGAAATGTACAAAGAGAAAAGAAGAGGATCGATTCACCAGAAAACAATTAATTTCTGGCATACTGGACAAGGCCAATGTATGAACAAAACCAGAAACGGTACCCTTGTTGTTATGAGTCATTGAGTTACATGTCATAAATTACTTTCTATGCATGATTTCATATGTGAACTTTGCTGCATATATAGCTCTGTCATGCTGTACTGTTAAATCATTTCATACTGGAGTTATTTTCCTTTATGGTCCACTGTTATCATCTTTTAAGCAATTGCAATTAAGTTTTGTGTGCTCTAAACCCGCACTGCATTTCCTTGCAGATTTATTGTAATAGATCTGTCAGCAGGCCCTTGCACATATGGGAAAATAGAAACCGAAGAAGGCAGTGTTAGTTATAGGTCAATGCCTCGGCTATCACAGATCATCTTCCCAAGAGGACTTGCGGCTCCTAGTGCTAGTTCAACACAGGATGTTTTTATCGGACAACTTGGAGGTTTAATTTCAACTACCATTGAGCATGTGATAGCTCCTGATGTCAGGTATTACTACAAATCTCTCATTTTTCTCATAGTTTATTTGTAGTTTGATGTATGGCTACAAAAGTCAAATGCTTTATCTAGATCTAAAAAGGCTATGGGCAGTTGTAACAACTAATTGATTATCCAACGTATTCAGTTCTCAACATACTTGGCAAAATATGTTAGCCCCAAAGCATTCAGGAATAACCAAGTGAAAACACCTCACTACCTTAGTGTTGTCAGTTTTCTCTTCAGTTCGCCATGCACACGTTTTTCTGTTTACTTGGAGACCACACCATAAACTAGTTTACTGTACTTTCTATACTATATGTAACAGTTTATCACCCCTTGTTACAAAAGAGGGTGCCTTTTTCCCATCCCCATTCCCCCCTGGACATGGAAATATGGGAATTGATAATCTGAACTTTTGGGTTAAGAGGTATGTTTACATGAAAATTTTTCTCTATGTTCTACTCCTACTTCTAGGTTGCATGGATACCAACACGTGAAATCATTTAAATCTGAGCATTTTGTGTTTGAATTATACTATTTGTCATACGGTTCAGTAGTGGCAAGGATACTGCGTTACACTAGATTTTCCACAATTCTAACACTACTCTCCCTCGTACATTTTGTTAGTTCAACAACTAAGCTCAATGTAAGGAAGAGCAGATTAACCAGCTGTAAATAATATACAAATTATATCAAAGGGTTCATTGCCTATATTTTTAGATGGAAAAAGTCTACTTACCCCGCCGAAGTATCAACCCCGGCACACATAACCCCCTGACCTGTAAAACCAGGTAACCAGTCCCACGAACTATTGAAAACGGCGCAAATAACCCCTGATGACAGTATTCAGGGCGGTTTTGCCACTGCGGCGGTCTACGTCGCAATTTTTTTTACGAAAATTATTTTTATGTAGCGGGTCCCACATGTCTGCCTCTACTCTCTTCCTCTCCCCTCTCTCCTCTCTTCCTCTCCCCTCTCTCCTCTCTCACTCACATCCCTTCTCCACCACGCCGCCGTCTCCTGGGGCGTGCGATGGCGGCTGCTTGGCGGCGGCCATGGGTGCGCACGGCGGCGGCGGTGGCCTGGGCTGTGGCGGTGGCGGTAGCCTGGATCTTGCGAGGCGATGGCGGCGGTGGCCTGGCACGCAACAGCCTGGGCGGCGGCCTAGGCGTGCGGCGGCCTAGGGATGGAGGGAGAAGATAGGGAGAGAGAGGGGATGGAGGAAGAAGAGGGGAGAGAGAGGGGATGGAGGAAGAAGAAGAGTAAGAGGCAGACATGTGGGACCTACGACGTAAAAATAATTTTTGTAAAAAGAAATGCCACGTGGACCGCCACGGTGGCAAAACCGCCCTGAATACCGCTATCAGGGGGTTATTTGCGCCGGTTTCAATAGTTCGTGGGACTAGTTACCCGGTTTTACAGGTTAGGGGGTTATGTGCGCCGGGGTGATACTTCAAGGGGGGTAAGTAGACTTTTTCCTTTTTAGATTAAAAAGACTGATGCTCTGGAATGTGTGTCAAAGGCTCAAAACCATGCCAGGATGATTTTGTGCAAGAAACATGATGCCTAGTGGAACATATGTATATATGTGCAGTTAAGCATTGAATATTCAATATTTCCTGCTATTCTGATGTGACATTTATTTCAATAAATCCAGGTTTGAAACGGTTGACATGGCGGTTAGATTGCTTATACCTATCATTGTGCTACAGAACCATAATAGGTACAACATTCTTCAAGCAGGTCACAACTACAGTGTAGATATTCAAGCTATTGAAAGAGAGGTTAGTTAATTTTCTTGCGTGAGTTTATCTGTACGTGTGATTTGCATGAAGCTTTTTACTGTCAAAAGAAAATTCTAGTGAACATGCTGGCCTGTATTGTTTCTTCATGGCCTAGTTAATAATTTTTTGCAGTGCCATGTAGCTAAATTATGGTGTACAAAAGCCTACCTTTACATCAACAGAAATTGCATCTCAACTCTCAGGAGTGTCCAGGAACATAAAGGAAATGTGATTTAGCAGTTGGGAAGAATCTGCAAGCTATGAATAACACACACACTGTTGTACCTCATTTCATTTGTTGGAGTAAATTGTCCACTCTTATGAAATTGGAACTGCGCGAAAAGATATACTAAAATGTATATATATACAGTTACAATAGCTTTTTTAAGCATTCATGGAAGGAAAGCTTTCCCAGTCAGTGCTAGTACCATTGTTATTGACTGTTTGCTGCCATTACACTATCGACAGTGCCAATGGGATATCATCTCAATGCCACTTCGCAGGCAGTTGCACTAAGTACCTGTTGCAAACTCAAGTAAATTGTTTTGTTTTGTCTTTCTGCCTTGATCTCTTTAGGGGAGTTAAAAAATGCAAGTAGAGAGTGAAGATCTGTCTTCCAATTACTGCAGTCTCATTGGCAATTGTTGTTATAGGCTAAGTTGTTCAATTTAGGAAGATCATCAATCATCATGCTTCATTACTAGTAGCAGTACCATTAAATGGATTAATCTAATGTCTAATGTATTCAGATCAAAATATATTGTGCCACTTTGTACAATTACAAAGTATGCATAGTTTATTGATCAGTGGCCTATTGAGCATATATAAATATATTTCTCTGACTTATTGCACTGTATCGCTACATATCAGTATGAATGCTGAAAAATTGCCAAATTTTGTGTCTTTTAGGTTAAAAAGATGGTTCACGCTGGGCAGGAGGTTATAATAATTTCTGGTTCACATGCACTGCATCAACATGAAAAGTTAGCAGTTGCAGTTTCAAAAGCAATGCGAAGCCATTCTCTTCATGAAACAAAGACTGATGGTCGATTTCATGTTCGTACCAAAACATACTTGGACGGTGCAATACTCAAAGAGGTTTGTTGTTTTTTGTCTTCATCTAAATACTGCATGTGAATTACAAGGATATACTTGACATTATTGGTCTTGCCAGTACAATTCGTTTATGCTATTGAAGGATCTATTGTGGCAATCATCAATTAATTGCATATTCATCCAATTTTCATGTTTAGTAAATAGGACTACATGAGAGTTCAGTACGTAGAGAACTATAGTTTAGATTTCACCTAGTCTGTCGGCTATATCTTTGATATGACTGTTTAGTGATAGTGCAAGTATAAAGAAGCATAACTTCAGAACTATGCGATTCATCATAATCTAAATGAACCTTTTAGCTATATATAAAAGAGGTATGGATCAAGCTCAAGATACCATACATTTTGGCACCACTTGTGGAAGACCATGCTGAATGTGTACTTAGCTCATGAAATGAAACCTGTAATGGCATGGAGTAATGGAGAAGAATACTTGTTAGTGTGGCAGTAGAACAGATGAATCTATAATACTTGTTTGATCGTAAACTTGAATGCAAGATTTCAACACTATGCAATCAATTGGTACAGGAAATGGAGCGCTCCGCCGATGTGCTGTCGGCTGGTTTGTTAGAAGTTTCAGATCCTTCACTCTCAAGTAGATTTTTCTTGAAGCAGGTTTGTGATGTTCTTTGTATGTAAAATCCTGATATTTTATGCTAATTTCATAAATGTATGCATGATGTATTTTTTAAAAAGCATATATTATGAGATTTTTTTTCTTTTTGTGATATTTGTGGCTGTCAACCACAGCACTGGATGGATGAGCAAGATGGCGGGCAAGAATCTATCAAGCACAAGCCTATATGGGAATCATACATGCCCAGAAATAAGAAAGAAAAGCGAGGAACTGGAAAGAAAAAACATGGAAATCTGTACAGAACTTATGGAACCAGAGTGATTCCAGTGTAAGCTGCTCATCCACATGCAGGAATATAAAATTTAATCTCAAATTGTGTTACCAGAAACAGGAAAAAGAAGATAAAGTAGCAAGTGATAAATGAAGAAAGATAGAAAGACGACTGAGAGACAAAGATAAAAGTTACATCATTTTTCTCCTTTTTTGCATTTCCTTGAACTTAGGAAGTTAAGATATGCCCCCTTGTTGAATAATGTACTTATGCATGAGACTATTGGGTATAGAATTATAACTATTTGGCAGGAGAATGCATTGCTTAGACATGCTACTGTTGTTGCTGATCTGTTTTTAAATTAATCAACAGCTTTGTATTATCATTGGCTGATGTTGATTCTGAGCTTCTGATGGAAGAGGAAAGTCTTGTTTGGACAAGTAAAGATGTTGTCATTGTACTTGAGCATAGCAATGAAAAGATTCCTCTAAGGTATGTTAAAGCTTCTGTTCAGATAATTGATCTATGGATTCTTACATGAATTTCTGGGGTTCAAGCTGCTGCTATGTTTAAAGCATCACTTTCTTGTTGCAGTTATGTGTCAGAAACAACTAGGCGGTTTGCTCTTCCTTCTCTGGCACAGCGCCATCTCTTGGCTGGTTTGGCTTCAGCAGTTGGAGGTCTGAGTGCACCATATGAACGGACATCACACATTCATGAAAGACCTGTTGTGAACTGGCTATGGGCTGCAGGATGTCATCCTTTTGGACCATTCTCAAACTCCTCTCAGATCAGTCAAATCCTCCAGGATGTTGCGCTGGTAATGTTACTAAAAATGCTGCTGCAATGTCATGATAGTCTAATACAATTAGCAGGGTAGTGAGGGTGGTGCCCATCTGTCATTGTGAGATGTCTTTAGAATAGTTGTTCTTGTCTTCTGTTTATTATGTACCTTGTACAATGCATAGGAACACAAACTGTTAAAAATTGACTTGAAATTATGCCCTCCATTGTTTGTTGCCTGTTTTGCCAGTTTCAAACAACTCTTATTCGGTTACGAGTGTGATAGCTTGGGTATTTCTTTTTCCTACTGTTTCATCGTGATTTGCTCCAGATAATCATGGTGTCATGCATACTGATTTGTGCATAATAAGCTTTATTAGTATTTCGTGATATTTCACCATTGTCACCGTTAGTGCTAATCTATGATTTTGTTTTAATGTGCGTAGAGAACTACAATTTATGCTCGAGTTGATGCTGCCCTTCGCAAAATAAGAGACACGTCAGAGGTTCTTTGAACATTTAATTGAACTTGCCGTCAGTTTCTTGTTTTCTCTGCATGCAAAGAAAATTTATACTGTTTGTGGTTTGATGCAGGCCGTTCAATCTTTTGCATCAGAGCATCTTAAGACACCATTAGGAGAACTTGTTAGAGGTAATAAAAATAAGTCCAGCACTGAGTTATGGGTAGAAAAATTCTACAGGAAGGTAACCACCATGCCAGAACCTTTCCCTCATGATCTTGTTGAACGGCTGGAAGAGTACCTGGATGTAAGTATATGTTTCATGTAGTTCAGTATTGTACATTTTTGTGGGAGTTTTGTATGCATCTCATTTCTTCTTTTGCACCCTATTTCAGAGGCTTGAAGGACAACTTGTGGATTTGTCTTCTTTGCTCTATGACCATCGTCTAATCGACGCATATCAAAATAGTTCTGACATCCTGCAGAGCACTATATTTACACAACAGTATGTTACTTTATCTAGGAATGCAAGATTTCGAACTACAATGTTCATTTTGTTCACTCCTTACTCGTTGGAACTCAGTTCCTTTTCCTCTTTTTTGCTTTCAGTGTACTCTTTGTTTACCTTTTGTTAGCGGATCCATATTTATCCTTATTTGGAATCATATTGATTGTTTTTCGTTTGGGCAGATATGTAGAACGTGTTTTGTCTGCTGAACGAGACAAGATGAAGTGCTGCAGCATTGAATATAGTCACCCAAAGCAGCCATCCCAAGCTTTTGTCTATGGAGGGATCCTTCTGGCAGGATTTCTTGTGTACTCATTGGTTATTTTCTTCTCTTCACCAGTTCGCTAACTCGTTGGCTGAAGGCAATTGTGGATTCTCTCTATGGTGGTAAGATCTGAGATCTATAAAGTAGAGAGCATTCTACGTGAAGGCATTAACTTAATCTGTGTTGTATACAGTGAAGCCTATCTCGGCACAGTTTTGTCTGTAAGAACGATATTCCCAAAGCTGTAGGCAAGCCCCATTGGTTGTAGTCGATTCATAAATAGTTCATAGTATGTTCGTGATAAGTGGCATAAGTCCGTAGTGGCTTAGGGGTTCTAATTCGCCACTGTGCGGGAGACTATTGTTTTGTCCCCATCTCTTGCAACTAATTTCTGCACAAAATAGAGGCGTCGAAAGTCTGATTTATCAATAAAATATACAATACCTTCCCCCAAGCAATGAAAAACTATTTTAGCGTTTTTTCCTCAAATCATTTTAAAGCAATTGAATTTGATCGTGTAAGGCGGCTTACAACATAATCTTCCCATCATTTGTCATTTTTATAGATCTAGTTTTTTTAGGAATTCGAAAGTACTCTTCGTTATATATATGTTTTTTTTTTGTAAATTTTAATATCTTTTCAAATTTAACGAAAATGGACCCCCCCCCCCTCCCTCCTAAAATGAGATGTTTTGTATTATTAAAAGTCTAGTGATGTTATTTTACTAAAATTATTTGTACCATCCACTATAACAACCTCTTATTATCTTCTAAAATTACTCACATCAAATCTTATTTGATTTAATCCCTCGGAATTCTCATGGTGGGCTCCGTTAGGCATGACACATTGCTTGTGTAACGTGTGACATGATTCGTAGTCGTTTGCGATACATGTGACACGTGTTGAAACTGTGGCAAAGCACGGATCCTCAGCTACTTTACCATTTATTTACAACAAGTTGTAACCCTCGTTTGTCCAAAGAAAACATCTAAAACAGGGAAATTGTTATGTTCCACTTTGAAGGTTAGAAATTGGAATGAGAAGACCTGGGGAGGGCGTGAGTGGCGGTGGCTTGGCCAATTCACAGGATTGAAAATTGATAGAAATAATAAAAAATATTAATGGTTAAAATGACATATAATGAGATGGTAAAATGAGACAACCTCGATTGATATAATATTAATGGCCAGTTGTAACCCTCGATTGATATATATGTTAGAGTGGAAAAACCTAAAATATAAAAACATAGATGCCTGAGACAACGTATAATGAGGCGGTAATTCTTGGGAGTGCAAATGAGAATCAACAGAAAGCAATAGGCCAGCAATGGAGAATTGCAGAGGTGGATGGAGCGACTCCTATTGATTATCGGTTCCAGTGGCAGTGCTCCCGGATGTCTCGGAACAAGCAGGCAAGGAGGTGCCGTTCGTAGTCCATGGTCGTGTACTGCACCACGTGGCTGAAGTAGCCCACGGCGTCGTCGTCGGCGACCATGCAGTGCATGATCCCGCAGCGGCGGAGCGCCTCCACGTCCCTCCGCCCGTTCACCAGCGACCCCACCAGCGCCACGAACCCCGTCACCTGGTTGCCCCCCTCCAGCTGCCTCGCCGCGCTGCCGCCGCCCTGCTCGAACGCCACCAGGTTCGCGAGTAGCACCTTGGCGGCCTCGTCCACCACGAACGCCGGCATGTGCAGCACGCCGTACCGGAAGCTCACATCGAACATGTCGCGCGGGGAAGCCTTCCGCTTGAACGTCACGCCAGCCTCCTCCATCTTCACGGCCGGCGGGATCATCGACGTCGCCTGGCCCTTCCCAGCTCCGTCGCCGGAACGTGGCGACGGCGACGGCGGCTGCTTCCAGATGGCCAACGAGACGGCGCCGGCGGCGTCCACGCCGGCGCCGTTGCCGTTGCCAGCTAACGGGTTGCGGACGTTGCACTCGTAGTGCAGATGCAGCAGGTGGTGGATGGCCTTGTCGCCGGGCTGCCGGATGGGGCGGCTCGACGGCAGGTCGCCGGCGAAGGCCTTGCAGAAGACGTCGAGGAGCGCGCCACGGTCGGCGCCGTCTTCGCCGGCGAAAGCCACGCCGTGCAGCCTCTCGACGACGAAGAAGGGGATCTGGTTCTCCAGGAGGAGGACATCGTGGTACATGTGGCGCCACGCCCACTTTGCGCCCCCGGGCGCCGCGAGCTGCCCCTCGCCCTTCCTAAGGAAGAATTCGAGCAGGAAGCAGCCGTCCAGCACCAGCATCTCGGTGAAGTCGTCGGCCCCCATGTCGAAGTCCTCCGCATAGCACCGGCGCGCGTCGGCCGCCACCGCGCGCGCCGCGCGCACGTACGCGCCGAGGCCGCCGGCCTTGTCGCTCCGGGATAGGAAGTCGCGCAGGAGGCGCCACTTGTGACGCTGCGCGGCGGCGAGGCCGCCGCGGCCGTGGTAGTACGGCCCCACGGACACGACCTTGGGCTCGTACAGGTCGCGGTGGCGCTCCCGCACCAGCGCCGGGAGGCGGAGGATGGTGTAGGGGTCGTCGGGCTCCGGTGGCACGGCGTCCACGCGCCGCTGCATGGCCTCCACCCGCGCGTCGTGGAAGAAGCGGTTCTCCTCGGCCGCCGCCGCGGCAGCCACGTCGCCGTTGCTCTCCTCCTCCATGCTCGCTGCTCGGCGAGAACACGGCCTCGGTTCGTCGTCGATGGGATGCTTGAACAATGAACAATGTGAGATCGCCGGAGGCCGGAGCGGAGTTGACCTGAGCGAGAGCGACCCGGCGTGCAAGGGATAAAGGACATGGACGTCTCAGTTTGTCGTGGTGGCCATGCTCTATCTCTTCTACTGCCAATTTTTCCAATGTTGACGCCGTTGTACGCGAAAAAGGTTGTAGCTCTCTACCCTGCGATTGATATATATTGCCGTATCCTTTTGTTAAGAATACGTGGTTGCCGTTTCTTTAACAGGGTGTTTTAGTACTCAAACTGGTTTAAATAGGCAGTAAAATCTCTTTTTCTAGACCTAGTATAAATTTTTGCCTTTTTGAACTGCGACTGTGATATACTCCCTACGTCCCAAAATATAGGGCGTATAAAAAATTTTATTAAGACCAAAAAATGATGTTTAAGAGAGTAATCATCTTTAATTATTTCGTTACTCGAAGCATGCATCTCCTTGCCATGCACTTAATTAATAGATTTAATAGCTAAAGCTAGTAAAAGTATGCACTTTATAGCGTGAATAGCTTAACTGTGAGTTAATTGCTCGTCTTTCCCAAGGAAATAATGAAAGACACCTTATATTATTGAACAACTCAAAAAAACTTATGCGTCCTATATATTGGGACGGAGGGAGTATATATATATACCATGTATAACTTCCAAATATAGAAATGACTTTACTGCTGATTCACATTGTTTGATTGTTTCCATGCCGCAAAAACGAGCTAAGAAAGAGAAACCTAAGTTAGAACTTGGTATTATCCCAAAAAAAAAAAGTTGGTACTTGGTGGTGATCTACAGCGCCACGCAATACGCATGCAAAAAAAATTATTGTGCCTTTGCTCATCATCATCACCACATATCAAAATATAGCCTACAAGATTTCAATAAGAAAAAATGAATCAACTTACAAGAAACGACTTTTTTTTTGGAAGACGGGTTGAATTTGAGCCGAAGCGTAGACGTGGTCTAGGGCCTTAGGCGAGCATGGCAAATGGCAACCGATGAGACAACCAAAGGGAAGGTTGTACGTGCGCACACTCGTAAGCAACCTGACATTTCCAAGCGTTGGGGCGGAGTTTCCATTGCTTGTGAGAGTTGTGATGTCTGCGGCCGCCAGCCTGCCACACATGACTGGGTCGCACGTCAATTCGGCACATCATGCTGCGCACTTTTTTTGCGGCAAAGACATGCTCAGCACTTGTGTGTACGACAAGTCGACAAGAAGACATGCAAAACTTCCTTACGAATATATTACTATTGTGTTAAAGCTGAGCGAAACAAAACCATCGCATTGATGCTAAAATAAGAAATTTTTCGTTAATTTAAAAAAATACGCCATTGATTGCTATAGGTCCAAATTATAACATACTAGATTAAAAGAAAGGATTTCTATAAACTGCAAAGGAAAATTTAGGATAAAAAAATAGGAATAAAAGTCAACGCTAGATTAAAAAAAAATTGTATTGGATACAATAGAGCAATAATCATTACAAGAATCCAAACTATTTTTATCGATCAGAAGCCAACGTAAATAAGGTAAAAGCTGATGTAAATAACCAAACCGACGTAATAACCTTTATTTACGTCGGCTTCGAGGCTACCATAAATAATTCTGGTGGTTCCCTATCGGACGTAGCAAGGCTGGCGTGGCACTTATTTACATCGACCTTGAGGGTGTGTGCCCCATGCCACATAGGATATATATTTACGTCGGTTGAACCACATCGGATGGGCTTACGTGGCATCCATATTTACGTCGACATAAATAAGTACTAATGGCAATGGCTGCGTTGCACAGGGTGCTATGTACCTTAGCCGTGGCATACGTAAATAATGAACAAATTACAACATGAAATTGTTGTTTTATTGCAAAACAAATACATTTCACAAATTAACATATCACAACACATTACCGATTCACGTAGCACATTACTAATTCACATTTTACATCACATAACATTACCAAATCATATTTTACATCACATAACATTGGCGAATGACCATAAATTCACATCAAACAAACATAAATCCACACTCTTCACATTCGACTCATGCACATGTCCAAGTTGACAAACATAAAGTCCATGCATACAAGTCCAACAAGTTCACAAACCGAAGCGAAATAAGTTGATACAAGTTCAATTTCACACAAGTCCATACAACTCCAGATCGCATGAATGCAACATAAGCCATCAATTTTGAGGAGCACCGTCATGAGGAGTACCGTCGAAACAATGACCACTACTAGCATCACCTCCAAAAGCAAGTAAGTTGCCAACTGAATGAAAAGTCCTCAAAGAAATATTGTTTCCTGTCAAGTCCCTGATGTGCTGGGCTAGGATAGGACTCCCTGTCCAACACGAAGGACTGATGGTTCTGTGTTAGCATGGCGCCTGGGTGTAGAACAACCCTACTGTTCCAATGATATGAAAAGTTTACTAGCACAGACAATGGCGGAGTTAACCAGACCTTGTACTGTGAGGTTTTAGTACATGTGCAACTTCTACCAAATAATTGTTCATTCACAAGGATAATAAAGTAGTAAAAATGCAACCACTTTCGAACAAAATGTCATTCTTTGTCCGAGTTATCATCCTAGAACAGAAGTACGAAATAGAAAGTGCAATATCTCTAACTAGCTATTTGTTAATACAAGGTAAAACAAAGAATACCTTATGTTGATGGATTATTCGGATCATAAGCATTATTCCTATTGCATCATAACAGTTCTGAAGTACAACATTGAAATGTTCATCAACAACTTGAATTGGTCCTGAGAATTAAGAAGTATATTAGAAAGATGCTCCTAAATGATGCCATTATATCATGATGAGAACAATAAATTAATATATATAAGTAATTTTATGTGCATGCAATGTGGACAACCGAATGCTTGATAACTAAAATCACGATCCTAAACCGCCTGGGGTGCTAAATGATCCGGCATTGATACATTGGGGTGTTTGATAGCCGGTTTTGTAGTTTAGGGAACATAATGGACTTTTTAAAAGTGTTTTTTAGAAAGGACCTTTTGATAGTCAAGGGGTCTATCGATTGATTACTGTTACAAAAAATTCCTCACACATCTCAATCATCTACAAGGGATCCCATCAATTTCTTCTAAATATTTTGTCGAGCTAGAATTTCCTCTAAATATGATTTATCTAAATCTCACCACCGTTCCATGTGATGGTTAACATGCTAGATTCAGAAAATGAGTTTACACTCTGATACTTCCACAAGAAGATTATCGCGAGATATTAAGAAGTGTGACAAACAAAACACTGGTTGTAAATATAGGGGGAAAACCTGCAAATATATCCTAGAATAATGATTCTTCACCAAAGAAATCATCAGATAAAAGGTACCTGCAGAAAGTTGAAATCTATCATGCTGTCGCTTATTCATTATTCCCTCCATCCCAAAATATAAGGCATATTTTGACTTCGAGAAAGTCTTTCAAGATTAATTTTTACCGTTAAATTTCTCTATTATATATTATGAATTTCTAAAAAGAGGATATTGTATCAAAAGCACTTTGAAATATGAATATATTGGTACAACTTTTGTATACTAACAATGCATATAATTTGATTAATTTATAGTCAAAATTTACTAGGTTACTTTTTTGAAGTCAAACTACGCCTTATATTTTGGGGTGGAGGGAGTATATTCATTGAAGATTACAGAAATACAAGGCAACTTCACGCTTACTCTGAAGTGGTTGTATCTATCAAGAGTTTTTGCAAGCTTCTGAAAAGAACTTTGAATGGATATTTTTGTGACTTGGCTTCAGCTATATGAGGAATCAAAGCAGGCTGCTCAATATTCTGTTATACCAGAGAAAGCACACATGACAAAAAGAAGTTAACTATTGTACTTGGTAGTCAATAGTTTCAATAAACCAATCCTTCAGCATCAAGGAGTTCAATGTTCAAAATTAATTGTCAAAATACTTTCTGTTAAAAAATTGCAATGAACATTCAAGCATATCCCATATTTGTAAAAGCTATCATATCATTTTATGGCAGTAGTCGACACTCAACAGCTACAGTCAGGAAATTAAGATTAAGTTTAAATAACAGAAATATTTTGTACTTTGAAACTTTCTTGTAAGATAAAACATGGCAAAACTTGACTGATTGAATTTGACCAGCCTTGTAGTGCAGAGAAAAAAACATCCTCAAATATGTTAGGAGACTTGCCTCATAATAGTCACACTTATTCTGGAGTAGTGGGCTTTGTGGCAACCATACTTTTTGACATGCAGGCATACTATTTTGACTTTGTAGTAATGAACCAATCAATGGGTGCATTTTGTGACAATATTTGGTCAAAACAAAATAAATAGCTTAGTGTTACAGAAGTGATCAGTATTCAGTAGCCAAAGACATTTGTACCTAACATAACCCAGTTTAGCTCAAACGGCATGGTCGAGTCACGAAAATTCAAATCCTTGAATTGGTCGATGGATTATATTATCCAAATGAAGTGTCATTGAATAAATTACCTTTAAGATGTTTATTCTTTCACCCAATGCAAACACCGAGAGCAGGACTTGAGGTTCTTTTCCAACGGAGAAAAGGAAGCCTGTACTTCTAGTTTCAACTCCAAGTAAGTCGGTGGAGGTTGCTATGTCCAGCTGTAATTTCTCTAATGCTTGTATGTATGCACGAAAATGTGCACTCAGCACCTGATAATACAAGTTGGGAGTCTTGTCATACAAGTTTTGTAGCCTTATATAATCATTCAGAAATTTGAACATAATTCATGGAGTATATGGAAAGGTTGGTTGCTGAAAAACAGCAAGTACACGTAGCAAAAAAAAAAAACATGGGCCAAGATAAAGAAAAGATAGGCATTACATTGATGTGCCGGTAACTATTCAGAATATCACATTTACTGTGACACTCACCTTATTCATAGTGTCAATAGAAGCTGCACGAACTTCTAAATATATCTCCTTAGCATGTCCCTTAAGGAAAATAATTGTGTATCTGCAGTGGAGAAAACAAAGGAGAAAAATGAAGCTATACATAGAAATACACACATAAACCAAACAAAAAGAACAATGGTAATTTAATCATACAGCTATATATGTGATATTTGTGCAATCATTTCTATTCACTTAAGTGTATTAGTGGTTGTGGTTGTTTATGAAAAATTTCATGTTGTGAAATTGTGTAACTTGTAGATATTTTTGCTGCAGAACAAAAGGGGAAAGATCACTTGATAAGAAAATGGAAGTGCGTGCAACCAAAGTAAGCGCACAGTATAAAGTACAGTGTCATAATATAATAATTGGGCACCACAGAAGTGGATTTTCTAAGTGAATGATCGTTAGTCATGACATGAAGCAGAAAATATTATAATTGCTACTTCAAACAGCAGACAAGTATATGGCCTATGGCAGAAACAATAATAGCTTCCGTCACATTATGCTGACTCCGGTAAAACAGGACAGATAAACCACAAACCAACTGATTTTACACTTGATGTCAGATCAGAATGCAATGATGAATTATGAAGAACAATGGTACACATTCCACCAAATAAGGGAACTGTGTTCTGCATACTCTTGCTAGGTCCATCAAAACCTGGTCTCCCAACAATGGCCTTTGTAATGGACACAATATAATGTACAGACTGAGTTCTATTAACAGGTGATAAAGAGAATTGTTTTTTTAAAAAATGATGTCAAAATCATCAACTGTATGCTACAAGTATATTCCATGACCGTCGAAAATTCTAGTGAAACAGCCTCCATAGTGAAGTCAAAATATGGTAAATATTATGCTTCCTAGACTTTCTCATAAAGCAATTTCACATCAATGTGCATTAAAATGTGAAGCCATTCTGAAGCTCATAAAACATTGCATGAAGAAACAGATACTAAAAGTGCAAAATACAGAACAAGAAGAAAGTTTGTGTCGACGGTTGGGATACTAACCCAAGTCAACTAAGGTTCTTTAAAAAGGGAGATAGAAGACCCGCTTAAGCTATGCGGACAGCGATCAACGACGAACAGGGAGACACAGGGTTTTTATCCTGCTTCAGGCCTCTCGGGAGAGATAATAGCCCTACGTCCAGCCTTTCTTTATATCAAAGAGGATTACAAGGTGGAACTCGGTGAGACGAACAAGTCTCGACGAGATTATGGATGTGCAGGAAGCAATATGCGACAATGCGAAGACTCTTGGCCCCTCTACACGCCGTAGGTAGGGGTGGAAACGAGCCGAGCCGGGCCGAGCCGAGCCAAGCTCGGTCGAGCTCGGTCAAAAACTAGCCGAGCCCGAGCCGGCTCGCTATTTTAACGAGCCTCAAAGATAGGCTTGGCTCGAGCCGTTTAGAGTTCCGAGCCGAGCCGAGCCAAATTCGTCCGAGCCCGAGCCGAGCCACGAGCCACAGGGGTTTTTGCGTTCAAAATGTGTAAACGAGCCGAGCCGAGCCAGGTCAGAAACAAGCCGAGCCCGAGCCGGCTCGCTATTTTAACGAGCCCCAAAACTAGGCTTGTCTCGAGCCATTTTTATGTTCGAGCCGAGCCCGAGCCGAGCTGCGAGCCACGAGCTATTTTTCCAGCCCTAGCCGTAGGGGCCTTGTTTATATAGTGTTGAGCAACCGACCTACCGAGGGATAATCGGGCCGGGCTGACCACGAATTCGTAACGAACTCGATACATGCCAAATACATCCCGAGGTAGATAAGGCATACTCTACTTCTTAGGGATCACGACTTCTGCTCCAATCCGAGAAACCACGTCTGGGTCTTCACGTAACCGTGCAGAACTCTGTTCGAGTCGGACTCAAACAGGAATCCTAGGCCATTACTCACCGTGCCGATCAGAAAGCTGTTCGGCAGGATGCACATGGGCCTGATAGAACCTTCTAGAGAGCTAGGCCCTAGTAGGCTGTTCGGTTGGGCCGTCAGGGAGTGGGCCATGGCAATGGGCCGTGATTTTATCCCCGACAGTTTGGCATACTTGTATTTAAGAGCACTTTGTTGTAGAATTTGAATGTTTGTTTTTGGTTTTCTCAGGGCATAGAACTTTTGGATGACAAACTCAAAAATCTGCAAGAAAATTTATAAAGGCATCAGCAATAGAACTCTGAAGTAGCCTTATGCTAGAGTGGCTACAAATAAAAAATTCAGAGAGCAAAAAGATAGAAGGGTACATTTATTGACCGCAGGTAGATTAGTCATACTTCCATTACAAGCGCAATGCAATATTCATGCAATTAAACCAATCCAACAAAGATCAGATTTATTCCTAATTTCTGATCAACCAGTATGGTAAGTAACCTAGCATACTGGCTAATAAAATCCACTCTCCACTAGTAATTAACAGAGCTGCAAAATTTTTCTTATAGCCCACTTCATCAAGTATAAGTGTATAACAGTAGCCCAAATAAAAAATATTGATCAATAGTATATAACCCCTGTTCGTAATTCAGTTCATACTACAACGGTATTATCTTTCTCCAAGACATCCGATTGTTCCCCTCGAAATCTACCATATAAACCTGTAGTACCCCCTTAACCCAATAAGCAATGGTGGATGCCCATAGTCCAAGTGTCAGTTTTTCCTGTGATGCTATTTCCGATTTACATATCTTTGCAGTGTTACTAAACTAATTTTTCCTTTTCTTAGAGCAACCAATTTTTTTTATTTTAATGTGCTAAGAAGTTGTCATGTTGACAAACATTAGAAATAAAAAACCAACAATAGTTTTCAAACCATTGAGACTGCTTTCTGTCAAAGTCTCTCAACCTCAGGCTGAACATCTTTTAGAGCCTTGGATGATTTAACCATGGGATCAGCTTCGATGAATTTGATTTTTTTGCTTAGAATCTCAAGTGTTTTTATGTATTCATCATTAACCTGCAGGATTGTTGAATAACACAGTTTATTATCAAAGGAAACGAACTGAACACTATTCAACTGCAAGATGAGCAATGCTGATATTGTTGGTAGACTAACAGTGTAAATCATTGTGAAATGTGATATGTCAGTACCAACAAGTGCAATCGTCCATAGGAAAAAATAGCAGCTCAGAATGAACAGACCAATATATGGAGAAAATGTCATCAAATGATAACAATGAATATATCACCTAAGAAAGGAGGATATGGCGGCATATTAACATAAGGCAAGACATAACAACCTATTAAAAAGACAACTTGTAGGATTAACAAACCAGCAATGGAGCTGAACGAGTTGAAATAGCATAATTGAACATAGTGCCATGAATATATAAAGTTGTAACACGGCCATATGGAGTAACGGCTTGCTGGCTACCTCCAACACCGCCATAAGGAGGGGGAGGGGAGGGTTGGCTGTGCAAAGATGGGCGTTGGTTGGAACGGAGGTAGAACCAACGGTGTTCCAAACTGTCGCAACATGTACGCCTACAAATAACATTATTATTGTATTATTATCTAAAATAGACAAGTGATGCATAAGTAAATAAAATTATTGAATGCTAACTCAAATGACCACTAATTTGATAAATTAATATAGTTGGAACAAAAACAAGTAATTATTTAGAAATTCAAGTCTAATTAGAGCTGAAATGAGTAATTGTTAACAAATGGAAGTTTACTTGCAAGATATAATTGTGTAGGAGCATATATGAATGGCTATTTCTCAACTATTCTAGGTTCCAATTGTAGTTTTTATCTAGCATAACCAAATGACTAGTAATTTGATAATCACATGTACTTGGAGTAGAAAGGGTCAATTGTTTATTTATACGAGTCCAATTGGCAAATTACATCTATCAAAAGCACTAGGTTCCATGTCTTGAACAAATATGGAAGAAACTTACTTGTAGACTAACCTCTTGTTGTGCTTGACATGTTACGAGGTATTCTTGTTACTGCCTCAATTTCTCTTGCCGAGTCTCATGAGCACTTGTCTCGCAAACATGTGAGGATTGAGATGACCTCGTTGAACTTAAGATTGTGCTGGTATCTAATAAAACATTAAATATGGAAAAGCTTTCATATTTCTTGCCACACCGGCTAGTGTACAAAGCAAGAGGGTCAATAGCTTCTCTCCTTTAGTTGTAGTCACACCCTTGAGTGTCGGTTATCACTTTCCATAGCCAGCCTAAAAATTTTTAGTGCATCCATAAGATTTTGACAGCATCACTAGAGTTGATTAAAAACATATTATTGTACATTCTGAGAGCAGAGTTAATTTGGATGTGTAGAATCAGAACCTCGGTGGCCTCGAATATAAGCTTCGACATCTATAGGCCTTAAACCGGTTTCCGCTTTCAACAAATCAATATAATTTGGCAAAAATGACAGTTCAAATTAATGGTGATCAAATATAGTATTATGAAGTGTGTATCATCTGACATGCAAGACGAACATGTAGCACCGTACCGCTGAACTAACTTGGACTCGCCTCCCTGTCACCCCTATTCTTGTTCGAATTTTGAACAAAGTCAGCGTAGGCCCAGCGGCGAGCAAGCGCTTGCCATGTTTCAGAACATTTACTAAGCCAACCCAACATAACATCCTGGTATCCTTATGAAGATAGATTTATGCAGCACCAAGCTTCTTGCTCATATCCTGATGGAACACCTACCTATAGTACTAAGTTCATCGCTTGAATACATGCCTAGTACATCATCTCCTTCACTGTCCTATTGTTGACTTCTCAAAAACATATTTTGTCTGAGAATTGCAACGGCTGCTCATCACCACTTGGCAAACAATTCTCTCCTAGAAAGGCAAAATATGAACTAGACATTGTATTATTGTTAGCGAAAAAAGTTGAACATGCATAAGTGGCCAGTCATCACATTCTTCTCTCTAGTGAAAAGGTCACACTTATTACAAGGGCACTTCGTTACCCCACTGGGAGTTGGGAAGAAAAGCCAATCCAAAAATTTGTGTATTTGTTTTACATTCTTATGTGTGATTCATATCCTTATTTCATCCATCATACATTCATCCATGGTCATTTGCCATATTTAGAACCATTGAATGTCAAAAATGAAAGTGAAAGTGGGTTAATGGTTCCTACCAAAAGTTATAGGCAAATATAAGTCTTAAACCTACCGTTGTGAATCTTTTTTTAGAGAGGAAATTCATTCCGATTAAAGCACAAGATTACAAGAGACACTTGTACATCAAACTCAATGCACATGTTCGACAAAGGTTCGTCGGAATGGCATCACCACGAAGATCACTAAGACGCACAACATGTGACTAACAACGCACCATAGACCACAAACCTACAAACAACGAAAACCTGATCAAAAAGCCAGAAAAACTCGTAGCCCGATGAAGCAGACTCGGAACCCCCACACGCCGGCATCGACGCTGGAACCATTGCGATCGCTAGAAGCATCACCGCACTACACAAACGATGGCACAACCTCGGTGCCAGACCACCACCAACATCGACGCTCTCTGGCGCCAATGAAGGAGACAACCACCAGACGCCGTTGACGGATCGTCGACAGCAGGTCGTCAGAGCTCAACCCCAACACATGCCAAACCGAGGAGAGGAGGGACGTCCTCTCTAGTTCTGGAGGGGTAGAAACATTGTGGATCTTATTTACGTTAGTCTGGCCAACATTAATAGTGACCCACCGCTTCGGGCATTTTTCAAAAATGACTTTTACATATATTGACGACGGCTAGGCTGACATAAATAACCTATTAACATAAATTGTGGCGATGTAAATAGTGGTTCAAGGTGAGATAGTGGTAAGGCGGCGATCGATTTTGAAGATTTGTCATAGGTCTAAAGAAATAGCTTTATTTACGTCCGCTTTCCTTCCAAGTAATTGAGAACAAGTTGAGATAATCAGTAATGCTTGTAGTTACGCATCAGCCTTGCTAGTTTTAATTTAAGCCAAAGAGAACAAACTGAGATAGTCAGTAATGTTTGTAGTTACGAGGACCCTTTAGATTCATCAGTAAATGGCACGCGATAATGACTGGGTCTCATTAACGCCCTTTCATCTATACTGAAGCAATTTTAATTTGGAAAAGAGATTAACCAAAAAGTTTCTCAAGCCCTACTCCTTCAGCTTAGTCAAATTTCAATATATCGAATCGAAGCTTCACGGATTTTTTTGAACATTTTGCCTGAGTGTTCTTGATTGGTTCGTTAAAAGGGATTTTCACCTTCTCTGCAAAAAAAACGCCCATCTAATTTCCCGGATCTTAAAAAATTGCACGTAGCAACCTCCAAGCATAACGGCCAAATTTAACAACGTTTTAATTGCTAATTCAAATTACGCGTTCATAGTTTGACGTCCAATTTCAGTTGATTCCATTATCGTCGTGTCATCCAGGAGATCAATCGATATGTGAAGTACACACTACACATGATCGCAAAGCAATGTACGGATCAATGACGCAGCCTGCGACGAAGGCATCAGGCTGCCCGGATGATGCGCCACCCGCCCCCATCTTCAAAAAGATTCAAAACGATCAAGTGTAGAGGCGTAGATCATAAATAAATAAAAAGGGGAGGAAGACGATGGCAGGATCTGAATGTTCGAGAGGACCTGCTAAGAATGGCTGGCAATACATGAGCCATTCCCCTCCACTACCCCCTCGCATTTTCTCAAACCACACTAGCAAGTAGTAAAGCAGCATCTCAACCATTCGAGATGTTAACGAAATGAACGGATGCTTGCAAGATTGAAATGGGATGTGGGAAGATCGGTAAGCGGGTTGCCCAAGGTGGGAGCGGGCAAGCCGACCAGTTTTTCTACCGAGTTGGTTTGGCTACAGCCGAATCAGGATTTTTTAAGACGAGGGCACGGATTGCAATACCCAAATCTTGGTACAATGCAGCCTAATTTAATCATTGGTTCTTGGCAAAGAAAAAAAAAAGGTTGAATGGAAAGATTGGATGATTAAATTGCATGAACAGATGGAGAAGAAGTTCCAACGTAAGAATTTTGAGAAGAACAAAGGCCAGCAAATATAGCTTGGTCCAAACAAGAAAAAAAATGTCAAATTCATTATGAACGATCACCCGACACCTATTTGGTCCCTGAGACCAGATACAATGGTTTTTAAAGGTACATTTGGTTATTTGACCCGTCAAAACCATCTTTGTGGATAGTATGTTTTAGGTAAATGTCACCTAATCCAGTATAATTCATGTGGCATCCCGTCAACGCCACTGACGTGGACACATATAAATTGATATAAATATTTAACTAACATTTATAAAAGAATATTTGATATTTACGAAAGAAATCAATATTTAGTACATAATCCCTTAGGAGTAACATGCCGTGCTAATTAAATAGTACTGTTTAAATATTTATAAAACAAATTAGAAATAGTTTAGTCAAAATAAAAATATATTTAACTAATTTAATTTTTAAAAAATTATTTTTAAGGTTAACATTTTATAAATATTAGTTAAATATTAATATTAATTTGCATTGGTCCATATCAATGATGATATGGATTTGACGAGGCGTCACATGAGCAAAACCGGACTATGCGACATCCACAACCATAAAAACCACCCTCACGGACGATTTTGACCGATCTAATGGATAAAGATGGTCTAATGGATAAAGATTTCTTGTGAGCACTAATGACACCTAAAACTCAGATTTTGCGGGACCCCTCTTAATAGTATGGCTATGTCCTTAGAGTAAAAGAAAGAAGAGAAATTTTATAATATAAAATCGAAACTGTTGATCTTTTAGTCCCCGAATCCACACCATGTCCATAGCCTCAATCCAACGTCATAGCCTCAATTCAACGTCAAACCTGTACTTATCTCAATAAATTTTTATTAAAATTTGTAACTGGTTGCCATTTATCACCAAAACCTTATAGAGGCCTAGATGCACTTTCACTCTGGTTTAGGTTTGCTTGCTTCAGGTTCAGGTTGGGGTTTGTTTGCATCAGAGCTCACTTATGTTTGTAATTTAAAATGCATCTACTCCTTTCTAAGGATGCTAACATACCTTTCATTGATTTTGGTATCGAATTTGGCCTAGGCCGCTCGAAAGCAGAAGAAATTGCAGCAATTTAAGAAGCCCTCGATGTTGACTTTGCATAATCAGAGGAGGTAGACTTTAGGATTGATTTTACCTTGACGAGGAGTCGCACCCACAGTCTCGCACACCTTAGGGAACACAAAGACAGGAAGGTCGACCGCAATGAGTAGGATGGCGGCAATGACTGAGGGCTGAGGGTTGATCTCAGTTGTAGTTGTTGATGGTAGGAGATGGATGGCGGCAATGATAGTTGTTGAGGGTGATCTCAGTTGTAGTTGTAGTTGTTAAAGCTTTTCTAACAGTAGAGATAGCAAGTTCTGAAAACCTGATTGTGGGTAGTTTCGCTGAGTTATGACTGCGTTGCTCTATTTCTGATTGGTATGTAAGAACAGGGGTAGCATTTAAATTGATTGCATTGGCCTTTTTTTTATTTATGGTGGTTTGTGGACGGTAAACAATTGCAATATTGTGCTTGGCTCTCTTGATTAAGCTGCAGACTACGGTCTTGTTTTTCCATGGGCCATCAAGACATCAACTCTTAACAGATCATGTCTATGCTATGCAGACTCACTTGTCACAAGGGGGGCATGCTATTTGCAATGGGAGAGCACCATGCTGCAGAGGATGCATAAACGGATGCATTGGTTCCTGATTCATCTATTCTTCGATCAAGAAATGCACCACGATTTTGATATTTCTCGGTTCCATTCTGACACTCTCCCTTGTGCAAGCCACGTAGAGAAATCATCACAGCATCGGGGAGAACAATCAACAAACAGAGGGAATTAAGCAGATAAGGTGGACACTAAGGGCTTGTTCTCATCAGCTTAGGTTGCATTAAAGTAGAAGAAATTCTTATCATTGACCTACCGAGGTGGGTAGATATTACATAGATGGCTCATTGTTAATACTACCCCGATCATAAAAACTTGTCGTGGTTAACTTTTGGACACACTTTTTACCATTCGTTTTATTCAAAATTTAGTGCAAACAAGCAAAAATATAAATCATGCTTAAAGTATCTTTAATGATAAAACAAATCACACAAAAATAAGTGATAGATTACATAATTTTTTGAATAAGACAAACGCGTCCAAAAGATCCAAAAGTTAACAGTGACAAGTTTTTATAACCGGAGGGAGTAGCATCTAAGAGCATCCCCATCTCACCCCCAAATGCACCTCTATTTCAAAATTTTTCAAATGCAGCAGGAGGGAATTTGGTGCATGTGGGAGGGAATTTGGTGCATGTGAGAGGAATTTCAGACTGTGTAGCGATTCTTGTAGCGATAGAGGAAATTTAAAAAGCTCACGTGATGCTCTAAGAATCATCGTAATCTCATGACCATCAAAACTAAACTAAACTAAATTATACTGGGCAGATGAAGGCCGGCCTTCAGTTGGTTTGTCTCTGACTGGTTTTGTTCCCCGGCATGGTGTAGGAGAAGCCGAATTGCTTCACATGTGACTTGATGTGGTGGACAGCCAAACCTAAAGCAAACGCTGAGAAAGATAGCCCTGGATCTGGTCATCGCCGCGAAGTACGAAGTAGGTTAAGGGGAAACAAACGGTGGCCACGAAGACTGCGACGCATATATCTACAACCGAATTCCTGAATCGGATGCACAGATTTCTATTGTTATCGGCCGCCGCTCGGATGCGCAGATTTCTATTGTTATCGGCCGCCGCCGCAGTCACTCCCATTGTATCTTGATTCCAATTCGGTCTCTGATTAGCTTTGTTCCTCGGCATGGTGAAGGAGAAGCCGAATTGCTTCACATGTGACTTGATGTGGTAGACAACCAAACCCAAGGCAAACGCTGAGAAAAGATAGCCACCCAAGGCAAACGCTGAGAAAAGATAGCCCTGGATCTGGTCATCGCCGCGAAGTTCGCGAAGTACGAAATAGGTGAAGGGGAAACAAACAGTGGCCGTCAAGACTGCCAAGCATATATCTCCAACCGAATTCATGAATCGGATGCGCAGATTTCTGTTGCTATTAGCCGCCGCCGCCGCCTCCATTGTATCTTGATTCCAATCGCTCAAGGTTTTCTAGAGACGGCCCCTTTCAAAAGAGGATCATAAACATAAGATATTTGCGGCTTCAGATTTTGGATTGTGTGTCGAAACAGATAGATCAGAGTCGAAACAGATAGATCAGAGGATAGCGAACCTGAATCGCCTCGCCGCCGCTGCGTCTCCAAGGTTGTCTCGAGTAGATCGAACGGGGACGGGGAAGCAATCGGTGAAGGTTTCATTTAAACCAGGCGAAAGGCAGCGGCGGCCCGGTTTGGCACAGCCCGTTAAGGCCTGTTTGCGTCTTGGCCTCTGATTTGTGCAGCGTCGATCCGGTTTCCTCCTCACGTGGCACACAGAACTGAATCAAATAAGTCAAACCAGATCAAAACAAAGAATCAAAGAGAGCCCGAGGAGATTATATACGCGGTCCAAACAAAGAAGGAAAAAGTATAGATTATCCTCCGAACTATTGCTTTAGTATAGAATACTCTCTCAACTCTAAAACCAGAAATTTAACACCCTAAACTTTGTAAACCGGATAGATTACCCCCTGACTCAGTTTTCAACTGGTTTTGAACAGATAAAAACTGTACATGGCAGCAGCTCATCCAATGCACGGTATGCACTAAAATTTTGTCTCTAATTTATCAAACAGAACATGTAAGCCACACAAGTCACATAAGTAATTAGGTTCATATAAGCGCCATATTTAGGCAATTATGTGGAGATTTAAGCTCAAAACTTTAGTGGCATGATGCATAAAATATTGCTTATTTATGCATTGGATGGGCTGCTGCCATGTATAATTTTTATTTGTCCAAAACCAGAGTTAGGGGGTAAACTATCCGGTTTGTAAAGTTTATGGTGTTAAATTTCTGGTTTTAGAGTTGAGGGGGTATTCTATACTAAAGCAATAGTTCAGGGGGTAATCTATACTTTTTCCAACAAAGAATACAAAGAATCAAAGAAAGAGCCCGAGGAGATTATACGCGGTCCAAACAAAGAATCAAAGAAAGAGCCCGAGGAGATTATACACGGTTAATCTTGGAGAATGTTATTCGCTGCGCATCACAGTTTGCACTAGGCGAAGCGACTCAAGATCTCCAGGGAATCTAGCCCCTTTGGAAAATTCAAGCCCTGTAGGAAAAGGAAACTGAGGGATCGACTCATCAAGGGGCTCGAGTCTCGTGTCATCGCTGAATCAGATCACACAACCAAAACAGAGAAAAGATATAGGGGTAAATTTCACGGCGATTCATGTAGCCTTACCGGTGGCGGCGCTCTGGTTCGTGACTTCGACTATACGAGTGTGTGCATTTATAGGTGGCTAGATCCCCTGGCTAGGGTTTATGTGCATTGTTGATGGGCTATATGTGCTTTGTTGTTTCTTCATGGTCCATAAATGATATATGTGGTTAGAGTTGGGCCTCGCTCCATGTTGTTTTGCATTACAGGGCCCAGTTTGTGTTCTCTGAATTGATGAATTCCATTCCACCTAACGGAAAAAAATTTGAGCAGAACAGAGGCCAGCAAATATGGCTTGGTCCAAACAAGAAGAAAGTGTCAATTTCATTATGAACGATCACCCGACACCTACTTGGTCCCTGAGACCAGATACATGGTTTTAAATCGGTGCCGTTGATTATTTGACCCATCAAAACCATCTTCGAGGATAGTTTTTTATTATAAATGTCACCTAATCATGTATAATGCATGTGGTGTCCCGTCAACGGCATGTTATTGCTGACGTGGACAAATATAAATTAATATAAATATTTAACTAATATTTATTAAAGAATATTTGGTATTTATGAAAGAAATCAATATTTTGTACATAATCCCTTAGGAGTGTCGTGCTAATTAAATAATATTGTTAAAATATTTATAAAAAATATAAATAGTTTAATCCAAATATAAAATATATTTAAATATATTTTTAAAATTTAATTTTTC
This sequence comes from Raddia guianensis, assembly GCA_036346415.1. Classification (NCBI taxonomy): domain Eukaryota; kingdom Viridiplantae; phylum Streptophyta; class Magnoliopsida; order Poales; family Poaceae; genus Raddia; species Raddia guianensis. The sequence goes on from CM070536.1 coordinate 17,836,619, forward strand.
AAATATTATTTTTAAAGGTTAGCATTTTATAAATATTAGTTAAATATTAATATTAATTTGCATTGGTCCATATCAGCGATGATATGGATCTAACAGGGCGTCACATGCGCAAAACCAGACTATGCGACATCCACAACAGCAAAAAACATCCTCACAAACGATTTTGACCGGTCAAAGAATCAAAATGCTACCGTATCGAAACCATAGGGACCAATTTCACCCGGCTTAATATCTTGGGGACAAAATTTGTGCTCGGACGAAAGTTTAGAAATCAAAGTGACTCTTTTTCCCAAAAAGATTGCGTGAGCGAAATGTAATATTTTCCCTAAAGGGTTTATTTTATGAAATTTGGGGATTCTTTTTATTCTTACAATAACCTGACATTTTCTCGCCAAAAAAAAAATGTAATTTTCATGTCTTTTACATGGCCCTAGAAGATAGAGTAAAAGTATGTATCTCTTGAAAATGTTGTCGTAGAATGTAGGCTAGACCCAAATTATGGGGATTTTTAAAAAATTAAAGCATCTCCAATAATATATAGACAACCACCGGATATAAGAAATGAACATGTCGTCTATAGATAGCATATAGGTTTTGTTTGTTTTAGCTTAAAGTTGAGTTGAGTTTTACTGTAACAAATTTATGACCCCCCGAAAGACGTTTAAAAGAATTAAAAAATTATGGAAAAACTATTTTATGAACTCTAAGAAGAACTATTTAAAACCTCATAAAAATGATTACAAAATATTACATCATTTGGCTTATACAAAAATAATAAATTTTCGTTTCATTTAGTTTATTTTAATTTAAGTTGATGCAAACAAGGCCATAGACAAGCTCTTTAATGAACTAGCAACAAGATGGTTCATAAAAATAATATGGACCCCCATGTAATAAGGTACATATATTTTGGAATCAACTAAAACTTTGAAGTTAGTAGCTAGTCTATATATCTCCTTATTTTTTCTCCTCCACATAAGCAAAATGTTAGGTTGATATTCTTATAGCTAACTAAATACGCACCATTGGAGATGCTCATTAGCAACAAGGTTTGTCTTTAGCCCGTTTGTGCTCATTGACGCAAGCACTATACTACGCACGTAATAAGTTCTTCATCCTGACTAGAGAATTGCAAGAAGCTCTTTATATTGTTTAAAGTATGGTTGTAAACCTCTAATATATTGTCTATTGAAAGTGTCGTGGTTCTAAAAAATTAACATGTTCTTGATTTTCGTAGGAGGAATGCAAAATGCCCTATTAATTGATTCTAGTAAAAGGTTTTTCGTCTTGCATGGAGTTACGTGAAAACATTATTTTTACAATGGTAAACCTTTTAGTTATGATCCAATAAAATTGTTGTATTGTTTTTTTTAAAAAAACACTTTTATTATCGTATTTCTTGAACTTTAAGATACAAGTCTCATATCCAGTTATCTTCATTCCATCCCACTATCGAAAGTGTATCCTCTGGCTTACTTCACCTGACCTAGGGGCCACTAATAGGTGAACCATGGAATGTGTGGAGCTAAATGTCAGTAACTCAAAGTTAGAGAAATAGTAAGAGTAAGTCTAATGGTAATGTTGATGAACAACGGAAAGATGATAACGACGTAAATAACGCTAAGTCTATTTTAAACGAAAAATGGTTGGATTTGCTCACTATCCTAGTTCGTGTGATGCCCTCCCAAGCCCCACGGGTAGGACTGGAACTTTAGCTCGTGGCTCGTGAGTGGCTCGGCTTGGCTCGGAAAAAACTCGGGCTGGGGCTTGGCTCGTTTACAAACGAGTACGAGCCGAACACGTTTTTCAGCTAAGTCAAAAAACGAGCATGAGCCGAGCCAGGCCTGGCTCGCTCTTAGCTCGGTCAATACTGTAGCTGATGCCCCACCGTTGGATGCAAATCCGACAACTATAGATAATAACGCCCAACCCTAATCGCCAACCACAATCTCATCGTCCACCACCTCCAGTGCTCTCCTTTGCTCGCCCACATCTCTCCCACGCCACGCCCCGCCGCCCTCCTCTCTCTCTCTCTCTCTCTCTCTCTCTCTCTCCGACTCTCACACAGTCACATCCCCACGTCTCTCTTTGACCCTCGCCCCCACATCTCTCCCACTCTCACGGCGGCGGCGAGGCGTGATGCGCTCTCGGGTGGCCCGATCTTCTGGTGAGAAGGATAAATCGATTTGGGCGGAGAGGTGACTTTGACGAACCGGCTTCCAGCCACGCAAGGACAGGGCCCGACGATCGCTAAACCACCAAACCTACTTGTTATCAACCACGCCAAACGCGATTGACGACCACGAAGGTCTATCCTCGCATGCAATCGAGAACAAGCAAGAACAAGTGAAAAGCAATCTGAAATTGCAGATATGATTAAGCTCACAAACGATAGAGTTGAGGTTCAAGCTCGAATCGATTGGTCAACCGACACAAGGATTTCGAGGTGTTTCTCCAAACAGGAAGACAACAACAATTAAACAAAACCTAGGGAGAATAGGGAGATGCTTGTCCAATATATAGAGAAGGGAGATGACTCTAGGAGGTGTTCTCACGAGCAGGAATACATGGGCACTCAGCCCAAAATAATGGTGACACAAAGACCCAAGAAGAGCAAAAGACTGGTTCTGTTCGCGAGATGTTTTTGACTGCTGCGGCCAGGTCACTTGGAATTTGAAGGTGTGGTTGGATCCGTTGGAAAGATGGCGCAGTTATCTTTCCAACAAGTGCTCACACGCCCAAACGGAGTCCGTTTGCATTCTGTATGCCGTTTTTAAGTCGAGGGTTCATTGAATGTCGAGTGGAATCCTTGGCATTCCCACCTTGCTTTATTGCTCTTGTTGGTGAGTTAATACCTCCAAGCTGCTGCATGCCCAAGTTCCTAAGTACAAGACTATTATTAGGCAGTGGTCTATTCTCATAATTTGAATGATGTAACCCGAGAAACGAATTCACCGATAGTTTAATTGTCGTGCGAGCTCGGTAATTGGTCCTGAATCGTTGGTCGCCGTCGTAGTCTTTGGTCGTTGCTCCCTTGGATGTATCCGATGTGGTGATGTCCACATCAAGGCGAAGGCGTGCGATGGTGACGGCGGCGGCGGCGCTGAGCGTGTGGCGACAACGGCGTGTGGTTTCCAGATCTGGATGGAGGGCGCGGACCGCGCGGCGCCGTAGCGGAGGCTATCACCCCATGGCGGCGACAGCATTGAGGCGTGCGGCGACGACAGCTTCTAGATATGGAAAGAGGGCGTGGCACCGTGGCGGCGGCTACTCTCCCAAGGCGGTGACACCATCCACTCCTCGACGGCGACGACAGCGGTGTCTCTCTGCAAGTAATCTCCACCTCCTCTCTCCTAGACGGCATTTCGGGGCAAGCCGCCCCATATCAAACTCTACTGCCACCACCCATTTCTGTATGCACCACCTCATCTCGAATTTGTAAAAGCTCGCGAGCGCTCACGAGCTAACTCTAACTTTTCACGAGCCCTAGCTGATCCTCTTCTCTAGCTCGTGACATTTCACGAACCGAGCCGAGCCAGAGCGGGCGAGCTCGAACTTGGTTCGTTTTCACCCCTACCCACGGGCCTCCCACACCCAGGCTAACCGGCGTCAACACACGCGGGCGTGCCAATTCGGATTCGGGACCATCTCACGTCCGCTGTCCGGTAGCGAAAAACACGGGGAACGTGATCACTCGAGCTCAAGCGATCCGCGATGCCACGTCGCGTCGGTCTTCTCCACGCATATGCCGATACCCGAGGCGGGTGCCCCTCGATCTGCTTGTTGCTGTGAATGGCCAACGATCTTTCGGCGCCTCTCGTGGGTAATTGGGTAACACAGAGCACATGTGCCTCGATTCTTTCTCTCGTCGTCGCCCGACGTCGTCGAGTGCTCTCGCCGGATTCCCCACAGCGAAATCTCCCTTCTTTTTTTTTTTACCGTCGGTCGTGGAGCCGTGGAGGCATCGGAATGAGATTCCGCCTCCACACAAACTGGATTCGGAAGCAATTCTTTGCGCACGCTATCGTACGTGCTGCCGGCCACAAAAATGGTAGCATCGTTTAGATTCGTGCTCACCTGCACGGCTGCACACCGGTCACCGTATATATCTATCAGTAGTCAAGTTTTTATGCTTCGCTACGAACTAATGAATATAGTGTGTCACCATATTGTGATCAATATGAATGTCTCGTACATTTGTCTACGTCCTCTTATATTTGATAGAGTCACACCTACATTTCGTTAGGCTCAATCTTTTACCTCAAGAATTCAGCTATATTTTTCATTACCCTATCACTGCCATCTCTCACTGCCCCTCTTTCTCACCCGCCACTACCCTGTCTAGTCTCTACTTCAGCTCATTGCCATCACCTTTGTCCTCAATGCGCGTTGTCGTCTCCCGTGCCACCGCCTCTTCCCCTTTTCTCCCGACGGCAGACGACCTCCATCCTCACCTAGCTCCTCGCCACTGCTTCTCCATGGTAGCATCAAGTCAAGCGGGGATGGTGGTGGCTGAGATGGCCAGATATGTTGGCCGTGGTGGCAGGGGCGATCGAATCCGGGGACAAGGGTAGCGAGGGTGATCAGTTCCAGGGACGGGGGGTGCCAGTGCGGACGGATATATGAACAAGGGTTGCGGCGGCAGTCGGCTCTGAGGATGAGGGTGGCCGTGGCAGTCGGAGCCGGTGACGGGGATGCTGGGGGCGGCCGGATCTGTTGACGGATAGCGGAAACATCAAAGATGGATGTCAGCGATGGTGGCACGTGGAGGAGACGAGAGATGGTGATGTCATGCGATGGAGAGGGAGATAGACGCCAACGATGGTGGCGTGCGGTAGAGACGGAGACAAAGATGGCACACGGTGAGGAGATGGCATTGGCGATCAGAGAGAGAGAGAGAGAGAGAGAGAGAGAGAGAGAGAGGAATATAATTGGATGAGGGGTAAAATGAAAAGAGAGGATGACAACATAAACCCCCTATTCATGCCGTATTTTTGGAGGGGTCAACAAGCAGAACATATTAGTAACCACCGCTAGCTTCTTTTATATTATACAAATAAAGATGAAGAGACTTTTCAGAAATACAAGCTACGTATTGCTTGGTTAGGACGAAAAATCAAGTCAGCTGGTGAATGGAAAAATTACATTGTCGCACACAACAAAGTTTGCTGACCAAATTTTGTTGTATCTAAGATAAGACATGATAGGCATAGCTACAAGAACCAGGCCGACCCATGATTAAATTAATGTGGTTTATATTGTTGCTTATTTGAGCTGCAGTCAATAATCAAACTGGTCCATGATTAAGTTGATTTAGTTTATTAATAGTTGTTTTGCTTTGAAGGGCGGTCGAGTTGGCCTCCATTCATTAAAGATAGAAATAGGGAGATACAACCAGTCTTTCACTAGATAAACTTGTGGCTATAGCAAGAAAAAGAGACAAAGCACAACATAAAGAAAGAAAGAAAGAAAGAAAGAAAGAAAGGGAGGGAGGGAGGTAGGGATTACCGACTAGAAACTAGAAAACTACGCATCACAAAAAAAAAAACTACAATGGCGGTAGGATAGCCCGAAAGCTCTTGGACCTGACAAGAGACCAACAATTCATTTTTTATTTTGGCGAAGATCTTGATTGTCGAAGAAGAGTGATCCTGAAGAATACGTCGATCGCGTTCCAACCAGATGTCCCATAATGTTATCAGAATAATCGAATTTGCCGCTGAACGAGAAGACGCGAACGTTGTGTAATAGATGTGGAGGAGCTACCACCGAAGAAGATATGTTTAATTTGAATTGGAGGGATGGAGACATGGAAGCCTTAGCCATGAGGTTATGTAAGACCACACAGTCTAGCTAAAAAATAACAGTGAAGGAGCAGATGATTTGTTGTCACTACCTAGGTTACAGACGCGTCGCGGGCAAAAATAGGAGTTGGGCCACTGCCTAATTAGGAGTCAGTCGGCTGTCAAAAGCTTTCCCTGATAGATGATTCAAGCAAAGAACTTATATTTGGATGGTGCCCACGTAGCTCAAATGAACTTTGCCAGAGCAGAGACAATGCGCCCCTGTTGTTGTAGCTGGTAGGAATAACTTATAGAGGAGATGCTTGTTGCGGAGAGGCACCAGGTTAGTCTGTCGGGTTGGTTTGAGAGCTATATATGTCATAAGAGTTTGAAAAGGTCCAAAACTTTTCCAAGGGAGCTCCAATCGAAGTCGTTCATGATGGTTTGGACCACAAGCATGGCGGGGTAGGCCTTCATAAACTGTGTAGTTTTGTTGAGGACAATGTGGAAGAGTGACAAGGTTGTGTGTTGCGAAGCTTGTTCCTGTATCCAGTGGTCGATCCAAAAGAAGACGTGCGTCCCCGAGCACAGAAGATTTTGACCAGTAAACGGAAATGCAATATGTTCTCTTCATTGCAAGTAGTACGAAGGGTTACCTAGGGTTTTGATAGGTGTGTTGTAGACAACCAAAGACAACGGAGGTGGAGTGCTCGGGCGAACTATGTAAGATTTAATACTGCAAGCCCTCCAAAGTCACAAGGGCGGCAAACTGTTTCCCAATTTACACGACAATTTCCACCATGGCCTGTATTGGTCTCACACAATAGCCAGCCTCAGCAAAGCTTATCAATCTGCTTGAGGATGGGTTTGGGCAGTGGGCACATCTAGAGCTGAAAGAGTGTAGATGGGGATTGCCGAGAGGACAGAGTTCAGAAGTGTTAACTTGCCGCCTTTGACATTAGTTGCCCTCTCTAGCTAGCAAGGCGGTTAGCAACTTTGTCGAGTAGTAGTTGGAAGTGGATCTTCCTCAGACGCTAGGTTGATAAAGGCCACCTAAGGTAGCGAGCGGGAACTGGGGAAGATAGTGCGATGAGCCGAAAATTTGTGAAGTATATCCGCCACGTCGAGCTCTTCGCATTTAATTGGGATCACTTTGACTTTTCTAGAATTTAGTGCGTAGACTCAAGATTTCTTCAAATCTTTGGAGGATGGTCACCATGGTGTCTACCTCCTCTTTAATTTGTTTAACAAAGATGGCCGCAACGTCGGCAAAATAGGATAGTCGAAGAGGTAAGCCCCTACCATTGATGGGGAAAGTGGACCGGCCTCAGTTGCTTTCGATCAGAAGGCAGTGGAGGGGGTCGATGGCAAGGTTGAACGGGTAGGGAGAAAGGGGTCAACTTGACGCAAGTCTTTCTACCATGGATTACTGTCGGCACCCGATTTACAAGATCGGGTTCCACCTGCGTAAACCCGTACTAGTCCCAAGGATCATGGCTAGTACACACAGATATACAGAAACGGAACAGTGCCAACGATATTATTACAAGAGGGAACATAGTCCGGTACAAACAACATACACAACGGCTCGCATGCCGCAAATCAGAGTACACAGCGATACAAGCCTAATACAACATCTAAAATTTTATTCATCCCACAGGCACGAAGGCTGTAGGAACGCGTAACCCTAATCTTCATACTCTTCGTCGGAGAACGCCTCCTTGACGTAATCCGGGTCCTCCTCCTCGGACGGCGGGCCACACTCCGATGGACCAGCTGTTGAAATTTTGAAAAGAGAGGGGAGAAAAGGAGGGTGAGTACAAATTGTACTCGCAAGTCCGGAATTATGCAAATGCGGTTCAGTACAAGGAAAGCTTAGGATATTTTGCAGAAATGCATTTATTATCCTAGTTTTGGCAAAGCGATTTAGAAACAATAAATCTTAATCACTTTTCTTTGGGCTCTTCTCAAACGGTTCTCGCCACTTGGCCTCAGTGCCATAGCGAGAACAAAATCCTTTCCTCTTTTCTTTTTCAAAGCGGCTAGGTCCATTCCATGCGACACTTTCCTAGAGGCCGTCACCCAATCCGGAATATCGCCGGTGGCACCTAGCTCAAACGAAATCCTTCTCAAATCCTTACTCATCTCAAATCCTTTCTTTAAAAATCCTTTTCTAAATTGGTTTTAAAAAGAAGAAACTACCATATAATCGGTCCCTTCAAGACGCTCATAACGCGAAAGCACGGCTATCATGACAATTTTAACTCTGCAGAGTGGGTACGCCTTACCCTCGAGAGGCTACGCACCCAGACAGTGTTTCGCCACAAGACCATCAACCACGAGAGCCAACGATCGGGCCCGTCCTATTCCGAGGCTCGAGGTCGTACTGTAATGGCTCAGTTCATAGGATCATAGGATGCACAGTCCTTAGACTAGGAGAGAGTGGATATTTTAGCCCAGTTTTCAAAACGGTGCCGCACCGCACCGTCCGACAAAATATCTCTCCCTAGTCGGAAGATTTTTGGGGTAAGAGGAAAATCATTTCCTACTCAGCATCACCCTTGATGCGCTATCTTTAAATCACCCTTTTCCAACCATTTCTCAAAACATTCACCCTTCACACAAATGATTGAATCATTCCGCATAAATGATTTTAAGCATTTATCCTACCACAATCAAAGCATATAAATAAGAGCAATTCATATTTTAGCCTTAGGTTTAATCCTACCATATTTCTTACCTTTCTATTCGGTCATGATAACTAAGTCTAGGAAATACGGCATTTATCTTTTAAACTAGCATGCATATTTTCAAGTCTAATAACATTTTCTAAATAACCGAAAATGGCTTCTCAATATGATCAAAGGGACTTGCCTTGATCGGTTCGAGAAAGCGAAGGGGCGTCGTCGATCGGGTCTTCGAGAGCTTGACCTCCTAAACGCGCACACGCATGCAAAGCAATACAACACACATAAGTAAAACATTTTATGTCATGCTGTTTTTAAGGAAAATGCAGCAACCCCATGTTTCATGCATTTTCATTTAAAGGAAACACGATGCTAAATGGTAATGCACACATGGAATGATGCTATCTCAAAATTACTTGCATGACCCAAAACAGATGCTGGATGGATGTCATGCATACAAATAATATTTTTAAGGTCCAGCAACCTCCAAAGTATTTTTCCTGAATTTTTATAGAATATTTACAGCACATGAAATTAATGATGCACCTAGAGCATATCTATTTAACCAAAAATGGATTCCAAATGCATGACATGCAACTACATACTTTTTCCAGGTTCAGAAACTAATAAAGTAATTTTACTAATTTTTATAGAATTTTTAGCATGCACAAGCTATTTTAACAAATACTTTTAGTGCCAAGAAGTGATTTAATCGAAACTAAATAAAACAAAAGAAGAGGAGGGTCGATCGGTGTTGGGCGGCCCGTCCGAACGCCCAACGGCGAACGCTTCGGCACCTTGGGCGAGAGCGCAAGGGCTGAGCGAAGTGATTAGCGGCCCCATTTGCCGGTGGCACCGCAGAGGAAGGGGAAAAACAGGGATGACCGGTGGCGGCGGAGCGGCCAACGGCGGCGACGACTCCGGCCACCGTGGTTCAATCGGCCACGCGGGAATCTAGTTACGGAAAGGACGAATGTATTGGAGGTCCAACCATCCAACGAGGTGGTCGGAACGGGCGGCGCGGCGATCCGCAGCGGTGATGATCCACGGATCACACGGCGCCGGCGATAAATGGCATCAACAGGCGATTGATTCGGCCGGAAGCTACTAGGGAGTGGGATGAAGCGATTGGTGAGCTCACCGAGGACGAAGGAAACGGCAAGGCAGTGAGATTGCGGCGGCGGCGTCGGCTGGGCTCCGAGACACGCACGGCCTCATCGCTTCCAAACCAACGCGCGAGCTCCACGAAACGACCGCGCCAAATACGTGGTGAGGTTGGCGCGAAACCGAGACGGAACAACGGAGGAAATGGCGGCGACGCGAGAGAAGGAGCAACGACCGGCTCGGGTGAAAGACGTTCTGGTGGCGCAAAGCAAAGGGCGCGGAGGTAGCGAGACCCATTTATAAACGAGCTCGCGATCGAACGACCTTTGACGCGACGCGCGGTTTGGCGTAACGCCGGCGCCGATTCGGCCGGTGCGTGTAGGTGAACGCATTGAACGCGAGGGTGGTTCGCCGGCGATAAGACAATGAAAGGGTAGGGACGGAGAGGGTCCGGCGGAAGAGTGTAAGGGCGAGCGATTTCATGGGAATGCTGGTGGCGAGGCCCCGAGAGAGAGAGAGAGGAATGGCGGCGGCGACCGCGGACACGGGCGACGCAGGAAGAAGAAACAGAGGAGGAGGCAGGTCGACAAGGCAGCCCGCTTGCTGAGGCGCAACAATCATGGGCAAGGAGGAGGCGCAATGAGCCGGATGGGCTTTGCAGATGGTCATGCCCAACCGAGGAAGAGAGGGAGGGAAAGGAGAGAAGAGAGGCGGGCGGCCGGCATGGTTCATGCCCAACCGAGGGGAAAGAGGAGGAAAGAGAGAGAGAAAAGAGGAGTGGGGCGGATTGGGCGAGAGGGTTAAAACCGTTTTGAATTTTTCTGATTTCCAAAGCTCTTATATTCTCCAAAACCATTTTAACATATTAATACTTTTAGGAAATATTAGTTTTGTTCCCCCAACATTTTAAATATAATTCCAAATAATTTCACAAGGGGCATTGGTTTTAAGAAAATATCATTTTAAACCAATTACCAGATTTTTCCACCAAAGGCATAGACTTGGAAAGTTTAAATTATTTTTATTTATTTTTTTTAATTTGAATGCGATGCATGAAGTGATGATGTCATGATGCAATAATGAGTGATTTAACATTTTCAAATTATGCATTTAAGAAATTAATAACGTGCCAAATTGGTTTTAAAAATTCGGGATGTTACAATTACTGTGTCCGTGGAGTCATTACGAAAATAGTTGTTTATTTGAGTTATATGTTTATTTTTTTCAAGAAAATATTTCAAAGCCCGTTTTAAAGTTCTTGAAGCTCCTTTAAAGTACATAAGTTTTAGCTCTATTTATATTTATATCTTAGCTTAAACACAATTGACCGTCTTAATTTGCATAAAAGAAAAGAAAAAGGTTTGTTTTTATTATGGCAATTTAGGTGGGATACGAGTCTGGTTACACCGCACTTTTTTTTTTCCTTTTTTTTGAGAGAGTAGCACCTTTTTTCTTAAAAAAGGTCACGCTTATGCTTTTTTTTTGGTTTTTTTTTAAGGAAGGCAATGCTAGCTCGCCACTCTTCACAGAAATTGCGGAGGCCCGTGGACTCCCTCGGCTGACGCCACGAAAGATCTCACCTCGAAAGAGGCCCCCAGCGGCACGCCGCGCCCCCGCCGGAACGTTGACGTCACCCAACACGTCTTTCCGTTTGGACTGGTCGCGCGACCCAACCCGACGCGTGCTCCTTGCTCTCCAAGCTTCTCTCTCCCCGAATCTCAAGCCAAACATAATTAAATTGAATCTTTTGCCACTGACGCACCGGCCTTCCACGAACCCCATCCACCACCAATACGATACACCCGTGTCGTGGTCCAGATCAAAAGGCATTCATGGGCCTAAACTGTCATACTATATAGCCGCACACCGGTTAGTAGACCAGGTCCACAAATGGCCTCCTCGCAGGCCGCAGAAACCGTCCCCTCCTCTATAAATAGCGGCGTCTTCTGCTTCGCTGGGAACACAGAAACAAAGTACATAGCACCCAAGCCGCAAATAGCGGCGACCTCCGCGAAACCAGAGACTCTTCCGCGTTCCGATCTTGAAGACTCTTCCGGAGTTCTCATTTCCCCGCGCCGACCGCACCCATGTGCCCGGGGGGAAGGTACGCGCGCCTCGACCTCGCCGCCGGCGCCCCAGCCAGCGACCTGCGGCCGGCGTTCGACGTGTTGGACGCGGACCGCGACGGCCGCATCAGCCGCGAGGACCTCAAGTCCTTCTACGCCAAGGCCGCCACCAGCGAGCGCTTCGACGACGACGACATCGCGGCCATGATCGCCGCCGCCGACGCCGACCGCGACGGCTTCGTGCAGTACGACGAGTTCGAGCGCCTCCTGGGCCGCACCCCGGCGGCTGGCGCGCTCCCGTCCGCTATGCAGGACGCGTTCCGGCTGATGGACTGCGACGGCGACGGCAAGGTGGGGTTCGAGGACCTCAAGGCGTACCTCGGGTGGGCCGGGATGCCGGCGACCGACGACGAGATCCGCACCATGATACGCGTGGCCGGCGACGGCGACGGCGGCGTGGGGCTCGAGGCGCTCGCCAGGGTGCTCGCCTTCGACTTGGAAAGCATCTTCTGAATTATTTGGAGAGTGGTAGGCCTCTATTGTTTTTTTTTTTTTGATAAAGGCCTCTATTGTTTTGTTGGGAATCTTTCCCCGAAAAATTTGTTCGGTGAGCGCTGACGCCGCTGAGCCACTGGGTGGTGTGATGTGATTGTCGGGTCGCTATCGAGGACCCGGAGGTTTGTTTGTAACGTAGCTGCTCCGAAAAAAATGAAAAGAAAAATCAGAAAATTTTGTATCGTAGCTGCGCCGCCTCTTCTCGTCGCGCGGCTCGCGCCTCTGCTCCGTTGATTTGAGCTGCTAATTGCGATCGTTCAAAATTACGAAGCCCTTTTTCAGCGAAGATGTTTGTGAAGGGTTCTCGAAATCTCAAACACTTTAAACCCCACATATACTTCTTTTAAAACCTGCCTACCCAGCTGTGTGGAAGTGGAAAGAGGGTCTGGGGGCAACAGCTCGAAGGAATGGAGTGTCCGTCCGATGCTTTCAGTTAACTAGCCAAAGGCATTTATCTGTTTCAAGTTTCAATACTCCAGTATGATTTGTGGAGCTTCCATCAAAATTTTCTACTGAGTAACCACGGCCAAGCAGTGTCTCAAGTCTCAACGCAGGCATCCTACATGGCAACGAACGAACGCGGGGGTGGTCCGACGGGTGTCGGACGCGCCCCTTTCGATGGCCAGTTCTGGCTATTGGATCTCCATCCAACGGCCAGCGTTAAATCTTGTGTAAAAACTTGTTATTTTTGTTTCACCATGTAACAAAAATAAAAAAATCATTTAAAATTATAAATATTCTCTAATCAGTGTCAGGTCTCACATGTATTTTATTCGAATCTATATGATCAATATTCATTTATATAAACATTTTTTTAAGAAAAATCTAGATGTATAAATGTTATATAGCAATACAAAAAATTTGGGTGGAAATAGACATGCATTAGAGAATATTTATGATTTTTATTGATTTTTTTTGAATTTTTTATATGGCGAAACAAAAATAACAAAACTTTTCTCAAGGTCTAACGCTGGCCGTTGATCCAACGGCCAGCGCCGGGTGTCAGACAGGAGGTGCGTTCGACGCCCGTCGGACCGCCCTCGCGTTCAGCTTCCCGATTATCTTTCGCCACGTAACAATCATGTACCTCCAACATATCTTGTTGTTGTACATTTATAGTTATCCTTGTCCAAGGATGGACACAACGGTGGGTGCCCCACCTACGCTGTCTATGACAGTGGGTCCTACTTTAGACCCCACAAATAATTTTTAGTGTAAAATATAAGGAAATAATGGACTAAACTTCAGACTTGTGATTTAAGCTAAACTTCAGTCCCACCTATTATTTTAGCTGCGCCCGCCTTGTTCTTGTATTCTCCATTGTTTTATTCGAATAAAAAAAATAAAAGTTATGGTACATTGATCTAAAATGCTATGTTTTCGTTTGAACTCTTAGAAATAATACATGTAAAAAGGTTTTGAGTAAAAATAAATAAATTTCCTTATAGATTTAGGCTTAAGTTGAATACAACACGACCATGTGCTCAGCCCTTCTCGTAGAGGGGATTCTCCGATCTGCATGTCGTAAAATTGGACATGCATTTGTTCTAAAAACCACATTAAAATTATTTTTAAGTTCACGGAACACGCCTGAATTCTTTAAAAAAAAAATAGTTTTACAAGTGTAACAACCATTCCCCAAGCCGCCTCAAGAAGCTTTTAAAAATAATATAAAAAGCAGCAAACTTCAAGAAGTAGATTCAAGAAGCATTCGAAGTTTGAACAAAAAAGATCCAATTTTTTAGAAAAACTTGGTGGTTAGATATTCTTGTATTCTAGTCCTACAACACAAAGCTCCATAAATATCGAAATCAAATGAATTCCTAAATATTGAAAATGTTTCAAAACACATACAAAGGACTCGAAAGTCCTAAAAAAAATTGATGCGGTGGATACACTTGAATTCAACTCTCCAATGAATTCAGTTTTTTGGGTCTTTTTGTTATGCGTTGATTGTTGTTTTAAATATTTATAAATTCATTTGATTTTAACATTTGAAATGCTAAATTTTGGATTCTATAAGTTAAAGGTGGTGTTTACAAATATGTTTTAACACCTCGAACAATCTTTAGAATGTTTTAGGTATGTTTTACATTTATCTTGGTTTTTTCCCCCAAAACACCTAAACATCCATTGTCGAGGACCTCGTTTTCCCAATTTTACATTGACATTGTAATACTAAGGGCAACTCCAATGCAAAAATTCTAAACATCATTTATATAGGTACCATGTTACCTAGAAACTATAGAAGATATCCATTGTACTATATCTTAATATTGTTTCCATCATTAATACTTTCTTTTTTAAATACAACTTCTCTCTTCGCATTAATTTGAAAGCTTTGAAACAAGCATAGAAATGGTTTGTTAAGGAATAAACCATCTCCTTCTCTATTTGCATTGATTCTATGACATGTCATCTTTCTAACCCACATGGCATAGCAAAAAACAAGTGAGAAAACTGCACTGTAAGTGTCCTAATAGACGGAAAAAAGAGAGGGGATTGGGCCGACCAGCCCATCTTCCTAATCACCTTTCACCACGTAACAATTATACACCTACAACCTAACAGTTTTGTAGAATCACGGTTAAAAAAATTGCCAGTATTACAAGTGTATCAGCCTCCGCAACTTCCCACATAAAACCCATGGAAGATGTGTACTCATTGAACAACATAGGTCCTATTAGGATATTATTAAAAAATTGGATATTATTTTAATTTTATAATCAAATACGAGACAAACATATGAATAATCGAACAAGCAAATAATAGGCTACTCGTATTTGCAAACCAATATGAACCCAGCTACCGGAGGATGCGAACAATAAATTACGTAGGGATTGATGAAGGAGAAGCAGCAGCATATGGACGGTCGACGGTAGAAGTAATCGACGTCGAGAATCATGAGTTGTCGTGCAAAAGCGCTGCCCAAAAACCTATTTGTCGCCCTCCCAAGCAGGTCTCACGACAGCAACCGGATCGAAAATCTCACTCTCCCTTCTTCAGATGCACGTTTTTAAAAAATAACTACAAAAATAGTTTTAGGATCTTTATGAGAAATACTAAAAACCTGAGAAAATTCATTACAAATTATTACACCAAATAGGCTATATAAAAAAGATAAATTTTACTGAAACGTTACGCTACGCTACACTAAGCTGAAATGTACAAGGCCGTAGAGAGGAAGATGACGAGGGACGAAGATCGCTTGAGGACTCAACATAGAAAAGATGGAAATGCGAGAGTGAGTGAATCGGAAGTCTTTTGGACATTCCCAAGGATTTTGTCCTAGTACTCGTAGCCACTCCCCACGCAAAACCGGCACACATTGCAAGTCGTTCATGATCCACATAAATCGAATGTGGGTGGTTACTAACTAAAGGGAAATTTTCAAAATTAAAAAATAATGTGCCGGGACCTCACACGGTGATCTGTGTAATAAGCCCGCGTGCACGTATGCAACTTTAGCATATAGCTCTTTCACCCCATGTGCTTTATTACAATGCATGGTAGGAGCTCTTCCTTAAAAGTTGATATGTTCCCATCCCAACCAGCAAGGCGATACTATTATTTTATGCGTTTCACATTTTAGGCGTGAATGGACCTTTCATTATTGGGCTTCCAATGCAATGATGGTTTTTGACAAGGAGTAGCTAATGGCTCACCCGGGCGGCAGTGTTACCCTATAGGGGTTACTCGGGTAGCTGTTACCCGGTAATGTGGAATAGATGGTTACCCGAATGACAACGATAGTACTCCGTGTCGACGGTTGGGATATCGATCCCAAGTCAACTAAGGTTCTTGAGAAAGGGAGATAGAAGACTTGCCGAGCAAGACGAACAGCGATCAACGAGCAACAGGGAGACACAGGGTTTTAATCCTGGTTCGGGCCTCTCAAGGAAGATAATAGCCCTACGTCCAGCCTTTCTTTATATCAAAGAGAATTACAAGGTGGAAGCTCGACGAGACAAACAGGTCTCGGCGAGATTATGGGTGTACAGGAAAGCAATATGTGATCTCCTAAAGTCTGATGGCTTCAGATCGTCTTCGATTGGCCCCTCAACACGCCGTAGGGGTCCTGTTTATATAGTGTTGAACAACTGACCTACCAAGGGATAATCGGGCCGGGCTAACTACGAGATCGTAACGAATTCGTAACATGCCAAATACATCCCGAGGTAGATAAGGTATACTCCAATTCTTGAGGATCACGACGTCTACTCCAATCCGGGAAACCGACGTCCGGGTCTTCACGTAGCCGTGCAGAACTCTTATTCGAGTCGGACTCAAACACGAATACTAGGCCATTACGCACCGTGCCAGTCAGGAAGCTGTTCGGCAGGATGCACATGGGCCTGATAGAACCTTCTAGGGAGCTAGGCCCTAGGAGGCTATTCGATTGGACCGTCAGGGAGTGGGCCATGGCAATGGACCGTAATTTTATCCCCGACACTCCGGGAAAGGCGTGGCGCAGTGACTTGCTAATCAAGGGGATCAAAGATTTAGCGTTTAAGGCGTCCACCTACCAAGTCAACCTAGCCCGTGACAGTTTTGGATTTCTACAAGGCAACACGATATTTCCTTGAAAGCGATGCGCCATCTTAGGGGTAGTTGGATTTGTTGTATTTTCCTCTGTGTGTTACGGTCCTGGATCATACCATAAAACCCCTCTTGAGTGAGGGGGGGGGGGGGTATCCTGGGAGAAGTTCACACACGTTGTACGCATTTTCTTCCACCATATGAACAAAGCACTTGACGTAGGGCTATTATCCCCGTTGTGGGAGGCTTGAATCATAATAAAAATCTTTGTGTTTTCTTACTTTTGATTGTTAATTGCCTTTGTACGCCTAGATCTCTTCGACATCTCAGAAAGCCCCACCGTGGAAGAAAGGGGCATTTCTGATTCCCTATTCAAAAAGTAAGCTTGAAGGAAAGTCTGGTTCCTAATCATCAACAATTTCTTACATATAGTTTGCAGGTTGTGTACACATTGGAAACCATGGTTTTACAAAAATCATTAAACTTTGGTAATCATTGGAATAACACCTATTTGAATACATAATTTTTAGAATGATAAACTTGACTAGTATTGGCCATGACCAAGAAAGAGAAGTAAGAATACTCAAAATATTCCAAAACTTTAGCTCAGACCTGAGTCTCAAATATTCAAAAAATTATGGCTACTCGTTAGAGTTTTGAATGCATGTTTTTTAGGTATGCAAACACCTGACGGTATGGAAAACCATGGTAACATGATGGGTAGCTTTGCCAAAAAAAAAAACCATAACGCCAATTTTTCCCTCGTTGTTTGAGCGAGGCGGTCGACGCCGTCGGACGCGCTTCATTCAACGCCCACCATTGGTTGTTGGATGGAGATCAACGACAACGTTAGATCTAAGCTATAAACTTGTTATTTTTGTTTCGTGGTGTAAAAAATTCAATAAATTCAATAAAAATCATAAATACTCTCTATTCAATGTCAGGTCTCACATATATTTTTAATATGGATATATAATATTTATACATCTAGGTTATCATTTAAAACGTTTGTATATAGCATTTATACTGATC
Source organism: Raddia guianensis (assembly GCA_036346415.1). NCBI lineage: Eukaryota > Viridiplantae > Streptophyta > Magnoliopsida > Poales > Poaceae > Raddia > Raddia guianensis. The sequence continues at coordinate 17,854,385 of CM070536.1, forward strand.
ATGTCAAAATATTGATATATAATATTTATACATCTAGGTTATCATTTGAAACGTTTGTATATAGCATTTATATTGATCATGTCGACCCGAATAAAATATATGTAAGACCTGACATTGATTAGAGAGTTTATTGAATTTATTAAAATTTTTTACACCACAAAACAAAAATAACAAGTTTCTAGCTCAGTTCTAACGCTCGGCCAGCGGCGGGCGTTGGACGGGGGCGCGTCCGACGGGCGTCGGACCGCCCCCGCGTCCCGTTGTTTCGACTGTCCCTGGTTTCCCATTGCTTTCCTGTTCACATTTTATCATTTCTCTTCCATTTTCTTTTGTGTGATTGTAGTCGATCACGCCAAGATAAGGCAACACCAGGCCACAGCCAACTAGCCCAAGTTAGAGCGCAGCAACGCGCCGCGTCATCCATCCACTCGTGCACCGCAGCAGCTAGCAGCCACATACCGTCCGGACCTCAACCAGCCAGCGCACGCTCCAGAGTGGAGAACCCATTCCCGAGCTCGCGAGTCGCGACTCCTCCCAACTACCATGGCGAGGTGCATCGCGCCTTCCAGAAGTTTCCACCGACTCCTCACCTCTCGGCATTACCCGCCTACTTGCCCGGCGCCACCACCCCGCCCTCTCCTCCTCCCCAAAACCCTAATTCCGGCCGGCACCGCTATGCAACTCCCTTGCCGCGGGCAACGCGACGTGGTCGCTTCCTCCACCCCGGCGCCCTCCCCCCCGGGGACCGAGGCGCCGGCGGGGGAATGGGGGAAGGTATCCGCCGTGCTCTTCGACATGGACGGCGTGCTCTGCAACAGCGAGGAGCCGTCGCGCCGCGCTGCCGTGGACGTCTTCGCCGAGATGGGCGTCGACGTCACCGTCGAGGACTTCGTCCCCTTCATGGGCACAGGTAAATCGTCGTGGTCCTACTGGTACTTGCAGACTGTCAATGTAGTCCGCACGATTTTTTATGATTCATAATTTTCTAGCGTAGCATCCTATTACGCGCGTATCCCTTGGAGTTATGCGTTTCTCAGGGTGTAAAGGCGGCCGGGCGCGCGGCCCACGCGGGCGCAGCGCCGGCGGCGGCGGCCAGGCGCACGCGCTGCGCAGAGGCGCCGGCGGCGGCGGCCGCGGCCTGGGAAGGCGCCGGGGAGGGAGAGGAGAGAGGAGGGAAGGAGGAGGAGAAGGGGTGGCCGGCCATGGCGGCGGCGGCCGGCGGCGGCGGCGGCTAGGGGAGAGGAGAGGAAGAGAAGAAGCTAGCTGATACCATGTTAGATAGGGAATTATTGCCTTGTATTCCAAACCCTAGAAGGGTGGTACATATAGGATAGAGTATATGGACCTCACGGGCCTGCTACATGGGCCTAAATACACATACTCCAACATTATTCAATTACGTAAGTTTACGCATATTTATGGCCATCATTTCTGTTACTCCTTGCAGTAACTGATTTCCCTAAAAATGTAGCGATAGACAATTCTCCAATCTCGATGATATAATGTTCGCAATCATTTTTAGGCCCTGTTTGTTTGAGCTTGTTTGAGTGGCAGCTTCTCTAAAAGCTGCTTCTGGGAAAAGCCGCAAAAAACTAGCTTCTGGAAAAAGCACAGATCACAGTACAAATTGAGCAGACTGTCAATGTAGTCCGCACGATTTTTTATGATTCATAATTTTCTAGCGTAGCATCCTATTACGCGCGTATCCCTTGGAGTTATGCGTTTCTCAGGTTGTTTAAGTTGCAAGTTATTCAATTACGTAAGTTTACGCATATTTATGGCCATCATTTCTGTTACTCCTTGCAGTAACTGATTTCCCTAAAAATGTAGCGATAGACAATTCTCCAATCACGATGATATAATGTTCGCAATCATTTTTAGGCCCTGTTTGTTTGAGCTTGTTTGAGTGGCGCTTCTCTAAAAGTCGCTCGGGAAAAGCCGCAAAAACTAGCTTCGGAAAAAGCACGATCACAAGTACAAATTGAGCTTTTGGTGGCTTTTGACTTCTTTGAAGGGGTTCAAAAGTCGGCATTTCTTGGCTAGAAGCTCAAACAAACAGGGCCTTAAACAAACAGCCAGCTTTTGGAATAGCTGGCTAGAAGCTCAAACAAACAGGGCCTTAAACAAACAACCAGCTTTTGGAACCCCCTTCAAAGAAGCCAAAAGCCACCAAAAGCTCAATTTGTACTGTGATCTGTGCTTTTTCCAGAAGCTAGTTTTTTGCGGCTTTTCCCAGAAGCAACTTTTAGAGAAGCTGCCACTCAAACAAGCTCAAACAAACAGGGCCTTAAGCTTCTGGCTTCTGAGGCTAAAAGCTGGCTAGAAGCTCAAACAAACAGGGCCTTAGTTTTCCCCAGAAGTTGTTGGTTTCATATTTAGGCATTAACATGCCCCCATTTCCTGTATAACTATTCATGCAAATGTAAATATATTATTTGCATCAGAATGCTTGTGACAGTATTCCCCCCTTTCGCAGCTACATACTTGTGTCAAAATAATTTGCAGTGTGCTACTATCCCTTAAACTCCTGCGGTTCTTGAGTTTTTAAATAGTGTAGTTCATTAAATCTCTACCTCAGCTTGGCATTATCGTGGTCAGAGTTTCAAATCCTGTTTTCATCCCAAACCCCGCTTGAGAATGACTTTCAATTTCCCGTTAAAATTTGAGGAAATTTTGTTTTTTGAAATTTATACAAACAAAGTGGATGGTAAAAGGGAAATCGCTAGGGTTTTCGAAAAATCATTTAGTATCACCGGGAAATCGTTCTGTTTCAGCGGGAAGTCCTTCGGTTCCACCAGGAAATTGAGACGGAAAAACCGTTTCATGGGAAATTGTTCGGGTTTATATGTTCTTTCTAAATTTTCAAATTTGAATTTAGAATTCAATTTTTTGAACCTTTTTTTATCCTGTTCCACGAAGATTTAGCGATTTCCCATGGGATTTGGAACTATGATTGTGATTTACTGGCAATTGTAGTGAATGCTAATTGGACAAAACCTATCTGAGCGAACTACACCATGTCCTCTTAAAAGTCGTAAGGAAATTCTCACCTTGCACCTTGAAGTTGAAGAAAAAGGCATTTCAGCTAATTTGTATTAGTTTGCATCAAAGCCCCATGTCGTTTCAGATTCGTTAAGTGCTGTGCTGATGTGGATGTTGACATGAACCTTTATTAAGTAAAAAATGGATTGTCTAGATAGTCAAAGAAAATGAAAATAAATGGTAGAAAACTGTAGAAAATTCTTAAAAATGCACATTTTTTTTGTTGAGTTCAGAAAAACTGAAGATTCTAAATATGCCATTAAAATTTGGATTTCACGAAACTTTTTTTTTTGGGTGAGAAATGGAAGGTGTTGTGGCACAATGTTTAACAATGTTTCATGAAATTCGACTCTATTTGGAGACCCTCATATTTTTTGAACTCAATGTTTTTCTTTATTTTTTTATAAAAATTTTCTATTACTTCCTAGCATTTTTTTTGGCTATCCAGATTTTTTAGATAAATTGTCGTCCTTGTCATCACTTAGTGGGTTTGAGACAATGCAGGGCTCAAATGCAAATGGAGACAAGTTAAAGGGGCCAAAAAGTAATTTTTAATTTTGTGGTGCAAGGTGAGATCCACCACAGCATTAAGGGGTCACAGTGAAATAAACTCCTCCTATGCTTATCTGATAGCAATGTAATCCTCTAGAAGTTGTTATCTCCAATTCTTGAACAATAACAAGCTATCAATGCCTGTGTAACCATTTACAGAACTATGAATGTATTGCCGCATCAGAATACTTGATGGCATGCCACCTTTTGTGTTTCCATATGTACATAGCTACATGTACCGTAAGATTTAAGAAAACACTCCTTTTTTTCACTTTATATTGTGACACTAGCTCTAAGCATAATAGCTATACCTATTCGGCTATTCCTACCTTGGAGAACATCAAACCTGTACCTACCTTTCTTTTCATAGCAGGATGATCCCAGCCCCACCTGGAAGGATCTATATACCCAGCTTCATATTCTTTGTTTGTTAGTTTGTTTCCAATGTGGATTAATATGGTTTAGGTGAGGCCAATTTTCTTGGAGGTGTTGCAAGAGTGAAAGGAGTGAAAGATTTCAATCCTGAAAATTCCAAGAAGCGCTTTTTTGATATATATCTTGATAAGGTTAAATTGCTCATGCAATCTGTTTCATCCATTCTTCATTAGAGTTTGACTGCACCATGATAAAAATTTCTAATTTTTTTATGCAGTATGCGAAGCCAAATTCTGGCATTGGGTTCCCAGGGGCTCTCGAGCTCATCATGGAGGTACTTGGAGTGACTGATTTAAAAATTGTGTTAGCTAACTTAATAGTGTGAAGATGTGATAATCACGATGTAAATACAGTGCAAAAATGCCGGTCTGAAGGTTGCTGTTGCATCCAGTGCTGATAGGATTAAGGTGGACGCAAATCTGGCTGCTGCTGGTTTGCCTATGTCGCTGTAAGTGTTTGCTTATTTCTTTGAATTCCAAGAAGTAATGCATCATTGTGCTCACTTTCCAGGACTTCTTTTTGATCCCTTAATGAATTTTGAATCTGCTAATCATTCTGCTATATACCTTAGTAACCCATAGTTTAGCTAATATGTTCCATGGAAGTGATAGGTCATCTGCTCTTGTTATATTTCTAGATAATCTTGTCACAATATCTCTAACTTAGCACACATCTTGTGTAACGATGTGCTAGATATTAGTCGCTTCTTATCTATCTTCATCAACTCTTTCTTTTTTTTTTTTGAGCAAAACGGACAGGGTCTCTGCCATTCCACTAAAGATGAATGAACTGTACATTATACAAGAAGAGGGGGGGGGGGGTCGGGACTAGGTCACTAGCTACATGGAGTGAACCAAGTCACCCTGCCCACCCCACAGGCCACAGCTAGATGTCCTCGCGAATCTTGGCTACGACCTGCGTGTGGGTGAGAGCGCCCTGTTGGACAATGTGTCTGTTTCTCTCTTTCCAGATATTCGAGATAGTGTAGATGACCAAACCATTGAAGTCACGCTTGGCGTCTTTAGGGGGCGACGTAGCTGTGTGAATCCACCATTGATGAAAACTAGTTTGAGGGCTGTATGGTATGATGCCCTGGTACTGGTTCCGAAGGACTATTGTCTAAATGGCGTACGCAAATGGGTAGTGTAGGGAGGCGACCAAGCTTTCTGGGGCGGCGTTGCAAAGGGAGCAGGAGGTTTGGTACGACCAACTTTTCCTGGCAAGGATTTTCGCCATTTGGATCTTTCCGTGCCCAAGACTCCATGGTCCATGCAAAGAATTTGCACTTATTCTCTATGCGCGCCTTCTAGATGGATGTTGCGAGGGCCTGGGGGTATGCTGTCGTAGAACTGCAGGTTGTAGCCGGATTTAGCCGAGTAGGAGTTGGACGCCCAGGAGATATATGAAGAGTGCACCCAGGAGATATTGTTGCTGGCGTTCGGCTGAAGGGTGGTTTGGTCAACCATGTACCAAAGGAGTAGGTATTCTCGAAGTTGTTTCAGGTCATTGAGGTGCCGAATCGTGGCGATACAGTTGTTGTTGTGGATGCTGGCCACTACATTGTGATGTCTATGTGTTATCCTGTAGAGGTTAGGAGTGATGTGGTGAGGGGTCGAGCCTTGCTGCCAGTTGTCATGCCAGAAGTCCGCTTTCTCCCCCTTTCTGATTTGGATAGTCGTTGCCGCGCGGAAGAGGTCCTTGTCCGCAGGGTGTAGCTGTCCCAACCAACGGTTTGGAAGTTGACTTGTGCCAGAGCCACTGTAGGTGCACGGCTTTGCCAAACTTAGACAAGTTTGGGACATCAAGGTTGCCAAGGCGCTTGGGGCGACACACCACATCTTTCACAGTCTGTCACTCTGAATTGAACTTTCGCAGTCAATGGGCTATTTAGATAACATAAAAAATTAGCTGTTAGTTTATCTTTTTTTTTGGACAAATGCAAAACCCTCGAGGAAAATAGGACCAAAGGAACTAGAAATCTTGCTGCCTGATATTTTCTTTGCACCTAGAACAAGTATAGCTTCATTATCATTCTGATCTTATTGGTTCTTTCAGATCTTATGTTTGAGAACCTCCTGCTGTACTGTCCCAGAACATCCTTTGATTTGGCAGTGCAGATCTTCAATTTTTTGGAAAACAGCCAAACCAAGGGCCTGTTTGGAAAGGGAGATTTGGATATGCATCTTCAACAATGCCCTACTTCGCACCCTATTACTGTAGCGAAATAGGGTGATTGTTGGGTTTGGTTTTCATATAGGGAGGTGAATAGTGATAGGGTGGGGGGGAATAGGGTGTCTGTTGGAGATGCTGAAATCAAGTTTTGAGTCTAATCCTAAATATTCCTAGAGCAATCCCTTTTTCCAACCAGGTCCACCATTCAGCTTGCGTAAAACCATTGCTACTGACTTCTGATACTTTTGAAGATTGACCATCGCATTCATTTTAATATTTCAACAATTTGTTATTTGGTCTTGATGAACACCTCCTAAATTTCAGATTTGATGCCATTGTATCTGCTGATGCGTTTGAAAACTTGAAGCCTGCTCCAGACATATTCTTGGCAGCATCTAAGAACTTAGGCGTTGACACAAACGAGGTAATTTGTATTGCAAATCTGAATGATTAAGGGCAACCCTTTTATGGAAAGATCAGAAATTTCTTCTGACTCTGGAAAATATCTTTGTCCTGGTTTATGCTGAGTTCAACTGAGTGACTTCTGTAAATATATGGAGACATGTATCCTAGATCAAAGGGATGAGAGAAGAATGCTTTGATTAAATATTTCTGTTGCTTGTAATGCTCCCCCTACCCTAATATCCTACATTCAAATCAACTTAATTTTTTATAGCTTCTGTATGATTTATATTACAAAGAACAGGTCTAGTTTATTATTTTGATAAAAGTATGACCTTTTTCCTATATCACAGTTTGAGGTATCATTGCTGGACCGCTGGCAGTATGTACATACTTCTGTGGCTTAGATGTGAACATTCATAGATATTTTAGATTTGTTGATGCACCTTGAGGTTCAACTAGCGGCACCCATTGTTGTGATATGTATCGGATACTGCCAATTGGTACGACAAACAATACAGGTTCGGCACATAAAAAAAACCCAACATGGACTGAAGGCTGATACTGTAGGACATATCTTTCGATACAGTTGTTAGAGGAGAGAAGACTAATAGATGGAAGGGGAGGAGCAGTCCAAGAGAGAGGGATGCAGATGCTGCCGTCACCATGGCTGTTGCTCCATGAACTACTCAGCACTGTGAGCCTTTTCGATTGCACAAATCAGTGAGCCATTATTGATTGGAGGCTGTAGGATTACACTTAAGAGCCTGTGGCAGTAGAAGAGATTACTGTAAGACTGGAGATGTTGGTTGTGGGAGGAAGGTTGTTGGGGTAGTGGATCAGTAGTGAGGCTGATGACAGAAGATTTTCTTATCAGATGATGTGCGTGTTCCACCCTTCACTCGATTGGTGGGTGATGGCCTGATGTGCTGGGCTGGGGCTGCAGCCTTCTCTCTCTCTTTTCTGGATTATATGTGTCTGCTGGTTTGTTGAGGATCTTGTGTGTCATAATTATATTTGCGTTTATAATTAAATGCTATTTTAGTGTATCGCTGTACCCATAAAGTGCATTGGTGCATCACTGCTTGGGTAGTCTGAGTAATAGCTGGGGTATTTAGTTTTGTGGGCCTGAAGGCAGGGTATGAGTGAGGTACTGAGATTTAATGTTGATATACCACTTGTTTTCTCTAAACATAGAGCTTCACCAGTGCTTCCTGCTTTATTTTATTTATCAGATGTGAGGAGGAGCAAACACAATATTATTTTTAGTATTGATATGTAACTAGCATCCTTCAGTTTTGAAAATTTCAGTTTGTTGCTTGGTACATTCCTAATTCCTTCCACATTTTTTTTTTTTGCTTATGTTGAATTGGCCATGTGATGAATTTGTGATGTTGTACCAGTGCATTGTAATAGAAGATGCGCTTGCTGGGGTTCAAGCTGCAAAAGCTGCAGAAATGAGGTACATTTTGTATATCCTTCTGTACTTGTATTCAATGCTTGGTTTATTCCATCACATCGCACAAATTTAATTATTTTATTAGTTGATTCTAATCAAATCTCTTGACTTGCTTATAGAACGATACGCAGACAATGTATATGTTAGATATGTATATGGGCTGTATATATGGGTCTAGGCCCATCTCCGTGTTGTACTAGGGTTTCTCTTGTGCTCTTTATATATACAGGCCCTTTGGCCCCTAGATGAATACGCGTGCTATTGTGACACTATATAGCAATATATAATCAATTTGACAATGATAAAAAAGTTCCTTAAGTTCTTATAAGCCTTATCTTTTAATGCCACAATTATTATTGAAAGCGGGTAGTCTTGCTTTTGCTATTGTGACGCTATATAGCAATATATAATCAATTTGACAATGATAAAAAAGTTCCTTAAGTTCTTATAAGCCTTATCTTTTAATGCCACAATTATTATTGAAAGGAGGTAGTCTTGCTTTACATTTTAAGTGTCTAGTTAATTTTATGGTTACTTCTTTGAGTTTGTAGCATTTGACCAGCACATATTGACTATAGTCTAAATTGTGTACACTGTTCTTGTTGAAGGAGATGTGATTTAATGATCACCAATTCGCCATAGCATAGCTAGTTTGTCCATCTATTCATGTAATTCAAATGTGATGCAATGTACCTTATAATTAAAATTTTTAGAGCAGTGTGAACAATTTTCATGTATTTACATAGCTCTGGTTACACATTTTGCAGATGTATTGCTGTCACGACTACTCTAGAGGAAGATGCATTACAACAAGCCAGTCCCTCTCTCATACGAAAGAACATTGGAGATGTTTCAATTAACGACATTTTGTATGGTGGTACTAATGCTCACCACAGTATGTAGTTCAAGAGAAGTTTATTTCAATGAAATAATATCCTGTATGAGATACTGGAAATAAAAACCTGTGAATCTTCTTGTCCAAAACCCATTAACATTTATTGTGGTTTATCAGCTTTGAATAAGACTCCTGTCATGTTTCTCAAACTTTTATGGAAAATTTTGGGTTTCCTGAGTTTCTAATTTGGTATGTGCAGAAACTATATTATATACTGAATTGTTGTCTCATTGAAACTGGAGCTAGAGACACTTGCTATTGGTTGTATTAGAGTACCTAGTGCTGATTAAAAGAAAGTTGGTGCAGATGAACGGACAGTAAATACCGAGAATATTAGTGCCTTAGGAAATGCTTCACCTGTGATTCTGAATGGAGCACTTAACTCTGAATCTACCAGGAGCAAAATTTCTCCTAGCTCAAAAGAAAACAAAGGGTAAGGTCAGTTTTTGCGAAGAAGGTTCAATTGAAATATGTTTCTAGGAGCTGAGATTGTACTGAAAACTATCTCGTTAAAGAATGCAAAGTAGAGTTATTATCTTTCATGTATATAGTGATGTTTCTCTTGTCCATAGAAACGATTTGAAATGGTGTTCTAATATATGAGTTACCATGTAGTTTAGAATGTATTGCAAATCAGAATCGATTGACATCCAGAAAAGAAATTCTGCAGGCTGTTGGGTTCTCGTCGGGACATATTAAGATATGGAAGTCTGGGAATAGCATTTTCCAGTCTTTTATTTACAGTCAGAAATTGGAAGGTATAGTTGTAATATTATAACTTGATTCACAGTTTACTGTGTTGCTTAGGTTGATTCATTACCATGTGTATGAGGTGTTTATTAGCTGTTTGAGCTTCTACACATCAAAACTGCAAATCATTATATAAAACGCTTGGAAGAATTGTTCAGATTAACCTGCAAGTTTCAATAGGAAAGACAGTAGCATCCTAACAGAAAGAAAAGTGATTCATGCATTCCCATTCGATGATACATGGTTTGAGGTTAGCAAGTCATAATATGATAATCGCCCTCATGTGTTTACTACCTGAGTTTTATCACTGTGAGCCTAGGCTCTTATTGGGTAATACAAGTACCAAGTGAGTTGGGCTACGGTGCTTCGCGAAGTACACATGCGTTGATGCTTCACGTTTGGTTTACACAACCTATGACCGATCTGAACGATCCAAACCGGCCATTTTGATCTTTTAGTTGATATGAGCTCACAAACAAATTTTATATTTTTTTGATTTTTTAAACTATTTTTAACGATTTTTTGAAAATTCATGTCTAAGTTATTACGGAGCCTCCAAAAAGGCTGGTTTTCAAAAATCTGTTTAAAATAGTAAAAAAAATTTAAAAAATATAAAATTTTGTTTATAAGCTCATATCAACTAGAAGATCAAAATGAACGGTTCGGATCGTTCACATTCGTCTCATGTTTTACAAACCGAACGCGAAGCACCAACGCATGTGTATTTCGCGAAGCACCATAGCTCAACTCCAAGTACCAATATTGATAATTTTTGCATGCATTCCCATTTGGTGGTACATGGTTTGACTTTTGAGGTTAGCAAGTCATAGTATGATCATTGCCCTCATGTTTATACTACCAGAGTTTTAGGCCTTATTCTCTTTGCATTATCTAATTTTACTTATTTAACTTATCTTTGACATTACACCTATTAATTTAAAGATAAGTTATATAAGTTAAGTTAGTTAAGGCGAAGAGAATGAGGCTAGGACTGTGAGCCTAGACTTTTATTGGGTAATAGAAGTATAAATAGAAAAATTTTCATCATATACCAGTGTGGAAGTTATGAAGAACTTGTGCATGAAGGCTGTTGCACTTGTTAGATATGTACTCCATTCTTGCTTTTATTTGAGTTGCAGTTTAGTTTTAGTGGTTTGGTGCCTAAACAACTTTGGTGAATAAGTATTTTCCATTAATTCCTACAAAACATACCTTGCCAGCTTGCCTCATTTTTTTTTGAAATGAACCAAATGAGAACACCCTGTAATAATCCACATACAACTTGAGGATTCTAAGATATCGTAGGCATCCTTGGTGTAAGCTGCTACCTGTATCACCTGGTGCCCTGTTCTTAGAGCTGAAAAGCTGAAAATCTGAAAAGTTGTAGGCCCTCGATAAGGAGTATTGAGGGGTCAGAAAAATTATTAAAAATTAGTTTTGAGAGCTTCAAGAAGAAACACTAACGTCGTCAAAAGATGGCTATAAAGCGGTAAAGTGTTTTGCTTGTACAAAAATAATAAATATCTCACTTTCGATTATAATTTGATTTATGCCGAGACACTCTTCACTGTTAATACTGATGTCCATGTTGTCATGGCTGTGATATCTTAGATAACTAACACTGACTAACATGGCTGTCGTAGTATCATCTGATTGAAATGAGAGTATTGAGTCGTTGGATGTGTGCATGTCAATGGTTAACCATGGGTGATGACATGAGTTGAAGAAATCTAATAGCATTATCTCTTGTGTTAACTTCTGTTTTCATTTGTTGGGAGTTGCTTCTATGCTTCTCCCAAGGATACTATACCCCTAAGAGGCGCACAACTTTTAAAGCACGGTCAATGGTGGATTCCACCTATTTGTCCTTTGAGTTCTTCAAAATCTGTGCAGCTTCTATTGAAGGTGTGAAGCATGCAAGTGGCATATTGATTAAACATCATACTTCTGATTTTTTGATATGAGGGATTGATTTTATATTGTATTTTTAGTTTTCCCGTATACCACACAGTTGTGATTTTTTATATATGAGGTATTGGCTTTATATTGAACTTTTAGTTTTTTCCATATACTACGTAGTTCTGATTTTATTGGCTTTATATTTACTTTTAGTTTTCCCATTTACAACTTGAAGTCTTTTTGACTGTGCAGTGTTTACAGTTCACCATGTCATGACTAAATTATTTCAGGAACCTCTGCTGTACTGAGATTGGTTTGACAAGTGTTTCATTTATTTATTCAGGCAATGCAGTATGCATCTCCTAAAGGTCTCCTTAATTTTTTCACGGGTGGAAATGGTTCAATTTTTGCTAGTAATGAAGGTAAGTTTATAAAATATTCAACTCCATGTGGGTTTTCAAGTTCATTATTACAAACAATTGATGTCTAAGTTAATTCTAACCAATCCTATTCTGCACTTTTATCTGCATTGTGCTAAAAATAAGACCATGAACTGTTTTGGTAATATTTGGTTCTTAAAATTCCATATGGCATAACATGGTGGTCTCATTTTACTATTTTAGGCAGTTGGACTGGGCCTGCCAGCTAATTTTAGTGAGGGCAACAATTTTGGTAGCACTTAGAAAGATGTTTGAAACTAGCTTGGAAGCACTTGGATCCAGAACTAATTACAATTGGCCTCCGCCTTTGACTTGCAAACATTATGTTATGTTACATACATGTGCTCGCTGTTAGATATAATCTTGACATTAGTATCTAGAAGATAGTAGAAGGAGTAGATAGCTGCTGCATGGAGAAGCTGGCAGCATCTAGAACATTCCACTTCTGCTACCTGGATCCATGGATGTACTAGATAATAGATACTAGAAGCACCTAGCTGTTACTAGGACTCAAATATTAGCTAGCTAAATGTTCTAGATATATACGGGCTGGGTTAGCAAGCCTATAAATAGGACTTATAAGTGCACTTGTAAACCCAATGTATAAGGTATCATGCAATGCAATGCAGAAATGCAGCGTGGTTGCTACATTCTGTTTCTTGGTTTAGATCCTAGGCTAAAGTCAGCAATTGTTATCAGAGCGCCAGGTTAGTTTCTTCACCATATGACGACGGTCATGCCATGGACACCCGAAAGTGCAAAATCTGTTGGTGATGGCAGCAGCGGTAGCGATGTTGTCTCAAGGATGTCGACGGGAGGTGTCGTAAGTCTTCAGTATCCGATGCACACTGACAGCAACTATGGGCCTTGGGTGGTGAAGATGAAAAAAATCTTTATGCGTGCACAAGGAGTGTGGGAAGCAGTGGAGAGCATGGAGGTGGTCGACGAGCACATGGATCAGATGGCTCTTGCAGCTATCATGCAAGCTATACCGAAGGACATGATGATGGTCTTGGCGGAGAAGACGACGATAAAGGAGGTTTGGGACACATTGTAAGAGTTGCATGTTGGTTCTGACCGCGTCAAGGAAGCTCGTGTTTAGACCTTGATGAGGGACTTCGAGGATCTCTGTACACGAAGGAGACGGAGTTGGTTAGTGACTTCGCCATGAAGCTAACCACCATCGTCAACGAGATACGAGCGCTCGGAGATAAGATGGAGGAGCACACGGTTGTCAAGAAGCTTCTTCGTGCGGCAAGAGGCGATGAACCTCCTTATTGATGCTGATGATCAGCCACCACTGCTATGAAGATGGAGTCGACGAGTTGAGTCCAGGATGTTGAGTAGTGGCGTCGCCATCCTGAAGTCAAGTCTGAGAGTAGGTACTAAAAGTATGTTTCGACGATGGTGTCCTGGATGTTGAGTAGTTGCGTCGCCGTCCAGAAGTCGAAGCTGAAGGTAGAGCATGGGGTGTAGAGTAGTTGTGTCGCCATCCTATGCATGCTTAGTAAGTGTTACACATATTATAGGAGTGTCCGAATGCGTCAACAAGTTAGAGATAAGATGTCAAGATTAGGGGGGAGATTGTTAGATATAATCTTGACATTAGTATCTAGAAGATAGTAGGAGTAGATAGCTGCTGCATGGAGAAGCTGACAGCATGTAGAACATTCCAGTTCTGTTACTTGGATCCATGGATGTACTAGATAATAGATACTAGAAGCACCTAGCTGTTACTAGGACTCAAATATTAGCTAGTTGTAGAATGTTCTACATATATACGGGCTGGGTTAGCAAGCCTATAAATAGGACTTACAAGTGCACGATGTGTAAGGTATCATGCAATGCAATGCAGAAATACAGTGTGGTTGCTACATTCAGTTTCTTGCTTTAGATCCTGGGCTAAAGCCAACACTCACTTGCTCTGTTTCTGTAGGAGATTTACTCGCATCAAGGGTTCAGCAAATAAAGAAGTATTTGACTGATTTTGAAACCGGGTAGGTAGCTGACTAGCTGCATATTCTTCAAATGTCTAGGTCTGCAATGCTAGCATTTGCTTTTTTCAATGATAGAGTAACACACTTACATTTTTTTCTTCTCAGGGGCTCTGCTACATATGTACCTGAGTTCCCAAGAAATCTGGACTGGTTGAATACAGCCCCACTTCAGTTTGGAAGAGTAATTTAGAACTCATTTTAGGTTATCCTCAGTGTTACAGTACCACTTGTTTAAAAATAAATAATTTAGTCCTGTCTTTTGTATCTTTTAGTGTTCATGTAAATCTCATCTATTCACATTGTCACACACTCGCATGTTTAGCAACTAACAAGTCATTGAATCAGATATAGGACATAGATGCAAAATAGGAAGGGGTATAGATGGGTTTGCTCGTATAGTTGGGATGTCTCAGTCAAATTATTGCCAAAGTGATAGTGTTGCACTTCCTCCTTTTTTTTTATTTGACGCCTTTGACTTTTGGACACGCCTTTGACCATTCGTCTTATTAAAAAAAATTAGTACAAATATGCAAAAATATAAGTCATGCTTAAAGTACCTTTAATGATAAAACAAATCACAACAAAATAAATGATATTTACATAGATTCTTTGAATAAAACAAATGGTCAAAGGCGTGTCAAAAGTCAAAAGCGTCAAATAAAAAAGAACGGAGGGCGTATCTACTTTGCTTAGAATCCAGAAACATTTTTTTGGAATGTATTATGCTATGCTGCGACAACTTCTGCTAACATAGACCTCAAAACTAAATTGGCAAAAGTCGGTCTTCTCACAAATAATTTTTGTTACACATTTACGAATGCTTTCCAATCCATGTATGTTAAAAACCTGGGATTGCCATTTGTCTATGTTTACATCACTAAATTTGTCATGTTACAGGTTTTTTGCCATTTCAGTTCCAGTTCTGAAGAAATATACCTCCCTATTCACTACCTCATCTACTGTTAACATGCTATGAAAATCTTTCATGTCTCTCTTTGCAATTCGATAACCTAGAGCATGATTTCATATTTTTCATGTCTCTTAAAATTGCATCATATCTGCTTGGCACTTCTGAAGAAAAAAAAATAGTGAAACAAAGTTGGATGGTGTGATGGTGTGTTAAGGACAGAAAGTTCAAGCTGAGGTGCATATATAATTTTAGTAGGCAAATACATGGATTAAAGTTTCTAGACTGTGCATCCTTACTATGCCAAGGACGGCATATAACATGGTCATTAGGGATATACCACCAACCCAATCCAACTGCAATATTGCATATGATTTGACACTTCGGTGCAATAAACTTTTTACCATTCTTTGACAAACCCAATTTTTTTAGTGTGGAACTGCAGCACTGTTGTCACACATATCCTCGATGTGATGAGTTCAGTTACCTTGACGCTTGTTCAATTGTGTATTTGCTACTCACTTATTCAGCATGAAACATAGTTACGATAGCTATTTAGGCCTACCATCTGAATAATGATCTGTAATAAGATGTTATGTGGCTTATGCCCCTATTATAGATCTAAAAGGGTGTATTTGAGTTGGCTTCTATTGAATTTAACTGCAGTACGACCGACTAAATTAACAATTCTGTTCTAGGTAGTAATCTGATATGCTTGGTTTTAGATATCAATAATAGCAACACCATCTCCTCAAGAAAATACAGTCTATTAAGCTGGTTAGTTTTTTTTTTTTCTGCCAATTTGATGAATGTCCAATTTTTTCCATTTATCTTTACTGCTATGGGATATAGGCCTGTGGAACTATGCCACCAATACCCATTAATCATCAGTATGTAAACTTACGTGCAGGATTTAAAAGGGAGAGTGGTCCTGCTGGATTTTTGGACCTATTGCTGCATCAACTGCATGCATGTCTTGCCAGACCTGGAATTCATAGAGAAGAAGTATAAAGATAAACCTGTGAGCTTTCTTGTTAATCATCTTCACATTTTGGATTGTTTATGATTATATGTTGTATGTTTAGCTCTTGCGCAACAGACAACTATGCCAGAGTTCAGAAATAAATCCTTAAATTTTTTAATTGTTTTGGTGATTTAGTGCTAAACATAATTGTCTAATACATGATAACTGATAACTGCATTGTTTGGGTGCTGGAAATCTTTACATGAATAATTTTTATGATCTTAGTTATCAGTAATTTATCATGTTTTGTTCCCCTTGATTCTTTCGGAGTTTCAGTACATTCTTAAACGATGAAACCATAGAGAAGGCTCCTATGGTGTAATAGATACATTAAGGAAACAAAGGAAGGTTATGTAAAAGAAAAAAAAAGAATTAGAGAAAAATATACAAATCTCAAAAGGGCCAAAATCACGTAATGCTATGTACTACGTAGCAAGCTAAAAATCACTGATTTACGATTCTATCATTCACTCTTAACAAATGTTTCACTAAAAAAAAACTAACAAATGCAGTGTGAGTTCTTGCTTGAAAAGATGCTTCCAGTTCCTCACAGAGGGGCAGCTGCTGTTTAAAAATTTCCCCATTGTGTTGCTTCCATTTGTGCTAGGCTCCAATTATGAAAATTTCCATGATACATACCACCACATCTCTCTTTTTGTTTCAAATCCTAGGTTTGAGCTTTTGCCTTTAGATATTCCTCTAGACCTCTAGTCTAAAACCATAGAGCACTCTCTTATATAGAGGATGCTAACACAGCCATTCTTTCAGGGATATCAGCTTAAATCAAGGGATTAACCGTTACACATCTTACATCTATGACACTCTATTACATCTGCATGTTTTTCAAAGAACTGCTTAATCACTAAGCACTAGACCCAATCCAATCACCACGTTGGTATTGACCTCATACACATGCAATTATCTTTCTCTCTTTGACCTTTGACCTGACTTGATCGCTACTCCACCTTTGAGTCTCATCCAACGAACCTCCTTTTTTGAGTACAAAAGTCATCCTCTCATCCGTCCACTTGTTCATCACCAAGCCCAAACAGCTCAAATGGATCTTTTTGATGTCTTTGGACCATGGATCTCCCATCCAAGTGCGAGACGTTGAATGACTTTGATCATCTACGTGCCAATAAACAATCAAAATGATTTTCAGGGCACAAATTCCTTTTAATTTGACCTTAATTAGTTCATACCAGTATAGTATTCTAATTGAATATTTCATAATAATAGTATCCTTAGGCTGTCTGTCAGCACCACACGTGTTAACTCTGGTGGCACCACATGGCAAGAACTTTGAAAACTCCCAAAATAGTTCGGGAAAAAACCACGTCACATCAAATCTGGTGCTCGGCCAGTCTGCTCGCTGCATCAAGGTAGGTCTGACTTGTGTGCATTATTAGCTGGCCAAATTGGTTGGTGCGGTCTGCTGTTCCAATTATCCAATTTTAATTTTAAATTCATAGTTCAACACATGCTCAAATGATTTGCAGACCTTGTCAAATACTCAACACATGGTCTTGCAGAAACCACCAAGAAGAAAGATGAGAATTGAGAGCCATGAGAGAAATGTACCGAAGAATGAAACCGGTACCATACATCCTGCTTGAAAAGGACTTCTGGGGAGAAGTCTGGCCCTCCGTCAAAATAGAAGAATAGCTCATGAAATCATGATGACATAAAACTGTGTTATTTGCCGCTATATATTTTTGTAGGTTGGAAGATACATATATTGGGTATTTACATACGTGTTGTTTGGTCCTGTGCAGTTCACTGTTGTTGGTGTGCACTCTGCTAAATTTGATAATGAAAAAGATCTTGAAGCCATCAGAAATGCTGTTCTGCGCTACAACATTACTCATCCGGTAAGACAACAGCCATAACTCGTGAAATTTTCAAATGAAAAACACCTTTCTCGTGCCTCCATGTTCCACCTGCCCATCTATGCAGTCTTTCACCTTCAATTTGCAGCTTTCTTCACACACGTACCTTTTTTGGTGGGTACATGTATGAGTCTATGACGCTGTAAAATATTACTCCCTCTGGTCAAATTGTTGTTTTGGACATTTACACGGTCTCCAAAATACAACTGTGAGCATTAATTACTAGTACAATTTATTTATAAAACACACTAAAGACTATAATATTATGAACGTACTCTTCAAGACAAATGTACACATATAGTTTTTTATGCACTAGATCTAAATAGTTCAAAAGATATTTATAGCTATTTTTTTAAAACTTTGACTTGCACGTACTTCAAACTACAAATATTTGTGACTGATGGGAGTACAAGGGTAGCCTATGATAACAGCTTTTTTGTTTTCATATGATGCTGTTTTGTGTCTGGTTTATTTCCACCTTTCTATTATTTACTGGTGCTTTCCTTTAATTGTCTCATTTAGTTGTTTGGTTTTTTAATCATCCTGCTGATCCTTTGCCGGTTGAAATCAGCGTTTGCTATTATTTTTCTTCTTATGGAGTTGTCTGTGTTCTCTATTAAATTCTCTGTGTGTGCACGTATGAGTTCTTGATTTTTTGAGCTGACCTTTTTTAAGGTTGTAAATGATGGTGACATGTACTTGTGGAGAGAACTGGGGGTAAACTCTTGGCCAACGTTTGTTGTTATTGGACCCAATGGAAAGGTTCTAGCACAAATATCAGGTGAAGGTCATAGAAAGGTATTGGCATGTTTCTCTTCAAAAGATAAGTCCTTATGTATAAAATGTATCTTTTTGGATCTTTTGATCCTGCAAAAAAAAAAAAATATAGATGCACTGCTAAGAGTTCAAAATTTTATTATTAATTTCACTCGTAAAACTAGACATATAGACATTGGCTAATAATGGATCCTGCAAGTTGATTCTTTAACTGCTACTGGTAACTAGCTGCTGATGACAGACTAGCAGATATGGTTATGTTGTATTTTATGACAACCTCAACCTTCAACGAAATTGGCATGCATATTGCTATGTTAATATTCTTGGTGATGCTGGATGTCTGGCTTGACTTCTTTCCTGACTTTCACTATGCATTAGAACACAATAACTATAATGTTTTCTTAATTTTGATGTTTACATGGAGCGATGGTAACATAACTACAGTTCCATGTCTCATAGCAGTGCTTGTCTAGTAAGCCGAAACTTAAGCATAGCATACTCAAGAGAAATTTTTCTTGGACCCTTACTCTACAACGCATGATGTGTAGCATGACACATGTTTTGGTGGGTGTTTTTGTTTTTGTTTTTTTTGTCTTGGATCAATACTGATGATTTGATGAAACATGAATGTATTTTTTTTTATTTTGTGGTCACATTATCGGTAGTTTGCATTATATGTTTGATATTTGATTTTCAGTTCTGTGTGGTTGCTCAATAAGCCATTAACACTTACAAACTGGTCTTGACCAGCTAAAATCTAACACTCCATATGGTGAATAGTGGTGATCTTATCTGAAATTCTTGTTGTAATTGTACTGGGTCTGGATCTACCTACCTTTTCCAAACCTCTTTATTACCAGCTTTAACAAGATAAGATCAACTCATCAACAACTGCAATGGAAGAACCGTCGCTCGCCTCTCCAGCCACGACGGCCACCTCCGCAGCGTGCCCTTCCACTCTGGCGGGTGCGACTACCTCCGTCAGTGAGCGCCTGGCGTCCGCACACCACCCGTCTGAGCCTCCTGCCTCCCCGTGCTTGGCCACTCCAGCAAGCGCCTGTACCCCGTACACGTGCTTAAGGCCTCGTTCTTTTCAGCGTATCGTTGCGTTGGCGTAATACTGTAGCAAATTTGAGAGCCCTTGAAAAGAGATCTAAATATTATTAAAAAATAATTAAAAAATAGGTTTAGAATCTTTGGATGGACTACTAAAAGGCACAAAAAAATCGTTACGAATTATCACAATATATAGGCTATATAAAAATAACAAAATTTGCTACAGTAATACGCAACGGTACGATACGCTGAAAAGAACAAGGCCTAAGTCTTTCGCGGTTAGCGGCGACAAGGGGCGGTTTCCTCCGCCTTTACTGCTACCTCGCCGCGTCGCAAACTCTCTATCCTCACCATTACACCTCCACCCACCGCCCCCACCCACTTCCCTCCCCATTGATGACCCCCCTTTGCTTGGCTCCTCCACAGCAGAGTTCCGATGGCTGGCGCCCTGCTTCGACGCCACCTTCCAAACTGTTATTTCTGTCCTCTTAGCTGTCAAAACCTGGAAACGCTGAGCCAGCTGCCCCTGGAGTGCAGCTTCAACTTGGTCTCATTTTGCTGAGAGTCTAGCTACCCATAGTGAGTTGGCGCCACACTTCCAACATTCAAAAGTTGGTAGATCGAGGCCAATTCCTCCTCTAGAATTGGATCTATTGTCTTGGGAATGCTCTGGTCCCTTTGGCTGAAGCGCAATAGCAGGATCTTTAGGCAAACTGAACACCCTCCCCTCATCCTGCTGGCCTCGCTCCTCAATGAGTTTCGCCTCTGGGAGGCAGCTGGTGGTAAGCTTAGTATCATGTAAAAGGTGCTTTCTTGCTCTTTGTTTTCTCGGCGTCCTCGGTTGCCGGTCAATTTTGTTGTTTACCTCCTACTCCCTCCGGCTTCATATTAGTAGGCGTTTTAGAGGTTTAGTTAAAGTGCAGAAATAGTAGACGTTTAACGATTTGATCCCCTGTATTTATTACTCTACGGCAGCATGCAAGTCCCAATGCGCACAAAGAAACTAGCATCATCCAAAAAATTACACAAACTTGCTGCATGTAGAGTTCGATTGTTGCACCTGCTGATTAAAGAGCAAAAACTCCAACCAACCAGGCTACACGTTACTTATGATTACTAGAAACCAGTCCACATTAATAAGGGTAAAGGAGTACGTAGAACCTTTGATTAATGTTGCCTTGGTATTCTATATCTTGTCTAAAATGTATATGAACCTGGAGGGAGTATTAAAAAAGTGTAGTTTTTCCATGCATGTTTTTCCATGAACCTCTGTCCTGAGGCATGCTCATCTGTGCATACCCTTTCAGTTGCTTGTCCTAATAGGTCACACTTCATACAGTGATCCTATCTAACTAACAAAATCAATACCACGAATAAGCTATGGTCTGCTCTTTCATTGTGGTCGTTCATATATTTTAATGTCTAGATATGATGGCAATGACCAGGTGCTTCTTCTTATTCATGTTTTCTATAGGACCTCGATGATGTAGTTGGTGCCGCACTCGAGTTCTATGCAGGAAGGAAATTGTTGCAGTATAATTCCCTTCCCTTGGCATTGGAGAAGGACAAGGATAATCGATTAATAACTTCACCGCTAAAATTTCCTGGGAAACTTGCAATTGATGTACAGAACAATCGATTATTTATATCAGATAGTAACCACAATCGAATTGTGAGTATTTATTATTTTACATTTGAGTATTTGTTTACTTCACATAAAATCTACCTTGCCAATTTGATTTTGCTGTTTGTTGTCTCCATTTTCTGTAATTAAGTTTGTTGTCTCCATTTTCTGTAATTAAGGTGGTTATTAACCTTCAAGGGGAATTTATATGTCAAGTTGGAAGTTCTGAAGAAGGGCTACTTGATGGCCCATTCGATGCCGCCTCATTTAATCGCCCACAAGTGAGAAACATAACTATGTTTGCAACATGTAATGAGTATTGGACTTTGGTGGTACCATGGTTATAGTAGAGACTAAAGGGCTAGGGATTCGGCATTGTTTACTGCTGAATGTGAATAGGGAGCATCATAATGCCCTTTGGCCATTGCCAGCATGATCCATATGTAATTTTTCTTTTTTGATAGAGGTTAAGCAATCAAAATATACTTTTTTTTCTTAAAAGTGATTAAGCAAAATACCTCCTTGAATAGAACATCCTTTTGTTGTGCAACTTTTTTGCTATGATCTCATATGGCTTTTCGTCACTTTCAGGGTCTTGCATACAATTCAAAAAAGAATATCCTATATGTTGCAGACACTGAGAATCATGCACTGCGGTAAGTACTTTAACTGGTTCCAGTTATTCCATTAATTTTTCCCCCAGGGTTAGACCATTCAGAATCAGTAACATAGACTTGTTAGTGATCTTCTCATGGTCAATTTTAAAAAGAACAGTAATATTTAGGGATGGCAAAAATACCCATGGGTCCCCATGGGTCTGGGTACCCGTAGGTACCCGACCCGATGGGTCCGGGTCTAATCCTGGACCCATAGGTATTTGCTGTCGGGTCCGGGTCCGAGTCCGGGTCCGGGTCTCAAATTAGACCCATGGGTACCCGGACCCGGACCCGAAAAGAAGACTGACATGTGGTCCCATATTACCATCTAACCCTAAGTCCTCCCCACCACACGCACTCTTCCTCTCTCTCCTCACTCGGCCTCCTCCCCCTCTCAGCTGCCGCCCCACTCGACCTCCCAGATGCCGCGGCGCCGCCCCTCTTCCTTAGCCCTCCTTCCCTCTCTCAGTCTCTCCATCCTCCTCCTGGATGCGGCAGCGGCGGCGAGCAGGAGGCGGAGGTGGCTGCTCGCGCGGGTGGTGGTGGCGGCTGCTGGCGGAGGCGGCACGCAGGAGCACGCCTGGGCGGCGGAGGCGATTTGAGGAGGCTACGGTGGCGGCGGCGGCGTGCAGGAGGTGGTGGTGGCGGCAGCGCATGTGGGAGGGGCGCAGAGGGCGAAACGACGCGGCGGCGCGGCGGCGGCGGCTTGCGAGGCTACGGCGGCGGCGGCGGTGTGTAGGAGTGTGGCGGCGGCGCATGCAAGCGGCGGCGGCGTGCAGGAGGCGGCCGACGGCCCGTGCGCAAGGAGGCGGCGGCCGAAGCGTCCTCTCCCCTCCCGCTGCGTCCTCTCCCCTCCCGCTCTCAGGTTGGACCTGACGGGTACCCATTCGGATCCGGGTACCCGCTGGGTCCGGGTCCGGGTCTGGGTCCGGGTCTAGGTTTAGACCCGAGATTAATTTCGGGTCCGGGTCCGGGTACACATTTCGGGTCTCGGGTCCGGGTCCATGACGGCTGGACCCAGATGGACCCGACCCGATTGCCATCCCTAGTAATATTGAGCACTTGAATCTGTACCCTTCGCATTGATTGCTAACATGTATCTTTTGCTAACACCACCTGCACTGCCCCCTGACCCCTTACCTTCTACGGTTATACCATTCTCCATTGCCAAGTTGGCTCCCTTGGTTTCCACTTCACTCTTACCAGTGGTGCACTGCCTCTAGCGTTGTTGTCGTTCTTTTGCAATGATATGTAATATTGATCAGTGTCATACTCAACAAATCATCATTTTTCTTGACATGTGCCTTTTTCTCCATATCCAGAGAGATTGATTTTGTGGATGAGACTGTCCGAACACTCGCTGGAAATGGAACTAAAGGGTCTGATTACAAAGGAGGAGGTCGAGGAACTAATCAGGCATGCTTCCACATTTTTTAATTTATCATCTACTTTGTGTACTAATGAATTGGAAATGGAAGGCTTATTTACATGCAACACATCAAAACGTTGTAATACACGAAGTATGCATGGAGTATGTGTTAGGATTTAATCTAGTTGTTTTATTGTTCATGTTTCATATTAAACTGCATTTTAATTAAGTCAATAAAAAAGTTAGTTGGACGGCATGTAGGTTGATTAGTGGAGTCATTAGTAGTTGCATTAGCTAGCTGCATGTATGCACTGTAAGCCTGTGAGTCTCGTGGGAAGCTAGCTGCCATTTTGAAGCCTGAATCTCCGGGGTGCATGCAAAGCAGGGAAGCGCGAGGCTGCAAGGTGTGATGCGGCCGAGTCTTCAGGAGTGCATGCAGCAGATGTGCGTGGGCGCATACGCGTATGGAGTTGCATCGTGCAGATCGTGGCAGTTGGGTGTACGCAGGTAGTGCATGCGTGTAAGTCTATAAAGGCATCTGTAATCAGAGTTAAGCATTAAGAAGAAACAAGAGAAAAAGGGCACTAGTTGTGCTGTGCCAAAGCGCTGCGTGTGTGATCTTCTCCACTGTGTTCGTGTGAGTTCCTACAGTATGAGCATTTGTGAAGATAGTGACAATTTTGCAAGTACGTTATGGTTTTGAGATACCTGCACATGGCAATATGGACTGATGAATTTTAATTAATGGCAATGTGCACAATTGAGTAATTCATTTCCATGATCGTGATCCATGAGATCATTTTGGGAGTCAGACATTAGCACCATAGTGGTTTCAACTTCAAGTGTTAGCATTCACATATATACAAGACCAGATTATTTCAGAATTTTTCAGATATTTAGTGCAACAAAGAGACATCATGGGTTAATGCAAGTTTGATAACCTGATGCTTATATTATCCGTATGATCTCTATAATTCAAATGATGCATGCTCATATAATTTGTATTGTTTCATCTGTAGGGCAATGCCTGTATTATGCTACTATCATCGCAAGTGCCATATTAAACTTCGATGTTGACGGAACATAGTTAGCTTGACTTGAAAGTATTTTTATAGGTTCTAAATTCACCATGGGACATCTGCTATGATCCCTCCGAGGAGATCGTCTATATTGCAATGGCTGGACAACATCAGATCTGGAAATACAACACACTTGATGCTGTAACAAAAGTTTTTAGTGGTGATGGCTATGAGAGAAATTTGAACGGCTCAAGGTAATCATGTTTGTGACATTTTCTGCCTGGAAAGTAGTCTTTATGTTTCCTTCTGCATGGTCATACGTTGCCAGAGGATGCAACTTGTAATTGCTTAACAACAACAGTCGGTATCTGATTGCTTGCTAATAGTGTTCAGAATGTTTCACTGAGAGATTATATGATAAATTCCAAACTCCATTACTGTTAGATGAATGAAAACATGGCAGATTCTTCCCATTTTATGATTTATTGTATATTTGTAGATAAGAATAGGAAGTTGTACATTATAATTGCCATGAAACATGAAATACAATAACCTTTCTAGCCATATTTGTGCTTGATGTCACTGTTTAATATTTACTAGTTTGAAACCTATAGCCTTCATTGTGCTACATTGGTTTCAGGCACATATTGGTTGGTATAGGGGGTTCCATTTATATTACTGATTTAATTAACATGCTACGAGCCTAAGCATAGCCATAATTTTTCAAAGTTGGCCATTTGGTTCCTGCAGATTTTGTGCTCACGGCCTCACATGCTAATGGTCCTTTCATGTTCTCATTACAATTTCTGATAAATTGTTTCATGTTGCAGCTCCCCCAATACATCATTTGCGCAGCCATCTGGGATTTCATTAGCTCCAGGTATTTCTGGTTAATTACTATTTGCTTCTGTGTTCTGATGCTACCCAGCATAGATTCACAGGAATTATTCTCACAGAATTGCAGGAGCTATTTGTTGCTGATAGTGAAAGCAGTTCAATTCGAGCAGTTAATTTGAAGTCAGGGGGCTCAAGATTGTTAGCTGGGGGAGATCCAATGTTTCCAGAAAATTTGTTTAGGGTATTTGCCTCTTGGTTGCTAAATATATTCTATTTAGTTTTCGCAACGCTAGCCTACCTGACCATTTTAAGTCAGATTTATTTAGTTCTGTTAGAAAATTATCTAAAATATAAAGCTAATTGCCTAATTCTGTTCCTCGTTCAGTTTGGAGATCATGATGGTACTGGCTCAGATGTGCTACTCCAGCATCCCTTGGGTGTTGTCTATGCTAGCAATAATCAAATATATATTGCAGATTCTTACAATCACAAGGTAACCAACCATCTGCTAACACTGTATCACCTGGTATGTGAATTCCATGCGGGGAAGTAATAACTATATATAACTTGGTATTTCGTCCCTGATTCCAGTGATAACTGGCAATTTTTGCCAAGCTTAATATTTGGGCTAGAGTACAATCACTACCACAGAGGAACCAACTGTAAACTGTTCTTTGTTAACCTTTGGGAAATAATCTGGAATGGCCTTTTAACTCTTCCAGTAAGGTGTTTTAATGCTTCACGCGTTCATGAGAAGTGAGGAACCTTGTTTACCAAGAAGCAAATCCTCTTGAGTAATAAGTGAGATGTTGCAAAATTATGCCTTGTGTACAGTTTAGTTACTGTCTTACTAATAGTGTACACCTCACAAGTCAACATAACTGAGATTAAAAGAACAGCATAGAACTAATAAGCTAACGTTGCAGGTTGATCAAATCTTTTGTTTTTCAAATACTAATGGTATGTAAGGCCTATTTATTTCTAATTATGCAATTCATGGGCAACCAGCATGGTTTTCTTCTATAAACTGTGTAACCATGCATTCTATTTCTTTCACCTGCGGTCATTTTTCTGCAATAAACCTATAATTTAAATGTTTTGATCTGAAATTGCAGATAAAAAGATTAGATCCTGTCACGAGAAAAGTTACAACAATTGCTGGTACTGGACGTGCCGGATACAAGGATGGTCCAGCCTTGTCAGCCCAAGTGAGCTATATATATAACTTGACCAATTTATTTTGTCTGCTCATGCTCTGACCTCTCCCTTTTTCATCCCTGCCTTGAACGGTTGAATCTTGAGGTCTTCCCCTTGGCATTGTATCTAACTGTGTTTTACAATGGCACGCAAGCCTTTTATGCTTATCCCAAAAAGAAATAGAGCTGTTACAGTTTAAAAAAAAACTGTTGTCTGCGTCAGTGCTTTTTTATCTGATAATCTGCAACTGACTATATCATGCTTACGATTGTAAAATGTAGTTTGACATTAATCACTAATCAGCACTCTATAACAGTCCTACCATTCTTTGAGGGAGTATGATCCTTTTTTTGTACTATCTGTGAGAAAGAAATGTTCTTCTCTGGGAAGAGCAGGACATGATTGTTTTAAATTTGCTGATGCAGCTATCTGAGCCAGCAGGAATTGTTGAAGTGGGTGATGGTAATGATTTTTTCATTTCCCATTTTGTTGTCTTTGTATCATCTGAAGAATGATTTGTTAATTACTAGAACTGTCACATGAATCAACATAAAATCATGGCATAATTTGGGAACATCTGTTGCGAACCAAACTAACTTAAGTCATAAAAAATCTAGAAAAAATTGTAGTTGTACCTCATTATTTACTTCACATATATAAAAAAATTCAAGATCAAATTCATTCTATGTTAAGAGTAACTAAAAAGAGAAACTTTCGATAAATTCAAACTCTTCAAATTCGTCTGTATTTTCTCTTTTTTTTGTAACTCTTAATATATAATGAGTTTGATCTTGCAACTTAATACACAAAGAGTAAATTGATAGTACATCTACAAATGTTTTTAGAAATTCAAGACTTATATTAGTTGGATTGCGTGGTGATTGCACCCAAAGCCTGATTGCACAACAGATGCTTCCATTTTCTTCTGTATAATTACTTCCCTTAATATGCTTAGCAAGTCTAGTTCTTCACAAGGGTGTGTGTTGCTTTGCATTGGCATCGTTCCCAAGTCAATAGCCAGCATGAGTACAAAATAAATTATATACAGGATGGTGTCCCATTGTGTTGCAAGCTGAAACTTATGTAATACGGTGTAACTAATAATTGTGCTTCTGATATCTTCTAGGGAGGCTTATTATAGCAGATACAAACAACAGCACAATCAGATATGTAGTTTTGAATGAGAGGGGTGCTGAGGTGCGGACACTAGATTTGATTGGCGTGCAACCACCATCACCAAAACCAAAGGCATTGAGACGCCTTCGACGGCGCTTATCAGCAGACACAGTAATAATAAATGTTGATGGTGGTTCTTCAATGGAAGGATATTTGTCTCTTGCAATCTCAGTCCCTGATGGTTACCATTTCTCCAAGGTTCATAGTTTTATCTATATCTTGCTTTGTCATTGATTATAGTCATTTATAGTTACTTAAGATCATTTGCTAATAACAATTGTAGGTTTCTAGTCATTATAATATGGACAAAATTTAATCAGAAGTAATATTCTTCATTTGATTGCTTATTGTTATCCTTTAAATGCACCTTGCTAGGCCTATAACATGTTCTTTTCTATGTTTTAGGGTCCTTTTGGTAGCTATTACCTAGTTCAAGTATGCGACACTAGTTCATACTTCATGAAACCTCTGTATATATTTATATTATTTTATGCACATTTATGTCTCTTAAGGAGAAAAAGAGGGTAAAGATCATGTAAAAACCTGGATGATCTTTTCATACAGCTTAGGTGTACTGTGCAACCAGAAGTGCCAGATTCATTATTGTCATTGAAGTATAGGGCAGCAGGGCGTGAATAAGGATAACAGTCAATCAGACCTAACAAATTATGTGTACTAAAAAATGTTGATTATTGTCAGATAGCTCTAGTGGGTTCAATGTCAGTTCTGTGTTTTGCAGAACATTTCCTGAAACAGATAACTGAAATCATGAACCACTTGAGATGTGGATTAAATCTTTCAGTTTCTTTTTTCTGATCTTTAGGAAGCTCGCAGTAAGTTTGATGTGGAAACAGAACCAGCTAATGCAATTGAGATTGAGCCAACAAATGGATTTCTAAATTCAGACGGGCTGGCATCACTCAAGTTCAAAAGGACTTCTTTGACATCATCAATGGGAAGGATCAACTGCAAGGTAGTGATCTGTTAAATCTTGTATCAACATTTTTTCTTTACTTGCTGTTGGGTAATCCATAGTATGCTCCAAACTGATTTTTTCAAGTCAGTGAAATCAGATGATATTTTCTTTGCTATGAAAATAGTCCAATATAGGTCATCCTATTCATATAATCACTTAGTTTATGATACCTCTGAATTAGGAAACAAGGAACTAAACCATTATGCATTATTGGTACCCTTAGATTCCATGGGATGTGATTCTCGTTGTTAGTTAACATAAGTATTTTGGTTTTGCACTTTTGTGTAATGGGTTGTGCTTTTACCAAACTAAAGGAACTTCTCTTTTCTAGATTATGTTTTTGAGTATGCTGGGTTCTAATTTGTAGGTTTACTACTGCAAAGAAGATGAAGTTTGCCTCTACCAATCTGTTGCTTTTGATGTAAAATTCCCAGATGAGGCAATATCCAGTCCAGCGCAAATTACACTATCGTATTCTGTGCTGCCAAGAGATAGTTCAGGCAGTTCACAATTAATAGCTGCTAGGATGATTGCCAAGGTATAGTTTAAAATCCTTTAATTTTACAGTGATTATTTACTGTACATTGTTGCCATGATTGCGCGTTGGCAACTTTGGATATTGTATGTTGTGTGGTTAGCAGGCTGCTTCACCCTAGCTCCATTGATATATTTATATGCCCCAATGATGGGGCATTCACAATTATTAGCTGAATATTGCCAGTTCATAGCATGCTTAGGACACCCATAAGGAGGCCATTTGTCATCCAGCGGGAATTCTGTTTATCCAAATCATTGATGAACAGTTGTGGTTTCATTGAACAAACTGATGCCAGCATAACAACGAAGTGGTCTGGATGTGTTGCAAAAGAATACATCTGTGCTTGTTACCGTCTTTTCCACAAAAACACAGGCTGATTGAAATTTTCTATAATTGTGCTGATTAGCTTTGCACATGGGCCTGGACTATATAAGCTTAAACCGGGGCAATCATTTGATCAGTTTTCCAACGAGGGAGTCCAGAGTCGGGAGTCCGGACATGATTCAACAAGAATCTCAATACTGAATATCAACAAACAGGGAGGGAGTGTGTTGATGTCAACCACCACAGAACATCGACATGTCAACCTTTAGTATTCAGTTTATCAGTTTCGAACGTCCATGTTCACCCTGTTAGTTTTGTTTGTTAGGAGACAAGAAGAGCGAGGTTAGCTGTCATGGGCTCATGGCCGCTTCTTTCACAACATCCCGTGTGTCAGATCCCTTGATTAGTGATGATTTATATGGCTTACTAGGATTGGTAAGAATTACATTATCAGTTTATCTAGAACTGTGGATATTATTATTATTATTCTCCTGCAAAGATTTCAACGGGGATCAGATTGCGTCGTTGGAATGTACTCGGTCGGTATTGGCTAGTTGAGGAGCATGGGATCCCATGAAGTTTCCGGACGACGCACGGTGAGTGGCAATGCCGCGCTGGCCAAAAGATACTCCCCAGTGATGTGATCCGGAATTCTGATTTCTGACGACCGATATGAAGCAGCTGCTGACACGCCTCGTTGACCTCTGAATGCTCTTCTGCGATTGACAAACCTGCTTTCCATATCCTGCGGGCATCTACCAGATGATAATCATGATATCCTATAAGCTAATCGATTCATTTTAGAGTTGCATCCAGGCATCCAGCGGCGAACATGGGATCAATGGTTTTTTGGGTAACCATGGTGGGACTCCGCCATAAACGATTGAGATAGGGGTGGATCTACGGTGTTAGAGCATCCCCATCACACCTCCTAAAATGGCCTCTACTTTAAAATTTTTTAAATACATTAGGAGGGAATTTGGTCTATGTGAGTAGCAGCCAGCTTGTATAGAAGCATCGTAGCGACATCAGAAGAATGCAGGAAAATTTGAAGGTCCTGCTGGGGATGCTTTTAGCACCGGGATCAAGCGATTCCGGTGTCTTTCGGACAAACCCTTCTTATTTATTGCTACTCTATTAGTATACATACATATAAAACTACAATTTGAACCTTAAACATAGTGTTTTAGTGTTAAAATAACCTCGATTTGTTTTTCTGTATCCGCCCTGTTGACAGATCACTAAGCATCTCCAATGGATACATGTCAGCTAGCTATAGCAGGTCCATGTCACCATCTGATCCTATGTCGAGGAGAGAGAAGAGGCTGGGAGAGCATCGCTAGCGACACAGCTAGCGTCGATCGATAGCGTGCATCGAGGAAGTTATCGTCTGCTTGTAGCCGACTTATCGACCGAACCAGCGCTTAACCACGCGGCTTCAGTCTCCTCTGGGATCTCCTCCCCCAAAATACACGTCGCCGCCGCCTTCGTCCTCCCGCGCGGTCACTCCTCCCCCAAAATACACGACGCCGCCGCCTTCTTCCCCTCGCACGGTCGCGCAACTATCTCCTCCGCCCGGGCACGGGATTCCTCGTCCGCAGTCCTCTTCCTTCCTCCATTGCGGCGTGCGTCATACTCCTCCGCGCCGCTCTTCTCGTCGCGCCGCTCCTTCCGCCACCACGCAGCGCGCGCTTTCCTCCGCGAGTCCTTGTTATTAGCACGCCCTCCCGGCCTCCCCCCAATATCCACGCTCGTGGGGTAGCTCACCGTCGAGGCGTCGACCTGCTTGTGTCATTGGTGAGGACGAGGCGGGTGTCTAGCCCTCCGTGCTGCAGCAACGACGTCTCCAACCTCAAGTCTCGACGCCATCAGAGAGTACCTCACCAAAGCTTCGTTCTTGATCCTGCGCTATCTAATCTCTAATGCTTTGTCAGAACCTTTTTTTATGGATTGTGTATTGGTGTTGCTCGTCTTGTTTTGTGCACGATAACTGTTTGATGAAATGTGTTGGGGGGTGATGTACGTACTCTATGTGCTTTTCATACCAATTGTTTGATGAAATGCAATGCATTCATAGGATCTAAGAGAAAAAATGTACAGATGGAGTTCTTTTTTGTGTGTGTGGATTTGGAATCCACATTACTTTTACGTTCACATGCTGACATATGAGATGGCCTTGTATTACAATTTCACTTAGTGCGTCAAATGTTAATTAAATTTTCTTAGATGATTATGCCTTTGTTCTGATTTTTCTGTGTAGTTGGTTTTGCAAATTTCTGAACATTCAGGACAGGTGATCAATATTCTCTTATTTGGCTTCCAACTTGTTGTCTTGCCATGGAGGAAAATATCATAAACAGGGGAATAGTTCATGGAACATTTGCCATGTTTTTTTCCTGAAATTTCTTTTGTGCTGTCATTGACAGCAGCAAAATGATGAATATAGTAGCCTTAATTTTCATGGAACTTTGCTTCTTTTCAGCATGTTTTGTAGCCTCATGGTTTATTATCTGACCAAGAATAGTAGCCAAGACAGTGTGTTGTACAGTTTAAAATAGATTGTGAAACTTATCTAATCTGAATAGTAGGCAAGATAATGTGGACAAGACATGACTGCACGGTGATTTTGTGGTGACACCGTGCTGATGTAATTCTTGTATACAATTGATTTTCTAATTGCTTAACAACCATATGTATTACTCATACTTCATACATGTATATTGCTTCCTGGTCCATGTGTATTGGTGCTAATAGTCCACACATGGCCGTAGAGTTGATATTCATGACTGATCCTCATCTTTTAGTGTATATTTAAATATTAAGAGCTGTTATAGATAGTCTTATAGATACATCATTGGAAGAGCTAGCTGCAACTATTAGCTATAGATGACATGGACTCTTCTTATAGCTAGCAGCTATCTACACCATTGGAGATGCTCTAATGTTAACCCACGTTCAGGGGTCCACGGCTTGTGCCGCCCTAGCTGCCATGTGTTGGAATAGCGCTATATAGGTGCCATTTGCAAAGCGTTCTGTGCTTTCAGGCCATCATCATGGTGCTTAATGAGCGGTAGTGTTGCTGTTGGGATTGGAATCATTGGACAACGTGAGCCACTGGTAGCTTTGTTTATGAGCTGTGGTGTCAGGTGCATGCGTTCTATTAGATTCTTGATTCTACCTAGAGGTGCAAACGGGTGAGATATGGGCGACTGCTGTCTGTTTCATATCCTAATCTATTTTTTTTCTTGGAGGATACAAATAAGTTGGATACGGATACAAATCTTGATTATTCGTGATATAAATACAAGACAAATATGGATTAGTCTTAGGGCGAGCACGAATAAACAATCGAATATTTCACATACATAAGAAATAGTATGTGACATAATTATTTACTACTCCATTTCAAAATATAAGGCATGCACGTATTTTGAAAAATCGATGTTTGTAACTTTTAATTAATAATTAACCTAAAAACATATATGTTTAGTGTTATGCATGTGATATAATTGAATTTAGATTTGAAAGTACTTTCATATTGTGATCATTGTTATTGATAATATATTATGAGAGCAAATAATGGTCAAAGTACGTTAAAAGACCACGTAAAAAACTTATGTCTTATACTCCCTCCGTTTTAAAATATAAGGCATATAAATTTTTGATACCATCTTTAGCGTAGAACTTTGACCATTATTTGCTCTCACAATATTTTATCGATAACTATAAAATTAACATCATATGAAAGTATTTGTAAATATGAATCCAACTATATGACATGCATTATACTAAACATGTATATATTTAGCTTAATTATTAATCAAAAGTTATAAACGTTGTCTTTTCCGAATACATGCACGTCTTATATTTTTGAACGGAGGGAACATCATAGTAATACCAATTAAGTTTTCATGTTTAATATAAAAGCTAATGATTTGTTAATATTGGATGAAACATTAGCGATAACCTGCATGTTTTAATCAAACATATTTCATATAGAATATTTGTGTTTATCGGAAATGTTATCAGATATCTATTTTGCTAATTTACACGGATATATTTCGGATCTCGGATATGCGAGTGTGAAACGGATATAGATTGGATATTGCTCTTTTTATATTTTTAACCCATATATATTCTTCAAATAGGAAGATCCAAATTCGTATATAACCGGATATTATTATTTTTAAAATCGAATTAGGTTCTAAACGAATTTGGGCTCGGATCGGACAGGAATTTCTCGGCCCGTTTGCATCCCTAATTCTACCGGCTGCTGGAATCGCCGCCGTCGAGATAGCTTCATAATTAACCATGAGTTACGGGGCCGAGTGAACATGGTGGACTATCTAATCCTGCTCCGCTGATACGAGCCCCACTATCGACGGGTAGGCGGTGACACTACGGGAATCTCCCTCAGTACCGAGGGCTAAAAACCCTCGCGAGAAAGGCAGAAGCCCTCGCGATTTTGCTTGCACTGTGTGGAAATAAAAGAAGTTAGAACTATGAGTCGAGGAACATACATTCGATCTTATTTTATAATTAAGACACTTACATATCTCCAAAACCAAGACAGGAAGTTAGGTCCGCCGTTGCCATCACCTCTTTCCTTCAAAACCTTAAGCTCGTCCAGTGTAGGACTCCTTCTTCCTTTTCAGTAAATTGACACGAATTCTCTAAAAGATATGTGTTAACTAGAATGCGAGTCTAAAAAAAGTTGACACGAATTCTCTAATAATGACACAACGACTTACAATTCAATGTCGCGAACTTCCTTCATGTTCTCAAAAATATATAATACTGCTACAAGATTGTCCCGCTGAGAAATCTCAGTTCTTCTGCTCTTACCGACTGGAGTTCCTTGTACATCAAATAGTTTTAGATCGGATTCAACCTTCCGGCCATGTGTGTTGTATCTCGGTACAACGATATTCACATTATGTTCTCTTGCTAGATATTTGTTCGTGAAATTTGTGATCTCCTGAATTTGGTAAGCCTCAGCAATTGATCCTTCAACACGGGCCTTGTTTTTCACATTTGCCCGGACAGTTTTCAGCCGGCGTTCCACGGGATACATCCACCTCCCATGAACTGGCCCTCCGAGCAGCGCTTGAGTAGGTAGATGGATAAGAAGATGTTCCATTGGATTCCAGAAACCAGGGACATATATCTTCTCTAACTTGCAAACAAGCACCACAACATCTTCCTCTAACTTCTTCAAATCTGTCCTGTTTAGATTTTTAGCGCACAACTTTCTGTAAAAGAAACTCAATTCAGCAAGAGCAGTCCATACATCGTCAGGTACATATCCCCGAAACATGACCGGTGATAGATCTCGCATGAAGATATGGAAGTCGTGGCTTATCATGCCATGTATCTTACCGGCGTCGACATCTACACCACGAACAAAGCTTGACGCTGCACTCCATCGAAATCTAACCTTTTCACGAAACCATTCTAGAACCTCTTTCCTTTGTGCCTTAGTTAAGCAGTATGGTGCCTTAGGTTTCACCCTTTGCCCTTCTATCATGTTAAATGTTGGCCGATCACATAGAATCTCTGAGTCCAGTCGAGTTTTGGCATTATCTTTACTTTTACTGGCTATGTCTAAGTTCGTGGCCCAGATAGCTTGTGCTACATTCGACTCTTGGTGCATCACGTCGAGATTGTGAGGTAATAGCAAATCCTCTGCATATGGAAGGGAGTACAGACTGCACTTATGTGTCCAATGGTGAACGGTTCCATAGCCCTCATATTCGGTTTGATCTTTTTCATTTATCTTTAGGGTTGAATGCCAGGCTTTGACTTGACCAACTGTGAGAGGCTCACGCTTTCGACCTTTCGCAATGGTATTTTTACGAAATTTATTCTTTTGCTTTCTGAATGGATGATCTGGCTTAAAAAAATCTCGGTGACAGTCAAAGAAGCTTGCCTTTCCGCCGTGTGTGAGCGTGAATGCCACCGTATCACTCATGCATATCGGACAAGCGAGTTTGCCGTGCGTGCTCTAGCCAGAGAACATGCCATATGCAGGAAAGTCATGAATTGACCACGATAAGCAGCTCTCATGAGAAAATTGAGTTTGTAACTTTGTCATAAGTGATAGCTCCTGCTTCCCACAACTCGCTCAACTCATCTACTAATGGCCGTAAAATAGATCCAAATTTCTCCCGTGACTTTTCGGACTGTGCACTATAAGTGAAAGAAACATAAATTCGTCCTTCATGAGTTGAGATGGTTTTAGATTTAGAGGGATACTAAAGACCGGCCAACAAGAGTATGATCGAGCATTCATATTGAAAGGAGTGAACCCGTCCGTGGCAATCGCGAGACGCACGTTTCGTGGTTCCGCTGCAAAATCGGGATGTTTGCGGTCAAAATGCTTCCAAGCTTCTCCATCTGACGGGTGAACTAACACATCAGGTTTCCGTTTGTGCAACTTGTGCCACCTCATGCTATGAGATGTGTCCTCTGTCATGAAACACCGTTGGAGACGGTCTTTCAACGGAAAGTAACGCAACACTTTCTTCGCCACACTAGAACGAGACTTGTTGCCATTAGAGTCAGTGGTCTCGAAGTACCGCGACTTTCCACAATGATCACACCATGCCTTCCCTTCATCCTCTTTGTAATACAACATGCAAAGGTTCTCACAGTAATCTATCTTCTCATATGGCATTCCTAAACCCGACAAGTAGCCTTCTACACTCATACCAGTCCTGGGCATCTTATGTCCTTCGGGCAGGGCATCACACCAACTAGCCAACATCTCATCAAAACATGCGATGGACATGTTGAACTTCGACTTCACAGCCATCATACGTGTTAAATGAGAAAGGACCGTCACTGACGTTGCATCGTGCAAAGGCTGTTTGGCCGAGTCTAAAAGCTTAAAGAAATCAGCCATGCCTGGCTGCGAATCATGTTCATCACCCACATAATCGTGACCAATATCAACAACCATGTCCTCCATCCGGTCTATTTCATCAAAACCTTCAGAGGGTCCAGCAGGCTCAACCAGGACACGATTACTCTCCCCATGGTACACCCACCGATGATAACCAACCTTAAACCCATTCTTTACTAAATGCATCTCCATTTCGTCACGAGTTCTCTTCCGACAGTTACCACATTCAGCATAAGGACAGCGGACAGGGCCTTGCGCCCCTTGAAAAGCTCGGGACACGAAATGACGAGTCCCCTCAAACCATGCATTTGTGGGTCGTCCGTTCGCCACCCACCCATCGTACATCCATCTCCTATCTTCTTCCATTCCTTCACGAAAAAGTAGATATATATACGTACTTGCGTCGGGGTTTTACACTTGGCTAATTAGGAAGGCTTTAAACCCACCCACGAATGGCCGTTGAGTACGATGCATCAGACGCCCGTGGATTAGGGATGAAATTTGGCTGACATAACCCTCTTGGTTCCCCATGTGCAAGTACGGTCGGGTATCTTTTTAATACACCGACACTTATATTATGCACCGGAGAACCATAGGGTTATGCAACCGAAACCTCGTCCCAAATCCACGGCCGACACGACGCATCGTACTCAAACGGTCATTCGGGTCGCCCATCGGGCGCCTAAACGGGTCGCCCATCGGCGATTCAGAACGTGAATCACATCTCGTAATGAAACTTAACGAATCACCGTCTGGTTTCATTACGACTTATGCGTTCTCGAACGGGTGACGTACGGTTAGGTTACATGCACACTAAACCCGTTAAATCTAATCGTACATAGTTAATATACATAATATAATCGCATATAATCAACTCTAAACCCACAGCCCTCGTGCTTAAGCCCATGCACTGCCCTCGTAACTAACCATTCAAACAGGAAAAACATGTTCACATGCAGCCCTCGCAACTAACATTTAAACACAAAAAACGCGCGAAGAAACCTTTCGGGTGGACAGGGGTGCGACGTCAGAGGCGGGGCTCCTCCACACCTCGTCCGCCGCTGGTCGTGGTGCGGGCCTCCTCCTCACCTCCTCCTGCACAACGACGGCGAGGGCGAGACAATGACGGGAGGTGGGGCGGCAGGCGGCGGCGGCGGGGAGATGGGAGCAAGATCGCCGGCGGAGGCGACGCGGCGAGCGGCGGCGTGGGCGGGCGAAGAAAGCGCTGGCGTCGGCGGGCGGCGGGCGGCGGGCGGCGGCGGTGGCGCGGCGAGCGGCGGCGAAGCGTTGCCGACGGCGCGGCGCGGCGGCGGCTGCGTGGTATGGCGGCGGACGCGGCGGCGGCGACGGCGTGGCGGCGACGCGGCGGCGGCGGGAAGGGCGTGGCGCTGGGCTTTGGGCAAGTTTTGCCCAAGTCGAGTGGATCGTGAGATCTATATACGTAAAATCGCGAGGGCCAACAAGCCCTCGTAAACAACAAATCCTCTCTTTCGCGAGGGCCAAATGACCCTAGCGATTAGAAAAGCGATGTTCCGCCGTGTGGGCCCTCGATGTGCGCACATGCCGTCAATATGCCAACTAATCGCGAGGGCTATCTCGCCTCGTGACTATTTGGGCGCCATAGTTTTGCGAGGGCGAATGGCCCTAGCGACTAAGCGAAAGTCACCGACGTGTCGGTCCCGAAGCTGGCCATGCGCCGAGTAATCGCGAGGGCGGCAAGCCTCGTGAATAACTACTCACCGCTTGACGTTTTGCGAGGCCATATAGCCTCGTGAATAACAAACACTGCGCTGTGGGCCCATGTCTATGCGAGAGGAGACAGCACTAATCACAAGGGCCACGTAGCCCTCGCGAGATAGGCTGGTGCGAATTATTTCGAGGGTTCAGTATGTGACCCTCGTGTCTACAGGCATTTAAATACGAGGGCTGTATTAGCCCTCGCGTATAATGAATATATACGAGGGTTTTTCGGAGAACCCTCGCAACTAATAAATTTTCTCCTACACTTCTACCCTCAAATTATTTTTAAAAATACTAAATAATAGTTTAAAATATGTTTGAGTTACTACTATTCTTTAATGTACCATTTTTGCAATAGAAAAAATAAAAACTTGAAAGCAATTTTTCGATATTATCTCTTTCTTATCTCACACTACGAGCTTACCGATACACTAAACATTCTAGTAGACATTTTGAAAATTCATTTCACCAAATTATATAATCGTTATTTCTGAATTACACGCATTACTTATTACCCGTTACACACTATTTAACACTTGTCTCCTCCGGGGACCGATGATGACTCCGTCGTTTGTCTCTCGGAGTCGAATTCGAGGGAGAATCCTTCACGGTATACCGGAGTTAACCAAGTTTTTGAGGAAGAACTAGGTAAGACAAGAAAGTGAGGGAGATTTAAGGCTAACAGAGTTTTTTGGTTTTCAATTTGTAGGCCTTTTAGTCACGAGGGCTGGACTAGGACCCTCGCTAGCAGTTGCTGAGCCCCTTATTGGAGCCCTCTCGAATTATCTGTTATTCGCGAGGGCCATATTGGAGCCCTCTCGAATTATCCGTTATTCGCTAGGGCCATAATAAGGCCCTCGTGAGTAACCTGAGTCTTCTTCTTTTTGCGAGGGTTTATGTCAGGCCCTTGTAAATATATACTTTTTAACGAGGGCTATATACTGCCCTCGTGATTTGGTTTATTATTACGAGGGTATTGCGATGGCCCTCGTGTTTCATTTTTGGCCCTCGCGAAATTGGGAATTTCCAGTAGTGTGAGCAGGGAGAGTGATCAGTGGCGCTGCAAGATTTGTCAAGAAACGGTTCTGTTCAGCAGACCTGTTCACCCACATGGAATCATGGCATCTGGCCGGCGGTCCCTCTGGAGCCGAGAGCTTCAAGACAGGCGGTGTGTGCGACCTGTAGATACTGAACTTGTGTTTCGCTTTTGTATCTCGTGCACAGCGAGAGCCCTGACGATGCTAGAAATGACACTGTCGAAACTTCAGTGCTTATTGGGGGCTTGACTTTTCACAAACGGCAGCATGCGTGTATTTCGCTTCGACGCCTTTGCAGTTGCAGATGTAAGTCCGATTGGCTGCTCTCATTGCTTTTAACACGCCTCACTGAAACGGCTTTGTTTTGGCAGGACATAGGCTAATACGGCAGTCTGCGCTAAGATACTACCCCCTCCGGTCAAAAAAAAAAAGTCGCCGCACAACGAAGCCAATAACTTGTTCTCTTGCGATCCGTAACTCTATCTACCATTTTGGCCACTGAAAACCAATAACATTGTTATTTTGGGTTCTCAATTGGTAAAACCAGATATAGATGGTCCCTTATGGTTAGTAAATTGGATGTTTTTTTTTATAGGAGCAGACAAGCTGTTTATAAGGTGCTGGCCAAATCGCCAGCAGCGATGTACAAGCCCAATCAGGAAAGCTCTACAGCCAAACAGCCCGATCCACCACGCTAGCTCCAGTTTTAGCAAGATGATGAGCCAAATTGTTGCAACACCTCGAGCAATGCTGAAAATGAACTTTTTGGAAATTAGCAACCATGCCCTTGGCTTCAATAATCAGCAGTACTGCTTCTGAGCTTCTTTCCTGGGGCTCCTGATTCAGCGAGTTCACAAGCTGGGCTGCATCCGATCCTACAACCAGCTTACTTATACCCATGCTTCTGGCTAAAAGACGGGTATTGAGAGCAGACAATGCTTCTGCATGGCTTGCACTAAGCACAAATTTGATTTTGTCGGCTGCCAACATGATGATATTTCCTTGGTGGTCTCTAGGGCTGGCGATTGGTCTGGGTCCTTCGGGTCCAGCATTCGTAAACCCACACCCAAGACCTAAGGATTAGATCCAGACCCAGACTAAAAAATTGTCATGGATCCAAAGTCAGACCCACACCTAAAAATTTAGAAGAACACCAAATATCATTTCAAAATCAACAACAAATATACATTACAACAAAATCCATCTAGGTACCCGGCGAGGCGGTGCGGTGGAGGGATCCCGGCGGCACCGGTGGTGGGCGGTGGTGGTGGCAGGCGTTGGCGGGGGCTAGGGTTTGGAGGGGAGGAAGGGACAAGGTCATGAGAGGAGTCAGGTCAGCATAGCGGTTATGGGGATTGGGGAATTGATGAGGGATTTGGAAACCGGAAGGTGTGCTATGTAACTATGTGTGAATGACAATAAGGCTCAAATGTTAGTGCTACAGTTCGGGACCTAGTCTGGATATCCATGGGTCTAAAATTTGACCCAGACCCAAACACAGGCCTGAACTTTCATACCTATGGGTCCAACAGGCCCACGAGGTCGGGTTTACCTACAGGTACCCAGACCCATGGATATTTCGGTCACCCCTAGTGGTCTTTGGCAACTACTCCCCCACGTCCCGAACCCTTTTCCTCAAAGTAAGAGCCATAAGGGTTAATTATGAGTTCAATTGGCCTTTCCTCTAGAGGTTGCCATGTCTTATGACTGCCTACGTAATCACGAGTTAAATTACCCTTCCCTCTAGAGGTTGCCATGTCTTATGGCTGCTTATGTATCATGTCTCTCTCACCAGACCAGCCCAAGAACTCCATTGTTCGATAGCAATCTGATGCAGGATGTCAGCAGGCTTAATGCTTTTGTTCTCTTGAACCAGTTTGTTCCTATGGAACCACCACAACGATAACATAGCAACAATCTAAATTTGAGTTTTCTTGTCTTGCTTCCATATCTTCTAGGATATACGTTGGATCACGGCAAGATATCAATTTGATTCTAAGAACATCGCCAACATGATCTCTATATTTCGTTTTCTATATCCTTTCTCTAAATCACTATTCGTTTTGTATATTTCCATCCTCTCCAGTAGAGTATCTATTCTCAAAAAGATATAAAAATTCTCTAGAGAATTCTTTAGAGACTGAGACGGTACACAATAGTGTTTCAGGGACTTTTTTAGGAAACCTGTTAGCAATGCTCGCTCGTCAAGAGATAACGCCCTTCATATTTGTTTTACCTTCTTACATTTGAGAAACAAATGACATCCATCTTCGTTCAATCTGTCACAAAGGGTGCAAATAGGATCGATAGGTATCCCTTTTCAGTTCAGGTTCCATCTATGAGGTAAGCTATTGGTTGTAAAATCTCCACATGAAATGCTTTAACTTGCCTGGGAAAGCCATATTCAAGATCCCACATGGCCACATGAGCCGCACGTCGTAAACCGGCCACGCGAGCCCGGAGCGACACGACGCCACCGCCCCGGCCCCGCAGAATCCAACAAGCAACCCCCGAAGCTCGATCGCGATCAGTCTCTCTGATCGACGTTTGCTTTGATGCAGCCTGCTGCGCAGCGTGCCGCCGTGTAAACCACGTACGCGAAAAGGTGTGGGGGGGTGTTTCCAAACGGGGACGTACGGGGACCATGGTTCGCACGGATCTATCCGCCGCTGCGGTGCAACAATCACGTGCACCGTCAGGACGTGAGATCGAGAGTCGCACTCTCGCAGCTCAGTCTGGGAAACAACGAGGGACCGTTTGAAACAGGAGACACCTTGGTTCTTGAGGGAACTGGAATTAGGAAAAAGTTTCCCATTTGCATACATAAGTAGCAGACAAGGAACTCATCGCCATCGGTATGTTGCCCGGTTAATTACCGCTGGAAGACAGTAATAAGTTTATTCGGTGCACAAAAAATATAATTATTTACTGACTGTCTAGATAGTAACATTTAGTACAAAATATATCACGGTAAAGTACAAATTCAAAATTAACTAAAAATCGTTTTCCTTTCTTGAATATCTATGCTATCACTCTTGAAAGTATTCTCCACCATTAGATACCACTCTTGAAAATATACCACTCTTGAAAGTATCCCCTGAGGCAGTGGTGCTATTTCTCAATCCTAATTGATTCTACCATTAGATATATGTGCTAACATTGTAATTTTTATAGTCTCAAGGCAAAACTAAGGTTTATGAAATTATCATAATTTTTAAAACCATTTGGGGTTTGGATATCACAATTATTTTTTTTGAAACCATGGTTTAGTAGAAACTATGGTTTTTCTTTTTGAGTATTTGTAACTCCCCCTATTGAAAATGTTCACTGTTTTGACTAGCTTCTTCCTATTTTGTTCAAGTTTGACATCTTCAAAACCATGTTGTCAAGCAACTTATAGTCCCAATAATTGCATAGTTAAATGTAGTTTATTACTATAAAAAAAATGTAGTTTATTAAAAAAAATTGCACTATATTCATAATACTGAAAATATGAAAATTCAGATTTTGAATATCTAAATCCTAAAGAAAATTCTAACAAGAAGTACAACTTCGAAATTCATTTTCTTGAAATTTAAAATTTAAAATTTTCATTTTTGAATTTTAAAATCCTTGAAATTCATTTTGTATTATAAAATCCCAAAAAAATTCAAAATTTGAAATTTAAAATCATCACAATCCATTTTTTGAATTTTAGAAGAGGCGAGGGAGAGGATGATGTGTTCGCTTCGATGGAGGATCAGGTAGGCATTTAAAGACCTCACGGGCTACCATCTCAAGTGTTAAATGGTTGCCTTAACGGTTTTGGACCTCCAGTGCAAATGGCGAGTAGTTTAGGTGACCGCAGAAGTAAAATGCAAGTTTGAGAGACTAAGTACGAAACTGTGCAAGTTTAGAGGGGCTACAATGCAATTTTCACTTTATTAAAATCATTGTCTCATGCACACACACATTTGAAAACTATATATATAGGGGGTGTTCTTTGCAACTAATATGCTTATTTGCTTATCCTGCTTTTCAGAATACAGATGCTTTGAATTTTTAAAATAAGGTCCATGTATATACCAAATAGGTCTTTGAACCCTAATATCGGGTAACCATAAACTTTATGTCTTTCAAATAGATCAAAACGATCCTTTTATTGATCAAAACGGCTTTACAAATCTTTTTTTTATAGCATGGCGTCCACATTGGTGTCCACGATGGGACATTTTTGATAACATGCCGAGTGTCCACGATGTAAGTAGGAACTATAGTAACTTTCTTTTCTTTTTTTCCCTTGTTTGGAGATACGTCTTGTATGTATGTTTCGAGTGATGTATAACTGTGACCCGATAACCCGGATTTTTTTTTTAAAAAAGAAAAACACCTCTGCCGTATTGGAGTATATGCACTGTACGATCTACCACGCACTGTTACGAGAACTAAAAAGGTACAGTGCCCAATAATATTCCGCGCCTCCGATGATTAATGAGTGGACAGGCTACGTGCGCGGAGGCAGGCAGGCAGGGCGCGGAGGCAGGCAGGCAGGCGTCGAGGCAGCACCACCATGTAATCACCACCACTCGAAGCAGACTACCAGAGCCAGGCGCCTGCCTAGGCTTAGATTAATACCGCGATCGTGCGGAATCTGGGGGCAACATGGGCTGTCCGCCCCGCCCGCGTGCTTCGCCACCCGCCACCGGCAGCGGCAGGCACGCACGTCTTTTCCCGCGCCAAAAGGCCTGTAAAAACCCTGCGGATCACGCCTGCCTGCCCCTGCCTCCTCCTCACCCCTCGCGCCTCGCCCCAGAGCCCAGAGGGATTCACCGCGCCTGCCCCTCCCGGGGGGACACCCCGCCTCTCCCTCTCTTTCCGCTGGACGCGACACTCACCCCCGCGCCCGGACGCGCGCCTTGCTGGTTTCGTTCTTTTTACCCTGGTTTTTGGCCAGGATCGCACGGGTTTAGCCGCCGCCGCGCTCGGCCGATTCGCGCTGTATATCGTGCTCTGCATTGCTCGCGCGCGCGCGCGTACGCATGCCCAGGAGGAGAGGCATTAAAACGCGGCAGAGGCAGAGCCAGCAGGCATGTGTGCGTGTCCTCGATCTTTTATTTTTACTGATCCGGATGGGATAGGAACTCTCCAAGTTGCACAGGCTAGCATACGCACGGATCTGTACTTTTGATTTCATGAGGTAGACCGGCTGTGCCTGTGCTGTGCTACACGTGTTCGTGCCAGACCGAGGTGAAAACGTCGAGCATGCATGCTACTACTTCAAAAAAAGATTCCGTCTCTCGCTACATGCGTTCAATTATTGGCCAGTAAGTACTGTACCAAAAGAACGATTAGTTGCACGCACAGAGTCGAGAGGTAGGTAGCCGCATGGCATGGTTACGCTACGCCAGCGTTCGTGGTGGCTCATCGCCTCGTACATACTGTAGCAGCGGACATGCATTTACATGGTTTTACGCGGCGCAAATCGTCTCTGATCGGAACGATCGAGTAGCTAGCCAGAGCTGGTACAAGCAAATTTTAAGCAGGCACACACATGCATGTATGATGTATCGCTCGCGCAGCCGTCCATCTCACCGGCGAAATCCAGTGGGAAGCGAAGGACCGTCCGTACGCACTACGCACGCAGCGGTAGCACACTAGCACTCAATCAACTCATGCGCCAGCCAACCACCGTCGATCCTCGCCCAGCCCTACAACGAATTCTGAGCTCTACGTGGCACCACGTACCACGCCAGTACACACCACCTCTCCGCTTCACCAGCTGCGACTGCGAGCCTGCGCGGCACTGTGACTGTGAGCACTGAG
This sequence comes from Raddia guianensis, assembly GCA_036346415.1. Classification (NCBI taxonomy): domain Eukaryota; kingdom Viridiplantae; phylum Streptophyta; class Magnoliopsida; order Poales; family Poaceae; genus Raddia; species Raddia guianensis. The sequence goes on from CM070536.1 coordinate 17,899,280, forward strand.
CATATGCATGCAGGCAGATAGACGCCACGCCATGCCAGCCAAGGAGGGTACGACTCGCACCTCGGTGGTGTGAGTGTGATCCGTCATACGTCGATCGACGCGTGCATGCATGCATGGCTGGCTCGCCTGAGACGCGATGGCTCGGAAACTACTGCATGCCGTGGGTTTGCTATGAAACGCGAGAGATTTTCGGATTTCTATCGGAAATCGGGATTTAGTTTTTTCCGCCGGTACGAAGCTCGACCCGGCACAAAAGAGAATGGGCCATGTCGACCCGGATTGAAGGTCGTACTCGTGTCGTGTCTCAGTTAGCGACACGTCGGACCACACGGCACGATGCCACATGTCGTGCTTGGACCGGTCCGACATAAAAAAGGCCTGACTTAGTGATAGGCGTATTTATACTTTATTTTACATGTATTTGGACTAGAATGGACTGAATATGGATTGAACTATGCATATGGATTGGATTGTGTTTGATTTTGGACTGGAATTGGATTGGATTGTGTTTGATTTTGGACTAGAATGGACTTGATTTCACATGTTTGATTTTGTACGGCAATGGAGTCATGAACAACTGATATTATTAATTCAGAAACCGTGTCATGCTTGGGCCAGCACGGCACAACAAAGGCCCGATGTGCTTTTGGGCTGGGTCGGGCTATAAAATCTGGTTTGTGCTAGCTCGGCACAGCACCACGAAAATGTCGGGCCGTGCCTGGCCGATTCTCTCAAAGCCCGAGGCAGGACGGGCCTGGGCCGGGCTAGCATGGCCTGACCCAACTCACAACACTAGTTTCCATACAAGGCCAGATTCGTCTCCAATTGAAAGTGCATCGCGTTATAAAATAATAAATCGCAACGTGTGTAGACTATCGATCACAAAATTTAATCACATTATACGTATGGACACAGAAATAGAGAAAGCATACAAGGTGAAAATTTTTATGAACACAATTTTGAACATTGAGGTAGGCGAAGCCTTTGCTAACAATTGCGCCAAATTGTCAGACTACATCTGAACTACTTCTATCTCACCACTATTATACAGTTCATTAGATAGAATAGCTTGGGGGCTATATGTCTTGTTATATTGCTCGTGATATAACCCGTATGTATCTGCGTGCATGTTGACGGTCGCACCACACTAGCGATGCCTCATGCCGAGGATGCACCGCACTGCGTCGTGGCCGTGCCTCTCTGGGGTCGCGCATCGCTAGCTATCATCCATCAAACGATTAGGGTTAGGGTTTAGGTACGTAGGGGAAAAAACGATCTACTATGCAACACCTGCAATTGATAGACTAAATAACAGATTGATGCAAGAACGACATACTAATTAACTGGAAGGAAGAGCGATTCGTGCTGATAACGTGTTATAAAATAACGAATTGCTACACGTCCTAGACTGCCAAACATAAAATTCAGTCACACAATATATGGACACAGATGTAGAGAAAACATACGAGGTGGAATTCTTTATTAACCTCAATATGCCAGCGGCCGGTCAATTCTTTATTAACCATCAAGAAATCTCTACAGACAAGGATCTATCACCAATCCGGTTTTGCTCATAATACCTTTGCATATATGAACATATCACATAGGGTTAGAACAAACCGAATGTATAGTGCTCGGCTCCATTCGGTGGATCCAAATGGAAGGAGCCGGCTCGGTTGGGAGGAGGGAAAGAGTGAAAGGAGGAGAATGGATCCGATTATTATTATTGTTGTTGTTGTTGTTGTTCCATAGCTTGAGAGGTGTCTTTAGAAAAGGATTTTTTGTGCACAGACCAACAATGGTAGGTAAGTCAAGAAATTTCTTAAGTTTTATTCTCTTGATTTTATTTGACTTATTTATCGAAGTTAAGTTATATGGATTTTAATCAACCGCAGTACCGCGCGCATTGATCTCTGTCAGGCATGATCTCATCTCATCACACCTGCTGATGCGCTAGCTCCGCGTCTCAACTTCTTGGCAGGGCGTAAACACCATGCAGGTGCAGGCAACACTACTAATTCACCACGCCTTCTCCCGTTGCCCCGCGCACGTTATCTCTGGCACGCGCGCGCGACAGAGCATACACAAATTAAGTAAAGTGCCGGCCTCTCTCTCACACCACAATCACATTGAGAAGCATGTCTGCATGCATCTGAAACAGAAGCGCTCTCTCTCTCTCTCTCTCTCTCTCTCTCTCTCTCGATGCGAAGCATGGCTCCATGCATCTGAAACAGAAGTGCCCTCTCAGTATCTCTCTCCCTCGGCGGCCATGGCGAACAGTGTGTGGGAGCCATGCATGCTGTGCGCGCCTCGCCTTTACTTGATTCATGTGTTTCTGCATGCTGCGTGTATCGGCGACGATGCATTATGGCCTACCGCGCCATCGTTATCATGGCGACGTTGAGGACGTCTGGTCTCGTCTGAGCTCTGATCCAGTACCCATCGATGCCTTGCTGTTAGCCGTTCCTTACCTTTCCTGACTCCTTTGCATGCACGCTTGGAGAGGGATACCACCTGCATGCTCACAACGATGCATGCATGCACGTGGACTGTTCAACTGATGGTGCATGAGTGCTGCGTGCGTCACTCACACTTAAATTACCTGCTCTGTTTGATCGGCCCTAAGCACAGACAGCACGGACGTTCGCGCGTGAAACCGCTCAGTCTAGTCAAAACAAGCAAGCGGCCCGGGCGACCACTGCAAAGCACATGCAGACCATGCTTGCAGGCATCCGGTCAATGGTCGAATCTATGGATTAAAAAATATTATGGCAAGAGGAACGTGCCAGTTTCCCTTCCGGTTTCTGGATAAATATCCGCAGTTTCAATTTGATCCGGACCGTCCATTCGCGTGATCAGACGATCCGGACGATTTCGTCCAGCCCGTTTGAAGACACCTATACTAGCGTACAACAGCAGCAGAGTTCTGTCCTCCACGGCTCCACCGCTCCACGGTATAGCTGTGTATGTAAGTATGTAACGACGGAGCAAAAGAAGGGGTCGGCTAGCCATCAAAGGATCGAAAACTTTTGGCGGGATTTCAGTAGGCATTGCCCCTCCTAGCTCTCCCTCCGCCCTAATCCTTCCTCACCGGTCACCATGCACCCCCGCTCCTGCAAGCCACCACCTGTGCCAGGTGTGATGGCAAGGCACCGGCGCACCGCCTCGTCGCTCCGTCCCTCATTACAGAGATCGGCATTAGTTTCGGCGGCTAAAGCCGTCGACAACCACCCCATAACCATCTGGAAAAAGGTTCTCTCGACGGCTAGCCGTCGAGTATGCTTCGCAGCCCCACGATGGTCAACACAGCATGTTTAAAATTTTAAAAATACAAAAACACATATGTTGCTGCTAATATATATCCATTTCATAGTCATTTATACATCAAATAACATCATCAGTGAAAAAATGAAAATTTTCAACCATAAAATGCGACAAGCCCCACATAAGTGAGTGAACTCCCGATAATTTCTAGGTTACCGATGGCATATTGTATGATTTAGGCTACTGGCACACCCAATAATTCACACAAATTTCAGAAAAATAGAAAAAATAATTTCCAAATCCAGATACTACACATCAATTGCAATTACTTTTTTTTTTCCATTTTTAAATTATAAATTAACATCTAATAAACTATAACTTAGCATGGTCGACGGTCTGATTCGTAGCCATCAAGAGTACTTGCACTAGATGAGTATGGTCGATGGTTGTCTCGTGGCTGTCAAGAGTAGGATCGTAAGCTCGACAATTTCTTATTATTAGTCAAAACTAATTTTGGCACTCACAACTAATGTCAATTCCCGGTGCCCCTTTACTATTAACAAGCAAGGTGACTCGCGCATTTGCGCGGCTAGATTTGTGTTAAGATATAGATAATATATCAGATTAAATTTATAGTTTATCTCTAATATATAGATCAGCTTTAGTAGTTTGTTATAGAGGTTAATATTGACCGCTAGATTTACATAATAATATCCATATTCAACGATGTAGATTTTTTTTCTTTTTTCTATGATTAACGTGAGAATTTCTACTATTTTTCGATTAACGTGGGAATTTCTAGGATTTCAGGATTAATGTGGTGGCTCCGGCTAGATTTGTGCTAAGATATAGATAATATATCAGATTAGATTTGGAGTTTATCTCTAATATATAGATCAGCTTGAGTAGTTTGTTATAAAGGTTAATATTGACCGCTAGATTTACATAATAATATGCATATTCAACGATGTAGATTTTTTTTTCTATGATTAACGTGAGAATTTCGACTATTTTTCGATTAACGTGTGAGTTTTTAGGATTTTAGGATTAATGCGGTGGCTCCGTTTAACTCTGCTTTATACATATAGTAGATATATAGATAGACGCCGCCTTGGTATCGTTCACGCTAGGTTCTGCCTTCCACTCAAGGCAATGCCCATGGCTAGGATAGAAATAATGACACGTACTGCCTCACTGCACCATGTATACCAACAGTCTATCACTAGTGTGCTGCAGCTAGCTCTGGGCTCCCTAAGCCAGGAGGCATGGAAAAATCTAAGGATCCATGAAGTTGCATTATCGTTCAATTAGATCCAAAGTGGTATAAAGGGTGGTTTTGATGACACGAGTTTCCCAGTCAACATATCTATGTATCCACACATCATCCAAAGTCACAAAATATTCATTTCAAATTTAAAATTCATAAAATCTCTCCTAAAATTATTAAAAACTCAAATTTTTTTTTAAAATACGTAAAACTTTAATTAATTCTAAATTTATAAAAAGCAAAAATAGCTTTGTGTACAAATATCATGCCTCATCTCTCCCTCCCTCGCTCTCACTCCACCCACTCGACCCCACCCGACCTCCCTCTCCTCCCAACCACCCACTTGGCCCCTCTTCTCCCACATTATGTTTTCTAAAATGAATTTTTTATTTTCGATTTTTTTTATGAAAATTTGAATTTTATAAGTTTACATGGCTTTTAAGATTGTCTATGTTTTTTATATTTGTTTTTACATATTATAATTTTTAAATTGTTTTTCTTTATGGATTATATGTTTTGTAAAGTTTTAAAGGAATTTTTTACATTATTTTTATAATTTTAGGATTACTTTTACAAATATTTAGTTTAAATCCATTTTTGTGGATTTGGACGACACATGGACATATATTATGTTAACTAGATAACTTATATCATCAAAATATAACTTTGTGTACACAAATTTCCTATTTTCAATGTTTTAGACATAAGCAAAAATGTGGGAGAACTTTAAGTTTTTATATGGTGCAATTTACTCTTTTAAAATTTTTATTAATGAATTATATATATGCAAGCGATTGCTATAAAAATTGAAGGCATCATCTGTCATCAATTTGAAGTTATTGCTACTTCGATGAATTGACATCATTGTACACCCTTCTCATGCTCTGTCACCACCAAGGCTTGGTATGATCCAACACTCCTAGGCTTCCTAGCTCTACCACCCAGGTTGACCAGAGGTGGAAGGCCAACCATGTTGACACTGTAGTTGGTTTCCTAGAGGGAAGGAAGAAGGAAGACATAGGAAGGTTTTTGAATTGCAATGGTATTGATACAAATTCTCATAATATATTGTTGCATTTTTGTGATACCATACCATTTTATGGCAATCCTTTGATTGATTTCATAACTATATTTTGGCAACTATTCAACCGACCTTTCTCCTAAGCGATGCCACATTGACTATACGTCTACACAAAAAACTTAATTTGTCATCTTTCACCACCGAACCCTTCACTACCACGTCATAATGCTGGTGGGTTTTTCGACAAACACTGGTATTTTTCACAAGGTATTTTTAGAGAAACGACTTATTAATTATGACATTGGATGTTACTACAAAATGAGAATGGTCAAAAACTGATTATTGAAGCATGTCGGTTTTTGTGGAGGTGACTTTGACATTTTCTCCACAATTATGTGTGTTTGCGGATATATTTATATAGATGGCCTCATTGACACAAATATGATTCTCCAGTTGATTCGGTAAATTTAAAATATAAATAATTTGCACACAAATCATCGTTTAAAAATTCAAATGATATACAATATTACTAAGAAAAAAACACAGAGTCGTTGAGCAAGTGGGAAATTTATGGGATTCGCGTAGAGTTCGCACTGTCTCATAAACTCTACCCGTGTGATCTGGAACTGTCCGTGTTTCAAGTTCCAAGTACACAGCATTTCACAGTACTCAGTACGGTACAACACAGAGAGTTTAGCAGCGGGTTGATTAGGAAGCAAACAAGCAAGCATGCAGCCTATAAGCAGATAGGTTTTGCAATTTTATAAAACACGCATTGCAGAGCATGCAGGCGGTTTCATCAACCAAAAAGAAACCCCCGCTCGAATCATGACGGCTACGGCTAGAGTACGTACGAGCGGCTGGCTTTTCCGCTAGTTTACGCTTACCAAGACGGCGATTTGACTTTGCGCGGCCATTAAAAGGTTCGGCAGCCGCCTCATAAAACGGGGACGTGAGCAGATTCGCCATTTTTCTATCGATCCCTCCATGGACATCTTTTACACGTCCAAGCAACTGGCCCCGTGGCCGCGTACGGTGGAACGCACATGACATGCATGCATGCCACTTTCTCGGTTTCGCATGGCTTTGGCTTGGCTTGGCTGCCTGCCGAGCAGAGCAGTGCACAGCGGCGTAAATGGAGTACTATATATCGAGTGATCCTCAGTGTTGTCCGTCCATGGATATATGTACGTGCTAAATTTTTTAGGAAACGAAATTCAGATTCGAAATCCATTTCTTCAGTTTTCCTCAAGCAAGAAACAAAAATGTGTGGGGAGAGAGAGAGAGAGGGGAGGAGGAGGAGGAAACATTTGAGGAACAAGACATGAATGATTTAGCCCAGTTGAGCGCAGGTTGCTTGCGCTGAGCAACGTCCTTGCATGTGACTTCCCCTGGCTCCATGTTAGCGTTAGTGGCGCGGTCAGTGTGAGACTGTGAGTGCCCCATGAGGAACATGCAGCTACTGCTAGAGTGCTAGAGTCCGTGGTGAACGGCTGAAAGCCCCATTCTCCATCCTCCTCTCCTGTGCCAGGCTGCCAGCGTAGTACTACGCTAATGATGGCCACGGCAACGCTTATGCAATGAGAGCAGGAGGACCCATTCGTATACCTCGCCTACGCGGCTACTACCCCCCGAGAAATAGCAACGCCTGGGCTGCATGGAGACACCGCTACGGCGCTAGCTGTTCGAAAAATTAGGAATTTCCTCAATATTTTAATCCATAAAATTATGTAAATCATAATTAGACAATTGCCAGTTTTCAGTTCAAAACCAAGGGTGCTAGATATAAAAATATCTATCTCATACGCAAAGGCTAATGAACAGGAAAACAAAGAGGCAAAAGCACGGTATAAACAAATATACCCTTGAGCCGGAGCCGCAGCCACTACTGAGCGGAGAAGCACACGGGCCAGCGGAGGAATGACTTGCACATTCTCACCGCCATGACGGATTGATGTAGTCGATCACAAGTTGGTCTTTGAGATGCCTTTGATGCGATGGAGAGGTTGGTGCAGTTGAACGTCGGTGCAGTGTAGATGTACAGGTGCCTCCTCGCAATGACCCAGGCTTGAGCAGTCGCGTGAGAACGCTCTCCAAAAACCTTATCGGCCTTCTATCCCGAGCAGGATCTCGAGAAGGACGAGGTTCCGGAGGCCTTGCTCCCTCCGCTCCTTGTGCGCGCAAGGAAACAGAGGTGGGAACGCAAAACGGCAGCACTACAGATGGAAGTATGGAATGTGCGGGAGAGAGAGAGCTCTTGAGGGCGAGAGCTTCACAGGGCGAGGAGCTCATGCTTTTATAGGCGCCAGGAAGAGAAGGTTCGTCGAATCTGGACGCCATCAAGCACTAGTAACGGACGTCATTACACCGCCATTAAGTAAATCATTACGTAGCAGACGTCATTACACCACCATTAAGTCGATTCACGGGAGAGGTCGCCCGTGCTCAGGGTGAGGTCGCCCATGCCCGGGGAGAGCTCGCCCATGCTCAGGGTGATGTCGCCCGTGCCCGGGGAGAGGTCGTCCACGTCTTTCTCTTTTCTCTCTTTTCTTAATTGGGAGAACCACAATCCAACTATTTAAGTTGAGATATTTTCCTCCCAATTTCCAGAACAGTTTAGTATTAAATGGGCCTCTTGGAATTTCTATTAAAATAATTAAATGGGCCAACCCCATAATTATTCTAACAATCCCCACCAAATTTCATAGGCACATTTGAAATACTCTCAGTTTCACTGTAGTTTGATATACCAGTGTTTCGATGGAGACTGTTAAGTTGAACTTCCACCTAGAACAAAGGCTACACTCATCCACAACTGAACAATGGACTAAGCCTTGAATTGACAGTCTTGTGCGAACGAGTTTCACCAAAGTCCTTATCGATACTAGGTCGCTAAATGCATCCCTCGGTTTGGAGCGTATAAGTCATACTCCTTTGCCTTTCATGAGCCTCTAGAGATCACCCAATCTCATAGATCGTGACTAGCAATCGAGCTCATATAGGTGTATTCCTCATAAGATGTTACAGAGGATAACATCTCTCGCTTTATTAAAAGCCACTCGGAACACATTAAGGTATAACCAACCCGCCATACTGAGAATAGGAGAGTAGTGCATCTCAAGCGGAGTGGGTTAAGTACAAAAGTACTCTCCTCTCACCAGATCACTAGCTTGTCTCAACATCCTAATTCACGGGATCTCCGATCAAATAGGATGAGTTACCACTAAGACATGACTTTCATGTGGGTCTCAAGCCCATCTCCCTTGATGCTTCATCTATCACATTCCGTGATAGTCCCTTTGTAAAGGGATCTGCCAGATTTTTAGCCGTCTGGACATAGTTCAATGCTATAACTCCGGAGTTTCTCATCTTCCTGACAGACTTCAACCGCCTCTTAACGTGCCTTGATGACTTCATGTTATCCTTTCAACTGTTCACCTTGGCAATCACCGTCTGATTGTCACAGTTCACAAGGATAGCATGCACCGGTTTTTCAACCACCGGTAAGTCCATCACAAGCTCACGCAGCCAATCGGCTTCCATAGTGGCAGTGTCTAATGCTGTGAGTTCCGCTTCCATTGTAGACCTCGTTAAGATGGTCTGCTTGCAAGACTTCCAGGAAACAGCTCCACCACCCAATGTGAATACAAATGCACTTGTGCCTTTTATCTCATCAGCATCGGATATCCAGTTTGAATCACTATAACCCTCTAGTACCCTTGGGTACCCGGTGTAGTGAATACCATAACTTGATGTCCCCTTTAGATAGCGCATCACTCTCTCAAGAGCATGCCAATGATCATCTCCCGGATTTGAAACAAACCGGCTAAGTTTGCTCACAGTAAACGAGATATCAGGTCTTGTTGCACTAGCTAAATACATCAGTGAACCAATGATTTGGAAATATCTCAATTGATCCTTTGCTATACATTGGTTCTTTCGTAATAGCACACTTGGATCATATGGCGTTGGAGCAGGTTTACAATCGCTAAAGCCAAAGCGATTCAACACCTTTTCCACATAATGGGACTGCTGAAGAGTTATCCCACCATCATTTTCTCTTAACAACTTAATGTTTAAGATGACATCCGCTACTTCCAAATCTTTCATTTCAAAATTCGCGGACAGAAAGTCCTTGACTTCCTTAATCACATTAAGGTTCGTCCCGAAGATCAATATGTCATCAACATACAAACACAGAATCACTCCTTCACCCCCACCATAGCGGTAATACACACATTTGTCAGCTTCATTCACAACAAAGTCAGCAGATGTTAAAGTTCTGTCGAACTTCTCGTGCCACTGCTTAGGTGCTTGCTTAAGGCCATACAAAGACTTCAACAACCTACACACTTTTCCTTCATGACCCTTTACTACAAATCCATCCGGCCGATCCATATAGATTTCCTCTTCCAACTCTCCATTAAGAAAGCCGTCTTCACGCCCATCGATGAACGATCAGACCGTAGGAGGCAGCCATAGATAGTAGTACTCTAATAGTGATCAATCTGGCAACAGGTGAGTAAGTGTCAAAGAAGTTCTCGCCTTCTTTCTGGGTATAACTCTTAGCTACAAGCCTTGCCTTGTACTTTTCAATTGTACCATCAGGCCTCAGCTTCTTCTTGAACACCCACTTACATCCTACAGGTTTACACCCATATGGACGATCAATAACTTCCCAAGTTCCATTGCTCAGGATGGAATCCATCTCACTCTGGACCGCTTTCTTCCAATAGTCAGCGTCCTGAGATGAATAAGCCTCCTCAATGGTTCTTGGAGTATCATCCACTAGATATACAATGAAGTCATCACCAAAAGACTTTACGGTCTTTTGTCTCTTACTCTTTCGAGTTACTTCATTGTCTTCATATATTGGATTTTCCTCAAAAGTGGGTTCAATTTGTATAGGAGTGGAAGGTTTAGGAGAGAAGATAGATTCTTAGCCAGATGAGCTAAGTGTCTCTTTCATAGGGAATATGTCCTCAAATAATGTGGCATCATTGGACTCTAAGATTGTACCTTCATACATATCAGGTACTCCAGATTTCACTATTAAGAACCTATATCCAACACTGTGAATAGCATAACCAATGAAGACACAATCAACGGTTTTTGGTCCAAGTTTACGCTTCTTTGGGACAGGCACATTAACCTTAGCCAAACAGCCCCAAGTCCGTAAATAAGTGAGATTTAATCTTTTTCTCTCCCATTCCTTGAATGGTGTGATTTCTTTATTCTTTGCAGGAACCCTGTTTAGGACATGACAAGCAGTCAATATAGCCTCACCCCACCATTTCTTGGAAAGTCCCGATGTTTCTAACATGGCGTTAACCATATCAGTTAGAGTACGGTTCTTTCTTTCGGCAATCCCGTTTGACTGGGGAGAATAGGGAGGCGTCCTCTCATGGATTATTCCAAGTTCCTCGCAGAATTTATTAAAATCACTAGAAAAATATTCTCCACCACGATCTGACCTAACCCGTTTGATTTTCCTATCAAGTTGGTCTCAGCTTCAGCTTTATAGATCTTAAAATAGTGAAAAGCCTCATCTTTAGACTTTAATAAATACACGTACCAAAATCTAGTAGAATCATCAATCAAAGTCTTCAAATATCTCTTACCACCCTTAGTCAACTCCCCGTTCATCTCGCACAAATCGGTATGAACTAGTTCTAGTGGTGACAAGTTTCTCGCCTCTGCTGCCTTGTGAGGCTTGCGAGTTTGCTTAGATTGCACACACATTTGACACTTAGAACTTTTGACTTGGGTAAATTTTGGGATTAAATCCATACCGGCCATCCGCATCATACAACCAAGATTAACATGACAAAGTCGTGAATGCCAAACATTAGTCTTATGATCACAAACATGATTAATCTCATTATTCATGTCCATCAAAGATAAGCGGAACAAGCCTCCGCTCTCATAGCCTTTTCCAATAAAATTTCCAAACTTGAAAATAACACATTTATTGGATTAAAAAAACTAGCTTAAAACCATCTCTACATAATAGAGATCCGCTGACAAGGTTCTTATTTATCGCGGGCACATGTTGTACGTTCCTCAGTCGCACGACCTTGTCTGAAGTAAACTTCAAGTCAACAGTGCCGACTCCACGTACAAATGCCTGCGACCCATTCCCCATCAACACGGAGGCAGCCCCTGCGACCTGGTAAGAAGAAAATGGGGATCTATCAGCACAAACATGTATATTGGCCCCTGTGTCAATCCACCAATCAGGTGAACGACATACTGAAAGAACAAGAGGTATCTTGTTACATACCCAGATGTTCCTGCCTCAGTATTGCCAATAACAACGTTGGCGGACTTTTTCTGCTTGTCTTTACGATCAGGGCAATCCTTAGCCCAGTGATCAGTCCCATTACAGACAAAACAGTTTCCCTTCCTTTTATTCTTCTTCTTCTTGAAGCTAGTAGTTTGATTGGCTTTGTTCTTGTTGTCAGCCTTTTCAGACTTGTTTTTATTCTTGTTGAATTGAAAGGTTTTCTTTTGTACCACATTGGCACTAGAACTTCCTTCCCACGTGTATCTTTTGCCTCGCCTTCTCCTCAACATCTAGAGACCCAATGAGACCAAAGAACGCTGAACTCTTGTCTCTTGTGTTTTAGAGTAGTGGCAAAATCCTCCAAGAAGGTGGCGCTTTGCAATAATGCACCCCGCCACAAACTTGTCGGGCAATGCACATTTAAAATTCTCAAGTTCTTTTGCGAAAGCTTGCACCTCATGAGCTTGTTCTACTACAGACTGGTCATCGACCATCTTGTAGTCATGAAACTGCTCCATGACATAGAGCTCGCTACCCGCATCAGAAACTCCAAATTTTGCCTCAAGTGCATCCCACATTTCTTTACCACTAGGCAAAATCATATACACATCAACAAGATTTTCTCCCAAAACACTAATCAAGGCGCCTCTAAACAAGTTATCCGCAGCCGCGAAGACACTCTCCTGCTCAGGAGAGAGCCCTCCTTCCGGCTGTGGCTTGCCTTGCGCAATGTGATACACATTCATGGCAGTCAACCATAAAATCATCTTGGCGCGCCAACACTTGTAATTTGCACCGTCAAATACTGTTGGCTTAAGTACGGCAGCGAAATCAGTAGTTGTGAAATTCATAGGATAAGGTTTTTGGATTGTTGGAAAAATTAGGAATTTGCTCAATATTTTAACCCACAAAATTATGTACATCATAATTAGACAATTGCCAGTTTTCAGTTGAAGACCAAGGGTACTAGATATAAAAATATCTATCTCATACGCAAAAGCTAATGAACAGGAAAACAAAGAGGCAAAAGCACGGTATAAACAAATATACCCTTGAGCCGGAGTCGCAGCCACTACAGGCGTAGGCACAGGCGCTGACGGAGGAATGACTTGCACATTCTCAGCCGCCATGACGGTTGATGTAGTCGATCACAAGTTGGTGCTGAGATGCCTTTGATGCAGTGGAGAGGTTGGTGCAGTCGAATGTCGGTGCAGTGTAGATGTACAGGTGCCTCCTCGCAATGACCCAGGCTTGAGCAGTCGCGTGAGAACGCTCCCCAAAAACCTTATCGGCCTTCTATCCCGAGCAGGATCTCGAGAAGGACGAGGTTCCGGAGGCCTTGCTCCCTCCGCTCCATGTGCGCGCAAGGAAACAGAGGCGGGAATGCAAAACGGCAGCACTACAGATGGAAGTATGGAATGTGCGGGAGAGAGAGAGCTCTTGAGGGCGAGAGCTTCACAGGGCGAGGAGCTCATGCTTTTATAGGCGCCAGGAAGAGAAGGTTCGTCGAACCTGGACGCCATCAAGCACTAGTAACGGACGTCATTACACCTGGCCATTAAGTCGTCTGTTACGTAACGGACGTCATTACACCAGCCATTAAGTCGTCGGTTACGAGGAGAGGTTGTCCGTGCTCAGAGTGAGGTCGCCCGTGCCCGGGGAGAGCTCGCCCATGCTCAGGGTGAGGTCGCCTGTGCCCGGGGAGAGCTCGCCCGGCTCGGGGAGAGCTCGCCCAGGAGAGCTCGCCCAGGCTCAGGGAGAGCTCGCCCAGCTCGGGGAGAGGTCGCCCACGCCTTTCTCTTTTCTCTCTTTTCTTAATTGGGAGAACCACAATCCAACTATTTAAGTTGAGATATTCTCCTCCCAATTTCTCGAACGGTTTAGTATTAAATGGGCCTCTTGAAATTTCTATTAAAATAATTAAATGGGCCAACCCCATAATTATTCTAACACTAGCTACCACTCGTCGTGGATCCATGCACACTGGGTGCAGCTCTAGCTCACAGCAATGTGGCAAATGTTGCACAGTCCGGCGGGTTGCATATTCATGCTAATATAATATTGCACCTTTGTTGATGCTAAAATGTGGTTTAGCCAAAACATAATTGAAGATTAGATTTCAGAGTCCTCATCAGCTAGCATTAGATTAGGGTTCACGATATGCTAACTAATTTAATCCTGCAATCGGCGTGAAAACACATAATCAGTTGTAAATAGTCGATCAGATCTATAAATGATAGAACCTGGAACGTAAAAAAAAGATCCAAAAAATGGTGATAGGTAAAGAAATTATCGGCTTAGATTTTGCCTAAAACAGCAGATTTTAGAGGGTAAATTTATTAGTAAGTTGACAAAATCAACAAGATAATAGAATATTAAAGGGTAAGCAATCTACTGTTTAATTGATAAAATCAACAAAGCAATAGAAAGAAGGGTAAACAAACTATGAACTAGAAGATTTAAACCAACCAGCAAGTAGAACAAATGATAAACAATCTATCGGTTGATCCTAAACTGACTAGACAGACAGAAAGTGAAACTTAGCAAGAAGATTGAATTGAATCGAACGGAGACAATTCTTACTTGGGGTGTACTTGATCAATCAAAAGGCGATGTGCAAGAAGTTGATTAAAATCTAGAATACCATGAGACTACTCTAAACCACACCTTGTGCAATGAAAGTAGACGATATTGAAAAATTAGATTTGTATTAGTTGATTGTCGATCCTTTACATGACATCAAAGCTAGGTATTTATACATACATACAACCAACACCTTTGTCATGAGAACATAAATAATCTATTCATATTTTATCTCTAAACTCCTTTACAAACTCTGTTCATCCCGCAATGGCACAGAACAGCCCGTACCGCTTTATTTCTTTCCAAACTATGCCGACCCAATTCCAAATTATAGTGTCAACAATCTCCATCTACTAGCAGGCACGGAAGCTAAAGTTTCTGTGCTACCAGCCTGTCTCCTCTAACAGATGATCCAACAAGAATACAATCATGCTTCTCCTTTAAATTTTGCATTATGGGCTTTGCCATCAGTTCAATAAACCGTTCTCGAGCTGTAACATAGCTGATTATCTGTATATGTTTGCGAGATAGAGCGTCTGAAAACCAAAGTCTTTGATTTATTGATCCCGGTTTTAAAAAATCTTTAAAAAACTAATAAAAGCTTTAAATAATTTAGTAACTAAATTAAACAACTTTTTCATATCCACTTGTACGAGCTTCTAAATTCATTCGTTTAAAATTTTTAGTAGATAATGAGATGCACTGTGTCTCAAGAATGAACTAAAAAGTTCAGCGTAAACGTCCTTGGAATTAAGATTGGCATTAATAACCCATACACATTTCAGTTGCAGAGTGTATGCATATATATACCATGTAGTGAATGAAGCTTTTAATCATTCAGAGCATGATAAATTCACATCAAACTTTGGCTCGCTAGACTGTTCGTTCACTGATAGGCAAAAACACGGTACCATGGCAATTGAAAGTTTCACGCTGACGCAAAATCTAGCAGTTAGATTGACTATTTGTTCACTGATTTGGCCGGCCAATCAGTAACTAACAACACGGTACCGTCACCGTTCAAAGTTCCATGCAAGACGCCACTCGCCAGCACAAGAAAAAAAAAAGAAAAAAAAAAGGAGATGATCTCAACGCCAAAACAGCAGCACCAAGAACGAAGCCGAAGCAGGGTAGCGCGGCCTCCAGCCCACCTCCTTGAATCCTGATCCAACTGATACTACACCGAGCCACACAGTCCAAACCCAGTGGACCTCATAATTAGCTGCTTACTCCCAGTGTCACACATGCAAAATGGATAGATCAAAAGCAAAAGAAAATGCAATTAAAACCAAAAAACACAAGAAGAAAAAAAACCCAAATCCAAAAGGATCACAGGAGTAATGGGAGCAGCATCAGTGTGGCTTTGCGGCCCCTTTATATTCCCCCAACCTCCCAACTCCTCCCTCCCACCACCACCAGTCCACCACCACCCCGTCTCCTCTTCCCTCCCTTCCCAAACGCCAAGCGCAGCGTGAGCATTTGCCCAGCTCGAGGGAGGGGTTCTTCAGATCGGAATCTGCCTGATCCTGCTATTGCCCCGTGGATTCTGCCCAATCCGCCGTGTTCTTGCGGGAATTGTTGCTGCGCGCGCGCAATGGCGTCCACGTCGAGCTCGACGGCGGTCGACGAGACGGAGAGGGAGCGGAAGCGGAAGCGCGGCGCCGGGGGGGACTCCCCGGCGGCGGCGGGTGCCGATGCGCAGCCGTCCAAGTGGCGGACGCGGCGGGAGCATGAGATCTACTCGTCGAAGCTCCTCGAGGCGCTCCGCCTAGTTCGCTCAGGGACGCCAGCCGCGTCGGCGGCGGCCCCGCCCCGCAGCCGCGCCGTGCGGGAGGCGGCCGACCGCGCACTCGCTGTTTCGGCGCGCGGGCGCACGCGCTGGAGTCGCGCCATCCTGGCCTCCCGCCGCCGCCGTCTCCAGGCCGCCCACCGCGCGCGCCTCCGCGCTCCCCCGTCCCCACCATCGCGCCACCCGCCCGCCTCCTCCTCCTCCTCGCCACCGGGGAAGGGACAGAAGACGCCGCCTCTGGCGAGGAAGGCGAAGGTGCTCGGGCGGTTGGTGCCCGGGTGCCGCAAGCTCCCATTCCCAGCGCTCCTTGCCGAGGCCTCCGACTACATCGCGGCGCTAGAGATGCAGGTCCGCGCCATGACTGCGCTAGCCGAGGTCCTCTCCACCGTCTCCTCGTCAGCCTCAGCCTCCTCCCCTGGCAGCTCCTCCTCGCCGGCGTGACCCAAGCTTCATGATTCGTGTATTCGTTGTAAATCTCCCCCTTTATTCCCTTTAATTTTTGGGATTAGTTAACCCCGAGCTCTGTCTCCTCCGGTCCTCTCTTGTTTGTCCTCTTTTCTTAATCTGGGTGAGCGGTTAGTGTGGTGATGACGATGATGATGGCATTCTGGTGATTAACCCGTGCTGTAATGTAGTAGGCCACAGTCGTTCTCTTCTCTTTTCTCCTCAGGATTCTTTTGTTCTACTCCTACCTCGGATCGGCATCGCTTCTGCCTTCCCTGATAAATGAATGCATCTTGAAATGTTCAGATCACTTCGAGCACTGTGTGTTCCTCATGCATGTTGTTTTTGCCTTTTGTGGATGAAAAGAACAGCTTAACATCTTGATTAACCTCGCCCGCTGTAGTCTTTTAGCTTGCTGCTGCTGTATCATCTCCGCGCGCATCAAGAACTAGCATTAGCCTGAAACGATGAGATGAGCTCTCCGTTCCATCTCGGTTTACGGCTCCGGAGATTCTTTACCGATGTGTTCTGGATCCCAAGCTTAACGCTCGAGGTTTACACGATCCTAATCCTGTTTGCTACTAAGAAATTTTCATCGGGTTCGAGCTCCTGCAAGGCTAGGGAGTAGAGACTACAGAGTACAGAGTACTCATCTCATTGTTTATTTCGAGCTGGGCGGCGGTAACATGAAACGGGAAATGTTGCGATGCGGGGGGATTAAATGGCACGTGGCCGATCTGAGCGGCACGCCGGGTTAAAACCCGTGGGCCCGCAGCGCAGACACGAACCGGTGGGCCCGACCGGCCTCGCATGCGGTAAAAAAAACTGCGGGGTTCCGAGTTCCGACAGAAGTGGCCGCGGTTTATTTTCACTTGCGTCGTATTCACGGGCCTACCCCGTTACGGGTACGTGGAAAAGTACGATCCTGCCCCTGTGCTACACGACAGAATCGGGCGCCCGCCGGTGCAGTGCATCGCGGCCTATCGGCGTGAGAGGCCGGGCCGGGAGCGATGGGTCCGCGCTGCCAGGGCGCAGTGGCCCGCTTATCAGCGAGGGCGCCATTGGCCTGCCCCTCTTCCCTGTGCGGCTGTGCGCCGGGGCGACCGGGCGAGGTGTCCACGTGGTCCGTACGGGTGGCAGGGATGGACGGTGGCGATGTGGCGCGGGCATGATTGGCCCGTCGCCATCCGGCCCACCCGAGTTCAGGTAGGGGCGTGCCGCTGCCACTGCTAGGCTGTGCGCCTGTTCGTGCCCAGAGCTACGGGCCAAACCGTATCCGTATGTATCATGTCTCGCACCGTATTGTCTACCTGTACCTGCATCAGGGTTTTGGTAGCTCGTGTCCCCTTTCAAACACTTTTTTTTTTAGCAAAATAGGCAACAAGACACTCTAAAATTGATGACTTTACTATGCATTATTATAAATTCTTTTATTTACTACATGATACTCTAAATTTGCTCTTCTTTGTGGGAAGACATTATCCAATAGAATATTACTATTTATCTTTATATAGGAAAGGAACGAGGGTAAAAGATCTATTTTGTCATTACGGTTGAGCAAAGTGACATGAGCATGAAAAAACAAAAAAATCTATATAAAAAAGAAAATCACTCTTCCTATTTAATCATTAAATAACATGCACATGCACATGCACATTTCATAAATGCCAAATTTTATACATGACATAGGTTCAAATGAACCAGACTCAAATTAACCTTACATTGCTTATTGGTAATTGGGAAGGTTTAATTTGAATTTGGTTTATTGAACCAATGTTATGTGTGAAATTTGATATTTTATGAAATTTGTTGACGCATGTTTATGTTGCTTGATGGCCAATTGGAATAGTTGTTTTTTTTTTCCCTCAGTTTTCTATATTTTCACTATCATTTCTTAAGCACATAGGAATATCACTTTGCTCAGCTTGCCCTTGATTCTTACCACAAGAGGATGGAAGGAAGCAATTATCAAGTGCTTGTTGTTCACCAGAAATGGTGATTGTCTTTCTTCAGCAAACATGAATGTTAATTTAATAATTTTAATAGTGATATCTGAACGGTTTTTATTGACATACTTTTGATGCGAAACAATGAATCTTTGTGTGACCGAAAACAGCCATACACATCTATAATGGAGAGATTGGAATATATTTCTATTATCAAACTTGGGAAAGTTCTGCATGCAAATATGTATCTCTGAGATTGTTAAATATGTGGCTTGTTCCTTTCGATTGGAGAAAATCAAGTAAAGTGACATATCAAGTCTTATCTTTCGTTGAGTCTTAACGTCTTAACATCCAATCAAAGTATCGGATCTATAAAGCGGTTCAGATATGAAGAGGTGGAAACCGCATTAATTACCTCATTTCTCACATAAATGCTTTCACACAACCTTCCTTACCTTTTTAAGTGAGAAAAGGACTTCCACCTCTTCATATCTGAACCGTTTCTTATAGATCTGATGGCTTGGATTGAATGTTAACATGTTAGCACACAATGAGTATTAGCACTAGATATGATGCCATCAAGTAATTATAGCATGCGAAAATATTGTTGGCGCCCTGACCGTAGGCTTAGCCCAAAACATCTCGTCTTGCAGTTGGGTTGGTCGTTAGCGGCATGACTGTATCCTCAAAGCCTGTCTTCTTGGTCTCATATGCGGTGTCCCTGTAAAAAGATTGCGCAGCTTAATTGGTATCATCAATTGTGGAACAGCGCTTTTACGTACGATATGCTCCTAGGATATTAACCAGCATTGCTACTAGCCAGCTTCTCATCAAATGCATGATCTGCAAGGGCCGTACCCGTACGTACGTAACTCCCTCTAAAATTTGGTTTCTCCGAACCGAAAACGACCCAGGTTTATCAAATACGAATGGAGAACAGTGCGAGCATTCCATCGTAAGATCAAGATCCAGGACACATTCATCCGAAAAAGCCGTGAACTCTTTACATTGAAGCCGAGTCCTAATCCGGGATTAAACCCGCCGTCATGCAGATTAGCTCGCCGTAGCTTTGTAAATTGTAATTAACGGCAAACGTGAACTAACCTGCCAAACTGGGTCCCTCCATTTCCCTTCCTTTTCTTGTCACGGTTGGTCCCGCACCCGAGTCCGCGACGCCACGAGCCATGTGGGATGCCCATAAACGTAGGCCCCCACCCTGTTCCACGCTCCCGGCCTCCGGCTCCGTCCGTCGCTCGCTTTTCCATCGGGTCGGCGCGGTGCGGTGCTATGCCACCACGGCACCACGCCCCGCCGCTTTGCTTTGTTTCGACCCCCCTCTCCCTCTGCGAGTGGGCCCTTGCGTTCTTTCTCCCTGCGTTTCCTTTCTCCTCGTTCCGCGAAGGGAACCCGAGAGACGGAACCCAGTCCACGACGCAGCCCACCACGTGGGTGGATAATATCCGGGCCCACCCACTGGCCAACTAGAAAATGTCCAATGCTTTGGCGCCTTTCGCGGATGACGTGGCCAGTCCGCTCGCCTGGGGATGAGCTAGCCCTTCTCCTCGTCCTCGTTGCTAGGATCTCGGCGCTCCGAGACGCACGCCCATGGCAGAGAGGCGCAGACACGCCAGGAGACGCGGATCTCACCGGCGCCTCGTCCTATACGTTTGGCGTTGGCGACTTGGCGTCGGCCTTTACCGGGGGCAAGCTGGTTCAGGTTGGAATTAATGGAAAATTATGGTGCTCGCTTTCTCCCCCCTGTGGCGTTTTTGTCCTGCGCTGGATCCAAATTCAATCGCGTCTCAGGCTCTCACAGGTCGATCAGTCGCAGCGAGTCACGCATGCGATCTCCGTTCGGATCGCATGTCCCGCGCATCAACTGCAAGGGGGGTACGTAACATGCAGCCGCAGCAGGTGCTCCTCGTCCTCGATCACATGCCATATGCGACGCAATCCCCACGCGACATGCCAGCAGATGCGCCTGTCACGTCGTCTGTCCGTCGATCGATCGATCGCGCGTATCATCATCATCAATCGTCGGCGACGTCGAAACGGGATTCCGTCCCGGGCTGAGCTGTTGGCATGTTGCATGCCGGCGAGGTGGCGACGTGCGCGGCTTGCCCGTGAAATCGAGCGCGAACGCTACAATTATGCGGTGTTCTCCGGCGAGAACGACCGCACCCGTGGAAACGGCGCCGTGCGTGCGTACGTACGTGCAGTCGTGCATGCGTCTGATTCGTTCTCCATTTCCGCGTTTTGATGTATATATCGCCCCGTGAGTCGGCGACAGTGGAGAGGGCGAGCGATGTGACGTGGAGCGAAGAGCCTCATGATGGTGTTCGCCGTTCGCGTGTGATCGCTGATCGGTGGTGGGGTGGGAGCTGGCCCTGAGGGTCGAGCGCCTCGTCGAACAGACGTCGATTTCTCCACACGTACTGCGTGCGTGCGCGCGGGGTAGCACCGCCAGCGCCGAAACCGACGTCCATTCATGGGTTTGTGGTACCGTTGGACCGCATGTTGAACGGTTCGATAGACACGTAGCCAAGCTTTATACTGTTACTTGTACAACATATATATCAGCTGCCTATAAATCATATTATGTGTGTGCAGCACCTACGGTTGTAATTAAACTTAGGTGCTTGTTTCTGTTTAGAACGGTCGCTTGTTTCTTTTATGCCTGATGTTTTGTTTTCTTGTTATTGGTCAAGGGTGGCGTTTTTATCGTTGTATCTGATATATCTCCTCTTTTTCATTCTATAAAGCGTATTTTGATGTAAAAAATCAAGCGTTATCAATTTTGATCAACAAATAGTTAAATTATATGCATATTTAGTGAATGAAAGTTATATCAACATGTTTGCATTTCAAATTGCTCTGAATATAATGCAATATTTCAAGTTCCCCCTCCGCCACCACCTTCAAAGCGCCGCCGCCTAGCCTCGCTGGCCGGTCGCCTCCTTCGCTGCCGATCACCAACAACGCCTCCATCAAGCTTGCCGCCCCCAGAAGCACCTTTGCCGGCTACCACCCCGCCGTCTCCGGCCACCCTCGCCGCGGCCGGTGAGCTCCTCCCCGTCCCTCCCCTCCATTTCCCTCTCTCTCTCACTGCCATGCGGGGCCCCCCTGCCAGTCTGCATTGCGCATGCGCTGCACAGCTCTGCCTCCCTAATGGGCCGGCCTAGGCCTTGCTTAGTTTGGCCCATTTCAATTTTCCCTTTATTTTCTGAATTCTAGATAAAGCTTTCCATTTTATATAAAATATCAAATACACTCCAAAAATTTTGCTAAAATTTAAAAAAATCTAGAAATCAGTCTAGTATTTTATAAAATATAAAATTCCCCATCTACAGTTTAAAAATTTCAAAAATAAAATGTTTTCCATCTCTTTCTATAGGAAAATACTCTTAAAATTTATTTCCATTTTCCAAAAATCCCAAAAATTCCAAATAAAAATACTTTATCATAATATTTTATTTAAAAAATATTTTCATGATTTTCATCTTATAACTTCAACAATTTCCATCTCGGAACTCCGATAACATTGCTGTCGTCGACTCCGATCTCTGGAAATTTGTTGATCCACACTAGATATTTTTCCATGTACACATGCATAAATTCTTGCTATCCAGAGATCTACCAAAGTTATGTCAAAATCAACCCTCCACTTTATTCTATCCAAAATAATGCCAACAATCCCCATCACCATTTCCTCTTATAAGAAATTTTCCCGAAAATATCCAAATCATACAAACCATCACCATCCTAGTCAACCCTAACCTTTTTCTAAAAATACCTTTTTAAAAATGATTTCATGCATACATGCTCCATGCATTTTTTCTTTTTCTTTTTATTAAATTCCCTCCCCGTTTCCCTTCTCCAACGTGTTTTTCCAGTTAATTAATTTCTGTCCAATTTATTTGAAAGTATTTATGATTGCATGTAGCCATAATCCCATTTAGATTATAGCTTCCCTATTAAGTCATAGGAAAACTCTAGGAAATATAATCTAACCATAATAATGGCAATGTCTCATATAAGCATATAGGATCATGTTTGTTGCATATTAATCTAACTTTTGGTTGAGTTGTAAAGAGGTTGAGTTGTTGAGGTTTTGGTCGTGTTAAGGTTGGTGTGTTGTTGGTGTTGTTAGAAGTTTAGCGTGAATAAACAATGGGAATGTGAGACGCATGGTGGGTCGCTCTAGTCGCGGACTAGGGGACACTTGTTTAGGGGCCGATAGTTGGTTTGTTCATTGCTCATAACTAAATTATGTCATGATAGAAAAGATACAAATTTCCGCCCAAACCGTATTACTGGTCATTTTACGGGTAAAGCTGGGCAGATTCTGCAGAGTCGTTAAAAATAAATCATCGATGGACCATACTTCTAGGGCATGAGGTTGTATCATAGGGGTGATGTCTATTCTAAATATTGACATAAATCAGGTTAGAGGTGTGGTTGTAAGGTTGTTATTGGTCTGGTCTAAAGTCAGTTTTGAAAGTCTGGTTATTATCAAAAATCTCATTTAAAAATGTTTTAGAAAAGAATTGGAAAATTATAGGATTTTTCTAAAAACTATTTTAAAAATATGCATTAAGTCTATTATTAAATCTCCCTGTCAATTTCTGTTAAAACCTTGCATGTAGTTAATCGGCATGCATATGGAAACCTGTTAGGATGTAAGTGCTTACCCTTTGTTTTGCGGGCTACCCTTCTTTTGTGTAGGTCCTTTCTTTTTAGTGGAAGACTTTTCATTTGAAGATTTGAAAGAGTTTGGAATAGATTTTTAGTTTATCCTACACTCAAGCCATGCCTGTTAGAAGTGTAAATTTTGGAGGTGTAACAAAAATTGTAAGCCATTTTGTAAAATAACTCAAGTTATGTAATAAAGTTTGGCTTTTGTACTATTTTAAAATGCAACTGAAATCCTGGACAGTTGTATTTTCGGGATCTCCCGGGGTCCCCACATCGAATTGGGTGGCCTGTAGGTAAATCTCCCCTAGAAAACAATAGTAAGAGCTGCAGACGATGCATGGTTCACAAATAGAATAAAAATAATTAAACCAGAGCTAACGGAGCCACTACTTTGCTCTAAAACACCACGTGGATCGCCGAAAATCTCGACGGCCAAAGCCGTCGAGACAAGTACAGAAACCGTCGAGACAGATATTTTTCGACAGCCGGCCGTCGAGATTTGGCCTTCGAGACAGAGTGGTCAAGACAGACGACCTATCTCGATGGCTCGGCCGTCGATATTCCAAGTCTCGACGGCTAAAGACCAGCCGTCATGAGCTACTCCAAAACCAGGCACGACCCTAATCTTCGCTATTCTCGACGGCTACGAGCCATCGAGACAAAACCTTGGCAGGCCGTGAACCGCGCTGGCCCAGCCCATTTACATATTAACGATGGCTTCAAGCCGTCGAGAGTGAGTAGTCGGCCTCTAGATGGACCCGGGTGCGGCCAGCGCTGGCAGGTGGGGCCATGGACAGCTATCTCGACGGCCATGGTGTAGCCGTCGAGAATAATTGTTTTCAGCAAAAAAATTGTTTAAAAATAATGAAAAACACCGCAATTTTGCAACTGCTGCTGCAACCTGCAAACCCAAAACACCCGCACATTCAAATACCCCACAATTTCACAGATACAAATATATATCCAGCGAAACCAATATAGCACATTAACACAATTTCTCCAACAATATTAACATCACAAGTACATTCATCACAAGCACAATATACATCAGAAGCACAATATTCATCACAATCTCAATTACTGTTGCGGTGGCGGGGTGCCAAAGAGCTGCTCCGCGAGGTTGGCGGCCATGTTCCCAGAGGCGTCCTCGCCCTGCTGCGCGTCGTCCTGACGATGTGGCACGAAGGACGGAGGCGTAGACATGGCAGAACCCGAACCCTGCGAGAATTTTCAATTAGTTTGTTGACATATATATACTATGCGACAGTGTATCGATTTGGCACAGATGACTTACCGCTGGGTCACGGAACCAGGGATGCTCGACGTTCGGGTAGATGGACGTGGGGACGTATGTCGGCTGGGTCCCGTAAGTGCCCGGTGGTGGTGCCGTATATCCAGCGTAGCCACCCGTGTAGGGGCCCGCTGTACCCACCTGGCTCGAGGAGCTGCCTGCGAGGCCCGCGTGACCGCTTGGCCCGGCCTGCATATAGATTTTAGTTCATTAGTATAATTGACAAGATATTTATCTATTAAAATGAAATGAAGTTGTGCGAATGCGTTACCCCTGCGACGAAAGCCTCAAGCTGTCGCAGCCTCCTATCGTAGTCCTCCTGCGCCGTCCTCAAGCTCTCCTGCATGGCCCTTAACATCTCTCTATCATGGGCACGCTCCTCCTCATGCCTCTTTTGTTGCTGCTCCCTCTCTCTCTGCAGGCGCTGCTCGAACTGGCGACGGGTCTCACCCCCGCTTTGGCTAGCCCAAACCTCGGGCATGTACTCTGAAGACCTGCAAAATATGTAAAAGAGCGATCAGTTTTGATGCAATCACAATGTACAAGTGTTCGAACGTGATCTCACCGTAGATGGTCGCCGCCGAGAGCCAGCCGCCCATGAGCCTTACCCCCCATGTGCTTATGGATCACATAGGAGTCGAGGGGAGCCGTCTCTGGATTGCTCTCCTCCCCGTGCTCCTCTCTGTAAGCGTCCTTGTAACGCTCCTACATACCGTTATCGTATTTAAAATTATAAATAAGAATGAATATAAGGAAGTGGTTTTGAGTAATATTGTCGGCACTTACCAAATGGAGATAAGCATGTGGATCCAAGGTGGGTTCTCCACCATGCGGGGTTCTTTTCGTGTGGGCCTGCTTCTACACGTCCATCGGACTCGGTCTAACCTCCGCCTTCGCCAACTAAATTGCAATATGATCAAAAGGCGTGTTAGTGGTAAAATTTGCAGTGAATAATAATGAAAAAATGACATTACCAGTTTCTTCCCCAGCTGTGCAATGGACCACCTCCTGGTGTTAGACTTGTAGTCCTTAACACCCCTATTCTTCTTGGCCTTCTCAGATTTCTCCTTCCACTCGGGGCTGTCCCATTTCCTCCCAATAGCCTCCCAATAGCCTCCCAAGCGTCCTCCTGACACCACTCCGGCCGCACCTGGTTGTACTGGTCGGCCGACAAATACAACTGGTGAGCCGCCTGGGATGTCAAGTTTTGATGCTCTTGTCTTCTGCAAAAAGGCAATAAAATAATAAACATATGTAACTTGAAATTATTGTTTCTAATGGTTATTGACCTATGGTACTCCTGTACGGCCGTGACCCGTGCATTGGACATCATGTCCTGAACCCTCTGCTTCGCCATCTTGTCGATGACATGAGCAAAGTCTGATTGCTGAAGACCCTCTTGTGGAACGAACCTGAGCTGCATGCGGAAAGTGATTTTGTAACAAACATAGTTAGTGGTAAGAAAAAATAAATGCGAAAGTGATTTTGTAACTTACCCATAACTCGCGGATGACCTGATCCGCGGCATTGTTGGGGCTAGCCTGTAGTCGTCCCAGCTGTACGCAGGCCTCGTCGCCCCATCCACGGTGATCATCCCAGGGTAGTACTGCCTCGTCAGAGTGCCAAGGGCAGTACCAGGCTGGTGTCTCTCGTTGATATCTACCGTGGACATGTTGCTGCACATTTGTAACAAATTTTGGACAAATTTGATTAATTTAAATCGATAAAGTAAAAAAATAGTTAGAGCATTCAAAGATACGTACCTGTCACCATCAATCTGGATCGGTGGTCGTCCAGCCTGTTGAGGTGGTGCGGCCCTCACCTTGTTTGGACCCCTTTTCCTCCTGCTGGACTGAGAGGACGAGCCTCCCTGTCTATCTCCTGGCCACACTCACCAGCCCCGCTCCCCTGAGTGAGAGCTATCTCCTGGCCGGCCTCAGGGGCCACCTCCTCCTCCTCGGCACCCCGTGGTGGGTTTACAAGCCGACCGTGTGTGCTCCATCCTGAGAACATGCCGTATGTGGGGAAATCAGGAATGGAGTACATGTACGCAGCCTTCATAACGAAAGATCTGTTTGTTTTTCTATCATATGTTGCGGCACCTTCTTCCCATAACTCTTTCAACTCGTTAACCAATGGACTCATAAACAGATCTAGATTCTTTCCTGAATTTTTCGGTCTAGGCACGATTAACGAAAGAAACATGAACTCCTCTTTCATTAAAAGAGACGGTGGGAGATTGAGAGGAATACTAAAAACGGGCCAACATGAATACGAGACAGCCATCATATTAAAAGTTGTGAACCCATCGGTGGCCAGTGCGAGGCGTACGTTTCTTGGATCAGCAGCGAACTCCGGATACACCTTATCAAAGTGTTGCCATGCTTCTCCATCTGCCGGATGAACCATCACGCCAGTTTTTGCACGTTTATCCTCCTTATGCCACCTCATCTGTTGTGCGGTCTCCTCCGTCATGAAACAACGTTGGAGTCGTTTCTTTAACGGAAAGTACCGCAATACTTTCCTCGCCACCTTCGTTTGTTTCTTTTCTCCATTACCGTCGACAGTCTCGACAAATCTGGACTCCCCACAATAATCACAAACATTCTTGACAGCATCACCCTCATAGTACAACATGCAATGGTTAGGACAATAATCTATCTTCTCGTACGGCATTTTCAGACCAGCAAGTAATTTTCTACACTTGTACCAGCTGGAGGGCATCTTATGTCCTTTTGGAAGGGCATCGCCTAAGCATCCAACAACTCATCAAAACAATTGATAGAGAAGTTATATTTGCATTTCATAGCCATCATCCGTGTAACCATAGACAATAGGGTTACGGATGTTCGATCATGCAACGGCTGCTTAGAGGATTCCAGAAGGGTTAAGAATTCGGTCATCGAGGTTGTTGCCTACTCATCATCAAAATCATGGCCGAAGTCATCCATCATGTCTTGCATCCAGTCAATTTCATCGAATCCTTCGTCCGAAGCAGGAGGCGCGGCAAGAGCACTCTCACCGTGATAAACCCAACGATGGTAGCCTACCTTGAACCCATTCTTGCACAAATGCATACCCATGTCATGTCACGTTCTCTTTCTACAATTCCCACACTTTTTACATGGGCAATGTACATACGCGGTGTCAGGGTTAGGGGTCGCCTGGAAAGCACTATCCACGAATGCATTAGCCTTCTCATACCATTCATCTGAGTGTTGTCCGTTCGCTCTCCATCTGTCGTACATCCACCTCCGGTCTTCTTCCATCGCTCTTAACATAATATGCTACATGTTAGGGTTTCCCAAAAGGCATAGGAAGGCTTCTAAGCCCACCCGCGAATAACCGCTTGGGCATGTCTTGTTGTGATGCCGAAAGGCAACGAGATAAAATTTCGGCAGCATAACCCTACAGTTCTCCTAGTGCAACGATGGCTAAAGAGCCGAAATTCAACTCAATAGCACTTATGTTATGCACAGGAGAACTACAGGGTCATACTGTCGAAATTTTGTCTCGAACCCACCGGCATCACAACGAAACAAGCTCAAACGGCCATTCGCAGGCTGTCCACTGAGACGCCACAAACGGGTTGTCCACTGGACAATTCGGGAACATTTTGCATAACCCGTAATGGAAACGAACGAATCACCGTTCTAATTTCCTTACGCGTTGTGTTGTTCCCGAACGGGTGACGTACGGCTAGGTGACATTCGTTTCTAACATAACATACACCAACAATTAAAATAACTTAACATTATTAATACTCTAACATTAATTACAATCAACATTATAATCAAAATATAATTAAAACATTATTATATTATATTACTAACATTAACATAAAGCCTAACTTACCTATTACTAATTTTTCTTTTTTTAATTATTACTAATTTTCATAATTAATTAATTAATACTGCTAATGGCATATCTAATTACATTTTCGACGGTGTTGGACCGTCGAGACTAAGGTACAGAAATTTTAAAAAAAATGGCGCGAAAACGTTTCACGTACCTGCGTACTGTTGGACGAAGACGGCGGGAGATCGAGGGCATGGCGGACCGGCTAGGGCGGCTAGACGGCGGCGCGGCTAGGGCACGTGAAGCCCTACCGGGAGAGGCGTGGCGATGGGAGCGAGGGCGGCGCGGCGGTGGGCGACGACGGCTTGGGGCGTAGTGGCGGCAAATGGCGTGTGGCGCGGGTGGCGAAGCGGCGCGGCGCAACGGCGGCCGAGGCGCGCGAGCGGCGGGGTGGCGGCGTCGGACGGAAGTCGGTAGACTAGGACTTAGGCACGAAATACCTAAGTCCCAGAAAACATCAGGACTATTAAAGACTAGTCTCGACGGCCTAGAGCCGTCGAGAATGCTAAGACCGGACGACGCGTCACACGTGTCACGGACTGAGTGGGTAAGATCTATCTCGACGGCCATTAGCCGTCGAGATAGATGATCATGACCGTTTGCTGCAACACATCAAACCATTCTCGACGGCTTACCGCCGTCGATAAAGAGTGTCCTGGCACTCTAGCAGAGCCACGTGGCACGCTCAGGTTAGTTGTGCGCTTATCTCGACGGCCAGCTGCCGTCGTTATAAGGGCACGTGACCTTTGGGTCCTGTGTTGCCGTTATCTCGACGGCCCTAGGCCGTCGAGAATGACTCGTAGTTACACAGCCCAAGCATCATCTCATGTCTCGACGGCCACGTCATTGCGGCCGTTGAGAATAATCTATCTCTACGGTCTGCGTTGACTACCGTCGAGACAGTGCGTTTTTTTCGACCGTTTTTGCCTTGGCCGTCGATATAGAGTATATTCTCGATGGCTTGCAAAACTTACCCCCTCCGATGGTCAACTGTGCTTATTTAATTTTTAAAAAAACATAGAAATTTTTTAAAAAATTTCATCCTGCATAGTCTTGCTAACCACATGAATATACACCTCCAAAAAAATTTATGCGATGAAATTATATCCGGAATGACAGTTATATGTGTAGGTGGCTATATCGTTTAGTGATTTATCGAACGTTGTATAGTGTTGTATGAAATACATCTAACAAGTGCCCAATTTTTTTTGATAAATCACCATTGGAGCGAAAGACCTTTATATAAATATCATTGCACTATAATGTTAGTAATTACATCATTTTTAAAATTTGATATGAAATTTAATAATATTAAACACACACACACATATATATATATATATATATATATATATATATATATATATATATATATATATATATATATATATATATATATATATATGTATGTATGTATGTATGTATGTTGTACAACACATAACATGCAACCATGAAATATGTATATATTTTGAAAAAAAAACTTTATTTACTCTTTAAGTTTTTTTATGGACAACTAAAATTTTTGGACCTATTTTTACAAATTTCAGACATTTTGGAAAATTAACAAAGGGAGTAAAGATGTCTGCAAATTATTAAAGAAAAGTTTAAATAATGGAAACATCAAATGGGCCAGCCTAGCAAGTATGGGGTCGTCTTGAGGAGTCCCTCTATCTCGATGGCCATAGTTTGGCCGTCGAGATAATATCTAGTATCAATATGCTACATGGGTCGGCCCATAACTATTCTCGACGGCTTAGGCATAGCCGTCGATATAGATGTTTTCCTGCCACCGCGAAACCCAGAGAAAGGTACGAGCGGGAGCTTGGGCAACCTTATCTCGACGGCTGATGGCCGACCGTTGCTTTTATTTGGCCGTCGAGATTAAATTTGGCTGTCGAGATTTTGCGCGATTCCTGTAGTGAAATATTAAAAAACCTGTGTCACTTAAAAAAAGATATAAAGATGGGCTCCGTATAAATGTGCGAGACATCATGTTTGTTGTAGTCTACATTAACTACAATGAAAAAACATATAGATTATGAATAAAAAGTAAATAAGAATTTACTTTGGATTAAAATAAATAGTTCATCTCAACTACAATCAGTATACTTTTAAAAATAGTAGTAAAAAGTAGTTCATATGAAATATAAGACTAGGAAAGAGTTTATATAAGCAATAGAAAAAATAAATATTGTAACAAAACAACAACGACAACGGTGATGGCAACAACAACAAAAACAATAGTAGTAGTATCAGCAGCAGCAGTAGTAGAGCAACAACAACAATAATAAATTCACATATCAACTACAAGACAAGAAAAACTTCGTGTCGGTTAGAACACTAGAAAAAGAATTTGTATGAAATAAATTAAAAAAGAAAAAGATGATATTAAAATTGATAATCATAAAAAGGAGTCTGTATCTAGAAAAAAATTATTTTTTTAACCTTTTTTAAATAAATAATATAAAATTAAACCTCCGAAAAAACTATTTGCAGATCTGCCCCCTTTGGCCGCGCCAACTTGGACGGCGCGTCTAATAGCCTCTGCCGCGCCAGGTCATATGGCGCGGCAAAGCATG
Organism: Raddia guianensis; assembly: GCA_036346415.1. Classification (NCBI taxonomy): domain Eukaryota; kingdom Viridiplantae; phylum Streptophyta; class Magnoliopsida; order Poales; family Poaceae; genus Raddia; species Raddia guianensis. Next base: position 17,930,303 of record CM070536.1, read on the forward strand.
CCACGTAGGCACCCTCGGCGGGCCAGCCGCTGGCGTGGAAGCTGTGGGGCCCACCCTTGCCGCGCCACATGCTCTGGCGCGTCAAGGCTGCCTCCGTGGACACGCTGCGCGCGGTCCAGATCTAACAGTGGGCTGCTCTTGCCACGCCACCCCGCTTGGCGCGTCAAGGTCAGAATAACCCGAGCCCCTGGACTCCTCCTCCCTCAGCTCTTATTCATTTTCTCATTTCCCCTCTGTTTCCTCACTTCCCTAACCACTTTTATCCGCCTCCCATTGTCTAGATCGGACCGGATTTGTTTGGGTAAAGGTTTCACTTCATCATGGCAGGTAAATCCCTCTCCATTTGTGTGTTTTGGATGTAAGTTTTTGTACGATTCAAATGATTTAGATTGGGGTTAGGGTTAGGGTTAAGGTTACACGTAGTATGAAGATATGTTGATTGCGTAGTGGATTTGTCTCCATTAATGATGAATGATTTGTGGTAATGTTATTCCGTATGATGTACGTGTATTATGTATTATAGTTAGAAAGTATGGCGAATGATATATTGATTTTTTGTACGTGTATTATGTATTATTGCTTTGATAGAATAATTTATTTTTCATTTGTATTGCACTATATTGCAGGAAATGTTCCCTTCGAGGCGAAGCCATTTCTCAAGTATGGGGATTACCCTAGGGGTAAGGATGGTCCAGTTCGGTCCTCTCTGTTTCCGGTTCCAATTTGCGAGCACAGCATTCCTGCGGAGGTTCAACAGTCGAGAGACCCTGATACTGCCGGTAGAGCCTTCTACACTTGTGCTGTGAAGGTCAATTACTGTATGCCGTATTCTAGCCGGCCGTGTTGGTTTTTTGAGTGGATCGATGGGCCTGAAATGTATCACCCGAGGATCCGATTCAAAAGACCGGATTCAAAAGAGGTCAAACACTTATAATATATATTGATTCTAAAGACCTTGTTTTATATTTCGCATAGCCCACAAAAAAATATACCATGTTTAAAGTGTCATAGCTAAACATTTATCTATATCTAAATTTGGAGACGAAAACAATACATGCAACTAGTTATACACGTAAATAATACGGACAGAACGTCCATAACGTATGCCACGACGCTTAGAACAAGTTAAACATCCAAAAATCGAGTCTAAATCGATATTTTTGCTCAAACCCTAGTCTCTAAACAAGTCCCAAATGCGAACGATCGAGTGAGAAAACGGGGGCGTGGAGGGAGGCATTACCTTGCTAGGAGGATGAGGATCACTTTCCCCTACTTGGATCCGAGGGGGACGGGCAAGATGCGGCGGGCGGCGGAGTCGGTTAATCGAGAACAAACGGCCCGGCGATTGCGCGGCCGCCCCAGTCATGATGTATTTTGACCTTGCCGCGCCACGTGGCGCGGCAAGGCGACCCATCGTCAACAAGAAGAGCACTGCGGCGTCCACGAGAGACCTGCGCGCGCTGTAATATGTGGCGCGGCAAGGGTGGACCCCGCAGCTTCCACGCCAGCGGCTGGTCGGCCGCGGGTGCCTACGTGGCATGCTTTGCCGCTCCATTTGACCCGGCGCGGCAGAGGCTATTAGCCGCGCCGTCCAAATTGGCGCGGCCAAATGGGTCAGATCTGCAAATAGTTTATTCGGAGGGTTAATTCTATATTATTTATTTAAAAAAGGTTAATTTTTTTTTCCTGTATCTATCTATCTATTTATCCATCCATCCATCTACCAACTTCTAATATATATAAAAACAGGGTCTAACTGAACCACCACATTAATCCTAAAACACTAGAATTCCCACATTAATTGTAAAGTAAAAAAATTCTCATGTTATTAGGAGGGAAAATATACACCATTAATTATAGTGAAATATGGAACTAGATTATAGCATTGTAAATATAATGAGGTTGGATATTTTTTAACATAGCCAATACGGTACGATTAAACAGGTAGAGAATAACTATATTATTCTTGATTGTGTCAATCAAGGATAACATGATATTTAGTGAAGTTTATTAGGGGACAAATACGATGTGATATTTTTAACTTAGGAACGATCCAATCTTAAATTTTTAATACTAACTTAAATGGTGAAAATTTATTTGATGATAAAAATTATTTAAAACTAATAGCCGACTTACCTCTTTCACTATGATACAATAGATAGAAGACACGTTCGGACTTCTACAAATTGTACGCTTAAGGGAGGAGTCACTCACAATAATGGAGATTAGAACTACACACTTCTAGACATTAAAAGTTCTAGGAAGAGGTCACCCATGCATTGATCAAAAAACAAAAAGGATATGCTTATGGGCTTTGGTGCAGATAAAAAAATTGAAATGAGAGATTAGAAGTCTATAGAGTAGACTATTCAAATGTAGAGAGGAGGAGGAGGCATGTTCACCGTTACTCTGCATCTTACTAACAAAAAGTTGGGTAAAAAGTTAAAAAAAAAAAACACATAGCAAAGGTAATAAAAAAGAATAATACATATTTAACCTAAGTTAAATAGTATAGATGTTAAAAATATTTTCTTGTCTGTTAGATCGACCAACGTAATGAAGTTTCTTAAGGGTCAAGTAAGGCCCGATAGTAATTGCATTATAGACCAAAATCAAATTATTAAAGTGCTCCACTAATTGCTATAAACATCTATTTTTAACTTAGGAACAATCCAATCTCATTTCTTTCGTTTCTACTCAAATGGTAGAAATTCGCTAGATGACAAAAAATTATTTCAAACTAAATATCAATTTATCTATGTATAAATTTTTGGAATTAGTATGATGTTCAATATATTGCAATATAAAAAAATAGAAGCTTGCTTGATAGTTTGTTTATGCTCACAGTTTATCTCTACAATATATTAGCTTTATTTAAGGAAGCATCACAAAATTTATGAATCATAATAGCCAAATATTTTGTTGTTTTAGATCGTGAGATTATAATTCTAAATAGTAGACGACTTGGAGATGATGAAAAACAATCGAATAGAGCATATTGTCATCGAATAGAGCATATTGTCAGACGACTAAAGCCCAGTTCTTTTCAGCTTAACGTCTTAACAGCTTAACGACTTATCTACGTTTTTAAAACACATATGGTTTGAGTTTTTGAGTCCATTTTTTTCGCTGTTTTGAAGGTGGGTTCTAACATTTTAAAAAGCAAGTCAAACGAAATGTATCCGAATCTCGAGAAGCTCTTGAAGTTCGGTCATTTCAGCCGTTCAGCCGTTCATCCGTTCAGATCAGCTCAAATGACCAGAGCCTAAGTGTGTTTCCAAATCATAGCACTGTACGTATTAAAAGATTGGAGAGTAGTTCACTTACAGACTAGGTGAAAAGCACCGAATTAAATATAGGGAGGCTCTAACCGCCGTAGATTACAAACCAATAGAGTATATGATTCCAGGAAAACAAGGAGCATCCATCGAGAACATACAAAGCTATCACTTTAGACAATGAAAAATTAGAGGGAAAAACTTAGAGGTGACAGGAAATAGAGAGGTATTTACTTATTTGTTTATCTTTCATATTTGTTTTCAAAATTAAAATGATGGGGGGTTTTGAGTCCAACTTTTTTTAAAAAAATCTTGAATGGTGTGTTTCAAAACTCAAAAAATAAATTAAACAAACTAGAATCGACTCTCAAGACCATGTTGGAAAGCTCTTAGATGTTGTTCTTTTTTTTGACTTATTTGCTCATTTGCTTATCATTTGGAAAAGATAATCACTTAATTATTTGAAAAGGTTTTTCTTTAATCTCAAAAGTGAGATTAAAGACTCTGAAAACAAGTTAAATTAAGTGGAACAGCTGTTAACAAAAAGTGTGTGCATTCTAAAGACATAGATAAGCAAATGAGCAAAGATAAGTCAAAAGAACAAAGTCTTCAAAGTTTAGAACATAAGCAAATAAGTGAGATAAAAATTTTAAAATAATAAATAAGAGTATTTTGAAGACCGTGTCAATGTCCAAAACACTGTTCGCCTACACGGCCGTTTAGACCGTTTACACACCGTTTAAACGCTACTCTGTAGTCAACTGTGTAGGCCGTGTAGGCCGTTTAATCCGTATAACCCTGTTTAATCCGTTTTTTGACCCGTTTAATCGGCCGTGTAATCCGACTATTCGCTAAACGAAGAGTGGCCGACTGCTTAGCGTTTACCGTTTAGGCTAACACTGGTCCAAAACATCAAGTATTATGCAACCGAAGACAGTAAGTTATAGAACTAGAGTCTATGTCAATTACATATTTAGTAAAAGAGCTTGTATCAACTACAAAAAGGAACATAAATTCGCAATAAAAATCTATACCATTGTAAATACATGGAACACCGTGATTGTCTCACTTGTTTTCGCAGAAACGACTGAAATCAACACATACTCGTTTCACTTGCTCAACCGACGTATGCAGCACAACGCGCATGTTTCGGCACTGCCATTAAGAGCATCTCCAATGGGGACACCTCAGCTGTCTCTTAGCATGCCACGTTGGATTTTTAGCAGAGCTGGAGAAGAGAGAAGCAAAAAAGGCCGGTACGGCGCTTAATCAGCGCCGGGCGCTAGCAATGCCTAATCGGCCCTCGCCGTCTTTGTCTCTCCGCTAGTACACGCGACGGAGGCCACCGAAGGCCGCCGCCAAGACTGGAGCCGCCCTCGCCTTCGTTGCCGTGCCATGGTTGCCTGCACGCGTGTCCTCCGGCAGCGTTCAGATCAAGAAGAGGGCGGCGACCCATGGCGAGCTCCGGCAACGGGCCGGCGGTGAGCTCCAGATGAGGGCGGCGAGCCGGCGCCCCATGGCGAGGAGGATGGCCGAGCCACCAGTGGCGTAGCCAGGAATTTAGGATTGGTTGGGCCGACTTTATTTTTTTTTTTTATAAGTTACATGCCAACATATAATATAGAATATCCGAAAAGCAATTAAACAAAGCACGAAGATAATAATAAAGTTTTACAATAGTTTGGAGAATGTTACCATGCTAATTCTTCTTCTTTTGCGGCTTGCGCCTTCTAATGGCCATGAAAGTCTCGATTATATCATCTTCATCCACTTTGAAAAACATATCTCGCTCAATGAAGATGACTAGACAATTATCCAAAAGACTATCACCCATCCTATTTCTCAATTTATTCTTCACGAACTTCATTGCAGAAAATATTCTTTCAACACTTGCCGTCGACACCGATAGAAGCAATACCAATTTGAAAAGCAAATATACCAAATCATGAACAATATATCTTTTTGTTTGAACAAGCTTGACTGAACACATATATGTATGCACACTTGCACAGGCATATGAAAAATGAAATGAAGAAGGACAGAAGGTTTGTAGAAGCACCGAAGCTAGCAAAGGAATGCTTCCAGAACTCTTTAGATTGTGATCAGTCAAACACTATTCATCCGGAAGACCTCAAAGCTGAATTTTCTAACTGAGCATCTTCAGTAGCACTTAACAGTAGCTAGATAGCAACCACTGTACCTCAAAACCGTTTGGATATCTCTATCCCAAAGCATTATACTCCAATAACTCCATTTCTATGAAAATTGATAGGAGATGCCAGACATCCATACAATACGTTAATTTATATACATTCGTCACCAACAAATTAAAATCTTACGCTGTTCTACCTGCAGCGCTGCTCGTGGACCGTGGACGTGGAGTCTCGCTGCCGCTGGCGCTGGAGGCGCCACCGCTGCTGGACGGCTGCAGGGTGCGGGCGACGCCAAGCCCAACTTCGATGGCGTCGGCGAAAGCAGCGAAGCGGGCAACAGCAGGCGGCGGCGGACGGAGGACCAGCGCGGACACGCTGGTTTGGCGGCTGCGTCTTGGAGTTTTGGAGAAGAGCCGTGTCTAGGTCGATTACTCGTGGGGATGTAGGAGAGAAGTACTGGCTCTACCGCTGAAATGTTGGTTGGGCCGCGGCCCAACTGGCCCAACCCCTGGCTACGCCCCTGCGAGCCACCACCCGAAGACGTCGCATCGCAGCAAGGGGAGGAGAAGGGGGCCCAACACCACGTGAGGTGATTGGGCGCGCCACGTTGGAGCTGTCGCCGCCGGAGGTGAGGCGAGGGCGAAGACGCAGAGAAGAGTGGCGACGAGGCTGGAGACTGGGGCCGACGTCGGCGAGGTATGGAGCTGAGTGCGTGCGTGAGATGGGGAATGGAGGATTTACGGCGCCGCCACCGTGGTCGCGCGCCGCGTTGGAGCTGTCGCCGCCGGAGGTGAGGCGAGGGCGAAGGCGCGGAGAAGAGTGGCGACGAGGCTGGAGACTGGGGCTGACGTCGGCGAGATATGGAGCTGAGTGCGTGCGTGAGATGGGGAATGGATGATTGACGGGAGGTGGAAGAAGTAATTAATATTGTGGGTCCCACGTTGTACGTGCTGTAGCCAGCATTGTTGGAGGGTAATAGCTTTTTAATGAGGTGGATGTCTTATATCAAGATTAAAAGCCTTTCACTTGCTATAACCATTGGAGATGCTCTAATTTGAGGCGTGTGCTGGGGACTCGGAGTAGAGAGGCTGGAAACTTCAACTGCCCGGCCGGCGTGGGCCCGAATGGGCGGTGCAGCGGAGGCCGAAGTGCACCAAGTGGTGGCGCCAACTTGCCGAAAAGAGCTCCAGTGCCGGTCACGAGAGACGACGAGGCATGCGGTGGGATGACCGCTACGGTTGGGTCGGTTGCAAAGGCGAATGATTAGCTGGCCCCTACGTACGCATGCATGCATGGGCCGGAGCCCGGAGCCGGACGGACGCAGCCACTTCGGTAGGGTATGGGCACTGACCTATTCATGGCCGAGCAGTTAAAATTTCCCCCATTGTGATTCCCTCCCGGAGAAAAAAAAAATTGTCTCGGAGAATAAAGAGCTAAAAACAAGCCACACTCTTGCCATGTTAGATACTGTTGTCTTGTCCCCCTGACTCTCTCTCTCTGCCTGCCAGCATCTGCATGACTGCATGCATGCCGGTCGTCTAATTCTTGGCTGTTTTCTGCGTGCTTGAATTTCACCGCTCGCTATTTCCGGTGCTTCGCTCGGCTATTGGTCTGTTTGCTTGTCGGCGCAGACATATGAGTGTTTGAGGCCGTGTGCATACCAACAAAGATCGTAAAGCCTCAGTCAGGGGTGCTCCTTGTCCTAAATCGAAGCCTGCTTTTACTGGACATGACGAGCTTGCATGATGTTAACAAAGATGTGTAGTTCCTCCAGCGCATTCTCTTGTAAATAATAGTATAAGAAATGCGCAATGGGAGGAAAGTACAAGAGAGCAATGTCGTTTCTAAACCGATAATTACTGTTGGTTTCTAAATTGACAATGAATAACAAGCACCGAGGTGACCTAATCATAGATAACCCATTAATCTATGTTAGTTTATAGCTAGAATCGACACATGTACTTTTACAATATTTTTAATTCGCTAGCCAAGCTCTAGTACTCCTGCCTACTAGCTGCACCCTACATCTCTAGAAGTAGGAGTCATCTTTGTTCTCTTTCTTGTCGTCGGAGTAATAGGAGTCACCTTCATTGGAAGAGATTAATTGGGGAAACTTCACATAGTGCTATCATCCTCGTCGAAGTCATCCTCGTTGAACCATTTCATCTCTATACACTAGTCCTTATTTGTCTCGTCATCATCGTCTCTCTACTCGTCACCCTCATCAACTACGTGCTTCTCATAGACTATAGCAGGACCGCACACCGAAGGCATAGATGGTGGCATACGTAGAGGGCAACCGACAAAACCGTTGCCTGGGCGATAAGAGAGTAGCTAGGCGAATATCTCGTTGCTTGTTCTGAACAAAAACACCGCGATCCTCATCATCGCCATCACTGGCCTCCTCCTACTCGGTGGTGGAGTCAAGGTTGGAGTTCGAATCCACAATGATTCCTACCTGTGTCAGATTAGGTTGGAGGAGATAAAGGGAATGGTGGCAATAAGCCAACCAAGTTGGAACCAACAATGAGGAGGATGACCATTGATCCCGAAGATATTGAGGCGAGTCAAATGGAGATTCCATGGAGAGACGAAGATGGTGAGCTGGTTGGAGATGAAGATGACAATGATCCAGACGAAGACAGGGTGACATCGGTGGGAAGCTAGATGAAGACAGAGACGACAACATTGATTGGATTGGTGTGGAGCAGAAGTGTGCGATAAGAGTGGAGTTAGCACATCTGAGTTATAGAGTGATCGGGAGTGCCAAACGGTTTTGCATGTAAAACATCTCGTGATATTTGTATCGATTCTTGTTATGCATGATTCTAGTTACGAAAAGACATGTATAAGGTGCGGAGCGGAAGTGAACAACAGGAATGGAGCGGTTGGAGCTAGCTAGTGGATTTTAGTTATGGAGTGTATAGGATTGCCAAGTGGTTCTGTATGTAAAACATCGTGGGAGATGAATAATTTTTTGTATCGGTTCAAGTTATGAATATGAATCAGTTCATAGAATGGGCATAAATAATTTAATATATGTGTCTAGCAGTAAGTGGAATTGGCTCAAATTTTCAATTATCTATGTTGGTTGGCAAAACCAGCTCCTAATTATGAAATGGCAATGAGCTCCTCCCAACCCACACACTTAAAACGGTGCAAATATTATTATATGTGTCAATTATGCATAAACTGACATATATGATCTGATGTATATATTTTGGGCTATATCTTGTTTTAGAATGGTGCAACTTTAAAGCCTTGTTATTTTCAGCGTATCGTTCCATTGTCGTATTATTGTAGCAAATTTGAGAGCACTCGAAAAGAGGCTCTAAAGTTTTAAAAAAATAGTTTTATCATCTTTGAAAGAACTATTAAAAGACGCGAAAAATCGTTACAAATAATCACATCAAAATTATCACAACATATAGGTTACAAAGCTTGCTACAGTAATACGCAACAGTACGTAGAACAAGGCATACAAGGTTAAACTATACTTTCTCTCTTCCTCTCACGAGCCATGCACGTCTTCTAACAGTAAAGTGATAAAACAACGTCCGTTGCCACATCAACGCTTAATTAACATAAGATCTGGCGGAGCTAGGCACAGTGCAAGTGGAAAGAATTTTAAAAGGACGAGGAAGTAATTTTCAACTTTGAGAAGCTAAATTTTGTTACAATCTAAAAGGGCATATTGTATTATACTTTCCTGTAAACTCATTGCTTTCTCGACTAAATGAATACTGAACCACTTATTTCAAAAATAACCTCGGTTCATGAAATTCTTGACAAAAACGGTATTCTGCTCCAATTTTTTAATCTGATAAACAGTTGGTTCAGAGCCCACCGGTGCCAGTGAGGCAATGATGTTTTCTTCCATTTTAGTTGCACGGCCATTGTTCCTTCTTTTTAAGTAAGCAAACAGTATGAGTATGATGAGCGAGAACAGCGGAGACGGAAGCAAATACGCAATCATGGCAGTAGGTAGATTGGCACGCACATGCCATCGATGGAGAAGTCGTGAGCTTTTTGTAGTTTGGTGATTGATCAACCTGATCATTGGAACGTCAACAAAATAGCAGAGCGTTCTTATGTTATGTACGTGCCATGCCGGCGGTATGAGCCACCTTGCAAGTTGCGAGCCTTTCTAAAAAATGGAGTCACGCACCATGAAAGTCAACTAGTAGCGAGCCGCTCGAAAGAAACGAATTATTTGGCGCTGAAAAAGATCAAACAACTCTGTTTTTTTTATAAAAATTATCAAACAACTCTGTTCGAGCGCTGATCCTCTCGGAAAAGAAAGATATAACTGTCGTAGTACTCAATATTTTAGACCCGTGCGTGTCCCGACGACGTGAATTTTCTATAAAAAAAATAGTTATTCTAATGTATATCTAGAGATAATATATAAAAAATAATAGTATATCATGGGACAGTTAGTTCATGACTCACATTCTATCCCTAAGGGGCAAGAGATCGTCAGATCAGTAGACCACCGACTCCAGTAAAATGAATGGACAAAATAATCTGTATACATCTTAAAATCTTATAATAAACTTTCTATCTACTAGTTAAATTCCCACGGAATTTCTGCCCAATTACGGTTAGTCCAGCTCTTAGATTCTCGTCCAGAGCTGCGCCGAAAACTTCAGTTTCTCAAGCATAGTAGAGCAGAATGTAGAGCAGCTCATAATGTAAAATGTTGACCGGGCCGGGTGAATGAAGGAGGTGATTCTTTGCCGGAGCAGAGTGAGAGAAATGGCTCATGGAGGGCCATGAAGCCATGTAATATATGAATGCTAGTCTGTAGCTGCTCTAAATGGGGCCAGCATTGATATTTTTTGGCGTGTGGAATTGCGATGTACTATTCTATAGCCTGAGCCATGAAGGGATCGAATAAACATCGCATGCCTTGAAGAATTCCGGGGGGGGTGGGGGCGCAATTGAAAATGAGCGAGCAAGTGATAAGAGCGTGCGCCACGACGGCTCCAAAGAGAAGGGAGCTGGAAAACCTGAGTTGCATGTGCCGGCCGGCCTGGAGTGATCGAGCATTCGGTACGCGGAAAAGACTTGCCATTTGCAAACGGGCAGAGGTGCGATGCAACCATGCCGGCGGGGAGGCGGACTGAGACTGAGCGGGCTAGCTAGCTTGCTCGTAGCTAGGGGTCGGATCAGGGTCAAAGCCACTGCATGCAGATGCCGCGACGCATATGCGCTCTGGCTCGCTCTGCTTCCTGTGGGGCACAGGGACAGCTCACGGGGAGTGCGTCGCCGTCACCGTCGCATCGCATGAACGCAGCGGTGGTTCCTAGATCAGTCCAGACTCCACACTCCAGAGATGACAGCCATCGACGTGCAAGAGCTCACCGGCCACCGAATGATTGTGAAATTATTATGGCAATATGGCGAGCGTATGATCAGCTACGTACATGCTCTGCACTCCCGCAGTCGGCAGAGCCACATGCACTGAAGCACATACGCGCGCTTCCTTCCCTAGCTTCGTAAATGCGTTAACCTTCGCAAAATTCTCTGTGTGATACTCGTACCAGCTTGCATCTCAAAACGTCGAACAGAGTAGGCACGGTACGTTGATCGGTAGAGTATATGTGTATGGCTCGAGTGTGTGGTGTGGTGCAACACCGTCACATCGATCGACATCGACCCGTCCATTTATACGGCGCCGGGGATAGGAGTACCGGGCACATGGTGGTGAGGGACGGGGGACAGGACGGGACACGGCTCGTCGTCCGCGCGCGAGGCAGGCAGGCGATGGCATGCATGCAGACGGAAATGGCAAAGCGAACGGACGGGCTCGCAAAAGCCGAGCGAGGAAGGCATAAGCCACGCACCGATCGAGACGGCCATCACATGCGCGCCTGCTACGAACCGAGGCGGGCTGGTGGCAATGGACTGGCGGCCGGGCCGTACGTACGTGCCGCCCGCAAGTGCACCCTCCTGCATGCATGCGACGCCGTACGGCCGGGGGACGCCTGCATGCCTGGCACGGGTGGTGGGGTGGTGGCGATCGATGGAGATGGGTCGCAGCGAGCGAAAGCCCGCGGTGCGTGGCCGACTGGCCGTGGCAGCCGCATGTGGCCTGTCCGGCCGGCCGGTAGAGAGAGAGAGGCCTGAAGCCAGGCCTGACCTGGCCTGGCCAGCGCGCGCCACCGATGGATCCATCGGCTTCGCTCGAGGCGCTAGCTAGCTGCACTGGACCACCAATAATGAGCGCGGGAGACAGAGCTAGTGCTGCTGCGCTGCTCGATCGGTTGTGCGCGCGGCTTTGCACGGCGTCGGCACATGCGAGCATGCGCGCGCGCGCGGCTACTGTGACGGACGGCACGGCTCTCCAGGCTCCAGCCGGTCACTGGGCAGCAACTTAGTTGGGTTGGGGCGCGTACGGCTGCAGGCTCCTGCAGCTTGTTGCTGCTTGTAGGCTTGTCAGCTGCGGCCTGCGGGTGTTCTTCCTTTTCCTTTCGTTCGTGTCGATAAGGCTCGGCGCCATTTGCTCGCTGGGTCGAGCAGCTCCACAGGCCTTGCAGAGCTACCGGGCTTTTCGGTGGCCCGCTCGCAGATTGCTTGTGCTTTGCTACTCCGGGTCACCGTACGAAATAAGGTGAAAACGGGTCGGGTACTACCCAACGGGTACCCGACCCGACTAAAGCCGGTTAGAAAATGGGTCGGGTAGTATTGTTTTAACCGTCGGGTATCGAGTCGGATTCGGATAATACTCGATTTTTTAAACAGATTCAGGACGGATATGATATGACAGATATCCGACGGGTTCGGGTCGGATTCGGTATCCGTAGTTTGGCACCAAAGCGTAATAGGCGACCATTAGTCCAATAAACCACCACCCACCGCCTTGCGCGATTCCTCCCACTACCCCTAACCCTACCTTCTTCTTCCGCCCCCTTCCCCGCCGCGCCTCCAGACCGCTTGACGCCACCGCCTTGGCGCCACCGCACCACCCCTGGACAGACCAGCATACTGACGCTTGCCGCGCGCTGCTGACGCTTGAGCCCCGACGCCACCGCGCACCTTGGCCTTGCGCTGGCCTTGCCTGCTTGGCGCCGCCACCATCGCCCGGTGCCACAGCGCGCCCTCGCCGTCAATACCTCCCAAGTACCCAACGCGTCAAATGAAAACGGTATTTAGATAATCATAATTAAATACGACTACATATTTAATATTAATGGACATATATTATTATAGTTTAACATGTTCAATACAACTATGTACCCGCTACATACAATTGTGTATTGGATCTTGGCCGAGGAGATGATGGGGGCGGTGATGAAGCTGACCTTGTGTTTTTGCTATGAGCCTATGAGCAGAAGATGGGGAATGAACATAATAGAGGTTGCTTGCATGGGAGATGGATAAAGTCATTAGGATGAGCTTGTGGTGGTAGAGAACACACGTGTAGTGTACCGACAATGGGATGGGCTGATTGATGTGTAGAGCTAAAAATCATCGTTTTTATGATGTTGAAACGTTGTTATAAGATGGTGAAACGTTTATGAGCTTGGGATTTTTTTATTTTAATTTAACTTCGATAATTTAGACTAACAATGACAATCCAACTAATTTGACTATGTGTTATTTTACTTTTATTACATATTGAATCCTACATAATTTATATATGACCCGGCTATATCCGGTAACCAATTTTGACCCGTCCGTATAATATCCGATACCCGTTTTCTACCCGACCGTAAATATCCGTATCCGTAACCGTATCCGACCCGATTTTAGGCTAACCGAATCCGATCCGATACCCGAAAAAATATATTAGGGTAGGATACGATATGACCTTCTATCCGACCGTACCCGATCCGTTTTCACCCCTAGTACCAAAGCTCTTGATTCGAGGTGATGAAATGTTATTATCGGTGGATGCGAGTAGACTCGAAAGAGCTAGCACGGGCTCGGAACTCGTTGAAATGGGCAAGCAGAGAAATAGACTTTGACTCGGACTCGTTCAACTGACCGAGCTAGAAAGCCAGCTCAGCTAGGGTTCGGTGGAAGCTCAAGCTCGTTTGTAGAAGCTCATAAGCCAGAAAGAGAACAGGCTGATAAGGCAGCGGTGCAAGTTGAGAACCGACAGCCGAGAGAAGAGGGGAGGCGCATACGGATGGAGGCACCTATGCCACTGAGAGCCTGAGATGAGGAGGGAAGGGTTGGAAGTGCCGACCATGAGGAGGGATGGGACAACGGCGTGGTGGGGGCATTAAGAGGAGTAGGAGGGGATGTCGGCCCCAACCTAAGGAGTGGTGGAGTGGCGGCAGTCAGGAGAGATAGAGCGGTGTCACGGCGGTGTCGGCCTAGAGGTAAGGCAGGACATCAGTTGGATCTAAAGGGGATGAAGGTGTCAGCCAGAGGGAGTAACGTTGACCGGAGGAGTGGTGCTGGCTAGGAGGATAGGCATGGATCGGGTACCACCGAATAGAGACATCAATGGTGGCTAGATTTTGATGTTATGTTTTGACTGGTCACACGGGTAGGAATGGTGGGATGTGAGGCCACATGGGCCTTGTCTAGTTGGCCCACGTAGGAATAGATTGGTCCTTGGTTTTGGTTGCTAGATTGCCAGACTAGTGAATGACTGTTGGATCACCCTCTGATTTGTGTACCACCGAGTTACGAGCGAGCCGCGTGTAAGTTGGCATTGGCGGCTTGGCTCGGACTCGTTTAAGTGACTGGAATAAAAGTTAGCATCGACTTAGGCTTGTTTGTGGACGAGCCGTGTCCGATCATGCCGAATGCAATACACCATTGAAGCTTTGGGCTATTTTGTTCAATCGCAATCCATAATTATTTGATTAATTCCTGTACCTGTCTTCGTAAACTGCATGCCACCACGTGAAAACCCCACGTCGTGTAATGCTTGTTCAACCAGATTTTTTTTAAATTGCTTTAATAACAATAATTTTTTAAGACACGCTTATAACTACTATCATACATCATTTTACTTTATATAGTGGTTGGCTGAGTCATATCTTCTCTTTTCTGAAAGCAAAATCACACTCTTAACTAGCTAGTCCCACTCCCATTCTCATGAACTGATCAACACAAGTGACAAATATTCAACGTAGACGTAGGATGACAACATTGGCAGCGACACGGCCACACCTATCCCATTTTACTGACCGCTGATTAAACGTGCGATGGATGGCCGGCCCGGCTCGCTCCAGACTCTCCTCGGTTCCTCGTCAGGCCTACGTCTCAGAGCAAACCAACCCAGACCGTCGATCTCGAGATCAGCGGTGTAGCCACGACCACGAGAAACGTCCTCTGTTTTCCACCAGACACCGGAAGAAGATTCCCTCCCGGAAGAGTGACTCTTGAGAAGGGGAAAATTTTGTCTACGACACTCAATTGGAGTGCTTGTTTCTATTAGACACTAAATTGTATTCTAATTTCTGAGAGACACTCCAATTGCTAATTTTTCACTTTTATGACATTACGATAGTTTTAGAGTACTTAACCTATATGTTAATGATTTTAGAGGAGAAAAGACCAAAATGCCCTCATTTTCACCTTTTAACTTGTGATTCCTTCTCACAGTCATTCTGTGAAAACCTCATTTTAATAATCTAAAATGAGTCTGTCAATTTAAAAACACCTATAAAACTTTTTAAAATAAAATTGTGCATGACAATTAAAAATCTTCCTTGAATAAAATTGTGCATGTCAATTTGTTGTTTTCACAGGAATGACGGGTGAGAAGGGAATTGGGCTGGGTTAAAAAGGGGTGAAAATGAGGGCATTTTGGTCTTTTCTCCTCTAAAAATCATTAACATATAGGTTAAGTACTCTAAAACTATCGTAATGTCATAAAAGTGAAAAATTAGCAATTGGAGTGTCTCTCAGGAATTAGAATACAATTTAGTGTCTAATAGAAACAAGAACTCCAATTGAGTGTCATAGAAAAAATTTTCCCCTTGAGAAGAGCCATAGGGAAAAGGCGGCCTGCATCGCGCACACGCGGCATCCCTGACGAACTCCCAGGCTCCCAGCCGCGATGGCGATTGATAGATTGCTCGGCCAGATAAAGCGGCCGCGCACGCAAACGCAGGGCTTATGAGTAAGAGGGCGCACACGCACGCGCGCACGCACGAGCACACACTGGTGCAGATAGGCCTGTAACGGGGCGGGTACAAATGGGTACAATTGGGTGGGTTTACTAACGGGTCCACTGTGGATGTGTTATAATGGGTTTGAACAAAAAATGGGCGGGGCGGGGTGGGTTATACCCTATACTAGGTGTCTGAGTCGGGGGTTGGGTTGGAACAGCTTACACATTTCGGGTTCAAATGGGTTGCAACCCGTAGAAATGAAATGGGGTGAGCACCCATTTAGTCACATGTCAGCTGACACCGCTAAGATTCATCACGCGGCGCCGGCTCCTCTGAGCTCCCTACGCGCCGTGCGGCACCACTCCCCATGCTCGGCGACGGCGCCGGCTCCCCACTTTAGGCGCGGCGGCGACGGCTCCCCACGCACGATGACAGCGGAGGTGCACTGCTCGGATCCCTTGCCGCTGATTCTCCACCAGACAGGGTGCACTAGCCGTCAGAACTAGGATTTTTTTTGTAGAGCATGGAGTCCTCTACAAAGTTGAATCTACTAACTTCAATCTAGTTGACTTGTAATTGTTAGAGCTAAGCAAAGTTAACCAGCTGTCCAGATTTAGATATGTAATTTTTAATTTGTTGGATGCTCCTGTGCATCTTTCTTGTTGCAACGGATGTGCTGTCCCAAATTAATTAGCCTTTGCAACGGATGTGGTGTCCCAAATTAATTAGTCAAATTAATTAGCCTTTCCAGGTCTGGTCCGACCACGTCGGCCAGAGGGAGCTCATCGAGAGCATCCGCGTCCTACCACGCAAGGTAATGGCGAACAAGTGAGCATCCTATTTCTTACCAGTGTGGAGTTGCTGAAGTTTACTGATTTTGTGTGCTGGTGTTGTATTGTGCATGATCTGACATTGTCTGAAGCCGCACCGGTAGTAAAAAGGTGTTTGGGATTTGCTTTTCTGTTATAGCGTTTGTGTTGCTCCTTGTAGGTCAACTGAAGTAGCTAATCTGCTATGCAGTAGCTCGGTTTCTTGATATTCATTCATTATAAAGAATATGCTCTTTCATACCTTTATGATCTACAGGGTTTGTTTAATCTATGTTTCTACCATTGCTTGAACAACCAGTAGCACCTTACACGAAAAGATGTAATTTAAACTTTATTCATTTTGTTTGTGCAGCAACATTATTCTTCTTTGCATGTTTCTGCTACATGCTTTAGCTTTGTTCTTTTAATACTTGCACTATAGTTTCTGTCATGCATGTGAGCGTAAAGACATTGATGTGCATATTAATATATAGACACAGTTGTTACTATGACATATGGGGCTATTTTTCTCACTATATTTTGTTTTTAGGTTCTACTATGTTCTTTAGTAAGATAAGCTTAGAAAGAGCACACACATTGTTGTAATCATGTCCTGAAACATGTTGGAGACTTCGGTTACCGGAGATTCCACTTAGGAGCTTTCACTAGTAACCCCACATAGCCGTAAGAGATCAAAAGCTTGGGAGTACTTCGAAGAGAATTTGGTTGTAGAGGATGGGGTCCAAAAGGCTATATGCAAGTACTGCCATTTAAGGTTGATATGCAATGCTGGGTCTAGAATAAACAAAGAACTCATATAGCCTACTCTTGCCCATCTATCGGAGATGCTGACAAAAAGAAGTTTAAGGCAATAATGAAAAAACATACCCCAAGGTTCCTTTTGTGTTTGAACCCGAGATAGCCCGTGAGTTACAAGCTAAATTATGCATTAATGCATTAATTCCTTTTCAGAAATTTGAGGATCCATACTTCAAGAACAGGATAGCATTAATGCAGGCGGCTTTTAAAGTTTTAGGTCAACAAACTATTATAAGTGATTGCTTTAAGTTGTACGATAAAATGAAGAATGAATTGCGTTCAGATCTGCAAAGCCTCAAGTCTCATATTTGTCTTACATATGACCTTTGAACATCTGTTCAAAACTTGGGTTACACATGCGTAACCGCTCACTTTGTCGATACCAACTTTAACCTTCAAAGAAAATTATCTCATTCAAAAATGTGAGCTATCCACATAAAGGAACAACCATTGAAGAGGCAATCACGAAGTGTCTTGTAGACTGAGGAATAAAGGGCAAACTCTTCACTTTAACCCTTGACAATGCTAGCAATAACAATTATGCGTGTAAATTGTTGAAAGAAGACCAAGAACATGAGCTGGTGTTTGGTGGTGAGCACTTTCAAATCAAGTGATGCGCACATGTGCTATATCATATAGTTAAAGAAGGAATGAGTCAAATTCATGTGGTGGTCAACAAAATACACCACTTAATTAGGCACATTGATTCTTTGCCCTTAAGAATTCAAGCCGTCAATGGGATTGTGGCTAGAATTGGGCTTCCTACAAAGCCTGGTCTTATATTGGATGTGCCTAATTGTTGGAACTCCACGTTCCAAATGATTTGACAAACTCTACAATACAAAGGTGCGCTCAACAGATATGCATTGGAGAAATCGGAGCCTTGTCCAGATGAGGAAGAGTGGGTAAATGCTAAGGCGATTTCGGTCTTTCTGAAAGCATTTGAAGAAGCAACAAGAGTAGTGTCAGCTGATAGGAAACCGACTTCACATCTCTTTATGCATAATATGTTATGCATTAGCCATGCATTTAGTGACCAGAATTGGCAGATCAACGAGTCATTGAAGGAGTTGGCTAGTGCTATGCACAAAAAATTTGTGAAGTATTGGGACAATAATTACAATATGGCTCTTGTAATTTCCACTATACTAGATCCATAAAAAAAATTGGATTACCTGGAATTCTTCTATAAGAAAATATATTCAAATTTGGATAAAGTTGACAGTAATGTGGATTTAGCTAAGGACTGGATGAAGAGGTATTTTTAAGAATACGAGCATCTTGTGAAGAGAACCACAGAGCACTCGGTGCCATGTACTATTGATGCTATGCAGATTGGTTCTTCGGTTTCTGGAAAAATACAACTCGAAGAAGAGTATGCTCGGTATAGATTAAATAGGAGAGGAAGGCGTGAGCCTAAGTCTGAGCTAGACATTTATTTAGAGGATGAGTTTGAGAGAAGTAAGGACTTTGATATCTTGTTGTGATGGAAGTAGCATGCTGAAAAGTATCCCATATTATCAAGAATGGCTAGGGATTTTCTTGCAATCCCGCTCTCTACGGTGTCATCCGAGTTAGACTTTAGTTGCGGCGGAAGAATTCTTGGGGATAGTCGAAGCTTGTCATCCTCCAAAATGGTTGAATCCTTGGTTTGTGGAAAGGACTAAGATTCCTAGTATAGAAGGTATGGTATTGTTATAAAAATATTTTATAGCTATTGTCATAAAAATGTATTTCATATTGTTTTACTCTTGACTTAGTACAATTTTTTGCAGATGATATTGAGGCGTCATCAGAACTTTCGCTGCCACCAGCCCACCACCTTGGCGGTAAAAAAAAAATGTGTGAATGTGATTCCTTGAAGACAATGAATGGCTTGATCTATTACTGGATATTGGTTGATCGATCTGATCCTCATATAACCTTATAGATGAAAAATAACTTGGGAATAAATCATTTCTTATTTTATTCAGGTTCTTATTTTGTTCAGCCTAATTGGTTCTTATTTTATTCAGCCTGATTGTTGAAAAGTAAATTGGTAAATTGGCTTTGGTTACTGGAGATTCCACTAAGGATCTTTCACTGGTACGGTATTGCTATAAAAATCTGAAATTTTCTTCTGCTTTGGAAATTGATCTTCGGTAATGATAATCAATATGAAATTTCATGAAAGCACTAGTAATGGATAGTTCGGAAATGCAAATTCAATAATCAATCTGAAGCTTACTCGAGGTAATTCCTTTTCAAATCTTCTTGAGCCAATTGTCAAGACACTTTGTTTTCAGCAAAGTTCTAGAGAATGTGTGTTGATATGGGAAGGAAAACAGTAGGATGTAGCATCATTCATAAACATTTTGTTGCTACCTTGCTGAAGGTGTGTTCAAGATGTTGCCTCCTTGATCATCCCAAGATGGATGAAGGGAAATCCCTGAATTTTTCTGTAGATTTTTTTTAGAAATGAAAGCTTTTAATTGAAATCTTATTGCCCCTATTCATTTTTTAGCAAATAGTATCATAATCATGTTAGTTTATTTAATATTCTTGTTATTCCATTCTAATGTGTCTTTGCTACTATGCAATCACATAGATGGGTAAAAAACAAGAAGCTGAGAAGACTAAGGCTCAACTGTTGAGGGTATTGATTATGCATGGAACAAGCTTCGGAATGGTGATTCAGAATGCTATTGTTCAGAATGGTGCTTTGATGCTGTTTGATTATGGCTCAAGTGTTGAGAGTATTTGATTATGCTATTGTTTATTTGATTTGTTCTTCTCTGCTCGAATATGCACTTTGATGTTATTGTTTATTGTTGGCCCCTGCTCACATTGCTAGCAATTTGTTTCCTTTTTGTAATATGAACCAGTGATGCCAATGCAAATGTCTGTTTTGGGCTAGGTCGACAGGTAGCTTAAGTGTTAAACAAAATGAGAAGTCGAAGCTGAAAGGAGAAAACTCATGCCTAGGCAATGTAGTACAGAAGACCAACAACGAATTGGGTTTAAAATGGGTGTAAATGGGTTCAAACCCATAAGATGGGAATGGGTTGGGGCGGGGTGGGTGTAAATATCGTGCAGGTTGGGGTGCGGTGGGTTCTAGAGTTTTTCTATTGGGTTGGGTTGGATTGATATGCTTTCTATTAAATGATGGGTACAGGTTTGGTTTGGGGTGGGTTTTCACCCATTACCACCCCTAGGTGCAGACTTCAGACTGATCGAGACATACATGCACGGTAGACCATGGAGCCACGCACGCTCTGCTTCATGTCGACATGTATGTTTTGCGCGCGCACATTTGCTGATTAGCAGATTTCCGGGCATCGACAAACTGTTAGAATATTCTATGGATGTTAATGATAAAATTTAAAATAGATAAACATAATATAGCCAAATCAAAATACTATATATAAAACATAGATTAAAACCGATCTGTTATATCACGAACGAATCCATTAAATTATGACTTACAACGAAATGTTCCGAATGATGGGTGATATTGAGCCAGGTGAAGTCCATTGAAAAAAGCAGATACGAAAACAAAAGGTAGTCGTATGTATGCATTTCAAAATCCTGACCACCTGTTGACACAAAAAAGTGATTTCTGTGAACACACGTGCGGAAGCGTTAACTCTGGGATTGCGTTGCAACCAAAGACCAAGCGTGCCAGTCAATTTGACCTGTAAATTGACAAGGAGAAAATCGTCAATGACTTAGCCCCAATCGGCTTTTAAAATTAGCCAGATCAGGTTACATGCAATCGGCTTTAAATAATCCGATTACAGGATCTATTGGCTTAATGCCTGATAGAGCAATCAAATGTAAATAAGCATTCAATTATAAATCTTCTATCTCTTTTTGGTATTTTTATTATAATACCAGCGATAAACTTCTATGTCAATACATTGGATTAAACCGAAGAATAGTTTGAATAGATTGGTCAAGCCAAGACAGTAATCAGATCTAAACTTAGATGTAAACCAATAAACCGATTTGAAGGTTTAATGCTAATATAGGTAAATACAATACTAATCGGCAAACATCTACACATGCAAAATCCTAAACAGGTCATACGCAAGATCGATTGAACGAGACAGTCGCATATATCAGATTCAGGAAAACACATGAGATACTTGACAATCGGCATTGCAAGATAAACACATATTACAGATCGATTAAATCGAGACAGTGCAATATGCGAGAACACATTAAAGATCGGTAAATCCCGAGACAGTTTAACATGCTTTGCATGCATGAGATCAAGATGATATAGCCATGCACACGGGTTACAAGGAGAGAATCGATTATCCCATCGAGATAGCTCTACCTGCGAGTTGAAGCCTTTCGACGAGGTCGATCGGATTCGAGAAAGTAGTTGTGTTTGATGTATGATGTCCCTTTTCTCGAGACCTAAGGTCCTATTTATAGTATTACAAAGTCGATACCGATATAACCTATTTTACCGCGTCGCAAAAGATATCTTCCGATCTGAACGTATTTCTTCCGGAGTCTCAGAACTATCGGTATTCTTCAATAATCTTTTCTTCTTTGCCGATAAAGTCCATTATCAGATTTGGCCCAATAATTCCGATGCATTTTACCATTTTACTATATCCGATTTTCCTGCCAAATTTGGGTGTCAACATATGCCCATAAGTTTGGTAATGGGTATTCTCATTAGCCGAACTTCCAAGCAAAAATCGGATTTTTCCAAATCTTCTCAGAACATTTCACAATTTTACCCTTGTAGTCTTCGCTTTCGGCCCATTCTGAGAACACGTTTCAGCCCAACAAGCGACATGGGCCAGAACAGTAACGCCGAAAGCCGCGGTAAAAACCCTAATTTTACCACTGCTATAAATAGGCCTCTATTCGTTGTCACTTTCACGCTTTCCTCCGCGCACACATCTCTTGCATCGGAATCTTCGGAGCTTTCAGGACTTCCAGTGCATAGCCACTTCCCACTCTTCAATCGGCAATATGTCTCAGGTACTATTCCGATGCTCAGAAACTGAAGCTATGTACTCTTTGGGACCCATAGGGGAGCGAGACCCATCGGATTTTATAGATCACTCAGTAGCCAGACTTCCCTTGTTTGCCGATAAACTTAGTATAAACAGTTGGAAATCGGCATTTAGATCTTGGCCTAACCCGATCAAGGGATACAAGGATTGGCTCATTCGGGTTTACGGTCAGAAACAAGAGCAATGGGATGAATTAGGAATAACCGATGCCATCCTTCTTTCCTTATCTCCCCCGCTAGCAGACGAACCGTTCACGGCAGCATCGGCTTATTTTTGTGCGATACAGCGAATGCTTTCCTATTCCCAACAGGACCAATCAGCCCTACACTTCTGGACGTAGCCATGCTAACAGGTCTCAGTTCCGATGGCGAAATGCTATCGGCTTTTGATCTGTCTGCCACCCTCAAATTGGTTCTCGAGAAGAACTTTGGTTGGCAGCGCTACATCAGCACACACCAGCAAACGGGCGTTGTAGAAGATGAAGAGCACATCGCCTTTCTGAATATGTGGCTCGACAGGTTCTTTTTCTGTGGCCAATCTCTTAGCCCCAGCAAAGTCTACCAAGGAGTAGCCGAGGCATTAGCATCAGGTCAGAAACTGGCCATCGGAAAATACCTCCTAGAAGCAACCTATCGGATGATGCATGAGATCAGAGAAGTCCTCTGTTCCAAAAAGGTTGATTTCTCAGTAGGAAACTTAGGTGGCCCTTTCTGGTTCATTTGCATGTTCTTGAAGCTCCAAATATACAACTCTATAGAAGAACTAGATTTCAGCTTAGAGTTTCCAAATGAAAAAGAATCCGATAGCAACAAGCGCCCCTGCAGATCTTATGGGGAGATGATTTCAGTAAACTGCAACAGAAGGCGCCTAAACCAAGATCTCTCTCACTCCTTGGTGGCATTTTTTACCATGTCTGAATCAGAATATGGCTTAGAACATTTCAACCCATACACTGATTTAGACAGATATCCGATTCCCTCATTTTTTCGATTGGCCAACACATTAAAGGGAGAAGCTCTGCCAGCATATAAGGAATTTATATCCCCAGGCATTTTCTTCGCGATTCTGAGCACAAGGACCCATATCCAAAAACCATCATATGAATTCTATCACCCTGCTGTGGTCGCTTGACAATTCAACCTCAGGCAGGACATTCCCGATCTCTTCATATACCGCCATCTGAATGCCAGGGAAGATTTGACCCCCCAATCGGCATATGGAATTCTGTCAGCTGCGCACATCGATTTTGAGATGCCGTCGGAATTTATAATTTGGTCTGACGCTTCGCCGAAGTTCGACGTCTGGTGGGAATCCATTGCCAAAAATATCTATGCCACAGAAGGTGGAGCCTCAACCTTAATTGAATGGCTCACTGGCTAGAGGAAGACTTGTAAACCCAATTGGCCCAAAATCGCTGGCATGACAGAGCTGCAATCGAAATCGGAAGACAGCAGTGATAAAAGTTTCGATTCTGATTCCGAGGAGGACGCTGATAAAGAGGAAAATTCTTCTGAGTCAGGACCTTCCTCATCAGAGTCAGATGAAAGAACAGAGTCCCAAAATCACGCGTCGTCTTCTAACAGCGAGGTTACTAACTTGTGTGTTCATGTTGACACCCAAATTTGGCAGGAAATCGGATGTTCAGAAAAGGCCGAATATGTTGGAATTATTGGGCCAAATTGGAAATGGGCTTTATCGGCAAAGAAGAAAAGCAGAATACCGATACTTGTAAGGCTTCGGAAGAAATACGATGTGATCAGAAGCGCGTTGCGGTAAATTAGGTCGTATCGGTATCGACTTTGTAACACTATAAATAGGACATTAGGTCTCGATAATCAATACTCAATACACAAAATACTTTCTCGAATCCGATCGACCTCGTCGAAAGGTTTCAACTCGCAGGTAGAGCTATCTCGATGAGATAATCGATTCTCTTCTTGTAACCCGTATGCATGGCTGCATCATGTTGATCTCATGTATACAAACCATGTTAGACTGTCTCGGGATTTACCGATCTTTAGCATGTTCTCGCATATTGCACTGTCTCGATTTAATCGATCTGTAATGTGTGTTTATCCTGTAATACCGACTGTTAAATATTTCACATGCTTTCTCCTGAATCCGATATATGCAACTGTTTCATTTAATCGATCTTGTGTATGCCTTGTTTAGGATCTTGCATATGCAAGTGTTTACCGATCTGTATTACATCTCTTATTAGCTTCAGACCTTTGCATCGGTTTATTGGTTTATTGAGATTTAGATCTGAATACTGTCTTGGCTTGACCAATCTGTTCAATCTATTTCTTGGTTTAATCCGATATATTGATATTAAGGTTTATTGCTAATATTATAACAAAATACCAAAAAGAGATAAAGGATTTAGATTTGAATATATACTTAAATTTACTTGCTCTATCAGGCTTAGAGCCGATAGATCTTATAATCAGAATTTAGCAAGCCGATTATAAATAACCTAATCTGGCTATTAAAAAGCCGATTAGGCTTATATTACTAATGATTTTCTCCTTGTCGATTTACAGGTCAAATCGACTGGCACGTTTGGTTTGAGTTGCGACGCAATCACTGGATTGATGCTTCTGCACGTGTGTTCACAGAAACCCTTGTTTTTGTGTCAACATACTTTTTGGCATGCCCGGTGGGACACTAACACTCAAGATCGACAAGATGACGCGCACCGATGCCGAGGCGGCTTTGGAGGCGCTCAAGCACGCTGCTGAGGCAGTAACGTTTGACGAATTGAGCATAGATCAGAAAATGAAAATCAAAGATAGGCTCGCGGAAATCCACTAGGAGAATAAAAAGAGAATGCTGACTGGCTATCGGAAAACCCGTAGCGGCCAGATTACCAAGACCTCCATCGGAGATCCGCTGCTGACCGGAGATTATTCCGAAGTGATAAGAGATCAAATCAATAATTCGGTCTACCGATCGATGCTGGATTAGTCATCGGTATTGGGAAGAATCGTCCAAGAGGGCACCAGTGCTGCGCTACATAACATCATAGCTGGACAGGCTCCTCAGGTGAATCGGAATTCCCCGCAAGGGATGAATTTTGGGAACCAATACCCAGCCTACACTCAAGCAGGAACATCACATACTGGGGCTTCCCAATCAAATCCTCCATTGACTATTAATCCAACTCCGATTCAGATGATATCGGGTAATTAGGCTATAATCCCGACCCCAGAGCCGGTGTATCAGCCGATCAATCCAGGGATAAGTGAAAATCTGGAAGAGATGACCAGGAACTTGGTCTACAGCATGATGAAGCAATACGGGTTCAACACGCCTAAAATAGCCCCGCATTATACCATGTCATATCCATCGGCTTTCAATGAAACGGAGTATCCGCACAAGTATCGTGTTCCCGATTTCACAAACGCTAAATTCAGCGGGAGTGATCATACCTCTACGCGTGAGCATATAGCTAGATTCCTTGCGTTGTGCGGAGAGGCCGCATCAAAGGATACTCTTAAATGCCGATTATTCCCACTGTCGCTATCGGGCTTGGCTTTTAACTGGTTCACATCGCTCCCTCCAAACAGCGTCACTTCATGGCCAGATTTGATGAAGAAGTTTCATGAATATTTCTATTCTGGAGAAAACGAAGCGAGAATCACCGATATCATGATGATTAAACAGAAATTTGGTGAATCGGTGAATGATTACTTGCGTCGGTTCAGAGAGGTAAGAAACCGATGCTATAGCCTTTCACTGCCCGACAATGAGTTGGCGGAATTGGCTTTCAAGGGATTATTACCCGTTAATCAGAAGAAGGTGGGCAATCAGGAGTTTGCTGATATCTCACATCTGGCTCACAAAATAGCGCTGTATGAAAGCCGATTCTCTGACAACTCTTACCCAGGCCAGAAAGAATATCGGAATAACAGCAATTACAAAGGTAAAGATAAGGCTGTCAATGTTGTTGAAACAGATGAGGTTGAAGATTCCGATGATTCTGACGCTGAAGAAGTTGGAGCTTATGTAGCTGAATGGGTGAACAATAAAAAGGAATTCGAGCTTGGATGGATCAAGCCGAAAGGACCTGAGAAAGGTAAATATTCCTTTGATACATCTAAGTGTGATCGGATTTTCGATCATTTGTTACAAAAAAAACAGATTCGGCTTAAGCAAGGGCATGTTATTCCCCCACTTGAAGAGCTAAAAAAGCGCAAATATTGCAAGTGGCACAACTCTTATTCACATGCCACCAACGAGTGCAATGTGTTCAAACAAGTCATCCAAAGGGCGATTGAAAACGGCCAACTTAGGTATCAAGATAAAACATCACAGATTGACACACAACCGTTCCCTATCGGTTTTATTGGCATGGTTGACGCTAAAAGGAAAGCCGATGATCCCGAAAGTTCCAATCGGTTCAAAGTGCTTGTTGGTGATAAAAGGATCATGGTGGAAGAAAGGCCCGAACTCAATTTTCGATCGTCAGGCCGACGTGGTGGAAGAATTGGTGAGTGGCGCGAAGTGAAGCGTGGCCATAATCATAATCCGATTTCCAAGTCGAGGCCGAAGCCAACCTTCGATCAGTCGATGGAAAAATACGACAGGATGGCTAAGGAAACGCCTCGCAGGAGCGTTAAATCAGGTACTCCAGATACTGTTCAAAAGGATTCAAATGATCAAGGTTGGGAGATGGAACACTGGGAATGTCCTTTTTCCGACATCTTCTTTGGGAAGAAAGGATGTCTTTGCCTAATTTGGAGGATTGTCCGATGAACCACGCGTTTGTTCCTCCCAAAAGAACATCGGTAAAAGATCGGCTGGTGTTTCCTAGTGAAAAGTCCGAGGATACTCCAATGAAGAAAAATACCGATGTGCATCAGCCTCCTAAGGTGCCGTTGCCACAGTGGTGCCCGAGCGGAATCACAAAGTCTCAGAAACGGCGCCTGCAGCGGATGAGACATGCGGAAGCTAAAGAAGCGGAAGCCGAGAAGTTTAGGGACGCTCTACTGGAGCAGGTAAAGCCGATTAAACCAGCTAGGGGTAAGCAGGAATGGAGGCCCAAGTTGAGATCGGCCGTTATCATTGAGAAGGATTCCGATGAAGTTTCAATTGCTACTAACATGGTCTGCGTCCTGCCTCGGGAGTTCATGTGCGACACGAAGAGGCGGCTGAGAGTTAGTGGTGGGAGTGAAGATGATGTATTTAAGAAACCGAGAATTCCGATTACATTTGAAGCCATTATTCATCATGGGATATATGAATGGAAAGCCGATTTTCAGGATGATGGTAGACAGTGGAGCTACGGTAAATCTGATGTCATATTCTGTGTGCCGTAAAATCGAAAAATCTACGGAAGACTTGGTTAAGACTAACATGGTTTTAAGCGATTTCAACGAAATCCATTGAAGCCAAGGGGTTCTAGTGGTGGAGCTCACTATAGGGAGCAAGACAATCCCAATGACTTTCTTCGTAATTGAAGGAAAAGGGAGTTATAACGTCTTTGTTGGGAAGGATTGATATACGCCAATTGTTGCATTCCATCGACATTGCATCAAATTCTAATTCAGTGGATTGGCGATCAAATAGAAGTGGTGAGAGGGGAATCTCTGACCGCTGAAACCGATTGTGCCGACATACATCATAATCTAGAGGCACTATCGGAAAAACCCTTAGAAGATTGTGATATCCTCAGTGTTAGTAAATGGGGTTCAAACCGACGACTCTGGAAGGACAATCGGTAACTCAAGGATGTGAGGGTTTTTTATGGGGACCGCGGCTCTAGAGGGCATTGAGTATAAGATGGGCCAGGGTTTATGTGGGCTGATGAACTTGAAAAGATCGATATTGGAACCGATGGTAAAGAGAGGCCCACTTACATCAGTAAAAAGTTACCGCGGGAATATAAGGATCGGCTTATCCAGATACTCAAGGATCGGGTTGATTGTTTCGCTTGGGAATATCATGAGATGCCTGGTTTAGACCGATCCATAGTTGAGCACAAGATTAAGATGAAGCCTGGGTTTCGGCCAGTGAAGCAATCGCCAAGAAGGATCAGTTGGAAAATTTACGATCAAGTGAAGGCTGAAATTCAGAGATTGTTCGATGCAAAGTTTATTCGGCCATGCAAATATGCCGATTGGATTTCTAATATAGTACGAGTTGGTAAAAAAGATTCTGATAAAATTCGGGTATGCATCGATTTTCGGGACTTGAACAAAGCGACGTATAAAGATGAATATCCGATGCCGATTGCCGATCGTCTGATCGATGCCGCTTCGGGCAATCGGATTACCAGTTTTTTGGATGGCAATGCTGGTTACAATCAGATCTTTATGGCCGAAGAAGATGTCAACAAGACTGCGTTTAGGTGTCCTGGAGCTATCGGCTTGTTTGAGTGGGTTGTCATGACTTTCAGGCTGATCAGCGCTGGGGCTACTTACCAGAGAGGGATGAACTTAATCTGCCACGATCTAATCGGTAAATTGGTTGAAATCTACATTGATGATGTGGTAATTAAATCTCAGGAGGAAGAGCAACACTTGGCTGATATTGTGACCGTGTTGGATCGGTTTCGAAAATATGGTATGAGAATGAATCCGAAGAAATGTGCTTTTGAGTGTCGGTAAAGCAAATTCACGGGTTTCATGGTACATCAGAGAGGAATTGAAGTCCATCCCGATAGAGTTAAGGCGATCCTGAGTACCAAGCCTCCTGATTCGAAGGTTCGTCTACAAGAGCTTATCGGTAAGATTAACTACTTGAGGAGGTTTATTTCAAATTTATCGGAAAGAATCATCCCGTTTTCTCCTTTGCTCAAATTAAAAAATTCCGATAAGTTTGTTTGGGGACCGGAGCAGCAGAAGTCTTTCGATAACATTAAGAAGTACCTGATGAACCCGCCTGTCCTGGTCACTCCAAAAGAAAATTTACCATTCAAATTGTATCTATCGGTATCGGATAAAACAATTGGGGCAGTTCTGGTCCAAGAAATCGATGGTAAGGAACATGCCATTTTCTATTTAAGCAGGAAGCTATTGGATCCAGAAACCCGATACTCGATGGTGGAAAGGTATTGCCTGTGCTTATACTTTGCTTGCACTAAACTAAGGCATTATTTGTTGGGTGCCGAATGCAAAGTGACTTGCCAAACCGATGTGGTTAAGTATATGCTTAATGCTCCAATAATCAAAGGCCGTCTCGGGAAGTGGGCATATACTCTCATCGAATTTGATCTAACTTACGAATCTCCAAAAGCCGTCAAGGGCCAGGTATTAGCCGATTTCATCACACATCATCAAGACGTTAATATTGCAAGTCTGTTGCCATGGGTAATGTTCTTTGATGGATCGGTTTGTGAGAAGGGATGTGGAATCGGTATTTTTATTGTCTCTCCTGGTGGTGTTTCTTACCGATTCGAGGTAATGAAGAGATTTGGGTTGACCAACAATCAAGTGGAATATGAAGCTTTGATTCAGGGATTGGAGTGGTTAATTCAAGCTGGCGCTATCACTGTGGAGGTGTTTGGGGATTCGCAATTGGTGGTTTTTCAGATGATCGGGAAATACGAGTGTCATAGTGACTTGCTTCGGGGATATCTGGAAAGAGCTTCTGATTTGGCTAAGTATTTCGATGTATTTACAATTCATCATGTTACAAGGGAACAGAATTGTGAAGCCAATAATTTAGCACAAGAAGCGTCAGGTTATAAGTTACCGATCATGGAATTGGAGCTTATTCCGATTGCAAACCCAGTTCCGATAGGATGGCATTCGGAAATTATCGGTTATCTGAAAGATCCCCAGGGGAAAACCGATAGGAAGCTTAAAAGGAGAGCTCAGAGGTATGTTTTAATAAGTGACAAGTTATACTATCGGAGTTTTGATGGTTTATTGCTTAAGTGCCTGAATGAAGAAGAAGCTAAAGTTGCAATCGGAGAAATTCACGAAGGGTTATGCGGAACTCATCAATCGGCGTATAAGA
Source organism: Raddia guianensis (assembly GCA_036346415.1). Classification (NCBI taxonomy): domain Eukaryota; kingdom Viridiplantae; phylum Streptophyta; class Magnoliopsida; order Poales; family Poaceae; genus Raddia; species Raddia guianensis. The sequence continues at coordinate 17,960,427 of CM070536.1, forward strand.
TGAGGTGGATGTTAAAACGCGTGGGATATTTTTGGCCGACGATGGTGGAAGATTGTTTCAGATATTACAAGGGTTGCAAAGACTGTCAGAAATTCGGAAATATTCAGCATGCGCCTGCGTCAATTTTGCATCCGATTGTGAAGCCGTGGCCTTTTAGAGGATGGGGAATTGATATGATCGGAGAAATATTTCCTTCTTCGTCCAAGGGGCATCGGTACATTTTAGTAGCAACGGACTATTTCACTAAGTGGGTTGAAGTGCATCATGAAGAAAGTAACCGCCTTCAAGCGATCGACTTTGTCAAGCAACACATAATTTACCGATTCGGTATTACTCAGACGATTACTACAGATTAAGGATCGGTATTTATGTCAGAGGCATTTCAAGATTATGCTCGAAACTTGGGAATCACAAGGATTAATTCCTCGCCGTATTATGCTCAAGCCAACGGCCAAGCAGAATCGTCAAATAAAAGTGCTATAAAGCTGATCAAGCGAAAAATCGATGAAAGGCCGCGGGGTTGGCATAATACTTTGGCGGATGCCCTATGGGCATATCGGATTGCGAAACATAGAGCTACGAAGGTGTCACCATTTGAGCTGGTTTACGGTCAAAAAGCTGTTCTACCGGTTGAAGCGATCATCGGATCCACGAGAGTCGAAGAGCAAAATAATATAAAAGCTGATGACTACAAGAGTTTAATGGTAGATAAACTGGATGACATGGTGACAGTTCGGCTAAAAGCGCTAGAGCATATCGAGCGAGATAAGCAAAGAGTTGACGGCATGTTCTCCGCTCAACCACTGCGGATCACACCCCTAGTCAGATTTCTAACCTGCTAGCCGATCAGCCGTGCTCGGTTCGATTGAGCGTGGGACGCAGCAAAGAGCAACACATGGGGATTACCCAGGTTCGGACCCCCTTGCGGGTAATAGTCCTACTCCTGCTGAGTCTTAGCTCTTTTCTTGTTTTGGTTGAATGGAATGTGGTTTACCGGATGAATGGAATGTGGTTTACAGGAGTGCCTTGGAGGAGTGCACTCCAGCGCAGAACCTCCATGCGGCCAGGGCCCTGCTGGACAACCCACCGGTGCCGGTGACTCCGGACTCCCCGGCGGCTCCGTGGCTGGCCAGTTTGGCCCTTCGTCGATCGCGCCCTTGGCAGTGGTGAAGTTTCGGAGGCCTTGAACCGGCGTTTCGCTTCTTCCCGTTCTTTCTTGCCCTCGCAATCCTCTCGCAGATCTCCTGGCGGGAGGGAGCGGGGCCGCGACGACAGGAGCCAGGCGACTCCTACGGGGGTTCGACCAGGCAGAAATGGCGGTGGACCAGACCTCCGGTCCCATCTGGAGGCCGCCACCCATCCTGACGGAGAAGAGTCTGCGACAAGCTCCATGAGCGACACGACCGAGTCTTGTGACAGCGCCGACGCTGCCGTCCGCGAGGGACCAGGGACTCCGGAGGCTGCCGGCCAGCAAGGTGGTGCTTCTTGGCACCACCAAGCGTCGGGCGGCGGGACGCGCCAGCGTCTAGGAGCAGGAGGCTCCCGGCGTTGGGTGCCGCGCCTTTTCCAAGGAGCTACGCCGCGTCCAAATGGTCGGACAGTTCCGCCCGCCCCATCGAGAATCACGACGGCTCCACCAACCCCGACGAAGTTCTTGCAGATCTACACTACGGTGATGGGCCGGGTGGAGGGTCGGGAAGGTTCGGCAAACTACTTTCCCGCAGTCCTCACCGGCTGAGCCCGCTCTTGGCTCATGAACCTTCCCCCGGAGTCCGTGGGGTCGTGGAAGGAGCTCTCGGAGCTCTTCATCACCAACTTCCAGGGCACGTTTGAGCAGCGCGGAGTCGAGGATGATCTCCACAACGTGGAGCAGAAGAAGGGAGAGTCAATGCGTGACTACATCCGGCGCTTCAGTCAGGTTCGCAACACCATCCCTGACATCTCCATCGACGCCGTTGTCACGGCCTTCAGGAGAGGCGCCCGAGACCCCAAGGTCAAGGAGAAGATGGCCACCCGCAAGATCAAGACGACGGAGGAGCTCTTCACCCGGCGCTAAGTCGTCCTTCAGCGGAGGCTTCGCTTCCGCCCGATTCGCTGGTGAGGGACAATGCGGGCGGCGAGGCCGAGACATCGAAAAATCCAGCGGCAAGGGCAAGAAAAAGCACAAGGCGGCCGAGACCGGCAGCAGTCATGGCCGAAGCGCGACGACGACGAAGACGGCGGCCGCCATGTGATGGCGTGGCGAAGCGAAGAAAGGAGGAGGCAGCGTGGAGGCCGTGGCGGCGGCGGCGGCGGCAGAACGGTCCCGCAGGGCGGCGAAGCGACCACCGTGATCACGGCGGCCCTCGCGGCGGCGAAGCGAGACCGCCGCCCCCGCGAAGTGGAGCGGAAGGGCCTCTTGTCCCATCCACCGCAGCAGCTCCCGACTTGGCGGTGCCATGTCGTCAACAAGTTGGTGGACAAGCGCGCCCACGAGCAGCAGTGAGCGTCCGGCGGCGGCAAGGGCAAGGAAGCGGCCGCTTGGTTTCCAACAAAGGAGCGCCGGTTGCCGTCATCCACGGCGGATCGGCCACCTATCCGCCCCACGCTAGCTTTAAGCGTGCGATGAGGGAGTGTCTTGCCGCCGTGCGCATTAGGTCAGCAAGGCGGTGGCATGGTGAACAACCGATCGTGTTCGATCGGCCGATCACCCGCCAAAGACCGCCGCCCGGCATCTCCAGATCGTGGTTGCGTCCACGGTCCGGAATGTAAAGCTAGGACGGGTGCTGGTAGACGGAGGGAGCTCCCTCAACCTCCTATCAGCCCGAAGTCTCCAAGGCGCTCCAGATCCAGCAGCAGGAGCTTCGACCGCGCTCCGTTCTTGACATCGCCGGGCCGAGTCCGTCCCTCTGGGGCGCGTCAGCCTCCCGGTGACATTTGGATGCTCCGACAACTTCCGCACCGAGATGCTCGAGTTCGAGGTGGCGGACTTCGACCTCCTCACAACGCCATCTTGGGTCGGCGGCGTGACCAAGTTCATGGCGGCTTGCCACTATCGTACATGGTGGTGAAGATCCCGGCCCGCCGCCCCATCGTTTTGAAAGTGGATCGCCGGAGGCGCTCCGCTGCGACAAGGACGCTCGCTTTGGCGGGGCGTCGGCGCCTGAAGGCCGACGCCGACTCGGGAGCTCCTCCGGCGAAGATCCGTGCCTCCCCTGGTTCGTCCGGGGAGGTTAAGACGATCTCCCTGAGTGAGTCAGACCCGGCGAAGACCGTTCGGGTGGGCGCCTCTCTCAGCGCCAAATACTAAGGCGCGCTCGTCTCTTTCCTCCAGTCTAACGCAGACGTGTTTGCATGGCAACCGTCCGACATGACTAGGGTCCCCAGGGAGGTGATTGAGCACAAGTTGGCAACGTTCCTCGGCGCGCGACCGATCATGCAAAAGGTCCGGAAGCAGTCGGTGGAGCGCCAGGAAGTTATCCGCCAGGAGGTGGACAAGCTCTTAAGGGCGGGGGTCGTTCGCAGCATCGCCCATCCCAGATGGCTCGCAAACCCCGTCCTCGTCAAGAAATCCAACGGGCGATGGAGGATGTGCGTGGACTTCACCGACCTCAACAGGGCGTGTCCGAAGGACCCGTACCCGCTGCCCCGCATTGATCTCATCGTCGATTCCACAGCGGGGTGTGAGCAGCTGTGCTTTCTGGATGCGTACTCCGGGTACCACCAGATTATCATGGCCGAAGAAGATGAAGACAAGACCGCCTTCGTGACGCTCATGGATGTCTACTGCTACACAAGGATGGCGTTCGGACTGAAGAATGCAGGCCCAACCTATCAGAGGGCCATGCACATCGCTCATCGCCCTCAAATAGGGCGGAACCTGGAGGTGTATGTCGACGACCTGGTGGTGAAATCCAAGAAGGCGGAGGAGTTGATCGGCGACCTGGAAGAAACATTCGCCAACCTGAGGAAGTACTGCATCAAGCTTAATCCTGAGAAATGCGTGTTCGCCGTTCCGTCGGGCAAGCTGCTAGGTTTCCTCGTCTCCCAGAGGGGGATTGAGGCGATCGAGAACATGAAGCCCCCGACGCGACTTCGGCAGATGCAGTGCTTGGTGGGCTGCTTGACCTCCCTGGGCCACTTTATAGCTCGCCTGGAGGATAAAAGTCTCCCACTGCTCAAGCTTCTAAAGAAGACCAACCAGTTCGAGCGGACGGCAGAGGCGCAGGAGGCGTTCGACAGGCTGAAGAAGTATCTAACTTCCCCGCCCGTGCTGGTCGCCCCAAACCCGGGCGAGCCGCTGATCCTTTATGTCGCGGCGAACCCCAGTGGTCGGTAGCGGTCTTTGGTGGCGGAAAGAGAAGGCGTTCAGCGCCCCATTTACTACATCAAGAAAGTCCTCCACGACACGAAACAAGGTACTGCAGACACAGAAGATGCTCTACGCCCGTCCGTGGCGTCCGAAGCTGCGTCACTACTTTCGGGGCGAGATCACCGTCGACCAAGTACCCCTTGCGGAGATCCTCTTCAACAAGGCGACGGGCAGCATCACCAAGTGGGCCATGGAGTGGCAGAATTCGACCTCAAGTTCGCTCCCGAACGGCCATCAAAGGGCGTGCTCTGGCGGAGTTCGTCCACGAGTGGACTCGGCGGACCTGAGTGAAGACGTCTAAATACCCTCGCCGTGGACTCTCTTCTTGACGGTTCGTTCCGCTTGAAATTTGGGGCGGTGTCGTTCTGGTGTCTCCACCGGCGACATTGTCCCAAGCACCTGGTGGTCTTTGGAGTTCGCGCCACCAACAACGTCGCGGAGTATGAAGGATTACTCATGGGGCTCGGGGTGGCCGACCACGGGCATCCGCGGTTACAAGTAAAGGGCGACTCTCTCCGGTCATCAACCAGCGAGAAAGGATTTCACCGCCGGATCCCATCATGGCGGCCTACCGGCGGAGGTGCGCCCGATTGGAGCGGTATTCGAGGTTTGGGCTCGCGCGACGCCCTCGCCGCGACAACTATATGGCGGATGAACTGTCCCAGATTGCCTCGTCAAAGGCACATGTTCCGGCTGGGGTTTTTCAAGAAAGACTCACGCGACCGTCTGTCGCAGCCCCCAATCCTGGCGGGGACGACGCTTTCCCTGACGCAGCTCCCACTTCTGGAGACGACGTCACCAATCCTGCCACAGCTCCCCGCTTGGAGGGAAGAGACGGAAGAACTGCCGAGGCGGTTGAGGCGGAAATGCCAGACCAGACAGAGTACGCCGGCGACAATGTACGGAACGTCGTCACACTCGTCCGGGAAGGTCAGTGGATGGATCCGATCCTAGCCTACCTGCGGGGCGGAGTGATCCCCGACGATGACGCGTCACCGAGAAGATAGCGCGAAGCCAAGCGCCATACAGTAGATGGGGACTGTATCGCCGGGACGCAAATGGAGTCCTCTTGAAGTCGTCACTCGGGAAGCGGGAGTGCAATTCTCTCGAGATCCATGGAGGCATGTGCGGAGCCATTGGAGTCGGGCGTTGGTCGGGAAAGCTTTCGCCACGGCTTTATTGGCCTATCGCCTCCGGGATGCCTTGGTGGTGAGGAGATGCGGCGTGCCAATTTCATGCTAAGCAGATCCACCGACCGCCCAGCGCCGCAAACCATCCGCACTCGCCGTTCGCGATGCGGGGCCGATATCTTGAGCCCGTTCCGGGCGGCATCGGGGTTACACGCATCTGTTCGTCGCCGTCGACAAGTTCACTAAGTGGGTGGAGGCATTGCCGGTCCCGGCGATCACGTCCGCAGCTGCCATAAAGTTCATGAAGAGCTTCTTCGTCCGGTTGGCCGCCAACAGGATCATCACCGACAACGGCTTTCGGTTCAAGAGCGCGATTTACAAGATCGTGCGAAGAGCTGGGTACCAAGCTGTGTTTCGCCTTCGTTGCGCATCCAAAGAGCAATGGGCAAGTGGAAGCGAGCAAGCGCGAAGTACTCGAGGGCTCAAGACAAGGGCGTTCGACCGCTGGAGAAGCTTGCAAGCGCCTGGCGGAAGAAGTCCCCATCTGTGTTATGGTATTGCGGATAACTCCCAACAGAGCCACCGGCGAGACCCCTTTCTTCTGGTGTATGGCTCGGCGGTGCTCCGTGAGACTCACCTTGGTTCCCCAAGGGTGGCGCGTTCAGCGAGACGGAGACCACGACCGCGTTAGGATGAAGTAAATCTCTGGAGGAGGTCGAGAGGCAGGCGGCGATCCGGCCGCCAGTGTCGGCGAGCATCGTGCCGTTATCAAGCAAGACGGGTGTGTGAGAACACCGGCGATGGGCGACCTCGTTCTGCATAAAATCAAGCGCAGTTGGGCGCAACAAACCATCTCCCCTGTGGGAGGGCCCCTTCAAGGTGGTCTCGGATCTCCTTGAGCTCGGTCGGGCTAAGCCGAGGATGGTCGAATTGGCGAACACTTGGAGCGTCGGCGGTGAGGAAGTTCTACCGTGAGGTAGTGATCCAAGAGATTTTGTTGGCCTTCCTTTGGAGCCGGCGGGAGGTCTTCCTCCTTCCCTTCGCCTCGGGCTGCATTGTACAAAGCCATCTACAATAAAAAGATAAGTTCTGTCTCTCTGTGGGCATCTGTTCTTTTTAAGCCTAAAAGTCTGTTAGAAAACATTACATTGAAAACGGTAGCGAAAAAAGTACTTAAGGCTGATGGCCCTTAGTTGCAAGACAAGCGCTTAAACTTGTTGGGCGAGGCGACGCGACGGAAGGCGGTACTAGCTGGTGTGTCGGCTCGGTTCGGGCAATGCGCCAACGGCGCACCGGCGCGTCTAGACCACTTCAGGAAGCTAAGCTCTCGCCACGTAACGTTTAAGGTCGGTTTGCCAAGAGGCCATAAGGGTTGAAGTAACCTGATGCCTAAGGAAAAAGCGCTCACTTCCAACAGAACGTTCTGTCTAAAGCTTGGGGCGATCAGTTGCATAGCCTCAAAAAGTCTGTTAGAAAGCATTCTATTGAAAGCTGGTAGCGAAAAAGTATTTAAGGCTGATGGCCCCTTAGTTGCAAGAGAAACGCTTAAGCTTGCGGCTAGGCGAGGCGACGCGGACGGAAGACGGGTTCTAGCCTGGTGTGTCGGCTCGGTCTGGGCAATGCGCCAACGGCGGCACCGGCGTCTAGACCACTTCCGAAAGCTGAGTACTCACCACGCAACGTTTAAGGTCGGTTTGCCGAGAGGCCGTAAGGGTTGAAGTAACCTGATGCCTAAAGGAAAAGGCGCTCACTTTCAATAGAACGCTCTGTCTAAAGCTTTTTGCGTTCGGGTGCCCCAGTTCTTTTCGCAAATAAGAGTTTGCGCGAAGTTTGATCGAGACTCACGGCGAAGAGCAAAAGTTTGCGTGCTGAGATTTATACGGGACAAAAAGCAGATGAGGGAGTTCGTCTACTCCTCGTCTTCATCTTCATCGCCCTCGCCAGCCGCAGCCGCCCATCATAGAGACGCGGTTGGCGGCGGCGTCAACCCGCGATTTCGAACGGTCCGGTGGCGCGAAAGGTTCCCGATGGCGGCGTCGAGGTCAAGCGGCGTTTGGGGCGGCGATTGCCAAAACGAACAAGCGCTGCCGAGAGCGCCGTGGCGACCATCCTCGATCGCCAGCGCCAAGCATCACCACCGGAAGATCGCGCAAGGCCTCGGCGGCGCGCCCCACGGCCCCAGCATACTGCGCGGCGGTCTCCTCCAGCGGAGAGTACAAGGTAATGCCAGTAGTGTGAACGTCCCTAAAGCTGTGGTAGGCAGCGCTTAGCATGTCGGCGAGGACCCGAAGACGCTCAGAGTGCTCCGTGCGGAGGTCTTCGACGTCCTTGGTGGCTGAGGCGGCAGCGGCTTGCGCCGCCTGACCTCGCGCCGCCGTTCCCTGGCGGCCTCCCGCTCAGCGCTGCCGCGGCTTCGCCGGCGGTCGGGTGGGCGAGCGTGAGCGCTTCGGCGAGCGACCAACGTTAGCGGCAATGGCACCTGGCGTTGGCGTCGGTGCGGCAACGGCCGGAGGTTCCCCACCTCGTCTCGGTAGCGATCTCCGCGGGCGGCCTCATCTCCGTCGGAAGAGCCGCGGCGGTGGGTGGCGAATCAGCGGGATGGAGCTTGAGGCCCCAGCGTCCACTCTATCCCATGAAGATAAGCGAAATAGGGTTCAGATATGCGAAAACATACAAACATACTAACCCTAATGCAAAATGTACGTAAGTGCGAGAAAGCCAACTGAAGCGCGCGCCGAAAGCGAAGCGGTGAAGGGCAGCGTCAAGCCGCTTAGTCGGAAGAAGCGGCGGCGCCGTCCACGGCCGGGCGCCGTCGGGCAGGTATTGGCGCGCATGGCGCCGTGTAGGAAGCGCCGGTCTTGGCGAGGCCAGCAGCGTCAGCGCCAATGTGAGGAACATCGGTGCAGAGGAGCGAAAAAGCTGGCCTTGGCGGCGCAGTTCCAGAAAATCGCCAGCGCTCGCCCGATGGCGGGCGGCGGCAAGCAGCAAGGCTCCCCACCGCAGGGGGCGAAGGAGGCGGCGAGCTCGGGACCCGAGGCGAGCTCTCTTTAGGCTCGTCTCCCCCCTCGTCGTCGTCTTGGTGAGGATGGCGGCGCTTCGAGAGCCTTGATCGAGTCGGCCGCCACGCTAGGAGCGGCAGACGCGGAAGCTTTAAGCGGCGGCCGAGGGGCTTCAGCGGATCTGCAGTGGTCCCGGCCACTTGGACCGCAGGACCGACGAGACCTCCATGGGGGCAGCCAGCGCAAATCTTGGTTGCGCTCCGTGGATCCGATCGCGAGGGGCGAATGGTCTCCGGCAAGGAGATATCGCTGTGGCGCGGTCAAGAGTCCCTTGACCATCGCCGAACACGTTCTCCGCGTTCCTCGCCGTTAGGCAAGAAAGAAGAAGAAGCCATAAGTCACAAGTAGTCAAAAGAAAAGACATTCCAAAAAGGTAAGAAACCCAAAAGACCGAAGGAGCATTTACATCCAGGGACAAGGCGGACTCCATCGTCATCACCATAATACTGCTAGGCAGGGCGAACCCTCATGCGGAGCGGACAGAGGCGGCGCCGCAAAAAATCCGCCGCAACGTGGGTTCCGGTGAGCCCGTTCTTGGCGGAGCTCAGCGATGCGCCCAGCATCTCCTCGGCTCCGGCCGAGTCGTCGAGCGAGGACCCCGGTGGCAAGGGATTCCGCAGGACCCTCGGGGAGGTCAAGGTCGTCGCAGCCGCTGGAGTCCTCCACGTACAGCCATTGGCGGTGCTAGTCCTTCAGTTGGACTTGATGTGGACGGGAGGAAGGCGGCGCGTCGTGAGCGTAAAGTAGCGACTTCAATAGCCCTTCGGCGCGACCGCATCTGGCGTGAAGAGCCGGCGCCAGAGCGGGAGGTTTGGCATCATCCCTACGAACATCTCGCATAGGTGGACGAAGATGGTTAGGGCCACGAAAGAATTGGGGGGAAGGTGCGTCGCCTGGATCTCGTAGAAGGCAAGCACCGCCAAGAAGAACTCAGTACGGCGACGAGCCCCGCCAATCGCCAGTGAAGGTCACAATCTCCCGTCGCGGGGCTTGGCACTATGGTGCGGGCGCGAACCGACGGCGGTGGCGGCACGAACCCTTGGAGCCGCGTCGCCACATCCTCGTCGACAGCAGAGGCAGGCAAAGCTGGCCCAGGCGGTGGCGCATCCCCGCGGCGACCCTTGCTGCGTTTGGGCGCCATGGAAAAAACGGTGGAGGAGTTGGTGAAAGAAGAAGGCTCTGTGGCAGCGGCGAAGAAGGTGAAGGGCAGTTTGAGGACTTAAGCGTGCGGAAGGATTAGCCGCGGCGCCAATGGAAGTATTTATAAGCAAGGCGCGCGAGGGCGACGGTTTGGATCCCGACCCCACGCGGGCGCGCTATCATTGCCCAGCGTTTGATTTTCATGGCGGCGCGGTTCCCCAAGGAAGATCGTGCGCGGTGAAGAATCAGCGTCTGACGGCCTTGAAGAGAAGGGCTCCCCACGATTCGTCTCCCACCGCACGAGAAAGCGGAAAAAAGTGTACGTGCGACGGTTCGCGTATCATGGTGGACCGGGGCTCTGTCGGTGTAATAAATACCGTGGTATGAAGAGTCGGTGAGGAGGCCAAGAGGGCCCCACGCGTCGGTGGCGACCGAGCCCTAAGCGTGGCGAGCTCCTCAAGAGGCCAAGAGGGCCCCACGCGCCAGCGGGCGGCCAGCCCAGTGGCGATGGGCGAGCCCCTCAAGAGGCTAAGAGGCCCCACGCGTCAGTGGCGGCCAGCCCTAGCGTGGGCGAGCCCTCAAGAGGCCAAGAGGGTCCCAGCGTCGAAGTGACGACCAGTGCCCAGTGGCTGGGCGAGCTCCTCAAGAGGCCAAGAGGGCCCCACGCGTCAGGCGGGTGGCCAGGCCCCAGCGCGTGGACGAGCTCCTCAAGAGGCCAAGAGGGCCACTCTTGGCCTCCTGCTGGACTCTTCATACCCTGATATTTATTACACCGACAAGAGTTGCCAGGCATTATAATAAGAAAATTGTACCGAAAGCTTTTGAAGTGGGAGAACTCGTATGGAAAATGTTTTTACCGATTGGTTCTAGAGATCCTAAGTATGGTAAATGGTCGCCAAACTGGGAGGGGCCGTTTAAGATCAATCGGATTATTCCTGGAAATGCGTATATCTTGGAAACGCTTGATGGGGAAGTTTTCGATAAAGCAATTAATGCCAAGTATCTAAAGAAGTATTATCCTAGCGTTTGGGTCGGAGCTTGAATTGTGATTCGTTAAAAGCCGATTCTAGGAATGCTTTGTAGCTTAAAAAGCTATCAAAGACTTCTTTGTTGAGTAAAAGCCGATTCTAAATGAATCGCCTATAGACATGAGATAAAAACGATTGCATAAAAGAAATATTATTACAAAGGCACGAAGGCCTTGATTCTGTCCATGGGTGGAATGGAGCATGTCTTACAATCGGTAAAATACCGATTCACACATTAAGAGTTTAAAATTTGGCTCGCAGCGGTCATTATAAAATTCATAAATAGCATGGCGTACCTTGGACGACATTGTATCTGGATCCGATTGATGGTTGCGATATCTTCTTGGTGATCCGGGTATGATCGGTATTTTCTTCTTTGCGTCCAAGGCGCTGGGCATAAGCTTTCACGACGCCATCTTGCTCCTTGGCGCTGATTTGCTTTCCTCAAAACTTGAGCGGCGGCTTCTCGGCTTTCCTCGCCTTCTCCAATTCCAGTTCCAAGGTTTTAACCTTTGAGACTGCCTTGGAGGCGGCAAGTTTTGCCTATTCAGCCTCGCGCTTCAGTCGTTGGAGGGTGTCGTTTTGAGCATTGGCGTCTGTATCGACCCTTTCAACTCGGCCTCTGCATCTTTGTGTGCTTCCTTTGGTGGAGCCGATCAATGCAAAGACCAAATCGGCTTTCTCTTTGGTGAGGGCAGCACTTTTTGGATGGCCGAGGCCACCTGCTCAGGGAGGACCTGCGTGATGGAATCGGCTATTTCCCGTATGGTTGAAGGGTTGGCCAGGAAAGCCGATTCATCACCAAACAGTTCCCACATCTGTTTGAGCTTGGCGATGGTCTCCGGAGAGAACCGATTCTTCTTGGTAGGTTCTAGGGCTGGTGAATCAATGATGACGGCTGGCGGCGGTGAAGTCCTGATTGGAGATGAGAGAAAGTCCAGTTCATCATCGAGCCAGTCCATGCTCGAGGGATCAAAATTCAGTTCATCGGTTTTCTCGCCGGCGTAGGTGATGACCTGCGTGGACACCACTGTTACCTTGACCGGGCTGCGGGGAAGAAACATATACTGGACAAAATGTTTGAGTTACGAGAGATCGGAATTTGAAGAATGCATGAATTACAAGAAGGGAAATCCGATTACATCTTGTGGATTGAAAGTCGGTGGAGTCTGCGACGCTGGCGGAGGGGCAGGTGTGCCGTCTTTCTTCTTGGAGATGGGTGAAGTGTCCTGAAGTCATAATCCGGTAGGTAAGAAAGCCGACGAGGGTTACGAGTTTGAGGAAAAATCAAATGCTTACTGTGTCACATATGGATTCCGTACTATCGGGAGTACGCACCTTTGGGGGCCTTGGTTTCTTGGTGACCACCTTCTTCCTTAGGCCGATTTCTCCTTTGGGTTTCCCTGTTGAATAAAGTCAGTAAGTAATCGAATATTTCAGAATTATATGAGATAGGCCGATTGTACCTCGTTTCTTTGGCTGGGAAGAGCCCTGGGTAAAGGCTGATGCTTGAAAGAGGATCCTAAGGGTTAGAGGGGGGTGAAGAGGCAATTTTAAATTCTTTTTGATTATTCTCAATTAAGCATCATATTAAGAATGACCCAATCCTAGTTGCAATTATCAAGTAAGCGGAAGCGATAAACAATTACAAGGCAACTAAGACATGGCATTCAATTTAACACAAGCGATGCAAAGGAAAGTAAGTGCGGGAATTAAATGAGAGAGTGACACGGTATTTGTTTGACCGAAGTTCGGAGCCGCAACTCCTACTCTCCGTTGAGGCTACCCCTTGCGCACAAGGACCGGCTCGCTCTCGAGCCTAACGCCTCACTTACTCCCGGTAGTCGTTCCGCCACTCCGGCGAGGTGGACTCCGTCACCCGTACACCGACTCGAGAGTAGCAACGCGCCAAGGCCTACTCCCAAGCCCGCCGCCCACGAAGGATGTCGTCTTCAAAAGTAACAAGTTCCGGCGCCCGATCATGCGGATCGAAGGACTTCTATGAAGCTCGGTGTTGGGGTTTAATGATTTGTGGCTTTGGATGATTTGTGGGGAGGAATGGCTCTAGAACACCTAATTGATGAGCTATGAATTTGGTAGGTGAAGTGGGCAAACAAATCTCAAAGTAGCTTGACCACTAGATAGGTATTTATAGCCCTAGAGCAAAACTAGCCGTTGCCCCGGAAGAACAAAAGACTAGCCCTTAGCCTCTACGGACGCCGTCCAAGGGCATCGGACGCCGTCAAGCAGAGACAACTGCTCACAAAAATAGGTTTATCGGACGCCGTCCGGTCCCCACCGGACACCGTCCGACAGTGCGGTGTGCACTGGATTGCGGCTAACCAGACGCTACCCAGCTGCGCCTAGACGCCGTCCGACGGGAGAAAACTCAGAATTTTGACCTTGATCGGACGCCGTCCGTAACAATGGACGCCGTCCGTCAAGCGATGATCTTGTGCACGTGTTTTCTTTGGTGAGACGCTGTCCATTGCACCGACGCCGTCCGACAGAGAGTGTTTTCGTGCTAGGAATTGTGGGAGAGGTTTAGGGTTTTTCTTTTCTCTCTAGATATCTCACAAAGGAATATTTGGGTGTTTTTAGAAGAGGTGGACTACGAAAGCGAAGTTTTCGAGAATCGCAAATATCCGGCAAGATCAGAGATATTCAAACCCCTTTTGAAATCCGACGAAAAACAGAAAATAAATCCTAACTACTCCTAATCTATACATGACCTCTTCTCTCGCCCGGTCACGCAATTGAAACCTCGGAGTAGCTTACAAATTTGTCGTCGCTTCAAATTAGGGTTTTGCAATAACGCCGAGTCTTCGCTAGGGTTTCGAGAAGTCCAAAAACCCCTTAGCACTTTATATTAATTAATTTTGACATCAATGCCACTAATAAAAATTAGGGCTCAACGATGCTCACAATCACCCCCTTTGTGGCACTTGATGGCAACCCAAGAGAGAAAGAAATTTTTGAGCTGCAAACAGGGTTAGAGCAATACAAATATGCGAGCAAATTCAAAACTAAGATAACCACAACTCGACCACAAAGGTGTGCAAATAAGAGAAGCTCCCCCTAAATTAATGCACAAATTTAAAACCACAAGCCAATAAGGTTCAAAAGACATAAAACGTAACAGAGCAACAATCGCAAAACAGTATCGAGGCAATAAATAACATTACAGGAAAACACAGGACCTCGATCTTACTACCCCTTGCTAACCCTTACTACTCTCGCTAACTTCTCCCCCTTTGTCACCAAGTGACACAAACGGGAAAAGGTCCTAATCTCGCTGGTCTTGATCCATGTCGTCGCCTCCGTCATCTCCTTGGCCGCCGGAAGAGGAGCCCTGACCTCTGGGACGCTTGAACAAAGGCATATGAGCTACAGAGGGTACCGACCGAGGTGAGGATGGATCATCAAATAGCTGGGTCGGTTGAGGATTTAGCAAAGAAAAGTTGAGATGGCAACATATTTCTCCACCAGTAAAATGAATCTTACCAGGAGATGGATATGACTGTGGTGGAGGCACAAAGAAAGGAGCAGGCCCTGAAGGAGGATATACCCAAGGATGAACCGGTGGTGGGTAGGCAGGTGGGCGTGGGAACACCTGTCTTTGCTCATAGGCCTGATAACTGTCGTGGGCATGAGAATACCAAGCATATGGATTTGCCCCTTCTGGCACTGGCATAAACATTGCACCCATGTCTTTGCAGAACGCAGACTTGGTCTGCAAATTCATCATTTAGATAGGTCTCTGTGGCACGCCAACTCATTCATTTTTCTCCTAGCGGTGCAAGCTCTTCTCTCATCTCGGTCATGAGCCCTCATCTCTTCTCTCATCTCGGTCATGACCCCTCATCTCACCTATCAAAGCGTCATACCAAGGAGGCGTGAAGAAGAACCCGCACCAAAGTTATTTGGCACAAACGGCTGCATTGGAGCAGCAGGAATAGGAGCCGGAGCTGGAGGAGGAGCATCATCGCCAGGACGATCCAATTTGGGCTTGCTCCCAAGTGAGTTCAAGAAATTCTTCATCTGATGCTTTTTGATCTTGTTGTTTCAACTTTTTACCTCATCCTCAGAAACCCGCTGAGTCCTGGAAAGCAATAGGCCAATATAGGGAGCTAGAGGTAGTGCCCTATTGACCTCTCTGAATATGGTGTCATCAAGCTCTCCCATGAGGGTGGCTCCAATGATTATAATCCTGTCTGTCAGGAGATATAGCATGAACCAGCTGCAGATTGGAAGAATCCTGTCACGGTTGCCGCCTCGAACGAACAAGGTGCTCCGAAGGATAAGATTTATCAAAGCAGGCTCCTGACGCAATTGATTTGCCTTCTCTATATTTAATTCTTCCTCATCAAGATCAATGTACATGAACCTTATCTCTTCAAGAGGAGGATATTTGCCCCTCCAGAGGGCATCTTCATAGGCCAACTCATTTAAGTCGATGCTAGAATCTGGAGTGCCCAAGGCGTGATTCATCTTGGCCACTGTGATCCCTTGAACCTGTCCATCAACTGAGTGATAATAATTTGACTCTGTCTCATCTTCGGCAACTAGTAGAGTAGCAAAGAACTCACAGTGCCTCTCTTTGCTCCAGGTAAACTTCTTGTTTGAGATCAATTCTGCCAGGCCTGGAGTAGAGCTGAATATGGTGTGAACCTCAGGCCCTGCCACTGCTGTGATCTCGCTCCAATCAACACAATGGGGGTCCCTCAGACTACCCTTGGGTGCAGAGAAGCACATATACAACTGTTTCTGAAATTTGGTGTAGAATCTGAAATTTTTGGTATACTCTCGCCGCTGAGGGAATCACTTTGCATATGAGACGGACCTCTTCTTTCTCAATGTTTCCATGGACAATTTTAGAACCTGATCATCCATGGGGTCGTCCTCAGCGACCACAGTCTCAGTGACGTCCTCATCAATTGGGTCCTCAGCATACGTGTCATCGTCAACGTCTTCGGCGATTGCAAAAGAAGACGCCGCAACCCGAGTCCAAAGGAATCCTTGATCATGCTGCTGCTGCTGATGCTCTTTAGCGATTCTTCTTGTGCGAGGAGGAACGGCACTGCTAGCCGTTTCATCAAAGTCATCACACACGTCCCGACTGCCACTGCCACTGCGACCACTCAGGGTCCTGCTCAGAGCCTTGCCAAACTTCTTCAACGAGCGAGACATCTCAAATTAAGCCCTTTGACAAAGTGTCCACTGATGAAACAATCCCACTGCCAAGTGCCACTGACCAAGTGCCAACCACAAGTGCCAACCACACCACGAGCCAACCCTGGATACAAGCGCGGGAAAAACCTATTCAAAACCTAGAACTTGGTAAACAGAAGAATTTGCCGGGAAAAGAGACGGGAAGCCGTTACTGAGCCCTAGAAGGGAAGAGGAAGCCGCTGCAGCGCTGCGAGGATCGTCCCTAGGCCCTTCCGTAGGGAAAGGAGGAGCTTAGCGGAGGCGAGGCGACGAAGCAGGTCGTCCAACTTCAATCCCCGAGGTGGGAATCGAAAAGGAGGACGAGGGGAGGCCGCCGGTGGTGGTGGATGTCGCCGGAGGGCCTTCCCCGGTGAGGAGAAGGAGCAGGGGCGGCGCCGGTTAGGAGTAGAGTTAGGGAACAAATGAGGAGAGAGGGAGGCGGACAGGCAAGTTTAAGGGCGGTTACATGCAGTTGGGCCGGTCGGAAGCGTCAAGCGGCTATCGGACGGCGTCCGACAAGATCTGGTGTGTGTTGAAAGCAACCGTCGGACGGGGACGGGAGAGGCGACGGCGTCCAAGCGGAGGAATTGCAGCGCGGATAGGACTTCGTCGGACGGCGTCCGGTGGCTATTGGACGGCGTCCGACAGTGAGTATGCGGCGCAAGCATAACCCTGTCGGACGGCGTCCGAGCGAATCCGGACGGCGTCCGATGAAGGCTGAAAACGACGCAAAGATGCTCAACGACGATGGGCCCCACGAAGACAAAATTTTATAAAAATAATGTTTTGAAGAGATATTCTCCATTTTTGCTCAAAATTCAAAGGAAGATTCAAATGTGAGCAATTTGAAGTAATTTTTTAAATTGTTAAATTTGAAGGGATAAGATTCTAAATTGACAAATGAAACCAATTCAAATTCAAAAACCCAAATTTTGATCTTAGAGACCAAGAAAATGTGTGAACCCAATTTTTGCCTTGATTTCTCATATAGGCATGAAAATCGAGCATAGGGGTTCACTTTAGAGTTTAAGCACATGTTTTTGAATTTTGGCTCCTTTTCAAATATTTTCAACAATTTTGATGCCATATGATTTTCAAGAGAACAAATATGCATATGGAGCAAATTTTTCAAAGGGGATAAGATTTTTCAAATTGAGAGGTTTGAAATGGTAAGAGGATAAGGATAGTCTATTAATTTCAAATTTGTTTTGGCTTGAAAAATAGGACAAGAATGTGCTAACCCAAAATCAAATTTATCTTTTCACCACTAGAGGGAGTTTTGAGATCATGAGTTGAAATTAAACTCCCCCTAAATGTGACAAGGGTCAAAAGCAAATGGAAATATTCAAATAAGACCCAAAAATCACAAAAACCAATCAACACGCATTTGATCTATCTAGTATATTGAGTTCATTCCTTAATTTGCAAAACCGTGCCTCATCTAAGGGTTTGGTGAAAATATCCGCCAATTGGTCTTCCGTTCGCACATAGGCGAGCACAACGTCACCCTTTGCAACATGGTCACGAATAAAGTGATGTCGGATATCGATGTGCTTTGTACGGGAATGTTGGACTGGATTGTTGGCTATTTTCACCGCACTTTCATTATCGCATAGAAGTGGCACTTTTTCAAATTTTAGCCCAAAGTCACTAAGCATCCGTGTCATGTACAAGAGTTGAGCACAACAACTCCCCGCCGCTACATATTCCGCTTCATGATAGATAGCCCATGGAGTTTTGCTTCCTCGAAGTCCATGACACAGTGGCGATCTAACAAGTGACAACCCCTCGAGGTGCTTTTGCGATCAATTCTGCAACCGGCATAATCCGAGTCGGAATAGCCAAGAAGCTCAACACGCGCTCCCTTGGGGTACCAAAGTCCTAGGCTAGTAGTGATTTTTAGATATCTCAAAATGCGTTTTACGGCAATAAGATGCACTTCTTTAGGGGATGCTTGAAAGCGAGCACACATGCACACACTAAACATAATATCGGGTAGAGAAGCGAACCGATCATGGAACGATAAAGCTTTTGGTCCACGGGCTTTTCATCTTCGTTCAAGTCAAGATGCCCATTAGTGGCCATTGGTGTTTTGATCGATTTGCAATCGTCCATAGAAAACCGCTTGAGAAGGTCCATTGTGTATTTCTCTTGACAAATGAAGGTCCCTTCCCGAAGTTGCTTAATTTGAAATCCAAGAAAGAAAGTGAGTTCGCCAATCATAGACATTTCAAATTCCTTGGACATCATTTCTCCAAAGTTCTTGCATTTAGATTTGTTAGTGCATCCAAAAATAATATCATCCACATATATTTGACAAATAAATAAGTTATTTTCAATAGCCTTTAGAAATAATGTGGAGTCAATCACACCGGTTTTAAATCCCTTTTCTAAGAGGAAGTTCCTAAGACGCTCATACCATGCTCTAGGAGCTTGCTTGAGACCGTATAGCGCCTTAGTGAGCTTATAAACATAGTTTGGGTGTTTGAGGTTTTCAAAACCGGGCGGTTGCTCGACATAAACAAGTTCATCAATAAAACCATTTAGAAAAGCACTCTTAACATCCATTTGAAAGAGAGTAATGTTATAGAGAGAAGCGAATGCCAAGAGTAACCGTATAGCTTCAAGTCGAGCAACGGGGGCGTAGGTTTCTCCCTAGTCAAGTCCTTCGATTTGTGTGAAACCTTGCGCTACCAATCTTGCTTTGTTTCGCACCACTTCACCGTTCTCATCTTGTTTGTTGCGGAAGACCCATTTGATTCCAATGACATTGTGGTCCTTCGGTCTTTCACAAGTTCCCAAACTTCATTGCGGGTAAAGTTGTTTAGTTCTTCATGCATGGCGTTCACCCAATCCGCATCCGCCAATGCCTCATCAATGGTCCTAGGCTCAACAATAGACACAAAGGCGTGTTGCTCACAATAATTAGCAGTATGAGAATGGGTTCTTACGCCTTGATTGAGATTGCCAATAACTTGATCTAGGGGATGATCCTTGGAGAGAGAGCGGTGTTGTTAGACGGGTACTTGTAGATCAACGACTCCCCCTTGAGTTTGATCAACTTCAAAGTTTGCATCTCCGTCCACCGCTTGATCTTGAGTTGTTGGAGAGGTGTCTTGAGTTTGATTATCGATGGAGGTGGTGGGAGAGACGACTTCATCTTTTGGCACTTCCGGTGAGGGTCGAATTTCCCCCAACTCCATGGCTTCATGTGGTAGCTCATCACCTACATTTCTTGTCAAATCTTGCTCATTTTGTGAGCCGTTAGTTTCATCAAACTTGACATCATAGGCTTCCTCAACTAGCCCGGTAGAATTATTAAAAACTCGAAAAGCTTTGGAGCGAGAAGAGTAGCCTAACATTATACCAACATCACACCTCTTTTGGAACTTACCCAAATGAGTCCCTTTCTTATAGATGTATACCTTGCAACCGAAGACTCGAAAGTAAGATATGTTGGGCCTTCGTCTCACTAGTAGTTCATATGAGGTCTTGTGAAGGAGTCGGTGGAGGTAGATGCGGTTGATGGCATGACACGCCGTGTTGATGGCTTCCGTTCAAAAAGCATGTGGCGTGTTATACTCATCAAGCATTGATCTTGCCATCTCTATCAACGTACGGTTCTTCCTCTCCACCACTCCATTTTGTTGGGGAGTGTAGGCCGCCGAGAATTCGTGCTTGACTCCTAACTCATTACAAAATTTCTCAACATTTGTGTTAGTAAACTCGATGCCGTTATCACTCCTCACCTTTTTAATAAAAGAGTCAAATTCCTTTTGAGCTTTCAAAGCAAATCTTTTAAACACATCACCGGCAAGAGATTTATTTGCAAGGAAAAACACCCAAGTGAAGCGAGAGAAATCATCGACAATCACATGACAATAAGAATTACCGCCTATGTTAGCATAGGTGGTTGGGCCAAATAAATCCATATGCAAAAGTTCAAGTGGTCGGGATGTAGACATGAAAGTCTTAGTCGGATGAGAATTGGCCACTTGCTTGCCGGCTTGGCATGAACTACATAAACGATTTTTCTCGAATTTAACATCCTTCACTCCAACAACCAAGTTGTCTTTAAAAACCTTTTTCAAAGTGCCCATTTCAACATGTCCAAGACGTCTATGCCACAACCAACCAAGAGTGGTTTGAGTAATAAGACAAGTCTTGATTTGAGAAGATTCACGGTTTGAAAAATCAACCAAGTATAAGTTTTGAAACCGGGTGCCTTCAAATGCAACACTTTGATCCTTAGTGGAAACAACACGAACTCCGTTGACCGAAAAGAAGCAATCAAAACCTAAATCGCACACTTGAACAACGAAGAGGAGATTAAAGTTGAAAGTTTCCACCAAGAGAACATTAGAGATGGATAGGTCATTAGATATTGCAATTTTACCTATACCCTTTACCTTTCGCTTGGAGTTATCCCCAAATGTGATCTTGTGTTCGCGGTCCTTCTCCTCTTCTAGTGAGGTGAACATACTTGAGCTACCGGTCATGTGTTGCGTGCAACCGCTATCAAATATCCAATGCCGGCCACCGCTTTTGTAGTTCAGCTACACACACAAATTCAAACTTGGGTTTTAGATACCCAAGACTTCTTCTTGGGTCCTTTTGAGTTAGTCATCAAGTATTTGGGCACCCAAATAGCCTTCACATCTTTCTTTTCATCGGGTGCACCAACATATTTAGCATAAGAAGAGCCATTCTTCCTTATAAGCATGTAACTAGCATTAAGCACTTGAGTTTTAGACATGAATTAAGACGATTTTGCAAGAGGACAAGCAATGGCTTTGTGTTTATCATTTTTGCAAATATGACAACGGGTCGCTGCCTTAACAAAAGTTAGCTTGGGCTTACCCCAACCGCTCTTGGGCAAATCCCCGGGATGAAATCCCAAATCGTGCTTACCCAAGGTGTACCTTTGCTCCCGAAGCACCTTGTTAAGAGAGTTGTTCCCCACAAACAATTTAGCCAAGGTAGAGTCTAGTTGCTCAATTCTATCCTTTAGAAGCAAATTTTTCTTAACTAGCTCATTAGCACATTTGGCAACACCACAAGTACCAATAGAACAAGCATTTTAATTTAAAGTATTAGCACTAGTAGGTGAAAATGAGCTAGCATTAGGTGTGATAGTGGGTGACAGGCTCAAAGATGTGTCATGAGATAAGCTAAGTGAACCATTAACGGTGTCAATCAAGTCACAAGTCACACCAACATTGCATTTTTCAATCCAGCAATCAAGAGGAGTTTCATCAACAATTGATCTAGTAAGTTTGTTTTCTAGAATTTCAACTTGCGAATTTAGAGCTTCATAATCATCTTCAAGAGTTTCATGTTTTTCGAGCAAATTCTTAAATTCATTTGCAAGCTCTTTATGCACTTTCATTAGCTTTTTCCTCTTAGACTTTTCCTTCTCTAGAGCATTATTTAAATCATCAATCAAAAGCTTAAGCTCACTTTTAGAGAGGTGCTCATTTGTTACCTTCTCCTCTAGTGCCATAAGACACATATGAGGTGTAGGGTTATCGATGGCGACTCCGGACACCTTGGTGCTTTCATTGTCGGAGGAGTCCGTTCAAGAGCCTTCATCGTCGGTGATCCATTCCCCAATCACCTCTTCTTGTATGTTGGCGGTGAGACAAAGCTTTTGCTTGGGAAGAGCCGAAGAAGCATTTTCCTTGATTGCAAGTCCGACTAGCCCATGAGCTCTAGTGTCATCTTCTTCGAAGGAGGATTGGGAGGATGATGAACTCGAGCTATCTTCCTTTTTGGTCCTTTGACCGGCAAGAGCCTTCTTCTTATCCTTTGATTTGTGATCGCTCTTGCGGTAGTGACGGACTGACGGTACTTCTTCTTGTCGTCATCCTCTTCTTTCTCTTGATTTCTTGTTTTGTGCTTACCCTTTTTTTCTTAGGCAATCCGCCGCCAAGTGACCCTTCTCACCGCATTCATAGCAACGCATTTCGAAGATGGGTCTTCGCCTTGAAGAGGATGATCCACCGCGGAAGCTCATCTTCTTGATCAACTTTCTTGACCTCTTGACAAGGAGGGCCAATTCTTCAATCTCCGAAATTGCATCATCGGAGTCATCATCATCTTCAATTTCAATCTTCTTCTTTCCACTTTTGGCTTTGGCGGGGAGAGCAATTGACTTCTTGTTGAGCGGAGACTTTTCACTTTCAAGAAGCCGCATTTCAAAAGAATTGAGTTGACCGAGGAGCTTTGTCGGTGTCATTTTCTTGAGTTTTGACTTGGATGCTCGAATTAAAGTCACAAGTGGATTGAAACTAAATGGCACAACATCGAGCATTTTTCGACAAACGTCAATGTCTTCCAAGACATTCTTCTCCGAACATCCGGCAATTTCATTGACGATGGGGTTCAACCTAAGAAACATTTCATTTACACTTTCATTAGGGAGCATCTTGAATTGATCAAATCTTTTTCTAGCTCGAGATAGCTTCTCCTCAAGCATCTCGGCGCTACCAACATGAATTTCTTTAAGATACTTCCAAATGTCATAAGTTTTTGTGAGATTGCCAACGCTATCAAAAACTTCGGAAGATACACTATAAAGTAAAGCATTTCTAGCAATGGCATTAAAGCGTTTGTACTTAGCATGAATTTCATCAAGAGCAATTGTTCCGGCCGGAGGATCCGGATAGCCGGTCTCACAAGCAACCCACACATCATAGCTAAGGGCCTCTAAGTAACATTGCATCCTAATTCTCCAATAGTTACAATTTGTTCCATCAAAGATTGGAGCTTTTCCAATTTCTATCCTAGGCCCCTCTTGAGCCATCTTCTAACGGTGAAGCTAATACCGGAGAACCTAAATACTCTGATACCACTTGAAAAAGGATCCTAAGACCTAGAGGGGGGTGAATAGGCAATTTTAAATTCTTTTTGATTATTCTCAATTAAGCATCATATTAAGAATGACCCAATCCTAGTTGCAATTATCAAGTAAGCGAAAGCGATAAACAATTACAAGGCAACTAAGACATGGCAATCAATTTAACACAAGCGATGCAAAGGAAAACAAGTGCGGGAATTAAATGAGAGAGTGACACGGTATTTGTTTGACCGAAGTTCGGAGCCGCAACTCCTACTCTCCGTTGAGGCTACCCTTGCGCTGAGGACCGGCTCGCTCTCGAGCCTAACGCCTCACTTACTTCGGTAGTCGTTCCGCCACTCCGCGAGGTGGACTCGTCACCCGTCTACCGACTCGAGAGTAGCAACACGCCAAGGCCTACTCCCAAGCCCACGCCCCACGAAGGATGTCGTCTTCAAAAGTAACAAGCCAAACGCTCCGATCATGCGGATCGAAGGACTTCTATGAAGCTTCGGTGTTGGGGTTTAATGATTTGTGGCTTTGGATGATTTGTGGGTGGAGGAATGGCTCTAGAACACCTAATTGATGAGCTATGAATGTGGTAGGTGAAGTGGGCACAAATCTCAAAGTAGCCACCACTAGATAGGTATTTATAGCCCTAGAGCAAAACTAGCCGTTGCCCGGAGGGAACAAAAGACTAATTTGTTAGCCTCTACGGACGCCGTCCGAGCCAGACACCGGACGCCGTCCAAGCAGAGGCAATCGCTCACAAAAATAGGTTTATCGGACGCCGTCCGGTCCCCACCGGACGCCGTCCGAAAGCGATCTGATAATGTGCTTGGATTGCGGCTAACCGAAGCGGTACCCAGCTGCTCCCAGACGCCGTCCGACGGGAGAAAACTCAGAATTTTGACCTTGATCGGACGGCGTCCGGCTGTTTTTGACCTTGATCGGACGCCGTTCGTAACAATGGACGCCGCCGTCAAAGCGATCTGCATCTTGTGCACGTGTTTTCTTGGTCGAGACGCTGTCGGCCGCGCCTGACGCCGTCCGACAGAGAGTGTTTTCGTGCTAGGAATTGTGGGAGAGGTTTAGGGTTTTTCTTTTCTCTCTAGATATCTCACAAAGGAATATTTGGGTGTTTTTAGAAGAGGTGGACTACGGAAACCGAGTTTTCGAGAATTCGCAAAGATCCGGCAAGATCCGAGATATTCAAACCCCTTTTGAAATCCGACGAAAAACAGAAAATAAATCCTAACTACTCCTAATCTATACGTGACCTCTTCTCTCGCCCGGTCACGCACTTGAAACCTCGGAGCAGCTTACAAATTTGTCGTCGCTTCAAATTAGGGTTTTGCAATAACGCCGAGTCTTCGCTAGGGTTCCGAGAAGTCCAAAAACTCCCTAGCACTTTATATTAATTAATTTTGACATCAATGCCACTAATAAAAATTAGGGCTCAACGATGCTCACAATGCTGACTTGGCCGTCGAGTGGATTTGGCCAGCTTCTTCTCCGATGAGCTTTGCCTTGGGGCGCTTGTCACCGCTCTGAAAGGGAAATAAGCAAGAGGTCAGTAATCGGTAAAAGAACAATGTAAGTTAGCAAACGCACGCAAGTTAGTAACCTCGCGAGACGATGCATGGTTCTGGGAGTTTGTTCTTTCATCGTCTGAGTCTGATGAAGAAGGTCCCGATTCTGAAGAATTTTCTTCCTTATTTTCATCAGAGTCATCGGAATCGTTATTATTTGAGCTGCTGGTTTCCGATTCCGATGGGGCTTCTGCTATGCCAACGATCTTTGGCGATTAGGTGCGCAAGTTTCTTTTCGGCGATGATCTTCGATTAAGGTTGCAGCTCCGCCTTTGGTGGCATAAATATTTTTTGCGATAGTTTCCCACCAGTTATCGAATGCTGACGAAGTGTTGGCCCACATAATGAATTCTGATGGCATTTCAAAGTCCAAATGGGCAGCAGACAAAATACCGTAAGCCGATTGGGAGTTTAAATCTTCTCTGGCGTTCAGTTGGCGGTATATAAAGAGATCGGGAATTTCCTGCCCGAGATTAAACTGCCGAGCAACCACAGCTGGGTGATAGAACTCGTAGGAGGGTTTCCTGATATGGGTTCTCGTGCTCAGGATAGCGAAGAAGATGCTTGGAGAAATGAATTCTTTAAAAGCCGATAAGGCTTCACCCTTTAGAGTGTCGGCCAATCGGAAAAATGAAGGTACTGGGTATTTGTCCAGATCAGTGTACGGGTTAAACTGCTCTGCCCCATATTCCGATTCAGACATGGTGTAGAAAGCAACCATGGAATGGGAGAAGTCATATTCGTTTAGGCGTTTTCTGTTGCAGTTTAGCGATATCATCTCACCGTATGATCTACAGGGGCGATCATTACTATCGGAATCTTTTTCATTCGGGAATTCTAAGTGAAATCCGGTTCCCTAGAGAGTTGTATATCGGAGCTTCAAGAACATTAGATAAACCGAAAGGGCCGCCTAAGTTTCCAACCGAATAGTCGGCTTTCCTTGAACAGAGGCCTTCCCGATCTCATGCATCATCGATAGGTGGCTCCGGCAGTATTTACCGATTGCTAACTTGCGACTCTTTGCTAGCGCTTGGCTACCCATTGGTAAACCTTCTTTGAAATGAGGATTGCTTTCATGAAGAAAAATCTGTCAAGCCACATGTTGAGAAAGGCGATGTGCTCTTCATCTTCTACGTCGCCAGTTTGTTGAGGGGTATTGATGTAGCGTTGCCAGCCGAAGTTTTTCTCGGGAACCAGCTTTAAGGTGGCAAGCATATCAAAAGTCGATAGCATCTTTCCATCGGGACTAAGACCGGTTAGCATGGCTACGTCGAGGAGCGTAGGGCTTATGGGTCCAGTCGTGAAAAAGAAGGCATTGGCTGTGTCGCACCAGAAGTAAGATGATGCTGCCATAAATGGTTTGTCTGCTGGTGGCGGAGACAAGGAAAGAAGGATGGCATCGGTTATTCCTAATTCGTCCCATTGCTCCTGTTTCTGGCTGTAAACCCGAATGAGCCAGTCCTTATATCCCTTGATCGGGCTAGGCCAAGACCTAAATGCCGATTTCCAACTGTTGACACTAAGCTTATCGGCAAATAAAGGGAGTCTGCCTACGGAATGAAATATGAAATCCGATGGGTCTTGATCTCCTACTGGCCCCAAAGAATACAAAGCTTCGGAGTCCGAGTATGAAATCAGTACCTGAGACATGACGCTGATTGAGAGTTGGAGGAGTTGGTTGCGCGCTGACTACTGAGAGCTCTGAAAATTCCGATGCAAGAGCCGTGCGCGAGTAGGAGAGCGTGAGAGTGACGGCGAATGGTGCGCTATTTATAGCCGTGGTAAAAACTAGAGTTTTACCGCGTTTTTCGGCGTTCTGATTTGCCCATATTGTCTCTTTGGGTGACACGTGTTCTCAAATGGTAGGAAGTAAGAAGTTCTGAGGATAAAAATGTGAAATGTTCTAGCGTGGTAAATCTGATTTTCACTTGAAAGTTCGGCTAATGAAATATTCATTGCCAAACTTAGGGGCATATGTTGACACCCAAATTTGGCAGAAAATCGGATGTTCAGAAAAGGCCGAATATGTTGGAATTATTGAGCCAAATCGGAAATGGGCTTTATCGGCAAAGAAGAAAAGCAGAATACCGATACTTGTAAGACTTCGGAAGAAATACGATGTGATCAGAAGCGCGTTGCGGTAAATTAGGTCGTATCGGTATCGACTTTGTAACACTATAAATAGGACATTAGGTCTCGATAATCAATACTCAATACACAAAATACTTTCTCAAATCCGATCGACCTCGTCGAAAGGTTTCAACTCGCAGGTAGAGCTATCTCGATGAGATAATCGATTCTCTTCCTGTAACCCGTATGCATGGCTGCATCATGTTGATCTCATGTATACAAACCATGTTAGACTGTCTCGGGATTTACCGATCTTTAGCATGTTCTCGCATATTGCACTGTCTCGATTTAATCGATCTATAATGTGTGTTTATCCTGTAATACCGACTGTTAAATATTTCACATGCTTTCTCCTGAATCCGATATATGCAACTGTTTCGTTTAATCGATCTTGTGTATGCCTTGTTTAGGATCTTGCATATGCAAGTGTTTACCGATCTGTATTACATCTCTTATTAGCTTCAGACCTTTGCATCGGTTTATTGGTTTATTGAGATTTAGCTCTGAATACTGTCTTGGCTTGACCAATCTGTTTAATCTATTTCTTGGTTTAATCCGATATATTGATATTAAGGTTTATTGCTAATATTATAACAAAATACCAAAAAGAGATAAAGGATTTAGATTTGAATATATACTTAAATTTACTTGCTCTATCAGGCTTAGAGCCGATAGATCTTATAATCGGAATTTATCAAGCCGATTATAAATAACCTGATCTGGCTATTAAAAAGCCGATTAGGCTTATATTACTAATGATTTTCTCCTTGTCGATTTACAGGTCAAATCGACTGGCACGTTTGGTTTGAGTTGTGACGCAATCACTGGATTAACGCTTCTGCACGTGTGTTCACAGAAACCCTCGTTTTGTGTCAACAGTTCACTAACTCACTCAGTTCTTTTTCCGATTACTAACCTTGTATTATTTTCCTTTTCAGAGCGGCGACAAGCGCCCAAGGGCCAAGCGGGTTGGTGAGGAAGCTGGGCGTCTACACTCGACGGCCAAGTCCGCATCGGCCTTTACACAAGGGTCCTCTCAACAGCCCAAGAAGAGACGTAATCATCGGTTTATGATATATAATTCTGTAAAAACCCGATTTCCTACTTCTGATCAATAGGGAGGCCCGAAGGTGACGCCGGTCAAAGGAAGAAATTGGCCGGCAAAAAACCGTGGGCCCAAAAGGTGCGTACACCCGATAGCACCGAGTCTGTCTGTGACACAGTAAGCACTTGATTTTCCCCAAATTCTTAACTCCCTTCGGCTTTCTTACTTATCGGAATTGTGATTTCATGACACTTCACCCATCCAGAAGAAGAAGGATGGCACGCCTGCCCCTCCACCGGCTTCACAGACACCTCCGGCTTTCAATCCCCAAGATGTAATCGGAATTCCTTTCCTTTCATCATAAAATTCCCAAATCCCGATCCATCGTAATTTTAAATTTCTCTTTCCAGTATATGTTTCAACCTCGAAGCCCAGCTCGTGTAACAGTGGTGTCCACACAGGTCATCACCTATGACGGGAAGAAAACCGATGAGCTAAACTTCGATCCATCCAGCATGGATTGGCTCGACGACGAGCTGGACTTCTCATCTTCCCCGATCAAGACTTCGTCTCCTCCAACCGTTGTTATCGAGTCACCTGCTGCAGCTCCGGCCAAGAGCAATCGGTTGTTGCCGATTTCTTAGCTAATCCTTCTGCCTTAAGGGAGATTGCCGATTCTATCAAAGAAGTTCTCCCAGAGCAAGTAGCTTCAGCCATACAGAAGGTGCTGCCCCTAGGAGAAAAGAAAGCCGATTTTGATGCTGCATTAGATCGGCGCCATCAACGAGAAGCCCTCAAAGATGCCGAGGCAGAACTTAAAGGGCTCATCCAGGACGCCAACGCCCAAAACGATAAACTCCTCCAGCTGAAGCAAGAGGCGGAATAGGCAAAACTCGCTGCCTCCAAAGCAGTTTCAAGGGTCAAGTCCCTGGAGCAAGAATTGGAGAAGGCAACAAAAGCCGAAGCAGCCGCTCGCTCAAGCTTTGAGGAGTCCAAATCGGCCAAGGAAGCGATCTGACATTGTGAAGGCTGCGGCAGCAAAGTCTTTGGGACGCTAAAAAGAAAATACCGATTATATCGGAATCAGCTGAGGAAGACACTGAAATTATTAACCATATCCATGATACAATGTCCAGTGCCGCCGCCGCCATTTACGAATTTTGCGAATGATTGGCCTGCGAGCCAAATTTTAAACTTTTATCCATGTGTAGATCAGTATTCTACCGATCGTAAAACAATGTTTCACCCTGCCCCTTGGGGCGAAAACTGTTAAGGCCTTCGTGCCTTTGTAACAATTTTATTTTCTCTTTATGCAATCTTGTTTTTCCAATGTTTGTCTATAGACGATTCGTCCGAATCGGCTTTTCCTCAATAGCAACGTGTTAAGCGATTTGTAGGCTGTAGGCGATTTCCTCAACAGCAACGCGACAAGTATTCATCAATTTTTAGGCTGTAGGCGATTCATTTTGAACCGGCTTTTGCTCAACAGCAACGTGTTGAGTAAGATTGCAAGCTGTAGGCGATTCCTTAGAATCGGCTTTTACCAAATCCCAGTTCAAGCTCCAACCCAAACACTCGGATAATATTTCTTCAAATACTTAGCATTGATTGCTTTACCGAAAACTTGCCTCTCAAGCGTTTCCAAGATGTACGCATTTCCAGGAATAATCTGATTAATCTTGAACGGTCCTTCCCAATTTGAAGACCATTTCCCGTACTTAGGATCTCTGGAACCAATCGGTAAAAACGTTTTTCATACAAGATCTCCCACTTCAAAAGTTTCGACACAACCTTCTTATTATAATGTCGAGCAACTCTCTGCTTATCACGCTCAATATGTTCCAAAGCTCTTAAACGAACGGCCACCACCTCATCCAGCTTATCCACCATCAGATTTTTATAATCATCGGCTTTCATATTATTTTGTTCTTCAACCCTTGTAGATCCGATGATTGCTTCAACCGGTAGAACAGCCTCTTGACCATATACCAACTCAAATGGTGACACTTTCGTAGCTCCATGTTTAGCAATCCGATATGCCCATAGCGCACCGCCAAAGTATTATGCCAACCCCGCGGCCTTTTATCGATTTTTCTCTTAATCAACTTTATAGCACTCTTATTCGAAAATTCTGCTTGGCCGTTGGCTTGAGCATAATACGGCGAGGAGATGATTGTTGTGATTCCCAGGCTTCGAGCATAATCCTGAAACGCTTCTGACATAAATACTGATCCCTGATCCGTAGTGATTGTCTGAGGAATCCCAAATCGGTAAATTATATGTTCTCTAACGAAGCCGATCGCTTCAGTAGCAGTCACTTTCTTCAATGGCACAGTTTCAACCCACTTAGTGAAATAATCTGTTGCTACCAAAATATACCGATGCCCTTTGGACGAAGAAGAAAATATTTCTCCGATCATATCAATTCCCCATCTTCTAAAAGGCCACGGCTTCACGATCGGATGCAAGATGGATGCAGGTGCATGTTGAATATTTTCGAACTTCTGACAATCTTTGCAACCCTTGTAGTACTTAAAACAATCTTCCACCATCGTAGGCTAGAAATATCCCACACGCTTCAACATCCACCTCATCTTATACGCTAATTGATGTGTCCCGCACAATCCTTTATGAATTTCTCCGATTGCAACTTTAGCGTCCTCTTCATTCAGACATTTAAGCAATAACCCATCAAAACTCCGATAGTATAACTTGTCACTGATTAATACATACCTCTGAGCTTTTCTTTTAAGCTTCCTATCGGCTTTCCCCTGAGGATCTTTAAGATATCCAATAATTTCTGCCTGCCATCCTATCGGAACTGGATTTGCAATCGGAATAATTTTCAACTCCATGATCGGTAATTTATACCCTGATGCTTCCTGAGCTAAATCATTGGCTTCACAATTCTGTTCTCTCGAAATATGATGAATCGTGAACACACTAAAATACTTAGCCAAATCAGAAGCCCTTTCTAGATATTCCCGAAGTAGCTCACTATGACATTCATATTTACCGATCATTTGGAAAACCACTAGCTGTGAATCTCCATAAATCTCCACGGCAATAGCTCCAGCTTGAATTAACCACTCTAATCCTTGAATCAAAGCGCCGTATTCTACTTGATTGTTGGTCAACCCAAAATCCACTGTAACACTGAATCGGTACGGAACACCACCAGGAGAGACTATGAAAATACCGATTCTGCATCTGTTGACACCCAAATTTGGCAAGAAAATAGGATGTGATAATGAAGGGTAAAATCGGAATTTCAGGTTGAATCTGGACTTGGGTCTGATCGGCAAAGAAGGAGAGACTATTGAAGAATACCGACACACAAGATTTCGGAAGGAATACGATCGGAGCGCACACCGGAAAATTAGGTCGTATCGGTATCGGTATTGTAATAGTATAAATAGGACCTTAAGCCTCGTAGGAAAAACAAGAACACTCAATACACAAAAACCCACTTTTAGAACCCGATCGACCTCGTCGAAAGGCTTCAACTCGCAGGTAGAGCTATCTCGATGGGATAATCGATTCTCTCCTTGTAACCCGTATGCATGGCTGTATCAATTTGATCTCATGTATACAAACCATGTTAGACTGTCTCAGGATTTACCGATCTTTGACATGTTTTCGCATATTGTACTGTCTCGACTTGATCGATCTGCAATGTGTATTTATCCTGTAATGCCGATTGTCAAATATTTCATATGCTTTTCCCGAATTTGATATATGCAACTGTCTCGTTCAATCGATCTTGTGTATGCCATGTTTAGGATTTTGCCTGTGGGACCATTTACCGATCTGTATTACTTTTACCTTTATCAGCCTTTAGACCTTTAAATCAGTTTATTGGTTTATATCTTGGATTTAGACTTGAGCACTGTCTTGGCCTGACCAATCTGTTCAATCTGTTTCTTGGTTAAACCTGATGTATTGATATTAGGGTTTATCGCTGATGCTATCATAAAATACCAAAAATAAGCGAAAGATTTAGATTCGAATGCCTATTTAAGTTTATTTGCTATATCTGGCATTAAGCCGATAGATCCTGTAATCGGTTAACGAAGAAACCGATTATAGATGACCTGATCTGGCTATTTAAAAAGCCGATTAGGTTTATATTACTAATAATTCTCCCCTTATTGATTCACAGGTCAAATCAATTGGCACGCTTGGTTTGAGTTGCGACGCAATCACTGGATTGACGCTTCTGCACGTGTGTTCACGAAAATCCTTGTTTTTGTGCCAACAGCATCCCTTCTCACAAACCGACCCATCAAAGAACATAACCCAGGACAAGAGAATCGAAAGATTAATGTCTTGATGGTGTGTGATGAAATCGACTAATACCTGCCCCTTGACAGCTTTTGGAGATTTATATGTTAAATCAAACTCGATGAGAATATATGCCCATTTTTCAAGACGTCCTTTGATAATCGGAGCATTAAGCACGTATTTGACCACATCGGTTTGGCAAACCACTTTGCATTCAGCACACAGCAAATATTGCCTCAATTTAGTACAAGCAAAGTATAAAGAGAGGCAATACCTTTCCACTATCGTATATCGGGTTTCTGGATCCAACAACTTCCTGCTTAAATAGAAAATTGCATGCTCCTTTCCATCAATTTTTTGGACCAGAACTGACCCTAATTATTTTATCCGATGCCGATAGATATAACTTAAATGGTAAATTCTCCTTCGGAGCGACCAGAACAGATGGATTCATCAAATACTCTTTGATATTATCAAACGCTTTCTGCGGGCTCTGGTCCCCAAACAAACTTATCGGAATTTTCAACTTAAGCAAAGGAGAAAACGGGATGATTCTTTCCGATAGGTTTGAAATAAATCTCCTCAAGTAATTAATCTTACCGATGAGCTCTTGTAGACGAACCTTTGAATCCGGAGGCTTAGTATTCAAAATCGCCTTTACTCTGTCAGGATGAACCTCAATTCCTCTCTGATACACCATAAACCTCAAGAACTTGCCGGCTGATACTCCAAAAGCACACTTCTTTGGATTCATCCTCATGCCATATTTCCGAAACCGATCCAAAACGGTCACAATATCAGCCAAGTGTTGTTCTTCCTCCTTAGATTTAATTACCACGTCATCAATGTAGATTTCAACTAGTTTACCGTTTACGTAATGGCATATTAAGTTCATCCCTCTCTGATAGGTAGCCCTAGGGCTGATCAGGCCAAAAGTCATTACGACCCACTCAAATAAACCGATAGCTCCAGGACATCTAAACACAGTCTTATTCACATCTTCTTCGGCAATAAAGATTTGATTGTAACCAGCATTGCCATCCAGGAAGCTAATAATCCGATTGCCTGAGGCAGCGTTAGTACAGAAAGAGTAATATAAGACGCACATTTTGAGACGGTTTTGACTCACCAAACCCAAAAGTGTCTTTTATTGCACGCGGGTCAGGAATAAGAGACGGTTTAGATATAACCGTCTTATATGTTAGTTGTTTTAGAGGTGTATTAATTCTAACCGTCTTATATGCTAAATGCATTAGATATGTTTTCGTAGTTACAAACGTCGTATATGAGGTATGAGAAAAAGAGTCACTTTTATAATAAAAGGCGTCTTATTTGCTTGCACCACTTCCCCCACCCCCTAAAAAAATAACGGTGGTTGCATCGAGCTGTGGAGCTGGCTGCATAGAGCAGAAGGAAACTTAACCAGGTTAGCCCCCACCGCCCTGGCCGCCGCCGCCGGCAGCCGCGCGACGCCCCCATCGCCCAGGCCGCCTCTAGCCTCTCCAACCAAAGCGTCGCCTCCTCTAGCCGATGCCACCGTCGCTGCCCCGGTCGCTGCGACCCTCCTCCGCCATCTTCCTCTTGCGCCGCCGCCGCTGACGTGCTCCATGCCGCCCTGCGGATGCATGGTAAGATTAATCGGTCACTCATCATCTAATAGCGAGTATTCCTTTCTACCTCCGTTAAACACCGCATATTAATGTTGTCTTGCTATATTGTCCATAGGTGAAGCGGTTCTGAATCTACATGTATAGTTATTAGCTTTTGTAACATACATATACAAGTCATTCTAATCAACTTACACCTTATGGCTTATGGTGAGCGGAGACTTGCCACAGGGATGATTAAATTCTGATTAGAATCATGTGTAGGTAGGTTGACTTGTGGATTTTCCTTCACTAGGACTTGCTGGAGTACTTCTTGATTATGCTCTGGAGCAACTACATTTTTATTGTTCTTGTTGTAAGCCCACAAATAGATGCAGACCTTCCAAATGTTCACAATCATTGAGTAGTTTTTAATGTGGCTGATCCTATAGTTAGTTCATGTTCTTTGTGTTTTATTTGCTACTTTCAATTATTATGGTCATCATATCAAATACTCTAGGTGGTGCTGATACCATACATTGCTTCTATCATCTGTTTAATACGTTTGTTTTGCAAGAAACAGTCTTTGTTCTTACTATCATCTATGCCAAACTTGTAGAAGATTGATAGTTCATGAAACCAAATGTGTAGAAGAGGAGGCTACAATAATTTTATTTTTTGGTTGCTCAACCTCAACCCTATTGTTCTAGCAGCAATGTAGCATCATATTTTCTTTTTTTTCTTTTTCTTTTTTTGAAGGGAAAGGCAGGAGAGCTGCCGTCCATTCATTGATAGAAGAAGAAAAACGGTGCGATGCACCAAAGTTACAAGAGTTTCACGCAGCAAAGCTGATGCACACCCCGGCCAAACGACCGCACCCACACGCGCAAGGCCAGAAGACCTTGCGACGACACACAACTGAAAGGGAAGGGCAGGAAAACAACACCGGCCATGCTGGGCGCACTACCAACACACACAACGACAGACGACTCCGAATTAGCAGACCTAAAAGACAACCAGAAAGTGCAGCAGTGACAAACACGACGCCTCCAACAAGGTAACGACGAGTAAGACCCGCCGCCATCGTGCGACCACCAGGGTATTCACCCGAAGCGAGGAAAGGGGCTGTAAGATGATGCCTCCAACGAGGGGAACGTCACCAAAGGTGACGCCACCATCCGCCTATTAATGGGCAGGGCTTTCGCCCAATCCCCTCCCCCCACCAATGCACAAAGCGACTTCCACAAAAGACCACCAACCGAGTCGCAGACTGAAGCCGCAGGGTCAAAGAGCGCACACGAAACGCCGCCACTCAACATAGAAGACGCCGCCACACAAACAAGCACCCCGTAGCAGAAGGAGGTCCAAGACGACGAGGGCGGGACCAAGCCAAGCAACGAAGAACTGCAGACACTCCCGAAGAGGACGCCAGCCAAAGTCGATGAGCGGGGTAATGAGAGCACCACGAAGCCGAAGAAGTAGGCCACCCGACCCCGCCACCCGTCGAGGAAGAAGCCGCCACCACCATCTAGCACCTCGCAGAGAGGAGAGGGAAAGACAACGAAAGCGCAACCTTGCTAGGTGGAGGGAGAGCCGAGCCCTAAGACCTAGCAAGGAAGAGGCCACCACCGTAAAACGTGCACCTCACGAGGAGGGAGGCGAACGACGGTGGCGGGACCTCGCCGAGAAAAAAACACGTTGGGTTGATATTAGCGAAAACCAGCGGACGCCACAACCCGGAGTTGACTTCCGACAGCGATGCACCATCGGCGGAGGTTTGGCGAGAAGAACACCGCCGAGATAGCCACCAAGTTGCCGGCGCGCGCGAGCGCCGCCGCGCCTACTGCGGCGGACAGCAGCCATCGCCACTGCGGCCGCCGCCAAGGCCACAACACCACCGGAGACGGCGACCGCAACAACCCCGCGCTGCCCAAGCCTTGCTCAGTGAGCGAAAGCGGCGGGAAGACGAGGAGGCGAGAGACCAGCGGTTCCACGCGGCGAGGCCATTGGTGTCTTGGCGCTTCGCCGGAGTGGTGGGCTTGGCGGAGGTGGCCGCCGTGGTCGGGGTGGCGCATGGCGATCTGGATCTGGGGCGGCGGCGCGCTGGGAGGTTTTCAACGCGAGAACTCCCAGCTGCAGGAAGAGATGGCGGGCGAGAGCATAGGTGGCCGCCGTGGCCGGAGTAGCTCACGGCAGATCTGTATCTGGGCGGCCGCGCCGCCGCCAACGAGGAGAGGAGGGAGGAGGAAGTGGCCGGCCACCTGCTAACACTAGATCGGGCCCGTCGACGGGCGGCGTGGAGGAGGCCAGCGCGGAGGAGGACGGCGGCGCAGCGCGGAGTTGGCCGCGGCGGCGTCGGAGAGGAGGACGGGGCAGGCCGGCCGCCACGCCGTGAGAAGAAAAGCGGCGCGCGGCCGCTTGCGCGACGCCGGATCTCGGCCGCGGCGCGGCGGACGCCAGCGCAGCTGGAGAGAAGCGGCGCGCTGAAGCGGCGCGGTCGCGGAGGAGGACGGCGGCGCCGCGCGGAGTTGGCCAGGCGGCGTCGGGAGAAAGTGGACGAGGTAGGCGCCGCCACGCCGTGAGAAAAGCGGGCGGCGCCGCCGCCGCGACGCCGGATCTCGGCAGCGGCCAGTGGATGCTGGCGCAGCGGAGAGAGCGGGCGGCGCGCGGATCTGGCGCCGGTCGCGAGAGGACGGCGGCGCCGGCGCGGAGTTGGCCGCGGCGTCGGAAGTGGAGGGGCGAAACACGCCGGCCGGAGGACGGGAGCACGCCGCCGCCACGCCGGGAAGAAAAGCGGCACCGGCTGCTGTTGACGCGGATCTAGCCGAAGCGAGGAGCTACGTCGGAGGAGGAGAAAGGAGGAGAGAAGAGGAAGAGGGGGCCGCCGCCGCCGGCGGCGGCGGCGCCGAGATGGCCGGGCGGCGCGGGCGCGCTGGGCTGGCTTCGCCCGAGTCGCCCTAGGAGCGACGCGGAGGCCGTTTCCGCTAAAATATGTTGATCGCTAGCATCATGTACGCGGAGGCCGTACATGGAGCTGCCAATGCAAGAAATCAACATGTCTGTGTGTGCTCTTCGTTTTTCACCTGCCAATAGTTTATTACAGAGGAATACGTTCGCTAGGCAATGGTTGATGTCATAGTACAAAAGCATGCCATAGAAATCAACCAAACATGATCTTTACTCTCCTATAGTGGTTCTGAATTGTAAGTTAATTGTCTAACTTCACTACATCAACATGCTATAAAGAAGTGAAGAAAACCAGTTAATTTTTATGGAATTCTTGAAGAGATTTTCCAATAAATCTGCAGAGGTAAGAATTGCTGCAATTGATGCAGCAAAAGCCTGCTAAATGGCTGGATCATCTGGAAATGGAGCACAAGATATCCTTAGTAAGACTGCTTTCTATGTTTTCTCGTGTATGTAGATTTTTGTGTCAGCATCCTTTCATGCTAATGTTCTATTTCTTTTGGTAGCATCACTTAAAGGAAGATCATTGGATTTTGATGACAAAGTGAGAATCCAAGCTATTCAAGCAGTTTGTTATTTATCTAAATAAAATCTAAGCTCATTTCCTCCTGAGGTGGTAATACAAGCAGCAGAGAGCTACGTGATAGAAAATCCGGGCTAAACTTATAGTTCTTTGTTTTGATAAAGATAGTGAATCATTCAGGTTTGTTTCTTTTCCTTTCTATGCAGAGTCATGCTCACGGTTATGGTTTCCGAGCTCTGCCTTCTTTATTATCTCAGGCCACAGAGTATGGAGCTTATGCTTGCTGAAGAACTCTTCCAAAGCATATTTATAAATAAGAGCAACATTTAGTGCTTTTTTTCAAATTGAACCTTGCATGTGATGTAGGACGAAGCTTCAGATGAAATTCAGAAGAAAATCTATGCATCTTTCAAAGGATGTCGGCTTCGTTTGCAGATACCTTTAAAGTCGAAGAGTGCTTTAAAAGTTTACACCAGAGGAAAGATAATAACATATTTAATGATTTGACTGAGTTAAACAATGAGAGCACTACTTTTGTAACATCCCAATCAATTAGAGTAATACTCTTTTAGTCCTTCTAATTATATTCTAGGTTCTATTTATCATAAAAATTCAATCAGTATCAGCTTATTGGGGAGGTGGTGATTCATACTTTCTAAATTTCACTGAAATATCCATATGTTTATTGTTTTTTGGCATCATTGACCTATTGCATAGTTACTTATCTATTAACAATTAAGCATGGCCGTCAGTTTGAGCACTAAATGGATTGGATAGTTCTCTTGCTCCTTATGCTTATGGGGCTAGAGTCTTGGACTATGCTTATGAGCTAGGGCATGCAAGGATTTTTACTTCTCCCATTGCAACGCACGAGCATATTTGCTAGTACATGAAAGATTTGACGATATGCAATGTGTATATATTTATGTGCCTGCTTTTCTGACTTTATTTTTTTATTAAACTTGCAGCCATGTCAACATTGCTCAAGGATACAATTTAAAAACATGTGGCCATTCCAAAGGTCGTTGGGTTGGATGGATGGACGATCTTGCTATCACAAAGAAAAATCATGTTGTCTATCAGTCCGTGTATACGTGTTGTCTTTTGGCGTCACTATATTGTATTAAATTTACATTTATACCTTTAGGTGTTACTATTATGCTTATCAAGGAGCAATGCTGCTTGTTTGTATATATGATAATTTTTTTATAACTAAATGAAGTATTATTTAGTCATCCTATGCATAATATAGGATGTGGTTCATATTCTTTCAAATGTCTTCTATGGTAATACATGTGAGATGGTTTATACGTATGGAAGTGTCTTATACGGTATGTCTTATAAGATGGTTATATACTAAGCGTCGCTTATTAAACACTATAAGAGGCGGTTAAAGGTATACAAGTGTCTTATACGGCAGGATATATAAGATGGTTACATACAAAGCGTCTCTTATAAAGCACTATAAGAGACGGTTATAGGCACGAAAATGCCTTATACGATAAGATATATAAGATGGTTATACATAGAAAACGTCGTATAAACATATCAAATGAGACGCTTTACAAACGTCTCATATGAATGATCTCTTTTGCGACACCAGTCATATAAGTCATTTCAAAACCGTCTTAAATGATTAAAAAACCGCCTCAAAAGTGCATTTATGTACTAGTGTCAATCAATTGATCGGCGATCGGCATCGGATATTCATCTTTGTACATTGCTTTATTCAAATCCCGAAAATCAATGCATACCAGAATTTTATCAGAATCCTTCTTTCCTACTGGCACAATATTAGAAATCCAATCGGCATATTTGCATGGCCGAATAAACTTTGCATCTAATAACCTTTGAATTTCAGCCTTCACTTGATCATAAATTTTCCAACTGATC
This sequence comes from Raddia guianensis, assembly GCA_036346415.1. NCBI lineage: Eukaryota > Viridiplantae > Streptophyta > Magnoliopsida > Poales > Poaceae > Raddia > Raddia guianensis. Next base: position 17,999,204 of record CM070536.1, read on the forward strand.
CTCCTCGGTGATTGTTTCACCGGCCGAAATCCAGCCTTCATCTTAATCTTGTGTTCAACTATAGATCGGTCTAGACCAGGCATCTCATGATATTCCCAAGCGAAACAATCAACCCGATCCTTAAGTATTTGTATAAGCCGATCTTTATACTCCCGTGGCAACTGTTTACTGATGTAAGTAGGCCTTTCTTTCCCATCTGTTCCAATATCGACCTTTTCAAGTTCATCAGCCGATATAAAACCCTGGCCCATCTTATACTCAATGCCCTCTAGAGCCGCGGTTCCCATAAAAAACCATCGTGTCCTTGAGTTACCGATTGTGCTTCCAATGTTGTCGGCTTAAATCCTGACTTACTGACACTGAGGAAATCACACTCCTCCAAGGATTTTCCCGATAGTGCCTCCAGGTTGTCATGTATTTCCACACAATCGGTTTCTGCGGTTAGAGATTCTCCTCTGACCACTTCTATTTGTTCGTCAATCCATTGAATTAAAATCTGATGTAATGTCGATGGGATGCAACAATTGGCATGTATCCAGTCTCTCCCCAACAGCACATTGTAGCTCCCTTTACCTTCAATCACGAAAAAGGCCGTTGGGATAATCTTGCTTCCCACAGTAAGCTCCACGACCAAAACTCCCTTAGCCTCAGTCGGATTTCCATTGAAGTCACTCAACACCATATTGGTTTTGACCAAATCTTCTGTAGATTTTCCGATTTTACGACAAACAGAATATGGCATCAGGTTTACAGTGGCTCCACTGTCGACCATCATTCTGAAAATCGGCTTTCCATTCATATAACCCATAATAAACAACGGCTTTAAGTGTAATCGGGAATTTTCTGGCTTCTTGAATATAGCATCTTCAGCTCCAACTACCAGCTCTGCAGCAACTTCTTCATAGTCACACGTGAACTCCCGAGGCAGCACGCAAACCATGTTGGTATCAATAGAGATTTCATCAGAGCCTGCCTTAGTATCGATAATTACTGCCGATCTCAACTTGGGCTTCCACTCTTGCCTGCCCCTAGCTGGCCTCATCGGCTTTACCTGCTCTAGCAGAGCATCCCTGAACTTTTCCGCTTCTGCTTCTTTTGCCGCAATATTTCTCATCCGCTGCAAACGCCGTTTCTGAGATTTCGTGATTCCACTCGGGCACCATGGGAGGCCGGTGCACATCGGTATTTTTATTTACTGGAATAACTTCGGCTTTCTCATCAGGAAACACCAGCCGATCCTTTACCGATGTTCTCTTCAGTGGAACAAACGTGTGGTTCATCGGGCAGTTCTCCAGAGTAGGTAACGACATCCTTTCTTCCTAATAGTATCGGAAAAAAGGACAATCCCAGTGCTCCATCTCCCAATCCTCACCATTTAAATTCCTTGGAACATGCTCCAGAGTGCTTGATTTGACGCCCCCACGAGGTGTTTCTTTAGCCATTCGATCATATTTTTTCAATAACTGATCAAAGGTTGGTTTTGGCCTTGGCTGGGCAATCGGATTATAATCTCGCCCACGGTTCACTTTGTGCCATTCACCAGTTCTTCCACCTCGTTGGTTTGCTGATTGGAATTTCAGCTCTGGTTTCTTATCCACCACGATCCTCTTAGAGCCGACAAGCACTTTAAACCGATTGGAGCTCTCGGAATCATTGGCTTTTCTTTTGGCATCAACCATCCTAATGAAACCGATTGGAAATGGTTCTGTGTCAATCTGCGAATTCTTACCCTGATACCGAAGTTGCCCACTCTCAATCGCTTTCTGCACCACCTGCTTGAATACATTGCACTCATTGGTCGCATGCGAGTAATAATTGTGCCACTTGCAATATTTCCGCTTCTTCAGTTCTTCGAGTGGCGGAATTACATGCCCCTGCTTGAGCCGAATCTGCTTTTCCTGCAGGAGATGATCAAATATCCGATCACACTTGGATGTATCAAAAGAATATTTGCCCTTCTCGGGACCCTTTGGCTTTATCCACCCAAGCTCGAATTCTTTCTTGTTGTTAACCCATTCCACAACATAAGCACCCATGTCTTCAGTATCGGAATCTTCTGAGTCTTCAACCTCATCTGCGTCGACCACATTGATAGCTTTATCATTGCCCTTATTATTATTGTTGTTATTCCGATACTCCCTTTGGCCTGGGTATAAATTGTCTGAGAATCGGCTTTCATACAGCGCGATCTTGCGAACTAGATGAGAAATATCAGCGAATTCCTGATTGCCCACTTTCTTCTGATTAACGGGCAGTAATCCCTTAAAAGCCAATTCTGCCAACTCATTATCAGGCAGTGAAAGGCTATACCATCGGTTCCTCACTTCCCTGAACCGACGTAAGTAGTCATTTACCGATTCCCCAAACTTCTGTTTGATCATCATGATATCGGTAATCCTTGCCTCATTTTCTCCGGAATAAAAATACTCATGAAATTTCTTCTCCAGATCCGGCCACGAGGTAATGCTGTTCGGACGAAGTGAAATAAACCAGTTAAATGCTGATCCCGATAGTGACAGTGGGAATAATCGGCATTTAAGAGTATCCTTTGATGCAGCCTCCCCGCACAGTGCAAGAAATCTAGCAATATGTTCACGCGTAGAGGTGTGATCACTTCCGCTGAATTTGACATTCGCGAAATCAGGAACACGGTACTTGTGTGGATATTCTGTTTCATTGAAAGCCGATGGATACGGCATAGTGTAATGCGGTGTAATTTTAGGAGTATTGAACCCGCATTGTTTCATCATGTTATAAACCAGATTCCTTGTCATCTCCTCTAGATTTTCATTTATCCCCGGATTAATCGGCTGATAGATCGGTTCTGGTGCCGGGACTATAGCCTGATTATTCGATATCATCTGAATCGGAGTTGGATTGATTGTCAGGAGAGGGCTTGGTTGGGATGTTGCAGCATGTGATGCCCCTGGCTGAGTATAATCTAGATACTGATTTCCCAAGTTTATCCCGTGTGGGATATTCCGATTCCCTTGAGGAGTTTGGCCAGTCATGATGTTATGTAGCACGGCACTAGTCCCTTCTTGGACGATTCACCCTAAAACCGATGAGTGATCCAGCATAGATCGGTAAACAGAGCTATTGATCTGATCCCTTATCACTTCGAAAAAATCCCCAGTGAGCAGTGGATCTCCGAGAGAAGTCTTCGTGATCTGGCCACTACGAGTTTTCCGATAGCCAGTAAGCATTCTTTTCTTGTTTTCTTCATGGATCTCGGCGAGCCTATCTTCGATTTTCTTTTTCTGATCTGGGCTCAATTCATCGAACGTCACTGCCTCGGCAGCGAGCTTCAGCGCCTCCAGCGCCGCCTCGGTGTCGGTGCGTGTCATCTTGCTGATTTTGATTCTTGGGGTCCCACCGAGCGTGCGAAAAAGTATGTTGACACAAAAAAGTGATTTCTGTGAACACACGTGCGGAAGCGTCAACTCTGAGATTGCGTCGCAACCAAAGACCAAGCGTGCCAGTCAATTTGACCTGTAAATTGACAAGGAGAAAATCGTCAGTGACTTAGCCCCAACCGGCTTTTAAAATTAGCCAGATCAGGTTACATGCAATCGGTTTTAAATAATCCGATTACAGGATCTATCGGCTTAATGCCTGATAGAGCAATCAAATATAAATAAGCATTCAATTATAAATCTTCTATCTCTTTTTGGTATTTTTATTATAATATCAGCGATAAACTTCTATATCAATACATTGGATTAAACCGAAGAATAGTTTGAATAGATTGGTTTTTGAAAATGTGTATAAAAATTCTAGCATGATATTTCTAGTGGATGTAGGTAGCGTACATGTTGCAAAATGTGTGATCTATGCGAGGAGAATGCAAGTTGATCTTAATACTGCTATGGTGGGTATTGGATCTATATATGCGATGCTGTGTTATGATAATTTTTTATATATTTGTAATCATTTGGTCAATGTTCTAGTAGAAATTCTATTATTTAAAAATATATAGATTTTAGATACACAAAATATACATGAGAGTTAAATCGTATTGGTATGCAAGATATGACAAAAAAAAGTAGCAATATCACAAAAGTGGATTTAACATGCTGAGAGACCTTTTTACGCGTAGCATCCTTCTTATGCCATCCATCCAATGGATAAAGCATCCATAATAAAGCTCTAAAGCTACCTCTAAACATCCTTTCTCCTGCTTAGAGGCGCCTTCTAACTATGATGGGGGCTCTAAAAATTGCCTCTAAGCTAGAGACAACCTCCAAACTTGTAGGCAGCGTCTATGCACATTGAGAATTAATTGTTGTATATGACTAGTGGGTCCAGTGGGTCCAAGTTTAGAATTAACGTTCTCTAATTATTGTGTGGAGAACCTATGGTCTTTGGAGGCAGGATGCAGATCCTACCTTAAATGCACTATTGCCTCTAGCTAGCTAAGAACATCCACAATAAGAACTCTTAACAACCTCCGAGTACTCTCTCCCATGCTTAGAGGCAACCTCTAGCCATGAATCGTTTTACAAATTGTCTCCTCTAATGATGCTACTTCAGCTAGCTATAAGGATTTCAACTTAGCTTTTTGCTTATATGGAGGAGGGAAGGAGAGTGTGTTAGCTACTAGTTTATAGTCAGTCTATAGTTGATTACAATGCAATTGTACGCTACTATTACATATGGGCCCATATTTAATTTTATACACCATGTTAAATTTTGTACATTGAAAAGGTTGTCTATAAGAGATTTATAGATGACATGGAGCTTACTTATAGCTACCAATTGACTACACCATTAAAAATGCCCTAAGTTAGTGGCAGCCCTCAGACAAATGCATTAATTGTGGCTTATGATTAGTGGGTCCGACAGCCCAAAACAAGATGCAATTATCTCTAACTATTTTAAAAAGAGAATCTAAGGTTTCGAGACCGGTCATTATTGTGGTAAGAGCATCTAAGGTTTAGAGATCGGTCATGAAACTTGTCTTAAAGGCAATATTATTTCTAGTTATTGTGGATGCAGTAGTCCACCTTATAAGATAGTCTTTTTCTGAACAAGCCAAATAGTCTTCATTACTCGGTAATAAATAATATAAGACAGACTAAAACATAAACTAATTAGTATCAGTGATAAGAACCACCAACTCTAACAAAAAAAAATAGTACTCAATAGTTTTGCAATCTGCTAGCCCCAAAAAAACTTGTGTATTGAATGCAACACCTTTTGTCCTCTCATGATGTAAAAGAGTGTTACGAGTAATTTTTACACTGGTACCAGGGGTACGCTTCTTAAAAGATAGAAAAAATATAACCACTCAAGTACGCGTCTCCACCAGCCTACTAACAAAACCTCAAGATGAAATTCAGGATCCGTGCATCCTTTTCTTAACGCATCTCATAGAACTATCAGAAAACATGAATAGATGCTCGGCCTGCTCTTCTTGTAGCATCGGGCTACTGCTTGAGGTGATAGTGATCCTGCAGTGAGTAGGTCTAATATCTGTTGTCGCAACGATGCCAATGTTAGGTTCAGCACCAAGGATCCAATCTTGCGTGACCACTCCATCGGAGACATCATTGTCGCATCCCTCCGAGAAGCAGGCAACGAAGAAAAACAATATTATCGCCAGATCTAGCTCTCCGATGATGCGAGAAAAACTCTTATTCCAAACCTGAAACCACATTCGTTTCTAATTTCACTTGACGTAGATACAACGCCATCTCCCATGCCGACATCTAGATGTTAATGGAGAAGGGAATGGTACACAGGTTGATATGCGGTGACTATGGATGGCTCTCTCTCTCTCTCTCTCTCTCTCCCAGGTTGATATGCGGTGACTATGGATGTCTCTCTCTCTTTTTCCCCCTTGTGGCAGCTCCCAGGAAACCCTATGTTTCCTAAGCGGTTCCTATTTCTTAAGAGCATGTACAATGGTACACATCAGCTGTCTCTAAGCCATCTATAAGATTTGCCATGTAGGATAGATAATGATGTGGAGGAGAGATGGTATGCATAGAGAGTTGAGCCGTCTCCAATGCAAGAGATGACTCTACACGTGAATTAAGAAATCTTGTGTGTGATTAAGTATCATAACAAAATGTGCAGTTGTCTCTAAGTCATCTCTACCATTGTATGAGTTGTCTCTAAGGTCCTGCTCTTTTGAACTGATCTGAACGGCTGAACGGCTGAAATGATTGAACTTCGAGAGCTTCTCGAGGTAGCCTCGAGATTCGGATACATTTTATTTGACTTGCTTTTTAAAGCGTTAGGATCCACCTTCAAAACAGCGAAAAAACGGATTCAAAAAACTCAAATCATATGTGTTTTCAAAACGTAGATAAGCCGTTAAGCTGTTAAGCCGTTAAGTTGTTAAACTGAAAAGAACTGGGCCTAAGTCATCTCTATAAGTGACATGGCAATGGTTAGAGATGGTTGTTGTCTCAACCATTGTACATGCTCTAAGATAGTTTAATTGAGCCTCAACATTCCATATGCTATTGAAGTTTCCTGGCTTCACCTAGTATGAGTGAGCCTTTAGAATTTATTTTGGATTCTCTTGAGTGAATTTTTTACTGTTCTGGCTTTAATTTAAATTAGAATTAAAAAATAAATCCCTATTTTGATAAATTAAAAGATAGCCTTCCGACGCCCGCCCAACGGGCGTTTAATAAAATCCGCCAGTTGATCGGGCGATTAAAACGGCAGCCGCGACCCGCGGCCTGTACAGACAAATCCCGCCCGTCCAACGGGCGGTTTTTGTACTAGGAAAATCCGCTCGTTGGACGGGCGATTATTCCCCCGCGCGACCTGCTCACACACAGTATCCATTCCATCGGGTGACCTGCTCCCACACACAGTATCCATTCCCTGCAGAAATTGCCGTTCCATCGGGCGGTACCTAGAAATCACCCGTCCAACGGGCATTTTTCGAAAAAACATCCTTCCATACGGCATTTTTTCACTACGCCTATTGCAGCCGCCCTGAAGGCAAATAACGTCCGTCAGTTGAGCGGGTTATCTAAATCCCCTGACCAACGGTCGATTTTTGCTGCCACATGTCAAAATCCCCCGACCAACGGGCTGATTTTATTAAACGCCCGTTGGGCGGGCGCCGGAAGGCTATTTTTTTAATTCATTAAAACAGGGATTTATTTTTTTAATTCCGATTTAAATGAAAGCCAGAACAGTAAAAAATTCCTCTTGAGTTGCGTTGCATGGGCCAAGCCCAATAAAGTTCAACAGAAATGCCATCTTAGGTTGAAAGGGAATTCAACTGTTCGTGGTGTCAAGTTCAGTGATATGTTATCTCCTCTGCGTTGTGTTGCTCTCTTCTTAACACGAGAAGACAGAGACATTTTTGTGTGGATGTTTCGGAGCTTTGAGCATTGAAGATTGGGAGTGGCCTAAAAGGTGTTGGCAGCTGCATTTTTTTGGTTTTGGGACGTCGTGTATTGTTGCGTTTTCTGCCAGACGCTGCTTGTACATGTCGGTGCTCGTTGGCCACTTCGGCCAGATTCCTCGTCATTTTCAGACGGGGCAACCCAAACATCGATTTGTTTTAGGCCGTCCGCGTCAAACCGCAATGGCCTACGGGTGTCAATATCATTCTCAGACTAATAGCTCTGCCATTGTTCATCTGGATCATGTGTCGGTAAATTTTTTTACCATCTTAAAAATTCGCAATTCTGAAAATGGGGCTTAGCCTCTTCAAGATGAAGCGGCATAGGGTGTTGCCGCCTCTACATGGTGCGGCTAGTACACGTTGAGGACACGCGGCAACAGGTCGCGACCTGAATGGAGGACAAGTCGATCATGGTAGGAGCGGTGTGCTCATTTGAGCACTTTCTTAATTGCCCGCAAGAGAGGAGGGAAGGGAGGGAGGTTAGTGCAGCGAAGCTCTGTCGGAGGTCTTGATGGTCAGTATGTTGTCTTTTTTTTTGTAATTTTTTTCATAAATTATGAAAACATGGTAGGATAGCCAATGTACCATATCAAGAGAATAGATGCACTAATTTAGGGAATTGCCTAAAAAAAGTACGTAAATTATGAGATTGCAAGGAAAGAATGTTGTGGACTGGACAAAAAATTTAGTTTAAATTTTACGATTAGTGTTTAAACCATGGTACGATATCCATTGTCGTACGATATTTTAGGAGAGTGCTAGGAGAAAATAGAGAAAATGTGAGTTTGCGAGTAATAATATTAGGAGGGATATTTAGGCCTGTGGAATAATCGATGAATTTCAACTTATGCGGTGGTACGTTCATGCAGTTATTGGGAAAACTCTTTTTTACAATTTAGTACTTTGGTGATGGAGTAATTAGAGAAGGTCTGAATGGGGTTGATCTTAGTGGATTATCTTGGGTTGTCACTGACCATTTGGACACGAGAGTCTGAGTCTGAAAGATCTTCATGGCAGGATGTGCTATCTTCTTGGGTGGGACCCGAAGAAGGTCGACGTATGGGTGCAGACTCTGTGGAGCACAAACATTAAGAATGAGTACTACAAGTTGGTGGATCTGATAAGGACGGACGAGATAACTAACTTTGTACGTGAATGTCGGTGAAAAGGTTGTGTGATCGTAATATTTGTGCAGGGTAGTATAAAGGAGCCCATATATTGTGTAGGAGACGGAAGTGGGAGAAGTTGGTGAAAGCAATGTAGTAAGGGTTGAACAGGATGTGGCTGATGAAGAATTGAGAACCGGAATCAAAGCTGTAGAAGATGTAGGATCGGGGGATGATACTGGCGTGGAGCTCTATGTTGATGTGGAGGGAAGAGGACGAGGGTATCGACAATGCAATGAAGGAGGACGATCAGCGAGCAATGGAGGAGGAGGAGGTTGATAGAGATGGTGTTTCGAGCACTTTAGCATTCGACGTCCTAACATGAACCTCTCTACGTACGGCGAGGCCTTCTACCTGAACTTACATGACCCTTTAATTTGGACGACCCCACCATAGGCTCCCTTTGGACCTGTCATAAGGTAAATCAAAATACAGTACTTTATTTTTTACGTAGCAAAATAGTTAGTATGATGTTATAGGTTTTTTGCATAGCATCATTGGATTGGATGTTAAGTCATCCGAGTGTACGAGCACTTCACTTCATGTTTCGACCACCTTACTAACCATGAGGTTCGTTGGGAGCCATACCCACGTGATGGTTAGGCTTACCTTCATGGGGTGTTGTTGATTCTATGCATGATGGACCGCGCATACTGGTTGATCAGATGCAAGCTCGTATGCAACATGTTTACCGAGGACTACCCACCTAGCCACCCCACGGAATGGGATCCTCTGACTAGGATCCCGTATGCTTTTGGGAAGGTATGCCACACCCCGTCTCCACAGGCAAAAGTAAAGCCGGCAATGGGTATTTTGAGGTCCTCTGCAATTATGTCACTGACATGTGGGCCCATATGCATAGGACCCATATGTCAGTGACTCATTGTACTCTGCAGTAAGTTAGAAGATTCCGTTTCTCACCCAGAGGGTGATGCAGCAGTTCGGGTTTGTTCCAGCCCTTCTCGTTGTCTGGTGGTCTAGGCATTCCGGCTAGCGTTTCCAGAATCCAAGGTTCGCGACAGTAGTACAACTGTTGTCACATGTTTATTTTATGATTATAATTTACTACCACGTACTCTACACTTACAGTCATCGCGGGGTTCCGTTGCGCAACCCAACGTGAATGTAGAGGCTAGAGATGTGGGTTGAGCAGTGGCATGAAGCAATATTTGTCCTTTGTTGTAGTTCGCTAAATACCTTTCGGTACGACTGAACATGACCATTAGGAGAAAAAAAAGGAACTTCTCGGATATATAGCGCCATTTTGGAGATTTTGTTTAGTTGCAACTGTTGTAATAGATCTTTAAACAATGGGGTGAACGAGAAAAAAACATTTGGACTGTACATGTTTGATCCATTGGCTTGTTTACCGCTGCCCGCTAACTCAATATATGCAGTATATATATGTCACCTTGTTTAGTCCAATCCTCTACTAGTTTATTTGACTTACCTACTTATCTATTAATTTTTATTTAAAATATTAATAATTTAGTTATTTCAATCTGTCTTTTATTCTATGTGTTGAAGGTGTGTCTAAGAATCTTTAAAACTAAGTCAATCAATGGGGAGTTGGGAACCAAACTCTCGAGTCCATCGAAAGCTCTCGAAATTAGAAGATAAATTAAAAGTAAATAAGTCAAATAATATAAGTTATAAAGAAATGAGCCTAAATTAAATATTACTCCATTGAAGCTTAATTAGGACCAGGGTTCCAACGATTTCCATTGGATTGGATTCCACGAAGTCACAGAGATTGGTTCTGCTTCACCGCCAACGCATGTATTGTCCATGCTACGGTTCTGCTTCATATGCACAATTCTGAAGAATGTTGTCGCATAGCACATGTTGCGATCGGACTAATTCGCTTCAAATGCTAGCAATTCTACCACCACATCTCAACGACACCATATGGCCACTGCCCAGAGCTCATCCCCTTCTTAGGGTTACATGAGCAATGCACTCATGTGCTATCCACAGACCCACAAATCTATTAGAATAAAAGGGCCTTAGCTCATATACCTAGCCCATGTACCCATATATTTGATAATAAGTTTCTAAAAATCTCAAAAAATCATGTACAGAAAGAAAGTAGAAATTCTTAAATATCATATAGTTAGTGAACGTAGAAAGCACCAAGTTAAATAATAGTGTGCCCCACCCCACTAGCTTATTTGGGAAAGAGAAATGTATAGCTATCCACAAGCTGATGTGAGCAAAGAGAGAAAGCGTCAAAGGGAAAACTCGTGCGCGCTCGTCTCGTTGGGCTAGGCACGGGCCCCCGAAAATGGCTCTCATGCTTAAGCAAGCTTAGGAAGGAAAGGTGGCTTATTTTATGTCGTTGTCATGTCATCATCGGCTTATTTACATTGCAAGTGGATCATCTGCGTTGATGGACGTAACCTTCATGAGTATGGCAGAAAATGGATGAAGATCCTCTGCAGTTATCGCCTCTCCGCCTGCACTCCACGTGTCGATGTAAATACAGTAGAAGTCACAAGAATCGCAGAGGATCCGGATCCGCAGAAAATTGACAATGTATTATAAAAATTGCTCTCCCACTAGAAGGATGTCACATCCTTCTCCATTGTTGTGCTGCCACAAAATAACCCGTCCCATCCAACAACTCATACTCAGAAAACTAGTTGGCAGGGTATAATAAAAGCTGCTCGCTCGCTATGTTGAGTGAATATTTTGAATATTTTGTGACGAGGTGATTTTCCAATTTACTAATATGGAACTAATGATTTTTGTGAGATTTTGGAAATATATGTGTGTGATTTGGTAGGGAAGAAGAAAGGAGAAAAGAAATAAGGAAAGGAAGAAAAAGAAAAGAAGAAGAGCATCCGTGAAAAAAAAAAAAGAAAGAAAAGAAGAAGGAGCTGTGCACTGTGCATGCATATGCATGGGGGTGTGTGTGCTGCGTGCTGGGTGTGTGGCTATGCATGCATGCTCGCAGGTGGCCAAGGCCCGAGCGGGAGGCCCAGGTAGGCGCAGCGCAGGGAGCAGGCGCGGGGTGAAGCCCAGGCGGCGTGCGGCAGGCCGGCCAGCGGGGGTAGGAGCCAGGCGGAGAGGTGCGGCCCAGCTGGGCACGGCGCAGCTGTCAGGACGAACCGACGTACCGAACCGACGTATTTTTTCTATATAAAGGATACGGGGGAGGCTCGGGATTAGGAGCGGAAGCAGGGGTCCCACATGTAAACGATGGCTACGAAAATAAGGGAGATTAGAGAGAGATTAGAGAATGATTTGAGATGAATAGAAAGAGAATTTTGCAAGGAAGAGAGGCAGATGTGCGAGGGGTTGTGTTAGGTTTTGAAGTTCGCAGAAGAGGCGATGGGCGTCGTGTGAGACGTAAATGGGAGGCTGTTCTGGAAGCAAGGTAACCTGAGACCAAAGCAGGTCATCTGTACTTCATTGTAAAAGGATTTTTTTGGGGAGGAGCGCCCAGAATCATTGCCTCACAGTAGGGGTGGAACCGAGCTTTTTTTCGAGTCTCTTCTAAAATTGATGCAGATTGATTCTATATGATTTTAGTTGTTTTTTTAGGGTAAATTTACAACCGAGCCCATGAGCCGAGCCGGAGCCGAGCCAAAGTGCATTTCAAGGTTGTCTAAAATCGACTAATTTTAATGTTGGAACAATCTAAAATTGAATCGGATGAAATTTTAAACCGAGCCAAAAAAATCAGAAAACGAGCTTTTGTTCTAGCCCTACCCCGCAGAGTAGGCAGGTGCCGAACTGCGTTATCAAACGTGTGTCTCCAGTACGAGTTCTCTAATCTTGTATGTACTTGATCTATATCAATCGATTGCTTCCGCTTAGTTAGGGGTATTTAGCGCCTACGATCCTTCACGCTAGAAGGATGTCCCTTCTCCTGCTGTTGTGCTAACATAAAATAACCCGCTCTATCCCACAACTTCAGTGTGCAATGCATGGAGAGCAAGTCTCCAAAACTGATTATTGCCATCGAGATTCGGCATGCACCGGAAGACGATGGGACGATGAGTAAGGATTTTGGAAAGCGCTTGGCGCAACTGCTTATTGTCTGCTTCCCTTTCTACTGTGGCGATCTGCATGCTTCGTCTACTTACTCCACGTTGTGATATGTTTCTATTGCCGTCATTACAATAACGGGGTTGATCGTCTTTGTCTCTTCTTGGTTGCGACGGTGAGGAGGATCAGCACGTGATTGCAGTAGTGCAGTTTATATAACAATGAAAATGAAGAGAGAATCATGTGAGCAGTCCATAGAAAAGATGCACATAGTATATATTCATAGATTACACTTAAACCACAATGAAGGGAGAATTGTGTGAATTGTTCGTAGAAAAGATGCACACGCTATATATATTCATATATCACAGGTCGTCGTCTTATGGACTAGATAACCACTCCAATAATATAAAGGGGCTCTAGTACACTCCCTCTCAATCCCATGGGTGAGAGCATTATTAACCGTGCATCGTCCATCATATGGTTAATTTGGGTTCGTAAAAATGATATGGCGCGCGCTCGTCAACACTCGCTGCTGCGCGACCTCAATGGTCGCCGTGCTCGTCGACCGGCGTTGCTGCGCGTCTCCAGCCATAGCCGCCACACGCTCAACGTCGCCCAGCGCCGCCATGCGTCCCCGGCCACTACCGCCGCTGTGCATCCACCTGGCGGCCATGTACTCGTCGCCCGGCGCCGCCATGCTTCCCCGACCACCACTGCCGCTGTGTCGTCCCCTTAGCCCCCAGCAACCATGGCCGCACGCTCGTCACACTGCGACGCCATGCGTCCTCGGCCCCACCGCCACTACGCGTTCCACAGCAACGCGACCATGTGCTTATCGACCAGTTCAGTTGCCGATGAAGACATGGGAATAGGCTTCTAACGGCGAGGGCGGCAAGGGTAAGCGGCATCCTTTTTTTCGCAAAGCATGCAACTACAACGTATAGTCGTGCGTTCACGTATTTACATATCGGGAATAAGCTATCGGAAACGGAAAAAGTTATCGAAAAGTTAAAAGAAACGTAAACACCATTGGATCATATTAGATTAATGGTTAAAAACAATTGAGTTGTGTGTTAAAAAAACTCTAATATAAATGAATTTTTATCCTTTTTTCTAATAAATAATGTGATGTACGGCTACAATGGTGGTTAAGCCGTCCTAGCCAATGCTTCTCTGTCTCCTCTTTTAGACTAAAGAGCTAACTCACCCCTTTAGCGCAGTTGTGCTGGAGGGCCTCTCGCCCTCTCCAATGCTCAGTGGATCACTACTTTGCAGTATGCCTCCATGGATCGATGCACGTGGGATCGTGATGCAAAAGCTACGGGTTAGCTTGTTTGATGCCCCCTAATTGAGCTATCTAATAATACTAGCGGAATCTACGCGCGTTCGCGCGTGAGCTAACCCGTCTATAGATCGGTTAAGCTAATATATATGATGTGTGCAGGGCAATATATAATACCACTATTTGCAAAACTAAAAATGGGACATGAATCACAGGTGGCATGTAAACAGTAAAGGATTATACACCAAAATTAGTTTATACATTGTCCTTCACTTCAAATGCAGTTGATCTCAGACACTTAGCAATGAAGAATATCATCCATATCCAAAAGCTTGCTACAAAACAAAGAAAAGAGACGGTATTTCAATGCCAAATAAATTAGAAATGAATAAAATAGAAGCATTGTGTTATGAATCACGCAAACTTTGCTCTATCTTAACAAAATTAGCATCTTCACATCCATAGAAACTGACATATAAAATTAGTATCTTGAACATTCAAATGTTTCTAAGTGACATATAAATAATTTGACCAACATCGTTTAGATCATTGCCATTAGAGGTACGTAAATAAAAACCTATCTGCAATTCTGGTTATACCTCAGAGTGGAAAATATCTCAGATATGACTTCCAGAACCAGAAAAGTTTAAAAAGCTACATATAACCACATTTGAGCTCAAAAAAAATATACAAAATCAAAGAAGACATATATAAAGCATCAAATGTCAAACCATTGAAAGTGCTAATGTCAATAAAAAATAAACTCTGTAGTTCTCTTCCAAATCAGATGTTTTGCATGTGAGCTGAAAGGGAAAAAAGAGGAACTTTGGGAGACTTTAATGTTTTATGTATAGAGCAAAAGGTCAAGAAGAAATTATACCAAGGTTGTAATACGCATAACAGGGCCAACAAAGGCAAACCTAAATAAAACACTTGTTTTTAGTGCATTAAAGAAAACAAATACAACAAAACATAGTGGAATATTATGACAGCAAGCATGGATCAAATGTGTATACAAAAACCTAATATCAAGTATGTATGTACATGTTACATAGATGAAAATCAAAGTTGAATATTTTGAATTACAGAGATAAATCAGTGGTACATCAGAATGCTGTTAAATTCAAAATGGGCTAATATAGACTAATACCAACCTTGTCTAAACTCGAAAGCTAAAATTAATTAACTTAAAACCTTCAATTCATCTCAATGCTCCAGGTGATCTGTACAAAGATTACCAAGTGCGAAGGGGATAAATTCCATAAAGATAATACATTATAGATGAAACAAATCTATCAGTATAAAATTTTCATGAATAAGGAATTTTTCTTTGAATGATAAATCAGTGTGACAACTAAGTTGGCATATTTGGGAAAAAATCAAGCTCATGATATAGCAGCGAGCTAGACACATTATATATCAGCAAATAACTGCACACTGGGGGAGAATAATGCCAATCTCAACATATACCTGCAATAAATTTGCACAGTGGGAAAAACAAAGAGTCTAACTTATGATACGACATGTTCCTCTTGGAAAAATGACTTACTCTTTAGGCATAGCATGACCTGAGAAATGAGAAAAACATTCAATGATTTCAGGTTGTCTTGGATAAAATGAAAGCTTTTCAAGTTTCCATATCTTCTCTAAAATATGTTCATCCATCAACATAGAATGCAAAAAAGCACCTCACCGATAAATTACTGCATTGAAACAAACCAAGATTCTCACCAAATGTTAGAGAACAATTTAATGGTCTCAGTTCATCTCTGGTCTGTTCTATGTGCATGTATAGCCAAAGAGGGCCAATCATTTAATGCCATGTAGATGATATCCACTAATCAATTCACTGGCTTCGGTTCAACTTTGGCCCCCTTCTATCCGCATGCATATATAGGGAAAACCCACAAAATAAAATTTAAAAAATTCCTAAAAAATCTGAAGGTATGGATAGAACAAAAGGTACATTGAATTAAGGCATTCAAATATAAGTTGTACTCAGAGAACTCTTGTACCGAAGGTCTGGCGGTGAGCCTCCAAGCAAAACTATAGTGATATTGTACAGGGTTTGCAATTAACGTAAGAACCTGAAAAAAGGCATTGATAGAGCTGGATACCGCAAAGGCAACCGTCGATGGCCGGATAAGCTAACGCCCGAAGGCTGGCCAATATTGTCTCCCCAAGGCCGGCCGTCGCCAGATCCGGACACCCCGATGCCAATAATCTCCGGATCTGCCCTTCACTGAGTCGGGAGAAAGGAAGCGGCGCCGGCGCAAGCTAAGGAGCGGCAGCGGTAGGCGAGGAGTCGGTGAAGGTGGCGGTCAAGGAGGAGCCGTGGTGGCAGAGGAGGCGCCGACGGCGCGGAGGGATGGGGGAGATCAAGCAGAGGCGGAGACGGCGACAAAGGAGATGGAGACGATGCGGAGGGAAGGGGAGAGCGAGAGGCCGCAGGAGGGGAGGCGGGGCGGAGGCATCGGGGAGGCAGGGTTTGGGAATGGGAACCTGGGGATTTATACCTAGTGGCATTTGCGGGTAATTAGCTTCGAACTCCAGGTGTATCAACAAAGGCAAAAAGGGCTCATATGCGAGACGCGGAAAACTTGAGGGGCGTGGGCGAAAATGTTCGAGGGAGGAAAAGCACTAACCAGGGGCTGTTCCGCGAGTGGACGAGGAGCCGGCCATAAATTCATGAACTCTGGGGGGTTTTCTGCAAACTCGTCCACCCAGGGGGGCCACATAACGGACGCTCGGATTGGAGGCCAGCAGGCAAGGATCGGACGGCGCGAAGTGTACGGGCGACGTGGCCCGACGAGGAGCCGGGAAAGCTGAGGTGGCGAGCCCAGGGCCAACGCTGCGCTAAGCGCTATAAATAGCGAAGCTAATATGTAAACTCGTCCAGGGAGTCTTGATCACCACTCCAGACCACACCCTTATCTTAGCAGCGAGAATCTAAGCATTATAGTATTACTAATCTGCGTTTGTGTACGTAGACATTGACAAGTTTGCAAGCGCATGTAGGGGAGAGGCGGGGGGGTCATCATTGGAGCATAACAACTTGACCATGCATGGTTTCTTATAGGGAAGCATAGGCTCCATCTCCAGCACAAGGATAATGGTACTATCACTTCGAAATTAACAAACATGCATCGAATAGTTTGCGTGTGATGGGAGTTATGAACAATGCCTACTACTCCCTTATCCTAAAATATAAGGCGTATTTTGACTTTGAGAAAGTCTTTCAAGATTGGTTTTGACCGTTAAATTTCTTTATTATATATTCGAAAACACTTCTACCCGGTCGTCCGTCGGCTTCGACTTCACTCGCTCGCCCATGCAGCGCAAGATGTAGCTGTGAACAAGCAAAGCAGTGTGCTTGACATCAGTAGCATGCAGGTGGGTCCCACGGCCTTTTTTTTCTTTCGGCAACCATAATTTTTGACTGGATGCTCCAATCCACAAACCGTTTGCACCAATGTGTTCCTCGTATTTTTACGAACAAAACAAGATATATGTTGCCATATAACTCTTCAAACTTATCTGGTGAAACTTGGGGTTTGCCTACTGAAACTTGAGTTTCGCCTAGTAAAACTTAGGTTTCATATTCGTAAAACTTTGCCGAACTGTCAAGTTTCATCAGGTTTCATCAAGTTTTTTCAAGTTTCATCAGGCCAATTCAAGTTTAATCAAGTTTCAACAGGTTTCATCCAAGTTTCATCAGGTTACATCGAAGTTTCATCTAAGTTTCATCAGATTTCATCAGTACACGGCCAAGTTTCATCAACACACGGCCAAGTTTCGCTAGTATAGATATAAGTTTCATAAGTGCCTTCTGCTAGTCATACATAAAAAAATTTAAAAAGTGAAAAAAATCAAAAAATCAAAAAGTATTTAAAATGGGTTGCTCTCGATTTTAGAAGAATTATAAAATTTATTCCACGCATTTTGAACACTGTTTGAATTTTATACAAAAATCAAAAGTTTATTTGGGAATTTAATCAAAGGACGAATAACAACACACAGGAAAATTTGGGACATTTGGCGCACTCGAGGCGTTGGATTGGCGTGATGGCCGCGATCCGACAGACGCCAGTGGTCGGTGGCGAGGCGTCCAGACGGACGTCCGGACGCTGGCGCTCGCCTTATATATTATAAATTTATACAAAGAGGTTATTGTATCAAAAACACTTTGAAATATAAACATATTGGTACAACTTTTGTATACTAACGATGCATATAATTTGATTAATTTATAGTCAAAATTTACTAATTTTGACTTTTTTAAGTCAAACCACGCCTTATATTTTGGGATGGAGGGAGTATTTTTTTAAAAAAAAAACTCTTTTAATTGCAAGTGACGAGTGATGGACTTACTTATGGTTGTACAATTTTGGCCTTGTTGTTTCAAATTAAATTAAATTAAATGAAAATTCATTATTTTTGTATAAGCCAAATGATGTAATACTTTATATTTATTTTTGTGGGGTTTCATCCTTATTAGAGTTCGTAAAATATTTTCATAATTTTGTTAACTTCTTTAGATGTCTTTCGAGTGGTCATAACTTTTTCAGATTAAAGTTTTCGGTAACTTTTAGCTCAAACAAATAAGGCTTTGTTATCCAAGTTAGCTGGGGGCTGTAGTTAGAGAGCATTTTCAATGCTATCAAATCAGTCGGAAATAAAAATTCTAACTCAAAATTTTTTCTTTCGTGGAGGAGAGAGATAAAGATTGGACATAGAGACTAGCTCTTATCTTAAAAGTCAATCTATGACGAATTAAAAAATACATGCACACTGCTATAAACCTATATTAATATTAGAGAGTATGCTATAGCTAATACATTAAAGAATATGTTTATTTGTCATCTATAAATGACATGTACATTTCTTATAACTAATGATTAGCTGCATCGTTATTGAAGATGCTCTTACATATATCACTAGAAAGGTTAATTGTGCTTTTTTAGAGTAAATACCTTAGGTAACAGTTGTTTTTTAGAAGTGGCGAAGATTTCATTCATATTCAAATCCTTTTAAAGAGAGGTCCTTAGATAAACACAAAACAAATAAAACATCATTCCAGGACCTAACTACAAAACACTGACCGCACCCGGCTGCAATTAATCGCAAGCATCGTCGGCATCGACGATCAAAGGGCCAACACCGCCACGATCTTCCTCGCCCTCCAGTCAATACCTCACCAGGGTTAGAAGAAATGGTTTTTCCTCGGACCCAATCACCGGTTCAAAACTACCATGTGACAGCCCTAGAGCTGACGTGGCAGTGTGCCACTGACACATGTAACGTAAAATAGTTTTAAAGGGGGGATCATAAAAAAATTAAAAAAAGTGGAAATCATTTTTAAAATCATTTAAAAATAAAAAGGAAAATTATAAAAACATATAGAAAATATCAAAAGAATCATAAAAAAGGGAAATAATAAAAAGATAAATCAATAAAAAATCATGGAAAATATGAAAAAAGCATAAACATATGAAAAATCATAAGCATATTAAAAAGAGACATAAAGACAGTGCGGTCGCCTTTAATCCCTCTATAGTTGTAAGCAAGACCTCTAGCATCGTGGCGTATGGGAGCCTTTAAGCGCTACTTTTTTCTAATATTTTTATGAATTTCCTAATTGTTTTACTATTTCCCTTATTTTTATGATTTCTGAATTTTTTTAGAATTTTTCTAAATTGTTTAAATAATTTATGTGACATGGACGGCCATGTCAGCGCCACGTTAGCTCTAGGGCTGTCACATGACAGTTTTGGACCGGGACGAACCATTTAAAAAGATTAGGGACCCAAAAATACGGTTTTATAGATTGGGGACCTGAATGAGAATCGACTAATAGTTTAGAGACCGTCCATGTATTTTACTCTAAAAATAGTATTGTATTATGTTAATTTTATACTTGTTGATGATATCTTGTGAAAAAAGTAATGGCCAAAAGTTTTAAATTGAAACTTTGTTAAAAATTTATATATCATATATTTTGAAGTAGAGGGAGTAGATTCCGAGGCCGATAGGTTGATACGGAAAGTAAAGGTGTAGACAAAAGAATAATCCAGGGTGTTGCAATGACAAAAGGGCATGGAAATTAAGCCACTAAGCCAGTCCAGTCATTGGCGCCACGACGCATGCATTCATATTGTTGGTTGTAGCCAGAAGAGGGATATAATATGGGATGGGTGCGTATGCATTTCAGCATAGGTTCGAGTTGGAGTTTTCAGTTCGTTGGATGGCATCATGTGGGCGCATGTGCACGTCACGACCAGAAACAAATTAAACCGGCCTGCCGCCGGCTGCAGCTAGCTAGTTTGCCGGCCACACGGCTACGCACCCATGCACTCATGCTCTTTCTATTGATTGATCTATCAACCCCTAGCCACCAGCGCACCATAAGCACAAGCGAGCGTAGGCAAACGATGAATAATGGCCAAGACTATCCGCGATCGACCAGGCCGACGGTGGCGCAGGAGCTGATATAGAATTCGCGGCGGCCGGTGTGCGGTTGCAGGATCGGCGGTGTCTCGCCAACCGCAGCAGCGGTGGCATTAGAATAAGCCGCGCCCCAATCTCTTTGTAGGTGGTTCGCGGTGACGGCCCGGACATGCGCATATGGAGGCAACACCGGCGCATGATTGAATCCGCCCGCGCATATCATCGGCATGTGCGCGCGTCTTCCTCCCCGAGATCCCTATGATAGGGACCCTATCATCCAAGGTGTAAACAACAAAGATTGCGGCTATATATGCGCGCACTGGCTTATTGCCTCAGCGCATGCAGGTGATGCGTGGAAGAGTGCCGCCGCCGCCGCCTCCTCCTCCTCCCCATTCTCTTTGGCCGCCGGCGGCACGCCACGGGGAAGAAACGGTCGGGATCAATGAAGGGAGATAGGAGCAGCAAGGTGGCGGCGGCGAGCGGGAGGGACGTTCAGCTGGAAGATCCTAGACTGGTGAGGCAAGTGAGGGAGCTGAGGAGGCTGGTGCCCTGCAGACAAGAGCCCTGTGGGCTGGGCGAGCTGTTCCAGGACACGGCCAGCTACATTGAGGACCTGCAAGTGCAGGTGCAGGTGATGCGAATGCTGCTCGACAAGCTCTCCGAGCAGTGATCGATGCGCGCGGCCGAAGCATGCTCATATACACTACGATTTGACGATTCTAGCCCGACTCGATCGACAGGAAGATACAAATATATGTATACAACGTTCTGTTTTATAATCAAGTGCGCGCATTAATTCATATGAATTATTTGATTCTTCAGATACCGTGTGTACATATTTATTTCTTGTGTTCTTTGATTCATTCATACTTCTCCCCAACCATGTATATATGTGAGCGGGTTCTTATTTTTATTTGTTGCTATATACTTGTATCTGCATTTAACTGCAAGTGTACGTAATAACATTTGCAGTTTGCTGGTTTGTATGGTCCAAAAATACAATTCAGCGTTAAACAACATTTTTATTGTATAGAAAAACAAGTTCATTTTCCTTTTGTGATGTCAATATATAGTGTTTGCTGCAAGAACCTAGATAGAGATGGCTAATTATTAACACTATGGACTTGTTTGTTTCGGTTTAAATTAAATTAAATAAAAAATTATTATATTCACTACAGGAATCGCTCGCAGAGTCGATTGTCAATTTTCGTCTCGACGGCCAAAATGGAACTGTCGATACATATCCATTAGTATCGACGGCCACTAATGACCCGTCGATACTGAGCACGGAGTAGGGTCACTCTCGACGGCCTATATAGTAGCCGTCGAGAGAGCTTGGAGGAGGCCCCACGGCATCGTCCGTGGCATGACGGCGTCTACGTCTCTCGACGGCTAACCGTTAAACCGTCGACAGACGATGCATCGGAGAGACTGTGTCGACGGCCAAGACGTGGCCGTCGACACAACGCAGTATGAAAACAATTTAATTCCTGTTGTTTTTTTAATTTTATTGTGATTTAAATTTCATTTCAAATTTCTTTGAGTTTTTTATGATATTTACTTAAATACTATGAATGTCATGTTGATGATATGTTTTTTGCTATACTATTAAATTCAAACGCATATTTATTGATCATGGAAATGGATGGAATAGTAACCGTTTACAGCAAATTCTTTGAAGAGCTTCGATTTACAAAGAAGTCATCGCACTGTCAGCTTTAAAATTTTTGATTTTTTTCTATACTTGTAATTTTATGTAGGAAACATCATGGAGTGGTCTGATGATTTCAGATGTTTTATTTGAATTTTTTAAAATTCAAATAGAGTCGTTTGACCGATTAAGCCCTTGGGGGGACTGCCCTCGAGACCAAAGGTTCTCTCTCGAGACAAAGTAGCTACCTCGACGGTAGTCAACAGTTGCCCTCGGCGCAGATAGTCTCGACGGCTTTTCATATGGCCGTCGATACAATTACCCCCGACGAGAGTATCGATGGTTAGACCTTAAGCCGTCGATACTAAGCCTAGTCTGTATCGACGGCTATGTTGTGGCCGTCGAGACAAGCTCATTGGATTCGGCCGTTACTTGCATATTATCGACGGCTTATTGGTGCCGTCGATACTGAGCATTCTGTCTCGACGGCTTATGCATGGCCGTCGACAGAGAAGCCGTAGTATCGACGGCTTGAGCCTGGCCGTAGACAGAGAAGCCGTAGTATCGACGGCTTATGCTTGGCCGTCGATACTGCACCTCTTTAGATCACGCCCTCGGGATCGGAAGTCCCGAGCCCTCTCGCCTCGATCGCGCCCGCCGCCCGCCGCCGCCACCGCCGTTAATCGCCCGCCGCCCAGCCCCGCCATCGTCGCTCGGCGCCCGCCACCACCCTACCCTCATTGCGCGCCTGTGACCTCCCCGCCGCCCGTCCGTCTCGGCCGCCTCGGCCTCCCCTGCGCTTCCGCCGGCCGCCTCATTGCCCGACCTCCACCGCGCCGGGTCGTCGAGTCAGCCTGCCGCCAGCCACCACCCCGTTGTCTTCTACAACGACATCGAGGTACTTTTCCGAGCTTTTTTTTTTAAAACGTTGGTAGTGTAGTGTGACGGTCAATAATGGTTAGTCGAGACTAATTATAACTTAGTCATGATTAACATTAATTAAATTATTTAAAATAGTAAATATTTTTTTAAAAAATAGTATTAATATATCTAAAAATTTAGGAAAATAGTATGAAATATATTAAAAAATTTAGAAAAATAGTAGAAAATGTATTTAAAAAAATATATTAATCTGTTTGCCGTGTGATTAGCTAGCGTCCGTGGATAAGTTTAGTGGATGTCACCTAGCCGTACGTCTCCCGTTCGTAAATAGCACATCTCGTATGAAACACGAATGGTGATTCGTTGTGTTCTAATACGAGATGTGACACGCGTTTTCGAATTGTCCAGTGGAGCCTCTTATGGTGAATACGTGGGCCTAGCTCGCCCACATGGTGGCTTGCCGTATGTTACGGAGACGGTAAGTCATTAACTCATGTTTCGAACCGTTTAAACGTGACGAACTAATAACCAACTATTTTGTACACATGCAGGGTTCCGGTTCATCGGCTCATGGTAAAATCCGTGGCCAGGAGGGAGGAGAGACATCGGTGAGCCAGGAAAATCCCAACTGGGTCACCGACCTCTTTGCGAACGCCCTGCCGCTGTTCACCCAGCCGCTTAATCGCCCAGAGAACCCACCGGAGAACGATCCTCGGCCTGATCAGTAGCTAGCTAGCTTTACTTTTGACTTTGATACTTTTAGTTGGAAACTTCGTCTTAGATTTGTTATTTGATAGCTTGTGGACTTTGATGTGCTATATATGTGCTTGTGGATATGTGGTAATGTTTAATTTATGTATTTTATGGTTTGGATGTGTGGTTTGGATGAATTGTGGTCGCATATATGAATTGTCGGGTATTTTGGGTTTGCAGGTGCGGCTGACGCTGCTGCTAGGGGGCAGCGGTGGCAGCCGCAGAAATTTATGATTTTTTTTACAAAATACAAAAATATTTTTTTCTGCTCTTAGTCTATCTCAACGACCAGTATAGGGCCGTCGATACTGCCCTGCATGGGAGGCTATCTCAACGGCCACACCGTAGCCGTCAAGACTACCTAGCCGGGAAATTACCAATGGCCTGCAAAATACCGTCGAGACTGTCGCCTCCATCCACGTCATCTGGACCTCACCGCAGTGGGGCCCATTAGCCTAGTTATATGGCCGTCGAGACAGAGCCAGCCATGCCGGTAACGGCGTCCTAGGGGTCTGTCTCGACGGGCTATACTTTAGCCGTCGATACTACTAGTGTCGACGGCCAGGCCGTCGACACTACGGGCCTCTCTCGACGACCTTCACTAGACGGTCTTGTCTTGACGGCCAGCCGTCGAGACTAAGTATATCCGATGGTTGTACGTTTTTTATTGACGGCCAGTTGCCGCCTCCTGTAGTGATTCTACGAGTCAAATGATGAAATATTTTGTATTTTTTTTGGTGAAGTATTAAATAGTTCATCTTAAGAGTTCGTAATATTTTTTTTCATAATTTCTGAACTCTTTAAGATGTTTTTCAAGGGGTCACAACCTTCTCAGATTAATGTTTTCAGCAACTTTCAACCGAAACAAATAAGTCATATGATCGATAAGACATGTCACAAAGTTAATTTGTCCAAGAGGCCGGGTTAGCGCCCTAGTATGAGACAGATTAAGGGTACATGTTACATGCTAATCTAAACTCTTTGATTTTCGCCCTTTAATAGATTGTGCCACCCTCGACAATGTAGAAGGACGCCTAGGAATATGACTTTTGTGTGTTGGCCGAGCCACATGCACATGTAACTTGTGTGAGGAGGGTTGATGTTTTGATACATGTCATTTGTATGTAGCATATGCCATCTAAAATTTGCTTAAATTGCAACATAATAACACATATATGCACCATTCTTAGGCTTTTCATGCTCGCTTCACCTAAATTTTTAACCCGTGGTTGAAATGATTTGGGATATAATGATCATAACTCAGGTTAAACGAGCAATATAATATTAAGAAAGTTATTACAAGTAACTAGCTAAAACCGTGGATAGATATGCAACATTGTATTTTTTTTATTAACTATTGGTTTTTAAAAAATAATTTTATTTATTATACAATTGTAACGTATATGATATCACGATTATTTGAAATGCATGTTATGATCTATCGCCACCAAAAGTAAGCGATGTTGTTTTTTGTGTTTTCATTATTAAAAGGAATATTTAATTATGTTCTTCTTATTTAAGGATTACTATATCTTCTATTGATTTGATTTTTTAAATTTAAGTGTCTTGGTATTTATCATGCGCGTTGTGTATGAATGAATAAAATTAGATGTAAGTTGGTGGAGAGACGCATTGCACAATTATCAATATATCTATCTATCTTATGTCTATACCCATTGAATCGGGGGTCCCATATTGTGACATGTCGCCCTTTTCCCGGGTCGTTTGATCGAGCCACGCAGCCCCTCATCCTTCTGTCCACTCACTTTGTTTAGAAAGCCCGCTACGTGATGCATTAATGAACCTGCGGTCTATAGCTATACGAATGTTATTTACCCTTAGTGTTGGCCAAACATACAACTCTCGTGCCCTTCATTCCTTATCCCTACGCCTCATACCAGATCGCACACTTTCCCGTCTTTCTCTCCACACACACCCGCACGACCGCACCCATGAATGTGCCTCTGAGCCTCTAACCTTGACTTTGATCACCGCCTTTTCTCTCCTTTCCCACGCTAGAGCGAGTCACCCCTTCCCTTCCCTTCCCTTCCCTTCCCTTCTCCAACAACTCCACACCAACCCATGACCACCCTCCCCTACCCTTATCTTCAGACCAAGTCGTCGGTCCCTCTCTTCCATGCTAGCATTGCCCCTAACCTTATCCTTTCCGATGATGTCATCTTCTTCATGCTACATCCGCGACCACCCACCTTTCCTCGATCCACCTTTCTTTCGCACGCTTTCCCCGCTGTATCACATCGTCTTTCTGCCACATAGCCGTTACTCTCTCACTCTACTCCATCACTCACCAAATCTAACCTGTAGGCACGCTATTGTCTTGAATTTGGACCTCTCACAACATCTCTACTACCGTCTCCTCTGCATGCTCGGCCATGCCTAACCACCTCCTTGCCTCGTCCCTCCCTTCAGTCGTCTTTTAACTCTTTTGATGTACTTAGACCTTCCTCAACATCTATCTCTATCCTATGGTTTGTGTCGTATCTCCGGCAAGCTCCCTACTACCTAGCTTCTTTTTTCTCTTTTTACATGCCTCCTCGATTCAATGCGTAGACCAAGATTTCAACTGGAGTACATTGTGGGACGGGGATTGGAGATAATAAGAGAGAAAATTCCGGTGGAGAGGAGAACTGGGGAGCAAGCAGATGCAACTACGTGAGAAACGATTGGGATGAGACGAATCGCATTTTTTCGTGTCCGACTAGTTCGTCCAGAATATTGAACAAATATTCTCTGAGAAGGACGGCTCCATTCTGGATGAGACGGTCCGACTCGTGTACACAGACAAACACCACACCGAATGGATCCCGACATCCGGTACGAGCTGGTCTTGGACCTCTCAGCTTAACACATCCAAAATTCCGTTCAAAAAATAAAGAAAACATCCAAAATTTCCCCTTCATTTCCCCTTCCATACCCAGATACCCTAGCCGCCTTCCTTCGCCCTCGCCCTACCCGCTCCGCTCCCCTCGCCATCTCGCCTGACCATGGCAGACGCAGCTGCCCTCCCTTCCCGAGCGGTGGATCCGCCACTGGATGAGGGGAAGCAGAAGGGAGACGAGCTCGCGGACTCCATCGGGAGCCTATCCATTGGCCCGGGGCGCACCAACTTCAAGAAGAAGCCGGTGATCATCATCGTCATCGGCATGGCCGGTGCGTCGAGTTGGTTTGCCGCTTTTCAATCGCCGTTTTAGTAGTAGGAATCGTCCAAAGAACCTGTGATGCTTTGCCCTTTTTGGGGTTGGGGTTTAGGGTTTTGATGTACGGTGTACCTAGGTACGGGGAAGACGACGTTCATGCACCGGTTGGTGTGCCACACGCAGGCATCAAACATGAGGGGATATGTGCTCAACCTCGACCCCGCTGTGATGACGCTGCCATTCGGGGCGAACATTGACATCCGTGACACTGTGCGTTACAAGGAGGTGATGAAGGAGTATGAGCTTGGTCCTAATGGTGGTATCCTTACCTCACTCAACCTGTTCTCCACCAAGTTTGATGAGGTATGCTTTTTGGCCAATGATATCTGAGCCTTTATTTGATTCGCCTGCGTGGATTTGAATTTGCATAAAACATACTCCGGTAGGGAATAAATAGGAAACGGTAAAAAATTACAAGTTGCAACTGCCAAGTTAAATTGGATTGGTGCATGTAATTTAGTGCACCAACTGGTAGGAGAACCACATAAATTATGTATGCGCATTTGAGGGTTCACCGATGAGTTGTTAGCTTTTCATTTTCATGTAGATAGTTTTTGGGCAACACATATGTAGTGTGATAATAATTTTTTAAATTTCTTGGTCTACTCATAGATTTATAACATAATAAAAGAAATTGTCAGTCTTAATTATGATAAACACTGTGCACCTTTTAGATGGTAGTGATGATGATCTAACACATTTACAATGGATATATTTAAAGAAATGTCACCTTTCCTATCTATCTATTTATTTCTGCAAACTTTGGGCACCATGTCAATTTTCATGATTAAATGTAAAGTGTTGTATAAATGGTTGCTTAACTTATTGTGGATTGTGGATTTTAGAGTAGTGTAGTTGACACTGCATTGCGCACTACACAAATTTTGTGTTTTACATTGGTGTTATGTGGGGAATGCTTTCTTCCTGCACCTTTATGCCATTCAGCTTCAGCAAATATCGCCCAACATTTATCCTTACAGGTTGTATCTAATATTGAAAGACGAGCAGAGCAGCTGGATTATGTACTGGTGGACACCCCGGGGCAGATTGAAATCTTCACTTGGTCGGCTTCAGGAGCTATCATCACTGAAGCTTTTGCGTCGACTTTTCCAACAGTTGTTGCATATGTAGTTGACACCCCCAGGTCAACGAACCCTGTAACATTCATGAGCAACATGCTTTATGCATGCAGTATTCTCTACAAGACACGTTTGCCTCTAGTTCTCACCTTTAACAAGGTTGATGTAGCCAAGCATGAGTTTGCCCTAGAGGTATGTATGCTCTTTATGATGATTTCAGTTCATTTCTGTCTATTCTTTAAAGTAGTATTTCATTTTCTTTGTGGTGTATCAACATCATACATTCACTGTGCAGTGGCCAAATATTGTATACAAGGTTTTAAATCATGTTTTTCGTGGTTTCGTGGAGAGGCCTGAAAAAAGCTATAAAAGCTATCGCGGGCTATCACGGAAGCTACCTTATATAGTATTTTAATATAAAAAATATGTAAAATATGAAATATCTATATAATATTAGTCACATCCAACTACATAAGAAGCATACATGTTACTTTAACAATACTTGCAGTCTAATGGATGACTATATGACTGTCATTAATGTATAGAATAAGTGGCTGCGATTTATTCTTCTACAAGTTCATTATAGAGAAATTTGACGAAGTAATCATTTCTATATCGATAGTATCATCTTGTAAGGTTAGATGATGTAAGAATGAGGTAGAGAATAACTAAACACTTAATTGATGGTTGGATTTTCAAAGAAAATTTTTAAAAAGTAGCATAGCAGTTATAAACATAGCGTAAATAGCAGCCAATTTAGCGGCCATAGCTGTATTCGTGCAATTCTAGTCCTTAGCGTAGCGTTTTATGCCTGAAAAAGCTACAGTGCTATCGCAAAATTATAGCAGGCTATTTTAAAACCTTTATTGTATATGAAGAGTTATTTTTTTCCTGCCATGCTGAGACATATGATTAGCCATGTTGCCTATTTGCATTCTGAAAAATGAAAAATGGATATTATGTGACTCAACAGTGGTCCAAGTGTTGCTTCATATATTAGTCTATTTGACTACTGGTTTTCACATCTTCGGTAACTGGAGCTTAATGTTGTTTTGCTGGACCAGTGGATGCAAGACTTTGAAGCATTTCAGACAGCTTTGGATTCTGACTCATCATACTCGGCTTCATTTACCCGAAGCCTTTGTCTTGTGCTGGATGAATTTTACAAGAACCTACGCTCTGTTGGAGTATCCGCAGTATCTGGCGCTGGAGTCAATGCATTTTTTGAAGCAATAGAAGCAAGTGCTAAGGAATATATGGAGACCTACAGGTATTATTTCTGCAGATGATGCTACAAGCATAATGAACTAGCATACATCATACTAGAATGCTTGGTACTTTTTACAATCTAAATCCTTTTCAGGGCTGATCTTGACAAGAGGATTGCTGAAAAGGAGAGATTAGAGGCTGAGCGTAGGAAGGAGAACATGGATAGATTGAGAAGAGATATGGAAAAGTCTAAAGGGCAAACTGTGGTGCTCAGCACTGGTTTGAAGGACAAAAACCCTGCTTCAGCTATGATGGACGACACTGATGAGGAGAAAGAGGAGGCTTTGGAAGATTTCAGGATTTCTGAGGTTAATGAAGATGAAGATGAAGACGATGATGAGGAAATGGTTCATTTTGGCATCTAAGATAGCGTAAGATTGCACTTTGTGAACTTTGATTCCCCTAATGTGCTCAGTCCAGGGTTTTCAGATCTGAGATTGTTGTTCTGAATGCTTAAATATTAATTACACTTAGGATGTGAATGTGTAGTTGATATTTGGTTGTTCATTTTAGCCTGCAGTAATTATTTTGTTAATTACTCTCTCTATGTTTCATAATACAAGTCTAAGCTCACTATATGCACAAACTTTAAGTAGGTACCATTGAACCATGCATATTAATATCCATTAACTATCTATACATATAAGTATTAACTATTAAGACGGGGGGTATTTGGTGTCAATATTGCTTCAGATTCTGAATCGATCGATGCTGTGGGATTGTGTTTTATAAGAACATTTGTTTATATTGTGGGTCAGGTAGAGTGATATAACATAGACACAGGACATTTGGCATAAGTTAAAGGTAGCCATCAAGGTTTCAAGGATACACCGATACAGGTTGTTCATGTTTATTCTTACTCTTAGTTTGTAATTTTGTCACACATTTGAGATTTTCTCAAAGACGGTCACAGTACATCACTATTTTGAGACCAACTCCACAAGTTAATGTTTTTTAAAAATCAATTTGCGGTTTTCAAATTTCTTTTATTCCATTATGATGAATCAAGCTATCTTGGCAGGTGATTGAACCAAGCGTTTACTTGGTGGTGTTCAGGACAACACAGTTATACTGGTGCTGGCTTCCAGGTTATAAAAGCGAAAGTGAAATGCATTCAATCAGTACGTGGCTGACAGCGAATTGTCTGAAATCAACTGTTGCAACTTGCTCAAACTCGTATGTAATTGTTGGCAATGTATGCCATAGTTTAGAAGCCTCATGAGGTCGAGATTGAACTTAATCCTATCAATGAAGTGAATTGTTTTGTAGGTGCTGCTGGTTTGTACGAACTGTATCCCATATTCCCTAGAATGGAAGGGACTGTCGCAAAGCTGATGTCTCGTCTGGAACTCATAATTTCACAATATAACGCAATCGTTGTGGTTACGTAGGACCCATAAACGTATGCTGTATAACCATTCTTGGCTTGTTAATTGTTTTGCCCTGCTTCTTGGCTTGTTAATTAGAAAAAATTGCGAGGACAGCTTTTGGATCAGGCACACTTGGATGCGGGCGATAAATTATGGACGCTTGCCAACAAATGCAATAGATTACCATGATTTTAAGTTTTGCATGAAAAAGTGACAACATTATACTATAAAATAAGGAGCGACTCCCTGTTGCTTGGGTCGTACTGCTTTCCTTCGCCGTTTGCCCTTCTACCCCTTTCTACCCCTTTGGCCTTGTTCTTTTTATCGTATCATTGCGTTGGCGTATTACTGTAGTAAATTTGAGAGCGCTTAAAATGAGATATAAAGATTATAAAAAAAAATTTAAAAATAGCTTTAAAATCTTTGAAACGACTACTAAAAGTCACAAAAAAATCATCGCAAATTATGACAACATATAATTTATATAAAATAACAAAAATGCTTAAGAATACGCATCAAGACAATAAATTTGAAAAGAACGAGGCCTTTATGTGCTCCGCATGTCTCCGTCGCTGCGGCTGTTAGCCACCGCTCAGGGCCATCGCCTTCGCCTCCTAGCTGCTTTGCTCCTTTCCCTCGCTGTCATAAGGCCCCGCCTACCCTAATCCATTGCCACCAATGTTCTCGCAGCTCTGGCGTCGCCATCGTCTTACTGTCCCCACTACGAAGCCCTCCCACCGTCAAGCCCCTGCCTCCCTGACTTTCCTCTAAGCTCAGTGACACCGGTAAACCCTAATCAAAATCAGTTTGACGAAGCTTCAATGAAAGGTAGTGGTCCGTGGCAACCAGCAAGAAGAAGGGAGAGAAGTGTGGCGTGGTGGGTAGGGTTGAGTAAAAAAGGTTGAATCAAATAAACTACGATCAATGTGGGTTTGAGTGTTTGACCGGTTCATATGTCGGTCCAGTTCTTAAAATTGCCAACATGTGGTATTTCGGCTTTTGGGTCAAACGAATGGTAACCCCCCTCCTCCCCACCACCCAAAAAAAAAGTAACTGATCAACTGTTGTGAGTTTTGTTGCTACGGTCAGTACCGCGCTAGTGCTAGCCGCTTGCTGGGTTGAGTGCTCGGGAAACAGGAATTTTTTTATATTTATTTTATATTTATTTTATTAAAAAATAAATAGACGCATCTCGCCATTTCATCTGGCGGGTCATAAATCCCACCAATACAGCGGGTGGGTTTACATAACCGCCAGATGGGTGGGCGAGATTTAATCTAGAAAGCTAGCTGCAAAAACCTGTCGGTTGGTTGGACGAAATTTAAGATTCTGTTTTTTTGAACTGATATGAATGGCTGAATAACTGAAATTATTGATTTTCGATATTTTCTCGAGGTAGTCTCAAGATTCGGACCCATTTTGTTTAATTTGTTTTTTAAAACGTTAAAACCCGCCTTAAAGACAACAAAAAAGACTAAAAAAACTCAAATCATATACTGTAATTTTTTAAAACATAGATAAGTCGTTAAACTGTTAGGACATCCCCAACAACCTCTGTATATCGTCTCACCAATAGTATTTTAGAGGGGAATATAAAGGGTCTTTGGGGATGCTCTTAAACTAAAAAGAACAGAGCCTAAATCCCGTCAAACCAACCGGCAGGATTTATCCACCCCAAGCACTATATGCATGCCGCAAGACCGGACATATCCAGCGCTGGTGCAGTTGCATGCAGGCATTTGAGCACCAGGAAGGAAGTGGCGGGCTATTGCGCGTGCACGCCGCAACTGAACATGGACACGCACCCCGGTCCCCGAAAGCTCGTAGCTCTGTCGGTCCGACACGCGCCTACGCACCTCCAGGAGCTCGGCCTCCAGTGCATCGCCCATGGGGTCGTCGCCACGTGCCGGCTACTATTTGATGCCTCGAGAACAAATCCCCCTGGTTGGCGGGCTATATGAAATTCACTCGCTGGATTGGGGTTCTTTGATGTTTTGTGTGGTTTTTCTTAATGATTTTTAAACATTATTAATATTTCTTTAGATTTTTCATATCTTTTTATAGGATAAAAAGCATACATGCCACTATATAATCTTCTTTCAACAGAAATGCCATCGTAGAGTGTCTAATATCCAGGGGCGGAGTCAGGATTTCATCATAGGGGAGGCCAACACATAAAAACTAATTTGCATTATGATCCTATCATTATATTAAAAGTGAGCTATTTGCAGAAAATGCTTCGTATAAATATTGTTATGTCGTGTAATAAATCGAGTCAAATATACCATAGCAGTATAGAAAGCAATGATAATAGTATCTATCTAGCGTAGGTTGTCATGTGTGGGGACACTTAACCGTGATCAAATAGCATATTTTTTCTTACATATTCACATGACATTGAGCCAAGTTGTGGGTGGTGTGACAAAAACTAAATAAAATAGATTATATTTTATATATATGTATATGTATATAGCAAGTGTTATGCAGTTATTTAAAATAAAGAAAGAATATACACCAATAATATAATTATGTTCATATTGGACACGGTGATAACTAGCTAACAAAATTTTTTGAAGTGTTTGGAAAGCAATATGAGCTACAATTAGTCAAGCCCAAATGTATATAAGTGAACGTTAAGAAGCGGTCTACGAATTTTTGGTAAACTTATCAAAATATTGTGCACTAACACTATTATTGAATATATAGTACGTACCTTAGTATATTTGCTATAATATGTAATGTGCTCGGAAAATATATTAATTCATAAATTAAAATCATTTTCTTTGAAAGAAAACTTCAAAGAACTATGCTAATCTTATAAAATAAATTAGTCGGAAGAGTATGTTTAATCAATACTAATATCATACTTCTTAGAACTGAAATTAGTAATGTAAATTAATTAGATGGATTTAAGCTTGATACATCATATATATACTATTTAGTATTACACATAGATCATAGGGGGGGCCAGGCCCCTGCCAGCCCCCCCTTGTCTCCGCCACTGCTAATATCGCAGACGCCATTATAAACAGAAGAAACGTGCACACATGCCATTTATGGAGAGTATTGGGGATGAGCTGAAAATACAATCCAAAATACATCTGACGAGCAGGGCCCACATGTCATTCCCTCTAACCTTCTTCTTCCACCTCCAGCCATTCCCCTCTTCTCTCTCCTCGCTCTCTCCACTGCTCCTCTCTCTCCCCTCGGGCTCCTCTACTCTGCCAAGGCCACAGCGCCAGAGATGCAGAGATGGCGCCGGCCGCCGCCACCGTCGTGGCTGTCCATCTTCGGCAAGAGGAGGCCGCTCGCGGCAGAGGTAGGTGGGCCCTGCCGACGAGCTCGCGGAAGAGGAGGAGAGGCATGCGGCGAGCTTGCAGAAGAGGAGGAGGAGAGACGGCGCGTAGAGCTCTCTAAGGAGAGGCGGCGGCGAGCTCGCGGAGGGATGTGGTGGTGCGGTGCCTCGCCGCCGCTGCCGGCATCAATGGAGATGGAAGCGCGCGGACATCGCCGGCCGCCGAGCTCGAGGAGGACGATGCGGGCGTCGCCGTGCGCGCTCGTGGGAGAGGCAGGGGCAGTACCTCGCCGCCGCTGTCGGTTTCAGTGGAGATGGGCTCGCGCAGGCGCCGTCGTGTGCGCTTGGGGGAGAGGCAGGGTCACCGCCGCCGTTGTTGGAGATGGTTTAGGGCGCCGTCGGTAGCTAGGCTCGAGGAGTACTGCACAGAGAGGCCGGTGACAGAGATCGGGGAGAGAGAGAGAGAGAGAGAGAGAGAGAGAGAGAGAGAGAGATGGAGTAGGAGGAAGAAGAAGATGGGAGAGGCTGACATGTGGGTCCCACATATCAGACCGTACTTCTTACTGTATTTCTCCATGCATTTCGTCCAAAATTCTTTCTCAGCTCAAATAATGGCATGTGTGCACGTTTCTTCTGTTTATAATGGCGTCTGCGATATTAGACACTATACGATGACATTTCTGTCTAAAGAAGACTCTAAAGTAGCATGTATGCTTTTTATCCCTTTTTATAAGGTCCTTCTACTACTATAGCGAATCATGAATCAACGTGGGTCTATAAATGGATATTTTTTGGAATGACCAAAAAGCACCAAGAGATAAGGAGGAGGATTCGAATCATCTACTTAAGAGCTCGTTTGGAAGGACAAATCCCTGTCGGGTTCCCAGCCTGCTCCCAAGGTTGGAGACCCGTGCTACAATTTCTCCCTGGGTCATACCATGGCGCATTTGGCAACCCATGGGCCTAAGGAAGTTTGACCCCTCCCCCTCGTGATCCATGGGGAATTCACCCCCACCTGCAGAGCTGTAGATTTCCTCTCTCTCTCTCTCTCCCCCCCCTTCACAACCCTAGGGTCACCTCCTATCCTCTCCGCCTCGGCCTACACCCCCTCTGCCACCGCCTCCGACCCCTCTTCACCCCCCTTTGCCTTTGCCTTCGCCTTCGCCTTCGCCTCTACCTCCGACTCCCTCGGTGAGCTCTAGATCTATGGCGCGCGGTCCCAGAAAGACGATGGCACCAGCGGGTGTGGTTCTTGATATTTCCCTAGGGTGATATTTCCCATAGTTTTTTTTTTAGAAATCCCATGGTTTTAATTGAACCATCGAATCCTATCAATGGATTTCTGTCACTCGAATTTATTCCTCGGACTCTCAAACAAGCCCTAAGGAGGATTTGGATCATCTGCTTTAGAGGCCCAGTAATAAGTTTCTAACCATTCTCGAGCTCGAGCCCACTCAATGAGGTGTCCACGGCCCATGCGGACATCTCCATTCTCCAATCCCCAATCCCCACGGGCACACCATACCAGTCCAGCAGCGTCGCACCCGCACGGCCGCACCTCACCGGAGAGAGGGAGACACCACCGGCACCGAGAAGGCCGCAAGTCGACGGCGGGATGTTCCTGCGGCGGATCCTGAGCGGCGGGGGCGGGCTGACTGCGCTGTGCGCGGCGCGGGCGGTGAAGGAGACGACGGGGATCGTGGGGCTCGACGTGGTGCCCAACGCGCGGGAGGTCCTCATCGGCCTCTACAACCGTACGCTCAAGGAGATCGAGGCCGTCCCTAAGGACGAGGGCTACCGCAAGGCCGTGGAGTCCTTCACCCACCACCGCCTCCAGATCTGCCAGGAGGAGGACGACTGGAAGCTCATCGAGGACCGCATCGGATGCGGCCAGGTAGAGGAGCTCATTGAGGAGGCCCAGGATGAGCTCAAGCTCATCGCCAAGATGATCGGTCCGTGCTGCTTTCCACCTTTCCCATCTCGTCGGTCCAATGACCTTTACACCTGCTCCCTTCCTTCGCTTGACTTACTTAGTTATATGTGATGTACTTAACTGATATATGGGCAAGAATTAGGCATTTGATGTATGGGGTGCGGGTACTAGCTATTATTTTCTTTGATTCTACTAGTTTTACTGTGTGTGTGTTATAGATGAGTAACACTGATCTATGGGCAACATCTTGACAGCAGATTAGCAATTGGTGTGTGATTGCCACTTTTAGGACAAATGGCTAGAGTGTGGTGATAAGATTGCGTTTTGTTGGATGTGGAGGGATTGAACGCCAATGATGTTGCCCACTTTAGTATGCAGGGTTAATTACATAAATGCAAGTGTCACTTAACTCGCTTTTGAGAAACATCACTAAAAAGTCGGATACTTTAATGGTGCCACTCCAAAGAAGACGAAATATGGACATGCCTCTTGGATAATTTTGCTTCTCTACCTTCTTCCTCCCCACCTCTCTTCTCTTGCTATCTAGAGCGAAGGCTGCCAAGTGCCAACACTCCCTCCTGCTCCCTGTGTAGGCTGCCACCTCCTCATCACGCCGCTTACCTCACCACCTCTGCCTCCTGCCACCTCCACTGCCACACTCCTGCCCCGACCCCATGGTATCGACCCCCTTCGTGAGTCCAGCTGTTGCCAATGTGGAGATCATTTTTGGGCAACCTGCCGAGGGATATGACCACCAGATCTTAACACGGCGCCGGGTGGGTAACAAAGGTGCTAGTGGGGCTGTGTGGCCAGCGGCGGGTGATGACTGAGGAGATGACAACGCTTATGACTAAGGCAGTGAGGAGGGAGGAGGAAGGGACATGGAGGAAAAGGGTAACTCGATCTTTAAATTTTTATAATGGCATGTACCTAATTTTTAAAAACTTTGCCATGCATTTCCAACTTTTTATTGGTAATTCTCAAAAGTGGTATCTAAGATCTTCGCAATGGCAGGTATCTAATTAACCCTAGTATTAATGGTTAGGATCGTCGAAGTGTATGCCATGGATGTTTATTTTCAAGCTGATTCTCTACCTTCTCTCAATAACTTCACGATTTTGGATGGACTGTTAAATACATGAAAACTCAACAGAAGAGAATGGCAAACCTGGTTTATGTTAGGTGAAGTGTTTATTGATGTCTAGCTATGTGTGCTTCTGGTCTTATGATGAAATGGTCTTTTCTGCTAAATGTTCCATCCCATTAGGAACATTGAAATGTAGTAAGTTAATCTATGGTACTATGGTATACCATTATCTTTGGTATTTCAGTTTTTCCATTATGCCACCAAGTTGATACAACGTTTCAGTGTTTCTTTGCCTATGAAAGATAACAATCATCAACCCTTTTTTTAGAGAATACAATGAATTTAACTAACCTCATTGTGTTTCACAGTTTGTAGAATAGGATTGAGATTTATTTTGAATTCTGTAATGTTGCTGATGCGGGGATAACACAAAAAAATTGTGGACTTTAGTTTTGACTTTTGTGTTTGCTTACCAGCAAAAATAGGAATCATAAAGCATGCATGTTCTACAAGCACCTTCACTGTATGTAAGTAATGCAATAGATCTCCAACGTTTTTAGCAAAAACAATAGATTATCTTCAATCTATCATAAGGGGCCTACTACAAGTAAGATCATCTTTTATCAGTTTTGTCTGTAATTAGCAGGTGGTGTGTGATAAGCTTACATGTGTTCACTATTCAGCGCTTTGTTGTAGTAGGTTTGTTTAATTTTGAGGTATTTTCTTTGTGGCAGTAGGTTTCCTTAGGTGTGAGGTATCTTGAAACCCGCCATTGGTGACATGCTCTAGTTCCCTAGTTTTGTAGTTCATCTTCTGTATGAGAATAGCCACTTGTACCAAGAAAATCCATTTTGATCAAGCTATATGGCAGATATCATTTTGTTGTGGCATGTGCACATTGATTTGCCATGTTTTCGTTAGTCAAGTGAACTGGTCACAGGATATAAATATTTATAAGGAATTTGCTCATTTGGGCTATTTTTTGTTTATTGCAAACATAGCACTTGCATATCTGACTCTAACTTATATGCTTTCTCGATACATCTGCAAAACTTGTAAATTCTTATCCACGTTGTAATTTGGAAAAACAAAATTTTAGCTGAAGGATGGTCTACTGGATGTAAGAATGGGTACATTTTATGATAAATTGGTAGCATGCTAAGTGCTAAGTTATTTTTACTAATTAATAGATGGGTAATATTGATTTACTCATCATTTATTCCTCTAAATTAAGATTATTGACTAGTTGCATGAATTATAAAAATATAGTTGCAATGCTGCTTATCTGTCTGAAGATTTTCTAGGCTTTTAGTTCCAGCATATGAACCACATGCATATTGCTTATGCAAAACTAATCATTATGTTCCAATGAATGGCAGAATGGGACCCATGGGGTGTTCCTGATGATTACGAATGCGAGGTAATTGAAGATGACACCCCGATTCCTAAACATGTACCCCAGCACCGACCTGTTGCGCTTCCTGAAGAATTCTTCAAGACATTAGACGCCGTCAAATCCGATCCCGCTTTGCAGGGCAATTCTCCTCCTCAAGTCAAGGCATAAAGATGTGAAAATATCATTTGCACCTTTTGCTGCATGGAGTAGAGAACATGCTTGTTGTTTCGAGCATAATAAGTTTGTAGCGGGTATCATCAGGGTGAAAATTAACTCGAGTGCTCTTGACAGTAAAATCTGTTATTAATACTGCAAACAACCCTTATATTTTGCATGAATTTATGATGACAAAAGTTTGAGGGCTAGTTTTATTTTGTTTTTTTACTTACCCTTTCCTGCAGCTCCTTTATGCCATCATCCGTGTGATTTTTTGGATGTTGAATCGAAAAGTGCCTAAGCATTTAGATTGTTTTCCAGATGATGTAGCCCCGTGTTCCTGCGCCTGCTTGAGTATTGATGCTACAATTGTGTACAAGTAGTGTAGTCGCTCTTTTCTCTTCCTTGCTTGTGTAGTTGTCTAGCCAGTTGGGCCAACCTAGGAGGTTCGCTGTTTAACTGTATTGTGCAAAACCATTCCTCCTGCTTAATGCGTTGGCAAGGCTCTTCTTTTAAAAGAGTCATGTATTTATATGGGAACCGTTGCTGCTGGCCTTAACTGTTGTCACAATAGGTGGATGTCGAACGGTATGAAATATAAACCAGGCATCCTCACAAAATTTGAAACTCTAGTCATCTTGGTAACCCTGGCCGAGAGCCCCCGAGACACAACTACACAAGGGCGATTGGACGTGAATACGTGGTGCCATCATGCCGCATGAACGCACACTCGCACAGCCCATCAGCCACGAACGGGACCGGGTCTTGTGCCGGCTGCAGGCCTGCAGCAACTGTGGCTACTGGCTACCAGCCTCCAGACTCATACGCGTTTTCAAACGGACCCTCCGTTTTTTGTATTGAGTAAAATACACGCGCGCGTCCCTAAACAAGTAGTCGATTCTCATCTAGTACCATAATCATTGAAACTGCAATTTTGGTTTCCTAATTTTTTTAAGTGGGTCCGTCCCGATCCAAACTTACCACATGACAGCCCTACAGCTGACGTGGTGTGGACATGTCATGTAAATTAGTTTTTAAAAGAGGACAATCATTTTAAAAAATAAAAATACATGGAAATCATTTA
The DNA here is from genome assembly GCA_036346415.1 of Raddia guianensis. Taxonomy (NCBI): domain Eukaryota; kingdom Viridiplantae; phylum Streptophyta; class Magnoliopsida; order Poales; family Poaceae; genus Raddia; species Raddia guianensis. Next base: position 18,038,646 of record CM070536.1, read on the forward strand.
AAAATAAAAAATGAGAAAACAAATATGGGGAAATTATTTTAAAAAACATAAAAATGAAAACAAAGCATAAAAAACAGGAACATCATTAAAAACATATAGAAATATCAAAAGAATCATAAAAATACGGGAAAATCATTATAAAAATAGGGAAAGCAATAAAAAATCATTAAAAAAAGCATAAACATATGAAAATATCATAAAAATATTAAAAGAAATATAAAGACTGTGGTCGACTTTAATCCCTCTATAGTTGTAAGTGCAAGACCTCTAACATTGTGACGTATGGGAACCCTTAAGTGTTATTTTTTCTAATTTTTTATGAATTTTTCTAATTGTTTTATGATTTTTCGTATTTTTTTAAGAATTTTGAAATTTTTCAAGTTTTTTCTGAATTTTTTAAGTAATTTATGTGACATGGACGGCCATGTCAGCGCAATGTCAGCTCCAGAGCTGTCACTTGGAAATTTTGGACTGGGACAAACCCACTTAAAAGAGATTAGGAATCCAAAACTGCAATTTCAAGGAATAGGGATCTACATGAGAATCAGCAAGTAGTTTAGGGACCGCTCGTGCATTTTACTCTTCTTATTTTACATAAAGATCCTCCACCCTTACTCAAGCCCTAAGAGCAACTACAACAGCTCAATTTCTCCTCCTTTAGGCCCTCTCCAACAAGAATCCCTAAATTTGATCCCCTATAGCCCCATATACAGGATTCCTTTAAAAAAAATCTCTCCCTATATTTCGCCCATCTCCAACAGCATTCCCTATATAGATAATTGTATAGGGGAAGCAAAGAGAACCCCTAAATATAAGGAATGGAGAGAAAATCTCTATTTTAGGGAACGGAATAGGGAATGCTGTTGAAACACATAGGGGAAGCCTTATATCGGGTTATAACCCTAGGAGGTTTATGGGCCGGAAGCCCACATCAAACCCTAGGGGTATTATGGGCGAAACCGAATTTAGGCTAGGCTATAAATATGAACCTCTTGTAACAAAGAGAGATATATTAATAAAGATCATTGTGCCTGGCTTTGTCTCTCTAAATCTGTCTCCTATCCACTGTGATTGTGTTTGTGTGCGTGCGTACGACAACCGATTTACAACACGCTATCAGCACGAATTGCTCTCAGGTTTGTGATCATCGGTATGTCGCTACATGCAACAGATCTGATATTTTTCGATCTACTGTCTTCGCTCTGTCGATCTGGTAGATCGTTTCGCCTGTTTCAATCTATTAGTTTTCGGCTTGAGTAGATTGATCTTGTTTTGATCAAAGTGCGCTGACCGTGGCCGCCTTTGCGCTTTGCGTCTTGCTGCCGCCATTGCCGCCGGTCCGCTTACTGCTGGCCGAGCTGCTGGGCGCCGCGCTTTTCCCCACGCCGACCAAGCCGCCGCCACGAGGGCCGCCGCCGCTGGCCGTGCAGGCGATGTTGATGCCGGCCGAAGCCGCCTTGTATGCAGCGCTGGCCGACGCGCCATGCTGCGTTTCTGCCGCCTCGCGCCGCTTCCAGAAGTCGCGCACGCGCCAGGCCGGCCCGACCCATGCCTCCGTTGTCAAGGCCGCCTCGCCACGCCGCGCCGCCAGTGCTTCGCCGCGTGCAGGCATCGCCGCGCCCGAAGTCGCCAGCTTATCGCGCCATCGCGCCATCGAGTTTCAGCGCCTGCGCCGACCGCCATAAATGCGCCGCCACACGGCCAAGGCCGCCCGCCGAAGCTGCGCCACGCCGGCCGAGCAAGATTTAGCATGCCTTGACCGCCACGCCACACGTACTGGTGGCTAGGAGGAAACCCTAGCTGCCCCATTGTGGCACTGCAGCCGGTTGGGCCGGCCCTATATGGGCCGAAAGCATTGAGGGGGCAAGAAAATGGAATAAATGAAAAAAAGGGGGCGAACTGGGCCCTTTTCGGTCAAATTTTCTGAAATCCCGCAGTTTTCTCTTGCTTTTTGTACGTATTAAATCCTGTTGATTTAATATTTACTTAATTTCATTGCCCTATTAATTAAGTATTAATTCACTTTATTTGCTGTATCATGTTCAAAAGCCTGTAGTCTTTTATTTGCAAATTAATTGTGAATTATTTATTCGCCTTTTTGCAATTTATCCTGTTTAGACCTGTTGTCTTATTTAATATTGCAAATTGGTGAATTATTACCGCTTGTTGTCTTGCCGCCATGTATCAAGAAGACGCTGCAGGTTCTCGACGGCACTACACCGCCCTCGCCTCGCCCCGATGCACGCGCCGCCTCCGGCGTCGCCCTCCGTGCCGGCCCCGTGCCACCTTGCGCCGCCACCTCGCCATCTGGCCGCGTAGTGAGCCATGACCTTGAAGGCTGTCCGTTGCGCCACTCCGCCGTGGGCTACCGTCCCTTTGGCGGCCGTGCCCCCCGCGCCGCTCCGCACGATGTTGCCTTGTTTCGCACCGTTGTCATGCCGCGCCTGCAGTCGCCGCCACGCCTGTAGTGCGTCGCTCCCACTGTTGTTGTGGCCCGGACCACGGTCGCACCCCCGAAGGCTCAGTCGCCGTCGTCCTCTGCGCCCTGCGTCGCCATGATAGTCGTGCCCGTAGCGTGGCTGTGCCACTACCGGCCCCGTGCCACACGGCTCCGCCGTTACCCCGCGTCGTGATGCTGCCTTGGTGTCGTCGTCCCGTAGACACAGTCACGCCACTGCCGGGTTCGGCTCTGCCACTCTGTCGACGGTTGAGATAACGATCTCAAGTCGCTAAGGTTCTTTAGAAGTGAGATAGGAGACACGCCGAACAACCACGAACAGCAACGAACAGGAGACAGGAGTTTTTATCACGTTCAGCCTCTCGGAGAGATAATAGCCCCACGTCCGGCCTTTCTTTATATCAAAGAGAATTACAAGGTGGAACTCGGCGAGATCAGCAGGTCTCGGCGAGTGGTATGCGAAAATCTATCGGCTAAGGTCCTCTAAACGCTATAAGGGCCCTGTTTATATAGTGCAGAGCAAACCAACCTACCGAGGGAATATCGGGCCGGGCTAACTACGAGTACGTAACGAACTCATACATGCCAAATACATCCCAAGGTAGATAAGGAATACTCCAATTCTTGGGGATCACGACTTCAGCTCCAATCCGGAAAACCATGTCCGGGTCTTCACGTAGCCGCAGTAACTCGCTCGAGTCGGACTCAAACACGAATCCTAGGTCGTTACGCATCACCGCCAGAGGTCGTTCGGCAGATGCATATGGGCTCGATAGAACCTTCCAGGAGCCGGGCCCTAGTAGGTTGCGTTCGATTAGGTTGTGGAGTGGGCCATGGCAATGGGCGTGATTTTATCTCGACAGCTTAGTTTCGAGACTCAAGTGGAAGGACTCACTAGAGTGGGGTCTTCCTCTTGAGACTCTAAGTTACTGAAGAGGGTATTTTTCCCGCTACAAAGACGCAACAAAGCGATCGAACAGGTTATGGTTCAACCGAACAAGACTTGTTCGGACCGAACAAACCGCCGGCGCCGAAAGCAACTCGTAGCGTCGAGCGAGGAACGACATCCGTCCGAGCAGAGTACCCGACCCTCGATACGTAAATCGAAAGAAGTGAGGTGAATCATCTCCTTGAGGTGAACGTCATCAAGGAGGGATTGATTCTTAGTAGTGAAGAGCGTACCACCGCATCCGTAAGATCGATCTTCCGGAGAATGAACATAGCAAGTCGCGAGACGGACTCGGTTCTTGCATCCGTGCATTCGATGCCTAGGAAAGATAGGGAACCACCTCTCGGGTTAGAGCTTGCCCGAGGAAATAAAGATCGCGCTCTCGAAGCGAATGTCGCGCCAGAGCGAAGGTGATGTGCCCTGACGAGATCGTGCTAGGAGCGCATAATGCATACGAATGGGAAAAGTGACCCAGTCCCAGAGCGTAGAGCTCGTTGAAGGAACCAGGTAAAGAGATCTAGTCCCCGAAGCATGGAGCTCGTTAAAGGAACCAGAAAGTACGACCAGCGGCGGCGGTAGAACTGCGCCGGCGAAGAGCTGCCGTGCGAGGTGATCCGGCCCCCGAGCACGGAGCTCGTCGCGGGGACCAGATGCGCGCTCCGGACGAAGAGCTGCCCGGTGCGAGGTGAATCACAACCCGCTGCGATCGAGCCGCAAGAGAACGTGTGAAATCAACGCTTTACCCATGGCGTATTCCTTGCGATAAAGATAGCGTTGTCTTGGCAAGTGCGTAACCGACGCTTGAGTGTCGTTGCGATGAGAATCGGCTTATGATGGGCTTGCCCGCTTCGGCGAGAATCGCTTACGGTGGGCGAGGACTCGTTGGTGGCGCACTATTTGACTTAGCCGAACCGTGAAGGTCGTTGTCGGGCAAAGACGAAATCATACGCGGTAAGTGAATCGGTCCACCGGCATGCGCGAGCAAACCCGGAAGAGAGGGATGCGTACATCGGTTTTTTGGGAAGCTCGAACCTCGCCACGACCATCACCGAGTCGATGTTCCCTGCCTCGTATTTCGCAAAAGATAAACAAGAAACAAGCCGCAAGGGAAAAAGAGAGCAAGAAAAGGCTCTAAGAAGAGCAAAGCGAGTTTTGAAAACACGCAAAGACGACCTACCCACACAAGACATAATTTTTCGTGCACGCCCTCCGATAGCGTTAGTGTCACCTCGGCGAATCGCGGAACCGACGCAAGGAGTGCCCGTTGGCGATGAGAATCGACTACGGTGGGCGTGACTCGTTGGTGGTGCATTGCTCGATTACCGTGCTGTGAAGGACGAGCATGGATAAAAAGACGTGTGCGGCAAGTGCAGCCCAGCTGTGGCTAAGATCGCTAACCGAGAAGGCGATCGGGACCTTAGCCGCAGCAAAAGCGGCGAGGCGAAATCTTATCCCGCATGGATCCGCGGCGTTGGTGTCGTCTCGGCGGGCGCGGAACCAGCGCTAGGAGTGCCCGTTGCGATGAGAATCGGCTTACGGTGGGCATGCCCGTTATGGCGAGAATCGGCTTACGGTGGGCGTAACTCCATCGGTGGTGCACCGCCGTTAACCGAGCCGTCTGGTCGTCGCCAGATAAAAATACATGCTCGCGACGCGGGAGCGCCACGGAGCGAAGACCAACGAGGTTTTGGAAAACCAACGCTAAGGAAAGGAACGAAAACGAAAACGCTGGGGTTGCCAAATTCAGCTCAAGTCCCAATCGACCCAGAGAGGCGATCCTCCGAGGAGCCGGGCCGAAGCGACTCAAGACCGCCGGCGGCGCTTGAATCGAGCGAGAGTTCGACGAGCAATTTTTCTCGCAAAAAGAGCAAAGAAAAGACAAGGACGAACAGAAACCAAGAGCAAGGCGAATACAGCGCTAGAAAGTTTTAAGAAAACCGGTAGAACGCTTAGCCTAACTCCGGCCCGTTGTGCAGGTTGCCGAGGACTGAGTTTATAACTCGAACAGTGCACAAGAGAAAGAGCGATGCCCTAGTTCCCGTGCACGGACGATGCATGAAGACCTAAACTTGCGACTTCAAGCACGACGAGAGAGTTAGAGCGACACCAGATCCCGATCGACTGCTCGTGAACCGCCGTTAACGTAAGTTAGGCGATTCAAGGTAACCGAACAAGGAAAGTGCCTCTGCGCGGAGGGCTTACGAGCGAGCTTTGCCAAGTGGTTGTGCCGTGAGCGGTAAGTGCCTCTGCCGCGGAGGGCTTACAAGAGCAGGCTTAGCCGCGAGGCTGGATGCCGTGTTACGCAACTCTGAGTTTAGGAACTTGTTGAAACAAGATACGGGCAGGGAAAACCTTAAGATTGCGGAGCCAAGAGTTCGCAAGACCGGGCAGCCATCAAGTGTTACCAGAGAGCAAGTAGTCTGAGAAGACGAGTGGTGAGAAGGGCCGCAGGGGGCCGCGAACTTTCACCGTTCAATGGATTGAACTTTACATGGCAGCTCGAGAGACTTGGACGAACTAAGTCACGAAATTTGAGAAAAAGCGCGAAGCTAGGAAACGAAAGACCTACACGAGGAACTTACGGTCGGGTCGATGTTCCAAGTCTTGGTCGCCTCTCTCCGTCATCCATCGCCAGCGTAACGGCCGGGATCCGGAAGGAGTTTTGATCCCGTCCCCGAGCACGGAGCTCGTCGCGGGGACCAGACGAGCGCTCCGGGCGAAGAGCTGCCCGGTGCGAAAAGATCCAGCCCCCGTGCACGGAGCTCGTCGCGGGACGGATGAGCTTCTGGGCTAAGAGCGCCCGCGCGAAGAGATCCGACCCGAGCACGGAGCTCGTCGCGGGGATCAGACGCGCCCGGGCGAAGAGCTGCCCGGCGCGAAGAGATCCAGCCCCCGAGCACGGAGCTCGTCGCGGGGACCAGACGCGCGCTCCGGGCGAAGAGCTGCCCGGCGCGAGGTTGATCCAATCCCCGAGCACGAAGCTGGGAACCAGATCTGGAAGGCAATCAAGATCGAAGGATCGATCCGATCCGACAGGGAAGAGACATCCCGCCTTCCGAGTCGTAGTCCTCGGGGAGAATCTCCGTCGCCGATAGAGTTCGACATGCTCGATCTGCGTATCCCCACGGACGGTGCCAGCTGTCGACGGTTGAGATAACGATCTCAAGTCGCTAAGGTTCTTTAGAAGTGAGATAGGAGACACGCCGAACAACCACGAACAACAACGAACAGGAGACAGGGGTTTTTATCCTTGTTCAAGCCTCTCGGGAGAGATAATAGCCCTACGTCCAGCCTTTCTTTATATCAAAGAGAATTACAAGGTGGAACTCGGCGAGATCGTGAGTCTCGGCGAGTGGTATGCTAAAATCTATCGGCTAAGGTCCTCTAAACGCTATAAGGCCCCTGTTTATATAGTGCAGAGCAAACCAACCTACCGAGGGAATATCGGGCCGGGCTAACTACGAGTACGTAACGAACTCATACATGCCAAATACATCCCGAGGTAGATAAGGAATACTCCAATTATTGGGGATCACGACTTCGCTCCAATCAGGAAACCATGTCCGGTCTTCACGTAGCCGCGTAACTCGCTCGAGTCGGACTCAAACACGAATCCTAGGTCGTTACGCATCACCCCGCCAGAGGGCTGTTGGCAGATGCATATGGGCTCGATAGAACCTTCCAGGAGTTGGGCCCTAGTAGGTCGCTCGATTAATTTGTCGTGGAGTGGGCCATGGCAATGGGCCGTGATTTTATCCCCGACACGCTCTGTAGGCGTCGCTGCCCTCATCAGCACTATTTTGGATGGACTCGGTGATCCATCCTGAGATGATGCCTGGAAACTGTGTTTCAGTCCCTGAAGGACACAATATTTGCACGAGTGGTTCTCATTGCATATTCCCTTTATAGTACTTACAATTCAAGTAACCACTGAAATCCTATCTTTCATATTTGGATTCTAGTATTTGAGTTTCCATATTATGCAAAGTCTTAGACCTAGCCCATCTTTGGAAGCTGCATATTAATGGGTTTATTTTTCTAGCAAAGAGTTGTTATTATTATTCTGCATTGTTATAATTATAATATGGCCTGTAGACCAGAAATAATTAGCAGAGATTCATGAAAATGCTAGAAACTTTGTGGGCACCATTATGTTCTTTATGGCTTGTTTTTCTGGCACTGTATGTTTGGAGTATAATTTATTAACCTGCAGTCCCTAGATTATTAGAAACTTCTGACATTGCTTGGAAATTCATGGAAAAATTAAATGACTCTCAGAGAGTCTTGTTTGCTCCTGTTGAGTAGTTTACATCTTTTGCTTGATTGTTTCGCATTAGATGCTTATTTCCTTATGCCATAATATTGGTCTGAGTTGTTCTATTTCTAGCTTCTCTCCTGTCGTAGAGTTAATTATCTGAGTAAATGCTAAATAGAACATGATGCCTGAAGCATATGCCTTACCTGTCGTAAGCAATCTTGCATTGAATAAAATCTGATTAATGTATGCCAAAACTAGATATATAGTTATACTTGCCATGGTGAAGAGTGTTCCTACTCAACACCGTCTCAAGTGCATAGATGTCCTGAAGACATGTATTGTGGAAATATGTCCTGCAGATATGAATAATTGGAATATGTCCTGGAGACAAATGTTTTTCCTTATTTGTACTAGAGAAAATTTTTTGCCCATATGTCTATCCCAAAGAATTAACTTAGCCTGGACCAGCAGTCTACGGTCTCCTCCGGTGTGGTGTTACCAACCGGTTGTTTAAGGTGCCTAAAGTGTAATCTGAAGTACCAAAATATATATTGGTTTCAAGACAACAAAATTTATACTCCTGTAACAGTATAATCATAAAGTGATTTTAGTAGATGCCTGTAGCACATGCTATCACCCGTAAGTTTTCGGTTGACGTGAAAAGAGGAGAGAATAGGGCTTTGTGTATGTAAAGACAAGATTATGCACCAGAAGTGCGAACGGATAGGTTGGTGATTATAAATTGTGTTAAATTTAGGACATATTTGGCTCCGACGGACGTGAGCGATCCGACGTGAGCATGCAAATTATGACCAGTAGTCATATTAGTTTTGCAATTGCATTATGACTGGAAGTCACATTGGTTTGCTTGAAGCAGAATAATCCCAAATATCGTTACTAGCGTCTGAAATTGCTACAACATGCCTGAAACCATGCGTTTTTGGAATATAATTGCACCTTCGTAATGTTATTGTCACATGAAGTTGACTATTATTTGGCGTACATATAGTATTTATTGTGTTCCTGTAGAACAGTAAAGTTTTCATGCAAATTATTGATATTGTCGCATTTATATTAAATATGAGGTTTAATTATATATATGGTATGAGTAATTGGGCAATAGTAAAGAAGCTAGACTTTGCAACCACAATTTGTTGGATGGTCAGTGGTCCCAAGACGGTCGCGCCGCCTCAAGAGGGCGTCTTGGCAACGAGCACGGGCATGCCACCTAGCGCGGGCAGATGATAGCTCAGAGCAAGCGTGTGGTAAATAAAATATCAGTCTAAGCTCACTGCATATATAGTTAACCCCCGATGGTAACACGTGGAATCAAGATATTTCCCAAATATTGTCACCACCAAGCATACTTTTGTGAGCTCCCACCTGTAGTTGGGGAATTTGAACCTGTTTTTCCATTAATCTTGTGCTCATAAAAGGGGATTGTGTAAGTATGCTGTAGTAAAAATCGGATCTCGGCATTAGGGAGAGAGAAATGCCCATATTTCGTGTTAAATGCCTACGAGTTCTTGATTTTAAGATTCACGCACCAATTAATACTCCTGTACGCCAGTAGCGAGTAGTGCTCCTGTACGCTAGAAGCGAGGAGACTGCCAGATATTTGAAGGAGTTGGAAATTATTTACCTGTAGTAAATGAGTCACTAAGAGTGGTATACCCCGGGTTAAATAGTATATCCACCTTTGAGAAAATTGACCTGTTGAGTCTTGGTCTAAAGTCTGCGGGGACGCCTGCGGGTCTTAGATTCAATGACACTCGTCAAACAATTGCTCATCACTCCTGAAATGCTCCTAAAGAGAAATTACCATGGTGGTAATGAGCCTCCTAGAGAGGATCATCCTGAAGATGAATACCCAGCAAGTTAATGCGCGCATGTTATAGTGCTGGGAAAGCGGGACGACCAAGAATTATCGTTTTGGGAAATAGCGAAATTCTGGTTAATATTTACAAGTGCTCATTTATGAGACATGGAGAGAAAATTATCGACGCATTTTGTTCCTCTTAAGTTGCTATGATAAGGATCTTGAATTAAGTCCATGGCATGACGCCTGTTGCGCCTGTATCGGGTTATATGGCAAGCAATTGAGGATGAACCATAAGGTTAATCGAAGTTTGAGAGCCAGTAGCTCTAACTTTGGGTCATTGTAAATAATGAGGTGGTGAAAGCCTTGATTCAAAGATCCCTGATGTGACCCGTACTCTCACATATGTAATAAATGTTTCGCCAAATAGTGACCCTGGCAGATGATATAAATAAATATGCAGTTTATGGATTATGAAAATCCTTGTTAAGATCCCAGTAGGACTCATTATCCCTTGTGATATGAGATGGCAAAATTGCGACATTAAATAAATCTCATACCTAATAATATCTTCCGGAAGTAAGGTTTCTTTTCTGAAGAAAAATGAGTTTCCTGAAGAAACATAAGCACTTCCCTGAAGGAAGATTAATTACCAGTCGATATTTGTTTTACATCAATGGTCCCGATAGTGGACGATGACCCATTGATACCCGATACTGAAAGTTCGCCATATGTGCACTAGTTTTGTGCATCTCCTGCCAGTAGTTGGGAGAGTGGTGGTGTTCTTTATTACCCTGAAGGTATAAGTTTGTACCCTGAAGGTGTTATGTAAATTGGTGATAAAGGTAAATTGATTAATCCCCTAAATGCCAAGGTAAGACTGATTATAGTGGTACAATCATATGTGTAAGACCTGCTGAATAGGTTAATTGATTGTGTTGAGCCACTTGAGAACAATTGCAACATTTAGACTCAGTAGGTCTGATAGGTTGTATCTAGAAGATATATGATGTTGCAATTAACTTTATCCACATGTTAGTGTGATTCCCTGAAGTGGAACATACTTGTTTAAACCTAAGACAGTATGAGGTTTTACGATCAGAAGTTCCTTGTCTCTGTAAGCATTTAGTGCGGTAGCGACCAGGAGTTTGGACCGGCACTAAAATGTCTTTAGGGATCTGCTTGATATGCAGAGCCTCGAGTTACCTGTTAACAGAGGACCATGTTGGGTTATATGGATGCGGAATTCATGTGTAATCCGTAAATCGCTAAATCTCAGATTGAGCTTTGAGATTAAGTGTTTTATATAAAGCCTCACGTGTGTATTTGACTGAAGAGGATGGTGACCACATCCAGAAGTTATGTGGCACAAGTACCATTCATACCCCTTGTTTATCCATTAGGATACTGTTGTTTGTATTGCAGAAGTGGATTGTGGTATTTGAAGATTAAGCTATATTGTTCTCAAATTATTTTTTTCGCACTTTCCAGAAACATAGTGTGATAGATGTCTGGAAGACATCGAACGTCGGAAGGCATCTGGGATATCGTCTTGAGGGGGAGCATGAGCTAAATATTGATTCGGTTCATATGAAATTCTGAAGATTTTACTTTGTCTAACCTAGTAGGTTGACATGATGATCAATTAAAGTATTTTACCACACCACAAAATAGATCCAGAATATTTAAAACGCAAAGATCCAGTAGACTGTATTGATCCTGAAGATCAGACCCTGAAGGTTATATATTGTACTCTTTTTCCCTTATATGAGTTTTTCCCATTGGGTTTCTCATAGTAAGGTTTTTAACGAGGTAATATTATTGCAATACAGCATGCGTGTGCAATGTACTCTTTTCTTCAATCCTTTTTTCCCACTGGGTTTTTGGATGGAGTTTTTGATGAGGCATTGTCATATCGCTGTTTAGCCCAAGGGGGAGTGTTATAACCCTAGGAGGTTTATGGGCCGAAAGCCCACATCAAACCCTAGGGGTATTATGGGCGAAACCGAATTTAGGCTAGGCTATAAATATGAACCCTTTATAATAAAGAGAGATATATTAATAAAGATCATTGTGCCTGGCTTTGTCTCTCTAAATATGTCTCCTGTCCACTGTGATTGTGTTTGTGTGCGTGCGTACGACGACCGATTTACAACACCTCTTAACCAACCCCTCTAACTTCTCTCTCCTATAATTACAGCACTCCATCCCAGCAGCCCCTTTATATCTTCCCCTCCATTTTCTCACTCCTTATTATATTCATAAGCCAACTACCTTTATAACCACCTATTTTCATTTCCCGTCAATTTGGATATCCCGTTAATCTTCTAAAATTTACAAACTTGAATTCAGTAAAAAAAAATAGTAAACAGTACCTTTAATTTTTTTAATTTCATTGTTTATTTTCTGGTTACTTCGCATTCGTGTGGTGCGTTGGAAATTACCGAACTTCATCCAAAATTTTAAAAAAATGGTAGGAAGTTTGTTGGTGATCCGTAAGCGGCCCATCCCGAGATGGGCCTTGAGTCGATTCCACACCAGCCCACCGCACGTATAAAGGACCCAAAAGACCGCCCTTGGCCGTACCAAAGAAAACGTCTAGCCCACCAGGGTCATCCCAGGCTTGACCAAGTCGACCGCGCCTCCCTGGGTCCCAACCAGGAGCGCGGCACACCTCCCGAGCTATCTTTAGCCTGGGAGAGGCTCCCGCAGGTAGTCCGCCTGTCCGTGGACAGGTGGCGACAACCGTCATGTCCCACCACACTTTCCCCTGCCTTGATAGGGAAGAACTGTGTCTCCCCGGGGATCCGCAGCTCAGGGAGAAGCACGTGGGCAACTTGTCTTGTCGTTTACCCTCTTGGGCAGGCGGCAACGGTTGTTACGCTACGCGACACCCCCAACGGGTGACGCGAGGCTGGTTCGGTTCAGTCAATGCTATGTTGGGGATAAAGGAAAAGTGCTTTCTCCCTGAAACAGGCTTCTCCCTCATATAAGCACTCGCAGACGAACACGTGTTCAGTACTAACCAGACCAGATTCTCTTTGCAGGCCACATATAGGACGGAGCCCCGGAATGAGACAAGGGCATCGCCACTAAAGCAAAGATGAGCGCGGGGCCCGCCGTATCAGCTCCGGACGACACGACGCGCCTATAAAAGGAGATGCTTGCTCAACGTAGCGAGGATCTGGCTTTCGATCTCTCCAGCACACCCAGAATCTGAAGTTTCCTTAGCAGTAGTCGTAGTCCTTAGCCACCTGAGTGTCCGAAACCTCCTTGTAAGCTTGGGATCGGCACCTCCAAGCCCGGTCTCGGCACCTTTTGTACTGTTTTCTACCATATAATCAACGAAGGCTGGAGTAGAGCTATTACCCGACAGTGGGGGCTCGAATCAGGGTAAATCGTTTGTGTTTTCACGGTTTGTATTGCTTTCTCTCTCTCCTTTTTCTCACCGTACGACGGATCCGTACCCGGATCGCCAAGTCGCACCAGGCTTAATCCGAGAAAACCGCGTGGCCTGAGCCCCCGCAGGCTCGGCCGCCGCCCCGGGCTGCTGAGAAGGGTTGTCGTTGGGCCTCACTTCAACTACAAATTCGTCTGCCCGTCCGTGGACCTGCCGCCCTTCCGAGACGCGTTTCCCAGACACCGACAAAGTTGCATTGGAGCTTGTTGTTTGTACAGTTCCTTGGTGGCGATGGGAACTATATGAAACTATGTGAGGATATTTTGTGAGATTATATCCCGGCATGCTAAGTTTGCCGTTCATGCTGCCATTGAAGAACCAGGAACATAGTGAAGCCGCGCCACTCACTCAATTTTAACTACTATGTTGGCACCTATATATACCAAGCGTGCTAATCAATCTATTAGGAATTAGAATATGTCCATCCATGTGCATCACAAAACAGATAGATAGCTGCACTGAGAAATGACATGACAAGGTCAAAGCTTCTATCTGTTCGATTTCACAATTTTCAGGGATGAAGTTTGTCGTCTGACATTCATTTGCGCACAATAGTAAACAGCAAGGTTGAAATCTTCTCTGTCCGATTTAACTAAGCGCCGGTTAAATAAAGAAATGTGATGGTGCTCTCTGGATTATCTATCTGAGCAACTACCGGCAAACTCTATCAGGAAAAAATAGCATTCCAAAGTGGTACAAAATGATGAACATTTCACATCCGAGAAAACACACATGAAGAACACAGAATCCAAGCTCCTATTTGAACTGCTAATCCGTATATCCCCATACATCAAATCGTATATTTTGCCAGTCGTAAAACATAAAGGATGGAGCCTCCCCATAAATCAATCTAATACGAAAAAAGATAACTGAATGAAACTTCCAATAGCAGGACATTGCGCCAAGAAAACTATTTGTTGACGAATCCTAAATTTTAGATCGACATACATTTCGTAGGGGAAAACCAGATCGGCGGTGGAAAGACCTACAAGGGCGCGCGATTTACCACTTTGCGAGTTGCTTGTGGCCGCCGAGGTCGGACGACGAGTTCGCCGATGGGACGCTGTCCTATGACCACGCCGTCCCCTTTAGATCCGTGCGCAGCCCTCCGGCCTGCCCTCGAGGAGAATGGACGCCCGCGCCTGCACCATCGGGAGCTCCTCTAGCCCGCCGCCCACACCTTGACAGTCGCCGAGAAAACTCCGATCTGGGGCACCAACGCCTGGGAGGAGGGAAGAGAGAGAAAGAAGAGACTCCAAGTTCGTCTGCGGCCCCTCCAAAAATGGTGTGCGGCGATGTCCTCCGCATTCGCTAATCGCGGGTTGGAGAGCCTCCTGAGCAACACCATCGCACGCGAAAACACTGTGCACTTGGTTTAACTGGCGGCACAGTGTTTGCACGGACCGGTTGGAGTTGCTCTAACCCGGCCGCCTCACTATCTCCCCTACCCCTACATAAGAAAATTGAGTTTTTACCGCTCGAAACGTTACCGCTCACAAATTTGCCACTCTTGGTATGACACCTACAAAAAAGCCACCGCAAACAATTTCCACTCGCATATTTGCCATTTCAAGACATTTTCGTCTAATACACAAGCCAAATATGCAAAAAAAACATACAGAAAATATACATGGGCCCAAATGTTATCCTCTCCCCCTCCTTCCTCCCAACCTCCAACTCCGGCGAGCTCTTCGTCTTCCCCGGCGAGCTCCCACCGAGCTCCTTCCTTGCATCGCCGCCGCCGTCGTCGAGCTCGCGTTCGAGAGAAGAGTTTCAAACAAAGCGTGAGGATGACCGGCAGCGACAACTCAATGAGTGTGAGACAGACCATGCCAGGAAGCGCGAGAGGCCTGCTAGAGCTAGGGAAGCAGGACCTAGCGCGTTTGCGAAAGAAAAATTCCCCGCTGCACCCAGTAGAATGATTATCTTGTAACACAACTATGTTTTTAAATGTCCTAAGGCATTTAGGTTTAGTTATGATGCACTACTATGGTAGATTGTTTTATGCATCATACGTGCCATTATTTGTATTATGTAATCGTAATGTTTTATTATTTAATCACCGGTTCTCTAAAACCATAAACTTTGCTGGTGACATCCAAACATAATAGCAAAAGATAAAATGACATCCAAACATAATAGCAAAAGATAAAATGACCCTCCGTTTTGTTGTGACTGCGATCGGAATACAAGTACGCGTGTATTTTAAGACATTTGATTTAAAAAATGACATAGATAAATGCACCATCAAGTACTGAATGAATTGTTTTGTTCGAAGTCTGGGTCTTCGAGGTGCCCGTACTCCCTTTGAAATTTCCTTCGTCGGTAGCGTATGTAAGAGCAAGCTCCCTAGGGGCTTATTTGGATTTGATAATTGATGGCAACTAGGTTGTAGAGCTGGATCACGCCAAGCTTAAGGATATTTATTTTCTAATTCTTTTGATTTCATGCGTGTGTGTAGCCTAGGGCCATCATGCCTGCCGATCATCGTATCTCTGGCTGCAGGGTTTCATAGAGCATATCTCCGGTCTCTTGTCCTCATTCGTTTTTCGAGAGAGTTTGGGATAGATCCAGGAGACTCCAGGGGGTAGCCGCCAAGTCTCAAAGTTAGATATTTTATGTGGGCACCAAACTTCTCGCCTAAGTGTCCAAATATTCCTGCCGAGTTCACAAGTCGACAAATATGGCACAAAACCCTAGACGAGGCATCAAGGGAGAAAGGGATAGCCAGACCGAAGTGGGCTGCGAAAACTAGCCCCGTCGGACTGGGTCCGATGGATGAGCGTGTCAGCGGCTAAGCCACCCAAAATGCAACCCTATTGTCGGACCGGGTCCGACCACCGTCGCTCAGGTTCGACCAAGCCATCGACTCCTAGCGACTAAGTCCCAAATGCAACCCTTCTGTCAGACTGGGTCCGACCAGGTCACTCCCAAGGTGAAACACTTCATCGGACTGGGTCCGACAGTCATCGGAATGGGTCTGACTGCATCACGGGAAATTCAATCTAGGCCGTTTATTCTTAGGGTTTTCGCCTTATAGGTATAAATAGAAGCCACTAGCACGGGGAAACTTAAGATAGCCTCATTTAGCAGGCACCCCTTGTCCTAGCCACCATAGAGAACTCCTCCCATGGTTCCCACCTCCACCTAGGGTTCCATATGCTTGAGAGATTGAGTGAGAGAGATTGAGGGAGAAGGAGTGAGGAAGAAGAAGAGAGCACCCCAAGTCTCCTCCTTGTCGTCTCCAAGATCCGTGCCCTCTCCCATGGTTGTCTTGCCATTCTTCATGGTGAGATGAGGGTTGAGTGAGTTGTGGTGTCTCCGGTCTTGTGTTCTTAGGATTCTTGCCACCGGGAGACGTCATCACCACCAAGCTCCGACAAACATATCACAATCAAACCCTTCCCGTGAAGGTCACCGTACTTCCTACGGTGTTCCTCTCCGTTCGTCGGGGTGCGCAAAGCACATCATCGCGTCGGCGGCCACCTTGCTTCCTAAGATGCTCTTCTCCAGTGCGTCAGAGATGTGCTCAATCCTTAGTGTGCTCGAGGTCGGCTTCGCTTGAGAAGTCGGTGTTTCGGGATCCTTCATGTGCTGAGGCTGCCAATTCGTGTGAAGGTTTGAAACTCGCCTACTATGTGTTGGTAAAGAGCTACCACCGAGTGGATTGAGGGCTAGGAACGATAGAGTCTCGACTTCCTTGACCGGAAGCTTCTTCAACGTGAGTAGGTGCTTGTGTCGAACACGGTAAAAAGATTATTTTGAGCCTCTCTGTCTCATTTACTTACCGCATCTTGATATCCACTGCCTGCGAGTGCGTTCGTGTCTCCTACACTTGTGCTTTGGTTGCTTCCGTCTATTAGACTTGTGTAGGAATTCATGCACTAGCTGTGTGTCCTAACTTACCTAAGTGACTAAGTGCAATAAAAGTAACAATTGAAATGGTCCGATTCACTCACCTCTCGGCCTTAGATTCCTTCAGCGTACTAGTTCGTTCGGACTGTCGGGATAGTGACAGCCGCAAAGGCATGTAAAATTTATGCATGGGGGTTCACCTCATGTTGCGGGTCAAGAACTAATTATTTTCGCTACCACTCTGTCTTTTATGCACTCAGTAGACTATTTACTCGGTGTTCTAACTGTTGTATTCTTCCGTGCAGACAGTCTATGTACATCGATACATCCATGGGGTATATATCATCCATCCATTTTGTAAAACCACAATCTTATGTCTGCGAAAAGTAGAGTATATTCTCTATAACCTTTTTTAACGTAATAAGATTAACTCTGATGATATACGCACCTCAAACATTAGACATCGGTAAAACCTACGGCCCGTAAAACCATCTGCAACACGATCAAAAATCTGCACGACCGTGTCCGCCCCATAGAGGCACTTCGGCCATCCTCTATATAACTCGGGATTTCTAAACATCGTAGGATTTGTGTTGTAGTGAGCTCTCGACAACTAACAAATCTTTAGAAGGTGTGTGCTTGAACTCCTAAGCCGTATGAAAGCCACCATCTAGGTGGCACAAATAGATGAGTAGTAGTATGCACGTTGTCTATGTACTATACATAAAGATGACGATAAAACACATACAACACATATTCAAGCAGTGTAAACATAATAAGATTAGAAAATATAGGCACATATGTAAAATTCTAATTAAGTTAAACCGAATCTCCTCATTAAACGGATTAAAAATAGAGGTTATATCACAAGTTCCTGAAAATACAGTGCCGGTGACAGGGACGAGTGTTTGACTATCTGAAAGTGCATCTTGGCTCCTTGTATGTTTTGGTGATAGATGACAAGCATCCTAAAAATCTAATATAGTTTATTTAAGTGTTGGACAGTCTTAAATTAGAAAATGGATGTGGAGGATTTCTGGAGACCGTAAAGATTAAAGGAGAAGACGACGTTGTTTTTTTAATGTAAATCTTTTCTTTTCGAATTGAGTTTAAGGACACGCCGTACTATTAAGAGGGATGCGATGGAAAACCTTTTTTAAAAGTTTAAAGTGCTCTTGGTCGAAGATCCTTGATACACTCTTTCCACCAAATCATTTTGAGGGTGTCTGCCTTGAAAACATATCAGACTATCCGATACAGTCCGGAACCTTCCGATCGATCCCTCTCTGTCTCCAGTCGAGAAAAATATCAGAACATTCCGATGTCTCTCCGGAACATTTCGATATATACCGGAACTATCCGATGCATGTTTCGATTGACCCCTCTCTGTCTCTAGTTACAAAATCATCGGAACATTCCGATGTCGGTCCGGAACATTCCGATACGTACCGGAAGAATCCGATCCTTGCTCCGATCGACCCCTCTCTGTCTCGATTATAAAAATATCGGAACATTTCGATGTTGGACCGGAACTTTACGTTGCTTGTTCCGATTGACCCCTCTCTGTCTCGCTGCGAAAGTATCGGAGCGTTCCGATGTTAATATCGGAACATCCGGTGTCTGTCAACAGTAACGGCTAGTTTTGACTGCGTGGGTATTTATTCCCCTCCTCCACCCACTGGCCTGGGTTGTCTCTCACACATACTCTCAGCTGAACACTTATTGCAATCCTAGCTCTCCACCTTCCAACTTGACTCTACCACCAATTCCATTGATTGCATCCTTGAGTGGGTGAAGAAGCTAGATCTAGAGACTTCGTGTTGATCAAATTTTCGATCTTGAGCACTTGATTCATTCTCCAAGTTGGGTTTTCATCGGATTTGTTACTCTTGGAGTTTGAGGGCTCCTAGACGGTTAGGAGTCGCCCTAGAGCCACCGGTGCTTTGTGTGGTGGTCGGGGAGAGTTTGTGAAGGCCGGCTTCGCCTCCGAAAGAGAAAAATCCATTGAGTGAAACCGGGAGTGTTTAGTGCAACCCGAGAGGTTAAGGGTCAAGAGGGACCCTGGCTCAAGTGTGACCGAGCCACCTCACGGAGACGTAGAATCCCCTCAAGGATCCGAACTTTGGGAACAACTACTTCGAATCTCCTTGTGTTTGTGGATTTCACTTGCTTATTACTTTTGGCTTGCTCTCTAACCTTATTTAGTGCAGGATTTACTGTTTTATCTCTCTAGTGCTTTACCCGTACCTCCAGCAAGATCGGATGTTCAGATTCTAGATCAGATAGTCTGATTCATATCGGACTATCCGATACTGACATCGCAACATCCAATATTGTCTGTTCCGCTGCATTGTTTTAGCTGTAAAATTTTGTAAAGCCTATTCACCCCCCTCTAGGCTATATCTCGATCCTTCACTATCTACTATATTATCAGTAATATAATTAAAGATTGACTATCCTACCATGGTTTCAAATATATATTAAAAATAAACAGTATAAATATATTAAAAAATAATTATTTACTGTACTTACCAACAACGGTTTGCTGCCGGCTTCCTTGTACTCCCTCAACTAACTTCTCTCTCTAGGTGAGAATGAGGGACTCTTTACTGTGTAGAAGGGCAGTGCGGTGGGAATAATGCTCTCGGTGCGATGAGAATGATGCTCTCGGCTGGGCGGCAGGGCTTTTATGAGCCGATACCGCGCCCAAGCCGCCCTCAACAAGGGTGCTTTGCCCCCTAGGCGCCGTCGCCGAGGGTGCGTACGCCCTGTGCAGCCCTAGCTCGGAGCGCCCAGCTTATTGATGCCCTGGCCGAGGGCGCCAACCCTCTTGCCGCCCTGGCCGGAGGAGCCTAGCCCTCGAAATGCCGTCCTCGCCGAGAGCGCCTAAGGACATTTTTTCAATTACGTGCATATAATGTGTATTTTTTGTTTGCGCATTATATTTTGGACAAACAGTAAAAATTTGCGAGCGGCAACTTTCGAGGAGCGAAAACTCAATTTTCTCCTCCTTATGCGCCCTCCTCCCCGCTGCCGGATAAAAATCCTCTGCCGTTGGAGTACAAAAGACAGAGGGGTACTGTAGCGAGTAGGAAAAAATACACGAACACCGCAGCAAATCACTATTCATCGGCCTTTGTTTTATGGTTCTTGAGCGAAAATCATTTTATTATCCTTTGTTTTGACCTCATTCGTGAGCTAAAATGCATCTGACTTTGTCCATCCTCGGTCTTTACACTCCAACGGCAGAGGATAAAAATCCCCCACCGCCTCCCCTCTCTCTCTCTCTCTCTCTCTCTCTCGTCATCATTGTCGGTGTAATAAATACCAGGGTATGAAGAGTCCAGCAGAAGGCCAAGAGGGCCCCGCGTCAAGCGGGCGACTGGGCCCATGGCGCTGGCGTGCCCTCAAGAGGCCAAGAGGGCCCCGTGCAAAGCGGGCGATCAGCCCCCAGCGTGGCGAGCCCCTCAAGAGGCCAAGAGGGCCCCACGTGCAGCGAGGCGTCAGCCCCAGCGTCTGTGAGCCCCTCAAGAAGGCCAAGAGGGTCCCACGTGTTAGGTGGGCGACCAGCCCGGCGTGTGGGCGAGCCCTCAAGACTCAAGAGGGCCCCGCGTCAAAGGGCGATCAGCCCAGCTGGCGCATGAGCCCCTCAAGAAGGCCAAGAGGGTCCCACGCGTCAGGTGGGCGACCAGGTCCCAGCGTGTGGGCGAGCCCCTCCGCACTCCAAGAGGGCCCCACGTGCCAGGCGGGCGATCAGGCCCCAGCGCGTGGGCGAGCCCCTCAAGAAGGCCAAGAGGACCCCACGCGTCAGGTGGGCGACCAGGCCCCAGCGTGTGGGCGAGCCCCTCAGCGCTCCAGGCGAGGGCCCCACGCGTCAGGCTGGCAATCAGGCCCCAGCGCGTGAGCGAGCTCCTCAGAAGACCAGGCGAGGGCCCCACGCGTCAGGCGGGCGATCAGGCCCCGGCGCGTGGGCGAGCTCCTCAGAAGACCAGGCGAGGGCCCCACACGTCAGGCGGGCGTGTGGGCGAGCCCCTCGGCGCACGTAGGGTCTCCCACCGTCAAGTGGGGCCCGTGTGGCAGGGAGCGTTCCGAAAGGAGTCTTCTGGGCGAAGGCTCCCCCTGCTGCGAAGGACGAGCGCATTTAATGCGACATCACGCGCGGATAGACGGTGAAGAAATGATTACCGCTTCTGATGACCCTGCAGTCTCGGCGGTATCTCTCTGTGGCGCAGCGGAATTGACCGGCAGAGAGAAGATTTGCTTAAGATGGCCGCCCGCGTCAGGAGGAACAGGCTGGGCCCCATCTGCAGTCTCACCGGTGTGTCTGCTTGCGGTCGAGGCCACTTGCGGCTCGCTGAGGCGCGCCGCTTCGGCGAAAGCAAAGAAGACGTTTCGTCTCTCTGTCGTGTCTCGTCGATTATCGAGAAATCTTGTCTTTGCCTACCACGGCTCTCTCCGCCAGCTCGAGGCTTGTATAAAAGGGGCGGAGAGAGATGGGAGGTGAAGATAGGTGACGGTTCGGACACACAGTTCACAAGCATCCTGTAAACCACATTCCATTCAACCACAACAAGAAAAGGGCTAAGGCTCAGCAGGAGTAGGACTATTACCCGCAAGGGGTCCGAACCTGGGTAATCCCCGTGTGTTGCTCTTTGCTGCGTCCCATGCTCAATCGAACCGAGCACGGCTGATCGGCTAGCAGGTTAGAAATCTGACTAGGGGTGTGATCCGCAGTGGTTGAGCGGAAAACATGCCGTCAGTGGCGCGCCGGGTAGGGGAGCGCTAGCATCAGTTCCTGCTCTTCGACCTCACCGATGGCGGAGCAGCAGTCCGCAATGGATCCGGAAGCAGACGCCAGAGCCGCGGCGTCGGCCGCGGCAATGGCGATAGATCAGCCGGGCGGCAGCCGCCCTCCTAGGGTTGGAACCCTGGCGGAAAGCAGCCGTCCCGGCCAAGCTAGGCGGCGCCTGGCCTTGGAGGAGTGCACTCCAGCACAGAACCTCCATGCGGCCAGGGCCTTGCTAGACAACCCACCGGTGCCGGTGACTCCGGACTCCCCGGCGGCTCCGTGGCTGGCCAGTTTGGCCCGCTACGTTGATGCCGCGGCGGCGGTGGTGCAAGTTTCGGAAGGCGCGGGAACCGGCGTTTCCGCTTCTTCCCGTTCTTTCTTGCCCTCGCACTCCTCTCGCAGATCTCCTGGCGGGAGGGAGCGGGCCAGCGGCGACGTGGAGCCAGCGACTCAGCGAGGTTCGGCCCGGCGAAGCGGCGGTGGACGGACCTCCGGTCCCATCGGAGGACCGCCACCCATCAGACGGAGAAGACTCGCGACAAGCTCCGCAGCGACACGACCGAAAAGCGCGATGCGACATGACGCCGCCGTCCGCAGGGACACGGGAGGACTCGAAGGCTGCCCTGCCAGCTAAGATTGTGCTTCTTGGCACCACCCAAGCGTCGGGGCGGCGGGGACGCGTCCGCGTCCAGAGAGAGGCTCCGGACGTTGGGTGCCGCGCTTTTTCCAAGGAGTCTGCGCGCATCCGATGGCGGAGAGGTTCCGCCCACCCCATCGAGAATCACGACGGCTCCACCAACCCCGACGAGTTCTTGCGGATATACACTACGGTGATGCGGCCGATCGGAGGGTCGGGAAGGTTCAGCGAACTACTTCCCCGATCCTCACCGTGGCGAGCTCTTGGCTCATGAACTGCCCCCGAGTCCGTGGGGTCGTGGAAGGAGCTCTCGAGCTCTCCATCACCAACTTCGAGCACGCTCGAGCAGCCCGAGTCGAGGACGACCTCCACAAGCGTGGAAGCGAGAAGAAGGAGAGTCGCCGCGCGACTTCATCCGGCGCTTGTCAGTTCGCAACACCATCCCCGACATCTCCATCGACAGCGTTATCACGGCCTTCGGAAAGGCGCCGAGACCCCAAGGTCAAGGAGAAGATGGCCACCCGCAAGATCAAGGCGACGGAGGAGCTTTTCACCTGGCGCGACAAGTCGCGCCCTTGAGAGCTCGCTTCCGCCCGGCGTATGGCGGGGACAGCTATGGCGGCGAGGCCGGACATCGAAAAATCCCGCGGCAAGGATAAGAAGAAGCGCAAAGCGGCCGAGACCGGCAGGTCATGGTCGCCGAAAGCGCGACGACGACGACGACGACGACGAAGACGGCGGCGGCAGCGTGTGTGTGGCGAAGCGAAGAAAAGGAGGAGGCGGTGGAGGCCGTGGCGGCGGCGGCGGCGAGAACGGTCCCGCAGGGCAGCGAAGCGACCACCGTGATCACGGCGGCCCCCGCGGCCGCGATGAGGGGCGAGACCGCCGTCCCCGCGAGTGGAGCGGGGGGGGCTTACTGTCCCATCCACCGCATCAGCTCCCACGACTTGGCAGATTGCCATGTCGTCAACAAGTTGGTGGACAAGCGCGTCCACTAGCAGCAGCAGGCATCTGGCAGCGGCAAGGGTAAGGAAGCGGTTTCCAACAGGCGGAGCGCGAAGTTGCCGTCATCCACGGCGGATCGGCCACCTATCCATCCCACGCTAACTTTAAGCGTGCGATGAGGGAGGTGTGCGCCGCCGTGCCCGGCATTGGGTCAGCAAGGCAGCTGGCGTGGTCGGAGCAACCGATCGTGTTCATCAGCCGATCACCCGCCAAAGACCACCGCCCGGCATCATCTCGATCGTGGTTGCACCCACGGTCCGGAATGTAAAGCTAGGGCGGTCTTTGTTAGACGGAGGATTTCCCTCAACCTTCGTCGCCGGGTCGCCAAGACGCTCGAGATCCAAAGAAGGAGCTTCGACGGCGCTCCGTTCTTGACATCGCGCCGAAATTTGAGTCGAATCCCTACGGGGCGCGTTAGCCTCCCGGTGACATTTGGAGGCTCCGACAACTTCCGCACCGAGATGCTCGAGTTCGAGGTGGCGGACTTGACCTCCCTACAACGCCATCTTGGGTGCCGGCGCCGACCAAGTTCATGGCGGCTTGCCACTATGCGTACATGGTGGTAAAGATCCGAGAACTCTTGGCCCCATCGTTTGAAAGTGGACCGCCTGAGGCGCCCGCTGCGACAAGGAGCTCTCGCTTTGGCGGGGCGTCGGCGCCAAGGCGACGCCGACTCTAGGAGCTTCTCGCGAAGATCCGTACCTCCCTAGTTCGTCCGGGAGGTTAAGGCGATCTCCCGAGTGAAGTCGGACCAGCGAAGACCGTTCGGGTGGGCGCCTCTCTCGGCGCCAGATAGGAAGGCGCGTTCGTCTCCTTCCTCCAGTCTAACGCAGACAGGTTTGCATGGCAACCGTCCGACATGACTGGGGTCTCCAGAGAGGTGATTGAGCACAAGTTGGCGCGTTCGGTAGCGACCGATCATGCAAAAGGTCCGGAAGCAGTCGGTGGAGCGCCAGGAAGTTATCCGCCAGGAGGTGGACAAGCTCTTAAGGGCCGGGGTCGTTCGCAGCGTCGCCCATCCCAGGTGGCTCGCGAACCCCGTCCTCGTCAAGAAATCCAACGGCGGTGGAGGATGTCGTGACTTCACCGACCTCAGTATGCGTGCCGAAGGACCCGTACCCGCTGGCCCGCATTGATCTCATCGTCGATTCCACAGCGGGGTGCGAGCAGCTGTGCTTTCTAGATGTGTACTCCGGGTACCACCAGATTAGCATGGCCGAAGAAGATGAAGACAAGACCGCCTTCGTGATGCCCTTGGGCGTTTACTGCTACACAAGGATGGCGTTCGGACTGAAGAATGCAGGCCCAACCTATCAGAGGGCCATGCACATCGCTCATCGCCCTCAAATAGGGCGGAACACGGAGGTGTATGTCGACGACACAGTGGTGAAATCCAAGAAGGCGGAGGAGTTGATCGGCGACTGAAAGAAACCTTCGCCAACCCGAGGAAGCATCAGTATCAAGCAATCACGAGAAATGCGTGTTCGCCGTTCCGTTGGGCAAGCTGCTAGGTTTCCTCGTCTCGGAGGGGTTGAGGCGAACCGACAAGATCGCGGCGATCGAGAACATGAAGCCCCGACGCGACTTGGCGCAGATGCGGTGCTTGGTGGGTCGCTTGACCTCCTGGGCCGTTTATAGATCGCTGGGGATAAAAGTCTCCCAACTGCTCAAGCTCCTAAAGAAGACCAACCGATTCGAGTGGGCGGTGGTGGCGCAGGAGGCGTTCGACGGGTCAAGAAGTATCTAACTTCCCGCCGTCTTTGGTCGCCCGGACCCGGCGAGCTGATCCTTTATGTCGCGCGAACCCTCAGTGGTCAACAGCGGTCTTTGGTGGCGGAAAGAGAAGCGTTTGGCGCCCATTTACTACATCAGCAAAATCCTCCACGACGCCAAACAAGGTACTCGCAAAGACGAGAAGATGCTCTCAGGCCGACGTGGCCCCGAAGCGCCTCGCTACTTTCAGGGCGAGATCACCGTCGACCAAGTACCCTGCGGAGATCCTCTTCAACCGCGAGGCGACAACGTGTCGCCAAGTGGGCCATAGAGTGGCGAAATTCGACCTCAAATTCGCTCCCGAACGGCCATCAAAGGGCAAGCTCTGGCGGAGTTAAATCGTGAGTGGACTCAGCCGACATAAAAAGTGAAGACGCCCCGATACCCTCGCCAGTGGACTCTCTTCTTGACGGTTCGTTCGGCTTGAGAGGTTAGAGGCGGTGTCGATTCGTGTCTCCCACCGCGACATTGTCCCGCACTGGTGGTGTTGAGTTCAGCGCCGCCAACAACGTCGCGGAGTATGAAGGATTACTCGCCGGGCTCTGGGTGGCCGACCACAGGTATCCGGCGGTTGCAAGTAAGGGCGACTCTCTCTGGTCATCAACCGGTGAGGAAGGATTTCACTGCCGGATCCGTCATGGCGGCCTACTGGCAGAGGCGCGCGGTTGGAGCGGCATTCGAGGTTTGGGCTTCGCGACGCCCTCGCCGCGACAACTATATGGCGGATGAACGTCCCTGCATTGCCTCGTCAAAGGCACCTATTCTCTTTGGGTTTTTGAAGAAAGACTCATGCGGCCGCCGTCGCAGACCCCAATCTTGGCGGGGGCGACGCTTTCGACGCAGCCCCACTTCGGAGAGCGTCACCAATCACCGCCACAGCTCCCGGTTGAGGGAAGAGGCGGAATAATCGCCGAGGCGGTTGAGGCGAAACGCCAAAGCCGCAGAAATCTGCCGGCGACAATGTACGAACGTCGTCACACTCGTCCGGGAAGGTCGGTGGATGGATCCGATCCTAACCTACGTGCTGGACGGAGTGATCCCAGCGATGACGCGTCGGTGAGAAGATAGCGCGCAAGGCCAAGCGCCACGCCCGGTAGGTGGTGACCAGACGCGTGGCGCAAATCTCGAGATCCATGGAGGCATGTCTTTGGAGCCATTCGGGAGCCGGGCGTTGGTCGGAAAAGCTTTCGCCATGGCTTTATTGGCCCTCGCCCTCGGGATGCCTTCGAGGTGGCGCGATGCGGCGTGTCAATTTCATGCTAAGCAGATCCACCGACCGGCCCAGCGCCGCAAACCATCCCGCTCTCTGGCGTTCGCGGTGCGAAATTTGAACATCTGAGCCCGTTCCGCGGGCGACCGGAGGTTACACGATCTGTTAAATCGCCGTCGACAAGTTCACTAAGTGGGTGGAGGCATTGCCGGTCCCGGCGATCACGTCCGCAGCTGTCATAAAGTTCATGAAGAGCATCTTCGTTCGGTTCGGCGTCGCCAACAGGATCATCACCGACAACGGCGCTTTCGATTCAAGAGCCGATTTCAAGATCTGGTGCGAAGAGCTGGGTACCAAGCGTGCCGCCTCCGTTGTGCATCGAAGAGCAATGGACAAGTGGAGCGGCAAGCGCGAAGTACTCGAGAGGATCAAGACAAGGCGTTATTTGCTGGAGAAGCGCGGCAAGCGCTGGGTGGAAGAAGTCCCCACTGTGTTGTGGGCGCTGCGGATAACTCTCAACACAGCCACCGGCGAGACCCCTTTCTTCCTGGTGTATGGCTCCGAAGCGGTGCTCCCGTCGGAGCTCACCTTCGGTTCCCTAAGGGTGGCGGCGTTCAGCGAAGACGGAGACCCTGACCAGCGTCAGGATGAAGTAAATCTCCTGGAGGAGATCAGAGACAGGGCGGCGATCCAGGCCGCCAGGTATCTGCAGGCACTGCGCCGTTATCAAGCAAGACGGGTGTGTGGGAGAACACTGGCAGTGGGCGACCACGTTCTGCGAAAAATCCAAGCGCAGGCTGGGCGCAACAAACTGTCTCCCCTGTGGGAGGGCCCCTTCAAGGTGGTCTCGATCTCCCTTGAGCTCGGTCGGGCTCGCCGAGGATGGTCGCGAATTGGCGAACACTTGGAACGTCGAGCAGCTGAGGAAGTTCTACCCATAGGTAGCTGATCCAAGAGCTTTTTGTTGGCCTTCCTTTGGAGCCGAGCGGCGAGGTCTTCCTTCTTCCCCGCTCGCCTCGGGGGCTGCATTGTACAAAGCCATCTGCAATAAAAAAGATAAATTCTGTCTCTCTGTGGGCATCTGTTCTTTTTCGCTTTTCGCCTTAAAAAGTCTGTTAGAAAACATTCTGTTGAAAGCTGGTAGCGAAAAAGTACTTAAGGCTGATGGCCCCTTAGTTGCAAGGGCGAACGCTTGAACTTGCGGCTGGGCGAGGCGACGCGGACGGAAGGCGGGTTCTAGCCTGGTGTGTCGGCTCGGTCTGGGCAATGCGCCAACGGCGGCACCGGCGTCTAGACCACTTCCGGAAGCTAAGCTCTCGCCACGTAACGTTTAAGGTCGGTTTGCCAAGAAGCCATAAGGGTTGAAGTAACCGGATGCCTGAGGAAAAAGCGCACACTTCCAACAGAACGTTCTGTCTAAAGCTTGTGGCGATCAGTTGCGTAGCCGCAAAAAGTCTGTTAGAAAGCATTCTATCGAAAGCTGGTAGCGAAAAAGTACTTAAGACTGATGGCCCCTTAGTTGCAAGGGCGAACGCTTGAACTTGCGGTTGGGCGAGGCGACGCGGACGGAAGGCGGGTTCTAGCCTGGTGTGTCGGCTCGGTCTGGGCAATGCGCCAACGGCGGCACCGGCGTCTAGACCACTTCCAAAAGCTGAGTACTCGCCACGCAAGGTTTAAGGTCGGTTTGCCGAGAGGCCGTAAGGGTTGAAGTAACCTAATGCCTAAGGAAAAAGCGCTCACTTTCAATAGAACGCTCTGTCTAAAACTTTTTGCGTTCGGGTGCCCCAGTTCTTTTCGCAAATAAGAGTTTGCGCGAAGTTTGATCGAGACTCGCGGCAAAAGAGCAAAAGTTTGCATTAATAGGATTTGTACAGGACAAAAACAGATGAGGGAGTTCGTCTACTCCTTGTCTTCATCTTCATCGCCCTCCGCCGGCGCAGCGCCGCCCATCATAGAGACGCGGTTGGCGGCGGCGTCAACCCGCGATCGCCGAACCGGTCCGGTGGCGCGAAAAGGTTCCCGATGGCGGCGTCGAGGTCAAACGGCGTTTTGGCGCAGGATTGCCCAAGACGAACTGTATTTGCCGAGCGCCGTGGCGACCATCCTCGATCGCCCGCGCCCGCATCACCACCGGAAGATCGCGCAAGGCCTCGGCGGCGCGCCCCACGGCCCCAAAGATATCAAGGCGGCGGTCTCCTCCGGCGGAGAAGTACAAAATAACGCCAGTGGGTGCTGGGGCGTTCTGAAGGCTGTGGTAAGCGGCCTATGAGCATGTCGGCGAGGAACCGAAGACGCTCAGAATGCTCCGTGCGGAGGTCTTCGACGTCCTTGGTGGCTGAGGCGGCGGCGGCTTGCGCCGCCCACCTCGCGCCGCCGTTTCCCTCGGGCGGCCTCCGCTCAAGCGCTGCCGCGGCTTCGCCGACGGTCCGCGACGCGAGGCAGAGCGTGGAGCGCTTCGGCGGAGCGACCAACGGCGGACAATGGCACCCACGGCGTTGGCTACCGCGTAACGGCCGGAGGTTCCCGACCTCGTCTCGGTAGCGATCTCGCGTGGCGGCCTCGTCTCCGTCGGAAAGAGCATGGCGAGCTGGGGACTGGCGAATCGCGTGGGATGGAGCTTGAGGGCCCAGCGTCCGCTCTATCCCATGAAGATAAACAGAAACAGGGTTCAGGTATGCGAAAACATGCAGCATGCTAGCCCTAATGTAAAATGTACGTAAGTGCAGAGAAAGCCAACCTGAAATGGCGCGCCAAAGCGAAAAGGTGAAGCGGCGGCGTCAAAGCCGCTTCGGTCGCGGAAGAGGCGGCGGCGGCCACGGCCGGGCGCCGTCGGAGCAGCGCCGGTACGCATGGCGCCGTGTAGGAAGCGTCGGTCTTCTTGGCGGAGGCCAGGCGTTGCGGCAGCGCCGCGCAGTGAGCGCGTCGGCAGAGAGAAGAAGAAAGCGGCGCATCTGGCGCCAGTTCCGAAAATCGCCGCGCTCGCCCGGTGGCGGAAGCGGCGGCGGCAGCAGCAGGCTCCCCACCGGAGGGGCCGGAGGAGGCGGCGGAAGCTCAGACCCGAGGGCAAGCTCTCTTTGGGCTCGTCTCCCTCCTCGTCGTCCTCTTCGGTGAGATGGCGGCACTTCCCAGAGCCTTGATCGAGTCACCGCCACGCCAGAGCGGCAGCACCGTGGAAGCTTTAGCGGCCGCCGGGCGCTCGCGGATCTGCAGATGGTCCCGGGCCACTTGGACCGCAGACCGAGACCTCCATAGGGGCAGCCAGCGCAATCTTGGTTGCGCTCCGTGGATCCGATCGCAGAGAGGCGGATGGTCTCCGGCAAGGAGATATCGCCGGTGGCGCGATCAAGAGTCCCGCCGACCATCGCCGAATACGTTCTCCAAGACGTTCGGGTTTGGCGCAAGAAAGAAGAAGAAGCCATAAGTCACGAGGAGTCAAAAGAAAAGACAAGAAACCCAAAAGACTGAAGGAGCATTTACCTCCGGGGACAAGGCGGACTCCGTCGTCATCGCCATAATACTGCCAAGCGGGGCGAACCCTCATGCGGAGCGACAGAGGCGGCGCCGCAAAAATCCGCCATAGCGTGGGTTCGGTGAGCCCGTTCTTGGCGAAGCTCGCCGATGCGCCTCAACATCTCTCCGGCTCCGTGAAGTCGTCAGCGAGGACCCCGGTGGCAAGGATTCCGCAGACCCTCGGGAGGTCAAGGTCGTCGTGGCGCTGGAATCCTCCACGTACAGCCATTGGCGGTGCCAGTCCTTCCAGTTGGACTTGACCGTGACCGGAAGGAAGGCGGCTCGGCTCGTAAAGTAGCAGCTTCCAATAGCCCCGCTCGGGCGCGACTTCGCATGCAGCGTGAAGAGCCGGCGCCAGAGCGGAGGTTTGGTATCGTCCCAAGAACATCTCGCATAGGTGGGCGAAGATGGTCGAGGCCACACAGCAATTGGGGAAGGTCGTCGCTGGATCTCGTAGAAGGCAAGCACCGCCAAGAAGAACTCCGAGTACGGCGGGACGAGCCCCGCCAGCATCGCCAAGGTGAAGGTCACAATCTCCCCGTCGCGGGGGCTTGGCACTATGGTGCCGGCGCGGAACCGGACGGAGGTGAGCGGCATGAACCCTTGGAGCCGCGTCACCACATCCTCGTCGGCAAAGCAGAGGCAAAGCCGCCCAGCGGTGGCGCATCCCCGCGGCGACCCTTACTGAGTTTGGGCGCCATGGAAAAAACGGTGGAGGAGTTGGCGAAAAAAGAAGGTGGCAGCGGCAAAGAAGGCTCTGTGGCAGCGGCGAAAAAGGTGAAGGGCAGTTTGAGGACTTAAGCGTGCGGAAGGATTAGCCGCGGAGCCAATGGAAGTATTTATAAGCAAGGCGCGCGAGGGTGATGGTTTGGATTTCGACCCCACGCGCGCGCGCTATCATTGCAACGCGCGTTTCGATTTCCCGCGAAAAGCGGCGCGGTTCCCCAAGGAAGATCGTGCGCAAGTGGAGAATCAGGCGTACGGCCGCCACAGAAGGTGGGCCCCCCACGATTCGTCTCCCACCGCACGAGAAACGGAAAAAGTGTCTGTGCGACGGTTCGCGTATCATGGTGGACCCGGGGGCTACTGTCGGTGTAATAAATACCAGGGTATGAAGAGTCCAAAGAGAAGGCCAAGAGGGCCCCACGCCAAAGCGGCGACCGAGCCCCATGGCGTGGCGAGCCCCTCAAGAGGCCAAGGGCCCCACGTGCAAGTGGGCGTCAGCCCCAGTCGTGGGCGAGCCCCTCAAGAGGCCAAGAGGGCCCACTCGTCGGTGAGCGTCGAGGCCCAGTGGCACATGGCGAGCCCCTCAAGAAGGCCAAGAGGGTCCCACGCGTCAAAGGGCGACTAGGCCCGGCGTGTGGGCGAGCCTCTCGGACTCCAAGAGGGCCTCGCGTGCCATGGCGATCAGACCCAGCGTGGGCGAGCCCCTCAAGAAGGCCAAGAGGCCCCACACGTCGGGTGGGCGACTGAGCCCCAGGCGTGTGGGCGAGCCCTCGGCGCCCAGCGAGGCCCCACGCGTCGAAGCGGGCGAAAGAGCCCAGCGTGGGCGAGCTCCTTAGAAGACCAGCGAGGCCCCACGCGTCGGCGGGCGACTGTGTCCCAGCGTGTGGGCGAGCCCATCAGTGCGTCGGGCGAGGGCCCCATGCGTCAGGCAGGCGTGTGGGCGAGCCCCTCGGCGACGAGGGTCTCCGCGTCAAGTGGGGCCAGCGTGGCGAGGCGTTCGAAAGAAGTCTTTGGCGGCTCCCCCCGCTGCGAAGGACGGCGCATTAACGCGACATCACGCGCGGATAAACGGTGAAAAATGATTACCGCTTCTGATGACCCTGCGAGTTTGAGCGGTACGGCCTTTGTGGAAGCGGCGGAATTGTCGGCGAGAAGGTTTGCTTAAGATGGCCGCCCGCGTCGAGGAACAGTGGGCCCCATCCATGATCTCACCGGTGTGTGCATGCGGGTCGAGGCCACTTGCGGCACGCGAGGCGGGAAGCCGCTTCGGCGCGAAAGCAATGCACGTTGCCTCTCTCTGTCGTGTCTCGTCGATTGTCTTGAGAGTATTGTCCGCCTATTTTCACGCGGCTCTCCGCCACCGAGGCTTGTATAAAAAGGCGGAGAGAGAGGGAGGTGAAGATAG
The DNA here is from genome assembly GCA_036346415.1 of Raddia guianensis. Taxonomy (NCBI): domain Eukaryota; kingdom Viridiplantae; phylum Streptophyta; class Magnoliopsida; order Poales; family Poaceae; genus Raddia; species Raddia guianensis. Next base: position 18,070,500 of record CM070536.1, read on the forward strand.
GTGACGCCGGACACACAGTTCACAAGCATCCTGTAAACCACATTCCATTCAACCACAACAAGAAAAGGGCTAAGGCTCGGAAGAGTAGGACTATTACCCGAGGTCCGAACTGGTTAATCCCGTGTGTTGCTCTTTCCTCGCCCCACGCTCAATCGAATCGAAACACGGTGATCGGCTAGCGAGTTAGAAATCGACTAGGGTGTGATCCGCATGGTTGAGCGGAGAACACGCCGTCAATCATATTCTCGGCGGCGGCCTCTCCCCGTCGCGGCGGCGCATCCATCTTCACAAAGACCGGCACAAGCACCTCCACGCGGCGGCGCGGTGGATTCCCATGGCGGTGGCTCGATCTGGAAGGCCCGCGGCACGGCGCTCCACCAAGCGGCGCGGCGGCGGCAGATCCCCATGGCGGCGGCTTGATCTAGGGTCACGGCGATGGCGTCTTCCTCGGGTGCATTATCTGCTCTCTTGCTCTCTCCAGATTCGGCGGTGGAGATTTCGTTATTTAAAAAGGTATGATTACCCTTTTTATGGTAAAAGATAACTTCTTTTCCTTGCAGCCATTCTTTTTTGGGAGGATTGCCCTGGTGCCATTAAGTTAAATGGGTCTTTTCAAAATACCACCTCATGTTAGCTAATCCACTCCAAAATACCATTAAACACTAATGAAGCTAGCAGCAGGTAACGGCAGCAGAGAAAAACAATATTTCACATTGCTGGCCGGACTGCATCCATGATCCATCCAAAGCTAAGAGTAGAAAAAGCTAGCAAAGCTGTATATTGCTCCTTGATTTGTTATAAATTTAACATACAGGAAGATGAAAAGTAGAAAAAAGAAGCAAATGCCATAGGACTGCATCCATGATCCATCCAAAGCTAAGAAATGTTTGAATCCAAGTCTCGAAAGCATACAAAAATTTGACAAAACCCAGGGAATCAGCTAGAGAAAATCAAAGAATTTGTGAAGGCACTTGAAGAATTCGCATGATAGAACATCGATTCAACTACAAAAAATGAAAGAACTCATAGGCACCGGCCAGCGGGAGCCGCATCCAAGCCGATCGACCATGGTTTGGTGATGAGTTGAAGAGCAGTCCATGTGCCCGACAACTTGATGTAGAGAAGGCATCACTTGGTCGCTGGCGATTTGGGAAAGAAGCCGACGTTGAGGTCGCCGGCCGGCCGCGCAGCGAGGTCTCCGGGGGGCGGCCGCGCGTCAAGGTCTCCGGGGGCGGCCGCACGTCGAGGTCTCCAGGGGACGACCGGCGGGGAAGCAGGCGATTACCTCGTTGATTTTGGGGATTTTGAATGTGGGTTGGGGATTTTGACTGGTGTTGGGACTGAGTGGGAAGGTACTAGTGGGAGAAGTAATGGTGATGCTATTTTAGGTGTAACGGAGTTGACGGAGGTGGTATTTTTGGAACTGCGGTTTCTTTAGATGGTATTTTGGAAAGGCACGTTCATTTTAATAGTACGAGGGAAATTTTTTCTTCTTTTTTAGCATACACAATAGAGCTGAACATGAGCTATTAGGATTTGGTTCTTTAAACAAGTTTGCTTGCAGTAGTTCCTTTTATTTGCAATCGTACCTTTTTGGTGATGCGGTCAAATTGTTCAGGTAAAAGAAAAACTCTGGAGAACCATAACCGACTGTTCGTTTTGTGCTCCTAGGAACATGCACATGTATATTTTGTTTACAAAAAAGAAATCGACCTCATTGTGCCATTCAAATAGTTTGATTAGCATATCGTTAGTTTACTGAATATGCCCACCCGCTTTGCTCTTCTGCAATGTAGAATGACTCTGCTGCTACTACGCGTGCCAGGATCAACGAAGACCACATTGCTGCTGGCATTTCACTGCGAGGCTTGGTAAAGATCTTATTGCTTAGGTTTTCATTTTTCATACCATGTCAGAGCTCTTCTAATTTACCTGCTGTCTTCATGATTGAAGACCTTATCAAACTTTCCTGGTGAGATGCCTTTCAGAACCTTTCTTTGGGTTTTGGAGAAATATCTGAATTGGGATTGGCACCCGAACCATGACAGCCCGGTTGTCCTTCTCGGCGGCCCACGGATGCGCAATCTCCACTAGTTAGTGTCAAACGCCACGGAGCAAAGAGAGATCGGCCTTTTTAGAACGCATACCATTCTGACCCATTCATTTTGCTTGATTCAAAGATGGGATGAGACAATGAGTAAATGATGAGTATAACTAAACCATGTGTGCTTGATCCAATGGTGTAAAAAACTCTTATTCCCTAGTGTACCAAAAAAGTCCTTGACAGGCCTAGTCCAATAGGAACCCCATCTATCATGAGCCATGACCATCGGAAGTTGGGCGTTTGTTAGTGGTGTGCTGGCACCGCCTCCGCCTTAGCCCGATGGTCATGGTCAATCTGACGTTTGGTGCGTCGACGTCGCCTCCGCCTAAATCATGGTCATGGCCATCTTCTTCTGACGTTCGACTCAATCAACACGCCGGCACCTCCGCTTCGGCCTATGCCGCAAGTGAGATATATTTTAACCCTACCTCTTAAGCAAACGGTCAACACCCCTAGCGGTTGGTGGTGCAGCAGGCCGACGCGGCGTCGCAGGGGCTCGTGTAGGCGGTGGCGCAGCCCGACCGACTCTAGGGTTTAAGCCACCGAGCTGCTCAATAGTCATGTATCTTATGCAGTTCAAACAGCGGTTAAGGTTTACCACTCTTTGTGGCATGTTTCACCCAAAGCCACGCCCCGCTTGGAAGGCCTATATTCGGCTTGAATCTGGCCCAGATACTTGCCAAAAAATTTTACCGTCGTTAAGAGTCGAGAGTCGAGACCACGACATCGATGTCTCGTAGAAAACCCTAGGTGCTGAGCGGGGGAGAGGAGCGCGTCGGCGGCGCGCGAGGGCGTGGAGGCTCGCCGGTGACGCAGGAGGCCGCGACGACTCTGTGGTAATGGCGGCGACCCGAAGGCCACGTCGGCTCGGCGGCGAGGGCGCGGAAGTGAGCCCTGGTTGCACAGAAAGACGCGGCGGCATGTCGGCGGTGCAGGAGCGACGACGGTGGCGGCGTGCAAGGTCCATGTGCCGCGATGGAGGGGCTTGTTATTGTTGGTGTGAGCTCGTCAGCGTCAGCACATCGCCTTCCCTCGTGACCTGCTGGCCTCCAGCTTCGAGACTGTGTTGCTCGAATCCAGCCCTCACATCTTTAGTATTTGGATGTGGCAGATTGGTTCTTGATTGGTATTTTTGTCTGTACTTTAATGCGGTGGATGATTATTTTTTGGTTGGGATTTTTGTCTACACTTTGATGCGGTGGCTGATTAGTTTTGAAAATCTTTCCAATCTCACTCTGCTTGTTTTCAGTGTGCATTAATTTGAGTCATCCAGAAGTATTTTATCGATTACCAAAATACATTTGAAAAGTTATAATCTTTACAAGTCTATAAAATTTTTCCTGTTCATTCAAGGATCACCTCTAAATTCTTCATGTCATTTCTGTACATCTGAATAAAACTCTGATTTCACAATTTTCTGTCTGCTGATTGGCACGGTATGTGTAAAACTGATGAATTAAGCTCCTGTTTAATTATCCATGCAACTTCTAATTCAACAATCCATGCTCCAATGACATTCAGATCAGGTAAACAAGTGCACTAAATATGATTAATCATCTTAATGGTTAATTTACAAGTGTTTATGGCACGGTACATGGACATCTTGATTAATCATCTTGAGTGATTAATTAGCATCATGGTGATTAATTTTGTGTCTGCGCCGGGTTGCATGAATAAAAACTTCAAATCTTGTGTATGCTGTCGTGAAATGAACACCTAGTGCAAACCTACAACATTTATAAATTAGGTTTGGTTAAAATGTATAATGTGGTGAAATGAATCAAAATTAGATTGTCAAACACGTGTTGGGAGGATGCCCAAGTGGCATCAAGTAATACATTATACCCTTATATTTTTTGTTTATTTATAAATTTTTTTACTAATACCTGTCCAGCAACTAATATATTATTTCTTTATATCTTTTCTGTTTATTTACAAATTTGCTTACTAATACTTGTTTTAAGAGAAACCGAACTTCCAACTTTATAATACATGATAACGTTAATGGAAAATCTTAATAGTTTTTAGAATCTTATTACAAAAGATAATCTTACACATAGTTTACAAGGCGGAGAGCCTTATAGTTTGTAATCAAATTGACATATAACTTACATTTGTCTCCTCGTCTTATACTCGAGCTGTTTGAGCTGTTCTTATGGGCCGAGCGAAAATTGTTGGATGGAAAAATTTCTGTCAACAACATATTATATTCAATAAAATGGAATAGGCTTTAATTTAAAGGGGTGAGTATTGTTAATTGGAACACATCATGTTATCTTTTTACTGGACAATCAAAATGTGAATTACTGAAATTATATTTAATCATATTATCACATATTATCACAGAGTGAGGTGTTTCTACTATTCATATTATCACACTATCTATTTTTTCCTGAAATTTTCATTTATATTCATAAAATGAAAAAAAGATAATGATGATGCGGTTAAGTATAATTTTGCCAAAAATAAGTCTGATATTTACAGCAACCTATTTCCATTTGTTCCAACTGATTGATTTTTTTTTCATTGTCGGTGGTTAGACAGTAGTTAATTCATGTTTGTCCTCTTTCCAACTCAAATAAAGAAATATTTTTAAAGGAAATTTCTTTTCTTTAGAAAAATCAGGTGATCCTGCGTTATATATCTGAATAATTATCCTTTTCCTAAGATGGTCCTGTGTTATATATCTGAATAATCTCAATCTGTTTCAACCCAAAATAAGGATGGTCAAATTAGTGTTGGCAATGAAGTTGAACGGGAGCATAAATATAAAGATAATTGCGGCTTTTCAATTCTAAAGTACTGTAGTAATTTGTTAGTTCACGCGCATTATTATATGAAGGTACATAAATATCTTATATATGCTTTGGTAACTTATTTCACGCCAACGACATTAGCAATCTGAATTTTGGGTTTTTTTAAATATCGAAAGAAAACACGGATATTCTTCTATATATGTTACACAGATAATAAATTAATACAGTTGCTTTCCTATTAACATATGCAAAAGAATATCTTGGTGGCCCAGAAGGTTGTTAGATATAATCCTAACATCTACTAGAAGATTGTAGAAGGAGTAGCTGGTTGGTAACTATATAGGGATGCTAGAAGCATCTAGAGCTACTAGTTCATAGATGAACTAGATACTAGAAACATCTAGCTATTACTAGGACTAAAATATTAATAGCTAGATGTAAAATTTTCTAGATATATGGGCTTAGGTTAGCCTATAAATAGAACATGTAGGAATACTTGTAAGCCAAGCTTGAGGACTAGTTCAGCTACAATACAATGAGCCTCAATTGCTTTCTAAGTGAACATTAGTGAGACATCTTGTGAGAGTTTTGTTTACTGTTCGTGAGAGCTCCTGGGCCAACATATCCGCGTTTTCTTTCTATATCTTAAAAAAACCTCTCAAGATTCAGATTGCTATTGGCGTTGTCGTGAAATTAGATATTGAAGTGTACATAAAATATTTGTTTACCTTCATATGATAATGCGCCTGAACTAAAAAATTTGTACAATACTTAAGCATTAAAAAGCTGCAATTGCCTTTGTATTTATGTTTCCGCTCAACTCTATTGTCAGCACTAGTTTAATCATCCTTCTTTTGAGTTGAACCAGTTTAAGAGTATTTAAGCCTATAACGAATGATCATCTTGGCAAGAGGATAATTTCCTAAAATTCCAACACAGGGTAGAAGAAATTTTCTTTCAAAGGTATTTTTTTTGAGTTGGAGAGATGAAAGACACGAGTCAACTACTATCCAACCATCGAATATTAAAGAAAATTAATCAGCGGGACCAAATGCAAATAGGTTGTTGTAAACAACATATCTATTTTTGATGAAATGTTCTCAATCACATCATCATCATCTTTCTTCATTTTATCTACATGAGCCGCTACGACGACGCATCGTCCTGCTACGCCACGGTGTTTGACAGTTTTCCTAAGAGCCAAGGTTAAAAGATATCTCCCATTCGGCATAGGCCACGCCGGCATGTCAAATGAGCCGAACGTTAGAAAAGGATGGCCATGGCCATCGGGCTGAGGCGGAGGCGAGGCCGACACACCAAACGTCAGATGGCCATGACCATCGGGCTGAGGTGGAAGCAGCGCCAGCACACCACCGACGAAAGCCCAACTTCCGATGGCGATGTCCATCCAGCGGTGGACGTCAGAAGTCCCACCGGTGACAGCCACATCCTCTACCATCACATCGAGGGCATACGCATCGAACTCTGGAGGTGGCGCCAGAGTGTTCACCACCCTGAAGGCGGAAGGGTGATGAAGCAGCCTGGAGGGGCGAAGGCTCGACCGAAGCCTCCATCTACCTCAGCAAGGGCACAGGCCCAGCCAGACGGCGCACCATCGCGATGGCCAAAGCCGAACCGCGCCCTCCATTCGGCTTCGGCCACCCGTATCCGACCATCCTTTCCTTGGCACAGTTGGGGCCTAGAGGCTGGAGTGGAGGGAGAGGCGGGGAAGGAGGGAGAACTGAGGTCTGAGTGAAACTGTGCCAAGAGGCTGGAGTGGAGGGAGAGGCGGGGAAGGAGGGAGAACTGAGGTCTGAGTGAAGAAGGGAGAGAGTGCGTGTGGGCGAGGTGAGGGTATGCGGCTCTCTCTCGGTCTCCGCGGTTGGTTGGTTCCATTTTAGCTCGGCGTGATACCGCTCCTCTTTCGGATTCGTCATTTCGGCATGGGCCCGCTGAGACATGGTGTTGGCTCAGGTCTCGAGTGGTATCTGTTTCAAAAGAGTAATACTTAGTACTAGTCTCCCTCCCAGAAGAGGAAGTGGGATGAGTGTTATTTCGTACCATGGATTTTCGGGTACGGGTACGCGAAATCAACGGGTATGGATATGGGTTTTTTTAGCAAAGGTATTGTTTTGTACTTATGGGTACTCAATGGATATCCGAACTAAATTTTGAATAAGACGAATGGCCAAAGGTGTGTCCAAAAGTCAACGGCGATTTCTTTTTGTGACCGGAGGGAGTATTTGGTATTTTGTCTCAGGCACGACACAGAAATGCATGGCTGCCCGGGCCTTTTCGGCATGCGGTGAGATCAAATACCAAAGCACCAGACTTTGGGAGGTTTTCGTCTCGTTTTATAACGCTGCCTGCACTCGACGAGACGTGAGGCAAACGTGACCTGTGGAGCGCGTCTATCTCCTGCCAGGTCGATTTATCGCTAACCCTTTTTATTTTTGGAAACGGCTATATATTCACATGATTTTTTCGAAACGGCTACGTCTTGCAAATTTTCCTTGGAAGACAGCAACGGACGCATTCAGTCCGGCGGGATGTCCGTGGCGTTCTTCTTGCTTCCGTCCTTTTATTTGATTGAGATTTGGATTTAAGATATCGACAAGATCACAAGAATTTTTTGTCCATGGTTTTTACACCTGAATTGGAGAGGGCCGCTATTAGTATGATGTTGAGAAGTGTGAAGAGAGTCAACAACGGTGATGATGACGACAATGATGGTGAACATCGGCGATTTACTTGTTTGGTCGAGAAGAAGGTTTAGGCCTGTTGAATATGTTTGGACAAGGTCTTTTTCGGTCGTTGTATTAATGTTAATTCCGAGTGGTGCTGTCTCCGATATGACTGTGTGAAAAGTAAAAGGTTGTTTCCAAGGATTTGAATTTAGATTTTTTTTCAAGATTTTGAATTTGGCCTTATTGATATAATTTACTTTTGCATCAAGAGTCCTTTTGTAAGATGAAAGTGGTTTAGAATGAAATACAATTCCTTGTTTTTTTAAAAAAAACTTGAGAGGTGCAATAGACAACGAGCCCTCTTCAAATGTAAGCACACTCTGTTTCACTATATTTGTTCATGCCTTTGAAAATATTTGTACAAATTGTTTGTCCATTATGTTAACGAAGGATGCTTTATGATTAATTTTAATAGTAGAGCTGGGTAAACAATCAAATTTATGCATTCCGTCAATTAAATTCATTAACTAGGGGTAGCACGGCCATTTCAATCCAATTTTTTTTGAAAGTTCATGTCTTTTTGCTATGTGTGCGGTGATGGACGTGAAAAAATATAGTAAAACATAGACCTGATCACGGGAAGCCCGGCCCGAGCCCGGCCCGAACGGTGCATCGGGCCGGGCTCGGGCCTCGTTTCCAAAGCCCGATGGTCGGGTCGGGCTGGGCTCGAGCCCGGTTTTTTCCTGATTTAAACCGTGGCTTCAGGCCGGGCTTTCGGGCTTCAGGCCGGGCTCAGGCCCGGTTTCCGAGCCCGACGCCTCGGGCCGAGCCAGGCTCGGGCCTGGTTTTTCGTCGCCAGGCTTTTCTAGGCTCAGCCCGAAGCCCAGCCCGGCCCGGGGTTTGAACAGGTCTAAAACAGAGGAAGTGTAATGGAGCACCGCACCAGGCCACCACGGCACAAGGTAGCAGAAACTGGAAACATGTTGCAACTTTTTGAAATAACTCGTTGATTAACAACTTCGCATATCTGGGAGTACAACGCATATTCATTTCGGACGAGGACCTGCCTAAAGACTACAGAGCAGCCCCTGAGCTTTAACACTGCTATTGTTTCAGTAACAGCGTCTAGTTAAGTCCACTAGCTGTCTTTAGTCTTTTTACACATAAAGAGGGCACTAGAACCAAAAGGCGCAAGGTTATACCCTATGTTCAGGTTGTCAGATCCATAGCAGCAGCAAAAAAGATAACCCTCCCAGCTACCTAATCAAAAGTAAAACGTCACTCCCATCAGCACTGCAGAGACTAGGGTCAGTTTGCAGCGAAGTCGGCCAGCTGAAGCAGACTTCTTGGCAGATCCATCTTGCTATCCAGCTGCACCTTCTGCTCAACATTGCCAAAGTGCCAGTAGAAGCTGGCCTCCCCGACTCCAAAGTTGTTGTAGCCTGCCAGTGGTAGAGCCTGTGGGGTTTCACATGGCTGGAGCTGCAGGGGGTTGTGGAAGAGATAAGGCGGCACGCGGTTGCTCGATTCCTCGGAGAACGGAGGAGTACTGCTGACGAGAGCGATTCCGCCGTCTGCTTCCGGTGCTGGCTTGCCGTTCAGCCGCCTTGCCGACCCACTGACCGGAAGGTCGCTTTGAGCTATTGCCTCTAGGTTGTATCGGCTGGGCTCAAAGTTGGTGACAGCATTGGTGCCCCTGAACTTTAGCGCTGCAATGTCGTACGCCTCTGCCGCTTCTTCCTCAGTAGCTGGAGCAATTTGACAAATCCAAGAGTCATGGCTTAGAAAATGATCCATAACAGTATGCACGAAAGATAACAGAGTGCAAAATAGTGGAGTTTGTGAACATTATTTTAGTACATAGAAAAAATCTGCATGAAAATGGTATAATAGCTTATTTGGAGGAAAAACCTAACATAACATCAGCTCATAATTAAGCCAAGGGAAAAGAGTTTCGGGTTAACACAAAGCTAAATACTCAGTTACAGTAGGACCCCACAGCCACTAATTGCCAAAGCCCTTAGCCTCAGCTCAATCTAACATGCTAAATTCCATCGCTTGTCGTGAGAAACACTATGGTATCCAACTGTAGAATAACTAAGAATTAGCTAGTAACAAAATCACAGTTTCAATTAGGGCATAATATACTGAAGGGCTGTATGCATCTTTTGATTAGAGGCAAGAACTTTTTCCATTATCTAAAAAATTTGAACATACTATACTATTGTTTCAAAATATAAGGCTGCATTCACTCAGGATTTCTTTGGCAAGAAGATTAGCATTAGCATTGCTTACTCTTACCAAAAGTCCCAAGATACAGGTCTTTGTTGCCAGCAACACGACCAATTCTTGCCTGCCAACGTCCATGTTGGTGGTGCCTGGCGAAACATATCAGGTAGTAAGTTAGGTATGTTGTCAATGACAGATGACATTGATAATGGATGGTTACTGCCGTTCAAAATTACCTTGTGACACCTCGGTAGATCGATGCACCTCTAGAAAAGCCACTACTCTTCCTGCAGATTTACATCATAGAGTTGTAAACACTTATATAAGCTTGAAATCATTCGGATGCAATAATATGCAGCAAAGACACATTGACACATATGCAGTACACACACACCGACACACCTCCTCAGTGAGGCTACAAGCTCCTGCCTGCTCATGCTTTGCATCTCCTCAATTTCTCTGGTGTAATTTGTTTTCTAAAAAAAAACAAGCTCCAGTTTAGTAACTAGAGAAAGATCTTAAGAATTAAGAGATAAAAAACTATGAATGCATCATAAAAATAGAGCGATGAATACGCATACAAGTCCCAAGTATAGGTAAGTGCATGTCGCTCAGTTCAAAGCTAGCAGAAAACAGTAAAAAAAAAGAAGAAGAAGCAAGATTAATTTGAGACTCCCAACTTTTGGACAATAGGATTTATATATTTATGTGTGTGTTTTTGTGGGCGCGAGCATATGGGGTAGCACGGCAGGAAAACAGTCTATAACGCTGCAATATAGGGCGCAAGGATGACACGAAAGGATTGCACATTTCGTTCAATATGAAACTACAACATAAGCTGAAAGAGAGAGATCAATAAGAAAGATTTCAAAGCAAGTGCTGGAAAATAATACATACATATACATGTAATTAATACGCAGGAATGCATTGATACTTGCAATATCTAAAATGAACTACTTGGATGATCAGGAAGAAACGACACTGACAGGGAAGTTGGTGGTAGCATTAGTCCCCCAATATTTCAGAGCAGCGAGATCATATGCCCTAGCAGCCTTATCTTCTTTGTCATAGCCACCTGCACCATATGACAGATATTAAGCTTCCACTTACCCTGAAAAGGCACAGTTAAACTCTACAAAAAGGCAGAAGACAACTGTTCATACCCAAGTAAACTGAAGAAAATCGCCATTCATTCGGCAGGATAACAAGCACAAACAGAATAGACATCAGAAGCCAAGTTAGTTTGAAGCAATAGAGAGGAGAAAAACAGAAATATTTGCAGTACTCTATATATATTGTGATTTTACAGGGTAAATTGATCAATGGAGCTTAGACAGATCGAGAAATGTTAATAAAAGTAACTATAGTGTGCACAAAATCATCAATTATTATTATATTAAAGCGAAGTTAAAAGGAGCCACCATATTAATCCTAAAATACTACAAAATCACACATTAATCAGATAGAAAAAGACAAATTTACATTGTTGATCTTTGTGGGTACAAATTATGACGACTTAGATAAAAAGAAATAGTCTATATCAACTACAATAATAAAATAGAAAAAATAGAGGAGTCCATAACAAATATGAGATTAGAAAGTAATTCATATCAAATACGAGATCTAGCCATGCAAATGCACGGGACACCTTCCTCGTTTTAAAAAAGCAGCTGTTTTCTATATCAGTTTGGCATTGGCCAACACAAATTAATGACATGTCTGATCCATATCAAATGAAAAGATGACCCTGTAAAACTCTACAACAATTGTTCCTACATAGCGTAGGAACTCACACTAACACAGTGGAGAAGATCACAGGCACAGAGTTTTGGCACAACACAAACTAGTGCCCTTTTCTCTTGTTTCAACTCAACACTTAACTGCAATTAATTACATGTGCCTTTATAGGCTAACACACGCACAACCTCTCGGCTACGACTCGCACGCACTCACGCCACTAAAATGATGCTCACGTACTCCACCAGCAGCCAAGGCTATGCCACATACTCGCATGTTGCAACTAACCAACACGTTTATCGCGTAGTGCACCGAAGACATGGCCTACTCACTCATCTTGCGGCCGTGCACCTCACGTACAATCCTGAGGACTCGCGCAACTAGCTCAACCATGTGCCCACTCGCTAAACACGTTGGCATACACAAACATACGCACATACATGCACTCGCTGAACACGTTGGCATACTGACTGCATGCAAATATACGCACATACATGGAGACTTCGTGCAACATGCATGTACCACTAATGATCCCACTAATCAACTACATGCTGGACTTGTTAGTTTTTACTGACTCGACTAAATGCAAAATAAACATGCACACTAAAACAACAAGATTAATTCCTAACACATAATACAGATACAAATCATGCCCTGAACATTTCAACTATACATTGTACTGTCAGTATATTTGCATTTTCCCTAATGCAATATATTGTGCCCCTCTTCTAATTGCATGCGTGCTTGGACCCTCTGCCTTCAACATGGGCCATGCACCACTTGCAAGACCAAGTCAACTCCAACGACAGAATCTGAAGACAAGAATCTGACTGTGAACTCATATGCAACAGGGTCAGGGATGCATGGCATATAGTTGACGGCGTGACAATGCATTTTACACCATGCGTGTGATTCTAATTTCTAAGTACTTCCGAACTTCGGATACATCGATCAACCGACCAATTGATTTCTTCGCTCGATGCCAACAATTTGTAAGCGATTGTTCCCGCGGTCCGTGAAGTTATTGCGTGCTTTCCTACAAAGAATGGAAATTGCAGTGTAGCTAACACCAGTATATTTAGACATTTACATGCAGGCATATTAGCGCAAGTAATCTGGAGCTACGTCGCCTTGAGCTCTCGATGAGTGGACGTCGCGTGACATATATAGGCGCGTACGCCTACACGCGCAAACTCTCCAGGGCACGAACAAACAATTTTAATCACTTAAGTTGAAAAAAAAACCGTCGTTCCAAAATAGCTTTCGAGCGCTGCTTTGAATCTTGCCTTGCTCAATGCCAACGTCATTACGTCACGGAGCGGTCAGACACTCAGCCGCAGATTCAAAAAACCGAAACTCTCGCCATGCATTGCACGGCGGACAGAAACAAAAAAAACGGAAAGATGTCTCGCAGTAGAAAGAAGGAAGGGATCAAGGAAGAAACCAGAACGCATGAATGAGCAAGAAACAAAATAGGGGAAAAAAAAAGAAGCAGCAGCAAAAGCTGCATGCAGCTGACAATTTCTGCCATAACCTACCAACCCAGCACCCACTCACCCACGACCCAGATTAACGAGCCGCGTCTCAACAGATATTACTCCAAATCTGTTTTCTAGCGTCGCCATTAGTCACAAGAGATGATCAGAAGGAAGAAGCATGTAAAGCCTCTGTGGCTCTGGAGCCTAGACTAGACGGTGATGCACGGTCAAAGTAGGTGGCCCACCGGGGCCCGGCTCCGCAGAGAATCCGGGAACTGGGGCGAGTCGAGGGAGTGGTCTCCCTCGTCATCATTATCAACGAAGATGCTTGTCACTTCATTCATGCAACGCGATGAGATGCGCACGCTCTCTCATCTCTGTCTCCCACCCGCTGCTCTGATGCTCTCTTGAACTCTTCCACAGCTCCACTTCCTTTCCCGAAACGGAGAGACATGAGACGAACCCACCCTTTGCCCGTACACAGAAGATCCACACCCCCAAGAAGAAATCCCGTCAGGTCGGTTGCTGCACCACGGGCCCCACCAGCATCAGCCGAATCACCGTCTCAAGCAGTCAAGCAGTCTAGCTAAGCGCTTAATATATAATCCCCGTGGTTAGATTAGACGAGAGACGAGACGGGGCTTGTTGATTACTAATACCTTGGCGACCCTTGCGCTTCTGGCCCTCCCTCCGGCACGTGTTGTCCCAGAGGTGCGCTTCGTACCGCCTCGTCCACCTGTGCCTGCGCCACACGTGCGCGTTACGTTCGAGAAAACAGTCCGGTGCAGCTAATTTCCACGTGCTACTTAATCACACTCCCCTGATTAATTATCGCTCGCTAAGCGCAGCTAACCACTGAGATTTTGTGGTACGGTACCTGGTCACCCCGCGGTAGCAGGACGTCCTCTGGCCGGTAGCCTGCACCAGCGGCAGCGCCGTCTCCGGCGACGGAGGCGGCGCCGTCCCCCCGGAAGACATCGGCGCCGCGAGGGCCAGCCCACCAGCCAAGCTGCTTCCGCTGCCGCTGCCTTGGTCGTCGACGGAGGAGGAGTACGGCAGGTGGAGGGGAGGCGCGGGGGCGAGGAAGTCGGCGGCGGAGAAGCCATCGAAGGGGAAAAGCAGCGCCTCGGAGACGGCCCCCACCGGCGGGAAGGCGAGCGAGACGGCGCCGTTCGTCGGCGGGGACATCGTTCGCGCCAGCTACCTAGCTAGCCCCGGGCCCCGGCCGATCAGCTCGCTGCTTCCCTCAGACCTCTCAGCCTTTGCACCGTGGAGAGAGACAAGGAACAGGGCGCCGGGAAAGAGGGCGGCGCAGGGACGCCGGACGCGGACGAGGGGGAGGTGGAAGAGGAGAAAAAGGAGAGGGGGGACTGGGGAGCGCCGGCGTCGAGGGTGGAATATATTTATAGGGGAGCGGGGTGATAACGATGGGGGCCGTGGGGCTAGAAGGTCGCGCACTTCTCCTCCGAGCGATGGGGGCCGTGGGGCTAGAAGCAGTGAAGGCCCGGGGAGCTATCCATGGATGGGAATGGAAGAGGTGGTGGGGTAGGTGGGTCTGGCGGTGGGGCCGGGTCGGCCGCAGCGCTCTGCTCGGCTGTTCTGTCCGTAGCGGCGTAGCGCAGGCCAGTGGGCCCCCTTTTCGTTATCGAGTTCAAACAGTGACCTCGTGCGGCGGTTTCGATTTAATAATATTTGAACCAAAAATTGGCACGTAGCAGTTTTCTTGAGCAAATACAGACAGGCCGAGGATCAGGATTAACAGGCATCAGAGCGTCTCCAAGAGTGTAATCAACCACCACCTATAAAAACTAAACATTACCTATATATTACCGCTCTTGTATTGATATGAACTTTGTACGTATTGTTTATAGACAGCTAAAATTACCTATATATATTACCGCTCTTGTAAATAGACGCGAACTAATTATAGCATTGTTTTTTAGATGAACTTTATACGTGTTGTTTATAGACAGCTAAAATTAATACGGACTCAAATATAACGGGGTGCATGAACATTTGATTCAACAGAGTGATTGGAGCCATATTGTATCTCTCTCCTTTTTTTCTTTCCTCCACATAAGTAAAATATTGAGTTGGCATCCTCATAGGTAGCTTACTATAAGTATCATTAAAAATGCTATAATGCGTAAAGTTTGATTGGTCTTTTTTAGAAATATAGGGGCATCTGTAATAATATATCCAACCACTAGATATAACAAATGTACATGTCATCTATATACAATATAAAGATAACATTTTGGAAAAGGTCCATTTTAGATACCCAAACTATTACGAAGGTCCAACAAACCACCTAAACTATGATTTGGACCCTCTTTGATAGCTTGTTTAGTTTTAGTTTAGTTTTTGTTGGAAAAATTTGACCACCTTTGAAAGTGGTATGAAAATTAGGCTAAATAAATTATTAAGAAAATATTTTTGAGATCTTTGAGAAAAACCCTACAAAGTTATAAAAAAATTATTTTCAAAAAATAAAGTGAATGGTGTATATAAAAATAACAAAAGTTGCAATCCCAACAAAAACTAAACTAAAACAAGCTATCAAAGAGGCCCTTGGTCTACTTTCCCCCTGAACTTTCAAAACCGGCTCAAAACACATCACAATTCGATTTTGCTCGGTGGTTTTGCTGATGTGGCGCCACGTAAGGGTGGTTTTGCTGATTTGGTGGCCACGTAAAGGTGGTTTTGCTGATTTGGCGGCCACGTATTTCTTTTAATTTATTTCCTTTTTCCTTTTCCCTTTTCTTTTATCTCTCCTCTCTCTCTCTCTCTCTCTCCATTCTCTCCGGCACCTGTCGGTCTCTCCCAACTGCTACTTCTTCCTCTCCTCTCTCTCTTCTCTCTCTCTCTCCGGCCAAGGTAGGGAAGGAGTGCAGGGCTCAGCCGGACCACGTCGGCGGCCTCACGGGACATGGGCAACATGGTGAAAGCGATGGCGGCGGCGGCGGGGCGCGGCGACGAGCAACGGCGCCGGCCACGGCATGGCAAGCAGACAGTGAACGAGTGGAAGGGCGTCGTGGGGTAGGGGAGGTGCTAGGGGTAGGAGGAGAGGGCTCCAATTCCTTACCCTCGGCGACGAATAGGAGATGGCGGCGTGGCCGGAGAAGGCGTCGACGGCGGGGTGGTTTCCGGCGACGGTCGGCACGGAAAGTTGGGGGAAAATAGAGAGGAGGAGGAGGCAGAGCTCCGAGACAAGCTCCCAAGGCTCGAGCTCCACGGAAATGGCGGCACGGGCGTCATCTTCTTCGGCTTCGGCGACGTGGAGTGGTGGTGCGGCCACCGCGCTCGCCTCCATTGCCGCCCCTCCACAAGCGCCTTGCCCGCCTCCAGCGCGCTTTGCCCGTCGCCGCGCCTCTGCTGCCATCATGCGCTTTGCTCCTCCATTGCCACATGAGCTCCTCCGACGTCGGGGAGGTCACCACCGGAGAAGGCGTCGACGGCGAGGTGAGAGAGAGAGAGAGAAGAGATAAAAGAAAAGGGAAAAGAAAAAAGAAAATAAATTAAAAGAAATAGGTGGCCGCCAAATCAGCAAAACCACCCTTACGTGGCTGCCAAATCAGCAAAACCACCCTTACGTGGCCTCACATCAGCAAAACCACCAAGCAGAACCGGATTGTGATGTGTTTTGAGCCGGTTTTGAAAGTTTAGAGAGGAAAAGTAGACCAAATCATAGTTTAGGTGGTTTGTTGGACCTTCGTGATAGTTTGGGTATCTAAAATAGATTTTTTTTTCCTAACATTTTTAATGGACTAACTATAGCGTAGCTTATAAAATTAATATGAACTGACATGTAATAGTGTCCATGTACATTGGAATCTGCTATAAGTTGGTTGTAGGTTAGTAGCTAGTTTATATCTTTTTCCTCATTTTATCTCCACCACGTAAGCAAAATGTTGAGATGGCATTTTTATATCTAGCTGACTAAGCTCCATTGAAGACAAGCTAAGGCGTGCATGCCAATTTGAATGATACTTTTATGTAGGCTGCGTACATATAGTTCGAATGCCCTTTTTTCATAAATATAAGACGTGAATGCAAATTTATTAATGTTTTTCTTGTTTGTCCTTATTTATTGCACGATTCCCTCTCACAAGTTTATAAAGAACTCTCTTGTATTATATTCTCTCTCATATTTACAAGGCATTTATAACAAGACCAGCATGATGATCGTTTTTTCTTAACTTTTTTTAAAAGAGGGGACGTACTCCCTAGTCTCTCCATATCACGAAAACTGACATTTGAGATATGTATATGCATCCCTAATCCTTGGTGCGTCGGAGTGCGCAAGGCGTGAGGCTGGACCGCTGGACTATGGAGGCGTGTGCATGGCGGTGATGCATGGACCAGGCATGTCCGGAGCAGGCACAACACTGGGGCGAGCTGCGAGCATCCTGTTGCACAGGGTGGCAATGTAGCTTGAGATTGTGGCGCGCGTGGGAATAAACACCCGAAATAATCAACAAATAAAAGAATTGCCGGATTTATACCGGCTCCCGCCATCTGGCGTGGCGGCCGTCATACGGCATGGCGGGAACAGAGCTCCTGCCCCTCCGCACAGCGAGAGCACCTGCTCTCGCCATCTCGCACGGCAGGAGCTCTCTGGCCGTGACACGTGGCACGGATGGGTCCGAGCGGGGAAAATACTCAAAATAAACCGTGGAACATGAAATGTGTCTGCTGCTACATACTAATATACGGTTCCATCGTTGCTACTGCTATGTACTAATCTATATGTAAGAACGCAGTTTCTTTTTTCAAGTTACATTTTTTACATTTGAATTAAATTTACCAGTAAATTTAAAAAATTAACAATTTTGTGCACACTTTCTATGAATCCACAGTTCCATTTTTCCAATTTTTTTTGTGTTTTGATGTCCTATTTTTTTAAAAAAAATCTAACAAAGTTTGTATAATTTATGGTCGTTTGGCACCCATCTAGCTAGCTTTGGCTTGTGCTGTCTTAGGCCTTGTTTGTTTCAGATTAAATTAAATGAAAATTTGTTATTTTTGTATATACCAAATGATGTAATGTTTTGTAGTTATTCTTATGGGGTTTTAAATAGTACTTCCTAAAGTTTGTAAAAAAAAAATTTTCATAATTTTTTGAACTCGTTAAGACGTATTTTGAGGGGAACACAAATTTGCTACAGTAAAACGCAACGCTACATTAATATGAAACAAACAAGGCCTTAGCTAGCGTACGTGGATTTGTCGGCGTTCCAGCTCTCCCGCCACCCCGCGTGGCCCCCGCCACCTCCATATTTTTTGAAAATTTTTACTTTACCGATAACGTGCTCATTGAGTAGCCTGAGGAAGTTTGCCTTAAATCGAAATTCCAATAAAAACAATGAAAATTTCAAAAGAAAAGTCAGTTGATAAAGTAGAGCCACAAAATATTTTTAAAATTATTTCACTTCATTTCAAAATTTTAGACAAATTTTAAACTTTAAATCAAATTATATGGAAAATCATAAAATTAGAAAAAACAAAAAACAAAAAAATGAATTCGAAAGCATGTATGTTATATGTGGTAAATTTGAATTGACGAGCAGATTATATGTTTGGGGAAATTAAATAAATTCTATTTCGCTAAGCTAAGCTTATATTGAGTCTGAAAAAAATTAACAAATAGTATTATTTAGATAAGCTTATCATGCACTAACAACAATTGCCGACACTGTTTATTTTGAGTATTTTCCTGCTCGTATTCATCCGTGCCATGTGTCACGGTCAGAGAGTTTCCGCCGTGCGGGATGGCGGGAGCAGGTGCTCCCACCACGCAGGGTGGCGGGAGCTCTGCTACCGTCGTGCCTTGTGACGGCCGTCACGTCAGATGGTGGGAGCCGGTGTCAATCCGGTAATTCTTTTTTCAGTGGATTATTTTATTAATTGTGATTTATTTGTTAATTATTCTGGGTATTTTTCCAGCGTGTGGAGACGTGTCCGAACTTCCGGTGCTCGCTCACAATGTTTGACGAAATGTCTATATGGGGGAGGAGCGGATAGGATTATAAAAATGCATGGAAAAAAGTTATTCAAAAGAAAACATTTTCTTGTCAAACTGTTTAGAAACTATAATTTTGAATTTTGAATCACATACAAAAACTAGTTGATTATTGCACTTTTCTTTACAAACTCAAACTACATGTAGATTTAATTATTTACTAGTGTAAAAGATGTCGACTGAAATTTTCTCTATTTTCAATTGATTGATCAGGAATTACATTCATATAATATTTAACCCCTGGTTCTCACTACAGCAATCAGACTCAGTGTCGGCGGCCAGAACCGATGTCATTGGTACAAAAAACCGACGTTATAGGACTATGTCGGCGGCTGGCCGACGACAAAGCTCCGCCGACACTGCTTGAACGACACTGTTAACTTTTGTCGGCGGCCAACAAAATCCCGACGTCATTTCTCCGGTCCCCCTTCCTACTCCGTGCCCCCAAGCCCCTCCTCTTTGACGTCGGCCATCAAGATACCGCCGACACAGCCTCACCACCAGTGACGTCTGCCAGAGATGCGGCTGACGTCACTGCCCTCCCCTCCCCTCCCTTCCCGTGCCCCCTGCCCAGCTCTTTGACGTCTGCCACACATGAGCCGCCGACACAGCCCCCCATCATAGTCGGCGGCCACAGGTGAGGCCGACGTCATTTCTCCCCTCCTCCCCTGCTCCCAGGCCCCTCTTTGACGTCGGCCACATGGAAACCGCCGAAACAGCCTCCCTTTCATTAATGTCGGCCAGAGACGTGACGACGACAAAACCCACCTGCCCCCTGCAGGTCCTGGTCACCACTAATGACGTCGGCATAGACAAGGCCGACGTCACTGCTAGTGTACCTGCAAAAAAAATTGCAGGAAATCTATATGAAAACCCAATTTCAACCTGCAAAAATTCATATTTCACAACAGAATTCTAATTCACAAATTTTCTCACAATATCTACATATAATCAGCTGCTCGACACCACAATTTCGAGCATATACACATTCACACCATTTATAAACAAACAATTTACCGATAAGACTTCAAATTGTTCAATTACATCACATTAGGTCCATAGAGTCCAAAATACATCACAAATAAGCAGAATTGCAACGATATGGTTCGAAGAGTCTAGAATAGTGCAAAGTACACATAGGAGTGAGTTTTGATACATATAGGAGTGAAAACTAAAACTAATAGTTATACGAACCATCGTAGGTGGAAGGATTGAATGCGAAGAAACTTTCTGCCATTCTCTCAGCAACCTCTGTGAGCATTGTTGAGCCCTAATTTTTATTAGTGGCATTGATGTCAAGATTATTCAACATTAAGTGCTAGGGGGTTTTTGGACTTCTCGGAACCCTAGCGCAGACTCGGCTTCTCGTAAAACCCTAGTCTGAAGCCTCGACAAATTTGTGAGCTGCTCCAAGGTTCTAAGTGCGTGACCGGGCGAGAGATGAGGTCACGTATAGATTAGGAGTAGTTAGGTTTTTAATTTCTGTTTTTGTCGGATTTCAAAAAGGGGTTTGAACTCTCGGACTATGCCGGATCTTTGCGACTTCTCGAAAAATCGGTTTCCGTAGTCCACCTCTTCTAAAAATACCCAAATATATTCTTGTGAGATTTCTAGAGAGAGAGAAACCCACTTAAATTCTTCCACACCTTCTAGCACGAAACAACTCTCTATCGGACGGCGTCTGGGAACAGCCGGACAGCGTCCGATCAGCAAAACCTGATGAGCTGATTTTCAGTGAGCATTTGCCGCTGTCGGACGGCGTCCGGTGCCCGTCGGACGGCGTCCGGTAGAGGCTAACGGCTAGTCTTTTTGTCCCCTTCCGGGGGGCAACGGCTAGTTTGCTCTAGGGGCTATAAATACTTGTCTAGTGGCTGGCTTCTTTGAGGTTTGCTGCTCCACTTCACCTATCACACTTATTGCTCATCAATTAGGTGTTCTAGAGCCATTTCTCCACCCACAAACCAATCAAAGTCACAAAACGCTCATCCCCAACACCGAGCTTCATTGAAGTCCTTCGATCCGGCATGATCGGGACGTTTCGGGCTTGTTACTTTTGAAGACGGCATCCTTCGTGGAGGCGTGGGCTTGGGAGTAGACCTTGGCGTGTGGCTACTCTCGAGTCGGTGTACGGGTGACGGAGTCCAACGCAATTCCGGAGATTGAAGAATTGGCCCTCCTTGTCAAGCGTTCAAGAAAGTTGATCAAGAGAATGAGTTTCCGCGGTGGATCATCCTCTTCAAAAAGAAAACCCATCTCCGAAATGCGTTGCTATGAATGCGGAGAGAAGGGTCACTTGGCGGCGGAGTGCTCAAGAAACAAGAAGAGCAAGCACAAGCCTAGGAATCAAGAAGAAGATGAGGATGATGACAAGAAGAAGTACCGTCACTACCGCAAGAGCGATCATAAGTCCAAGGACAAGAAGAAAACTCTTACCGGTCAAAAGTACAAAAAGGAAGATAGCTCAAGTTACTCATCTTCCCAATCCTCCTCCTCCGAAGAAGACACGAGAGCTCACGGGCTAGCTAGGCTTGCAATCAAGGAAAATGCTCCTCCGGTCCTTCCCAAGTAAAAGTTTTGTCTCACGGCCAACATACAAGAAGATGTGATCGGAGAATGGATCACCGATGATGAAGGCTCTTGGGCGGATTCCTCCGATAATGAAAACATCAAAGTGTCCGGAGTCGCCATCAACAACTCTACACCTCCCATGTGCCTCATGGCACTAGAGGAGAAGGTAACAAATGAGCACCCCTCTCTAAGTGAACTTAAGGATTTGATTGATGATTTGAATAATGCTCTAGAGAAGAAAAAATCTAAGAGAAAAAAGCTAATGAAAGTGCATAAAGAGCTTGCTAATGAATTTGAGTGTTTGCTTGAAAAATATGAGACTCTAGAAGATGATTATGAAACTCTCAATTTGCAAGTTGAAATTTTAGAAAATAAACTAGCTAGCTCTAATGTTGATGATGAAATTCCTCTTGATTGCTCAATTGAGAAATGCAATGTTGGTGTGACTTGTGATTTGATTGACACTATAAATGGTTCACTTAGCTTGTCCCATGACACATCTTTCACCTTGTCACCCACTATCACACCTAATGCTAGCTCATCTTCATCAACTAGTGCTACTTCTTTAAATGAGAATGCTTGTTCTATTGGTACTTGTGGTATTGCTAAATGTGCTAATGAGCTAGTTAAGGAAAATTTGCTTCTAAAGGATAGAATTGAGCAACTAGACTCTAGCTTGGCTAAATTGTTTGTGGGGAACAACTCTCTTAACAAGGTGTTTAGGGAGCAAAGGTACACCTTGGGCAAGCAAGGTTTGGGATTTCATCCCGGGGATTTGCCCAAGGGAGATTGGGGTAAGCCCAAGCTAACTTTTGTTAAGGGAGGGACCCGTTGCCATATTTACAAAAATGAGAAACACAAGGCCATTACTTGTCCTCTTGCAAAATCGTCTCAATTCATGTCTAAAACTCAAGTGCTTAATGCTAGTTAAATTCTTATGAGAAAAATGGCTCTACTTATGCTAAATATGTTGGTGCACCCAATGAAAAGAAATATGTGAAAGCTATTTGGGTGCCCAAATGCTTGATAACTAACTCAAAAGGACCCAAGAAGAAGTCTTGGGTACCTAAAACCCAAGTTTGAATTTGTGTGTGTAGGTGAACTACAATAGCGGTGGCTGGCATTGGATATTTGATAGCGGTTGCACCCAACACATGACCGGTAGTTTAAGTATGTTCACCTCACTAGAAGAGGAGAAGGACCCCGAACACAAGATCACATTTGGGGACAACTCCAAGCGAAAGGTAAAGGGTATAGGTAAAATTGCAATATCCAATGACCTATTCATCTCTAATGTTCTCTTGGTGGAAGCTTACAACTTTAATCTCCTCTCCGTTGCTCAAGTATGCGATTTAGGCTTTAATTGCCATTTTACTATCGACTGAGTTCGTGTTGTTTCCACTAAGGATCAAAGTGTTGCATTTGAAGGCATCCGGTTTCAAATTTTATATTTGGTTGATTTTTCAAACCGTGAATCTTCTCAAATCAAGACTTGTCTTATTGCTCAAACCACTTTTGGTTGGTTATGGCATAGACGTCTTGGACATGTTGGAATGGACACTTTGAAAAAGGTTTTTAAAGACAACTTGGTTGTTGGAGTAAAGATGTCAAATTTGAGAAAAATCGTTTATATAGCTCATGCCAAGCCGGCAAGCAAGTGGCTAATTCTCATCCAACTAAGACATTCATATCTACATCCCGACCACTTGAGCTTTTGCATATGGATTTATCTGTCCTAACCACCTATGCGAGCATAGGCGATAATTCTTATTGTCATGTGATTGTCGATGATTTTTCTCGCTTCACTTGGGTATTTTTCCTTACAAATAAATCACTTACTGGTGATGTGTTTAAAAGATTTGCTTTGAAAGCTCAAAAGAAATTTGACTCTTTTATCAAAAAGGTGAGGAGTAATAACGGCACCGAGTTTACTAACACAAATGTTGAGAAATTTTATGATGAGTTAGGAGTCAAGCACGAATTCTCGGCGGCCTACACTCCCCAACAAAATAGAGTGGTGGAAGGAAGAACCGTACATTGATAGAGATGGCAAGGACGATGCTCAACGAATATGGCACGCCGAATGCTTTTTGGGCGAAAGCTATCAACACGGCGTGCCACGCCATCAACCGCCTCTACCTTCACCGACTCCTTCACAAGACCTCATATGAACTACTAGTGGGACGAAGGCCCAACATCTCTTACTTTTGAGTCTTTGATTGCAAAGTTTACATTTATAAGAAAAGGACTCATTTGGGTAAGTTTCAAAAGAGGTGTGATGTTGGTATCATGTTAGGCTACTCTTCTCGCTCCAAAGTTTTTCGAGTTTTTAATAATTCTACCGGGCTAGTTGAGAAAGCTTATGATGTCAAGTTTATTGAAACTAATGGCACGCAAAATAAGTAAGATTTGATAAGAAATGTAGGTGATGAGCTATCACATGAAGCCATGGAGTTGAGGGAAATTCGATCCTCACCGGAGCTACCAAAAAATGAAGACGTCTCCCCCACCACCTCCATTGATAATCAAGCTCAAGACACTTCTCCAACAACTCAAGACCAAGCGGTGGACCGAGATGTAAACTTTGAAATTGATCAAGCTCAAGGAGGAGCCATTAATATACAAGTACCCGTCCAACAGCACCGCTCTCTCTCCAAGGATCATCCCCTAGATCAAGTCATTGGCAATCTCAATCAAGGCGTAAGAACCCGTTCTCAAACCGCTAATTATTGTGAGCATCACGCTTTTGTGTCTATTGTTGAGCCTAGGACCATTGATGAGGCATTGGCGGATGCGGATTGGGTGAACGCCATGCATCAAGAATTAAATAACTTCACCCGCAATAAAGTTTGGAAGCTTGTGGAAAGACCGAAGGATCACAATGTCATTGGTATTAAATGGGTCTTCCACAACAAACAAGATGAGAACGGTGAAGTAGTGCGAAATAAGGCAATATTGGTGGCGCAAGGTTTCACTCAAATCGAAGGTCTTGACTATGGAGAAACCTACGCCCCCGTTGCTCTACTTGAAGCTATATATACGGTTACTCTTAGCATTCGTCTCTCTCTATAATATTACTTTTTTCAAATGGATGTTAAGAGTGCTTTCTTAAACGGTTTTATTGACGAACTTGTTTATGTCGAGCAACCGTCCGGTTTTGAGAACCTAAAATACCCAAACCATGTCTATAAGCTCACTAAGGCGCTATACGGTCTCAAACAAGCTCGTAGAGCATGGTATGAGCGTCTTAGGGACTTTTTCTTAGAAAAGGGATTTAAAACCGGTGCGATTGATTCCACATTGTTTCTCAAGCCTATAGAAAATGATTTATTAATTTGTCAAATATATGTGGATGATATTATCTTTGGATG
Organism: Raddia guianensis; assembly: GCA_036346415.1. Lineage (NCBI taxonomy): Eukaryota > Viridiplantae > Streptophyta > Magnoliopsida > Poales > Poaceae > Raddia > Raddia guianensis. Next base: position 18,095,452 of record CM070536.1, read on the forward strand.
TACTAACAAAGCTAAATGTAAGGACGTTGAAGAAATGATGTCCAAGGAATTCGAAATGTCTATGATTGGAGAACTCACCTTCTTCCTTGGATTTCAAATCAAGCAACTCCGAGAAGGGACCTTCATTTGTCAAGAAAAATATACAAAGGAACTTCTCAAGCGGTTTTCTATGGATGATTGTAAATCGATCAAAACACCAATGGCCACTAATAGGCATCTTGACTTGAACGAAGGTGGAAAGCCCGTGGACCAAAAGCTTTATCGTTCCATGATCGGTTCGCTTCTCTATCTCACCGCTTCTCGACCCGATATTATGTTTAGTGTGTGCATGTGTGCTCGCTTTCAAGCATCCCCTAAAGAAGTGCATCTTGTCGCCGTAAAACGCATTTTGAGATATCTAAAAATCACTACTAGCCTAGGACTTTGGTACCCCAAGGAAGCGCGTGTTGAGCTTCTTGGCTATTCCGACTCGGATTATGCCGGTTGCAAAATTGATCGTAAAAGCACCTCGGGGTTGTCACTTGTTAGGACGCTCAGTCGTGTCATGGATTTCGAGGAACCAAAACTCCGTGGCGCTATCTACCGCGGAAGCGGAATATGTAGCGGCGGAGAGTTGTTGTGCTCAACTCTTGTACATGACACGGATGCTTAGTGTCTTTTGGCTAAAATTTGAAAAAGTGCCTCTTCTATGCGATAATGAAAGTGCGGTGAAAATAGCCAACAATCCGGTCCAACATTCCCGTACAAAGCACATCGATATCCGACATCACTTTATACGTGACCACGTTGCAAAAGGTGACGTTGTGTTTGCCTACGTGCGAACGGAAGATCAATTGGTGGATATTTTCACCAAACCCTTGGATGAGACACGGTTTTACAAATTAAGAAGTGAACTCAACATACTAGATAGGTCAAATGCGTGTTAATTGGATTTTGTGGCTTTTTGGGTCTTATTTGAATTCTTCCATTTGCTTTTGACCCTTGTCACATTTAGGGGGAGTTTAAATACAACTCATAATTTCAAAACTTCCTCTAGTGGTGAAAAGATGAATTTGATTTTGGATTAGCACATCCTTGTCCAATATTTAAAGCCAAAAACAAATTTGAAATCAAATAGACTATCCTTTATCTTCTTACCACTTCAAACTTGTCTATTTGAAAACTCTTATCCCTTTTTGAAAAATTTGCTCCATATGCATATTTATTCTCTTGAAAAATCATATGGCATCAAAATTATTGAAAATATTTAAAAAGGAGCCAAAATTCAAAAACATGTGCTTAAACTCTAAAGTGAACCCCAATGCGCGATTTTCATGCCAATATGAGAAATCAAGGCAAAATTTGGATTCACACATTTCCTTGATCTATAAGATCAAAATTGAGACTTTAAATTGATTTGGTTTCATATGTCTCGTTAGAATCTTATCCTTTCAAAATTAAAATTTAAAAATACTCCAAATTGCTCACATTTGAATTATTCCTTGGATTTTGAGCAAAAATAGAGATTATCCCTTAAAAACACTATTCTTATAAAAAAATCTTGTTTTGGTGGGACCCACTGGTCAAAAGTGCATGCTGTGGCGTTTTAAGTCTTCATCGGACGCCGTCCGACGGGGTTTTGCGTGCGCTGCATACTTTCTGTCTGACGCCGTCCGGTAGCAATCGGACGCCGTCCGACCAGGTCTTATCCGCGCTGCAATCCTTCTGTCGGACGCCGTCTGGACTTTCCCAGACCCCGTCCGACGAGGTCGTTCTCACAGCTGAAGATATTCTTGTCGAGATCGTTCGACAAAGAATCGGACGCCGTCCGATGGGACCCGATCGAGCAGACCGGCTTAAACTTTCCCCTCCGCCTCCCTCTTTCCTCACTTTTCTTCTCTCCCCTCTCCTAACCGGCGCCGCCACTTCCTCTCCTCCTCACCGGGGAGGGCTCTCCGGCGAACTCCGGCGACATCCACCACCACCACCGGCGTCCCCTCGTCCTCCTCTTCGATTCCCTCCGTGGGGATTGAAGGTTGATGACCCGATTCGTGCGCCTCGTCTCCGTCTAGCTCTCCTCTTTTCCCTACCGAGAAAAGTCTAGGGGACGATCCTCTCGCGCACGGTGGCTTCCTCCTCCCTTCTAGGGCTCGGTAACGGCTTCCCGCCTCTTGTTCCCGCAAATTCCTTAATTATCGAGTTCTAAGTTTTAAATAGGATTTTTCTCGCGCTTGTGTCTAGGGTTGGCTCGTGGTGTGGTTGGCACTTGGTCGGTTGGCACTTGGTTAGAGGGATTGTTTCGAAATGTCTCGCTCATTGAAGAAACTTGGAAATGCTCTAGGCAGAACTTTGAGTGGTCATGGTGATAGTGGCAGCCGGGGTATTCGTAATGACATTGATGAAACGGCTAGCAGTGCCGCTCCTCCCGCACAAGAAAAGTCGCTAGAGAGCATCAGCAGCAACAGCACGATGAGGGATACAATTGGAAACGGGTTGCAGGGACTTCTTTTGCGACAGCTGAGGATATTGATGATGATACTTTTGATGAGGACCCGACAGCTGATGATGTCACTGAGACAGTTGTTGCTGAAGATGAACCGTGGACAATATGGTCTTAAAATTATCCATGGAGACTTTAAGGAAGAAGAGGGCCGTCTCTTATGCTAAGTGGTTCCCTAAGCGGAGAGAAGACACTAGAGATTTTAGGTTCTTCACTAAGTTTCAGAAACAACTCTACTTGTGTTTCTCTGCACCCAAGGCTGGTCCTAGGAACCCTCATTGTGTTGATTGGAGTGAAATCACCGCAGCTGCAGGACCTGAGGTTCACACCATGTTCAGCTTCTCTCCAGGCTTGGCAGACTTGATATCAAATAAGAAGTTGACTTGGTGCAAAGAAAGGCACTGTGAACTCTTTGCTATACTACTAGTTGTCGAGGATGAGACAGAGGTTAATTACTATCACTCAGTCGATGGAAATGTACAGGGGATCACAGTGGCAGATATGAATTATGCTTTGGGCACTCCAGATTTTGGCACTGACTTGAATGAGATGGCCTATGAAGATGTCTTCTGGAGGGCCAAATATCCTCCATTTGAAGAAATCAGGTTCATGTACCTTAATCTTGAGGATGAGGAGATAAATATTGAAAAGGCAAATCAGTTGCGACAAGAGTCTGCATTAATCAATCTCATTCTTCGAAGCACTCTGTTTGTTAGGAGTGGCAACCGACACAGGATCCTCCCCATTTGCAGCTGGTTCATGCTATATCTTCTGACGGGTAGACCAATTAACATTGGAGCTACTATTTTGGGAGAGCTTGATGACGCCATTTATAGAGAGGTTAATAGGACACTTCCACTAGCACCATATATTGGTCTGTTACTCTCCAGAACACAGCGCATTTCCGAGGATGAGGTAAAGAGTTGGGACAACAAGATCAAGAAGCATCAAATGAAAATTTTCTTGAACTCTTTTGGCAGCAAACCCAAGTTGGATCGTCCAGGTGATGATGCTCCTCCTCCTCCAGCTCCGGCTTCTGCTTTTGCTCCTGCTGCTCCAATGCAGCCCTCTGTGCCAGTGACTGGTGAGGGATCTTCTGCAGCTGCCCCTCCTCCTTGGTATGACATGCTTTTGGGTGAGACGAGAGGTCTGCGCACTGAAATCAAAGAAGAGCTTGCCGCCACCCGCAGAGAAATGAACGAACTGGCAGGACAGCAGACGTACTTGAGTGATGAGTTTGCAGAGTTTAAGTCTGCTCTACAGTATATGGGTGCTATGTTTATGCCAGTGCCAGAAGGGGCCAATCCATACTCTTGGTATTCTCACGCCCACGACAGCTATCAGGCCTACTAGCAGAATCAGATGTTTCCTCGTCCTCCTGCCTACCCACCACCGGTTCACCCTTGGGTATATCCTCCTCCAGGGCCTGCTCCTGCTTATGTGCCACCGCCACAGCCTTTCCCTCCTTCAGGTGCTCCAGCTTTTGCTCTCTCAGCTCAGCACCCTCTTCCTAGTAAGATTTCATTTACTGGTGGAGAGATATGTCGCCATCTCAACTTCTCTTTGCCAAATCCTCAACCGACCCAGCTATTTGATGATCAATGTTCACCTCGGTCCGTACCCTCTGCAGCACATCTGTCTGTGTAAAAGAGTCACAGAGGGCAGGGTTCTTCTTCTAGCGGCCACGGAGATGATGGAGGCGACGACATGGATCAAGATCAAGATCAAGACCAGCAAGATTAGGAGCTTTTCCCTTTTGTGTCACTTGGTGACAAAGGGGGAGAAGTCAGAGAGATTAGTAAGGGGTCCAGTCTCTTTTAGTTAGTAGTGATCGAGGTCATCTGTTTTCTTGTTATCTATTAATTTGTCTCGATACACTTTGGCTATGTGGTTTGTAACCATTGGTACCTTACTTAATAATATTTGAATCTTGTTGGTTTGTGCTTTTTTATTCTGTGCATGAATTTAGGGGGAGCTTCTCTTGTATGCACACCTTTGTGGTCGAGTTGTGGTTTCATTTAATTTGCTATTGCTCGCACACTTGTCTTTGCACTAACCCCTTTTGCAGCTCAAAATATTAATTCTCTCTTGGGTTGTCATCAAGTGCCACAAAAGGGGAGATTGTGAGCATTGTTGAGCCCTAATTTTTATTAGTGGCATTGATGTCAAGATTATTCAACATTAAGTGCTAGGGGGTTTTTGGACTTCTCGGAACCCTAGCGCAGACTCGGCTTCTCGTAAAACCCTAGTCCGAAGCCTCGACAAATTTGTGAGCTGCTCCAAGGTTCTAAGTGCGTGACCGGGCGAGAGATGAGGTCACGTATAGATTAGGAGTAGTTAGGTTTTTAATTTCTGTTTTTGTCGGATTTCAAAAAGGGGTTTGAACTCTCGGACTATGCCGAATCTTTGCGACTTCTCGAAAAATCGGTTTCCGTAGTCCACTTCTTCTAAAAATACCCAAATATATTCTTGTGAGATTTCTAGAGAGAGAGAAACACACTTAAATTCTTCCACACCTTCTAGCACGAAACAACTCTCTGTCGGACGGCGTCTGGGAACAGCCGGATAGCGTCCGATCAGCAAAGCCCGTGCACAGTGCACTCTGTCGGACGGCGTCCGGTTGTTACTGGACGGCGTCCGATAAGCCAAAACCAGTGAACATTTCTCTCTGTCGGACGGCGTCCGGTCGTTACCAGACGACGTCCGATGAGCTGATTTTCAGTGAACATTTGCCGCTGTCGGACGGCGTCCGGTGCCCGTCGGACGGCGTCCGATAGAGGCTAATGGCTAGTCTTTTGTCCTTCCGGAACAGCAGCTAGTTGCTCTAGGGGCTATAAATACTTGTCTAGTGGTGGCTTCTTTGAGGTTTCTTTGCTCACTTCACCTACCACACTTATTGCTCATCAATTAGGTGTTCTAGAACCATTCCTCCACCCACAAACCAATCAAAGCCACAAATCACTCATCCCCAACACCGAGCTTCATTGAAGTCCTTCGATCCGCATGATCGGGACATTTCGGGCTTGTTACTTTTGAAGACGGCATCCTTCGTGGAGGCATGGGCTTGGGAGTAGGCCTTGGCGTGTGGCTACTCTCGAGTCGGTGTACGGGTGACGGAGTCCACCTCGCCGGAGTGGCGGAACGACTACCAGGGAGTAAGTGAGGCGTTAGGCTCAAGAGCGAGCCGGTGCTTGTGTGTAAGGGGTAGCCTCAACGGAGAGTAGGAGTTGCGGCTCCGAACTTCGGTGAAACAAATACCGTGTCACTCTCTCTCATTTACTTTCCGCACTTTCTTTCATTGCAATGCTCGTGATAAATTGTGATGCCATGTCTTTGTCTTCCTAATCAATTGTTTATTGCTTCCGCTCGCTTGATAATTGAAACTAGGATTGGGTCACTCTTAATATGATGCTTAATCGAGAATAATTGAAAAAATTTAAAATTGCCTATTCACCCCCCTCTAGGTCATATGATCCTCTTTCAACCTCATCACCACCCGACCGTGTGCCACTGGAATCGCCCCCCTGCGCAGCATACATCGCCGGCGCGGCGAATCCGGAGACCTGCAAAATTAGAGGACAACACAAATTTTCAATACACGTGTGCAATTGAAGCGTAAATTGTGAAAGTATGAAAAAGGAGTATTACCCCAGGAGAATGCGCGTGTGGAGTGGAGAAGTGTATCCCAGGGATCTCTGCCGGTAGCTGTGGGCGAAGGGTGAAAGAGGATCCTAAGGCCTAGAGGGGGGGTGAATAGGCAATTTTAATTTCTTTTCTTAAATTATTCTTAATTAAGCAACAAGTTAAGAATGACCCAATCCTAGTTGCAAGTCAAGTAAGCGGAAGCTATAAATAAATCACAAAGCAACTATGACATGGCATTCAAATGAACACAAGCAATGCGAGAGAGTAGATGCGGAAATTAAATGAGAGAGTGACACGGTGTTTGTTTGACCAAGTTCGAGTCGCAACTCCTACTCTCCGCTGAGGCTACCTCAAGACAAGGACTGCTCGCCTCGAGCTCACCGCCTCACTCACTCCCTGTAGTCGCTCCGCCACTCCGCGAGGTGGACTCACACCAGACACCGACTCGAGAGTAGCCACACGCCAAGGCCTACTCCCAAGCCCTCGCCCACGAAGGATATTTTCAAGTAACAAGTTCAAACGCCTGATCATGCCGGATCAAGGACTTCCATGAAGCTCGGTATTGGGGTTTGATGGATTGTGGAGTTCGATGATTTGTGGGTGGAGGAATGGCTCTAGATCACCTAATTGATGAGCTATGAATGTGGTAGGTGAAGGAGCAGCAAACCTCCAAGTAGCCAAAGACTAGATAGGTATTTATAGCCCTAGAGCAAAACTAGCTGCTGCTCTCTAAGAGGACAAAGATTAGCCGTTACACTCTCACGGACGCCGTCAGAAGGGCACCGGACGCCGTCCGACAGAGCGCATCGCTCAGCAAAAATAAGTTTACGGACGCCGTCCGTCCTCATCGGACGCCGTCGACAAGAAGGATCGCGCAGCGCCGAAACCACCGGACGCCCCAGACGCCGTCCCGGCAGAGAAAGCCCCGAAAATGAACCTTATCGGACGCCGTCCGGTAACTACCGGACGCCGTCCGACAGTGAGTATGCAAGGGACCAGACGGCCACCCAGACGCCGTCCGACCAGAAAGTGCCTCGGATTATAACCTGACCGGACGCCGTCCGATAACTACCGGACGCCGTCCGACAGAGAGTACTGTTTTGGTGTTTGGCTGGTCGGACGCCGTCTGGCTTTTCCAGACGCCGTCCGACAGAGAGGAATTTTTCGAGCTAAAATTTGTGGGGGAATTTAGGTGGGTTTCTCTCTCTCTAGAAATCTCACAAGGATATATATGGGTATTTTTAGAAGTGGTGGACTACGGAAACCGAGTTTTCGAGAATTCGCAGAGATCCGGCATAGTCCAGAAATTGAACCCTTTTGAAATCCGACGAAAAACAGAAATAAACCTAACTACTCTAATCTATCGTGACCTCTTCTCTCGCCTTGGCCACGCACTGAAATCTCGGAGCGACTCACAAATTGTCGCCGCTTCAGATAAGGGTTTTGCAAAACGCCGAGTCTTCACTAGGGTTCCGAGAAGTCCAAAAACCCCCTAGCACTTTATATTAATTAATTTGACATCAATGCCACTAATAAAAATTAGGGCTCAACGATGCTCACAATCTCCCCCTTTGTGGCACTTGATGACAACCCAAAAGAGAACAAAATTTTTGAGCTGCAAAAAGGGTTAGTGCAATACAAATATGCGAGCAATCTTAATAATTAAGAAACCACAACTCGACCACAAAGGTGTGCAAATAAAGGAAGCTCCCCCTAAATTCATGCATAAATTAAATTCAGAAGCCAACAAGGTTCAAATGTCATAAAACCAACCAAGCTAACAACCACAAATTTCAACGAGTATCGAGGCATCAAATAATATTACAGGTAAACACAACCTCGATCTCACTACCGTAAACACAACCTCGATCTCACTACCCACTACTAACCCTCTAACTTCTCTAACTTCTCCCCCTTTGTCACCAAGTGACACAAACAGGAAAAGATCCTACTCTTGCTGATCTTGGTCCATGTCGTCGCCTCCGTTATGTCCATGCTTTGAAGAAGAACCCGGATCCTGCGGCGCTTGTACAAAGGCATATGTGTTGCAGAGGGTACCGACCGAGGAGAAGATTGATCATCAAAGAGCTGGGTCGGAGGAGGATTTTGCAAAGAAAAGTTGAGATGGCGGCGATTTCTCCACCGATAAAATGAATCTTACCGGGAGGAGGATATGGTGTGGTGGAGGCACAAAAGAAGGTGCAGCCGGCGGAAGGAGGTACACCCAAGAATGAACCGGTGGTGGGTAGGCGGTGGGCGAGGAACTCGGCGCTGCTCATAAGCTTGATAACTGTTGTGGGCATGAGAATACCAAGCATATGGATTTGCCCTTCGCACTGCATAAACATCGCCCCCATGTCTTGAGCAGTGACTTGAATTCTGCGAACTCATCATCAAGTATGTCTGCCGCCCGCCAAGTCTGTCATCTCCTCCTGGTGGTGGTGCTAATTCTTCTTTCACTTGATGTGAAAATTTCTCATATCTGCTTGACCCCTCATCTCACCTATCAAAGCATCAAACCACGGAGGAGGGATGCTGAAGAGGAGCTCGCACAGTGCCGCACAGATGGTTGCATTAGGCGATAGGAGCATAGACAGAGTCTGGTGGAGGAGCTTCATCACTGAGTCTAGCTAACTTGGGCTTGCTCCCAAGAGAATTCAAGAAGTTCTTCATCGATGCTTTTTGATTACATTGTTCCAACTCCTTACTTCATCATTTGATACTCGCTCGTCACGGAGAGCAATAGACCAATATAGGGGGCTAGAGGTAGTGCCCTATTAACTTCTCTGAAGATGGCGTCATCAAATTCTCCCATGAGGGTGGCTCCAATATTTATAACTCTGGCTGTCAGGAGGTATAGCATAAACCAACTGCAAATAGCTAAAATCACATCACGGTTGCCACCGCTGAACAAATAAAGTGCTCAGAAGAATAAGATTTATCGAGGTGGGCTCTGGCGCAGATTGATTTGCCTTCTATATTTAAATCTTCCTCATCCATATCAATGTACATGAACCTTATCTCTTCAAGAGGAGGATATTTGCCCTCCGAAACCATCATCATAGGCCAACTCATTTAAGTCGATTGCGAATCGAGTGCCCAAAGCAAGATTCATCGTGCCTTTGTGATCCCCGAACATCGTCCATCAAGCTGAATGATAATAGCTTGACTCGACCCATCTTCGCAACTAGAAGAGTGGCAAAGAACTCACAGTTCCTCTCTTTACTCGAGTCAACTTCTTGTTGGAAATCAATTCACCAAACCAGAGTGGAGCTGAATATAGAGTGTACCTCTGGTCACGCCATCTGCGGATATCTCATCCGATCTACAGTGAGGGTCCCTAGGGCGGTCGAGGAAGCAGAGAAGCACATGTACAATTGTTTCGAAACTTAGTGTAGAACCTGAAATCCTGGTATCCTCTGCTTGTTGAGGAACCATCGGCATATGAGCAGACCTTTTCTTCCTTAGTGTCTCCATAGACAATTTCAGAACTTCATCATCCATGTGGTCGTCCTCGGCGACCACCTTGTCTCGATAACATCCTCATCTATGGGGTCCTCGGCATAGGAGTCATCGTCGGCATCCTCTGCGGTGGCAAAAGAAGATCCCGCCATCCGAGACCAATGAATTCCACGATCACGCTGCTTGCTGAATATCTGCTCTAGTCACTTTGCTCGGGCGAGGAGGAGCGGCACTACTAGCCGTCTCATCGATATAATCTGGATCGCCCTTATCGCATTGTCGCGCCGACCACCGAGGTCCCGCCGAGCCTTCGAATTTCTTCAAGGATTTCGACATGGTGAAACACTTCCTCGACAATGAAACCAGCGACCAGAACAACCTCGGCGCCAAGCGCCATCGACCAATGATCTCTCGACACGGTGCCCACCCACCACGGTCCAACCACGAATCTGACAGCGGAAAAACCTATTCAAAACCTAGAACTTCGGTAAACAACGAAATTTGGCGGGAAGAAAGGCGGGAAGCCGTTATCGAGCCCTAGAAGCGAAGGAGGAAGGCGCTGCGGCGCGAGAGATCGCCCAAGGCCCTTCCGGTAGAAAGCGAGGGAACTCGGCGGAGAAGAGGCGCCTGAGCACGGGCCGTCGGTTTCAATCCACGCGGAGGGATCGAAGAGGACGACGAGGAGGCCGCCGGTGGTGGTGGAGATCGCCGGAGGTCGCGGAGGGTCTTCCGGTGAGGAGAAGCAGCGGCGGCGCGGTTTGGGAGGAGAGAGAGATCGAATGAGGAAAGAGGGAGGCGGAGAGGTAAGTTATAAGCGATTCAGCGATTAGGTCTGTCGGACGGCGTCAAGCAGTTACGGACGGCGTCCGACAACAAGGGTGCAGCGACAGGAACCTCGTCGGACGGGTCGCGGAGAGGCGACGGCGTCCGACAGTGCAGATCTTGGCTCGAATCGACTTTTATCGGACGGCGTCCGGTGGTTACGGACGGCGTCCGACAATCTGACTTCGGTGACACATTACTCGTCGGACGGCGTCCGAGACCTTCCGGACGGCGTCCGATAAAGGTGAAATTGCAGTGACTTGCTCTTCCGACTAGAGGCCCCACCAAAGCGAGAATTTATATATAAAAATAATGTTTTGAAGTGATGATCTCCATTTTGCTCAAAACTCAAAGGAAGATTCAAATGTGAGCAATTTGAAGTGATTTTCTAAAATTTTAATTTTCAAGGGATAAGAATATAATATGACAAATGAAATCAAGCCAAATTCAAAAACCCAAATTTTGATCTTAGAGATTAACAAAATGTGCGAACCCAAATTTTGCCTTGATTTCTCATATAGGCATGAAAATCGAGCATAGGGGTTCACTTTAGAGTTTAGGCACATGTTTTTGAATTTTGGTTTCTTTTCAAATATTTTCAACAATTTTGATGCCATATGATTTTCAAGAGAGCAAATATGCATATGGAGCAAATTTTTTCGAAAAGGTAAGATTTTCAAAACTAGAAGTTTGAAATGGTAAGAAGATAAGGATAGTCTATTAAGCTCAAATTTGTTTTGGCTTGAAATATAGGATAAGAATGTGCTCACCCAAAATCAAATTTATCTTTTCACCACTAAAGGGAGTTTTGAGATCATGAGTTGAAACTAAACTCCCCCTAAATGTGACAAGGGTCATAAGCGAATGAAAAAATCAAATAAGACCCAAAAATCACAAAAACCAATCAACACGCATTTGATCTATCTAGTATGTTGAGTTCATTTCTTAATTTGCAAAACCGTGCCTCATCCAAGGGTTTGGTGAAAATATCCGCCAATTGGTCTTCCGTTCGCACGTAGGCAAGCACAACGTCACCCTTTGCAACATGGTCACGAATAAAGTGATGTCGAATGTCGATGTGCTTTGTACGGGAATGTTGGACCGGATTGTTGGCTATTTTCACCGCACTTTCATTATCGCATAGAAGTGGCACTTTTTCAAATTTTAACCCAAAGTCACTAAGCATTGAGTCATGTACAAGAGTTGAGCACAACAACTCCCCCGCTACATATTCCGCTCGCTGTAGATAGCGCCACGGAGTTTTGCTTCCTCGAAGTCCATGACACGAGTGGCGATCTAGCAAGTGACAACCCCGAGGTGCTTTGCGATCAATTTTGCAACCGCGTAATCCGAGTCGGAGTAGCCAAGAAGCTCAACACGCGCTCCTTGGGGTACCAAAGACCTAGGCTAGTAGTGATTTTTAGATATCTCAAAATGCGTTTTACGGCAACAAGATGCACTTCCTTAGGGGATGCTTGAAAGTGAGCACACATGCACACACTAAACATAATATCGGTCGAGAAGCGGTAAGATAGAGAAGCGAACCGATCATGGGCGAAAAAGCTTTTGATCCACGGGCTTTCCATCTTCATTTAAGTCAAGATGCCCATTTGTGGCCATTGGTGTTTTGATCGATTTGCAATCGTCCATTGAAAACCGCTTGAGAAGGTCCTTTGTGTATTTTTCTTGACAAATGAAGGTCCCTTCCCGAAGTTGCTTAATTTGAAATCCAAGGAAGAAAGTGAGCTCTCCAATCATCGACATTTCAAATTCCTTGGACATCATCTCGCCAAAGTCCTTGCATTGAGATTTGTTAGTGCATCCAAAAATAATATCATCCACATATATTTGACAAATAAATAAGTCATTTTCAATTGGCTTTAGAAACAATGTGGAATCAATCGCACCGGTTTTAAATCCCTTTTCTAAGAGGAAGTCCCTAAGACGCTCATACCATGCTCTTGGAGCTTGCTTGAGACCGTATAGCGCCTTAGTGAGCTTATAGACATGGTTTGGATGTTTGAGGTTTTCAAAACCGGGCGGTTGCTCGACATAGACAAGTTCATCAATAAAACCATTTAGAAAAGCACTCTTAACATCCATTTGAAAGAGAGTTATGTTATAAAGAGAAGCGAATGCCAAGAGTAACCGAATAGCTTCAAGTCGAGCAACGGGGGCGTAGGTTTCTCCATAGTCAAGTCCTTCAATTTGTGTGAAACATTGCGCCACCAATCTTGCTTTGTTTCGCACCACTTCACCGTTCTCATCTTGTTTGTTGCGGAAGACCCATTTGGTTCCAATGACATTGTGATCCTTTGGTCTTTCCACAAGCTCCCAAACTTTATTGCGGGTGAAGTTGTTCAATTCTTCATGCATGGCGTTCACCCAATCCGCATCCGCCAATGCCTCATCAATGGTCCTAGGCTCAACAATAGACACAAAGGCGTGATGCTCACAATAATTAGCGGTATGAGAACGGGTTCTTACGCCTTGATTGAGATTGCCAATGACTTGATCTAGGGGATGATCCTTGAAGAGAGTGCGGTGTTGTTGGACGGGTACTTGTAGATCAACGTCTCCCCCTTGAGCTTGATCAACTTCAAAGTTCGCATCTCCGTCCACCGCTTGATCTTGAGTTGTTGGAGAGGTGTCTTGATCTTGATCATCGATGGAGGTGGTGGGGTGATTACTTCATCTTTTGGTGCCTCCGATGAGGGTCGAATTTCCCCCAACTCCATAGCATCATGCGGTGGCTCATCACCTACATTTCTCATCAAATCTTGCTCATTTTGCGAGCCATTAGTTTCATCAAACTTGACATCATAGGCTTCCTCAACTATCCGGTAGAATTGTTAAAAACTCGAAAAGCTTTTGACCGAGAGGAGTACCCTAACATAATACCAACGTCACACCTCTTTTGGAACTTACCCAAATGAGTCCTTTTCTTATAGATGTATACCTTGCAACGAAGACTCGAAAATACGAGATGTTGGGCCTTCGTCCCACTAGTAATTCATATGAGGTCTTGTGAAGGAGCGGTGGAGGTAGAGGCGGTTGATGGCATGGCACGCCGTGTTGATGGCTTCCGCCCAAAAAGCATGCGGCGTGTTGTACTCGTCAAGCATTGATCTTGCCATCTCTATCAAAGTACGGTTCTTCCTCTCCACCACTCCATTTTGTTGGGGAGTGTATGCACGAGAATTCGTGCTTCACACCTAACTCATCACAAAATTCTTCAACATTTGTATTAGCAAACTCGGTGCCATTATCACTCCTCACCTTTTAATAAAAGAGTCAAATTCCTTTTGAGCTTTCAAAGCAAATCTTTGAAACACATCACCGCAAGAGATTTATTTGCAAGGAAAAACACCCAAGTGAAGCGAGAGAAATCATCGACAATCACATGACAATAAAATTACCGCCTATGCTCGCATAGGTGGTTGGCCAAATAAATCCATATGTAAAAGTTCAAGTGGTGGGATGTAGACATAAAAGTCTTAGTTGGATGAGAATTGGCTACTTGCTTGCCGCTTGGCATGAGCTACATAAGCGATTCTTCTCGAATTTGACATCCTTCACTCCAACAACCAAGTTATCTTTAAAACCTTTTTCAAAGTGCCCATTCCAACATGTCCAAGACGTCTATGCCACAACCAACCAAGAGTGGTTTGAGAGATAAGACAAGTCTTGATTTGAGAAGTTTCACGGTTTGAAAAATCAACCAAATATAAGTTTTGAAACCGGTGCCTTCAAATGCAACACTTTGATCCTTAGTGGAAACAACACGAACTCCGTTGATCGAAAAGAAGCAATCAAAACCCAAATCGCACACTTGAGCAACGGAGAGGAGATTAAAGTTGCAAGCTTCCACCAAGAGCACATTAGAGATGGATAGGTCATTAGATATTGCAATTTTACCTATACCCTTTACCTTTCGCTTGGAGTTATCCCCAAATGTGATCTTGTGTTGGGGTCCTTCTCCTCCTCTAGTGAGGTGAACATACTTGAGCTACGGTCATGTGTTGAGTGCAACCGCTATCGAATATCCAATGCCGGCCGCCGCTCTTGTAGTTCACCTACACACACAATTCAAGCTTGGGTTTTAGGTACCCAAGACTTCATCTTAGGTCCTTTGGAGTTAGTCATCAAACATTTGGGCACCCAAATGGCTTTTACATTCTTCTTATTATTTGGTGCACCAACATACTTAGCATAAGTAGAGCCATTTTTCCTCATAAGCATGTAGCTAGCATCAAGCACTTGAGTTTTAGACATGAATTGAGATGTTTTAGCAAGAGGACAAGCAATGGCTTTGTATTTATCATTTTGCAAATATGCAGCAGGTCCCTCCCTTGACAAAAGTTAGCTTGGCTTACCCCAACCGCCCTTGGGCAAATCCAGGATGAAATCCCAAACCATGCTTACCCAAGGTGTACCTTTGCTCCCGAAGCACCTTGTCAAGAGAGTTGTTCCCCACAAGCAATTTAGCCAAACTAGAGTCTAATTGCTCAATTCTATTCTTTAGAAGGAAATTTTCCTTAGCTAGCTCATTAGCACATTTAGCAATACCACAAGTACCAATAGAACAAACATTTTCAATTGAAGGAGCAGCACTAGTGGATGAAGATGAGCTAGCATTGGGTGTGTGAGTGGGTGACATGGTAAAGGATGTGTCATGCGATAAGCTAAGTGAGCCATCTATAGTGTCAATCAAGTCACACGTCACACCAACATTGCATTTTTCAATTGAGCAATCAAGCGAAGTTTCAACATCAACATTAGAGCTAGCAAGTTTATTTTCTAGAATTTCAACTTGCAAATTTAGAGCTTCATAGTCATCTTCTAGAGTTTCATGCTTTTCTAACAAGTTCTCAAATTCGTTTGCAAGCTCTTTATGCACCTTCACTAGCTTCTTTCTTTTAGACTTTTCTTTCTCTAGAGCATTATTCAAATCATCAATCAAAAGTTTAAGCTCACTTTTAGAGAGGTGCTCATGTGTTACCTTCTCCTCTAATGCCATAAGACACATGGGAGGTGAGAGATTGTCGATGGCGACTCCGGATATCTTCGTGTTTTCATTATCGGAGGAGTCCGCCTAAGAACCTTCATCATCGGTGATCCATTCCCCAATCACCTCTTCTTGTATATTTGCGGTGAGGCAAAGCTTTTGCTTGGGAAGAGCCGGAGGAGCGTTTTCCTTGATCGCAAGTCGGCTAGCCCATGAGCTCCGATATCTTCTTCTTGGAGGAGGATTGAGAGGACGATGAGCTTGAGCTATCTTCCTTCTTAGTCTTTTGTCCGGCAAGAGCTTTCTTCTTATCCTTTGATTTGTGATCACTCTTGCGGTAGTGACGATATTTCTTCTTGTCATCTTCCTCATCTTCCTCTTGATTCTTTGCCTTGTGCTTGTTCTTTTTACTTTTTGGGCAATCCGCCGCCAAGTGACCCTTCTCTCCACATTCATAGCAACGCATCTCGGAGATAGGTCTTCGTCTTGAAGAGGATGATCCGCCATGAAGCTCATCTTCTTGATCAACTTTCTTGACCGCTTGACAAGGAGGGCCAATTCTTCAATCTCCGAATTGCATCATCGAGTCTTCATCATCTTCTTCAATTTCAACTTTCTTCTTTCCACTTTTGGCTTTGGCGGGAGAGCGATTGACTTCTTGTTGGCGGAGACTCTTCACTTTCAAGAAGCCGCATCTCATATGAGTTGAGTTGTCCGAGGAGCTTTGTCGGTGTCATCTTCTTGAGCTTTGACTTAGATGCTCGAATTAAGGTCACAAGTGGATTGAAACTAAATGGCACAACGTCAAGCATCTTCCGACAAATGTCAATGTCTTCCAAGACCTTCTTCTCCGAACATCCGCAATTTCATTTACGATGGGGTTCAATCTAAGAAACATTTCGTTAACACTTTCATTAGGAAGCATCTTGAATTGATCAAACCTTTTTCTAGCACGAGATAGCTTCTCCTCAAGCATCTCGGCACTACCAACATGAATTTCTCTAAGATGCTTCTAAATGTCATAAGCTTTAGAGAGATTGCCAATGCTATCAAAGACTTCGGAAGACACACTAGAGAGTAAAGCATTTCTAGCAATGGCATTAAAACGTTTGTACTTAGCATGAACTTCATCAAGAGCAATAGTTCGGCGGAGGTTTAGGATAGCCGGTCTCAAGCGACCCACACATCATAGCTAAGTGCCTCTAAATAACATTGCATCCTAATTCTCCAATAGTTGTAGTTTGTTCCATCGAAAATAGGAGCTTTTCCAATTTCTATCCTAGGCCCTCTTGAGCCATCTCCTAGCGGTTAAGCTAAATAGGAGAACCTTACTCGATACCACTTGAAAGAGGATCCTAAGGCCTAGAGGGGGTGAATAGGCAATTTTAATTTCTTTTCTTAAATTATTCTTAATTAAGCAACAAGTTAAGAATGACCCAATCCTAGTTGCAAGTCAAGTAAGCGGAAGCTATAAATAAATCACAAAGCAACTATGACATGGCATTCAAATGAACACAAGCAATGCGAGAGAGTAGATCGGAAATTAAATGAGAGAGTGACACGGTGTTTGTTTGACCGAAGTTCGAGCCGCAACTCCTACTCTCCGTTGAGGCTACCCTTGCGCAAGGACCGGCTCGCTCTCGAGCCTACCGCCTCACTCACTCCCGGTAGTCGTTCCGCCACTCCGCGAGGTGGACTCACATCACCCGACACCGACTCGAGAGTAGCCACACGCCAAGGCCTACTCCCAAGCCCTCGCCTCCACGAAGGATATTTTCAGAAGTAACAAGCCCGAAACGCCCCGATCATGCCGGATCGAAGGACTTCCATGAAGCTCGGTATTGGGGTTTGATGGATTGTGGAGTTCGATGATTTGTGGGTGGAGGAATGGCTCTAGATCACCTAATTGATGAGCTATGAATGTGGTAGGTGAAGTGGAGCAGCAAACCTCCAAGTAGCCAGCACTAGATAGGTATTTATAGCCCCTAGAGCAAAACTAGCCGTTGCCCCTCGGAAGAGGATAAAAAGACTAGCCGTTACACTCTACCGGACGCCGTCCGAAGGGCACCGGACGCCGTCCGACAGAGCGTACTGCTCAGCAAAAATAAGTTTACCGGACGCCGTCCGGTCCTCATCGGACGCCGTCCGACAGCAAGGATCGCGCAGGCGCCGAAACCACCGGACGCCCCCCAGACGCCGTCCGGCAGCGAGAAAGCCCCGAAAATGAACCTTATCGGACGCCGTCCGGTAACTACCGGACGCCGTCCGACAGTGAGTATGCAAGGGACCAGACGGCCACCCAGACGCCGTCCGACCAGAAAGTGCCTCGGATTATAACCTGACCGGACGCCGTCCGATAACTACCGGACGCCGTCCGACAGAGAGTCTTGTTTTGGTGTTTGGTGGTGGACGCCGTCTGGCTTTTCCAGACGCCGTCCGACAGAGAGGAATTTTTCGAGCTAAAATTTGTGGGGGAATTTAGGTGGGTTTCTCTCTCTCTAGAAATCTCACAAGGATATATATGGGTATTTTTAGAAGTGGTGGACTACGGAAACCGAGTTTTCGAGAATTCGCAGAGATCCGGCATAGTCCGAGAAATTCGAACCCCTTTTGAAATCCGACGAAAAGCAGGAAATAAACCTAACTACTCCTAATCTATACGTGACCTCTTCTCTCGCTTGGGTCACGCTTTGAAATCTCGGGCGACTCACAAATTGTCGTCGCTTCGGATAAGGGTTTTGCAAAACGCCGAGTCTTCACTAGGGTTCGAGAAGTCCAAAACCCCTAGCACTTTATATTAATTAATTTGACATCAATGCCACTAATAAAAATTAGGGCTCAACGATGCTCACAGAGGGCGTAAAGCTGTGTCGGGGGGTCTGCGTGAAGTACGGGGGTGGAGGTGGTAATTATGATTGGTCACGGAGGCCTCCACGCCCTGCGAGCTCTGTGGACACGAGAAGTTAGCAGTGAAATGAAAGTGTAAATATACAACCTATCTGGCCCCACCATCTTAATTACTGCTGCTTTGAAACATATTGCACCTCTGCATTTGCTTTGGTACATCCAATTTGTATTGGGCTTCGAGTTGTGCGAACTTCTCTTCCCTTGCTTTCTCCTTCCGCTCCTCCTCCGCCTCCATTGCTCACGCTCCTCTTCGCCTTCTTTTGGAGCTCGATTACATTGTGTCACCGCTCGATCACCATTCTTGAACTTGTAGCTGTGCTTGGGTCGAAGAGGAGCCCATCTTTAGACGCTCCATGACCGCTCCCTGAAGGCGTCGCGATGCAGCATAGAGTCCAAAAAGCCCGGCCGACCGTGAGCCATCCCACCGAACCCGTCGTAGATGACGGCGGTGTCTGGCCCATGGCCCTGGCCCCTGGGGTCACACTGGTCACTGTGCTTCTCCCTCACGAGCGCATCATATGCATCCTGCGAAACAACCATGTTATAAAGCCGATTAGCTCGATAAAAGTCGTAGTAACTACGAACAAGTGAAAAAACATAAACTTACCATTTTCGCCTGGGCAGCGAGATCCATCGGTCGCTGTGTGCCGTCGGGCAGAGGACGGGGCGTGTGCGCGCGCTGCCACAAGGTGAACGCATCGGGCGGCTCTCCCGTCTCCGCTTCCTGCAGTTTAATTCGAAGTCAATAGTTAACATGTAGTAACTTGCTGCTAATAGAATATCTAACTAATGCTAGAAAATATACTTACTAGGTCACGCGCGATGTGCCCCATACCAAGTCCCCTAGGCTTGGCCAACGTCATAGACCAAACTACTGACGTCGGCCTTAGCTTGGCCGACGAAAAAGCCCTTCCCCCTGGCCCCTGCTGCCGCCGACTTGGCTTGGCCTGGCCTAGCCTTGGCTTGGCTTGCCTATGACGTCGGCCTCCCCGATGCCGCCGACACAGCTCCTCCCCCCGGAAGCCAGTTGTCTCTCGGTGGACAAAACTCTTTTGGCGGGAATTGAATTTGAAAAATCCGGAAACGTGCTCTCGGCAGGGCAGGATGTGTCGTCGGCCCATTATTGGCCGATGTCACTAGTATCCACAGACTGTCGTCTGGGTTAAAGCCGACGATACAGCTTGTACGGCCGCGGACAAAACCCTTTTGACGGAACAAAAATTCATAAATCCGATATCGTGCCCCCCCGCATGGCAGATAGTGTCGTCGGCCCTCTGTTGGCCGATGTTACTGGTGACCTAATGCTGGTTCTGTCGTCGGCATTGTTTTTGACCGCCGACACAGACTGTCGTCGGGAGTCTGGCCGCCGACATTTCTTTTTGCGGCCGCCGACACAGAAATCATTTCTTATAGTGTCTCACGCTTTTTTTGGATCATTTAGAGAAAATGTTAATAGTAGATTTGTACACATGTCAATACCTAATCATCTATCGGGTTCGAGTCGAGTTTTACAAAACTTGACAAAAAAAATTAGCCGATTCGAGCCCGACCAAACCCGGTGCACCGGGTCCAAATACGAGCCTGAAACCTGAACACCCGAAAACCCGATTTTCGCACGGGTGATTTTGCAATTTTTCGAGCCTAAACCTGACCCGACCCAACGGTCGGGTTTCAAATCGAGGCTCGACCAACCCGATGCACTGGTCGGGCCGAGTCGGGTAAGGTTTTTTCGGGTCGAGCCACCCATGAGCAAATCTACACGTGTCTGTCTTGACGTTAGTTTTATAAATGTTTACATTAGTTTTGAATTTCTTATGCGTGGTGAGTGAATTTGTATATACCTATTCTTTTATCCTTAAAAAAGGTTACTCTAAAATCTTGTTCTTTTCAGCTTAGATTAGTGTAGTGTTTCTCTGTAGAAAATTTTTTCTTTTTTATATAGTCTAATTGGTGTAATAATTTGCAATGTTTTTTATCATATTTTTAGTAGTTCTCTTAAATATTTTAATTTTTTAAAATTGTTTTACAATATTTAAATTTCTCTTTAAATACTTTTAAATTTTGTTACGATAAAACGCTATACTACGCTAAAACGTAGTGTACCAGGCCTAGGCCTTGTTCTTTTCAACGTTACGTACTGCTGCGTGTTACTGTGACATTTTTTTTAATATAGCCTATATGTTGTGATAATTTGTAACGGTTTTTTCGTGGCTTTTAGGTCTTGTTTGTTTCAAATTAAAGTTGAGTTGAGTTTTACTGTATCAAATTTTAAAAAATTCAAAAAATATGAAAATTATTTTATGAACTCTAAGAAGAACTATTTGAAACACCGTAAAAATGACTATAAAATATTATATTATTTGGCTTATACGAAAAAGATTAATTTTTATTTAATTTAATTTAATTTGAAACAAATAAGACCTTAATAGTCCTTCCAAAGATCGTAAAACTATTTTTAAAATTTTTTATAATCTTTAGACTTCTTTTCAAGAGATCTCAAATTTGCTAATATAACAACACAACGTAAGAGCATCCCCAGCAGGGCCTCCAAATTTCCCTCTATCGCTACGAAGAATCTACGATAAAGAATCGCCATCAAGAATTCCTCTCACAATAGCCAATTCCCTTCTGCTGCTTTTGAAATTTTTTGAAATAGAGGTGCATTTGGGGGGTGTGATGGGAATGCTCTAAGCTGAAAAGAAATAAGTTTTAAGACTAAAAAGTACTCAGCAGATTAGCAGTACCGCTGGTAGGTGGTAGCAGATGCAGACTAGCAGTCGCGCGCTGGGCGGCCGCAGCGTAAGCGTAATGATGGCGGGCGCGCGCGCGGGCAGCGGAGGGAGCGGCTGCGCGCGTCGTATCGCCCGTCGCGTTGCGACCCGTCCCCTCGGGACCCGTCGATTGATCGGCCTCAGGACAGCCGCGAGCGCCGACAGGGAGGGGGTTGCCGCACACGCACAGCACGGCGGGCTGCGCTGCACTGCAGCCCCGACCCCTGACGTGACCTAGTGCCAGGTCGTACGTGCAAGCAGAGCAGCCACACCGTGCCGCATCCAGAAGGCAGGATTACTCCGCCTTCCCGGCCGGATTCCATCGCCTTTTCGCTCCTGCGCTTAAAACTCCTTGCGACGCAACCGGCCGTCCTGGTCAAACGGCCAATCCATTAGTCCGAAAGGGAAGGGGTACTCTCCTGTAATCCCCCGCCCCCCGGCTTTGCCGTTCTTTGGGGCTTTTGATTAGGAAGTTGATTCGCCGGTGGCCATGCCACGTTCGGTCGTGCTCGCCTCTCTCGAGCTTGTTGAATGGACATGCTTATTGGAATACTTTCTAGTTTCTACACTGTCGGTCGATGTTTTTCTACATATGCTAATGCAGTGCTCAAATTGGTTCTGTGCCTTCGGTGTCCTGTTGTTCCATTAATACAAACAGTTTTATGCAGATATTAGTTCCGAGCTGCGCGTGCAAAAGTATCGTTCAAGGCGACCAAACTTGAACAAGTTGTGATTTATATATCACTTGTCCTCAGTTCTAAATACCCTTAATTAGACGGTTAAATCGTTGCTAGTGGAAGCAAACGATACATAGATACAAGACTAAAAACAACATACTAGAGACGCACACGTTTTATAACATAGTTCGGCACCTGCCTACTCTGCGGGGCAATGATTGTGGGTGCTATTCCTCAACCCAATGAACAATATCCTTTTACAAAGAAGTACAAATCAGCTCTGGACGAGTTATCTTGCTTCACAACAACTACTGCCTACGCCTTGCCCAGCGTTTTCTGCTCAGCTTCTACAAACCTAACACAACCCCTTATGCATCTGCATCTCTCCTGCAAAATTCTCCTCTAATATCTCTCAAATCTCTATCTAATCGCCTCTATTCTCCCCTGAAATTTCTCTAATTTTCATGACCGCTATTAACTCTTGGAAACCCTAATTCTCACTTGATCCCGTAGCCTCACGTCTCTATTTATAGGTAAAATCATCTCTTTTATCCGGTTCGGCCGCCTTCCTCCCCCACATGGGCTAGCGCCCCCATGGGCCGCTTCCACGGCGCCTCCACCGGCTGCACGCGCGCCTCGCGGGCCTCCGCCGCGCTGCATGTGCAGCCCACTGCACGCACATGCGTAGCCCACTGCACGAGCTGTAGCTGCACATCACATACCGCTGCATGCATGCAGGCCACATGCATCACTAATCACCATGCGTCACTAATCAACGTATAACCTTTTTCTATTTCCTTTCCTCTTTCTTTTCTGTTTAACTGCGAAAATATATTCAAATAGTGCCTAAAGTTCTCATAAAATCGTTATTCCAATGTTACAAATATTTACCATATTAATTCAAAAATCATCAATTTCACTTTAAAAATTCTCCAAAATTTCAAAATTCATCTAAAAATATTCTCATCGATTGGGAAATCATTTCGTCACAAAATCTTCACTCAACAATTTCATCCTTAATGAATGATTTAATAATACACCCATTCAAGTTCAATCTATCATTTTTTTCAGTCTCTTTTATGCTCTCCCCAACACATGCTCTCCCCTTGACACATGCACCAATAAATACTCTATAATGCAGATCTAATGCAAAACTCACACATGCACTCTCTTTCACATGCAACACTCACTATGCAACTTTCACTCTCCCCCTTTGCCAAAACATACATCAAGGGCTTGTTCTTTTCAGCGTATTGTACCGTTGCGTATTACTGTAGCAAATTTTGTTATATTTATATAGCCTGTATGTAGTGATAATTCGTAACTATTTTTTTGTGGCTTTTAGTAGTCCTTCCAAACATACTAAAACTATTTTTAAATTATTTTTTTATAATCTTTATACCTCTTTTCGAGGGCTCTCAAACTTGCTACAGTAATACGCCAACGCAACGATACGCTGAAAAGAACGAGGCCCAAGTGCAAACACACATGAATCATGCAAATATGCCATGAAACGCACACCTACCAAGCATAGACAAATTATCCAAGGTGAACACGAACATTATAGCAAATCATCTCCACACTTCAAAATCCATGAACTACCCCATAGTCAAGTAGCAACTACTAGTTTTGAAAAAAGAAATTATAAGAACATAATAAGCTCAAGGACATGTAAATACGTACAACTGGACAATAAATATATAACATACAAAAAATGCCCATGTGAGAAAGATACTAGAATCGAGCGTAGAAAGCATACTAGGCTCATAATTATTTGTCCAAGTTTTTATCATATTTTATCCTCCTTTTTTTCTCTCATCATTTTTTAAAACATTTGATATCTTTTTTTTACCTATGTGACAAGTTTGAGCTTGCTTCTTTTAATTGCATGTATGACAAGGTTGACCTTATATCTTAAACTAATTCGCAAGCGACATCACACAGTCAAGCTCAAATTTTTTAATTTTGCCCTGCATTTTTTTTCACTTTCCAAGAACTCATCATGATAATCTGGCTAAAAAATTGCTCAAAAATAGTACTCAGAATCACATTAGCAATTTTAAAGTTTTGAAAAATAATCCTCATGTCAAATTTACTCAATCCAATTGACTATTATAAACTCATAAACAATCCATTCTCCACTAGTGGGGAAACAACTCAATTAAGTTGGCTTTGTCAAAAAAAATATCATGGGAAAGTTCATTGCCATAAAAATAAGTATTCAACAAATATAATAAGCAATGTTTGTACCTTATGAGACAATGCAACACTATTCTGCATGAAATTGTTGGAGCGCATGAGACCTATTTTTTCTCCCAAACAAGCAATCTTAGATAACTCAATGTTCACGTGAACATATATTCTAGTCATTTTTCATTTTTTATAAAGATAAATTTTAAAATTTTGTCCGGGGATGCCTTAGCTCATTTATCTACTGTATAATAAATGATTCTTGAAACTTTTCTTGACTTGCGTGAGATTCACCATTGTCTTCACTTCCACCTGGTATCAAACTTGCACTATGTAAACCAGTTCTGGCATAGGTTGTACCAGACTCATCAAAAATAATATCAAATGACTCGTTAAGCCGGTTAGTTTTAACATCATATTCATCACCTATAATAATGTCATCATATGATAAATCTAGCTCATCAACCATGTTTAAGAATTTTTCAAGTGACTCTTTCATCTTTGCATCTATCAATTCATTTCCTTTATTTTTAGACAATTTTGTTTTCATGATGGTAGACATTTCTTTAGATAAAAAAAATACGATCATCAATGTAATACCTTATAAAGTTTATAAATGAAATACTAAACATAAAAGATAAATATAGATTCAAGTACTATATGTTTAATAGGTTTACTTGGATATTTTTCACTGATATATTGCTAATTTTGAGAATTAACACTGCTCACATAGTCACATCGAAGTGTAAATATGCCACCGATCATTGCAAAAGATCTGTACCATTACGCAAATATCAAGCCATCTTTTCTAGACCAAATACCTATTTGGTAACATATTCAGATTCTCTTGTACTTTTTATTCCTTCTCTCTTCTTGTTTGTAATCTTCTCACCGCTCCTATGCCTCGAACAACTCATGTCGTTGTCCCAACTTTGTTTTGACGAGCTCCACATGTATCGTCCTTTTTGGACAGGATCTAGAACAACCCCGATCCCTTCTGCTCACTGTGCCTTGTCCCTCCCTAGG
The DNA here is from genome assembly GCA_036346415.1 of Raddia guianensis. Lineage (NCBI taxonomy): Eukaryota > Viridiplantae > Streptophyta > Magnoliopsida > Poales > Poaceae > Raddia > Raddia guianensis. Next base: position 18,120,439 of record CM070536.1, read on the forward strand.
TAGTCAAGCATGAACATGATTGTAAAGGGAAAGATAGCGGAAGAAGGAAGAAAAAATAGTTTTAAAAATATTGACACCTAGGCATTTGATGGTTTGAGATTTGTGTAATATCATAGATCAATATTTTGCGGTGAGCAATTTACATTTTTAAATAAATGATGGAAACTATTGAGTTAAGAAATTCAACAAAAACATCTATTCAATTAAATTTATTTAATAATATCATATTATGTGATATTTTCACAAAAAATATATATTAAAGTAATATTTTATAAAATAATATAGTTTTTTTATAAAAAAAAGATGGCAAACAACCCAGTACCCACCATGAAGTAGACTACTTATTTAGGGATTCGGCCCACACAAGCCCACAAATTGATCGTCATTGCCATATTCCACCAAATTCATTCGTCCATAAACCCCCCGCATCGTTTTCTAGATTTTGCAATGTGTCGCCTCATTTTATTCACCTCCATCCCTCTTGTAACATCCCCAAAATTTTCAAATTTTGCACGAAATTTTTTCGCAAATATCATTATTCAAGCCCCCAAAGTTACCATCATTTCCCAATATTTTCCAAATGCATTTTCCAATTTATCCCATTAAGAAAATACATTCTCCTAATTTTTCAGAGAAAACCATCTCATATAATAACACATTTTATCTCATATTTGGAGTCCTATTATTTTTTTTGTATTATTGAAGCCCAAGAACACATTTTTCTGAGCTTTCTACAATTTATATATCTATTTAAACCCCACCCTTCCATTTTTGGAAATTCTCCAAAATACGCTTTCCATTTTTGGAGTACACCTTCGGTGTCACCCCCTTCCCTTCTCCCCCCTCGGCTTCGGCCCAAATCGGCCCATAGCCATTCAGCCCAAATCGGCCCACCCGGAGCACTTAAGTTGCATCCGACAGCGCACAGCAAAACCACTAAATCCAACAACCCTTGTTGAGCCACATCGCCTAAACCGTCGTACCCTTTCAGTAAAGAAGATCCAACGGCCATGATTTGTTCACTCCGCGATTGGACGGCTATCCGTCATCGTCAACCTCCAGACGTCACCACCGCCTCCGAAACCGCCGTCGCCGCGCTCGCCGAGATATCTTCTCCAACATTGTCCCCGAGCCCCTTGACGAGATTTTTCATCCGATGGATTGCTCTCCGCCATGGCTACCTCAACATCATTATCCATCCTCGGCCTCGCGTGAATTGCTCGCCACCACGTTGCATTGTCGTTGCCACCATGGCATGTCATCTCCGGCACATCTTCGGCGAGCTCCAGCTATAAATAAGACCCTTGGCATACTCCTAAGGCTCCAAGCCTCCTTCCCATGCCCTCACTGCTCCCACCGCCTCCTAGAGCATCTCCCGCGCCGCCACTCTTCCTGAGCTCCGGCGACCTCCGCGCTGCCGGTTCCGTCCACTTTCGTCCCCAACTCCAACACCGGACAGGTGCCATACCTCGCCACCAAGCTAGCGCCGCCATAGGCAACCACCTGCGCCTCCTGGAGCTTCACCGCCGTCGACACCTGAAGCCGTCGCCGCCATCCCTGGCCACCTCGAGCATCGCCGCCACCTCAGTTAGCATCATCATGCTTCCAATTGCATTCACCATTCACCAACACCCCGCCTCCGGCTGCCGTTCACCTTCGCCGGTGACTCCCACTGCCTCCTCCCTTTTTTCTCTTATCTCTCTCTGACCACCGGCCCCCACTCGTCAGCCTCAGCAACGCCCTCCCGCTCATTCCCTCTGCCACCGGGACCCGCATGGCAGCCTTTGCGCATGCTCTGCACTGACTGTGCACAGCTGCGTGGGCCAACGCAGCTTCGGCCTGATAAGCCCGTTCCTTTTTCCTTTTAGTTTCTAAATCCAGAAACATCTTTCTATTTTAGATAAAATAGCAAGCCCCTTCCAAAAATCCTACAAAAATTCTCAAAATTCTGGAATTCAAAGTAGTATTTCATACAAAATAGAAAACTTCCCATTTTCGGAATTAAATTCAAAAATAAAATGTTTTTCATCCTCTTTTTTAAAGGAAAATGCCTTTTTACATGTATCTTTATTCTCCAAAAAATCCAATAAAATTATTTCTTTATAAATATTCCATTTCAAAATTATATTCATAATATTTCACCTATTTTCCAGTATTAAATTCTATAAGTAAATTTCTTTATCTCTCTTTCCCATACTCAAAAATGCTTTCCATAGGAAAAATGCCTTTTAAATTCACCCTTATTCATCTTATTCTAAAAAATACCAAAAATCCGAAATAAAAGAATTTTATTCAGATATTAATATGAAAATTATATTTACAAAATCTCCACCCTGTTATCTCCAGTAAATTCCCTTTTAGCCTTAGATTGCTGTTAAATCCAGCCCCTAGAAATTCGAACCCCACACATAATCATACCTCTTTTCATTCTTTTCCATCCATAAACTTATCAAGATAATGCCGAAATTATTCTCTCTCCATTATATATCATTCCATCCAGAGTAAAGCCAAACCTCCCCCTTCACCCATTCCATTTATGAAAATTTCTCAGAGATATAGAAAATCATACAAACCATCACAATACAAGTCAACCCTAGCTCTTTCCCCAGTAGAGATCCCACCCCAAAATCGTTTCTCATACATTCATGTCTCATGTATTCTCATTTTGATTTTTAACTAAAACGTTTATTGGATTTTCTCCGACTTTCCTTTGGATAGACGTTGACGCCCAGATCTATTGCTCAAGGAATATCCGGAGAATTTGTAGGATCCAATTAATCTACTAAAGGCAGGTTTTCCTTTCCTTTGATGCACTTTGAAATCTCTAATTGTTGATTATTTATTTATTTATTGCATTACCTTCTAGTTATTTATTTATGGAAATTCCCTTACTTAAACTATCTATATTTCATCATTTTATGTAGCATAGATAATCCAAACTCCACTGATAAAAACTCTCCTAAAATGATTAAACCTTACATACTCTAGAATAGGAAATCTATATATGCGTATTTCAAAAGGTAGGATAGAAATCATTGTCCATATGATAAAGTGATTTATTGATATGGAAATAAATTGTTGAGAAAAATGGAAATGTAGGCTCAAATCATTAGCAAGGTTACTGTAATGACTTGGAGGGTGGGGCATTGACTTAGTGTTTTCGCAATGCTTGCGCGGTTTTCCACAGTGCTTGAGCGAGTGAGTCACTAGTAAGATTACCATGGTGATTGTGCGGAGCTCAGTATTGTTGGGTTATTTTCTCAATATCTGCACTGTATGTGGGATATTGCAAAACCTTGGGTTTTATTGAATAAAAATGACACATTAAGCATCCAACCTTGTAAGAAGCTGTTATATGGGTAAGATTGGATAGGTTCTGCAGAGCTGATAACAAAAACATTGATGGACCCTATATCGGGTATATGAGCTTGTGTCAACTGGGTGATGCCTCTTTTATTCATAATCCTCATGATTTTTGAAAAGGTGATTGTGATAAGTTGTGGTGAAAGGAGATAGAATTGTTTAAAATCCATTTTTATGTTTTAAAATATGCTTTAATCAAGTGATAACTGTTTATTCAAATATTGCATCATTACCATATAAAATACAGATATAACCCTTCTTTGATATTGATTGCATATAGTTAATATTCATGTTCCTATTAAAACCTGCAAATACGGTTGGTACTTACCCGTTATTCGGGAACTATTCAGTTTAAATGAACAGAACCCCTTTTTTCCTTCACTACAAATTTGAAATTTATTCTCTTCCTTGAAAGATATGGATCATTCGGCTTAAGGATCTAGTTTATCCCACAAACTTATAGGTATAAGTATTTTGTATTTTACCACAAGTTGGTACTGTAGTTTCGCACTCTGATATTAAAGCATGGAATTGTACTAATTATGGAGTGGTAAAATTTTCATCCTAGGGGATTAGTTTCTGGTAAATCTTTTACCAGGAATTGGTACCCACACCTCCCCCTCCCAAACACTGCATGGCTCGACTTTGCTCCCGGCTACACGGCTCACAAAGCCCACATGCCTACCGCAGTGCCGCTCACCCACACATCGCCAAACTAGTCCTAAGTCCCCTTTTTCCTCTAAACCCTAGCGACGGTCTCCATCTTCACCTCGTGCAATTCTCGGCATAAAGAACCTCCCCATGCCGCCTCACCTCTATCGGTGCAAACCATTTGTTATTAGATAGATCATATTTTGTAAGCATGTCTTGCCAAACACTCAAAAAATTATTCTTCATTTTTACAGTCATACACACTGAAGGAACCTAAGGCCGAGAGGGGGTGAATCGGACTATTTCAATTTTTACTTTTGGTTGCACTTAGTCACTTAGTCAAGTTAAGGCACACAGTTAGCGCGTGAATTCCTACATAAGTCTAGTAGGCGGAAGCAATCAGGGCACAAGTGTAGGAGGCACGAAGGCACTCGCAGGCAGTGGATATCAAGATGCGGTAAGTAAATGAGACAGAGAGGCGCAAACCGATCTTTTTACCGTGTTCGGTGCAAGCACCTACTCACGTTGAGGAAGCTTCCGGTCAAGAAAGTCGGGACTCTATCGTCCCTAACCCTCAATCCACTCGGTGGTAGCTCTTCACCAACACATGGTAGGCGAGCTCCAAACCTTCACACGAATAGGCGGCCTCCACACGCGAAGGACCCCGAAACACCGACTTCACAAGCGAAGCCGACCTCGAGCACACCGAGGATTTAGTACATCTCCGACTCAATAGAGAAGAGCACCTTGAGAAGCAAGGTGGCCGCCGACGCAATGGCAGGCTTTGCACACCCCGACGGACGGAGAGGAAACACCGTGGGAAGCACGATGACCTTCATGGAGAAGGGTTTGCTTGTGGTATGCTTGATGGAGCTTGGCGGTGACGACGTCTTCCGGTGGCAAGAATCCCAAGAGCACAAGACCGGAGACACCACAACTCACTCAACCTTCATCCCACCATAGAGGATGGCAAGACAACCATGGAAGAGGGCACGAACCTTGGGGGTGACGAGGAGGAGACTTGGGGATGCTCTCTTCTTCTTCCTCACTCCTTCTCCCTCACTCTCCCTCACTCAATCTCTCAAGCACATGGAACCCTAGAGCAAGGATCCATGGAAGAGAGCTCTCACACTTGGGAAAAGGTGGCTAGGGTTGCAAATGAGTCTCTTAATCCTCTCCCACGACCAGGAAAGCCCTTATATACTCCCCACTTCGAAACCCTACAAAATAGATCTCAGATCCAGACTCAACCCCTAGGCCGGACAACCTCGGACAACTCCCGGACAGTTCGGACGAAGGCAAGCGCTCCCTGTAGAAAATACAATTCGAGACAGAAGGGACACAACAGGGTCCGGACAGTCCGGACGCCGAGGCCGGACAGTCCGGCCGAAGGCAGGCGCTTACTGGAAAATGAATTTGCAAGCCAGGGACTACACAACTTGGGCCGAACAGTCCGGCCGAAGGCATCACTTCAACAGCATCCCAGGCCCCCAGGCTGCCTACTGTTAGCTGAAGCTTTCCCGAATTTATATGATTTTTTATGTTGCTCAAATAAAAAACTTGTCAACACAAAAAAGATTCATCTCGGAATTCTCTACAGCTTTCATGTTTTGATATTTTTAATCCAAGAACAGAAAGGCTCTCAAAAATATAAAATACCACAGATCTTCCACGGAGGCCGAGCCGGGCCACTTGGGCCGGACTGTCCGGGCCCGTGGGCCGGACTGTCCAGGCCTAGTTGCCCTGTCTCAGCCAGCAGCCCATAGAATCCTCTATTTTTGTAGCATTGCTCAAACAAAGATATTTTTGAAGATTTAGAAATATTTAGCGTCAAACTTAAGCTCAATGGGCGGGAAGGTTCGTAGACTTAGGCGGAAAGTTTCGCTCCCACAAAGGATTTCGGTTTTTGGATGTCTTAGTGGCTACAAAACCTCGGACAACTGGCTACCCCTTGGAATCCCCTGGACCTATCCCGAACTCTCTCGAAGACGAATGAGGATAAGAAACCGGAGATGTGCTCTGTGGAACCCTGCAGCCAGAGATTCGACGATCGACAGGCATGATGACCCTAGGCTACACACACGCAAGAAATCAAAAGAACTATGAAACAAATGTCCTTAATCTTGACGTGATCCAGCTCTACAGCCCAGTTGCCATCAATTACCAAAATCAAATAAGCCCCTCGGGAGCTTACTCTTACACACACAATGGTCAAAATCACGTTTAAAATCTTTTGAGGCACTAAAAAATATGACTAAGATATTTTGTGTCATTTCTGATACATGTGCTACACACACAACTTATGGGTAGTGTTTGAAAAGACAATCTTTATTGCTTTACTTCTATCCGCGTCTTGTTCTGTCATAATTACCTAAAGACAATAGTTTAGTACATGTCTTGAAAGTAAAAACATCACCTTTGAAGCTTTTCCAGTAGCATCCAAAAGAGTTTGAAACAACCATTGAAATGATGGAATTGTTTCGTCATAAAACAAATCAGCACCAAATTTGCAGTCTGTCTATTGTGACTAATACCAGGAAAAATATCAAAAAGTTGACCATAACTATATGTTTTGTAAGTTATGTCAAAGCAAATAGCTTCAAGAAAATACTAATAGTCCAACAATGATATGCCATCAACCTAAAATATGTTGGTAATTTGATCTTCATCATCAAGTTGCATGGCATTAAAGAAGGATGAATCTTTTTTTTTACGCTCCTGAAGATATTGTATTAGTGCTCCGGCATCCCCTAATGCCATATCTTGTTCCCGCTTTGTTCTCAAATAGTTTTTTAGTCATCCAGAAAAAAAGTTAAATGGTGCTTTCCACCAGCTTGTTTAGATAGAAGCTCATAAGTCTATTTTGGTTTTATCCTCGAGGTATCAACCAAATCACCCATTGCTTTTTGTGCCTTACTAATATTTCTGTGATACTTTAACAATCTTGTTTTTATTGGGGTTGTGCAGACATGATTATTCTCTGAGGCTAAAGAACTCACCTCGTAGGTTCCTTTAACTCTCATATGGGCATTGCATCCAACTATAGACTCCATTTGTTCAACTTTTGATGGGATTTTAGTTGGATCTACCGACCTTTGTGTAACTTCTCTCGAACAAGTAAAACATTTCATTATACAAATATTCGTGCTATTCTTCCATTCTTAATTCTTCCTGACGCTAAAACCAATATCAAACGCATAGTTGTTGTAGAATTTGTAAGCATTTTTTACTGTGGCAAATTCCATTCCAAGCACCAGTGTTGCTTTACTTTTTGTATGACCATCTCCAAAATCATCTAAAAATAATACATTAATTAAATATTCATCCCAATTTCACCATATGAATAAACTTTAAATTGATGAAAATTAGAGAGATAATATTTGTAGGAAACACAATGTTTTTCATTGTTACTGAGATGAACAAGTGCTGAGTGATGACGGAATGAGTGATGCATCTATAGAAAAATCAGGGAGAGTGGTGGATCAAGGTTCCTTTGAAGGAGGGGCGATATGTTGTCATGATTTAAATTACTCAGAGAAATAACACTATGCACGTGAATGTTTGCTTGTTTCTGATGGAGACTAATCAGAGGAAACAGCAATGGATATTGTTTTGTTGAGTGCTTTGGTTTTTCTGACTGGCGGCGACACCGGGAAAAGGAGGCGGCGGGCGTTGTGAGCCGAGTAGCCTGGACTGGAGCCGAGCCAAGCGACAAGGAGACGAAGCCGGGGACGCGCGCGGCTGGCTGGATCTAACGACGCGGCGGAGATAGACCTGCTAATGGGGGCAGACCCACCCCAAACCCACCCCTAACCCATATAAAATGCCAAATTTTTTACCCAACCCAATCCAACCCATCTGTAATCTCTCTCCAACCCAACCCAACCCGACCAATTTCTTCAGCCATCTCAACCCAGCCCATCTTCTCTGTATGGGTTCAACCCATTTCAACCCCGTTCACTCCACCCAAATAGAGCTCCAAACAAATCAAATCACCATCGGATGATTAGCAATTCATCCGAACTAAACAAGATCTGGCACTAAACAAGATCGAATCGCGTCGCCGCGCATGGGAAGCCGACGTCGCCGTCGCCGCGCGTGGGAAGCCGCCGCCGCCACCGACGCCAAGCGCCGAAGCGTGGAAGCACCGCCGTCGCCGTTCTCGCGGCGGCCGGCGTGGAAGCCGCCGACGCCGAATCCCCGCGACCGCGTGGAAGCACCGTCGTCGTTGTCGTGCGTGTGTAGCCGTTAGTGCCGCCGTCACGCGCTTGGAGCCGCCGTCGCCTCAACGCCCTGCGGTGGATGTTGCCGCCGTCGCCATCTCAACACCGCGCTGGCGAGTCTCCGATGTCACCGTCCGCCACTTGCCGTGGGGATCTCTGCCGTCGCCCGCGCTGCCGTGGGAGCCTCCGCCGTTGCCGATGCCGCGCCGCCCGTGGGGAGCCTCCGCTGTCGCCTCACGCGTCAGGGCAAAATGGGTGCTCCCCCATTTCATTTCCACGGGTTACAACCCATTTCAACCCAAAAGAGGCAACCCGTTCCAACCCCAACCCAACCCAGTATAGGGTATAACCCACCCCACCCCGCCCAGTTTTCTGATTGAACCCGTTTTCACCCATTCGTAGCGAACCCGGTAACAAACCCAACCCAAATTCCCCATTTCTACCCGCCCCAATCCCAGCGCCAGGCCTAGGCGGAGACAGGCGGACGGCTGCGGTTGCGTTGGACGGGAACTCATCCATCGTGCGAAGGACGCCCCCCGCACCGAGCCGCCACTCCTACACCTTAGGGTTTTAGGCCTCGACACCCGCCTCGCCTCTCCAAGCATGTCGGCGCGGTCGTCGCTCAAGCCGCCGGTCGCTGCCGCCTCCCTCGCCGCCGCGAGCATCTTCCCCTGTCGGACCGCCGCCTCGATAGGCGCTGTCCTCCCCGGCTCCTCCGGCCGCCCAACGTGGCGCCACCGCTGCTCTGCATCCGCCGCGGGCGGAGTTTCCGCCGAGGTGACGAGGAGCACCTTCCTGTAGCACTCAAGTCTCCAGCTTAAGTACTTAAGTAGTGATGGTTGCTTATGTGATGTGATGATTAGATGGTTGCTCCTCTGGATTGGGCGGCGAAGTCGCTGGAGGAGCTGGAGCACGGGACGGACTTAGACACGTACTGCCTGATGGCGCTGTCTCCGCTGGACGGGCGGTACATGCGCTTCATAATGGACTTGAAACCTTTCTTCAGCGAGTTCGGCCTCATCAGATACCGCGTACTCGTCGAGGTAGCGCTTTTCTGATAGCTTATGCTCGGCACGTATAATGTATCTGGTGCTGCATAATCAGATATTCTTGTTTATTGTTTACAGCATGGAAAATGGGTCGATTTTGTTGTGCTATGGCAATAATTCCTTTTGGTTCTGCAGGTGAAATGGTTGCTGAAGCTTTCGCAAATTCCAGAGGTTACTGAGGTGCCGTCATTCAGTGAGGATGCCCAGCTCTTCATGCATGCCATTATCCAGGATTTTAGCATCGATGATGCAAAAGAAGTGAAAAAAATTGAGAAAATAACCAATCATGATGTGAAAGCTGTTGAGTACTTTTTGAAGCAGAAATGTAGCTCAAATCCAGAGGTTGCAAAGGTAAGGTGGCCTTCAATTTGGAAGAAATATCATAGAAACTTTGTATGTGTGTGCATGCACGTGCTTATTTGTAAGTGATCCTAAATTGAGCTGTCATTGTGTACTTGTTTTGCCAGGTGTTGGAATTCTTTCATTTTGGATGCACTTCGGAAGATATCAATAACTTGTCACATGCATTGGCTCTAAAAGAGGGGGTGAATACAGTCATGTTCCCTGTCATGATTGACATATGCAAAGCACTATGCTTGTTAGCAACGCAAAATGCACACATCCCTATGTTGTCTCGAACTCATGGGCAGGTACAGAAACCGCACTCTGACTTCTCAATACCTTCAGTAATATTTGCCTATGTACTTTTTAGTGTGAAATGAGTGTTTATCTTTATCTAAAATCTGGATCACTATCTCTTCATGCACTAAGCAAGTAAGCAACAGTTTGCTTTGGTCTATTCTACTCTGTTTTTTGCAGTAAAACTTTACTATATGCAACTCTCAACTGCACGTTGCTCCTTTCACATAACATAGTGCAGTGCTAAGAAAGACATTGAACTCTGTTATATAATAGTATGTTTAGAGCTACTGCCATAAGAAAATGAATAATGGTAACTCCTGTACACAAAGAATGTAACTGTGACTGACTTTCACTCCGTCTCCCAATTGTCAAGGATGGAGTAACATGGCAAATTTAACGTTCTTTAACAGTACAAAGTAGAAATCAGAAAAGATTTGACCTTTACATGATTGTTGAGGCCCCTCCATTACTAATTAGGAAAAGGTATTAATCTTACTTCAAAGTAATTCTATTCATTTTTCTGATCATATTATATGAACAAAACCATTTGCACCAAAAGGAAATCATAAAGTGTAAAGACCCTTCAGTATCACTACCCTTTAGTTTAGCACAGTAGTCCATATGTAGTGGCAAAGTAATATCCAACAAATGTCAACTGGTATGATTGCTTGTATCTCCATGACTTGCACTTGTCAAACATGATTTAGCTATTCAGCGTTGATATGCTTGAAATACTATCTTAGATTTTCATTTCCCTGCCTGTAGCCAGCATCACCAACAACTCTGGGAAAAGAGATGGCAAATTTTGCTGCAAGATTATCTGATGTAGGAAAGAGTTTTTGTGAGGTCAAGATTCTAGGAAAATTTGCTGGTGCTGTTGGAAATTACAATGCTGATGTGGTTGCATACCCAGAAATTGACTGGCCTAAAGTTGCAGAAGATTTTGTTAGATCTTTGGGTCTGGAATTTAATCCTTATGTAACACAGGTAACTATAATATTAGTTTGAGATTCAGTTGTTTCTTCCTCCTTTTTTTCTAGTCTTGAACGCTGTTTTTTCTTTAGAAATGTGATATATATCTGAATGTTCTTGCATATGAGCCTATGGCACAGGTTTTTTCCACTATTTACTTTATTTGAGTTAATTGTGCTTCTTAAATTCTAAGGTGGTAATTACCATCAATATTGTTCAGTCTGATGTAGCATTTTTTTCCTTTTACAGATTGAGCCTCATGACTATATATCAAAGCTCTTTAATCTATTTATCCAGTTCAACAATATCTTGACTGACTTTGACAGAGACATGTGGGCATATATATCATTAGGCTACTTCAAGCAGGTAAAGCTATAAAGAATACACTGTTACCAAAGCATTATGTACTGTGACTCACCAACTGTGAGGGGAAAACACTAATGTTTTAACTTGCTGCGTTTTCCTTGATTTTGTTACAGATACCAAAGGCTGGTGAAGTTGGATCTTCGACCATGCCTCATAAAATAAATCCCATAGATTTTGAAAATAGTGATGGGAATTTGACTGTGGCCAATGGCACTTTATCTTCTTTGAGCATGAAGCTGCCGATATCACGGATGCAGGTAATGGTGCTGCTTCTACCCTTTAAATTCCCACTTCCCCGATCTGCAGTGACTGAAGAAAAATCTAATACTTGTATTGTTGACACCTGTGCAGTACCATTCCTTTAACTTTTGTGTTGTATGCTTTTATCCCAGTGATTTATACTAATAAACTGCCATTCTACATCATTGACAGCGTGATCTCACAGATTCAACCGTTCTGAGAAACTTGGGTGTTGGATTAGCGCACGCACTCCTGGCTTATAAAGCCACGATGCGTGGAATCAAGAAGGTCCAGGTAGGTGGCCTGCAACTTATCCTGCTAGCTCCTTCTGAAACCATGTTTGGTTTGGCTGTGCCTTCAATGTTGTTTTGTATGGAGAACTGCAACTTTATAATTAATACTATATATGTATCTAGGTATTGCACTGCAATTTTTTATGTAGATGAATCTGATCTAGTACTGTGTTCCTGTGTTTGTTTCTGAAATCTCTCTGAATGCCATGCTGCAGAATTGTTGATTCTGAAGCATACAGACCCTTCTCAAAAAGCTACGTCTCTTTATGTTTTTGAACTGAGTATACAGTAATGGAGTGCTAGACATTAACCCAATGAGTTACTTAACGGCTTAATAGTTGGTTCAAATTTGTCTCAGATAACTGATTACTAGGACAAGGATATTTCTTTGTTGGAAAAAGTACCGATTTAGTCCCAACTATGTCACTTGGCCCGTTGGTCCCTAAAATCTAAAACCAGCTTAACTCGGTACTCGAATTGTCTAAGCCATAACAAACTGTTAAAGGTAGTTTGTGGACAGTCGTTTTGACTGGTCAAAGGTGGTTCGATCGAAGTGTTATTTATTTTTACATAGATATATTTCATGAAATCCATAGTTCAGGGACTAAAATGGATCAAGTGCCATAGTTCTGGGACAAAAATAATACTTTTTTCTTCTTTGTTTACAGCAAATGCATTTTCGACCATTGCATGGGAATATTTGTCATTTACATGAGATCACTTGGCAGTGGTTCTTTTCATAATTGATTGTTATCAGTTCAATTTTTGTGCTGAAATGGTGTTGCTTACAGGTGAATGAACACCGTCTAGCCGAAGACTTGGAACAAACATGGGAGGTCCTTGCAGAGCCAATACAGACAGTAAGATATTCTGCTTTGTGATGTTTGTTGCTCTCAATTTGATTTCTCTTTGCTGTGACAGTGCTATGGTTCCATTTAATCTGTGTTATTTTATTTAGACACACATTGGTATTCTGGGCCACTGTAATTACTTATTACTATTTTTTCGCACCAGGTGTATGTCATACATTACTATTTATCTTTGCAGGTGATGCGAAGGTATGGAATCCCTGAACCTTATGAGAAGCTGAAGGAAATGACCAGAGGCCAAGCTGTCACCAAGGACAGTATACGGCAATTCATTGAAAGTCTAGACCTGCCTGAGGCTGCGCGATCTGGTCTTTTGAAGCTAACACCACATTCTTACACTGGAGAGGCAGAGAATCTTGCCAAATATATTGAGGATGTGGTTGATCTAAAATATGGATTTAAGATCAAGTGAGCACCCATCGAGAATTGATTCTCTCCCCACATTTTTTGATAAGGACAGCAAGAATAATATATGAAAAGCTTCAGAGTGAAACCACACTGTTGTCGCCTTTAAATATTGTTTGTCGTGCTAATTTATCTGGTGCTCATTAAAATGCTTTTGGGGGCATGCTTATTGCGACTTACGAAATTGTCAGCTATATTTTGAAAGGAAATTGGTGAAGCGAATTTTGCTAGTCTGTATCGTTGGCAATAATTAAGCAGAGTTCGTCTTGCCCTGAGCTTTCTGATTGTATAACTGCTCATTAGGAATCAGCTCAAATACGAAATTGTGTCGGCCATATTTTGTGCTGGCTTTAAGTGTGTACACATCAACATTTATTTTGTATGGATGAAAGAGAAAGAAGAGAGAACAGAGCTTGCGCTTCAGGTAACGTCGGTCTCGCTATGTTTTTGAGACGGCAAGCGTTGACTTAAGCTTTTCATCCTAGCGTTGACATTGTTGGTATTGTGGATCTATTGTGTCTATTGTGGTTCCGCGTGAAACAATTAAAAAATTCCTCTCAAGCCCACTGCACTCTTCTCCTGCCGCTGCCCGCGCCCCTCTATTTGTCTGCCACCGGTGCCCCTTTCTCCAATAGTCGGCGCCCCTCCCTTATAGGCTTCCTTCCACCCCTCCTCAGATCCCACTATACCAATTGCACACATACCTCCTCTCCTACCACCTTCCGCACCCTCCACCTCCCGCATCCATCCATCCTCCGACAACCGCCTGCCCCCTCCCTTTCCATGGTCCATCCCTTATCATATATTGTGCTCCTCCCTCCTATTGTACCCGTTGCCCCTTCATTCTTTTGGTGGAGATGAACTCCTAGTCCAAGAGGGTGGTTGCTCCACCGCCGGTAGTGGTAAATTTCGATGGTGGTGATATCTCACAATTGATGTTGGAAACTCTAAAATTTTCAAGGTTCGATGCTAGTAGTTTGCATATATGTGCGTGGAACTGAGTGCAAATGCATGGTTGAGTGCTTTGGTGATTTGTAATGAACTAAAATAATAAGCAAAAAATGTGAAGCATTGTTGATTCCGTTCAATGTTATGCTTGTATTTGTGCAATAGTCCACTCGATGGTTTTGTTAACAATAAAAAATGGTATGTACCCGTCACCATGGCCATCTATTTCCAAAGGGAATTTATTGGCAACACCTTCAAAATCTATTGATATCATTGATACGAGGACTACCAAGTGTCTGCCATGGACATTAGAGGGTCATTGTTGTTCTTGTTTTGCTAAATGTAGGTGAGCGCTTGATGGAACAACTGTAATGATTCGATCGGTGGGAATTGCAAGAAGAATAAGAAGAATTGGATTGATATACTTCCTGTTTACAATGCCACTACATCTACAAATAAAAGAAAAGAAGCCAGCTAACTCAAATATCGGTTTCAAAAGATCGAGATACGGCTTTCTCAATTATGTTTAGCTTGGAAAAAGGTTAAGTCAGTTTATGCAAGCGGTTATTCAGACGACATGTTAAAGTCATGGCTCTGAAGTTTTATGTGGAGTACTATAAAGATACATTAACATTGATGCACTGTTGGAAAGTCCTCAGCAATGAACCCAAGTGTCATGTTGTATTGGAGGATATCAATAATTGAAAGAAAAAGAAACTTGGACGAAGAAGAGGGGTTGATGGAGAGCACTTATGATGATGCAGAAAATGATCGACCGATTGGAACAAAACAAGATAAGAAAAGGTGCAGTGGCAAAGATAGTGAGATGGTAGCCATGATGTGGTTCGAGCATTTCGATCAGACGATCCCGTACAACTTTTATCCCATCCTGTTTCATCCTATCCTATTTCCTTTCGCAAAGACCGTGGAATCTGCCCAGGTAAACACTAACACAGGACTAAGTTGAATCTTGGACGTTCCAACCACTATTCGTATATCTTTTTTTATTATTATTAATTTATGTTTCTATACTATTTTATTTGTTTGGGTGACGTCCTAAGTTATAATTCGTCGGACATGCCGACCCTTGAGAGATGCAACAGTTAGCTCCAATGTCCCAGGCTCCCAGTGGCCACGACAGCGCATCAACACCGGCACGTGCAACTCTACAGCTACAATCACCCACTATTCTGTTCCAGCACCCGATGAAAGGAAGAGGGGGCCTAAAGTCATTTTAAGCATTGCCGTTTATAACCTTTTGCGGCCACACGGATGGGTTCCCAAAATTTTAAGAAAATGCTAGCTTGAAATGTCCAGGAAAAGAGTTTGGAGAAAATGAAATGTTCTCCATTTTACAGTGCAAAAATCATAAACAACTAAAAAAAGTTGTAAATCCAGCAGAAAAGAGGCCACCACCGTTATAAATCCAGTATTCCAGTATGATATTGATGACGTACAGATCAAACATATACCAAACCTTTGACATTTGAGTATGCCAAAACATGATCATTTCTTGGTTGAACAAAGATATTTTCCCAGAATTAAAAGCTACCCCGTTCCCACCACGCACCCACACCCAGCACTCCAATTTTTTATAAGACAATGATCCTGTGATCGGTGATCCCCCTCTCAGGCACAGTAATTCCTCACGGATAAATCCCCAAATAAGCACTTCACCCCCCGAATCCTCCTGGTATACCTCATCGTCATGCGCAAGCCTCCGACAACAAAACCCAATCACAAACCTCACTACCAGCGGAGCGGTTACCAATTCACCACGGCGTCATCTTTGACAAGATTGGCAACACAGCAGCGTGCGTAGCAACAAACAGCTCATACATACTAAGCGAAGCGGCGCCTTACGGATCATCGTATTCATAGCGTGCAGCCGCAGAAGAGGAAGAAGCAGCACATCATGGAGACGAGCGCGACGGACTCGACGGCGGTGACGACGCCCCAGAGCACGGAGTCCACGAGGGGGGGCACATCCGGCACGAGCTCGGGCCACCGCCGCACAGCCGCGCCGAGCTGCTCCGGCCGCCACCCGCGGAGGAACGCGTAGGACGGCGCCGGCGGCAGCAGGGCGGCCAGGCTGGGCAGCCCAAGGTCCGGCGGCCACTGGAGCATGGAGACCAGGCTGCCCCCCATGGCCCAGGGGCGGCGCGTCGGCGGCAGCGTCGGTCGCTCCGGCCGCCGGCTCGCCGTGGGGTGATTTACTGGGTCGAGGTTGTTTTGGTTTGGATGAAAGTGTAACGTGTCGTCCTGATGCTAGATAGGTACTCACTGCTCGCTTGTCTCGGCTCTGGGATCTCTCGAGTCGTCTCGTTCTTGGCCTTGTTTGTGCGGCGTGAATTTTTGTCACGAGGGAGGGGCCACGCTGCAGTGGGCCGGCAGGGAGAGCGACCGCCTGATGCGCACGTCGGCACGTGCTTCTCACTCCGGGCATCAAACGTCGGTATGGTAGGAAGCCGACGATTTGGGCCTGGGCTTGGTGCCATTACACCCATCATAAAGGTGTAAATTGCGTGGATTACTGGATATCACCGCAGGTCCAAGTACCAAACGTGCCGTTTATTTGCTTCTTATTGTTCCGTTTTCAAAATAAAAACGCTTTGATTTTTTAATTTGTTGTTCTTTTGTCTTGAAGGTACACAGAGATCAAATATGTTAAGATCCAACTCTTAAAACCACCTTAGAAGCTATCAAAATTTAGCTTTTCAGTAAAAGAAAATACTTCCAGCAGTAGCTCTTATTTCAAAAAGATGTATTTTTATCGGTTTGATTTGAATTGCTTTTCAACTTTAATGTGTTCCAATTTTAGGATGGTGTCCATTAAGAAGGATGCTTTTTTAACGATATAGTTTGTTCGTTTAGCAAGGTAAAAAATATCTAAAATAGATCTATACATTGTGATGCCAATTAGTATTCTTTACGTGTCATAAATTGAAAGACGTTGATCTAAATATGCAGAATTGCAATTTGATACATTATTCTTTAGATTCGCAACAAAGCATATGCATTAAACAAGCTACACAAATAACATGAAATGGAGCGGGATCAAGTAGCTCCGCGAACACGAGCCATATTGCATCAAGCCATCAAGTGGTAACCGTCGTTGCATTCTTATTTATGAGCCCCTTGGTGAAAGAGCCGAAGGAGTTATTGGCAGCGGCGCGGTGCAGCCGATGGCTGGTGGGGTTCTTTCGCAGCGATGCAGCGATGGGGGCCGACATGACAGGCGACGACCTTGCGGGAAACGACGACGCAGTGGTGGTCCTCTTCCTCGTCCCCTCCTACACGAGAAAATTGAGTTTTTGCCACTCGAAATGTTGTCATTCAAAAATTTGCCACTCTCAAATTGACGCTCACAAAAAAGTCACCGCAAACAATTTCCGCCTGCACATTTGCCATTTCGGGTCATTTCCTCTCCATTTCTATTTTTCAACGGCGATTTCTCAGGTGAAAAGACCGCTTTGCCCCTGAATCGGATTGCATTTCACTCGGTTGAGCCGGACCTATTGAATTAACGAAACAACCGCAATGGATAACGAATAAACTTTATATCTTTGTCAGAGGTACCCCGCTGGATCAAGATCCCAGCACTATGCTATCCACAACATGAGCACAGTACTTGAAATTGAACGAGTTGGAGCTAACATATGAAGCAGTTAAAACAGAAATCATTTTAAAAGGGTGATTAAAAATACAGGACGGTAAAATTCCAAGCACTGTGCTCATGTTGCGGCTCGGGCCGTGTGCTCCCTCTCCTCCTCTTCCTCTGAGGTGAGGCGGTCCGGCTGGGGGCGCCCCTTTTCTCCTCGCCGTCGCTCTCTTCCGGCCTCCCTTGCGGTGCAGATGGCGTCGGTGAGCCCCCCGCCTCTCCCTCTCTTTGGAGAGGTTGCGGTCGGGTTCGGTCTCCTCTCGGCAGCTGATGGGTGTCCAGCTTGCGCGGGGGAGGCGGGTCCCTGGCGTTGGTGGCTCGGCCGGTTTGCGGGCTAGGGCCGTGGGTCCTTCGGCGGTGCTGGTGTTGTCGTAGGCGGTCGGCGGTCGGCTTCCTAGGTCGGAGGTCCGTTTGGTCGGTGTTCTGCTGTTGCCGAGCCACCATGAAGCGATGGTGGCGTGGCCATGGCTGCGCTTGTCGGTTCTAGCCGTCCTCCACCTTGGCTTGCAGGCGCTATGACGGTGAAACCCCGCCTAGGCCTCCGCTTGGGCCGGCGATGGCGAAGCCTCGGCACCGTTCCCCTTCTTGAAGGCATCGTCGTGTCGGTCGTTTTGCCCTGAAGTTTCCCGAGCGAAAGCTCCCCTGCGACGGCGTCGTGTTTGTGTCGCTCCCTTGTTGAAGGCGTCGCCTCTGGTCTTGGTGGTTGGCCGCTAGTGTTCTCTCCGCCGCGTTGTGTCTCCGGCGGCCTCTATCCTTGGTTGTAGTTGACGCCCTCAGGCGTGGTGGTTGCCTGGCCTTAGCTTTGGCCGGGCTTTCTTCCCTCCCCTCCCTCCCCCTTTTTCTCTTGTAAATTGTTTTTCTCTCCTTCTTAATGAAATGGCAGTGCTCCTGCCCGTTAGCTCAAAAAAAAAAATTCCAAGCAAGAGGAAGCTCGACAGTCTGAGGCCAAACAAGAACAACAACAACAAAAAAAAAGAAAGAAGTGTGCCTGAAAAATCAGTTACAAAACGCACATGAAAAAGAGAGCGCCATGAATCAGATGAAAACGTCGCCTTTAACGCATAAGCTAACTTCGGAAAAATTGCTCAAATAATCAACGGTTAAATAGAAAATTAATAAAATAATCCACAGGAAAAAGAAATTACAAAAATAGCACTGGGTCCCGCCACCCCGGGTGGCGGTCCCCTCCTGGTGGTGCCGCCACCGGTGTGGTGGCGCTCACCACCGCCACCCAGCGTGGCATGCAGCAGGTGGCCGCTATTTTTAATATATATGGCAGTATTGTATTGCATGCATGTATATATATATATATATATATATATATATATATATATATATATATATATATATATATATATATACGAATTCTATATACACACGGCAGTATTGCATGTAGCTATACATTTTAATATATATGCATGTATAATATCGATATATTAAAATAATATATATGCTTGTATTATTATATTTTAATATATATGCTTGTATACTATATATATATATATATATATATATATATATATATATATATATATATAATATGTATGATATATATGCTATTTAAGTAAATTTGATATATGTATATAATATATATACATTTTAAAGTTCAAAATTGTATCAAATTTTACAAAATTGCAAATTTAAAATTTTAGCAAGTTTTAATAGTCGTTTGTAGGGCAAACTTTGTAAAGTTAGAAGCTATGAGATAAATAAAAACATAACAAACATGTACAGTGAAATAGAGAATGATTTGAAGCTACACTTATATAATCTATATGAAACGTATATATGAACCGATGACAAACTTATCTATATAACCCTAGCACAAATACAAACTTATCTAAAAAAAGTATGGAATTCATGTGAACCGATGAGATGTAAAATGAATTTATAGAACCATGCCATGTCACTCGTTTATATTTAGGAAATGAGAAGAAATCTCGATGTCGTCTACAGAGGGTCATAGGTCATCTTCATTGTTGGGAAAGTAGGAGAGTTCAAACCATACAATACAACACAAAAATCAATACGAAAGTAGCAGAGTTTAAACCATACAATACAAGCATGAAGACCTTATAGTCGTTTCTTAGGGGAATTGAAAAGTACGTCGTAACATGTGGGTGGCAGCTAGCTAGACGCGTCGTCTCCGGCATGCAGGGCACAAGCGTTCCGTGCGGACGTGCAACTCTAGGGTACGCCTTGTCATTTCGAGACGATTTTCGAGATCTGCGATCCTTGCATGAAGAACCATCATGTATGCATCTGCTGCCATTGGAAAAGGATCATCCATCCACGATGCCATACGACAATCATTTATCTATTTTACACAGGATATAAAATTAGGTTACATCGTAAAATAAATTTGATCTATATGAAGGTAAGTAAACTCACGGCGTATACAGGATATCGGTAGAATCTTCATCCGGTCCAACCAGAGACATGCCTATCGAAGGTCTGCACCACTGCATCCATTCCACAAGCACACCTGGGTCAGTCCCGAAGATAGTGAGGGCCGGGCCGCAGCATGATTGACTCCGTGCGGTAGTTCTGTTTTATTTTGTTGGACAGGTCCTCCGATGGGTAATGGGTGTGGCCTTCTGGGCCGGACAATTCCCACCAACTTGATCTAATCCATGCGTTGGTGGACCTTGCTTCGGCCATCCTACTACGATGACGGCAGACAGTATCACATGGGCATATCGTGCATAGACGTGTTAACGGCAAGTGGTAAGTGCGAAGTAGTAGTAAATGCAACGTCACTAATTGTCATAATGGTAAATGCAATGTCAATAATTGTATGGAGAACAATTTTATCGTCAAACCGCCGAATGTACTTAATAACACAAGTCCATGAAATTACATGATTACACTTATCGCCGACGACCCCTTGTCGTGTATGCACTTGGGGTGTAATGGTCTGGTGGATGCGTCGTACGTTGTCCTGCAGCCTGAGAAGGTCCAAACCGAATTTGATCCTCAGTTTGGTCCGCGGTTGGGATATACCCAAGCTGTGAACTTATAGCGTACGTAGACCCACCATAGTGTGAAAAGCCCTCCATCATATTTTGTTCATAAGGGGTCTCATGCCCGTGCACAACCTGTGAAGGGATCTCATGGGGGGTTTGCTCCCCGTGTTGAAAATGTGAAGGGACCCCATGGGGTTTGCGATTAGACCCCAGTGTGCGGATCTCAGTATAGGAATGTTGCATCCGCCCAAGATATCTTGAAAGCTTAGGTTGGATGCAAATGTACTATCCAGCATAGATGCTCCCATGTTTGCCCAATTTGCATCAAATTGGGTGTCTTGTGTGCTGCGATAGTCATCGTAGGTTTCTGAAGACGGCGCTAAGTTAATATCAATCCCCTCCCCGTGACCTGGCCCAGCTGGAGGTGAAGAAATATGGTGGGCGCTGTATTGGAAGGGTGTCGATGTAGAGGCTCGGGGAGGTTGAGATTGTCGGCGTGGAACAGAACCCGGTGGTGTACGCCTGTCCATGGACTGCGATCTCGCAGGAGCAGCAGATACTGGAGGAGGTGGTGACTCGCTATGAAGTATGCAATATAGATAAAACTATCGGAGGGCGCACATCATACCAGAACATGGACTCGTTGGGCATAGCCCTCTGGTTGTCGGAGCGGTGCTGCTGCTGCCTGTGGTATCGCAAGCTGACATCTGGTCCTTGGGCGGTACCATTCCATGTACCCCAAATATCGATCTCGTCTGTGGTCCAAGAGATACCACACTTCGTCAGTAGCCAACTCAGTCCACTGCTCGATGTGGGCGTTGTGGACGTGGGCCCAATCACGGTTGCGCCCGGTTGAACTAAGCCTGAAAAAACACTTGTACTTACATTATGAGTGGTAGAAATATATTCAAAATATTTAACTTATGATGCATACCCATGAGAGTTGTCCGGATGCCGAGAAGGTGGAAGTGAAAATGTTTGCCGGTAGCCAAACTGCCGTTGAAGGCGTTCCGGCGAGTATCCTTCCACGGCATTCATGCAGACTAGATAACAGGTCGTCATCCAATAGTCTACACTCTCAGTACACGTGCTAGCCAGCAAGCCCCCCGTGGCAATATCATAGGTTGTCAGTTGGCAGAATGGTTCCCACGTAACTTGGTCATGTACCAGAAGGTCTAGGTCTGACACAAACCGCGTGTAAGACGCCATGTCTACTTCTCTCAACCATCGCAACCTCGCATGCAACCATCTATATCCCATTGTTGGTCTACATGCCGGAAGGGTCAAATCGACGTCTACATGAACAGGATAGTATCGTACTGCCGTGTTTGGACGATTTAGTGGCAAATAAGTCCACGACCATAATTGGATGAGAAGAGGACAACCCCCAAATACTGTATTCGGGGCTGTCTGATGGCATGCGACACTGTTGGTTTTGCATGCACATTGACTTGAACTTCTTCACTAGGGGCTTTGTTCTTGAATGCAGTGTATAGGTTCGCCCCCAGGTGACGCATGCACCATCGAGAACGAACGTCTGGCCACATTGGTGCATCACCGATGGACAATACATTTACACCATATAGGATTCCCTGGTGGCGGTCAGAAATGACGCACACTCCAAGGCGATCCATGACAATGTGAATCTTCAGAAGAGATAGAAACCACAACCAGCTGTCATTGTTCTCGCTCTCCACAAAAGCAAATGCGAGAGGCAATATCTGGTTGTTCCCGTCAACTCCAAGTGCCGTCAGTAGAGCACCATAATACCTACCGGTGAGGAATGTCCCATCCACACAAATGACAGGACGACAATGCCGGAAGGCCTCTATGCACTGGCCAAAAAACCAAAACAGGCGAATCAGGTAGAAGTGGTTCGGTGCGACACTTCCATCGGGGAGGTATACAGGCTCATGGGCAGAAACATAGCATGTCCCAGGATTGGTCTCCTGTATCTTGCGGAGGAGACGGGGAGCCCAGTTGTATGACTCCTTATAATCCCCGAACAACATTTTGAGTGCCTTTTGTTTGGCTCGCCATGCTTGGTGATATATAATCGACATGCCAGTGCGATTTTGCACCTCGGCCATTATGGAGTGTGGTTTCATGGAGATATCGTCTTGAATAGCAGTTAGCAACATCTGCGCTATGAACTTCGAGTCCACATTACTGCTAATATTGCATACCAACTTCTCCGTACAAGTGTGCGGCTCGTACCTACTGATTATGAAGTGGTGCTCATGTTTTGGGCGATGCGCCCGAACATGGAATGAGCACTCCGGCTTCTTTACGCACTTCACCTCGTACACGGCCGGCCCGGACCGTGCCACCGAATGCTCGCGCCGTGTTGTGACACCAAAGTTGCTGATGAAATGTATTACCTCATCCTTCGTGCTAAACTCTTGACCCACTGTTATGCCATTGTGCATATACCCCCATCTGGAAATATTCGAGTAATCCCCGATCACCCAATTCGAAACATCCAGAGCGCGATAATACGCTATGGCAGGCATCGGGTCGTCCTCTTCTTCGACATCGTCCCCACCCCCTTCATCGAAATCATCCCCTAACACATGTGCATCTATCTCTCCCCCCTCCATTGAGATATCCGGATCCGTGCCCATGCCGAATGCCTCGACACCGGTCATGATACTACCAATTGGGTCCTCCGCATACCCTTCCGACACTTCCTCATGTGCACTCTCTTCTACGGTGTTGCTAGGCCCCGCCTCCGATTGTCTTGCCTCAGGCAGCACGTACACACCTAAGTGGTACCCCTCTTCTACTGCTTTATTAACATAGTACGTCCAAGCAGACTTATTTCTCAGTGGCCACAGGTTGTATACGTACATCGAACTGGCCTAACACCGTGTAGAACAAGTTTGTTTTCATGACGGTTTATACGGAGATTTCGAGTTATAACCCTCGCCAGCATTGCCAGCTCTATTAGCAATGTTACTGTGGTCTGCAAATGGCTGTATGTGTGCATGCTTACAAAATTCCCTTACATTGGCGCGGGTGCATCTCCGTAAAAAATAGTCAGTAGTGTCTCCATTTACGTCTATAACATGCACGTGTTCATTCATATTAATATTAAATATAAGTTTGTTTTATATTTAACTATTATTTCAAACATTACATAAAATGTTAGCTTACGTGTTTAATACATAATACGTGTAAATAAGGGCTGAACATAGAATATAGCAACTCGACTAATACTCGAAACACCCTAATTATTAACTAAAATGTCACTAAAATACGTACAATTGTATTACTATTTTGCATGCTAAATATAGATTAATTTCCCTATTATGTTTAATTAAGCTAACAAGAAAATTACTATATGAAAAAATATAGTCACTCTTTTTAACTACGCACACTAGCGTTAATTTGTTGCTAATTATATATAATTTTGCGCGGCACGTGCAATTAAAATTTAAACATTCATATATTACATGCTATAAAAATTCACTAATTTCCATTATATTTGTAGATCATTTTCTCTCCTTACATAACTAATTAATCACTAATCATAATTTAAGTTAACCTAACACAACAAGTTTATGTTAACTATAAAATGCGTATATGACGGTTATAAGATCGATCGGTTCAAAGTTCCTGAAAAAATCAAAACAAGCGTAAATTAGACAGAATATACAAAATTAAGTGGTCATATTAAACTATCACCGTATGTGCTTCTTACCTTAGTAAATCTGGTGCATGCGCTGCTGCTCTACAGTGCTGGTGCGTGCTATGGTGCGGTGCAAAATTAATAACAAAATAGAAGCAAGACCTACGTGCTGGTGCTTAGTTTAATTAATTAATTACGTGATGGTGATTAGTTTAATTAGCATTAACAACATACTATGCCAACATCAGTATAGTCAGATAGCCCTCACATATCAAGATTATCATACTGTGTATATACAATATATACATACAATATTAAGTACTAATATGGCAAGATTTGTATACAACACTGATAATAAGATTAGCATAGAATATTATTATGCTAAAATTAACTCTTGCATATACGTACCGCAATAACACTAATTATTAGCAAGTAGATCAAATTTAAATTCCAAAATATTCCCTCACGCTAAAAGCAAAAAATATCAGCGAAGTGACACTCCTGGTAAATCCTCAACCGAGGTATCGTGAATAATATACCGAATCAAAGAATGAAAAGAATCGAAAGCGAGAGAGTGAGTGTGTGAAGGTCGCTCTGCGGTGAAGCTCAAGCGTGTGTGAAATGAATCAAAGCGAGAGTGTTGCGTGTGTGAAGGCGAACGGCAGGACGCGATATATATACACTCAATTTTGTGATCACTGTGACCTCTAATCGGTATTAATTAGCGTAAATCATGTAATTACTATTTGATTAATTAAAAAGTCAGCACTATTTTATCGGTGGAGGATTATTTTATTTTTTTTAACACTGCTTTTGTTTGTGGATGATTATTTTATTATTTTTAACACTTTGTTTTATCTGGGAGGATTATTTTTTTCGATTAATTTGTTTTATCGGTGGCCATTATTTTATTGTTTTTTCGCACTTTCGCATGCGACGCCGGGATTAAGGGGGTCGGGAAGTAGTGGGGCCATGACCATGCGGGTGGCGGCATTTGGTCATGGCCGCGCCGGTGGTGGTGACCACGGGGTGGCGGGACCCGAGGATATTTTTGTAATTTCTTTTTCCTGTGGATTATTTTATTAATTTTTTTTAACTGTTGATTATTTCGGGTATTTTTCCGCTAACTTCGAAGTCCAAGCAACTTGCAAAAATCCTATTCCTCTTCCCACACAGACCGAGAGAGGCTGGGATCTGCGGCTCCTTACCCTGACGGCGGCGCCGACGTCGGGCAGCACGGCGGCCTTGGCGGCGTCGAGGACGTCGTGCCTAGGCAACGCCACCAAGAGCAGGTCCTCCTTTGTACGCCGCGCCGCCCCCGCCACTTCCGGCGGCGTGACTATTTTACTTTCTTGAATTGGTTCGGCTCAACCAGGTGAAAGGCAATCCGACCAAGGGGCAAAGCGGTCTTTTCACCTGAGAAATCGCCGCGGAAAAATAGAAATGAAGAGAAAATGGCTCGAAATGGCAAATGTGCAAGCGAAAATTGTTTGTGGTGGCTTTTTTGCGAGCGTCAATTTGAGAGTGGCAAATTTCCAAGCGACATCGTTTCGAGTGGCAAAAACTCAATTTTCTCCTTCACGGTGGTCCGGCCAGGAGACTTCCCGATAGCATCTCCACAGCAAAGCTAGAAGAAGCTGTAAAAGTTGCTGCATTGAATAGAGTATCTGATAGGACGAAGGAATTTTTTAAAGTGCAGTGTAAAGTGTGAAGAAAATTACAGCGAAGCTCTAAATTTACAGCACAGCTATTTGCAGCAAGTTTTAGAGCCTCTCCTAGCTTTGCTGGGCCCTCTGTCTCCACCAGTCCTTGCGTTCGAGGGTGGGCCCAGATTTGAGGATCCTCGCATGAAGGCCGGGTTGAGGCCTTATTCTTTTCAGCGTATCGTTGTGTTGGCATGATGCTGTAGAAAATTTAAAATCCCTCAAAAAGAGGTCTAAAGATTATAAAAAATTAATTTAAAAAGTTTTAGAATCTTTGGAAGGACTACTAAAAGGCACGAAAAAATTGTTACAAATTATCACAACTTATAGGCTATATAAAAATAACAAAATTTGCTACAGTAATACGCAACACCACGATACGCTGAGAAGAACAAGCCTTGAGTTGATACCCGATCCAATCCAATCCATCTAGAATCCTAATAAGTTAGTATTAATTAGTTTTTGGCCTTGTTTGTTTCAGCTGTAGGTCAGTTGTAGGTTGCTGAAAACTTTAATTTGAAAAAATTGTGACCGCTCCAAAGACGTATTAAAGAATTTATTAAAAAATATTTTACAAACTTTAAAAATAATTATTTAAAGCCCCACAAAAATGATTATAAAGTATTTTATCATTTGGGTTATATAAAATAATAAATTTTTATTTAATTTAATTTAATTTAAGATGAAACAAACAAGGTCTTTATCTCTCCTTCACATAGATTAAAAAAGGAAAAGGATTATTTTACACCCTGAACTATGGCATCTACATAATCCTCTAATAAACTATTAAACCAGGTATTATACCCCCTTGAAACCAGAAAATAGTTGCAAATAACCACCTAAAGGTGGTTTTGCCCGCGTGGCGGTGATGTGGCATTTGACATAAAAATGAGGCGGTGAGGGGTTGAGGGCCCGTATGTAAGTGAATAATATTCCCCTTTCTAATCTAGCTATCTTCTTCCACACGGTTGTTGGCCTATCCTGCCACCGCCTCCAATTGCCCTGCCATCAGCCTCCGCCCCGCTGCCCGCCTCCAAGACCCCGCGCAAAGGTCGGTGGCGCAGCGACGATAGGGCGCCTGACGGTGGCGAAGGTGGGGCCCTTGGCCGGCCCGCTCATGGCGCTAAGGCCAGGATGCTTAGGGTCCGGCGAGTGATGGAGCTGGTGACGTCCATGGCCAAGGCGCGCAGAGTTGCGGATGAGATGGAGCTGACAGTGTCCATGGCGGCGACTCGCTGGCCGTGGTGGCCTAGGATCTTGAGGAGGCAGTGCGGACCGCGCGTCGGGTCTCGACAGGTAGATCTGGAGCGGAGCAGCGGCGCGAGGGTGGATGCCACGATTGGGTGCGCGTCGAGGTTGGAGATGGCAGCGTGCGACGGGACCCAATGGCTTGCACGCGCTTGAGGTCGGAGGAGAACCTGAGGCCTCCAGATTCCTTATTACTGCTCGCCTCTGGCCACCTCGCCGCCCGCCTCCAACCACCTCGCCGCCCACCTCTAGCCTCCCCTATCGTCGCCCGTCTCTATCCGCTAACTCAGCGCTGGTCTCCCCTAATGCCGCCCCACCACCCGCCACCTCGCCGGCGGCCTCCAGCTGCCAGTCTCTATGCCACCACCCCACCGTTGGCCTCCCCTGCCGCCCATGTATACAGAGGGAGAGAGGAGGAAGAGAGAGAAAGAAGTGATTG
The DNA here is from genome assembly GCA_036346415.1 of Raddia guianensis. NCBI lineage: Eukaryota > Viridiplantae > Streptophyta > Magnoliopsida > Poales > Poaceae > Raddia > Raddia guianensis. Next base: position 18,148,108 of record CM070536.1, read on the forward strand.
TGCATGTGGCGATGATGTGGCAAAAATTGCACATGTGTACAGCTTGTGTGGCAAAACCATCGTCAAAACCATCTTTTGAAGGTTATCTGTAACTTTTTTCTGGTTTTGTGGGGTATAATAATTGGTTTAATAGTTCAGGGTATTAAATAGATGAAACATTCTAGGTAAAGGTGTAAAATAGATTTTTTTTTTTCTTAAAGAAAGGCCGAGCTGAACTCTGCCACTACCGAATTCTTCGAACCGGCGGATTCAGGGAAAACCGACCTTGTTGCGAAATTTCCCCAATATAAACCTCCGCGACCCTCGCGGTCCTACGGAACCGAGAGCTAGGGTTTCGCCTTCCCCTCGCCCCCTGCCGCCTTCTCTCGAGTCCCGCCGCGCCGCGCGATCTCGCCGTAGCCATGGGGACGGAACGGAAGCGCAAGGTTAGCCTCTTCGACGTTGTCGACGAGACCTCCGTCTCCGCCAAGCTCGGCCGCGCCGCCACCAACGGTGCCGCCGCCGCGGCCAACCCGTCCATCAACCGGTGGACGGGGCGGCCCTACTCTGCGCGGTACCTCGAGATCCTCGAGAAGCGCCGCACGCTCCCCGTGTGGCAGCAAAAGGACGAGTTCCTCCGCGTCCTCCGCGACAACCAGACCCTCATCCTCGTTGGAGAAACCGGAAGCGGCAAGACCACTCAGGTTTGATATCTGTCCTACATCTTCATCTCCATGTATGCATTGCCTATTGTTATGTAACGTGCTTATGAGATGCTGTCGGTTGTGGCGATTTGTTCGAGGATTAATGTCTTATGTTGAACAGATCCCCCAATTTGTACTTGAAGCTGAAGGGCTGGGTAACCGGTCTATGGTTGCCTGTACCCAACCCCGGAGGGTCGCCGCTATGTCAGTCTCCCGGCGTGTTGCAGAGGAGATGGATGTTACCATTGGGGAGGAAGTTGGATACAGTATACGTTTTGAAGACTGCAGCAGCCACAAAACTGTTCTCAAGTAAGCCTTTTGAGCCTTGTGTTTCATGGAATAAAGTTGTTAGTGCACCATCCTTTTGGCAGATTGATATGGAGTGTTTTTTTTTTTTTCTTTTTAGGTATTCTGATCTAATCATGTTGTGTTGAACACTATTGCTTCCTATCAGATATTTGACAGATGGTATGCTTCTAAGAGAAGCAATGGCAGACCCACTTTTAGAGAGGTACAAGGTGATTGTTCTTGATGAGGCTCATGAGCGAACATTGGCAACAGATGTTCTGTTTGGGCTTCTGAAGGAGGTTCTAAAGAATAGACCTGATCTGAAGCTTGTTGTTATGAGTGCCACCCTTGAGGCAGAGAAATTTCAGGGTTATTTCAGTGCTGCGCCATTAATGAAGGTGCCTGGGAGACTTCATCCAGTTGAGATCTTCTATACACAAGAGCCAGAAAGGGACTATCTAGAAGCAGCAATCAGGACAGTTGTTCAGATACATATGTGTGAGCCTGCTGGTGATATCCTTGTCTTCCTTACTGGAGAAGAGGAGATTGAGGATGCCTGTCGAAAAATCAATAAGGAAATTAACAACATGGGAGATCAGGTTGGCCCAGTTAAAGTTGTGCCTCTATATTCGACGCTACCCCCAGCAATGCAACAGAAGATTTTTGAACCTGCTCCAGCCCCATTGAAAGAGGGAGGTCCTTCTGGGAGGAAAATTGTTGTGTCCACAAATATTGCTGAAACGTCCTTAACCATAGACGGTATAGTGTATGTGATAGACCCAGGGTTTTCCAAACAGAAGGTTTACAACCCAAGGATAAGGGTGGAATCCCTTCTGGTGTCACCAATCTCCAAGGCAAGTGCCCACCAGAGAGCTGGCCGTGCTGGAAGAACGCAGCCTGGGAAGTGCTTCAGGTTATACACAGAGAAGAGTTTTAATGATGATTTGCAACCCCAAACCTACCCGGAAATTCTTAGGTCCAACCTGGCTAATACGGTTCTTACTTTGAAGAAGCTTGGAATTGATGATTTAGTGCATTTTGATTTCATGGACCCTCCTGCACCGGAAACCCTAATGAGGGCCTTGGAAGTGTTGAACTACTTGGGGGCACTAGATGATGAAGGTAACCTAACAAATTTAGGTGAAACGATGAGTGAGTTTCCCCTGGATCCACAGATGTCAAAGATGCTTGTCATCAGTCCGAATTACAACTGTTCAAATGAGATCCTTTCGATATCTGCCATGCTGTCAGGTATGTCAACTAAATAGCTTTTCACCGTCAAAATTAATGCTGTTTGTATGCCTGTACTGTTTTCATCTTTGTGTGCTAGCACCTAGCAAACTGCATGCTTCTAGCATGTGAGCCTGCATTGCATGCATACTACTGTATGCAAGCATTCAAGCTTCCTATATTTCCAGTGCATCTCTTTCAGCAACTGTCGTGCACCTGGCGTCTTGAGCTATTGATCGAAATGATCATACGGTTTAGGCTGATGCAGATAGTTGCTGTTTGTTGAATTATTCTGCAAAGCAAATGGTATCGTCTCGCCTCTTTGCATCTGCTGACCACCGTGGACTTCGTCTGTCATTACCATATTCTTTCTCTAGTACCCAATTGCTTTCTCCGGCCTAGGGAGGCACAAAAGGCTGCTGATGAGGCGAAGGCTCGATTTGGCCACATTGATGGGGACCATCTGACGCTTTTGAACGTCTACCATGCATACAAGCAAAACAGTAAGCTCATAACCATTTCATTCAGTTTGCACTTGGTTAACCTTTTCTTCTCTTGACAATCTTATTTTTGATGATGCAGATGAAGATCCTCAGTGGTGTTATGAGAATTTCGTCAATGCTAGAGCGCTAAAGGCTGCTGATAATGTTAGACAGCAGCTTGTCCGCATCATGACCAGATTCAACCTCAGGTTGTGCAGCACGGACTTCAACAGTCGTGAGTACTACGTCAATATCAGGAAGGCTATGCTTTCAGGGTACTTTATGCAGGTTGCTCACCTGGAGCGAACTGGACATTATCTGACTGTCAAAGATAACCAGGTTGGTATTCTGATCTCTCATATAGTTTTTTGCACTAGATGGTCTATTGCAGTTTTTTGACCCTTCATCACCAGGTTGTCCATCTTCATCCGTCAAATTGTATGGATCACAAGCCAGAGTGGGTCATCTACAATGAATATGTTTTGACCACCAGGAATTTCATCCGCACAGTCACTGATATCCGTGGAGAATGGTAAAGTTTTCTGAACAGAGCTGGTCACTTTTTGTGAAGAACTGAATATTGACAACTTGATGGAAATCTTAACCTTCTCTTTTGTACTTTTTGTGCAGGCTGATTGATATAGCTCCGCACTACTATGATCTGAGCAATTTCCCATCATGTGAGGCAAAGCGTGTCCTTGAGAGGCTTTACAACAAGCGGGAGAGGGAAAGAGCTGCCATTAGAAACTGAAGTTGGTGCCATTTTGCCAGTCGCTTATCATAGTTGCTCTGGGGTGTCATCACTCACCAGAGCCTTCGATTTGGGCATCACTGGCACACAGTTGCTCTCCACCTGTCCATCATTAACATGATATTCCCATCCTATCGTATCTTGTCGGCATGGTGGACTGCATAATGTACACCATACTTGAAATGTTACCGAGCTACTGGCTTACCGCGTTACTCAAGTAGTTTTTCATTTTAGCAATTGTAGTTTGTGATACAGATCAATTGTGTATCTGTCTATACTTTGATGGATAAGACGTTTTTGCATTCTCCATATTTTGTTGGGAAAGACGTGTTTGCATTAGTCTCCATGTTTGGATAGAGTATTTGCATGTCTTTTTGCTCACGTAGCAAATTTTGGGGTGCCTTGGTGTTTTGGATACTACGTTTGCAACCATCTCTCCTATTTTAGGATTTGCAAAGTGTTTTGGTTTGCAGCCTCGGCCCCAAAAACACGGACCCCCTATTCTTAAACCCGAACCCTAAGCAAGAGAGGGCAGCGCCCGCAAGGTCGCCACGAAGGGCGGAGACGTAAGGCTTGTTTGGTTGCTTGCCGTAGACCGCCACGCCGCAAGTGCGGCACGCCACGCTTGCTTGGCGTCGGTTTGGTTGCTGCCACGAGTCCGGCGCGCCACAGCTCGCTGCACGCGAGCGCAGTTCACTTTCCCTGCCGCAGCTCGCCTTACCTACGGCGCTCGATTTGGTCTCCACAGTTGCGGCGCGGGCGCAGCTGCGGCGCGGCGTGCTGCGGCGTTAAGTAAACAGCCCACAGCGGGCGGAGGCTTCCGTCACGAGCGCTGGCAACGGGACGTCCCTGAGCATTCCTTGAAAAAGGTGTCCATCCTGTTGATCACCGCCTGTTGGAAAAAATGGCACCGCCATCCATCCCGTTGTGGGGGTACGTACCTTGTACTAAGCACCGCCCGTTTATGTGTTCGGCGAAACAAAAAATGATTTTCACACCCAAGGTCACTTGCAGAATGCATTTCAAGTTCAACGGCTATACTTGCACATATCTGCTTTATCATATTCCCTCTTGTGGCTCGTTGATATATTTTACACTCTTCAATATGATTTGTTCCTGGGCAACACCATCAAACTAAGAATCCAAATAACCTTCAAGGTCAGGGTGAAGGAGATGGCAGTTTCTGGGTTGTGCATGGTGCTTCGCCTGTTGAATTTGCTCTCACCGACAATGGAATTAGCTTCGTTGATACTTAAGAACGCTAACTATAACACACACAAAAGAAAGCCATATATATTTACTAATAGCCTGCAATGCTAACTATAACAAATGATACTGAGTATATGGCGACTGAAATGGCAATTCCTGCGACAAAATTGTAGTAGAGGCGCTTGTTGTCACGGCTTGGTACAAATGCCATCTTCAAAGTATTAGTCAGTTCGAAGAGCCTATGGGAAACCTGCGGGCGCACATGGTAACATCAGGACGTTGCTGTACGGACTTTCTTCTTCAATAGATCACATAGGAAACAGAATCTACATACCGCGACATATATAGCTGTAGTGAGCATGAAATTGAGTAGTGGGTAACCTGGTATTATTGTCAACAGCCATTTGGGTTGCCCATTGGGCACTCTTGATCTGTGGATGCAATCAAAGTAGGCAGGATTATTAGTCAGTTCACGATCCGAGATAATTATCCAGTGGCACAAGTGAAAGGTCCAAGAATATCGTAAAGAAACAGCAGATGGATAACCTGAGCCAGATATGGAACTGAGATATATATGTTTCTAGTGTAATCTTTCCGAGCCAGCTAGCAAAGACAAATGAACAAACAAGTTGCATACTCACCGAATGTTAGGATAAATTTAACAATTCACATAATACAAAATGTAATCTGTTCCACAAAAATAGAACTTACGCAAACAGCGTGAGAGAGAAGCTCCGGAATTCTTGAGTGAAGTTGCGTAGGCATATGTAGACACTTTTTGAGTACAACAATGGACCAATGTCAGATATCGCAGTATACCACTAAATGTAAACATGATATATACTAATGGAAATAAACACTATATTGGAACAGAAAAATACATACGTTATGGGGATCCACGAGGTATATGGATGGTATTTGTTGTAGGTAATCTTGTCCAGCTTATAAATGTACTCATACCACAAATACCCAGCCTACGATCACCATGCATTAAGCTAATGAAATCAAAAGATGTAATAACAAAAAAAACGATTTACTACAGTTTGATAACTACCGTTAAAGAAACAGTAACTATGGGCGCCTTAATGTACAGTTTAGTTCTTGTGTCAGCTTCTTCAAGTTTTTCCATCCACTTCTCAACCTGTGATGTAGATGTACTTTATTGAACAATTCAGATGATGATTCGAACATTGTCAAAATCTAATGATGCACAGCAACTGCACTAGTATACGGCAAAAAAAAGGGCAGGAAACATACAGTTGGATGGAAATAAGCATAGATCATTCCAACAATCCATATGTAGCGATCCAGTCCAGATCGAAATTGCCACTCATGCAACCGGGGGAGATCCGGCTTAGAAGGGTCGGTGTAGCCTGTGCACAAGGCAAATAACATTATAAAATAAAATGCATAGAACATCAAAATCTCAAAGGACCTGTTTGGAACACAGGAATATCAGAGAACAGTCAGTTCCCACAAAAATTGGTGAAAAACTCTCATGTTCCAGACAGGCCCTGAAGGTTTCCAAGAAAAACTAACCTAGAAGAAATGTAAGGGGGCCCCAAACTATCTCAAAGGCACCTGGGATTTCCCATATCAGGATAACTACCAAGAAGCACGCAGCAAATTTTATAGCCATGACTGATCCAATCTCATTATATTTGTTTAGAATACCAAGAGCACCATAAACCATGAGAGTGAAAAGGGTGTGCATAGGGCAAATGTAATAGAGTGTGTAGTCGTTATTAAGGATAATGCAACAGAATGCCACAAAGAAATTGAGGCGCCACATCATCTGTTGAAGGTGCAACTATGTCAGGTAAGCTCCACAGATAAAAAGCAAGACCAGCTGGGAGGACAAATCAACAGACCTGAGCAAATCGTGCAAGGCTGAAATCCTTCCGTACATAATAATAAGAGAAGTTACCAAATCCAGTCATCCAGACATATGCAGCAATGAATACACGAATTGCATTGTAGATCTCTTTAGCATTGAAGTAATGGTACATCAAGAATAACACCTGGAATTAAACAAAACAGTGATGAAAACTTGGTTCTATGCTAGTGTTTAGATCGAGATCAAAACCTTGCTGACAAAAAATGGATGCTCTCAACTATACGACTTATTTACAATTAAGAGATGTCCACAAATGAAGGGAATGGAAGTATACAAGAAATCAATGACTGGCATGACTGATTGGCAACAAGCATAACAACAGCATAAAAGATGCCATAACATGAAGTATAAAAAACACCTGCATCCAACCCTTCCATTCTTCCGTTTGATGCCTATTCAAATACATTATAGATTTTCCTGTCAATGCTGACTTGTCTTGGTGAACCTTGAATGAAGTCATAGCTGCTACAATAATAAGAAGAAAGTAGAGGAAAAGGAAGAGATCTCGGCTGTAATTCTGTAGATACATGATATAAAATAAAAGTTAGAAGAGTAATATAAAAAAAGTGGCTATGGCACATGTGAACGTAAATTATACACTTTACATACACTTTCCTATCATCCACTAATCATTCTACAGTGAGTGGTGAGAAGAAGAAAATAGTGAGGACAAAAGTTCTCTTAAATTTTTCTGTAACTAAAAGTTGCATGTACCATAGCCATCCTCTAAAAGTGGCATACTATGTATGCACCTTCTATGCAGTTTCAGCTATTTTGCAAACTGGAATGATCTGAGGAATGGGAATTATACAAATATGCCAAATAGGCACATAGCAAGAATTTAATGTAACAATAACACACCAAAGCATCAGCAAGCCTAGAACCTAACAGCTATTAACACTAAATAACATCGGCATATAAAGTATTATTGCAACTAGTGTTTAGATGTGGGCATAGATCTCTAATAAGTATCAGCATAATAGCACCTTTGCAGACTCTCCAAGTAGATCAGTCCGATCACATATGTAAAAGTAAAGCAGATGGCCTCCAAACTCAGATCTGATAAAAGGACAGCAAACCGATTAGGAGAATAATGCAAGTATCCGTGATCGTGGATGCAACTGTAGCTTACACTGCTCTTAGTGTCAATCTATTATCCAAAAGAAGTGATTGGTCCATAAAGAAAAGCCTGTGTAACCAATTATTTTTGTCAGTGCCTTCTTCCTTGATACCGCAAAAACATTTATCACATGCCATCGAGAAATTCTAATTTGGAGATAACCTGAGCATTTGTGATGTGAAAGAAGCATAAACTGGTTTTGCACCTACTGCTTGACCACCCTCCTCCAATAGCATTGTTCGATCCTCTGCTTTGTCTGAGCTAGTATCCATGACAACTAAATTGACATCTGAGTGCCTACTGACAAAGGCAAACAACAAAAACTCCAATAAGAGTCCTTCTACAAAGTTATTTTGATGATAGTAATATACTAGTGTTTCATTTAAAAGCGATAGGCATTCCAAGATGAAATAATATGAAGCCCAGCAAAAGTAAGATATCTTGAGGGCTGATTTGTAACACTAAGCAAATATTACTGTTTCTGGGACATCTAAAAGGCAACATATATGACAGCATATTTCAAAACCAAAATCAAGATTACCAGGATTCTCAAGATCAAAGTAATATTTACTTACGCTTTAACAGAAGCAATATTCTTCCTATGAAAGAGAACTTCAGCATATGCCCAGGCTGTGAAAACCCAAATAAATCCCAAAAAAGAAGAAACCTGATAGAAATGCAAAGCAGAATGACTCAGTTCCAATAATCAAGTCTCCAAAAGACAAATCGTAGTATTTGCAATAATCAAATTACTACATTTGCGCGAATAGCACCACTCTGCATATTTGATTTATGGTTTGTAGGTTGCAACTCAGCATCTAAATGTGCCCTTTAAACTTCCAGTAGACAGGTACAGTGCTAGTTAGCTCACTCTTGTACTCTAGCAAGTAGTAACCCACAACACCGTGCAAGTCTGCATACTAACTAATTTTGCTATTGAACTTCACAATTACCAGGAACAGGAAATAATCATGTATCATAAACAAGCAAATCAACATTCATTCAAATAGGTTGAATGTGTGACCCTACTAAATTGGTTTGCCACTAAACCTACTCGACTGCATCAATCACCTAGTATCTCTTCTTACAAAATGCAACCGAAAAGACCATATGCCAGATCTTAATGGTTATCTAGTCCATGCAAGAGCCACGCAGTACTACTTGGCGCGTTTACAACAACGCCGACACCTACCAACCAAGAGCCATGCAGCCCACAACCATTTCAGTGACCATCTCTCAAAATCCCTCAAATTAACCAGAAGAAGCGCTAAAAACACATAGCACGGCACCAAATTCCTGCCAAAATTCTTGCGTACGCAAGCCATCTCTAACGCATCCTCGCAATTGCCTAAACCCAAAAGCAACCAAACCTGCGCTGCGCTGCACTTCCCTCCCAGGCTACCACGCGCACGAACTCGCCCATCCCACTCGCGCGCCTCCGCGCACGAGTCCCCCCAGCCAGGCAGCAGCCACCTTCCAGCACCGAAACCCGTGAAACCCCCGAACGAATTCGCACGGGGCAACACTGCCATTGCCGCCGCCCATACCCGCCGGATCGAGGCGCGGTGTAGGGGTCACCTGGCCGGGCGTGACGGAGGTCGATGCCGCCGCTGCGAACCCACCCGCGGACGCGACCGCCTCAACCATATCTACAGCATCCGGCAACGGCAAGCCTGCGAGGCTGCGAGCCCTGACACTAGGATCCAAACCAGGCGAGGCGAGCGACGCGAATAGAAGGACAAAAAATAGGTGTCGAAAAAAATAATAAGCGCGGGTTTATGTGAGAGGAAAGGGCATTTATTGAAGTGGGAGTGGAGGGGTGAATGTGCGCGTGGTAGCAACGGAGTTGGTGCGGTGCCTTCAGAGGCTGCCATGTGGGCAAGCGGGGAGCATGGGGGCCCAGTAGGAGGGCTCGCGAGTGACGGTGTAACTAAAAAGCTTCCGAGTTAGGTCGATTTAAGGGGAGAATTATCTTCTTGCTCTAATTCTTTCATACGATTTTTTCATGACTAGCAGGGTAGCATGTTCCTGGCGCAGGCACTCTTAGTCCTTGTTTGTTTCAGATTAAATTAAATTAAATGAAAATTTGTCATTTTTGTATAGGCCAAATGTTGTAATATTTTGTAGTTATTTTTGTGGAGTTTGAAATGATTCTTCTTAGAGTTCGTAGAATATTCTTTTCATAATTTTTTAAATTTTTTAAAACGTATTTCTAGTGGGTCACAAATTTGCTACAGTAAAACGCAACTCAACATTAATCTGAAACAAACAAGGCCTTATATCTGAGTAAATAAAGGCATATCACAAAACAAACTAATAAAAAAGCATTACATATTTTGTTTGTTGTTCCTATTTTTATTTCTTTTTTAAAAATTAGTTGCTGATGTCGAATTTTTTTATCAGTCATTATCATGATATTACGGTGCGTTTTGCAAAGCTTTTTTTCCAGGATTTTTCAAGTGGCCATAAAAGTTAGAATAAAAGAAAAATGAATTATTTCGTAATACAATCATTTGTAAATCCTAAATTTTTTTAAAAATAGGTAGATCTTTTTGTGCACATCTTCATGAATACGTGCTCTTAAACTATAGTTATATATTTCGAAGGCCTTTTATTTCTATTATTTACTAATTGATATCGGAAAATTTAACATTTGTAATGCTTAAATACATTTATGGACCCTTACTATAAAATTTTGATTGCATTTGGAAAGTGTAAATTTCTAGATTTGTTTACCTTGCTACAATAAAATTAGAATGGGAAAAAATAGGTTGTCCTTTGTTTTTTGTATGGCCGTTTCTCCGTTATCATGAAATTATGATCTAATTTTTTTAGCAGACTATAAAGTGTAGTAAAAAGTTTAAAAACGGGTCAAAGTTGGGGTTCGAACAAGCAACCCTGTGCTGCACTAAGAATGACAGGGCAACTGAGGTAAGCATTGTTTGTTGCTGAGACATGGGTGTGCGGCAAAATAGGTAATTAGAAGAGAAAAGGTGGAAGTGTAACAAAAAAGGTGGAAAAAAGGGAGACGCTAGGATTTAAGCTCGTGACTTGTGGACTTAAACCCAACGCTGAAGACCACCATACCAAATGCACCGAGTTGTTGTGGCTTCGAAGGTAAAAAATGTTTTAAATATAAGTGTTAAATGGATGGCTACGGTTGAATGTAGCGACGCAGATGCACGACGGAGTGAGGACACGTGCCGCGAGGTGGCTTGTCAGCGCCAACTTTTAATATATGGAAGATAGATGACCTATTTTTAATGGTTTTTTTTTGTGTGACATAAAAAAAGGAAATGAAAGGAAAAAAGGATTAACCGCGTCACCATAAAATCTTGGTCTATTTTTTGTTGTTTTAGTGTTTTTGCACATCGGAGAAATTCTTATGGTTAATTGTTGGTCTATTATCTGTTTATTATTGTTTTCACGTATTGTAAAAAAAATCTAGAAAAGTGGTTCAACAAAACGGGATTTGACCATGAAGTCTCCATTTTTTTTGTTTTTCGCGTTGCAAAAAAACTTATGGTAAAATCTTGGCCTGTTTTTAGTTTTCTTTTGTTTTCACAAAAAGATTGGCCGAGGCTACGATTCGAGCCCACCTCCTGCCATTATGGCCTCAAACGCGCTATCAGCTGAGGTGCGTGCTATTGATGTCGTAGCATGGAGAAAAGAGGGGGAAAATGATGGAAGAGGAAAAGGAAAATTAAATAAACTAGTAAAATGTCCGTGCTCTACCACGGACCATAAAGGGATAAAAGGAAAACATAATTCGTAGACAAAAATATAATAATGAAGGATGATTTGCAGAAAAGATCGAGAGTGTAGCACGTGACATGTTGTAGTTTGAATCGTTTAGGTTGAAACATTATTTGACATAAAAATTATTGGTCACCAACCACCACAGTAACCAAAACATAAATAATAAACAAAACATCTGAACATAAATTAGTACAATGCCCGTGTGTTGCTACGAAACATAAAAGGAAAGAAAAGAAAAATATAATGAACCGACTTACTCGATCCATCAATTGAGCAGGAGGTATGATAACAACGATGATTACATAACGTCGACGTCTCGAACGTCTCCCAATTCATCGTGGTGATCACAGCCCGTGACTGCATGTTCGAGATCTTGAGCTTTTGCACCCTACCATTCTCTCCCTCCTCTCTCTTCTTTACCCTGGATTTGTTTGCGCTGCCGTCCCACGAGCGACCTATGCCGCCGCCAAGCTCCATCTGTGCCTCTATCCCACGAGCGACGTCTGTGCCGCCGTTGATCACCGGTCGCAGGTTCAAGAAATTCCTTACACTATCGAGGTCTTGTTTGGTAGCTTGATTTTCAGCATTTATGGATAAGAAATACTGACAATTGAGATAATCAGCATTCATCCATGATAGATTGGTCTAGATCATCGCCCAAAAAATTAGATGCAAGTTCAGTGAAGCAGATACCTTGTTGTATCTGTAGGTGCCATAACTACTGCAATTGCTTTAGGAAGCATCACCTGTTGAAAAGAAAATACCAAACAAAAAATAAGAAAATGTCTCTAGCGGTTCTTTTCAAAATATGACCAACAACCCAACAAAGAAAAAAAATGTGATTGGCAATATGTCCATGTGCCCTAAACACCCATGCTCCATGCTGATCACCACAACATTTAGCAGCAAACATACGAAATAACAAAATCCCATAATCTTTGGCATGGCAATTCCAGATTGAACCAAAACAAACAAGACAAATGGCACGATTCCAGTAGCATGTCAGTTTTCCGTTTATTTATTTCAAGAAAAATTACAAGACAAATAAAAAACCACAAGATCCTATGCTGATCTTCACAGCATTTCATACCAAAAGATACTGAAATAAAAAACAATCTCATTATCTTTATCTACGCGTTGTCATTATAGGATGTACAAAACAAACAAGACAAATTGCACACCAGCATGATCCTATGCTGATCTTCACAACATTTAGTAACAAAAGATACTGAAAAAATTAAAAAAAATATCATTGTCTTTGCCTACACATTTTAATTCTAGACTGTACACAACAAACAAGACAAATTGCACGACAGGCAGCAAAATGTCAATTCTCCAGATATTCATTCCAAGGTAAAAAAGAGATGAACAAACAAATGGGATTACTGAGTGATGAGCACAATACAAACAATTGCTACCACGAAGATGACACTATAAGAAGATAAAGTGATTACCTGATATGCATAATGATTATGAAGATCAATGGATGACAGAAAGCAGGTCTGCGTTGGATGTGTCTGGAAAGAAAATAAAAATGATGAGAACAAATAATTATCCTGGCATATTTCTATACCATTACAATAATATATTTGGATACACCAAAAATAATTATTGATTTCACACTAAAAAAAGGAATTCTTGTTGACTCACTTGTGAGGAGAGAACGATCTACATTCACTTGAGTACCTGAACAGCTTCAACAACTGAATGATCAATTCCTTTGCAATAATTCCATAAAATTTCACCGATCTTTTTTCCAAAGTCCTTGTGGAGGGTATCCTGTGTGTTGTATTGATAGTAAGTTCATTGAAGTTGATCAGTAAACAAAACATATCTACAACTACAAGTCAGATAAACAATTGCTGATTAGAACCCTCTCGGAGGAAATGAAGTATTGTCCATTTGGCATTGCAAATCTGGTAGCTAAACAAGCTAGGAGCATGTTTTCACCAATACATGCACCGGCAGTGCACTTTGTTGTATTAAAAATCTCATTTCTGATCCTCCATGTTATTTCCTCTCGATTATCGAGTATGCAATCGGTCATATCCAGAAAAGCTTCATCGTAGCTTAAAGCCTAAATTTTGCTACATATCATTAGACTTGTGGATGTACATCATCAATAATTGTGCAGGAATGTATCAGCATGAATACATGCTGAGTAAGGATGAATAATCCAGAGCAAACCTAAATGTTACTGCTATATTTATGCAAAATACCATAGAATTCATCAGCAACCTACAATTATTCCAACATATCAATTATAAAAAATGAGTGTTTTAACAAAAGTAGGTGAGAATATGTCGATTGTTAATCATCAATGGTAAACTGAAAGAAATATCTTCCCATACGCATCAAAGTTATAAGGAACGATCATTAGGTGAGGGCACCGAGCTTTGGCATCTCTAACAAACATGCCAGCCTTTGAATCCACAAAAGAGGACATCAACTATGCTTAAATTAAATGTGTTCAAACAACCAGATTTGAAGTTCCCATCGAAACTGAATAAAATAGAAGCACCATAGTTTCGTGCAGGATAGTTTGCTGATGATATTTCTGCAGTTCCTTTAGGATTGTCAGAGTGACAAACTACAACTGGTTTATCCTGTAGTTATGGCATATTTCTGATGACTACAGATACAAAAAAGCAGCCCTGGAATTGCAGAAATATAACGTTAAACATCAAGATGACAAGTATAGGACAAACAATTCTGAGACTGGGAGAGGTAGGAAGGGGAGGGGATCCCCTTCCTACCAACAAGCAGAAGACATCAACCAAACCAGCGACCAGATCAAACGACGAGAGGTCTCACCTGCGGCGAAGATGCGGGGCGTCGAGGCATATCCGTCTCGGCCTGGCGGTGTGCAGGGGCAGTGACGGCGGTGACGCACACAAACGTTACAATAACAAAAGGCCGAACTGAACAATGCTGAATAGAAATCGAAGTAATTAGATTACATACCTCAAGAGGCATGAGAGCTCTAGGAATCACCCTGCAAACAAATCATACAGAAACAAACCATTGAATTAGATAAAGATGTTCCAGAAAGAAGCTGTTGTTGCTGCTTGCCTGATAGAGAGAGAACGTAAGTGAAGAAGCTACACAAGGACACGGCCGTCGCCATCAAGAACTGTCCTCGCAATCAAGCCCATCAACCCGATGCATGGCGGAGGACGCCGGAGCGGCGCGGGCGCGGCAAACTCGCGGCCGCGGCGCTGGCGGTGCGGGCGCGGCAAACTCGCGGCCGAGATCGAGGGCCGCGGGGCCGAACAGCTTCCGGTGCCGGCGTTGCTGCCGCAGAACACGCAGATCGTACGGAACCTGCTCGGCGCTGAGGTGGTGGATGAGCCGGGGCGGTGCTGGCGCGGCGGAGGACGCTGGGGCGACGCTGGCGCGGTGGAGGGCAAAGAACGGGCGTGCGGGGCAGGGCGGCGTGACGCGTGGCCGAGGCGGCGCAGGGCGAAGAACGGGCGTGTGGGCGGCGACCGGCGTGGCGGAGGACGCCGGGGCGGCGCGCGGCGCGGGCGCGACGGAGGACCCCGGGGCGGCGCAGGCAAGAGGGGCGGCGGCTTGGGTGAGGAAGAGGGACGGGACCTACGGCCAATGGGGTAGAGGTAGGTGGGGAGGAAGGAGACCGGCACAGAGAGAGACACACACAGAGAGAAAGAGGGGCTTACCCGTACGTAGAAGGCCACGACGGTCGCCGGCGTCGGAGCGGAGGTGGTGCCAGCGTGGGGGTGGACCGAGGCGGAGAGAGAGGGAGGGGGCGGCGGAGAGAGAGAGGGAGGGGGCGGCGGAGGGGGGTGCGGCGGCGGGGGCAGCGGGTGAGGGAGGTGAGAGAGAGAGAGAGAGGGCGGCGGAGGAGGCGGCGAAGCACGCCAGGACGGCGTTGGCGGCACACGGTGAGAGAGAGAGAGAGAGAGAGAGAGAGGGCGGCGGAGGGAGAGTGGATGAGACGACGGGGGCGACGAGAGAGAGGGAGGAGGCGGCGGAGAGAGGGGGTGCGGCGGAGAGAGAGGGAGGGGGCGGCGGAGAGGGGGGTGCGGCGGCAGGGGCAGCGGGTGAGGGAGGTGCGGTGGAGGGAGGGAGGGAGAGAGGGGGGACGAGGGAAGGGACGGTTTTGCGGGGTTGGTTGAGGACGGGGATAAGACCATCTCCAACGGTGTCTCTTCACCTCTTATTTTCTCTTCGCGAAAAGATTTTGGTTCTCTTTAAAGCTCCAATGAATTCTCTTTACTGTTCTCTTCGTGAAGAGATTTCTCCCTTCATTCTCCTTAGAAGAAGATTCTCTCTCTAATCTCTACGTAAATCCCTTCGAAGTGATTCTGTTGGAGATGGTAAGAAATAAAGAGATAAAATATAGAGAAGAGAATGGGGAAGAGAATGAAACGAAGAGAAAATGGTTGGAGATGGTCTAACGCGATCCGCAATCACAAGACGAATGGCTAGGGAGCAGATCAGACGGTCCAAAGCAAATTGCAACACGCTAGATGAACGGTCCGAATTAAAAGTTCAAACTACCACCACAACCATAAGGTACTTTATAATAGTATAGATAAATGCCATTGCTGAGAAAAGAGGGGGGGAAGGTGGAAGTAGAAAAGGGAAATAAATAAATAAATAAATGAATAAAGGCAAATAAGTTAATATAAATCGCTCATACAGGCGAGCGAAAAATGGTAGGCTGGGCGCTGGAAAATGGCAGAGCGAGGATTCGATCCCCGGTCTCCTGAGGGAATGCTAGCTCGTCTAGCCAACTCGCAAGGCACACGCCGTGTTACTCATGTAGGCAGGAAAATGCTTTTTAAGATTAGTTTAATATGGATGGCTGGATTTGATTGCACGAGCGATCGGACGGCTCTGGACAATGTCACGCGTCACACGGAGATCGCCTCCCGCTAGCGCTTTGTATATATGTGTATGTGTATGTGTATGTATGTATGTATGTATGTATGTATGTATTGATTGATTGATTGATACGATTCAATATTTTTCGACCTCAGGCAAATTTTTAAAAAATTTTCCAGCATAACTTCGTGGCTACCTTTGGTTCGGGTTAAGGAATGAGTTAAAAGATTCAGGTCCTCTTTGAATTCTTATTTTTTTAATTTTGTTTTGTTTTGATTTAGAATTTTTGTTATTTTTACTGATCGTTCAATGTAATATTTTGAAATATATTTTAATGCTATTTTGAAATATTTTCTAGAACTTTGCAGTGTTTTTCTAAAAAAACCTTTAAAATATTTTTTTAATAATTTGTTTATTCTTTTTATATTTTTTTAAAGGTCATCAACCTTTCCATATATAACAATAAATAAATTAACACAGATAATCAAAGAGAGCCAAACACGATTAAGTGGGATTAAGTTAATCCGATAAATTCTATTTAACCATGTGACCTATGATGAGCTAGCGTGGGATAACTTGATCCTCTCTAATCTAAACCATAACCAAACACAGCCTATGTTTTAAATAAATCATTCGCTTTTTACCTTGTGAATATTAGGGTACGACTTACATATTTAAAGTGTGGAGTTCACAGACACGGACTTTCCTATCCTGGCAACTCCTTTTCTCTAAAAACAAAACAAAAATATAATAGGGAAAGAAGACTTAGTTGCTAGCTAGTCTCAGTCTTATCTTAAAAAGCAAAAACGAATAAGAAGAAGAAGAAGCGAGCTACCCTAGCCAAATCTACTCATCTCCTTTGCTGCCAATGGTTTTTGGGCTAGGGCTATACAGGATTAGTTTTAGGATTCAGATAGGAGGTAGAAATAAAGAAGCGTCGGGAAGAAAGAAATCCTCTGCCGTTGTGCATATGCATTACACCTCCGTGTCTTCTTGAATGGCCACGTACGCAATCATCGTTAGCCAAAGCTAGCATATGCAAATGCACGTCCATTGCAAAATAAAATATTATTTAGAGGAATCTATCAACATAATTACTTAATCAAATTGTAATATTGATTTAAATAATATTTTTAGATGTATTTTGAAACTATTTTTCATTGGTTATTAGGAGAGGAAAGGAAATTCTCGTTAACTGTCCATCATCATTCATCATTACTGTGTTACAAAGCCCAAGCCAGCTACCTCTAGGTTGCGCTATCCACAAGGAAAAATTGTGAAAAGTTTAAAATCCAAAAAAAATCTAAAAAATTCAAAAAATGCAAAAAATATGGTGAGGGTACATAAATGAATTTAAGGATTAGAAATGTTAACTTCTATAAAAGCCAAGACATGATAATCCAACAACTCTAGGCCGGCCTATAGATTAAGAAATAACAGGAATTAAAAACTTTTAAAAAATACAACTATGGTTTAAAAACATGTAAAACCATATTTTCATATATATGTTCAAAAAAAATTTAGCCATTTTTAAAATAAGTTAGGATTGACAAATAGTTGAATTACTTTCTCTGATGCACCACATGGCGCAATCAAGTTGCACCACGTCACCTGGGGATCTAAAAAAATCTTTAAAGAACTTTGAAATACACATGTACCTGTCGAAACTAATGCCACACGCTAGGACACATAAACCACGTTGGTTCCATCCATTTCGCTAGCCGTAGCTCGGCGTCTGTTCTTGCGCTTGCCAAACATGCATATGTGGCCGTTCAGGAGTGCTTGTGTTGAGGAACCACACCCAAGCACGGGCTGGCCTTGGGCCCGGCACGGCTTAGGGGTGGGTCCCACTTGTATGGACCAGCCGAAAACCCTAGCACCAAACATAAATAGGAGATGTTTCAATTATATGGTACACAAGAGAAAGGCAATAAAGAATACTTCCTCTCCTACATCCTCGTGTTCATCTGTGATTGTTCTTCGTCGTCTACGATCTACGCACTGCTAGGCAACCTCGGACTACACCTGGTAGCGTGGTTGTCTAACAGCTTGCAATTCTAAAGGCACAACGTGCATTTACGAACACAACGACAGACCCCATAAAAAAATGATTAGATCATTTAGCTTATATAAAATAACTAAATTTAATTTAATTTAATTTAATGTAAGCTGAAACAAACAAGGCCTAGGTCTATGCAGCACCAGGCCTTTTTCTTCGGTTAAATGGGCCGAAAAGTGGTAAAAACCAAGGCCTGGCCAAGCAGGAACGCCCCCCATTCGGTTGTTTCTGGAACAATTCGTAGCCGCCGTCCGTTCAAAACCAGCGAGCCGTGGCGCCGGCGCCGCTGCCGCTTGCGGCCTGGCCTTCCCGCCGCGGCGCCGGGCATGCTCACGGTGTCCCTCCTGGACGCTCACCTCTCGCGGTGCCGCTCCGCCCGCCATCTCCTCCAGATCCACGCCCAGTTCCTCGCCTCCGGCCTCCTTGCCGACGCCTTCGCCGCCAGTCGCCTCCTTCTCTTCACCTCGTCCACCCGCCTCCTCCCGCTCCCGCTCCACCACTCGGTCCTCCTCCTCCGCCTCGTCCGAAGCCCCAACGCCTTCACATGCAACACGCTCCTCAAGGCCGCGCTCCAACGCGGGCTCCCGCACCTCTGCCTCCCGCTCTACGCGTCCATGCCCGCGGCCCCCGACACCTACACACACCCCATCCTCGTCGCCGCCTGCGCCGCCAGGAGGGCCGTGGGTGAAGGCAGGCAGGTGCACTGCTGCGCCGTGAGGGACGGGTTCGGTGACAATCTGTACCTCAGGAACTCCCTGATGTTTATGTACTCCGCGTGCGGGTGCCTCGTGGACGCGCGCAGGGTGTTCGTCGAGGGTCCTGTGTGGGATGCTGTCTCCTGGAACACGATGCTTGCCGCGTACGTGCAGGCAGGGGATATTGACCAGGCGGTTGAGGTGTTTGCTCGAATGCCAGAGCGGAGCTCCATGGCAGTGAGCTCGATGGTGTCGCTGTTTGGGAGGGGGGGAATGGTGGGTGAAGCGAGGAGGATGTTTGAGGGGGCCGAGTGTAGGGATGTTTTCACGTGGACTGCCATGATTTCCTGCTTCGAGCGGAATGGCATGTTTGCTGAGGCATTGGGCGTGTTCTCAGGTATGCGCGGTGAGGGGTGGCCTGTGGATGAGGCGGTGATGGTCAGTGTGGTAGCCGCTTGTGCACGGTCGGAGGTGGTTCAGAATGGGGAAGTGTGCCATGGGCTGGTTATCCGAGCTGGCCTTCGTTCACGGGTGAATGTCCAGAATGCACTGATCCACATGTACTCAAGTTGTATGGATGTCATTGCGGCACGGAGATTGTTCAATAGTGGTAAATGTTTGGACCAATTTTCATGGAACTCGATGATTGCCGGCTATCTGAAGAATGGCAATGTCAAAGATGCAAAGGCATTGTTCAGTGCAATGCCCGGCAAGGATAACGTTTCTTGGAGTACAATGATCTCTGGTTGTGCGCAAAATAACCAATCCTTAGATGCACTATCTATTTTCAACATTATGCAAGCCCAGGGAGTTAGGCCGGATGAGGTTACTCTTGTCAGCGTTATATCTGCAAGTACAAAACTGTCTGCTCTGGAGCAAGGCAAGTCGGTGCATGAATACATAAGGCAAAACCAATATTACGTCAGTCACATACTTGGAACTAGCCTGGTTGACATGTACATGAAGTGTGGATGTTTGGAAGCCGCATTGGAAGTCTTCTACACAATGGATGAGAAGGAGACACCTTGCTGGAATGCTGTCATTTTGGGCCTTGCCATGAATGGCCTTGTGACGAAATCCCTTGACATGTTTTCAGAGATGGAAGCATCTGGTGCTGCTGTGCCAAATGAGATAACTTTCACTGGAGTTTTGAGTGCTTGCAGACATGCTGGCCTAGTCGAGGAGGCCCGACACTTCTTCAAGTTGATGCAGAACAAATACCAGATTGTACCAAACATCAGACACTATGGATGCATGGTTGATCTTCTTGGACGTGCTGGATATGTCAGAGAGGCTGAGGATCTGATTGAGAGCATGCCCATGTCACCTGATGTCCCAGCATGGGGAGCACTGCTTGGTGCCTGTTGGAAACATGGTGATAATGAGGTTGGGGAAAGGGTAGGGAAGAAGCTTGTCGATCTGAATCCTCACCATGACGGGTTTCATACTATGTTATCGAACATATATGCAACAGAGGGGATGTGGCAATGTGTAAACGATATAAGGGGCTCTATGAAGCAATGGCATGCCCCAAAAGTTGCAGGTTGTAGTGTGGTTGAACTGACACATTCTTCATGAGATTATAACAGGTGACGTCATCTGAAAGAAGAATGCTTGCACTGTTTCAAGTTAAAGTTTTCCAAGGCCATGAACCGATCTTCCCAAGGTCATGAACAAATCCTTGCTTATTTGTGGAGCTTCTATTCTAGCTATCTCATAAGTCATAACAATGTGTTATGGTGGTTTGTCGTTCAGCTCATGTATCCTCTATCTATTTTTCTCAGATACCAAGAAAAAAGATTTCACTTGGAATGAATGATCTCAACATTTGTCTTTGGAACATTCAACAGAGGTCAGACAGCACTTCCATCACTCCCTTTTCCTTGTAACTATCCATCCTTTCTGACATAATGAGCAACGAACATCACGCTTCATGGTCATGGCTTCCATCTTTTTGTAAGTAAAAAAAAAAGGTGATACAATGATATCAAGTTGGAATGCCATTTTCTGAAGTAATGTAGGATAAAATCCAATATCTGCTTGTGGGAGTAAGCATTAATTTATGCATGATCATGGGATGTAGTGCATGGGGGTGGAGCGGTGAGCCATTAAGGTATGGATATTAAGGAGACTTAGCAGGGAGCTTGATGAAGGGAAAGGAGAGGACAAGCAACTCTGGAAAAGTGGTAATGGGATGGGCTTGCTAAATTTCTTGTTCTTTTCCGATAAAAAAATTGTTCTTTTAAGTCACTGGAACAACATATATCCATACTTGTTGTATAAAAAATTATCTAAAAAAGGACGTGGGTGCATTTTCTCATAAGAACAGGGTATATGTAGTCAATTTCTGTGTGATCTTTCCGAGGCATATAGCTATTTATACATTCATATTAAAATAGTGTTACAAAATTCTGATACCATGCTAACCTTATTGTACTTATCTTAAACGTTTGGATAGATAGATGGTTAAGAGTAAAAAGTGTTGGGCGTGTCCATTCTGGTTGACCTTGACTGATACCTCATAGCCATGGTTAGCTATATCTGATTTTTCTTTGTGTGTATGTGCATAGATTCTTGTAATAATTCCACATAGCTAAGGTTAACCATATCTGATTTTTCTTGTGTGCGCGCTAGAATTTTTCTTTTGTGTGCGCGCTAGATTCTTGTAAGCTTTATTTGTGGCCAAAATGGAACAAATTGACTGTACACACCGTAGCAATGGGAATTTTGGACTGAAGGTGCCAATTTGCTGGATCAATTAATTCCATGTGATTCGTAATAAATTAAAAAACGACAGTTCACTTTTATTGACTCAGCAACAGTATCACACGCCTATTGCAAGTGCAGAAGTGCCATCACCCATGTGGATTGTGAGGTCCATCTAGAGAGTCACAATGGACATGATAAATTAATTAGTTTGGGCTTGAGAGGATATGTATATATCATGGAGTGGCTAGTATTTTTGAAAAAATGCCTGAAGTATTGTTTAGAAGTTAGAAGAACACGGCTCATTGACCGATAAAAGAAATGTTTGAACACGCAAAATGGCATTATGATGACAGATCTAATCTATCCACCGTTTTTTGTTGCCATTGTGATAATGTCATAAAAACTTAATTATATTACTCCCTCTATTTATGAAATAATAGTTGTTTTGGACATTGACATGGTCTTCAAAATACAACTTTGACCTAATAAACATTTAAAAATCTATTTATAATGCATTTAAAATTATAATATTACGAAAGTTCTTTTCAAGACGAATCTATCTATATGATTTTTATGTTCTCAACCTAAATACTTTAAAAATTAATAGATAAATTTTTAAAACTTTTGACTTAGAACAAGTTTAAAACAACCACTATTTCATGACGGAGAGAGCAGAATGATGCACAGTCAACTCTGAATGCTGATCCACATGTTGCGGGTTACTGCTAATTCTGATCTTGCTAATTAAAAGATGAAAACAGATCTTGCTAACTTTTTAAATTTGGGTCAAATATTTTATTGCAAACTGGCAGTAGCTTGTACAACTGGAACTAGCCTCCAGAAAACCTGCTCTACTCACTCCCAAGAATCCAAAGTCCAAGCTCTCCATTAGCTATAGTGGGAATTATATAATTTAGATCTGTTCGACTGTGCAACGAGTGTCTTGGGATGGTGCCAGCACTTTGATGTGCAGTTTGAAAAACTACTTTTGAGATTATGTCGAATAGAAGCAGAAGTAGAAAGCTTGGGGGTGCAAAAAGTGGCTCTAGGGTGGCGGGGTGTTTAATAGCAATGCTACATAAAGCGATACGCATGCATAAGCATTGACGTTGAGGTGTTGCAAATGTGACAACTGTTGCTCTATTCACACGCAAAAAAAAAATTGCTCTGTTGCTTATCACATATTACTGTCAAGTGAATACCTCGAACGTCACCAACATCCTTAAACATTGGACAATAGATTGTTGAAGAAGCTCCCAACCCAGGCAAGGTCTGTGCTGAAAAGCTAATAACTATGCACACCCATCTCTGCAATTGATATTCATACAACCAATATATGTTAAAATGCATCAAACAGATCCCTTCGAATTATTGAAACGATCATTTAGACGATTGTGATGGCATGCAACTCTGCGTAGTTTATTTGGTTTTAGTTAATATAAGCTGACGTGACTACGGCCTATCGGCGGGTCCGTGGAGCTGAAGATCACAGCAGATTTATGCACTGCTATGTTCGCGCTCTATAAACGCACCGCATTTCTGCCGTTCCAAAATCTCATCATCTCTTCCTTGCATTCTTACATCTGATCATCTCCATTCGATCTCCAGTGCAGCGGCGCTTTGCTAGAATGTGGGAGAGCAGAGGCAGCATCGCCTTCTTCGCGAGCTACAGGCCACCGGTGCCCCTGGACATATTCTGCTGCCCAGTTCCACTCCCGCCACCGTCGTCAGGCCAGCGCGAGCTGCATCTGACGGACGGCTTGTCCTACAACTACAACTGCCAGCCCATCCCACCGGCGGCTCTCAAGGCGATCGTCAAGCGCCTGGGGGCGGCACCCGAAGCCGACGTCGACTCGGGCCGTCTCACCGGCCTGGTCTTCGTCTCCGAGAGAGAGCACAACCTCGAGACGCTTCACATTGGCCTGCGCTTCCGCGGCGGCGGCCAGGAGGTCAAGGTCTTCAGCTTGGCGGACATCTATGGCGCCGACTTGTTTGGTGGTCCTCGCTTGGAGGACAGCGGCTGCATCGCCGGCGGCTACGAGGTGGACGGGCGCACGGTCGACCATCACCTCGTCTACGTCTCCACCAAGGAGCCGGTGCAGGAGCGCCGTAGCCCCTGGAACGTCGCCTACAAAACCGACCTCAGAACCGGCGAAACTGAGCGCCTCACTCCCCCAGGTTCCTGATGAATTTTCTTTCCATGCCTTCCGTCAATTCTCGTATACTAGAGTCTCAGACCTAAGACCACACGCGCAGGGATACAGGGCCACAGGCCCGTATTTCATGGCTTAAAATCAGATTAAAATTTATATCTTAAAATTTATCATTTTCCCACAAATCATACAATGTAGCACCTTGTAGATATTTTTAAGCCTTTTAGTGATTCTTATCGAAATCTTAAAACTATTTTTAATATATTTTTTCTTTTCTCCCAATTCTTTATATATTATGTCCACCAAACTATGTTCAAAATTATATTATTAGCCTCTCTGGACCTCTTCTCGATACCCTTAATCTTTTGGGATCGACATGACATTACGATTTTCTGGGTCGTAGATCAGACACCTTAATAGGGTGAGAAAACCGACCCGCTTTTGCGCACACCTCACGCTTTCGTTTTTTCCCCACTCTTTTTTTTCGCCTCCGGTGAGAAGCGGGGGATCGAACCCCCGACCTGTTGTGTCCCACACCCAGGACACAACCAGTTGAGCAATGCTCACTTCTCTGTTTGGTTCCTTTATTTGATTCTTTCAATGCACTTCGATCCACTTACAGTATGTTGCACGGAGTGATGTCTCAAGCTGTTTTTAATATTGTTCCTCGTGCAGCACGGAGATGATGTCCCGAGGCACTTCCACAAGCTGCACTCCCCGCATGAAGACGTTGGGGTGTTTAGGGTGTCTGGTGTGTTCCCAACATTTTCTAAGGATGGTTCTAAGCTTGCATTCGTCGACAACGAGTTCAAAGCCGTGTGGCTGGCTGACAGCAGAGGGCTGCGTGTTGTCTTTGAGGTTAGTGTTAGTGCAAAAATAGATAATGATACGGTGTATGAGTGTGAATTCTCTCTCTTTACGAGTGCTAACTATGATCTGCATGTATAGACAAATGGCCCGGACAGCATCTTCGCACCAGTGTGGAACCAGAAGAAGGATATACTGTACGTGTGCATGGGGCCGTCCTTCAAAGCCAGTGAAACGCTAGAGATCCATGCCATCGCCATTGTATCCAGTGGTGCACGGTCGACTCGACAGCTCACAAAGGGAGAATTCAACAACGCCTTCGCGTCCACCAATCCAGACGGTAATTGCCAAGTTTTCGCTCTTGCAGTCCTGTTCTTCCCTACTGGCACCTTGAATGCTTAATGCATAAAACACGACCTCTCTGAACTATTCGAAACGACATCATTGCACTGCTCTGAGTCCTGACGACGTACATATACAGGGACGAAGTTTGTTTTCCGTTCAACGAGGGATGGGGGAGACAAGAAGTACAAGAATCTGTACATAATGGAGGACGCAGAAGTCGGGGAGTACGAGGGCGGCCAAGTGACACGGCTGACAGAGGGCGACTGGATCGACACGCAGTGCCAGTGGTCTCCGAACGGGCGCTGGATCGTGTTCTCGTCGAACCGCCACCGTCCTAAGGACGCGCCGGAGCGCGACCACGGCCTGGACCCGGGCTACTTCGCCGTGTACCTGATGAACGCCGGCGACCGCTCGGTGGTCAGGGTGATCCGTAGCGGGCACGACTTCGCCGGGCACGTGAACCACCCGGTTTTCAGCCCCGACGGGCGTAGCATCGCCGTGACGGCCGACCTCGCCGCGGTGTCGGCCGATCCGATGTCGCTGCCGCTCTTCCTGCACTCGGTGCGGCCCTACGGCGACATCTTCACCGTCGACATCGACCCGGACGACATGGAGAAGAACGAGGACGTGGAGGGGTTTGTGCGAGTGACGCACAGCAGGTACGAGAACTCCACTCCTGCCTGGACCGTGTTCTCCACCCATGACCCCCACGCGCAGTGGAACCTCCTAGTCATGGAGGATAGCTACACCCCGGCGTGTCCGTACGCGCATCCTGATGGGGGTGAGAGCTGGCACATGACCGGCCAGATTTGCATCCCGAAGAGATACTGCTGATGGTTGCCTCTCGATCGGCCTCTCCGCTCCTGTGCTTCTCCGTCTTGTGCCGGAATGGCCCTCAAACTTGTGCTTGATGCGTGGGAGTACTAATGTGTTTGTCCACCAATTATGACTGCTTGCTTAAGACCTATCGGGCTCATTTTATGGTTTTCTTGTCGAACTTGTGCAATAAAATTTCATCCACATTCCTTCTCTCATCGCACTTCGGCTCGGCGACACCTTCTTCTGCCCTGGCAATCCACATTCCTTACCGCGGTTTCCTCCTACCTCTACCTCATCGTCGTCGACATCACACGGGGTCTTTTAGCGTGTGAAGCAGTATCGAGTAAGAGCAACTCCAGCAGCTCCTCTATTTCTTCCCCTCTATATTCCTCTTAACCAACCCCTTTATCTTCTCTCTCCGATAATTACAGCACTCTATCCCAATAGCCCCTCTATTTTCTCACTCCTCCTTATTATATTCATAAACCAACTACCTTTATAACCAACTATTTTTATTTCCCGTCAATTCGAATATCCTATTAATGTTCTAATAATTAGGAACATGAACCCAGCTAAAAAATAAATAGTAAACAGTACCTATATTTATTATTTTATTGTTTATTGTTCTGGTTACTTTGCATGTCTGTGGTGCGTTTGAAATTACCGAACTTCATCCGAATTTTGTAAAAAATGGTGGGAAATTGCAATGGAGCTTGTTTTTCGTACTCTGCATTACTATTTTCACATGCAAGTGTGGGGTGGCCGACCATTTTTGACAGGTGTAGCAGGACCCTTTCCACTGACATGTCAAATCGAAGGGTGGGGTGGCCGACATTTTTTACAGGGGTGAGTCTTTCCATGTGCAGCATAATTGCAAAAGACAATTGTATGTTAATGCCACATCAAGCAATTGTAAACCAGCAGTATTACCAACTGTATGTAAGCATGACGCATTAAAATGGACAGATTTATCAAGGACACTGCATGTGAAAAGATTTCATAATAATCTACTGAATATAAACTACCTAGATTGCACAAATATGGTTCAAGAACTAAATTACCTAGTTAGAAAGAGTTCAAATATGAAAACATGAGGCATTGACCCATTTTCTGCTCATCAATTTGTCTGCTGTGCTTAGAATAATTAAGCAATCGAAGATTGATGAGGCAATGAATATCAAGATTTTAAAGGAGAAAGCATCGGCCTTTTCGATTACAAGGGCAGAAAGCAAGTAGGCAACAAAGAAACTGCCTGCGAAGTACAGAATCTGCAAACAGATAGATAGTTACTTACTTTGTAACGAAGAAATCATCTAAATTATCATGTCGACAATAATTTTTCTCTACTTATACCAACTGACCTAAATATCCTCTTAAAGAACATCTTTCAAAGTATTGTCTCTTCCTTTAAACATGCCACCCAACAACACTCTTTTTAACACTGACAGACCAAACCTAGATTAACTGTCGGCACCCGATTTACAAGATCGGATTCCACCTGCATAAACTCGTACTAGTCCCAAGGATCATGGCTAGTACACACAGATATACAGAAACGGAACAGTGCCAACGATATTATTATTACAAACGGGAACACAGTCCAGTACAAACAACACATACAACGGCTCGCAGGCCGCAAATCAGAGTACACGGAGATACAGGCTTAATACAATATCTAGATACTTATCCATCCCACAGACACGAGGGCTGTAGGAACGCGTAACCCTAGTCTTCATATTCTTCATCGGAAAACGCATCCTCGACGTAGTCCGGGTCCTCCTCCTCGGAAGGCGGGCCATACTCGGATGGACCAGCTGTTGAAGTTTTGAAAAGAGAGGGGAGAAAAAGATGGTGAGTACAAATTGTACTCGCAAGTCCGGAATTATGCAAATGTGGTTTAGTATAAGGAAAGCTTAGGATATTTGCGGAAATGCATTTGTTAACCTAATTTTGGCAAAGCACTTTAGAAACAATAAATCTTAATCATTTTCTTTAGGCTCTTCTCAAACGGTTCTCGCCACTTGGCCTCAGTGCCATAGTGAGTACAAAATCCTTTCTCATTTTATTTTCTCAAACCGGCTAGGTCCATTCCGCGCGACACTTTCCGGTAGGCCGTCACCCAATCCGAAATATCGCCGGTGGCACTTAGCTCAAACGAAATCCTTCTCAAATCCTTACTCATCTCAAATCCTTTGTTCCAAAACCCTTTTTCTAAATTGGTTTTTAAATGAAGAAGCTATCATATAATCAGTCCCTTCACGCGCTCATAACCGCGAGCACGGCTATCATGACAGTTTTAACTCTGCAGAGTGGGTACGCCTTACCCTCGAGAGGCTACGCATCCAGACGGTGTTTCGCCACAAGACCGCCAACCACGAGGGCCAACGATCGGGCCCGTCCCATATCGGGGCTCGAGGTCGAACTGTTATGGCTCAGTTCATAGGATCATAGGATGAGCAGTCCTTAGACTAGGAGAGAGTTGATATTTTAGCCCAGTTTTAAAACGGTGCCACACTGCACCAACCGACAAAATATCTCCCTAGTCGGAAAGTTTTAGGTGTAAGAGGAAAATCATTTCCTACTAAGCATCACCCTTGATGCGCTATCTTTAAATCATCCTTTCCCAAACATTTCTCAACAATTCTTCTCATTTCACACAAACGATTGAATCATTCCGCATAAAAAAGATCTTTAAGCATTTATCCTACCACAACAGGGTATTTAAATAAGAGCAATTTGTATATATTTTAGCCTTAGGGTTAATCCTACCATATCTCTTACCTTTCTATTCGGCATGATATCTAAGTCTAGTAAATACGACATTTATTATTTTTAAGCTAGCATGCATATTTTCAAGTCTAGTAAATATTTTTTAAATAACCGAAAATGGCTTCACGATCTGATCGAAGGGGGACTTGCCTTGATCGGTTCCGGGGAAAGCGAAGAGGACGTCGACGATCGGGTCTTCGGGGGCTTGACCTCCTAAACGCGCACACGCATATGCAAGGCAATACAACACACATAAGAAAAACATTTAATGATTTGCTGTTTTAGGAAAAGAGAACATGCAGCAACCTCAATGCATTTTTCATTTAAAGGAGATACCATGAAATGGTTTTAGTGCACATGAAATGATGCCATGCCCAAGTTACTTATTTAACCAAAATAAATGCTAAATGGGTGACATGCATATATAAAATTTTCTTTTGGTCCAGGAACCAGTAAAATATTTTTCAGAAATTTTCCCAGGATTTTTACAAGGCTCTAGCTATTTTTAACTAATGTTTTTAGGCTATCCCATAAAGAATTGAAAATAGGCATTGCAGAAGGAATAAACGAGCAGGCCTCCCCGGCGCTGGGCCGGCTTGGCCTCACGGCCCAAATGCGGCACGGCTTCGGCACCGCGAGGGCGAGGGCGCGGGCTTGCGACCGACCTGGTGGGTCCCCTTTGGTCCCACTGTCGGCGCCAGCATACTGAAGCGAAGGGAAGAAAACGGGGGAGCGCTCCCGGCGACGGCGACGGCGCACACGGCGGCGGCGATTTCCGGCCATCGGGGACCAATTGAGCTTACGGGGAGAGAGAAGTGGAGGAGGCGAACGCGACGGTGAGCTCACCGGGACAGAAAGGGTGGCCAGGCGGCGCGGCGACGATGGCGGCGAAGGCACTGGCTCCGGGGCGCTTGCGGACCTCACGGCTTCACTCCTCCGGGCGCGTGCTCCACTGAACAACCTGCGCGCCAAACCCAAAGAGGGCTCGGGTCAGAGGAAAGGCAATGAGACGGAAAAGGAGGAAGAAGACGGCGGTGAGGCGGGAAGAAATGACGACACACCGGCTCGGTAATCCAACAAGGCGGTGGCTCAAAGCAAGGAGCAAAAGGGGCAGCAGTGCCCTTCTTATAGACGTACCTTGCCCGAGGATTTTGGACGCGACACGGAAGGTTGGCGAATGCCGGCGCAATTACCGGCCGGTGGCTTGCTGGGGTGACGGCGGCGTCACGAGCGTGAGACCGGCGACAAGACCAAGGAGGAGAGGAGGGGGGTCCGGAGGAGGCGATCGGAACGCGTGGCCGCATGGGAGACTGCGCCCACGAGCTGGCGGGAGAGGGGAGGAACAGCGGCGACGACCGGCGGACAGGGGAGGGAGAAACAGGGGAGAAGAAGGAGGGGAAGATGCTGACACGGTGGGCCCACCTGGCGATGGCTCCACGGCGTGCAGGGCAAGGGTAGGTGGCAGTGGCGGACTAGGCCTGGCGTGGCTCTCGCGGCCCAACTGGGGAAACAGAGGAGCGGGGGAAAACGGGAGAGGGAGGAAAGGGAAGTGGGCCGAGGCGGCTTCGGCCCAACCCGAGAGGCAGGAGAGGAAAGGGGTGAAGAAACCGGGAAAAGGAAAGGTGGGCCAAGACTTGGGCCGAGGGAAATAGAATTTCTTTTGAAATTTCTGGTTTCCAAAGGGCTTTTACTTTTAAATACTCTTTTTAAATATTTTGATACTTTAGGAAATACCATTTTGATTACCAAGGTATACATTTGAAAAGTTTAAATCATGACCCTTAATTAAATGCAATGCATGCGATGATGATGATGCCATGGTACAATATACAATAAATATTTTGTGATTTTAAAATTATGCAATTTAGGAAATTATTAACGTGCCAAATTGGGTTTAAAAATTTGGGATGTTACATTAACAAATGATACCTGGACATTGCATATTTGCATCACCGAAAGGAGTACCTAGTAGTACCTTTTCTATTCAAACATCTGTATCATTTAAAATTTCCTCATAAAGTTCTATGTTGCTCTTTTGAATGGTTGAACACTTGAACTTAAATAATCCAAAATATTTTGAAGGAGAACACATCAGTTTTTTGGGCTACAACGGTACAAAGAGCAGGAGGCATCAAGATAGTTTTTTGGGTTCGGATTAATGCATGGACGACATACACGTAGCATTGCACTAAGATTTCTAACCCCAAATCAGACACAGACGCCAGCACAATCATCGGATTGAGAACCACAGCCACGAACCCTAGTTTTCAAATCCACCGATTTCTCAAAGAGCAAACACAGATCTAAAACAAAATCAACCCTACAAGTGAGAAGAATGTACCTCTTGAACACTTGTCGGTCGCCGCAGGGGCCGGACGACGAGTTTGTCGACAGTACTCTATCAGAGACCGCGCCGCTCACCTTCCTCGGTTCCAGCAGCTGCGGTACGCCTCCGCCTCCCCGACGGTACGCACACGTCGCCGCCTTTGCCAGGAAACCTCCGATGTGCGGTGAGAATGGCTGGGGGGAGGGAGGAGAGAGGGGAAGAAGAATGATATTGCAAGCCCGCGGCCCCTCCAAAAAACGCGTGTGTCGATGCCCCCCGCGATAGCTTATCTCCCTCTCGCGTGGCTGCTGAACGGTGCCGTTTCACGCAAAAGAAATGTGCCGTGTTAATAATCCGTCGCTATAGTAATATCCCGTGCCTGCTGGAGTTGCTCTAAGGCCAAGATATCGAGGATGCAGATGAGTGGCCAACGACCTATAGGTAGGTGCCAGCATGTTCACCCTTGAGGTCTAAATTGTCGCTGACGCCATTAGTGAATCTCTCCTCTCAAACTCTTGCCACTTCTTGAGTTGGGAGGTTGAAGCATGGCTACTAGAATAGCAGGTGACTGTCGCGGAAGCGATGGCGTGGCAAGCGACCAGTGAAGCTAGGTGAGTAGCCATGGCGGAAAATGAGAGAGATGCAGGAGAGTGGGCAACTATATATGCAAGGGCAATCGAGCGATGCGGGAGCGAGGGCTACAAGCAAAGAATTTTATTTCGAACTATATTTTTTATTCGTTATTGCAAAAATAGGCGCTGACTTGAGTTTTACAAAATAAAAGGTGTCCACTGACTTTGGGAGGGCAATTGTGTAATAGTTGGGTGATAGGAAACAATGTCTAATGACATCTCATGAGAGTAGAGGTTGAGCTACTAGGTCCACGTATTAAATCTATCGTTCAACCATTGGGAGATATATGCCAACATAGGCCACATGTCAGACCTATCATCTAAATGTTAGACGCAAACAATGTACCAGACATTGTTTGCATCCAATGGTCAGGTCATAGATGCTACTTCCGCTTGTAGATCATAGCAGTGTTAGTGTTCTCATCACTTCTTTATCGAGCAGTCTTCTGTATGCTATACGATATATACCTTTTTTTGTGTAAACATGCCAAGAAACATAATTTTGACCATGTAATTTGTAGCTCACCTGTAGCACGCGTCCGGGTGGAATGCGTCTAAACTTCCCCCTAAATTTTGATCATGTAACTTTTCTACTGAATTAATACAAAGCTAGTTCTCCTATCTTTTCCTCAAAAGAAAAAAAGAAACATAATTTTACAACAACAACAAATATACATAGAAAAAAATCAAGAGGGAATGCCAATTTCTGTGGTACTCCCTCCATCATAAAATATAAAACGTATTTTGACTTCGAAAAAGTCTTTCAAGATTGATTTTAACCGTTAAATTTCTCTACTAATATATTATGAATTTTTACAAAGAGGATACTGTATCAAAAGCACTTTGAAATATGAACATATTGGTACAACTTTTATATACTAACAATACATATAATTTGATTAATTTATAGTCAAAGTTTACTAAGTTTGATTTTTTTGAAGTTAAACTACGCCTTACATTTTGGATGGAGGGAGTAGTTTTTAAGAGCTTGCCGTTGTTTCGATACAAACTAGACGTGAACATTTTCTTCTACCAGCCCATCCAAGTGAGTTTCCCAGCCCACCGAGCATAAAAAATTCCGGGCCGTATTCTACACAGGGTTTTGGTGTGAAATTAGGTTTCCAGGGGCCCTTGAAGCATTTCCTCAAACTGTGCTCATTCTATTTTGGTATATTGAGTACATAACTGTGGGTTTATTGTGGATTTTCGGGATTCGATCCCAACCTCTCGGCTCTCGGTTGCTAGGAAGATCTCCAGGGAATACAGCGGATACTCGGAGCCAAAATTGGTGTGAGTTTTGTGATAATATAGAGACACTAGATTATATCTTTTTCTCTTGCCCTCTTACAAAAGCAATGTGGGGGGTCATTGCAGCCTGTTGTAATATCAATTCTAGACCAAATAGTATGGAGGGTTACTATGCGTGGATGAAGAATTTGTGGCATGTGAATACTAAGTTCCATGTTTTTTGTTTAGCTGTCTTTTGTTGGAGCATTTGGATTTATAGAAACAAATCATGTTTTGATGGAACCAAAGTTAAATCCCTTTTTGCGGTTTTGCACACGGTTTGTGCTCTTATGCAATTCTGGTCGGGGTGCTTGAAAGATGACATGCAATATGTTATTAGGGGGTGTTCCCAGCAGTTGTGTTCTTTTATTGCAGGACTAGCTCAGACAGAAAAGATGAAAAATGGAAAGGGCGATCGCATAAAAGGAAATGAAGCTGCAAGTAATGTGCAAACGGGAAGGGGTGCTGGCAAGATGCAATCGCTCTGATGCAATGCATAAAAGATGACAGGTGTGTGGTGATGAACCAACAAAAAGAAGTATTATGGAAAAAAGAGAATGGAACAAAGACTCTAGCTGGTTTCCTTTGATTTTGGGTGTGGTTAATATCAAATTTGTTAATCTTTATGGTGTTTTCTTTTGCTATGGTGAGGAACAGAGAGATAGTTTTAAAAGTGGAAGTTAGCAGCTTAATTGTCCTGATGTTGAGTCATGTAAAACTGGTACATGCATCTTTGTTTCCGTTGTCCTTTGTGGTAATGGAAATCGGGGATATATTCCCTTGTGGAAAAAAAAAATTGGTGTCTTTTTTTTTGGCTTCAATTCGCCCCCCCTCTCGAGTCTCCATAGAAAAATCTTGGTTCTTGGGCGGAAGCAAAGAGGGAGACACGGACACCCCTGAGCCCTGAATCCCCATGGAGGTGTCGCTGACCGCCGCCGCCACCTCGTCGCCTCCGCCGCGAATCCGCCTCCGAATCCCCAAGCCGAACCCGCCCCCTCCCTCTCGCCGGCTCCAATTTGGAGCTTCCATGATCCGGACCACCGGCTTCCAGAGCCACCTGGCCGCCGCCTCCGCATCCACACCATCGACTCCGGGAGGCGGCCTGTACTCCGTGGAGACCTACGAGCTAACGGCGGACAACGTCCACCGCGTCCTGGACGACGTGCGCCCGTACCTCATAGCCGACGGCGGCGACGTCACCGTGGTGTCCGTCGAGGACGGCGTCGTCTCCCTCAAGCTTGAAGGTAAAGCCAGGTTTCGCGCCTTGCGTTCATATCGAGAACTCTTAATCGAGATCCTAGCCGCGACGTCAAATCTTACTGTCTTCGCTACGGTTTCGTCACACCGTCCAGGGGCGTGCGGGAGCTGCCCCAGCTCGACGACGACGATGAAGATGGGCATCGAGCGCGTGCTCAAGGAGAAGTTCGGCGACGCCGTCGCGGACATCCGCCAGGTGTTCGACGGGGACCAGCCGCCGACGGAGACAACGCCTCAGGTATGGGAGCTCCCGCTACCACACACGCTCTCGTAGATCTTTTTTCTCACTCGAAAGACTTGTAAAATACGGTGTGCAGCTCTGGATTGCTCATCGGCTGGGTGTGATTGCAGGCGGTGAACGGGCACCTGGACATCCTGCGGCCGGCGATTGCGAACTACGGCGGGAGCGTGGAGGTGCTCGCCGTCGACGGCGAGGACTGCTTGGTGAAGTATTACGGCCCAGAGTCCATCGGGAGCGGGATCAAGGCGGCCATCAAGGAAAGGTTCCCCGACATCACCAACGTGGTGTTCATGCAGTGATTCATCAAACCCTGTAGTCGCAGTGCCACACGTCTTTAAAACAAATGTCACTTGTCATTGCCTCAGTGGAAGTTTCATGCTATCTGCAATGTATTGAAACGCAGCGTGTTTCCATGTTTGCTTCGCCACAAACAGAGAAACGTATTGGAATGCTCTTCCGTTTTTTCACCTGGACAAAGGTGGAGGATGAACCGACAAAAATGGTGCCGTGGGTAGTCAGGCGTTCAAATTTCTGAACCTGCGGTCAAATTGAATAGTTTGTTAATCTAAAATTTCGAATTTGTGCTGTCTCACATGGATCAACGACATGTCGTATTCTCTATCTCCGTCGTTGCCGCTGTTTTAGAGATCAGGGTGGTTCATGTGCCCCTTGGGCATAGAGGGGGCTATGGCTGCGATGGCCTAGTGGCGGGGAGGGGATTGTGAAGGGACAAGAGGCGGCGACGGCGGCGTCACCGGAACCATGGAAGTGGTCAAACATGGCTAACTGACATACGACATTTGAATTAGTGTGGGTTGGGGCCAACGGGCAAAGGGGGTGGAGTGGCGAGGGTGCCGACGGTTGTGGGTGGGTGGGTTGACGGCGGCGGTGTAGAGGTGTCAACGAGTGAGATGGCTGTATCTATCTACTATCTATATAAAGCAGAGTTAAACGAAGCCGCCACATTAATCCTAAAATAAAATCCTAGAAATTTCCACGTTAATCGAAAAATAGTAGAAATTCTCACGTTAATCGTAGAAAAAAGAAAAGAATCTACATCGTTGAATATGTATATTATTATGTAAATCTAACGGTCAATATTGAAAAGATTAAAAGGATAACTACTAAACCTGATCTAATATATTAGAGATAAACTCACGTTAATCGTAGGAAAAAGAAAAATCTACATCGTTGAATATGGATATTATTATGTAAATCTAACGGTCAATATTGAAAAGATAAAAAGATAACTACTAAACCTGATCTAATATATTAGAGATAAACTTTAAATTTGATCTGATATATTGGAGATAGATTATGAGTTGGAGATTAGCCTAAAAAAGATTATGAATTACAGATAAACTCTATGTTGGTGATTTGTGAGCGGCCCACCCCGAGATGGGCCTCGGGGCCGGATCCGTACCGGTCTGCCGCGCGCACAGAAAGTTTGAGAGGCCACCCTTGGTCGTACCAAAAGGAACGTCTAGCCCGTTAGGGCCATCCCCGGGCTTGAACAATGCAACCGCGCCTCCCTCGGTCTTAACCGAGAGTGTTGTGCACCTCCTGGGCTATCCTTAGCTTGAAAGAAGATCCTGCGGACAGCCCACCTGTCCCCTGGACAGGTGACGGCAGCTGTTGCGCCCCGCTACGCTTTCCTCGGCCTTGACCGAGAGGACCGCACCTCCCCAGGACTTCGGTAGCCCGGGAGAGAGCCGCGTAGGTGTCTCGCCGTGCCATTTGTCCCTTGGGTAGATGGCAGCAGCCGCCGCGCTACGCGACGTCCCCAACGGGTGGCGCGAAGTTGGCTTCGATCAGTCAATGCTATTTGGGGGATAAAGGAAAAGTGCTTTCTCCCTGTGCAGACTGCTCCCCCGTGTAAGCACACCAAGACGAACACGTGTCCAGTACTAACCAGACCAGCTTCTCTTTGCAGGCCACAGACAGGACGGAGCCTGGAATGAGACAAGGGCGCCGTCACTAAAGATGGACAAAACAGAGATAGGCGCGGGGCCCGCCGTATCAGCTTTGGGCAGCCCACCGCGCCTATAAAAGGAGAGGCACGCACAGCATAATGACCAAGTCTACAAATTCTAAGAGTTCATGCAACACCAGCATCCGAAGCTTCCTTAGCAGTAGCCGTAGTCCCTAGTCACCTTAGTGTCCTACAGTCTCCTGTAAGCTCGTGGCTGGCACCTTCTAGCCCGGTCTTAGCATATCTGTACTATTTCCACCATATAATCAACGAAGGCTGGAGTAGAGCTATTACCCGGCAGTGGGGGCTCGAACCAGGATAAAATCACTTGTCTCTATGGTTTGTATTTCCTTCTCTTCCTCTCTCACCCCCTCTGTTTCTCACCGTACAACAGATCTGTACCCCGATCTGAAGTCGCACCAGGCGTAGTCCGGAAAGATTGCGCGGCCAAAGCCCCCGCGAGCTCGACCGCCGCCTCAGGCTGCTGGGAAGGGCTGTCGTTGGGTCTTACTCCAACTATAAATTCGTCTGTCGGTCCGTGGACCCGCTGCCCAGACACCGACACTCTATATGTCAACGCAAATCTAGCCGCGCAAACGCACGGGCCACCTTGCTCGTTTTTCTTAAAACAATCACCTGCGCTAGACATGCTCCCTTTCTATTATGCATCTTAATAGCATCCATCGCTAACCATCATGGTCGTTCATTTTAATTTTTTTATTGCACCTTTTGCTTCCCACCTCATTTCGTAATTTCACACATACTTACATGTACATATTTTTTGCATAGGTTATTGGTTGTAAATATTCTGGTCCCTCTGGTTCTTGGTTTTTTTACACAAGGCAAACAAAGTCCGTCAATAATTCAACCCCTCCCAAAGAAAAATACGATCAGTGACACTCAATTCGTGAGTATGGAGAGAAATGACATTAATTTAGATGTTTTTTTTATCAGATGACATCGAACACACGAATTTCTTCCGGCAATGACATTTTTAGTGCTTTTTGTTCCTTTCTCCATTTTTTCATCCATTTTTCCATTTCTCTCCTCCTGACACAGGGATCCACTCGTCGATCTCTACCCAAATTATGTTTTGACATAATACTTTAGCTAGATTGTTTATTAGAAAATGCTTCTAGCAGATATCGACGGCGTCGGACGCTTGCACGGGCCCAACCAAGATGACCAATGACCCATGGCGTGGTTCAACACGCTGCTAGCAAAAAAACAAGTGTTTCATTTTTTTTGTATTTAATTTTCTTATTTTTGCCTCTATTTCATTCGGAGTCCAAAATACATAAAACAAATTTCATAATTCATCTAAAATCCTAATAAACTCATTTTAAATAATTTTTTATTAGCCAAATTGTTTTGAACAGTCTATACAGATTGTTTCCAATAGGCTAAACTATTTATTTCAGGAGGCTAGACATATTGTTCCAATAGAAAAAACTAATTGTTGCACTTGGCTAGACATATCGTTCCAATTAGCTAAACTAATTGTTCCAACAGGCCAAAAATATTGTTCCAATAGGCTAAACCAATTATTTCAACAGATCGACAGGCTAAACCAATTGTTTCAACATGTCAAACATATTGTTTCAATAGGATGTGCAAATTATTTCATCAGGCTAGACAAATTGTTTCAATAGGCTAAACTAGTTGTTTCAACAGGCTATATATATTGTTCCAATAGGATAAACCAATTGTTTTAGCGTGCTATATATATTGTTCCAATAGGCTAAACCAACTGTTCACTTAGTTATACGTCTACTAGACAAAAGTAATTGTTTAAGCAGACTAGCCATATTGTTCAACAGGCTAAACTAATTGTTGCATTAGGATAACAAATTGTTTCAGTAAATTTTTATATAACAACATTGGTCTTGTCTTGTTCGTGAAAATGCAAGGAAAGCAGCGGTGCAAACGGTTCGTGCATTGGAGCAACCAATCAAAATCTATGGCCCGTCGAAAAAGAAAACTGAAAGGAATCTTTTCGCTGACGTCATTGCATGTAAACAAAGAGAGATTCGCGAGCACGCTGCGACGGCGGAGGCTAAACAAGTCCGTCCCCAAGCCCGCGCCTTATTTATTTGTTATTTTAGATGATATGTCATTTTCTTAGGATAGCACATTGGAGATGCTTAACATTAGTACCCCGATAATCGGGAGTCCACCTTCTTCCATGCTGGGGCACGCAGCCAGGAGGTCAACCAAGGCCGGTCCTTGTAGAGAGCGCGCGCGCGAGGCCATCCCGGTCCCGGCCGGCGTTTGCTCCTAGAAGGCCGAGACGGTTGTACAATGGCGCGCGCCCATCCATGCGATCCGGCGCGAGCGGCCACCGCCAACCGATACGCGGCCTGCATGTGGATGTGGGGCGCGCACGGGCGAGCGGAGCGGTGGATGGCGCTGCACCTGCACGTGAAGCCCCATGCGGCCCTGGGGATTCCAACAAAATATTTCGTGGGAATGGCGCTCTGATCCTCTCATTTAAACAGCGCGAAAG
The DNA here is from genome assembly GCA_036346415.1 of Raddia guianensis. NCBI lineage: Eukaryota > Viridiplantae > Streptophyta > Magnoliopsida > Poales > Poaceae > Raddia > Raddia guianensis. The sequence goes on from CM070536.1 coordinate 18,186,955, forward strand.
GCCCCTTTATTTCCGTTGCGTGTGTGCGGGGGATGGAACGGGTGGCGGCAAGAATGAGGTGACATCTCCGCACGCCACAGAGCTACATAGCACATCGATCCCTCGGAAAGCCTGAGATCAAATCCGCTTTAATTTCCCTAAGATTTCCTGACTACAGATCCCCATCTGCTGCGGCTCTGCATATATACACCCTCCGCCTCCACCCTCCATTCTCCATATGTCCCCTCACCCTCACGGCCTCACCCAGCGCTCTCTCTTCGTTGAGCCCTTCTATCCACCACCACTGATGCACCACACGAACACGCAAGCAAAGCTGATCACATCACTCGAGAGAAGCAGGGGTTTTTCCACCTTGCTGCTGCTGCTGTTTTAGGTTTGTGCACTCTTGCAATCTCTTTCTCCTAAGCAGAGGCCATTCTCTTGCCGTTTGTGTCATACGTTTTGCTAATGAAGCCTGTGTCGCCCTCATGCAGTTCTCTCGTGCAAAGCTGAATGGAAGACATGGAGCAACTGTGCGCCATTGTGGTAAGCATCAGAGGTTTCGATTATAAATGTGGCTCCTTCTTGATCGATTTGTGTATGTGTTCGAGATTGCACTAACGTCGCTCTCTTGTTGATCTTGTCTTCAGCAGATGGAGAGGACGAGTTCGCCTGCCTGTGCAACAGCGCAGCCTTGCACTCGCGGGCAGGAGCTCAACCTCCATTTAGACTTGAGAAGGTGGAGAATCTGGCATGTAGCGTCGGTAGCAAAGGTCTATTCATAGCAACAATATGGTGTTATCCTGATTGAGCTTTTCATTCTAGCCACTGTCCGCATCATTCTTCATATTCTCTGCACTATATTATTTAAAATTTCGTAAAATCAGATCTTCTTGACCTTGCAAGACCTTTTCTTGACCTTGTAAGACCCAACTTCGTTGTGCCTCTTTTCATACTCTTCCTCTTCTGTCTCTATTTTCTTTGTTTTGCCATTTGCCCCTTTGCATCTCACCCTTGTTTCCTTTTCCCGTCTATCCCTCCTGAGCTATTTTTGTATTCAGTGTTACATGTGTATCTTGTATTCTAAAGCAAAATGATATGCCCGGTAACATGTCAACAAGATTCTGTCTCCCCTATCAAGTCTGCGTGTAAAATCATCATGTGCACAATATATTTTTGTTGCGGTTCTAGAGTGCCATTGGCAGAGACACAAAAGGGTTGTTCTCTGTTGCCATGATGCTCAGGCATGTGAAGCGGGAGCCTACTTGTAAGGATGCATGCGGCATGCCATGTATCCCATCCAACTATCCAAGGAATAAGTCTACTATTGCTGCTTCAAAACATTTTGTATGCTGTGGACTGTTGAACGAACTGCTCATTTTGTCACTGCAGTAGTGCAGATGCGCGACATTATGTATGTGCTGTCACTTCGTTTTGTTTGTTATGCCGCTCGCTACTGAAGTTCATTTCTGTCTCATGTTTGCCGCAACATTGCACGCTACTCGATCGAGATTGCTCTCCGCTCCCACATTTCAACGTCGTATCTGCGATCAACTCGATTAATCAGGTTGATTAGCACGGGATCGCATTTGTGCTAGTTTCATTTTGCCATGTCTTGATTAGTTAGCTAGGAACCTAGCGCTACTGACACCCAAGGTTAGAAACAGCTGGATCATGTGCGTGATGAAGAAGAATACACAGGACAAGGAGCAACTGGACAGATATGGCTCCAAGCCTCCAAGGTCGTAGTACAATCCTGACCGAACAGAATAGTTTCAGCCGATCAGTTGTGTTCTAACGAAGATGATTTTTTCACTTACAGTCTAAACAAATTATTGCAAAAGTTTCGGTCAGAATCCAGAATTGAGGGTAGTGCATCGCTATTAAGCAAATCATTACACGAATCATTGAGAACAAGCTACGAAAACTAGAATTTATGGAGCTTTCGCTCAAAAATAAGAGAAATTTATGGAGCTGCCAGAGTATTAAATCGAGTACTCCATCCGACCATCCCCACCTCTCTTTCTGTGTCAAACTTAATTCTCCAGTTTGATGAATTGGAGCGTCGTTATGCATGTTTACATGCTATTCTTAAATCCCATGATTTACTTGAGATTTGGTAATGAACTGGTGTATGATATCTCCTTGTTAGACCAATTGATTTCCTTTTCTAGAAGAAAATGGTTATTGTTGAAGTCAAAATAGGGAATTCTGCTAATAATCCTACACACGTACGTAAAAAAAAAAATACTTAAAGCATCAAGTTAAATTTTTATCCTCGAACTATATACTCCCTTCAGTTTCTTAATACTTGTCGTTTTGAACGTCAACATGGTCTTCGAAATACAACTTTGAACATCAATTACCAATAAAATTTATGTACAAAAACTATAAAAATATAATATTACAAAAGTATTTTTCAAGACGAATTTATATGTATAGTTTTTATATACTCGATTCAAATAGTTTAAAAGATTTTTATATAAAAAGTTTTAAAACTTTGACTTAGGACAAAATTAAAACGATAATTATTATGAAACTTGAAACTTGAGAGAGTATCAGATAAGAATGACAATATGTGGGTAAATTAAACAAGAGCAACAACGTACATAATATATAGGCCAACAATCAGAGGATACGCACTCGCCCCTCCACTTCACGAAGAAAGAAGGGGAAAGGTTGTGAGGGTGCACCACAAGCCTTTTGAGTCAGTTCATAAATAATTGACACCACTGACCTCTACAGTGTATATAGGAACGCATAGCAAAATGCCAAAAAGCAGCTCTTTGCTACTCCATGCATGCTTAGTACGACTAGTACTACTAGTGGTACCTGTCTAATTTAATCTATCATTTTAATTATCATCGCTGCCACAGGGGAGCATAGTCACTTCCATCAACCTTGCAACAGCAGTCCATCAGTACTACTACGCGCACTGAAGTTTCGTATGATAGTGTAGCAGATCCGATAGGCACATCTAATTGGCAGGGCACTGTACAGTAAATGAGCCATTGAAAGGCATCAAATGAAGCAACCTACCCTTTGCACACTATGGGAGTTAGCACTAACACAGGCTTTATTGCATCAGGAGGCAGAATGCTCTAACACTAACACAGGCTTTATTGCATCAGGAGGCAGAATGCTCTAACACTAACACAGGCTTTATTGCATGCATGCCGCAACGGCATGCATTGATCTCGAGTTGGTTGAGTTTGGTGCTCTTCACATGGCTGAGTTTGTAGTGCAGGAGACTAAAATGGAACTAGAGATCAAAGGCTATATGCAAGTATCATTGCCTTAGACTCTCACTTTTCTGTGTGGAAGCCACCAAGAGCTGTTCAGAATGGCCTTAAACTAAAAAACAGATGATCAGTCGCCGGAAGGAAAATTTTGACCAGGCAAAAAAAAGCGACAGAACAAAAGGATGCAAAAACTACACAAAAAGAACTTCTCGTAGTCATCATCTAGGAACTACGAAAAAATGGTCCTCACGTGCCTCCACCATCCATCCAAGTAACAAAAGGCACGTAGAAGCACTGACATATGACACTCTAGGCTCGCTCTTTCATCAGTGACTATAAATAGGTGCAGTTCAGAAAACTCCAAATTACAGAACAATATCCTTCAAAGAACAATACAAAATCACGATGGAAATTTTTATTCTAGCGCCATGTTGGCGGCGTGTTTGCGGGGTGTGATTGGTGCACTAAGCAACTAGCATGTGAATATGGAAAAGAATAAACCCCCCGAGTACCCTTTCGGGCGACCGAAGAGAAGATATCCACCATCACCTTCCTTGTTGCCGCCACCTTTTCCTCCCCTCTCGCGGCGGTGGCAAGACCTCCACTCTCTCCCTCTCCCCTCCTTCCCCTTGCTTTTGCAGGTGCGTATCGTGGGTTGGCCATTGTGCCGACAGTGGTGCAGGACGAATCCAGCAGCAGGACACTTGGATCCGACGTCGGTGTGTGGAGAAGCCGTAGGGTGCCTCGTCATCGGGCGGCTTTGGCGGCTCGGTGGTGGTTTTCACTTGGCTACGGGGCGACCTTCGTTCTCACCGAGGTGTCAACGCTGTGTGTTAGCGGTAGTGAGGCGTCGTTCCTCGCCGCGATGAGTTAGATCCGTCGTTGTTCGGTTGTGTGGTGCCCAGATTTGGTGGTGGGCTAGCCAGATCTACCCTATTAATAAAAAAAATCCATAAGCAAAATGATTTAGCTTTTAAGAAGTTAGGGTGTGTGGTTATGATATTTTTTATGGACTTTGACACACAACTTTAAAGGACAAAATGTTTGGTGCATCTTCAGAACTTTTATTTAATAATAATAGAATTTTTATTAGATCATTGACTAAAGAGTTACAATCATAGAAAAAAATCTATTTGGTGCCTCACTTATAGTCCGCGAACCAATTTGGTGACTAATGTTGAATACTCTATCCGTTTAGTTATATTTATACATGCTCAACATTATACATAGACCAAGAAAACACAAACTCAAAAAAAGTGCATTGAGTTGACCATATGCTAGCTCTAGTTAATGAATTTGATTGGTTGTATGCATAAATTTAATTGGTTGCATATATTTAAGCTTTGTTGAAAACAACAGTTTGAGTAGTTTTATTGGGGCATGACATTAAATGGATCATAAAGTATCCTTGATTACCACAATGGATAAACAATTTGAAATAGATAGTCATAAGCCAATGGACAAATATAACGAAACAGAAGGGAGTACAAAACAAAAATGGCTCTCTAGTTAGCAAAACCGAAATAAAATGATCCTTTAATCGGTTAAACAATAGTTTTGGGTTGTTTTTGTTGACGCACGTGGATCTATCACTCTCTCAAATTTAGTCGCCACGCGTAAGGCCACGTCAACACAAAACATCCATGTTTTGCCACGTCATTAAAAACCACCCTAAAATGTCGTTTGACCCGTCAAGAGACCATTTTGGTCTAGTTTTGCACTCTTGCTTGTTATTTCGTATCAAGGGCCAAATTAGTTTGTGGGCCATAGTTGAGGGACCAACTAGATACTTTTTCGTAGAAAAAATATTAGAGCACAACACTAACTATAAAATAAACATCTACTAAAAGCAGTACAAAGATCAACCTACATTCTTCTTGCTTCGATTAATCATTTATGTAGCATGTGTGATGCCATGCTTACACTAATAATGACATACTATGAATTTTATGCACATTCTAAAAGACGTGCTCTTCCTTATGAGAGATGATGCACGGACATTCCAATCCAACCCCTCCACTGTTCTCTTATTTGTCTTCGTCGGGGGACAAAATCATGATAACCCGTGAGCAATTTAAGAGCCACAAATAACAACCCTATCAAAGACGTTGAGAAGACGATGAATGCTAACCTACAAAAATAGATCTAGCTAAAAGCATGTCACGTAGCCTCAAAACAAGAATAGGGTCCTCATCACCTCTACCAAGTTTCGCAAAGTTAGGAGGCGAGGAAACTCAGCCATCTAAACTGTTCCAATGGAACATGGATGGCCTTCAGTGCCTTGACGATCATGGCTGAGTAATGCCCAACACATCGGCGTTTACTGTTAATGTAGCATCTGTGGACTTGGTGTGTTTTCTTTTAAGTCACTTGCATTGTAACCCACCTATGTAACAAACTTGCTCCTAGGAGTGTTTCGAGAAAAAAATAAAGACAAGAGTAAGACCTTTGGTAGAAAATATTTAGAGCATGGGTAGGAGAAGCTCCAAACCATGTTTTATATTTGCAGCACGTATAGAGTGTCTGGTAGGTGAGGGAATCTTTTAGAGTGTAGTGTAAAGTCTGAAGGGACGTTTGCAGCAAAACTGTAAATTTGCAGCATGGGCATTTGCAGCAACTTTTAAAGCTGCTGCTAGCCATGCTCTTATAACCACCATAAAGTGAAATTCCTTCCTAGATAGTCTTGAACTTCCGGTGAGATTGATTTTACATCATCATAGCCCCTGGTATGGAACACTATGGCATTCCCAATGCCACTCTCTTTCTCCTTCTATTTTCTCCTTAAATTACTGTAGCAATAAAATATAAGAGAAGAATATATAGAAACAGATCGAAAAGTAGATAAATAGCATTGGGAATACCCTAGTTATTCTCCCTATTTCTCCCTTTTCTATCCTTCACGATGCCCTCGCAATGGACATTTATGAGATGCCCACCACCTCCATCTGTCCCCGGCAAAGGGAAAAACACCAATCTCCCCCCTGTATACCCTGGCACAATTGGACAGCCACACACAAGGGGTATATTTTTGTCCTTAAATGCCTTTTTGGTCTCTCACTCACCTCCTCCGTCATTACTGGAGCATATGAAGACGCAGCAGCATTTACGCCTACAAAACGTTTGAAGGCTGTCATGCATGCATGCTTGCTGGGTGCAAAGCCTGAGTTTGTTCAGCTCAGAAGTTAGTGGTAAGTGGACAAAATGGATTGAATTCCAACAGTGAAGCAAGCAGCTACTGTGCACAAGCAACAGAGGCAGGAATCCACGCCATGTCCAGAAACAGTTGCAAGAACAGGAACAGCGATAAGTTAGTAGCAAAGAAAAAATACTGCTAAATCAGTAACCACTTTGCCCAACAGGGAGCCTCAGAATAGGCATTGAAAGCATGCATGACTGGTGGGTATTAGTAGTACTACTGCAGCAACCCGAGTAGTCAAAATCTAATGCATGCATGCATGCAAACGGCTCCTTTAATGGCCCCATATCCTTCTGCATCTTTCTTGAAAAGAGAACTCTTGCCACACCGGTTCATCCAAAAGATATCTCTATTGGCAGTCGAAATCAATAAGGTAGGTACAGGAATGAGCAACTCCAGTAATGCTTTAATGGGGTATTAGTACTGCATAACCATTACTTAAGAATTCCAAGAATTTGCAGTCAAAACTAATTGATACAGTTCGATTGAACTATGTAAATTCAGGACTGAATATTGGTTATTCCTAAGTTCGGTTTGAAACGAAATTTGCATTGATCAGTGCTGTCCCTAAAAATTTCCTCACCAGACCCGCCATTCCAAACAGGACTAAGGAATTTAAGATATAACTCTTATTTTATCAGAATATTAGTTTTCGAAGACTTACAATGCTCCCTGATTTCTTCTTGTTCTGAAGTCTGCTGAATTTTGTTGAAAGCTCCCCTGCTCTGGACCACTACGTTTGCCTGAACTCTGCAGTGGGCAGAGCAGCCCAGTGATACATCATAAAATGACCATAAATGGGTAGAGTGTGATCATAAAATTGCACCATAAATATTGCAGTTCCTAGAGGCACTACCATTCATTCAAAATAAACCAATTGCCAAGCTAAAGATCTTCGCTGGATCTTGTTCGTGCCTGCAACTGCAAGGGACACCTCGCAGTTCCAGGAACCGCCTGGCTCCTACTAGTGATGTGTACATGACACCAATGGCAGGCTAGATAAGCAGGGTAGCATCTGTGTCTTCCCAGTGTTTGTTGAAAGACAAGACAGTGAGGCCCTATAGCTAGAAGGCAAAGCCCATGATTGTGTTCTGATCAACAAATAGTAACAAAACACCTACATAACAAGTAAAATAGTGGAACTGAAGCGCATTTAAAAATGGTCAGGCAGACTCAGTGGTCACTATTGTCAAGTCAGTTCGTCCAGAAGTTAAATGCTCTAAATGTAGAGCAGATGAACATTAAGACCGAGTATGTTCAAAGCTATAAGAAGTTGCAGCAGCAATTAGAATGAAGTGTCCAAAATTTTTAAAAATTACCTGCTCTTTTAGGCGACAGTAGATGCATCGATGGACCAATCAGCAGTGTGTTGAAGAGGGAGCATCTGTGAAAAATCAATTTCAGATCTTGACTGCTCGCCAGTCTCATTTGAGTTTTGACTACTCAATGTTGCACAGGACAGGACGCACACACCAGCTGGCCTGGAAGAGAACCTCGATTAGTACAAATTTACTGCACTGATAGTTTAATATCGTGAATCCCAACTCCAAAACATTGGTGTTATGCATGCAAACAGCAAGCTGGGTACTTGCACTCAGTCATGTACCAACCTTCAGTCAGCTGGAATAAGAACCAACAGCTAGCTATATCGGAGGCAATACGAGAGCAAGACAATTGTCAGAAATATCCGTGCATCTCAGAATAGATTGGTAACAAGTGGTGATATTTACATGCTATCTGTTTACAAAAGTGCCAATCAACTTTAGTTAACTGGCTTTGTATACAACAAAGTGTACTCTTGTATCAATGGATGGCCACAAGCTCGCCCAAATAACCGGCATATGTAGGTGGCCATTCTGGTGAAGTATCTAGTGCCAACTTTTCTAACGAACAAAAAAAAGTAAATTATAAGGAGCAAGTGCAGGTCTTGTCGATCAAGCCACAAATATGGAACTACACAAGGACCTGCGACTTGGCTGCGCGACGGGAGCATTTGATGCGAGCACTCTTGTTCAGGCTACAAGCACACCCTTCCAGTAGCTCGAAATCTTCCTCACATATTAACATTGATGCCATCTCCGGGCAATCCAAAAGTATTTTACAGCTAAGATATCCTGCAATTGTCCAAGTTTGATATAGCCTTGACTGTTTCCCAATAAACCTCCCTGTCCTGGTATCATAGTATTCTGGCCACTTGTCAACTGAGAGCCTCTTTTCAGCCACTTCAACAGCTCTTCGTGCCAAGTCACGCCTACCCATCTTGATACAAGCTAGGGTGAACTGGTTAAAAAAGGCCAACAATTTATATTTCAGTAAAAAACAAAAAAAAAGGGCTAAGGAAGCATAGAAAATTACAGAGATATCTCGACCGTACCTGCCACAGCAATGTAGGCCAAGATCCACCATTATGATACGACCAGGGTCTGCATGCAAAAAAAAAATGAAATAAACTAAAATACTCAAACAATGCGACTTGGTTAATGCTAACAAAGTAACAATGCCTTTTGACTAACTTCTGGTGAAGGGTTTACACCTTGGAGCCAAAAGCAGCAAAGAATACAATTTAGCATGGAAAAAGATAATAGTTTTATTTGCACTTTAGTTTTAGAAAGATTTATCTAACAAAAAGCATAATAAAATGTACCAGGCTTTCAAAATCCCCACAAACAGCTGAATATATACATCATAAGAAAAGAATTTTCCATTGCTCACGTGTTTTTGGGGTCGCTGCCGGTGACAATTCGCCATTCCTCGTATTCTAGTGCAGGGTAGCATATCTTGAGAGGCATATTTGCAGCTATATCATCCCATTTAGCTTCAATAAGGTTCAGAATACCCTCAGCTTGCTTTTGAGTAGCTAGAGACGAGACAATAGCCCACAGATTTCCTAGAGAGAAAAATCTGAAATCCATGTGAGCTGGTTGTAGGTTTCCTATAAGGTAACCACCTTTCCCAGGAATCCAGTCAGCAAGCCAAGAAGGGATTTGCTCTGGGTAGATGTTGAACTTGTTGATAGCATCATGAGAGTATTCTTCAGTTTTGTAGCGATAAATCTCATTTATCTTCTTCATATCAACCCAGTAGTACTCTCGTATATGAAATGACAGACCACTGAGCCTGTTATTAATAGCACGGATCAAGTTCATAGATCCATCATTTATACCGACCATTTCACGGGCACAGCGCAAAGCAGAATAGAACAGAGCCTGTGAAACATACCCTGGTTAGGTTTTTTATACAGTTTTTTTATTTACTGTTCAGCATCACTCGTACAAAATGAAGGGTAAGGTAAACACCACTCCACAAGGCCATAACTACCTTAACAAATTTGAGTATGTCAAGGGCAACCGTCAAAGATTAGCTTACCTGGATCTCAAGAGGATGCCCATGGATTCCCATCCGCCGATCAATCATGCATGATCCATCAGTAACTAACAATGTAGGGAACATGTCAAATCCATCAGACAAGCATAAATTCAGGATAAGTCTGATGCCAGTCTGCACATCAACCCTTTCTTGTAACGCATAGTCTCCCGTAATTTTGCCATATGCCCTCAACAGGATTATCCACCAAAGACCTTGGAAACAGAATTTGGTATAAAAAAAAATTCCATGAGAACATAATCATCTTCAAAGGTATAACATGAATCCACACAACATACTCACCAGAGTCAACTGGTGCTACACGCCCAATGGCTGACTCTCCAAAGTCAGGATCAAGAACCTCCTCAAATGCTTCACTATTTCCATCTAAAGGCACAGATCTGACTTTAAAACTAGCAGGCATCAATCCCTGACCAGGACTGTAGCAATCCACTGTCTTCTCCCAACTCTGATAGGTTTAATGAAAAAGAAGAAAATGATTACTTTTCATTCAAACACAACATTTTTCAGAGAATATTCTCCAGGAAAACAGACCAACTCTTCAGCTATTATCATTGTGCTAAAAGCATGATGTGATTGAACTATATGTTTTCAGGGATATGGAGGATCTATTTTTCAAAGTTACGAAACCATGTTTCCAGCACAAGTATATTTATATTACTTCTTTTGAAGAGAACCTGTCCTAGAACATACCTATCACTAAAGTACTAATCCAAAATTAACCATGTTATTAAATATAAACTAGAGTACAAAACAGTTTTTAGCTATCTCTCAAAAACCAGATGCATGACGTGTGGTGAACGCTCTATTCCCGTCTTACTCCAGTCTTCTAGTCCTTGAAATTGAATGGTTTAGATGTCCAAATTGATTTCAAAAAATAAGCTGTTCAACTACCTATGATCTTTTTAAAAATATATTTTTTTTGTTGTTTTGATGGGTTGAATAAGAAGAAACCTGACATGCTATAGTTTTGGACTTGCAAAGATACTCTGATCATAAAGTGGTAAGTGTTTGGTATTTAATTGTATGAAACACAAATTTGGGTTATGACTAGCGCCCGCTCAATGCTAAATGCTAACACGATTTGGTAACATGATTTCTTCACATTGTCTGGTACTACACTCTTACCTTGTGTCCATAGAAAACCAAGTAGCCCCACTATGGTAGGTCATAAAAACTGACATTAATGCTTCTTCAGATCTCAGTAATCCAACTTTGTAACACAAAACTGTTGTCTTGCGCGAATCATCAATGTTATTTTATTGTTCCTTTACTTTTAAACGTATCACAATCTGTATTGTTATTCATTACCTATGAATAAAAAGCTTCAATTTATGGCTTATACCAAAACAAATCACTCATATGGAAAAATCATGATGCATTATGAGTTTATGACAGATCAAATAACTGTAGAACCTTCTTAAGTCAAGCACTCGTGACAAAAAAAATAGAAATACTAATATTCTCTGCTCAAACTAGCTACTCTTAAACGAACTTTCAGATTCAATCCAGAAGAAAATCCCATATTTGACAATCAAATATTAATAGTAGTAGTATATATTATAAGAGCATGCACAGCAGGGGTGGCATCAGGGGCCTGCATCAGCGCGGTTAATCGCGCGCGCCCGCCTGCCCTACGCACGCTGTGTGGCGCGATGTGCATCAGCGTTTGAAATTTTTCCCGCCCCGCATGCTGTGTGACACCGGCCGGCACTGGTGCCTCCCCTTGCTGTGCATGCTCTAACAAGCATGTATTAGTGGCAATGTAGGAAATCGTGTAAAGTATAACGACTCAAATCCTTCAAATAATTACTCCCTCCGTTCTTTTTTGTTCAACGCCTTTGACTTTTGGACACGTCTTTAACCATTCGTCTTATTCAAAAAAATTATGTAAATATCATTTATTTTGTTGTGATTTGTTTTATCAATAAAGGTACTTTAAGCATGACTCTTTTTTTTTTGCATGTTTACACTAAATTTTTTAATAATACGAATGGTCAAAGGCATGCCCAAAAGTCAAATGCGTCAAAAAAAAACGGAGGGGGTACAATCTTAAGCATCCTAATTGCCCCCATAGCCCAGATATTAGTGTTAAAGAGCAAAAACTGAAATACTATGCCAAACTGTAAACAGAATAGATTTTTTTGAGTGTTTCCTACTTTCCTAGCACCTGAGCTTTTGAAACAAATTACCATCCAAAATAATCAACATCAAAGCAACCGTTCCTTATCTCTTTGAAGTAGTATTTATTAGATAAATTCTTGGCACTCTCAAAAAAGGCGATTATTAGGTATACTGTACACATAGCCCCAGCCATCCCACCAAGATGGCATTAGAATTTGCGTTATTTGGTACACAACAGCCTTCTTAGCACATTTCTAGTAAAACCATATCATCTTGTCATTACAGCTACAATGCTAGAGATGAACAGTATTAGTGTATTTCTATCCGTTGGATCAAAACAGAGATCGACAGGATCTAACTGCTAGAGCGATCACTACGATAGAAAAAAATTGACAGGATCTAACTGCTAGAGCGATCACTACGATAGAAAAAAATTGATATTGTGCATTACTGTAACAGGATATAAATTTCATTTTCGGTGGTCTCAACTCTCAACTACATTTCAAAACTTAAAGTGCATATCAATTCAGTTTCGTGTGATTCACCTGGAGCTGCAAGGTGTGGAGCAGGAAGTCCTTCACGATGTCGCTCTCTCCCTTGAGGAGGAACGCGATGGCCGATGGCACGAAGTCCCTGATGAATACCTGATCGTAATTGAGCATATGGTTGGCCGTGGACGGGTCGTTCGCCGCCACCGTGCCCACCGCGGTGCCGCAGTAATTCACTACCGCGCGGTTGAGAAGCCACCATGCCTCCTTCTCCTGCGGTGACTCCTCCCTGCTCCTCACCGCCTCCACCCCGGCCTTCAGACCCTCCAGCTCCTCGTTCTGGCATGTCGATGCTTCTGCCTCGGCCGCAGACGCTTCCTCCGAGGGCGACGGAGTGATCGGGGGAACCTCGAGTAGCGAAGACTCCAGCGGCCGCGCCGAGGGCTCGAGGGTGGCGGTGCGGAAGGGGTCGAAGGGCGGGGGCTTGTAGCTCTCCCCCTTTGAGGACCTGCCGGAGTCCACCGACGTGGAGAGAAGGCGGCGAGCGGCGGCGGCGTAGGGGGAGAACAAATTGCGGCGCGAGAGGGACACGAGCGCGTGGCGCTGCACGCCGCGGCGGAGGTGGGAGATGGCGGCGGCCGCCATTGGAGCGCAAGCTTGGATCGCGGGATTTGGATTCGGGACTCGGGAGGAAGAAGAGCTATCGCCGCTTGGGTCGGGTTGGATTCGATCGGCGAATTGGGGAAACCTCAGGGTTGGATCTGCACCTGAACGAAACAGGATTCGAATTGCGGGTTATTAACAGGAGCGAGGAAAATGACTGACTCGTTTAACATTGGTGAGTTCCGTTTCGGGGAGGATTAAAATATAGACGCTGTGGCATCGAACGGTGTGGAAGCTGCCACGTCCATGGCGGTTATCCGGGCACGTCGGCGAAGGCAGGATGTGGCGGGTAATTCGTGGGCCACACGTCCCGTGCGTGGAGGCTGGAGGAGGAGAAAGCGATTCACGTTGGAATTGCTATGGGAGGCTGCGAGCTCTCACATATAATTGATCGGTCGGCTCTAACAGCCAGGGCGAGACGGTTATTCCGGCGCTTCTTTTTTTGGTTTGTCGCATGAGTTCATCACGCAACGCAAAAACATATCGGGCCCCTTTCTTCTTCAGTCGTGCCGCGCGTTAGCCACCGATTTGCTTGTGTACATTGTCTTGCATCGTACTACGCCACTGTACCTTGGAACCAAGTTTTTTTTTTAAAAAAAAGACAGCGAGATTACCGCACTTCGGACTAGAGATGACAATGGGGAATTCAAGCTCTTAAAAACTCCCGTCATCGACGATGAATACGGAACCGATGATCTTTACGATGGTTTAGATCTTTCGGATTTCAAGACCATGTCGGTTGATTCCTCCTGTGACGACATGATGATGACACCGCCCAATCAGACCAACGCACGGCCACCGCAGATATTAACATGGCGGTGCGAAACCTCGAGGATCTGCGCGACGTCGGCGGTACCGGGAGGTCGAGCGGATCAATTCTGCTCGGCTTCAAGATGGATCTGCACCAGCTGCCCGCGAGCAAGATGTTGTTCGTCGCAGTCTGGATGAATCTATCAACCAAATTCTGGCGCAGATTCGCGATCAGCGCAAGCGTCAGCGACGTGACCCGCCTCGCGTACCTACGCCAGATCTCCCGGCAAAAGCTCAACTTGTTCGGGATGAATCCCCGCGTAACCGGACTCTGCTCGGGCAAGACGCAGATGCCTCAGGGATCCCAGGACCCCTTGAGCAGAGCCGGCAATGGCTCCAGGCCCTGGCGACGGTGATCAGATCCGCCAACCAGGACAACCTCGCCCTTATGGGCAACGCTGGTGCCTCTCACCTTGAGCGACTGGCCGACGGCCTTAAGTCCATAGGTGAGGCCAACACTTCATCCGGCGGCAGATTCGGCTGTTCGGGTGGATTGAGCAATGGCGCTCCGATCGATCGCGTGACCCTCGTCACCGTCCAAGGACCACTGTCCACAAACAAGCTACCCGTGGTCGTCGTCGCTCGCCAAGTCCCCGTAGTCATCGCAACCACAGGGGCAAGCGTGCGCGCGGCGATCGCGGACGATTCCCTCGTGAGGAGCGCATCGTAGCGACCACAAGGAAGGAGCGTGGAGGATTATCACGGAGGGAGTTCCTCCAGGCAGAGTCTTTCCGCTCAACTAGAGTTCCTCTGCGCAACAGGACCAACGTCTTCTCGAGACTGGGTTCTGCGGGAGAAGGTGGTCGGTCATACGCCTTGGGCTGTAAGGATTTCTCTGACAAGCTTCGCGCTGTCAGGTGGCCCTCCAAGTTCAAGCCCGGTCACATGGAGAGGTACAATGGGACTCAAAAACCAGAGGAATTCTTTTCCATCTACGCCACTGCCATCATGGCAGCCGGAGATGACGAGCTAGTCATGGCAAAGTACCTTCCGACTGTCCTTGAAGTTGCTGCTCGGACGTGGCTGTTCAACCAGCAAGAAGGTTCCATCCGCTCGTGGAATCAGCTTTGTGACGCTCTGATTGCTAATTTTCAGAGCTGTTACGTGCGTCTGGGTAAGGACGATGATCTGCACCAGATGATCCAGATGAACGGGGAGACCCTCCGCAACTTCGTGAAGCGTTTCATCAAGATTCGCAATACTATCCCGAACATCTCGGACGAATCTGTTGTCCGCGCTTTCAAAAACGGAGTACGTGACAAGCGGCTCACCCAGGATCTCGAGATCAATGAGACCTGGACCACCAATGACCTGTTCAAGACGGCTGATCGCTATACCAATGTGGTAGAACGGGTTCAATACAAGAAGACGTTTGACAAGGGCGAGCTGCCCGTCCAGCCTGGTGTGGATGAAAAGAAGAAGAGCAGCAACAATCCTGGTGACAAGAAGTCCCAGAAGAAGAAGAACAATGGTGATGCGAACAACACCGTCGCCGGTATAGATCGCTCACCTCCTCCCAAAGACGGGCATAAGAAGCCCAACAATAACTACAAGGGCAAGAAGCCCGCCCAGGGAGACAATCAAGGCAAGAAAGGTCCCAGTGACCGATATTGCAAGTTCCACCAGAACAACGGGCATGACACACGCCATTGCAGGACCTGAGATGCAAAGCTCGAGGATTTCTACAACGACAAGGGCCCAATTCCGACCCTGCCCGAAAAAGGTGATGCCGGCAAGGCCAAGCGCCAAACCGACGATGGTGATCGGGATGATGATGATGAATATCAAGAACCCATGAACCATATCGCCGTCATCTTTGGCGGCTCCTCGGCTTATCCCTCTCGACGCAGCCTCAAGGAAACTGCTCGGGAGGTCCACAACGTTGAGAAGGGCAAACCACAGCCTGAATCGATGAAGTGGACCGAGGTTTCCATCTCCTTCTCTCAGGAGGATTGCCCCACTGGGATGACCAAGCCTTAGCGGCTCCCACTGGTGGTCGCTCCGACCATCAGCAACGCTAGAGTTGGCCGTGTCTTGATTGACGGCGGGAGTGCGCTGGACTTGCTTTCAGCAAAAGTCTTGGACGAGATGAAGATTCCTCGCTCCAAGCTCAAAGAGGTCGCGGTGCCCTTCTACGGGATTGTCCCAGAGAAGTCAGAAGCCGCTTCGGCGGATTGTTCTCGCCGTCACCTTCAGCGATCCCAAAGAACTTTGGACAGAGTTGATCACGTTTGACGTGGTTGATTTTTCATCTGCTTACAACGCGATCTTGGGCCGGCCATCTTTTGGCAAGTTCATGGCCGTGTCCCACCATGCATACCATTGCGTGAAGATACCGGGCCCTAACGGTGTGATTACGGTCAAGGGCAACTACAAAGCTGCTCTGTATTGCGACGAGCAGTCCCTTGCCCTGGTCGACCAGCTTCCACCGTGCGGTCCCGAAGTTCCGCAGACCATGTCTGCACGTCCCAAGGTCTCTGTCCAGCCAGGGGGAGAGACCAAGGAAATTCCACTGTCTCTTGATGACTCTTCCAAGACAGTGCATTTGGGGGCCAATCTAGACCCCAAATAGGAAAGCGAGTTCATTGTCTTCCTCCGAGCTAATGCAGACGTGTTTGCCTAGGAACCGTCTGATATGCCCGGGGTCCCAAGGGAGGTCATCGAGCACAAAGCTGGCGATCTGGCGGATAAAAGCGATTCGCGAAGTTTCGACGCCGGAGTTCAGCGGGGATCATCAAGGATCGACAGCAAGTCGCTTTCATTCGCTGGTTTCATCCGTGAGGTTGACCACATGGAGTGGCTAGCCAACCCTGCCATTGTAAAGAAGAAAGGCGGCAAGTGGAGGATGTGTGTCGATCACACAGATTTGAACGCTGCTTGTCCCAAGGACAATTTCCCGCTGCCTCGCATAGACCAGCTGGTCGACGCGATGCGGATGGCCGACTCTTTAGTTTTTGGATGCTTACTCGGTTATCACCAAATAAGCATCTCCCAGGATGAAGAGAAGAGGCGCCTTGATACACCCTTCGGCACTTTCGCTATCGACCATGTCTTTCGGTCGCTCACGCAGCTTTGTTACTGCTCCAGCGCTTGATGGAGAAGACTTTCCTAGAACAGTGCGGAAGGAACCTGGAGGTCTATGTCGACGACATAGTTGTAAAGAGCAAGTATGCTCCAGATCATGTAAAAGACCTGACCGAGACTTTTCGTAATCTCACCAGGCATCGAATAGAGTTAAATCCAGAGAAGTGTATCTTTGGTGTTCGATCTGGAATGTTGCCCGGTTATTGGTTCGCATGGAATCTCTGCTAACCCTAAAAAAATCGAGGCCATTGAAAACATGCAGGTTCCGACTACCGTTAAGAAAGTTCAAAGCCTCACAGGACGGATGGCTGCTCTCAGCAGGTTTATTTTCCATCAAGGCGAACGCGGGTTGCCCTTCTTTAAGGCCCTGCGCAAGCACAATGGTTTCGAGTGGATAAAGGAGGCTGACAGATCCTTCCAAGATTTAAACCAATACCCGTCCAACCCACCTATCTTGACTACCCCGCGTTACGGCGAGCAGCTTTTGCTATACCTTGTACGACGCGCGCAAGCGGTGAGCTTGTCTTGATAAATGGAAAGGAAGACATCCAATGCCAATCTATTACGTGAGCGAGGTGTTTCATGGATCAAAGGAGCGTTACCCTGAGGTTCAGAAGCTGATCTACGCCTTGCTCATGTCCTTCAGGAAGCTTCGCCACTACTTTCAGACGCATCAAATACTGGTCTCGACCAAGTTTCCTCTGAGAGAAATCCTAAGGAACAAGAAAGCCGGCGGACGTATAGCTAAGTGGGCAATGGAACTAGCAGAGTTTGATATTCTGTTTGCGGTCCGAACTGCTATTAAATTCTAGGTCTTGACTGACTTTGTCGCTGAATGGACTTGCCCACCAAAATCTCAGAAAGCTCCGGAGCAACCTGAAGAAACCCCCTGGACCATGTTTTTTGATGGTTCGCGCACTGGAAACTCGGGGGCTGGTTTTGTTCTCATCTCCCCTCAAGGAGAGCAACTCCAGTATTCCATCCAACTACACTTTCGATTTTTCGAGGTGCTCTTCATGCCCAGGAAGGACAACTCCCTGGCCGACCAGCTGTCTAAGTATAGATCCTCACGCGAACCTGCTCCGGCAGGGGTGCTCGTCGAGCACCTTTACAAGCCCTCTATCACGTCTCCGGACGAGGCAACAGAGACAGGTGGCGCTGTCTCCGTTATCGGGCACGCTGCGGACTGGACAACGCCATTTGTCCGGTACCTAGCAGATGGGACCCTGCCGGACGACGAAACCGAGCGTTCCCGGCTTATAAGACGCGCTAGTCCATACAAGCTTGTGGACAACATTCTTTACCGCCAAGGTGCGCTTAGAGTCCTCTCCAAGTGCATCTCTCAGCAGGAGGGTGTGTTCCTTCTTAGGGACATACACGAGGGTGTCTGTGACAACCACGCCTCCTTTCGGACTCTGGTCGGCAAAGCGTTTCGCATGGGCTACGACCTACGGCGTTACAAGATGCCCGGAATGTCATGACTAAGTGTAAGGCATGCCAATTTCACGCCCGAAAGGCACATAAGCCCCCCAAGAGCTCCAAACGATCCCCCATCATGGCCTTTCTCCACGTGGGGTCTGGATCTGTTCGGCCCGTTCCCCAAGGGGTATAAGGGCTACACACACTTGCTCGTCGCCATTGACACTTTCACAAAGTGGATTGAGGCAGAGCCTGTGTCTTCTCTTCACGCCAAGTCGGCTGTCCGCTTCTTCAAAAGCAGTGTGATCACGCGATTCGGGATTCCCCACAAGCTGATCACAGATAACGGTCCCCAGTTCAGAAGCGAGCTATTTCAGAATCTGCGACGATTGGGTACCAAAGTGCGCCGCCTACGTGGCGATCCACGAGCAATGGAGCAATCGGCGAGCTAACGGACGAGATAGTCCAGAGTATCAAGCAGTGGCGTGTTCGCGGCACTCGCGAAAGCACAACAAAGCTGGGTCGACGAAGTTCCTTCCGTCCTCAGGCGATTCGCACTACGTACCACGGGCAACCGGGAACTCCTTTCCAATTGGTCTATGATGCAGAAACCATCTTGCAAGCCGAAGTAGTACTCAGCTCGCCTCGCACGAGCTCGGTCAACTTGGTTGACGACGAGCAAGAGCGCTTACTCGATCTTGATCTCCTAAAAGGCACACGCGAACGGGCACAAGTCAGAATGGCGCGCTACCAGCAAGCTCTTTTTTTCAAGACGCCGCCAAATCAGTTCGACCAAGGGCTTTGAAGGCAAAGCGACCTCGTTCGCGCCAGATCCGTAACCCGTCCAATGCCAACAAGTTAACTCCACGTTGGGAGGCCCGTTCACGGTCGTTTCTCCGCCGCCCGAAATTGTTAAGCTTGGCAATGGAGGACGGGAGAGGCGACCAAAGACTTGGAACATCGACCGACCGTAAGTTCTTTGTGTAGGTCTTTCTGTTTAGCTTCGCGCTTTTTGTCAAACGTCGCGCCTTAGTTCGTCCAAGTCTCTCGGGCTGCCATGTAAAGTTAAAACCAATAAACAGTGATTTTTCGCAGCCCCCTACGGCCCTTTTCACCTCTTGTCTTCTCAGACTATCTCCTCTCTGGTAACACTTGATGGCTGCCCGGTCTTGCGAACTCTTGGCTCCGCGATCTTCAGGCTTTCCCTGCCCGTATCTCGTTTCAACAAGTTACTAAACTCAGAGTTGCGTAACACAGCATCCAGCCTCGCGGCTAAGTCTGCTCTCGTAAGCCCTCCGCGGCAGGGGCACTTACCGCTCACGGCACAACTACTTTACGAAGTCTGCTCTCGTAAGCCCTCCGCGGCAGAGGCACTTTTCTTGTTCGGTTACATTCGGAATCGCCTAACTTACGATAACGAGCAGTTCCTGAAACGCGTCGATCAGGATACGGGTGTCGCTCTATCTCTTTACGCACGTTCTCGAATTCGCAAACTCAGGTTTTCGAGCATCGTCCGTACGGGGGGCTAGGGTGTCGCTCTTTCTCTTGTGCACCTGTTCGATTTCGCAAAGTCAGGTTTTCGAGCAGCCGCACAATGGGGGCTAGGAGTTAGGCTAAGCGTTCTACCGATTTTTCTTTAAACTTCCTAGCGCTGTTCCGCCCTTCTCTCAGTTTCCTATTCGTTCTTGTCTTTCTGCTGCTCTTTTTTACAGGAAAAAGGTAAGTCTTTATTGCAATAACCAAAATTTGCATGTACAAGGGGTACAATCCTACTTCTACTTCGAAGCAACATGCTCCTTCAGTGCCTCGTTCTCTATCTTGAGGCGCAGGACTTCCCCCTGCGCTTTGAACCCTTCTCTGGCCTCAGCTCGGAGACGTTCGGTCTCCTCGCATCTGCGCTCGCCTGCTCACGCTTCGCACGAAGAGCCTCGACATCTTGGTCTTGGCGGCCAGAATCGCTCGGTCAGATCTTCGCTCTGACTAGCTCGCTGCTCGGCGGTCTTGAGCTGCTCGTCCAGCTCCTGGATCCTTCTCTCCGCGGTGCTCGCCCTTGCGGCCAGCCCGCGCGTCTCCTCGGCCTCCTCCTGTGATACCCACAGGGTGGAGAGCTTCTCTGAGCGCCAGCTTGAGCTCGCCTCTCTTGGTCATTTGGGCCTTCAGCTTCTTCACCTTCGTCTTCAGCCGGCTCTAGCTTTTGGCTGGTGCAGGGGGCTCCCCTTCGAGCCCCTCATCCGGAGTTGCTCTTGGAAGGCCGCTAGAAGGGCGCTGCGCTCGACGGTGACGCATTCCACGAGGTCCTTCATGGTGCCCTTCATGAACTGAAATAGAGAAGACTGAGTTAGTCGCTTTGGGCAGCTGTAGCTCGAACAGACCAGCTCTGGTTTTAAAAAGCTTACCTCTCCAAGCCGACGCTCCAGGCCTTGGCGTAGGCGATCTTCAAGGCCGTGGGTTACGAACCCTCTATTGTTCGATGAGACCACAGCAGCGATCTCTCCGCTTGTCTTTCAGCATGGGCTGCGCGCCATTGAGGCGATTTGACGGGCGAGGCGAGTGTCGCCTCTCGCCTCGCCCTTCCTCTTGCTCTTCTGCCCGTTCGCCTTCGGGCAAGATCGACGCCTCTCTAACTGGAGACGCCGGTGGGGTAACGGACAGGGTGACTTGAGCCCCCTGACCGCGACCTTCTTCTTACTCCCCGGTGACAGGGATTCCTCCTTACTCGCCGGAAGTTGCCGTCGCCACAGGGACGATCTCCACCTGCGACGAAGTGCCGGGCAGGACCGCCTGTTCGGTCCCGCCTTGGGCAGCCGGCAGAGCCAAGACTTTGGCTCCGCTCTTCGTGGCGCCGTGCTCCGCTTCTTGGGCCTCCAGCCAGTTGATCGCGCCCTTCAAGGCGTCGATTCGATCGCTGGAGCTGGATGGGAGCAAAGCCCACGCTGCCAGTTTGTCCTTAAGGGTGAGCAGCCTCGTTGCTCGCGAGGCACCGTGAAGGTGCTCGGGCAGCAAGGACCGCTCGACCGTCGCGTACACATAGTCCGCGTCGACCTCCTCCTGGGCAGCTGATGAAAAAGAGGAGAGTTAGTTCGTGCGTAGTTTGGTACAATGTAAAGGGAATAGCCTTACTACTACGTACCTGCCGCAGGGAACATGACCTTCTTCTTCGCTCCTTGGTGGAGCCTGCGCTTCTTGCTCGGGGGCTCCTCGGCTTCTTCGTCCTGGCCTCTAGGAGCTTGCGACGACAAGCTCAGCTCCTTGCTGAGCTGAGCACTCTTTTAGTGCAACGCAAGAAGTTTTTCCTTACGCGCGACTTCTTTCTCGAGTCTCCTCTGCTCGGCGACCTGTTGCAGCCGTTCCACATGGCCCGGGTGAGCCTGCGCGTAACGTCTAAGTCAAAGGGTCATGTTCCTTACCTCTTCGTCGCTTTGCTCGATGAGGAGAGAGGGGCTTGGTCTTTTCTCGCTTGGCTGGCCGCGCGCTCGCTTGGCCTGCTCGGCACGCTTCGTTGCCGCGGGGGGCTTCCTTGAGGGTTGGTGGCCGCCGTGACGCGGCGAGCTCCGCGTCGGCGCGGCAGCCACCTTGGGCTTCTCGGCCACTTTGGCCTTGCCCTTCCTCGCTCCCTCGGTCTCGGAGAGCTCCTCCACGATCCCTCCGAGAATCAGCTGATTCTCCTGTTTGTTTGGGAAGCGAATGTTAGCATCTCCAACAGTGTAAGTCTTGCGAAACCGAACGGGGTGTAAATGTTTTACCTCTGGTATGCGGACGAGCATGTTGCGTAGACACGTGTAGGCCACCTCGCTGGTGACCTCACCGTCCCTCCTAGCAGCCTTCAGCATGGCGTCGACCTGCTCGGTCACCCATGCTTCGGTCGGTTGCACTGCCCGAACAGAAGAGATCTTTAGTTTCTGTTCGAATGAAATCACCAAATGAAGGTTGAATCTTAAAGGCACTTACCCGTGCTCTCCTTGGTGATGTCTTCCCATCCTTCTATCTTGTAGAAGGGGTAGGGTCTTCTCCGCAGCGGACAGATCCTGTTCGCTGTGAAGTCGCGGATGATCTCCCTTCCCGTGAGCCCGAGGCCCACGAGGGAGGCGATCTTCCGCGTCAGGTACCAATCCTCGTCGGACAACTCCGGCCGAGGCATTGGCGTTCCCTTCGCCGGTGCCTTCCCGGTGAAGACGAGCTTGCTGTCGTCGCTCCTTTTGGTGTAGAACCACCTCATCCACCATGGCCCCATCGAGTCGAGCAGTGGTGGACAAGGGTAGGGCACGTCGTCGGCGGTGGCCTGGAGCTTGAGGTAGTAGCACCCGAGCGCCGAAGCGGAGGAGCTGCTCCTCGTCATTGTATAGTAGTGAAGGAACAGCCCCACCGGTGGATCAACTCCTAGGTAGCCCTCGCATAGGTGTGCGAAGACGGCCATCTGGAGGATCGAGTTGGGGTTCAGGTTCGCAACCTACAACCCGCTGATGTTGAAGAAGGCCTCCACGAAGTCGCTTTCGGGAGACCTCAACCCGAACAGTGCGAACTGCTCGAATTTGACTCACTCGGCCTCGAGCGGTTCCGGTGTTTCCTCCTCCCCGGGCAGCCTCCAGCTACCGGTGTCGATGTGGCCTTCCTCCTCCCAGATCTTCAAGTCCTCCTCGGTCATGCTAGTGTCTGAGAATTTGGCTATAGCTTGATCTGTAGTGGATGAATGTGTTTGGGGTGGAGTTGGTCATTTGATGCTGAACGCGGTTGGAATTAGGGTTTGGGAAGGAAAGGCGTGGGAGCGAAAATGGCAAGCCGCAGGCAGTTTGGGTGCTTTTATAGTCCCAAGCGAGCAGCTCTGCAACGGATTTTTGTCACAAACGGCTAGTTTTTTTACTGCAATGGCTAAGTAAAAACAGTCGACTGTTTTCGCAGCGCAGCGCAAGTTACCGTTGAGATCTGCCAACGGCTATTTTTTCCAGTGCTTGCACTGAGCACTGGGTGCTCTGTTCGGATGGATGTTGTTCCCTGTTCGACGCAACAGAGTTGCTCGGTACTGATCGGGTTTGTTCGATCCCGGACAAGTCCTGTTCGGGGAAACCATAACCTGCTCGGTCGTTCGTTGTGCATCTTCGTAACAGCGATATTTTTCTCTTCGTGACTTGGAGTCTCAAGAGGAAGACCCCACTCTGGTGAGTCCTTCCACTTGAGTCTCGGGGGCTAGCTGCCGGGGATTAAATCACGACCCATTGCCATGGCCCACTCCCTGATGGTCCGATCGAACAGCCTACTAGGGCCCAGCTCTCTAGAAGGTTCTATCAGGCCCATGTGCATCCTGCCGAACAGCTTCCTGGCTAGCACGGTGCGTAATGGCCTAGAATTCGTGTTTGAGTCCGACTTGAGCGAGTTACGACGGCCACTGAAGAAGACCGGACATGGTTTCCCGGATTGGAGTAGGAGTCGTGATCCCCAAGACTTGGAGTTTTCTTTATCTAACTCGGGATGTATTTGGCACGTTGAGTTCGTTTTGATCTCGTGGTTAGCCAGGCCCGATTATCCCTTGGTAGGTCGGTTGTTCAACACTATATAAACAGACCCCCACGGCGTGTTGAGGGGTCAAGCCAATCTAAGACGACCTGATCTTAGGCCAAAAGATTTCGCATTGTCGCGTATTAGCTTCTTCCTGTACACACATAATCTCGCCGAGATCCGTCCATCTCGTCGAGCATCCTCTTGTAATCATTTCTGATATATAAGAAAGGCTGGACGTAGGGTTGTTATCTCTCCGGAGAGGCCCGAACCAGGATAAAAACCCCTGCCTCCCTGTTCGTCGCTGGTTGTTGTTTGTTCTGTTCGGCGTGTCTCCTATCTCCCCTTTCTCAAGAACCTTAGTTGACTTGAGATCGATATCTCAACCGTCGACAAAAACATTATCATATGCAAGATTAACGGGGCCTCGCAGGGAACTGGGACGAGGGATGCTTCCCCGTCCCCGTCCCCGTTTACCCGACGTGGAAAGAATTTCCCCCGTTTACATCCCCGTGGGGGAAGAAAGATCCTCATCCCCGTCCCCTAATAGGGGAATTCCCCGCGGGGAATCGGGGATCGGGGCCCCATTGCCATCTCTACTTCGGACAGTGATTCAGTATTTTTAAAGATATTTGTTTTTTTACAGATACGGATAGAATGTCTCAAATACGAATAGGTAGTTATTTTCCCAAATAATATCCATATCACCCAGTCTAGCCCATATATTGATTTACCCCATGTATCTATCTGGGTCCAACCAAACTATGTGTGTCGTTTGGATATTAACATGTTATGTAGTAATGAAATAGATTGTACTCCTAGATATCATTATAACATTAGTTTCCATATTTTGCCTAAAAAACAGGCTTAAGCTCTCTTTATCCGTCCCCATTTCTCTCTCCTTCTCTTATCACCCCTATGCCCAAAAGCCCATCGTACCAAAGAGTTGGTCTACACATGCGTAATGCCTCGTTGTAGTAGGGAACACCCATCTCCTACGAATCAGCGAGAGCAGCGAACCAACCCACGGAGGTGAAGGAGGGACACATCCGAAGAGTGCCTTGCGCCCCCTAGCCGAAGCAATGGCAAATCGGAGGAAGGATGTACCGCCCGAAGGGGGTCTTGCTTCCTTCGGGCGAGGCGGTTGCGGAATAAAAGGGGGTTTGTATCCCTTGAAAGTTTTGTGGGACTTTCTAGGAGGTGGAGCGAAGCATATCAAGGAGCGCACCACCCAAGACCAAGGGAACCTAAGTCCTGAATCACGAAGGAACAACAGCTACGTGGGAGGCAAGAAGATCAGGGGACAACAAGTACGGTTTGTTACTGGGGCCAGAAATTGTATCGTGTGTTAGGGAGATACGATAACTGGCTGTAACAACCAACTTCAGGTGGCATAAGAATTAGGGTTTGTTGTAACAGCCGGGTCCCCTCATTTCAGTCTCAGCCGGGTCCCCTCTGTATTTTCAGTCTTACCCTTGCTTTAGGTAAAAAGGTGAGGGTAATCGAGTCCAACCCCGAGGTCCCGAAGGTGTTTTTCCTTCAATACCCCCATGATTAGATGCATGTTAGGGCTTAGGAGGCCTTTTCCTAGATTTTCTCCTTTATCCCTGCGTGCTTCCCTCAAAGAAGGGCTGTAATGGCATGATGTAAGTTGGCCCCCATTATAAATAAGGGGCCCTTCCAATACTAAAGGGCATGCTGTATTTTTCTCACAGGATAGCCACTTTGAAATTGCTCAGCTCCCTTGAGCTGCTTCGCGGAGTATTGCACATCGCTTCGCAAGGTAGCCCCTCATAAATCTGTTGTCTGACTCGGATCACCGACATGCCTCAGTTTGGCTTTCAGCCTTACTTTGACGAGAAGGGTGCTATGTTTGGTCTATTCGATATTATATATGCAACTCTCTAGCAAAGTCGTATTATTTCATCACAACCAATCCACGTGTGCCACAAAGGTCGCGATGTCCTATCGGACTGAGTAATCTCTTTATTCTATGACAATAGATAAGATTATTTTTTTATTGGGAGAGACTACCGGACCGCATCCTGTCGAGGAGGCTAGCAACGGGATAGGAAAATGACAACGATTCTTGCGGACTGTTTTTCCTTGCACGCTTTTTCTTCCCGCGAGCTCGCCTTCTTAAATGCAACGCCGGCATGCACGGGACGCACGGAAGCTAGCTAGTTCCCAGGTAGTAGTTTCTTTATTTTGTTCATTTGATTTCCATCTTTATTTTTTTATATCTATTCTATATGGTGTCCAAATAGCATGAAATAATTTTTATAATTCATGTAAAATCTTATCCAACCCATTTTTATAGTTCATGTAAAATCCTACATAGAGGTATTACATAAGTATCAAATTAATATATTGATATTTTTTTGGGTCGGGTTCAAGCCGGGTTGTCCATGATTAGATCTAAGGTATCATAAGAGTGATAGTGAAATAATGTAATGGTATCAAACATGTATTAAAAGGGTATCATATATCACAAACAAGTATCAGGTCTGGTATCGAGTATCAGAAAAGTATCATTAAGGGGGTATCAGATATCAGAAACAAGTATCGGGGCGTGGTGTCGAGTATCAATGGGCCAGGTTGGTGGTATCGTCAAGTTCCATGGTATCATCGAGGTATCGGAACAAGGTATCATATCACAAACAAAAAGTATTGGGTCAGGGTGTTGAGTACGGAGTATCGTTTTTCTACACATAAGGAGGTCAAGCAGGTATCATAATGAATTAAATTATTTTTTTCATTCATTTTTTGTATAAAAACAAATTTAAGACACAAAGTATCAGATATGGGTGTCGAGTATCGATCGGTGATATCAGGCTGGTGGTATCGTCGAGTTTCATGGTATCATTAAGGTATCGAAAAAAGGTATCATATATCACAAACAAAGTATCGGATCTGGGTGTCGAGTATCGGTCGGTGGTATCAGGCTGGTGGTATCATCAAGGTATCATTAAAAAGGTATCATATATCAAAAACAAAGTATCGGATCTAGGTGTCGAGTATCGGTGTATCATGTTGGTGGTATCGCCGAGTTTCATGGTATCACTAAGGTATCGGAACAAAAATATCATATATCTCAAATAAAGTATCGAGTCTGGGTGTTGACTATGAATTATGAAGGGAGATACTACTCTACGGGACCCCGTTCAATGCTCCATCCGACGGGATCAAGTAACGACAAAAAAAGTCTCACGCGCGTCCCTCGCTGATCAAGCGATCGCGATCGCATGGCGTGGATCCTCGCACGACGCATACGTAGAACTTTTTGTACGTATTTTTTGTTCCATCTACCCGTATTTACTACGAGGGGGAGACTTCCTAACAGTCCTCGGCTCCTCACGCATGTCCTCGCGTACTCCTCGCGAGCTCGTGTTCTTCCACCGGTGCGTGCCAACACCTTTTTTTCTCTATACGCTGCATCTACCCGTATCAAGTATGCATGCAGTATGTACGTCACTCATGTGCATGCTGCTAGTTGTTGTATCCGTTGTCTTTTAGTATGCATGCCACTAGTTTTTCAAGTAAACTGTTTGTATGTCTATCATTTTTTTCTTTGCTACGGAAAAGAAAGTTTTACAATCAAGTATCGGATCAGAAGTATCATCGAGTATCGGATCAGAAGTATCATCGAGTATCGGTATCATCGAGTATCGGATAAAAAAATCAAGTATCGAATCAGAAGTATCATCGAGTATCGAATAAAAAAAATCAAGTATCGGATCAGAAGCACCATCGAGTATCGGATCAAAAAATCAAGTATCGGTATCATCGAGTATCGGGTAAAAAAATCAAGTATCAGTATCAACGAGTATCGGGTAAAAAAATAAGTATTGGATCAGAATTATCATCGAGTATCGGATAAAAAAAATCAAGTATTGAATCAAAAGTATCATCAAGTATCAGATCAAAAAATCAAGTATCGGATCGAAAAAATCAAGTGTCGAATCAGAAGTATCGGTGGTATCATGTTGATGGTATCGTCAAGTTTAGGTATTGGAAATTGGTATCAGATATGACAAACAAAAAAAAATCGGTATCAACAGTATCAAATTGATAGTATCATCAAATTTCGGTATCGAAAAATGTATCACAAGGTATCATATATCATAAACAAAAAGTATCGGTATCGATGGTATCAAGTTGATGGTATCGTCGAGTATCATTGAGGTATTGAAAAAAGTATCATAAGAGTATCGTATATTACAAATAAGATATCGAGTCGGGGGTGTCATGATTGCAGTATCATAGTTATGATACTATTAAAAAATGATTTAAAAAGGTATCAGCTCTTGAGTATCTCAGTGAAATTTGTTTTGAGTTAAATAGACTTTGTATGATATAGATATAAAAAAATTGATATGAAATCTAACAAATATGTTTTTAAAAAATAAAACTAAAACTAATCCGTGCATGCAGCAATTAAACGGAGAATTATTAACGCTGAGCGCAGCGCAGTGATTAATCCGTGCGTAGTAATCCATGCATGCAGTAACAATGAGTTTTCCCTTCACGTGAGCGTAGCGCAATATTAATCCATGCTTGCAGTAATTAAAACGATCGGTTTCTCGCGTGAATAATGCGGATCGGGCGGTGGGACAGTGCCCGTGAGCGCCGCGCGCGCGTTCGGTTTCTTGCGGATCCTGCAGATCGGACGGTGGTAAGCTGTCCCGTTGCACGCTCCTAGGAATGGGATACCGTTTTCAAGAATTTCTCATTATGAAACTTGTCCTATGCAATTTGGATTCTAGATAAAAAAAATGAAAATGAAAATTTTAAATAGAAAAAAACTACGCATACTGCTTGCTAGCAGCATGTACGTGCAACTAGCAGCTAGCTGCGAGGGACGTAACGAACAAGTAGCGGCTCGATGTGAGTTGCATGGAGTGCATCGCAGCAAAAAAGGAAGAAGTTACGTGCGGTAAACGCTCACCACACAACGCGGTTTCTTTCTACCTTTCCGCATCTGATTGCGCCACGACTCCAGGATCGCACGACTGGGACCTATCCCGTTCGCACACGCGCGGGACGGGATCCCCGTTGCCCAGAATTTCTCCTTTTTATTTCTAAAAGGAACATTAAGGCTTGTCTCAACTGGTCCATTATTGGGGAAGGGGACTGGACTGTCTAGTGGAGCAGGCCGAGGTGAGAGGGAGATGAGGGATTGGGCTTTCAAATAAATGGGCATAGTGTGTATGTAGAGGAAATCAGGCCCGAGGCCTAGATCGCGTTCAAGAAAGAGCATAGGTCGCATTAGGAAGGGGCGTGTGTGTTTTTCCCGCCAGTGAGAAATAAGAAAAGGTAAAGGAGGGACGCTCAGAATAATAAAATAGAAAATACGGAAAATTGTGCACAATCAAAATACGTGATCAAATCAAGATGTTTTTTTTTGGAAATATAGGTTTGGAATTGAGGGTTTCCTTAAGGTTAATATAAAAAATAATTTGAAATTTGGGAAAAAAAATCGTGAGTTTTATTTTTCTATGTTATAGAGGATGTGACATATATAATCACCCTCATGGGCACAAGGGAAATCAATTCCACATGAACATTTGGATCCGTTTTAGGTGAAAGCTAGGTTCCCATTGGAATAGAAAAGGCAAAGAGAGAGTAAACGGTTCAATCCTCTTGGTGCATTGTTTGGTTGTTTACTGAGATATGATTTGAGAGAGGAGTTCATTTTCTATATGAGAAAACCTCCTATACATGTTAGAGGGAAGTACGGAGGGAGTAGCTAATAGTAAAATGGAGCGAATGATAGAGTAACAAATATGGATGCTCTAATCATCTGTAACTTTTCCACTTTAATGCTTAGTGACGTGTCAACATTTTCTCTCTTTAAGCATTGATGTATAAGCACCATGCATTGCATATGGCCTCAGAAAGCTTAGCTGCAAAGACAAATCTAAGATGCCCCACAAAGTTAGCTCCACAACAGCCCATTATAGATTAGTTTTTACTACTATGTTGTTTGGAGTAGTTGCTGGCATATGATATTGTTCCATCGTTTCGTTGTCTAATTTCATAGATGTATGCTATTAATGTTTCACAGATCTTTTAACTGCAATGACTACGATACCACTTGTTTTATCTTGTTTATAGTTTGTGTCACCGGCTAAAAATCGTCGGCGCATGCATTTTTTAGATAATATAGAATTTTATTCAGACTCTACGTCATACGTACCTAGCCTTGATCGGTGCATGCATTGTATCCTGTCATTTAATCGTGCGGCACAGCAGCACCTCTCTGGCTTTCCGATGACCGGCCAGTAACAGCATCCAAAGACGAATGGAGCTTATTTCATCGCGCTAGACTCCTGGCCCAAATAGGAAGTTCGGAATGTAAAAGTGAAGCTAGTGATTGAAACAGGGTGTTCTTCGGTGATTAAATTATCTGATTATTATCTGATTTCCTTCACTACAGAAGACTGCAACACTCTCGACGGTTTAAGCCGTCGAGAAAATTATAAAAACCGTCGAGATATATTAGTGTCGACGGTCAGCCGTCGAGAAAGAGCCGTCGAGGTAACGTCGTCGAGAGAGAGAAGTAGTCTCGACGGCCTAACCGTCGAGACAACTAGTGTTGATGGCTAACGCCAGAGCAGTCGACACATGTAGCCAAGACGGCGTTTACCGTCAGGGCGACCTAGTATCGACGGCCGAAAATAGCCGTCGATACTAAGAAAGTGGGTCCCAGAAGTTGGCAGCTGTCTGGTGACGTGGCACGGTCGATCAGTCTCGACGGCTAATAGGAGGCCGTCGACACTGTCATCAGCCCGTTTGTATTGACGGTCTCTTCAGACCGTCGACATCGCTATCCGGATAGATTTGACGGTCCGATTATGGTCCGTCGAGATAACAATGTAACGTAAAAAAATAATTTTAAAAGCGTAAAAACATAAATTTTTTCATTGCAATTTTTTTCAAAGAAAGAAATTGCAAATGCAAACCCAAATACCCCAATATTCACAAATACCCCCTCGTCGCATAAAAGCGACCACAATTCATCAAAAACACATATATCACACATCCAAATTCATCCACACACATATACCACACATCCAAATTCATCTGCACATATAAAACACATCCAAATTCATCAGCACATATAAAACACATCCAAATTCATCACATATCACATCCAAGTTCGAGTTTCAAACTAAATGCAATATACTTAGTAATCTATTGATCCGGATCGCTCAGCCGCGGTTCGCTAGGCGGGGGTGGATTGGTCAGCTGGGTAAACATCGGCGGGGCACTCGCGAAGAGGTCGGTAACTCAGGTGGGACCCTTTTGCTCGCTGATGTGTCTCCTCCCTCCGTGCCGTGAAGTTCACCGATAGCCGCTGAACCGGAACCTTGAAAATATAGCACATATAAACGGTTTACAAGATTTTTAAACGGTTTGCAACATGAATTAATGTGAGTTAATAACTTGCCGTCGATGTCACATACGGCAAGTCACCCTGTGGGCGAGATGGGCCCACGTAGTCACCTGGTGGAGCGGTGTGCGCGCCGTAGGTCATCCACCTCGATACGGTGGCGGACCCCCATAGAAGACTGAACCATCAGCGGTACCACTCGGACCAGCCTAAAAATTTATTTATGACTTACTTATGCATTTAATTGCAATAGATGACATGAGAAAGGATAGTAGAGGTTTAAGGACATTACCCCGCCCAGTCGAGAGAGAGACTCCAGATAGGCGAACCTCTGCGTCGAACTCCGCCACGCCTCGCCATCTACGCCTCCCCGCCTTTGCCTTGCTTCCTCGTGGGTCCTCAGCTGTCCCTCATCGCCGTGATCACCGCCTATTCTCCTCCTCTCCCGGTCCCTCTCCTCCCTCTCCCGCTGCCTCTCCCTCTCCATCCGGGCCTCGAAGGCGCGTCGGCTCTCCGTTTGCGAGTGCGAAGCTCGCACCTCTGGCATGTAATCCTCTGACTTGCAAAAAGCGGTGTCACCCTTTTAAAAATATCACCTGGGCTAACTCGTACATAAATAAGACAATATGCTATCTGAGGTGGTCCTGTCCGAGCGCTAGTCTCCCATGGGCCTTCCCACCCATAGCTTGGTGTATGACTACTGGGTCAAATGGCTCCTCCTCTGGGTCCTTATCTTGCCCATGCTTCTCAGCGTAAGCCTCTTTGTAGCGTGCCTGCATTGAATTGAAGATGAATAAAATTATATTAATGTGTAAGAACCTGAAGTTGATGATTTAGTACGTACCTCTCGCTGCGCAGCTACCTGATCCACGGGCCCAAATGACCCATCTTTGTTCTGGGAGGTGTGCTCCCTCCGGAACACTCACAGCCAAGACGGAAGCTGCCCGGTCGTGGCGCCCTGCATCATACAAGGAGTGTTGACATATTTGTGATCACGAAAAGTGAAGTTCAAAATAGCAAAGGGTACATTACCATCCTTTTCCTCAGCTGTGCGAACGACGACTTTCCTGTCGTAGTCTTGCTCGTCATAGTTGTCCGGTTCTTCTTGGCCTTCATGGTCTTTTCCATGAACGCCTCATCGCCCGATCTTTGCGACGGGTCCTCCTAGGCATCCGGGCGCTCGACACCCGATTCGTTGAACTCTGGCGCACTTTTGAGCATTCAGTACAGCTTTGCTGGCGTCGGACATAGTAATCTTCTCGCCCTTGATAATCCTGACCAGACAAAACAAAAATAAATGAAATGTTAGTACAAATTTGCATCGAAAACCTCATATGGAATTAGTTTATACTGTGAAAATCTTGCACAACAAGCGTCTGTAATCGGACATCGATCCTCGCACCTTTTGTTTGGCGTTCGCCCATGACAGATCGATGTCCGCCTCCTCCAAGCCAGGACGAGGGCGGTACCTAAGCTGAAAACAAATGACACAAGAGTAAGCGGCGACGGCGCTAACACAGATGGAAAACAGAAAAGTTATCACGCACCTAGAACTCCCATCTTATCTGCTCGGCGGCGGAGCTATCACCGTGCGGCGCCACCTTGTAGTCATCCCAAAAATAAGCGGGATGCTGTGCCCCCTCCTCACCGACCATACCAGGGTAGTACTGGTGGACGAGGATGCCTAGTGCGTTACCTGACTGGGTATCGTACTTATTGTGGTGGACATTGAAAAAGTTGCTATAAAGAACAAAAGAGAGTTAGTTAATTTAATTGACAGTGAATTAAAGAATTACAATAAGATCTTTGAAATTACCTATCGCCATCCGGCTCAATGACAATACGCTGATGCGCATGTCTCGCCGCCTTGGGCAACTTGCTGTGCCCCCTTCTATCGCCCTAGGAGCTCCTAGCCTGGCTAGAGCCCTCTCCGGCCCTAGACTCCTGTGTAAGTGCCAGTTCATCCTGATATGGCGTACCCTCCTGTCCAGACTCTGGAGTGCCCTCCTGGCCCCCCTCGAGATCACGGTCGTCCTCCTCGTCCTACGAGGCGCTCCTCCTAAACTATCGCCGTGGCATACTGCATTTAAAAGTAAATGTTAGTCCACATATTATAAAAATAAAAAACAAAATTAAAACAGAAATATTAACCATTAGGAATACCATTGAATTAGAAATATGTATCATCTACATCGAGAGGATCATCGATAAGCCCTTCTTGTTGTGCTTGCGGTGCTTGTTGTGCTTGCTGATTAGGTAGATTTATTTCTTCAGTCACATCGTCATCTATTGTGGCTATTAGGTTATCTAGTCCATTACCAACATCAATCACGATATTCCTATTCAAACGTTGCTCTTGTGTTGGTTGATGGTAATCATCGGACGTCGGTGTAGCCAACCTTTCAGGTCTTCGAACTTTGTACATAACCCACCATGACCGAAGATCTTCCTCGTGGCGTTTAGTACTACCTTTCATAGCTTTGCGACATGGATAAGACATATAGTACACTTGCTCCGCCTGGTTGGGTAGTATGAACGGATCATACCCTTGTAATCTTGACGTGTGATTAACCTCCACCAAACCTAACTCAGGCCGACGTCTAACACCTTTAAAAGGATCGAACCAAATGCAACGAAAGAGAACAACCGATAGTTCCTTACTTCCTTCGAATACTAGTTCAATTATTTTCTCTACAAGACTATAATACCGTAGTACTCCATATCATCTTCCCCGTAACACAGTACACAACTGTTGATTGATTTTAAATTAGGTTTTGTTCTTTCGTGAGATGCCGATCTGAAACAAAACCCATTGACATCATAAGTTCCGTGCACCTTTACGCTTGATCTGGGTCCACGCGATAAAATACTGTGTACACTTGAATGAGTCGAGCACTGTTTTATACAAAAGAATAAAAGTTAAACACTGATGTGTGACGAAGGTTATGAAGTTATTAAAATTATCAAACTTACATATTTCCAAAACCAAACGAGGAAGTTAGGACGTCCGGGACTAGCACCCTCCTTCATCAATTGAGTTCTTTCCTTCGAATTGGGGTCATTCAACCCTGTCCATTCGTTTTGTATAAATTGATTCTGCATGTCCCCCACTACTTCCATATTGTCGAACACATATAAGAGTGCAACTAATCTTTCTTCTTGGGATAACTCTCGTCTTGTACTTCGTCCCACATGATTGCCTTTCCCATAAAATAGTTCCAGGTCAGATTGGGGTTCGTTGCAAACTGTGTTGTATCTTGACACTTGAATGTTGACATTGTGCTCTCTCGCCAAATATTTATTTGAAAAATTGGTTATCTCTTGCATATGTCTGATTACGCTATGAAACCTTCAACACGAGCCTTGTTTTTAACGTTTGCCCTAACCCTTTTAAGGTGACGCTCCACCGGATACATCCACCTGTACTGAACAGGACCTCCCAATCTAGCTTCGTCAGGCAAATGAACCAATAGATGCTCCATTGACCCTCCAGTCGGCTGCATCACCGTCGTGTAGATCTGCAAAAACTCATCGGGGTTGGTGGAGCCGTCATATTTTTTCGATGGGGCCGGACGAAACCGTTCCGCCCTCGGACGGGCGCGACTCCTTAGAAAAGGCGCGGCACCGGCGTCGGAGCTTCTCGCTCTGGGCCGGTCCTCGCCGCCGCCGCCCCGTCGCGGCGCCAAGAAGCGCCACCTTCATTGGCGGGCAGCTCTGCGGAGCCCTCTTGCTGGCCCCAGCGGCGGCGGCGGCAATGTGATCGCGCCTTCGGTCGCGACCCTGCGGAGCTTGTCACGCGAGTCTTCTCCATGCGACAAGTGGCGGTCCTCCGGATGGGACCGGAGATCACGGCCACTGCCGCTGCCCGCCGAGCCCCCGTAGGGTCGCGCGCTCTTGTCGTCTTGGCCCCGCCCCCCCTCACCAGGAGATTTGCGAGAGGAGTGCGAGGGCAACAAAGAACGGGAGGACGCGGAAACACCGGTTCCCCCGCCCCCCGAAACTTGCACCACCGCCGCGGCGGCATCGACGTAGCGGGCCAAGCTGGCCAACCACGGAGCCGCCGGGGAGTCCGGAGTCACCGGAACCGGTGGGTTCTCCAGCAAGGCCCTGGCCGCATAGAGGTTCTGTGCTGGAGTGCACTCCTCCAAGGCCAGGCGCCGTTTAGCTTGGCCGAGGCGGTTGCTTTCCGCCAGGGTTCCGACCCTAGGCGGGCGGCCACCGCCCGGTTGATCCACCGCCATCGCCGCGGCCGACTCTGTGGCCGCGGCTCTAGCGGCCGCTTCCTGCTCCATCGCGGACTGCTGCTCCGCCATCGCCTCCTGAAGAAGGGTCGAAGAGCTTGAACCGATACTAAGCGCTCCCCACAGTGCGCCAGCGACGGCGTGTTCTCCGCTCAACCACGGCGGATCACGCCCTGGTCGATTTTGATCGCTAGCCAACTCGATCAAGCTCGGTTCGATTTGAGCGTCGGGCACAACAAGGAGCGACTCGCAGATTTACCCAGGTTCGGACCCCCTCGCGGGTAATAGTCCTACTCCTGCTGAGCCTTAGCTCTTTTCTGATTGTGGTTGAATGGGGATGTGTTTACAGAGTGTTTCGAATGCACGAATGCTAGTGCACGTACCCTCTCCCTCTCTCTCCTCTCCTTTTATACAAGCTTTGGGCTGGCGGAGAGAGCCGAGGGGTAGGCAAGATCTGATTTCTCGATAATCGACAAGACACGACAGAAGAGGCAACGTGCACGCTGCCCATGCAGCAGGTGGCGCCGCCCTCGCGTGCCGCAAGTGGCCTCGACCCGACCAGACACCACACCGGTGAGTCTGCGGGTGGGGCCTACTGCTCCTCCCGACAGGCGGCCTCCTCAAGCAAACCTTCTCTCTCACGGTCAATTCTTCTGCGCGCATAAAGGTGGCCGCTCGGACACGCAAGGGCCATCAGCGGTAATCATTTCTTTTGTCTATCCGCGTGATGTCTCATTAATCGCCGTCCTTCAGCAGCGGGGAGCCTTCGTCCCAAGACTCATACGCAGCGCTCCACGCCGCGGGCCCCGGCGTGTGGGACCCTCGCTTTGGTCTTGAGAGGGGCTCGCCCACGCACCCGCTTTGGCGCGTGGGGCCCTCGCCTCGTCTCGAGAGGGGCTCGCCCGCGCACCCGCCTGGCGTGGGGACCTCGCCTGCGTCTCCAGAGGGGCTCGCCACGCACCCGCTGGCGCGTGGGGCCCTCGCCTCGTCTCCGAGGGGGGCGCCACGCTTGCTGGGGCTCGATCGCCCGCCCGACGCGTGGGGCCCTCTTGGCCTCTGAGGGGCTCTGCCACGCTGGCTGGGCTGATCGCCGCTTAGCGCGTGGGCCCTCTTGGCCTCTGAGGGCTCGCCCACGCCATTGGGCTGATCGCCCGCCTAACGCGTGGGACCCTCTTGGCCTTCTCAGGACTCTTTGTACCCCGATATTTATTACACCGACAAGACCCATCGACGGTACTCGGCCTTGTAGCCATGCGTATACAGGTCTATCTTCATCTGAGCGCGGGTTATTTTCTTGCGGTTCCAGAATCAACACACGGACAAGTTACCCGTGTGTTATCGCTTCGAGCATCTGAAAAGCACGATTCAGAATATCTCGGTCTTGTCGTACCATTCGTCCGAGTGGTGTCCGTTCGTTGCCATCCTTCATACATCCAACTCTGTCTTTTTCCATCGAGTTGCGACCATAAATGCACGTGAGGGTTTTGTATTAGGCTTTGGAAGGCTTCTAAACCCACCTCTGACGAACGCTTTCGGGGCACACGTTGCTGCTGAGATCGGGGTTCGAGGCGAGATTTCGACAAACATAACCTAAGGGTTCTCCTAGTGCAACGATGGCGAGTCGTTATAAACTCCGAAGCACTTATTTTATGCAGGAGAACCTCTTAGAGCTATGCCGTCGAAAACCTCATCTCGAACCCTCCGGTACCACAACGCGACGTGTGCTCGAACGGTCATTTGTAGGCTGTCCACTGGGACGCCTAAAAGGGGCTCCACTGGACAATTCGAAAACACGTGTCACATCTCGTATTACAACACAACGAATCACCGTTCGTGTTTCATACGAGATGTGCCGTTTTCGAACGGGTGACGTACGGCTTGGTAACATCCACTAATTCACATACACTATCTAATCGCACCATAAATAATACAAATCACCATTAACAGTCATAATAAAAAAATTAATAACTGATAACAACAATCCTAAATTTTAAACTACATATTCTAATATTTTTTATTTTTTTCTATTTTTTATTATTTAATTCATGCTAATCATGATTAATAAGTAATTAGTCTCGACGGAATATTAGTGACCGTCGACACTATACTACCAACATTTTAAAAAAATGGTGGGAAATACCTCGATGTAGGTCACGGAGGCGGCAGGGCAGTGGGCTGGGCGTCGGTGCGGCATCGGCAGGCAGGCAACAGATTCGGCCGGAGGCATCGCTTGGGAGGCGACGTGAGGCGCGGCCGGCGGCGAGGCCTTGCTTCTTCGACGGCGGCGCGTTCGCCGGGCCGGGGCGTCGGCCCGGCGCCGGGGCGCCGGCGCGGCGTTAGCGTTGGCGGCGGCGGCGGCAGCGGCAGCGGAAGGGCGGCGGTGTCAGGATCGAGGCGCCAAGGTGCGGGCGGCGGCGTTGGGGCGGCGACGGCAAGATCGGGGCGGCGGCGGGCGGCGGCGGATGTGGAGGCGAAGGGTTAGGACTTGGCAAAATGCCAAGTCCCGAGCCCTAACGCGTTCATAATCTGATCTGATCTCGGCGGCCATTGCAGAGCCGCCGAATCGACTTAACGATCCCGTTGTCTCGACGGCCCAGTAATGGCCGTCGACACTGCTCTTGCCCTGGATTAGTCTCGACGGCACTGTCTAGCCGTCGACACTGCTACAAGTAAATCGACGGCATCTAAATAGCCGTCGACACTATACCTATACAACAGTTTCGACGGTATTTACTCAGCCCGTTGATATAGTCGTCGAGGAAGCTTGTATCGACGGCAACTCAAAAGCCATCAAGAATGTCTGTACCGACGGTATCTTTTGACTACCGTCGATGTAACAGCTTTGTATCGACGGCTTTATTTGAGGCCGTCGAGAGAGCTGTTACTCTCGAGGGCAGCTCACCCCCAAGGGCTTAAACAGTCAAACCACTTTATTTCAATTTTAAAAAATTTCAAATAAAATATTTTTAAATATCAGACCACTCCATGCTGTTTCCTCCATAAATTTACACATATAAAAAAAATCAAAATTTTAAAGCTCACCGTGCAGTAACTCCTTTATAAATGGAAGTGTCGGGGATTAGATCACGGCCCATTGCCATGGCCCACTCCCTGACGGCCCAATCGAGCGACCTACGGGGCCCGGCTCCTGGAAGGTTCTATCGAGCCCATGTGCATCTGTGACGACTTCTGACCGCACGGTGCATAACGACCTAGGATTCGTGTTTGAGTCCGACTCGAGCGAGTTCGCTGCTGCTACGAGAAGACCCGGACGTGGTTTCCCTGATTGGATAAGGAGTCGTGATTCCCAAGATTAGGAGCTTACCTTATCTACTGTAGGTTATATTTGGCTTGTACTGAGTTCGTTAGCCCGGTCCGATATTCCTCGGTAGGTCGGTTTGCTCCGTACTATATAAACAGGGCCCCTTTTGGCGTTTGGGGGATCCCTGGCATTGAGTTTTACATCTTACCTTCTAGCTTAGACCCTTAGCAGATAGATTTTCGCATACTACTCGTCGAGACCTGTTGATCTCGCCGAGTTCCACCTTGTAATCCTCTTTGATATAAAGAAAGGCTGGACGTAAGGCTATTATCTCTCCCGAGAGGCCTGAACCAGGATAAAAACCCCCACCTCTCTGCTCGTTCTTTGTTCATGGTTGTTCGGCGTGTCTCCTATCTCCTTCTTGAAGAATCTTGGTTGACTTGGGTCAATATCCCAACCGTCGACAGCTGGCGCCGTCCGTGGGGACACGCAGATCGAGCATGTCGAACTTCGTCGGCGATACAGAGATACTTCCTGAGGGCTACGACTCAGAAGGACAGGATGTCTCATCCCCTGTCAGTTCAGATCGATCTGTTCGGTCTCGAACACTTTCCGCATCCGAGGCAGATGTCTCCGCTTATATGGCAGAGATAGCCTCAGATCGCACTCCGTCATCGGCAGCGACTCACGGAACCGATGATCTTTCGACGGTTTAGATTTGTCGATTCCAAGGCTATGTCGGTAGATTCCACCGTGGAGACACAATGATGACACCGTCTAGCATACCTTCGCATGGCCCCGCAGCATTTACATGGCGATGTAGGAACCTCCGAGGATCCCGCACGGCCGCGTGGCGGCTGGCGGTCGGGCAGATTAACTCGCTTGGCATCAAGGCGAGGTGCTACTGTCGCTGCTCGCGAGCAAGACGTCATTCGCCGCAACCTCGGCGATTCCATCAACGGGTATCAGGCGCGGTTCGCGATCGGTGCAAGCGACCTCGTCGCGACCCACCTCGCGTGCCCTCGCCAAGTCTCCCGCAAGCTTCTCTGTCCGAATTGGTTCCCCGCGAAACCGGACTCCGGTCGGACAAAACGCGGATGCCTCAGGGGTCCCAGAACCCCTAGAGCGAGTCGGAACGACTCGCGGCCATGGCTTCGTGATTAGATCTACCAACCAGGCCGACCTCGCCAAGATAGGCGTCTTCGTTGCTTCTAACCTAGAACGACCGGTGAAGGCCTAAAGTCTCTAGGAGAAGTCAACAATTCCTTGACAACAATGTAGCCAAAGCGCCGGAATGGTTCGGATGACTCGATCGATCGCGTGACCTTCGTCACCGTCGAAGAATCACTGTCCATGAGCAGGCTACCCGTGGTCGCCGTCGCTCGCCGAGTCCTCGTAGTCATCGCGACCACAGGGCAAGCAGCGCAGCGATGATCACGGACGGTCCCTCGTGAGGAGCGCGTCGTCGCAACCACGAGGAAGGGCGTGGTGGATTGTCCCGAGAGAGTTTCTCGGCCGAGTCATCCCGTTCAACAGAGTTCCTCCGCGCCGCGGGACCAACGTCTTTTCAAGACTAGGTTCTGCCGGGAAAGTGGCGGTCATATGCTTTGGGCTGCAGGGCTTTCTCGACGAGCTTGAGCTGTCCGGTGGCCCTTAAAGTTTAAGCCGGTCACATGGAGAGGTACAATGGGACTCGAACCGGAGGAATTCCTTTCCATCTACGCCACGGCCATCATGGCGGCCGGGGTGGCGAGCTTCGTTATGGCTAATTACCTCCGATTGTTCTTGAGGTCTTTGCTCGGACGTGGTCGTTCAATCGGCGGGAGGGTTCCATCACTCATGGAACCAGCTTTGTGGACGCTTCGATCGCTAATTTCCGGAGCTGTTACGTGCGTCGGGTAAGGAGGATGATCTGCACGGATGATCCAGATGAGCGGGAGACCCTCCGCAACCGTGAAGCGTTTCATTAAGATCCATAACACGATCCCGAACATCTCGGATGAATCTGTTGTCCGCGCCTTTAAAAACGGAGTCCGCGACGAAGCGGCTCACCCAGATCTCGAGATCAGCGAGACTGGACCGCCAACGACTGTTCAAGGCGGTGACCGCTATGCTAACGCGGCAGAGCGCGTTCGATAAAAAAGGCGTTCGACAAAGGGCGAAGCCGCCCACTGGTGTGGATGAGAAGAAGAAGAGCAAGAACAATGTTCACGGTGACAAGAAGTCCCGAAGAAGAAGAACAAAGGTGATGCGAACAATACCGTCGCGGTATGGATCGCGCACCTCCTCCCAAGGATGGGCCAAGAAGCCCAACAATAATTACAAGGGCAAAAGCACCGCCGAGAGGCGGACAAGGCAAGAAAGGTCCGGCGACCGATTTTGCAAATTCCACCAAGATGCTGACACGATATACGCCATCAGAGAACTTGGAACGCAAAGCTCGAAGATTTCTACAGCGGCAAGGGCCCAATGCCCACCCCGCCCGAACAAGGTGATGCCGGTAAGGAATAGCGCCAAACCGGCGATGGTGATCGGAAGATGATGATGAATATCAAGAGCCCGTGAACCATATCGCCATCATTTTGGCGGCTCCTCGGCTTATACCTCTCGGCGCAGACCTCAAGGAAGCCGCTCGGGAGGTCCATTAGCGTCGAAAAGGCAAAAC
Source organism: Raddia guianensis (assembly GCA_036346415.1). Lineage (NCBI taxonomy): Eukaryota > Viridiplantae > Streptophyta > Magnoliopsida > Poales > Poaceae > Raddia > Raddia guianensis. Next base: position 18,228,398 of record CM070536.1, read on the forward strand.
CTCGCCTGAATCGATGAAGTGGATCGAGGTCCCCATCTCCTTCTCTCGGGAGGATTGCCCCATGGGATGACCAAGCCTCGGCCGGCCCCAGGTGCTCACCCGACCATCGAACGCGAGAGTTGGCCGTGTCTTAGTGGACGGCGGAGCGCTTTGGACTTGCTTTACGCTAAAGTCTTGGGCGAGATGCAAATTCCTCGTTCCAAGTGAAGGAAGTCGCAATGCCCTTCTCGGAATTGTTCCGGAGAAGTCGCTGTCAAGCCGTTAGGGCGAGTTGTCCGCTGTCACCTTCGCAACCCAAGCAACTTCCGGACGAGTTGATCACTTTCGGCGTGGTCGACTTCCCATCGGCGTACAACGCAATCTTGGGCGAGCCATCTCGGTAAGTTTATGGTCGTGTCCCACCACGCTTACCATTGCGTGAAGATACCGGTCCTAACGGTGTGATCACGGTCAAGGGCAACTACAAAGTGCGCCGGATTGCGACGAAGCGATCCCTTGCCCCTGTCGACCAGCTTCCGCCCGACGGTCTGAAGTTCCGCAGACCAAGTCTCAGACGCCCTAGGGTCTCCCTTCACCGGGGAGAAACCAAGGAAGTTCATTGTAAACAGCGATACTTCCAAGATAGTTCACTTGGGGCCAATCTGGACCCCAATAGGAAAGCGAGCTCATTGCCTTCCTCCGAAGTTAATGCAGATGTGTTTGCACAGGAGCCATCGACATGCCCGAGTCCCAAGGAGGTCATCGAGCACAAAGCGGTTGTCCGACCGGACAAAAGCACGATTCGCCGAAGCTTCGTCGCTTTGAGAATTCAAGCGGGGATCATCAAAGATCGACAGCAAACCGCCACGCGGGTTCATCCGTGAGGTTGATCACACCGAGTGGTTAGCCAACCTGTCATTGTAAAGAAGAAAGGCGGCAAGTGGAGGATGTGTGTCGATCACACGATCTGAACGCCGCTTGTCCTAAGGACAATTTCCAGCGCCTCGTATTGACCGGTGGTCGATGCGATTGCGGACGCCAACTCGAGTTTTTAGATGCTTACTCGGTTACCACCAAATAAGCATCTCCCGAGGATGAGAGAAAGCGCCTTCATCACCCCCTTCGCACTTTACGCTATAATCGACCATGTCTTTCGGTCTGCGCAATCTTTGGTGCCGCGTTCGGCTTTAATGGAGAAGACCTTCCCGAGCAAAGTGGAAAAACACGGAGGTCTATGTCGGCGACATAGTTGTAAAGAGCAAGTATGCTCCGGATCATGTAAAACACTGGCAGAGACTTTTCGTAATCTCACGGGCATCGAATAAAATTAAATCCAAAGAAGTGTACCTTTGGTGTTCGATCCGAATGTTGCTCGGTTATGTTATTGGCTCGCAAGGTATTTACGCCAACCCTGAAAAAATCGAGGCCATTGAAAATATGCGGTCTCCCACTACCATAAAGGAAATCTGAGCCTCATCGGCGGATGGCTGCTCTAAGCGTGTTTATTTTCCGTCAAGGCTAACGCTGGCTGCCCTTCTTTAAGGCCTGCGCAAGCACAATGGTTTCGAGTGGACGGAAGAAGCCGATAGATCCTTCCGGGATCCGAGCGATACTGTCCAATCCTCCCGTCTTGACTACCCAGCGGCATGGCGGCGGCTCTGCTGTACCTAGGTTGCACGCCTGGCGGTGGCGCGGTCTTGACGGTCCAAAGGGAATGCATACAGCGACCAATCTATTACGTGAGCGAGGTACTTCCCGGATCAAAGGAGCGTTACCCTGAGGTCCAGAAGCTCCTCTATGCCTTGCTCATGTCCTCCAGAAAGCTTCGCCACTACTTCCAGCGCATCAAATCTGGTCCCGACCACGTTCCTCCGGGAGAAATCCTCTGGAACAAGGAATCTAGCGGACGTATAGCAAAGTGGGCAATGGAACTAGCGAGTTTGATCATTATTTGTCGCTTGAACGCTATTAAGTCACAGGTCCTAGCTGACTTTGTCCCTGAATAGACTTGTCCGCCCAAATCCCAGGGAGCTCCCAAGCAACCCGATGAACCCTCTTGGACCATGTTTTTCGATGGCTCGCAGACCGAAACTCGGGGCTGGTTTTGTTCTCATCTCCTCAAGGAGAGCAACTCCGAGATTCTATCCAACTACACTTTGCGGAGACTAACAACGCCGCAGAGTACGAGGCCCTCCTCGCGGGACTAAGAGCGTGCAAGTCGCTTGGTGTCCAACGGCTAGCTGTGAAGGAGATTCACGGTGGTCATCAATCAGTTAACAAGGAGTATCGGTCTTTGCGATGACTCAATGGCGCGATACCGGTTGAAGTGAGGAAGTTGGAGCGGCATTTTCGATTCTTGAAGTGCTCTTCGTGCCAAGGAAGGACAACTTCTGGCCGACCAGCTATCAAGTTTGGATCCTCACGCGAACTCGCTCGGCAGGGTGCTCGTCGAGCACCTTTACAAGCCCTCAATCACGTCTCCGGACGAGGCAACAGAGCAGTGGTGCTGTCTCCGTTATCGGCAGTGCATGGATTGGGCGGCGCCATTTGTTCGGTACCTTGCAGATGGGCCCCGCTCGACGACGGCCGAAGCGTTCGGCTTACATAAGGCGTGCCGCTCCATACAAGCTTATGGATGGCACCTTTACCGTCAAGGTGCTCGGGAGTTCTCCAAGTGCATCTCAGCAGAGGGTGTGTTCCTTCTTAGGGATATACACGAGGGTGCTGTGGCAACCACGCCTCCTTCGAACTCTAGTCGACAAAGCGTTTAGCATAGGCTATTATTGGCCCATGCGTTACAAGATGCGGGACATCGTGACTAAGTGCAAGGCTTGCCAATTTCACGCCGGAAGGCACACAAGCCCGCCCAAGAGCTCCAAACAATCCCCATCTTAGCCTTTTTCCACATGGGGTGCGGATGCGCTCGGCCCATTCCTAAGGGGTACAAGGGCTATACACACCGCTGTCGCCATAGACACTTTTACAAAGTGGATTGAGGCAGAGCTTTGTGTGTCGCCTCTTCACGCCAAAGCGGTGTTCGCTTTTTCAAAAGCAACGTGGTCGCGCTTTGGGATTCCCCATAAGGCGATCACGGATAACGGTACCGATTCAGGCGAGCTATTCCAGAATCTGCGAATATTTGGGCACCAAGGTCTGTTCGCCTCGTGGCACATCCAAAGAGCAATGGAGCAATGAAGCGAGCTAACGGACATATAGTCCGGGGTATTAAGCGGCGGGTATTTGCTGCTCTCCGAGCACAACAAGGCACGGGTTGACGAAGTTCCTTCCGTCCTGCAGGCGATTCGCTTCTGACGGTAGGCGACCGGGAAACTCCTTTTCAATTGGTCTATAGTGCGAAGCCATCACGCCCGAAATCGAATCTCGACTCGGTTCGCCTTCAAGACGAGCTCGGTCAACTTAGTTGACGGCGAGCAAGCGCCTCCTCGATCTCGATCTCCTCGAAGGCACACGGCCGGGCACAAGTCGAATGGCGCGCTACCGCCAGGATCTTCGCTGCACGCCGCCAAGTCGATTCGACCAAGGGCTTTGAAGGCGGGCGACCTGTTCTGCGCCGTGTCGAGAACTTGTCCAATGCCAACAAGTTAACTCCTCGTTGGGAGGGCCCGTTCACGTCGTTTCTTACCTTTCGCCCCGGGCTTTGTTCGCTGGCTATGGAGGATGGGAGAGAGGCGACCAAAGACTGGAACATCGACCAACCGTAAGTTCTTTGTGTAGGTCTTTTACATTTTCTTAGCCTGCGCTTTTTGTAAACTTCAGCGCCTTAGTTCGTCCAAGTCTCCGGGCACTATGTAAGTTCAATCCAATAATTAAGTGAATTCTCGCGCCTCTGCGCTTTTTTCACTTCTTGTCTTTTGAAGACTACCTCTTTCTCTCTGGTAACACTTGATGGTGCCCGGCCTTGCGAACTCTTGGCTCCGCAATCTTAAGGATTGTTCCCTATCCGTATCTGGTTTCAATAAGTTACTAAACTCGGGGTTGCATAACACGGCCTTTCCACCTTGCGGCTAAATCGCTCTCGTAAGCCCTCGCGCGGAGGCACTTATTGCTTGGCGCGACCACTTGGTAAAGCTCGCTCTCGTAAGCCCCATGGCAGAGGCACTTTCCTTATTCGGTTACTCTCGAATCGCCTAACTTCGTCAACGAAAGCGGACTACGGAGCGAATCGAGCAAGATGCGGTGTCGCTCTTTCTCTCTCTGCGTGCTCGAGTTCGCAAGCTTAGGTTCTCGAGCATCGTCCGCATCGGGGCTAGGTGTCGCTCTTTCTCTTGTGCACTGTTCGGGTTCGCAAACTCATGTTTCCGCGAGATGCTGTGAAGCTAGGAGTTAAGCAGAGCGCTCACCGTTTTCTTAAACTTCCTAGCTGTTCGCTTTTCTCTTAGTTTCTGTTCGTTCTTGTCTTTTCTTTGCTCTTTTTGCGAGGAATAAAGGTAAATACTTTATTACGTTACTCAAAAGTCTCGGTACAAGGCCCTTTTAGATTCTGACGCGGTGCTACTTAGGAGCAAGCTGCTCCTTGACTCCTCAACTTCTAACTTGAGGCGCACGACTTCGCCTCGAGCCTTGATTCCTTCCCGGCTTCAGCTCGGGCGTTCGATCTCCTCCTCCTCCGCTTGGCTTGCGCCAGTAGCCTCTGCCGGATGGCCTCGACCTCCTCGGTCTTGGCCTTGGTGATCGGTCGAGCCTCGCTCTGGCTAACTCATTGCTCGGCCGTCTTGAGCTGCTCGTCCGGCTCCTTGACCTTCTTCTGCATGTGATCGCCCTCACGTCATCCCGCATCTCCTCGATCTCTTCTGTGAAGCCCATTGTGGTCGAGATTTTGCTTGAGACCCGCTGAAGTCCGCTCTTCCTTGGCGGTGGGCCTTGAGTCTCTTGGCTTCCGCCATGTGGTGATCCGCCATTGGGAAGCGTCGTGGCTGCTCTTGAGCCACTTCGAGCGGCCCGGCTTCTCCTCCGCGGTGCTCGCCTTAATGGCTTCTTGTAGCTGAAGCTCGGCCTCTCCTAGAGAGACTCGCAGAACGCCTCTCTTGACCAGTTGGACTTTGAGCCTCTTTACCTTCGCCCACCGGCCGACTTTGGGTGGTGCAGAGGGCCCCGCGGACTCCCTCGTCTGAGGTGCTCCTGAGCGACGCCAAGATCTGGCGCTCCGCTCGATGGTGACGCCGTCCTCGAGCTCCTCCATGGTATCCACGAAGACCGAGAGGAAGAACAAGTTAACTACTGCGATGATGTAGCTAAAATTTGAACAAGATTTGGTCTTGGTGCCTACCTTGCCAAGTCGGCGTTTCAGTCCGCGGCGCAGGCGGTCCTCGAGGCCATGCGTCACGAAGCCCCGCTCGTGAGGGATGAGATGGACGCGTTCTTGCCGTCGCTGCCTTGATCGCTCCTTCTTCTTGCGGGAGCGCACCTGCTCGGGAGCGGGAGCGACGGGCGAAGCGCTTTCTTCTCCGCGCTCCTTCTCCTCTTCCTCTTCCTCTTCCGCCCGAACTTCTTCGGGCGAGGCCGGAGCCACTGTGCTGGGTGGCGCCGTTGCCTCCACGGGCAGGACGACTTGCGCGACCTGCTCGGGGGCTTCTTCTTGCTCCCTGGCGGCCGGGGCTTCACCCCGCTCGCCAGAGAATCCCGTCGCTTCCGGGGTGAGCTGCCCCTGCGACGAAGTACCTGGCAGAACCGGCTGCTCGGTCCCGCCTTCGGCAGCTTCCGGAGCCGTCGTCTTGGCCCCGCTGCCCGTGGCGCCGCGCACCGCTTCCTCCGTCTCCAGCCGCTCCACAGCGCTTTTAAGCGCGTCGAGCCGCTTTCGCCGAGTTCGACGAGCAGCTCAAGCCGCCAGCTTGTCCTTGAGGCACGCTAGCCTCATCGCCCGTGAAGCGCCGTGCAGATGCTCGGGCAGCAGCGACCGCTCGAGCGCCTCCTCGACATCATCTGTGGCGATCTCTCCTTGGGCAGCTGATGAAAAAGAGATCATCGTTAAGTCTAATGCGGTCGGTAGGTGGGAGATCTGAAGTTGGGTTTCTACATACCTGCCGTGAGAGGCTTGATCCTGATCTTCTTCGCTGGAACTTTCCGCCTCTTCCTCGGGGGCTCCTTGGCGGCTTCTCCGCCTCGGCCCTTGGGTGTTCATGGCGACAAGCTCAGCTCTCTGTAAGCCGGCGCTCTCAGCAGCGAAGAAGTTTTTCCTTGCGTGCGACTTTCTCTTGAGCCTCCTCGCTTTCGGCGACTGTTGGAGCAGCGCCAAATGGCCCGTGAGTCTGCGAGTAACGCCTAAGCCGAGGGTCATGTTCTTTACCTCTTCGTCGCTTTGCTCGGCGAGGAGGAAGGGCTTGGTCTCTTCTTCATTGGGTGACAGCAGCGCCGCTTGGTCTCGCTTGGTGCGCTCCGTCCTTGTTGGTCTCTTCGACGGCTGGCGGCCCCTATGTCGCGGCGAGCTCCGCGTCGGCTCGGCCGCCACCTTGGGCTTTGCGGCCGCCTTGGCCTTGCCCTTCTTCACCTTCTCCTTCTCAGACCCGGAGAGTTCCTCTACAATCCCTCCAAGGATCAGTTGGTCCTCCTGCGCGTTTTCAGAAGTGAGCATTAGCTCTAAATAACATTGCGAGTCTAGCAACACAGACTGGGAGTAAGTAATCACCTCGTCTGTGCGGACGAGCACGTTGCGCGGACAGGTGTACGCCACCTCGCCGGTGACCTCCCCGTCCTTCTTCGCCGCCTTCAGCATGGCGTCGACCCGCTCGGTCACCCATGCGTCGGTTGGTTTCTCTGCCCGGACAGATGGAATCGTTAATTCCTGTTCGGAGGAAATAATCAATGAAGAGGTTGAGTCTTAAAGGCACTTACCCGTGCTCTCCCTTGTAATGTCTTCCCATCCCTCTATCTTGTAGAAGGGATAGGATCTTCTCCATGAGACGATGGACCACATCATTTGTGAAGTCGAATAATCTTCCCGCCGTGAGCCCGAGGCTCACGAGAGGCGATTTTTCTTGTCGGTACCAATCCTCGGCGGACATCTCCGCCGAGGCATTGGGGTTCCCTTCTTGGCGCCTTTCCGGTGAAGACGAAGTTCTTGTCGCCGCTCCGCTTGTCAGAGAAACACTCACCACCACGCGCCCATCGAGTCGAAAGCGGTGGGCGAGGGTACTGGCGTCGTCGGCGGTGGCCGGAGCTTAAGGTAGTAGCACCCAGCGCCAAAGCGGGGAGCTCCTCGACATTGTGTAGTAGTGGAGGAACCCACCGGTGGATCGATGCTCAGATAGCCCTCGCACGGTGTGCGAAGACGACCATCTGGAGGATGGAGTTCGGATTGAGGTTTGCCACCTCCAATCGGCGATGTTCAAGAAGGCCTCGGCGAAGTCGCCTGGAGAGACCTCAACCCAGCAAAGTGCAAACTGCTTGTCGAACGAACTCTCCTCGGCGGCTCGAGTATCCTCTCTCCGGGCACCTCCGACCATTGGTGTCGATGTGGCCCTCCTCCTCCCAGATCCTAAGGTCCTCCTCGGTCAAGCTAGTGCACGTGAATTTGGCCATAGCGATTCCTGTATGGACGAGGTGGTCGGTGATGGAGTTTGGGTGCTTGATCTTTGGCGTGGTTGGAGCTAGGGCTTAGAGAGGAAAGGCGTGAGAGCAGCGAAGTGGTGGCAGCGGGCGGCTTGGGTGCTTTATAATCCCGTATAAGCAGCTCTGCAGCGGTTTTGTCCCGAGCGGCTAGTTTTTACCATAACGACTAGGTAAAGCGGTCGCCTGCTTTTCATCAAGCTTGGCGATAGGAAGTTACTGTTGGAGTTCCGCTAACGGCTATTTTTTCGATTAAGGTTTTGAAGGTGAGTCTTTCTGCTCGGACGGATGTCGTTTCGCTCGACGAAGCGGAGTTGCTTTCGGCATCGATCGGTTTATTCGGTCCCGAACAAGTCTTGTTCGGTTGAACCATACTTTGTTCGATCGCTTTGTTACATGCCTTTGTAGCGGGAAAAATACCCTCTTCGTGACTTTGAGTCTCAAGACGAGCGACCCACTCTAGTGAGTCCTTCCACTTGAGTCTCGGGGGCTAGGTGTCGGGATTAGATCACGCCCATTGCCATGGCCCACTCCCTCGACGGCCCAATCGAGCAACCTACGAGGCCCGGCTCCTGGAAGGTTCTATCGAGCCCATGTGCATCTGCCAACAGCTTCCGACCGCACGGTGCATAACGCCTAGGATTCGTGTTTGAGTCCGACTCGAACGAGTTACTGACGGCCACGAGAAGACCGGACGTGGTTTCCGGATTGGATAAGGAGTCGTGATCCCCAAGATTAGAGTTTACCTTATCTACCGTAGGTTATATTTGGCATGTCTTGAGTCGTTAGCGCCCGATATTCCTCGGTAGGTCGGTTTGTTCAGATTATATAAACAGGCCCTTTTGGCGTTTGGGGATCCCGGCATTGAGTTTTACATCTTAGCTTCTAGCTTAGACCCTTAGCGAGATAGATTTTCGCATACTACTGTCGAGACACATTAATCTCGCCGAGTTCCACCTTGTAATCCTCTTTGATATAAAGAAAATTTGGACGTAAGGCTATTATCTCCCGAGAGGCTGAACCAGGATAAAACCCCCATCTCTGCTCGTTCTTTGTTCGTGGTTGTTGGCGTGTCTCCTATCTCCTCCTTGAAGAACCTTGGTTGACTTGGGTCAATATCCCAACCGTCGACAGGAAGCTTTTCGAAATATTTGAGGTAAACGTTTATTATTCCATGCGTTTCAATAATCACTAAAGATGCGTTCGAATTTAACTTATTTTTTATTAATAAGTTCAGCTTAGTACACTAATCGAAAACCTCATCCGATAAAAAATTAAATATTTAGCTTTTCAAAATTAAATTTTAATTTTTAAACATTATTTAAAAGCAACGTCGACGTATATTATTCGATGGTAACATAACAAAAAACATAGCGACATACATTTAATCAACACGACATTCGTATCATTTAACTTGATATCATTAAAAACCTAAAAGAATTTGAAATAAACTTTACAAAACAATAAATTTAAGAAAAATAGGAATAAAAGTATTTACAAGAATAGTTGTCGATGACCACTCATTAGCCGTCGATACTATCTTGATCTCAGACGACGGACTAACGGTCGGCCGTCGATACTACAACGACGCCGTCAGCTCGGACATCTCCTCCGGCATCTCTATCGACGGCTGATTTTGTGGCCGTTGAGATTATTCAATGTGTATCGACGGTTTAGCTCTGGCCGTCGATACTAGTGAGTGTGTATCGACAATTCGTCGGTGGCCGTTGACATCATGGTGGCAATGACCGTGTCGCCGATTCCTGTAGTGCTCGCACTTTAGTGACTTCAAAAAACCAAAACTGATACTACACATGTTTCTGGCTCGTGTCATTTTCTTCTTCTAGAGAGCTCTTAAAAGTCAAATTATTAAAAAATAATCAAATAATTGGAGAAAAACTATGGATAAGAACATGCTAGAGAGTCGCACAAAATCATCATAATCACGGTCCCATGCAAAATTAATGCATCCCGGCCGCCGGTCTCGGCACTCGACGAGCAGTCACAAGTGATCGATCTTGGGCTAAACCGGCCGCCAGGGCCACCTGACAGTAGCAGCGCGTACGGTCCATCACTAGTCTCGTACAAATGATCCCTAGAAACATAGCACAATCCGGTGTGCAACACAACGCATGGATGCAATGCATGCATTGCCGGCCCATACCCCATGCTGCCAAGTGCCACGCTGATAGAAGGTTTGCAGAGAGCGGCTTTTCACCTCTACATATTTGTATATGTATCTTTTCTTTACCGTCGGATGTATTGACTGGAGATAGTCGTAGCTTTTTATGAGGCCCCAAAGCTTTGAAAAAAAATTCAAAACCTCTTGTTCTTCCTCTCTCTTTCTTCCTAGCTCCTACTAGTGATGGGAGTTGGGCCATGCCGTGCCGGCCCGGCCTGGGCCCGTCGTGCCTCGGGCCGGAGAAGAACGGGCTGGCACGGCCCTGCCAGCACTTCGGGCCGTGCCGGGCCGGCACGGAGCGCCAAAATCTAGGCCCGGCACAGCCCAAAAGCACGGCGGGCCAAGGCCGGGCCGTGCTAGCCCAAGCACGACCCATGTTTCGCTGGCTTCAAAAGATGCGATTTCTAGTCTCGAGCAGCGCGTTTTCATGGGCCGTCGGCTAGCTCTTTGGGAAGCAGCACGTCCAGCTCACCTTGGGAAGCTACGTGGTGGCTGCTAACAAGCACATTGGGCCGGTCTTTATTACTCAATATAGCTGACGGTTGGAACTTGGAACATTTGTTCTTTGAATAGAATTGTCATTAAAGCTAGCGTCAGGCCTAAACTTTGACCTCGGTAATCAATATGTGAAGTTACTGCCAGCTATAACAAGCAATGGTCATTTATCAACGGCACGGATTGGAACAAGGAGCTAGTTGTTGCGCCTGTTTGAATGCAAAAATACCTTCAATGTACCGACGGGCCGTTACCGGGCCGTGCCGGCCCAAGCACGGCCCAACTGTTCGGGCCGTGCCGGGCGGCCCGACGTGCCCAAATTTAAGGCCCGGCCCAGCACGCCATTCGGGCCGTGCTGGCCCGGTCCATTCATTTGTCGTCTGTCGGGCGCGTGCCGTGCCCTCTTTTTTAAGTCGTGCTCGTGTTTGGCCCATGCGGCCGACCCATTCTCCCAAAGACTAGCTCCCACCAACCGAGTAGACCATGGCACGGCAGCTTCAGCGTCGACGACTAACCCGGCCCCGGCCCCGGCGTGCCACCACGCGATGCCCAAGGGAGCTGGTGTGCCACCCATCTGTGCTGCGCGCGCTGAGCCACGACAGTGTCGCACTATGCCATGGGGAGCCGTCTTCAGCGCCGCTCCAGCTCCTCCGTGCGCTGGCAAGGCTGCACCCGAGAGTGGTGGTGGTCGCCGATGTCCGAGTCATCGTGCGGCCGCTCGCTGTTGCCACATGCCATACCATTGTTGGACTGCGGCACTATTGCCACGCATTGCACGTACCATTGTTGGGTCGTAACGTAATTTCGAGCAACGCTGCACCGGCGCCATGGCTTAGCCGGCTCCTTTGCACGCGGAGGAGGTTGCACACCGGAGGGGAGGATTTTGCTGCGTCATGGCCAGTTTGCTGGAGTGGGCCCGGGTGGGAGTGACAAAGGCCTTGTTTGTTTCAGATTAAATTAAATTAAATTAAATTAAATGAAAATTTGTTATTTTTGTATAAGCCAAATGATGTAATGTTTTGTAGTCATTCTTGTGGGGTTTTAAATAGTATTTCTTAAAGTTTGTAAAATATTTTTTCATAATTTTTTGAACTCGTTAAGACGCATTTTGAGGGGATCACAAATTTGCTACAGTAAAACACAACGCTACATTAATCTGAAACAAACAAGGCCAAAGAGAGGAAGAAGGGGAGGCTTTGATTGCTTTTGAAATAAAAGTTGAACAGTGTTTTTTTTTAAAAAAATCCTATAGGAAAGAACATATATGCAGAAATATGCATCGGTGGATATGAATAAGAACGGTTTGCATGCAGAATGTGCACACGCAGGCTCGGCACATTTACCTCGGTGACAAAACTTGAGCGTGCGTGCGTGCAGGCAGGTACGTATAGGATGTTCTCGCGTCTCGCCCGTGTGTGTGTGCATCTGGCGCAAAGTCGGCGACGCACTTCCAGTGCCACTGTTGCGTGCGTCGCGTGGCGCCTGGATTGGAACGGCCGGAGGAGCGAGAGGGAGAGGCCTAGCTAGTGGCTGAGATTGTCAGGGTCGAGACTTCCGCGACGCGCGGCGCCACAGCCACAAGCTAGCAGTGTGTCTCGTGGTGGAACCCAGCCGAACCGACGTCGATCCCCTCCTCGTCGTCTGCCATCGGAAGCAGACGCGAAGCTGCCCGGCGCCGGCGCGTGCAGCTATGGATCGGAGCACTGGACTGGCAGAGTGGCAGGTTCCCAAAAGAACAGTGCAGTGCCACTCGGTTCTCCGGTGATATGCCACGGATCACGAAGACAATAGGCAATCACACGTTCACATGGGCGCTAGTACCTAATATGATACAAGCAAGCATTTTTCTTTTATGTACGTATAGGTCCTCGCACTGGCTAAATTTTATGCCACCTACGTACGTATGTACTACTACCCCGGCATGGCAGTATGGTTTGCTAATTAGAGCATCCGCAAGTAAAGACGTGTCTGCTGGTGTAAAGTGTGAAGGAATTTTAGAGATCTAGATAGAGTACAGTGAATAGCGTTTTAAAGTGTGCATTTGAAATTATAGGTGGAGATGCTACTTCTGTGCTAGTGTACTATGTAGCTGCCAGTTGACTAGTAGGTATTTAAATAGGCTACGTACGTCAGGCACATGAGCTAAGTAGATTGATCACTGATAATTAGGCAGTGGCAAGTTACTCTTTGCGAGTGATCTATGATCATTATATAAAGTCTGTAGTGCACACCAATAATCGCACATACGGCGGATGCAATGGACACAATTGGTCGACTAGACATACTCCACAACGACGAATACGTAGCTAGCTAGCGGCTCGTTGTTCACATTTATTCTGGCATGCACGCAGGATAAAATCTGATTATGTAATGGATAATACTATCGTCCATATGGAAATAACCAAGGCAGGTATGCATGCAAGCGATCGAGCGCCCGGCTCGATTACAACGTGCCACTTTGACTAGTTGCGGGGCAGAAAAGGAAGGGGAAAAGAGAATAAGGCGATGATCGTCAGGAGATCTACAACGCAATATGACAACTTGTTCGAGGAATTGTCGATTTCACAACCTCACGGCGACTTTGCACTGATATGTTGCGGACAAGCATTGGACTTTCCATTTTCTCCACCCTTTTTTTTTCAGCACTTTCTGAAGTCTTTTAGTTTGAGGGAGACCCTTTTCCCTGATAGGCATCGCGCTTTTTTGTTGGTGGAAATGATGGCATAGTTGCTCAGGCCCGCACAAAAAAAAAAAATTAATCTGCTATTTCTGCTAGCCCTGACGACCTCGGCCGATTCAGAGAAGATCTAATCTGCATGATTGTGAAATGTATGGTGCAAAGACACTAGCCATATTGACATGGAAGTTCATACATATCGGCTGGCTAGGTCTCAGTGTAATTAGCGACACAAACAGCGTAGAGTGATAGTGATTAGATAGATAAGATTGCGCGTGTTTCTTTAATTGTTTAGTGGTTTGCATGATTGGAATGGCTGAAAACTGAGGAAGATCCGAGCCCTTTAAACCGGCGATAATAATATCTGGTACACTTTCTGCTGCCTGATGTCATAGGTAACTGGCCTAGTTACTAATGTGAAGCACTACAGCTGCGCCAACAGGCCAATCAGCACTCGTGTTTGAGCAGCACCTGCTTCATTAGTACTACTACATTATCTTTGGCTCATGTTGCATATATGTGCCCAGAACCGGAATGGAGTAGCTGAAACTAGCCAGGTATATAGGCATGAAAGACGGGATTTGGCCTGTCCAAATTTCAAACACAGGCCTTGCGCGTTGCAGCGTTCCGTAGCGCGCGCGCTGACGCAACGCTACGCTACGCTGGGTAACACCCAAACGCACGTGGCCACAGTCTTCTTCTTCTTCTAAAAGAGCCCAGTTGGACTGAAATAAGCTAAGTTTTTTAGTTTCTTTTTTAAAAAAAACATGATCATATCTTCTCTCATATAGCTTACCTTCTAATGGCGTCGAATACCTTTTCATCATGCACAACATTGTCGAGCTGATTTGATTTTATCTGTTCATAACTAACCGGCTAAGGCTGACTACGAAGTGTGCATGCCCAGTGTAGGGCCCCTCCGAGGTCCACATCTCACGACGAACCCCCAAGGTTGGACACGGGTCGTTGTCTTAAGGATCACCGGACGTCAAGCGAGGTACACTCCGCTGCTGTTGCTGGTACAGGCGCTCGTACCCCTACAGTTTCAGCCGACGAGCGGCTCGATCACGAGCATCCAGACCCAGTGATGCAGGCCGCCACTGGGCGAAAAAACAAGAGCGCGCTCTCGGCGACGGCACCGAGTGCGCGAGGCCAATAGGAACCCGAGGAAAAACCCGGCCGCGGGGCACCGCAGGTGTGAAGACCGCGGGGGAGAAAAGGCGACGGCAATCGGCACGAGGGTCTTGCGCGAGTCCACCGCGCGCCGTTGACCCGTCCGAACCCGCGGCCTCGCCCACCGCGCTCGCTTGACCCGCTGACGTGTAAAACGGGGGCGCTCGCGGCCAGGCCCCAAGCCAAAGCGCGCCGTCGCCGCGTCGTCCGCCTCGGCCTCGTGCTCGCCAGCCTATCAGCCCGGCGGCGGCGGCGACGGCGGCTGGATCTTCTGCGCTCGACCGCTCTGAGCATTCGGAATGCTCGATCCTCCATGAGACCACCGACCACGTACACCGCCGGTCGAGCAGATCACATTCCCCTGCTGCTGCAGTGCTGCGGTGCGTGCTGCCTAGGACCCCTTTTTTTTTTTTTTTTCTATGCCCCCTGTACACGCCACATGATGAGCATCCACATCACTCACTCTATCTCCACACTATATTTCACTACTAGCTACTCATTATATCATTTTCTCTAAATTTTCTTCACATTTTACGCTACACTCTAAAAGATTCTTTCCCTCCATCAGACACTCTATCCAAAGTTACGGTGTTTTGGAGTGAGTGAGTGACTGTTGCGGATGCTGAGCATCTTCACCGGACTCTATAATACAGATATAGAGGAGCTGTTGGAGAGAGAGAATCTTTTTTAATATAGAGTAAATTATAAATTTTTTTTGAAAGAATGGATAGAAAAGACGCCAACTGTATTTTAGAGCAGGATATATAAGAACAATCGGTGATGCTCTTAACTGCGTCAGAGGAAGATGATAGCTCAGTAAAGAAAGTTCAATACCACCGGGATTTTAGATTTGATTTGATTTTTCGCTGCTAGAATATGCATAAAAGCATCCCAACAGCCCCACTATATCTCCCCTCTAAAATACTATTGGTGTCCCCTCTATCCACCTCTAAAAAATTTATTCACAACTTACACTATACTATAAAAAAAATCCTTTTCTCCAGCAGCTTCTCTATATCTGCTAGTCAGTGGTGGAGCCTGGATTTTACAGGAGCCTGGGCATAGCTACCGTGCACGAAAGAGCAAACACCAAACAATTGAATATGCTCACAAAAATTTGATAACAATTGTACACGCTCACAAAATTTGATAACAATTATTTTATTGAAATTATGGTCTGGTGCACATACGAACGTTTAAAATGAAAAACATAAAAATATAAGACTAATACCTCATATAAAAGTTGAAAATTTTAAGTACGATGCATGATTACACGGACACCCCCATAAAACAAAAAATTATGCAAGAAAAAAAAGATTGGTTAAAATTTGCTCGCTGATTGTAAGGCCGGGGCTGGGCATTGAGGAGGGCTTCGTAGAATAAATGGCCGTCGCTGATGACATCGGCCGACGAAGCAGAAATACCATGGGAGATGCCACGGAGGCCAACGCCGCGGATGCAATTTCGGAGAGCGTAGTCTCCCTGTTCACGCCTATGTTCATGAACCTCCTCGACGGCTCATCCCAACGTCACCACGGCCTCGACAGCGGCAGTGGCGAGGCCTTCGCACAATGGCAGTACCTCCACTCGCCTTGTTGTAGTTGCTTAATGTGCTTCGGGAAGGCGACGCCGACGGCAATGCGCCTACCCCGGGGCTCAAGCAGCTTGTGCTGGTTAGTGAGGGGACGCCAATGGCGCCGCGGTGGGCTTTGGGGGTGGGGTGGGTTAGTGTTGGGGGTGGGGTAGGGGGAACCCGGGCAAATGCTCACTCTACCCGGGCCTTAAATCCACTTCTGGTTATAGTATTATAGAGTACCGCTGAGACTACTCTAATACTCACGTAGCACACAATTTAAATTTAAATTCCAAAGGAATTGAATAGGGCAGGACCCATGACGCTCGAAGTTCCGCGTTGGCTGACAAAAATAAAAGCATGTACACATTGGTGGATCAGTCACTCGAGGACTTGCCATGCAAAGCCTCCATATTCATGCGTCTACACCGCGTTTTTCCGTACTCAAAAGGTTGACAATCTGCTCGAACAATGCCCTCTGCGTAGATATATGAAAGCATCGACTTGGCCAATATCTGGTACACAATATTAGTATGGCCCAACATCCAGTAGTCACCGCAACAATGATGTCCCTATATGGCCGTGCATATCTAATGATTTACTCATCCGTTCCAAATTGTAGTTCACTGTTGACTTTTAGATATTCTATTTGATCATTCGTTTTATTCAAAAAATATATGTAAATATTATTTATTTTGTTGTGATTTGTTTTATCATTAGACATACTTTAAACATGATTTATAATTTTTTATGTTTGCACTAATTTTTTGAATAAGACAAATGATCAAATGACGTGTCCAAAAGTCAACAGTGAACTTCAATTTGAAACAGAGGGAGTACAGGCCAATTAGCTTATATCCCATTATTTGTAATAAAAACAAAGGTTAATTGCTACCCTATATTAACTATTATATTTCTCTCTCTTATATTTTAATCTCTATCCTATTGTTACATTATCGTGTATAAAAATGGACATTAAATGGGTTTAGACATGAGATGCTTTTGAATGGCACTGCTCAGTGCTCATTTGGTCGCTTTTATCACAGGGTTTGCTGGTATTCGCAACTCAAGTAGAAGGTTGTTGATACAAGGATCTGACAATACAAAAGATGGGGCGCACAAGATTCTGGAGAGCCTTTATTATCAAAATGACATCTTTATTTTAGTTTTTTTCATGTGTTCTAATTAAGTTTGGCTTATTTAATTTGCATGTCTATGAGCATGATGTTTGTTTTGCTAGGTTCCATAAAAAAAAGTACTGTAAGTATGTGGTTTCTATTCCCTGGGTGAGACCTTTTTTGCCGTGATTAGTTGCATAATTATTCGCAATACTTGTACTCAAAATTTTGTAGTTCTGAACATCGGCACGGTATTTGAAATGTAACTTTGACCATTAATTACCATTAAAATCTATTGTAAAATTTTAAAATATGATATTATGGATTTGTTTTCGAGATGAACTTATATATGTGTACATTTTCAAGTATCCAATCCAAATAGTTCAAAAGATCTACATATATTAAGTTTTAAAATTTTGACTTAGAACATGTCTAAGACGTCTACTTTCTGTGATACAGAGGAAGTTGTTCCGTTTTAATTATGTGGAAATTGGGCTATGTTCTCCTTTTGCCAAAAACAAAATGGTCTATATTGTTATACGTGTGTATGTAATATGTTCATCTTCGAGATACATTTTTTTCTAAGTAATATGATGAATAGTAACATTATTATTGTACATGATCATGGGTTACACTACAGGAAACGATGTAAGTGTGGGCGGCCAGAAAATTCAGTGTTGGCGGCCAAATGCCGCCGACAGATCAATGTCGGCGGCTCAAACAATGCTGCCGACACATACCGAATCAATGTCGGCGGCCATATTTATACCGCCGACAATTCTTAGACACCTCTCGCCCGCCGAATAAATTTCAAAATTTTGCTCCCGCCAATTCCATAGTATCGGCGGTACAATCATAGCCGCCGACATTGTCAGTCAGCCGAGACGGACGGATAACTGGTTGACGTTTATGTGGACCCACGTGTCAGTCAGGCGAGGTCGCTAACAAGCGGGCCCAAAACGTAGCCTCGGGAGGCACCTATATAGGCGGCCCGAACGTAGCCGCCGATATAGAAAAAATAAAAAAATCAGGGGGCGCGGCGGTGCTCGAACCCACGACCTGCAGGGAGCACGCGCCGCGCCGCGCGCTGATGACCAAGTGAGTGGAAACATTATTCGACACAAATAGATTGTAGATCTTTTTGTATATTTTCGATAGGCATCAATATCGGCGGCATAAATATATACCGCCGACATAGGTAAATATAAGTCGGCGGTTTTTCTCTAGACCGCCGACAATTCCCTTCCCAAAGCCTGCCATGTCACCTGAGCTCCCCTAGGCCCACGAGGCCTTCGCTAGGTCCCCAAGGAGTTCCTAGCATCATGCCATGGCCATTAGGCCACATTGGACCGGTTAGCGACGTATCGGCTGGAACCCTACGGCAACTGCCTCTTGAACGGTACTGTCAGGGAAAAAATTACGGCCCATAGCCATGGCCCACTCCCTGACGGCCCAATCAAACAGCCTACCAGGACCCAGCTCCCTGGAAGGTTCTATCTGGCCTATATGCATCTTGCCGAACAGCTCCCTGACTGGCGTGATGCGTAACGGCCAAGGAATCGTGTTTGAGTCCGTCTCGAACAGGAGTTTTGCACGGCTACGTGAAGACCCGGACGTTGGTTTCCCGGATTGGATTAGGAGTCGTGATCCCCAAGACTAGGAGTATGCCTTATCTGCCTCGGGATATATTTGGCACGTTGAGTTCGTTACGATCTCGTAGTTAGCCCGGCCCGATATTCCCCCGGTAGGTCGGTTTGCTCTGCACTATATAAACCATGCCCCTACGGCGTTAGGGGGCATCCCAAGATCCGGCATCTGATTTGATCTAGCTTTTAGCACCTGATATACACCATAATCTCGCCGAGACTTGTTCGTCTCGTCGAGCCATCTCTTGTAATCACTCCTGACATATAAGAAAGGCTGGACGTAGGGCTATTATCTCTCCCGAGAGGCCTGAACCAAGATAAAAACCCTTGTCTCCTGTTCGTTGTTGTTCGTGGTTGTTCGGCGTGTCTCCTATCTCACTTCTAAAGAACCTTAGCGACTTGAAATCGTTATCTCAACCGTCGACAGTTGGCGCCGTCCGTGGGGACACGCAGATCGAACATGTCGACCTCCGTCGCCGATCTGTAGATTCTTCCCGAGGGCTACGACTCGGCGGCGGGATGTTTCTTCCCCTGCCAGCTCGAATCGATCTTACCGACCTAGATCGATGTCAGTGTCTGAGACAGAAGTTTCTGGATATGCTCCGGAGATGGTCTCAGGTCGAGCTCCCGTCGTTGACGATGAATACGGAGCTGATGATCTTTACGCTGGTTTAGATCTATCAGATTCCAAGGTTATGTCAGTAGATTCCTCCTGTGGCGACACAGTGATGACACCGTCTAGCGCGCAATCGCACGGCCACCGCGTCGTCAACATGACCAGCGTAGAGACTTCGAATCCTGCGCGGGTCCCGGCGGCCGGAGAGATCGAAAGCAGATCGACTCGCCGCATCCAGATGAGGTCGCATTAGTCGCTTTCGCGAGCAAGATGTTGTTCGCCGACTTTGACGGGTCCATCAACAAAACTCTGGCGCAGATACTGCGACCAACAAGAACGCCGCCGACGAACTCCGCCTCAGACACCACGCCAAGACCCGGCGAAGTTCACCGGCCGGGTAGAATCCCCGCGTGCCCAGACTCCGATCGGGCAAGACGCGGATGTCTCGGGGATCCCAGAGCCCCTGGAGCAGAGCCGGGAACGGCTCCAGGCCCTGGCAACCGTAATCATATCGGCTCACCAGGACAATCTTGTCCTCGTGAGCGATGAAGTGGCTACTCACCTTGAGAAATTGACCGAGGGCCTTAAGTCTATAGGTGAAGCATCATCCGGCGTATGGTGAGCCCGTCCGGGTGGATTCGACAATGAGCGATCCGACGATCGCGGACCGCCGCCACCGCCGGCGACCACCGCCCATGAGCAAGCTGCCCGTGGTCGCCGTCGCTCGCCAAGTCCCCGTAGTCATCGCGACCACAGGGGCAAGCGTGCGCGCGACGATCACGGAGGATCCCCTCGCGAGGAACGTGTTGTCGC
This sequence comes from Raddia guianensis, assembly GCA_036346415.1. Classification (NCBI taxonomy): domain Eukaryota; kingdom Viridiplantae; phylum Streptophyta; class Magnoliopsida; order Poales; family Poaceae; genus Raddia; species Raddia guianensis. The sequence continues at coordinate 18,248,233 of CM070536.1, forward strand.
GACCACGAGGAAGGCGCGGGGCTTATCACGAGAGAGTTCCTCCAAGCGTAAACCTCCGCCAAAGAAGAGTTCCTCCACCAACAGACCAACGCCTTCTCAAGGCTAGGTTCTCCGGGGAAGGTGGCGGTCTTACGCCTTGGGCTGCAGGGCTTTCTCTGACGAGCTTCGCTCTGTTCGGTGGTCCTCAAAGTTCAAGCCCGGACACATGGAAAGATACAATGGGACCTAGAACCCAGAGGAGTTCCTTTCCATCTACACTACGGCCATCATGGCGGCCGGAGGTGACGTGCTTGTCATGGCTAATTACCTCCCGACTGTCCTTGAGAGTGCTGCTCGGACGTGGCTGTTCAATCAGCAGGAAGGTTCCATCTCTTCTTGGAACCAACTTTGTGACGCTCTGATTGCTAATTTTCAGAGTCATTACGTGCGCGCTCGGCAAGGAGGATGATCTCGCACGAGATGATCCAGATGAACGGAGACCTCCGCAACTTCGTGAAGCGTTTCATCAAGATTCGTGAATACGATCCCGAACATCTCGGACGAATCATTGTCCGCGCTTTTAAAACGGAGTCCGCGACGAAGCGGCTCACCCAGATCTCAAAATCAATGAGACTGACCGCCAACGACTGTTTGGGAGGCGGCCGACCGCTATGCCAACGCGGCAGAGCGTGTTCAAGATAAGAAGGCGTTTGACAAAGGCGAGCCGCCTACCACTGGTGTGGAGGAAAAGAAGAAGAGCAAAGAACAACCCGGTGACAAGAAATCCTGAAGAAAAGAAGGGTGATGCTAACAACACCGCCGCGGTATAGATCGCACACCTCCTCTCAAGAATGGGCGAAAAAGCCCAAAGAATAACTATAAGGGCAAGAAGCCCATCCAGGAGGCAACCAAGGCAAGAAAGGTCCAAGGATCGATATTACAAGTTCCACCGTAACTACGGGCATGATACGCGCCATTGCGTAACCCGGCCGCAAAGCTCGAGGATTTCTACAACGGCAAGGACCTAATGCCCATCCCGCCCGAAAAAGGTGATCTGAAGGCCAAGCGCCAAACCGATGATGGTGATCGGATGACGATGAATATCGAGCCCGTGAACCATATTGCCGCCATCTTCGGCGGCTCCTCGGCTTATACCTCTCGCCGCAGCCTCAAGGAAGCCGCCGAGGTCCACAATGTTGAAAAGGGCAAGCCTCACCGAATCGATGAAGTGGACCGAGGTCCCCATCTCCTTCTCTCAGAGGATTGCCCCACTGGGATGACGGCCTCGCCGGCTCCCATCGGTGGTCGCCCGACCATCGCAATGCCGAGTTGGTCGTGTTTTGGTCGACGGCGGAGCGCTTTGGACTTGTTTCGCTAAGGTCTTGGACGAGATGCGATTCTCGCCCAAGCTTAAAGAGGTAGCGATGCCTTTCTACGGCAGATCGCCCCGGGAAGCTGTTTCACCATTGGGGCGATTGTTTCGCTGTTACCTTCGGCAGTCCAAGCAACTTCCGGACGGAGTTCATCACGTTTGACGTGGTTGATTTCCCTTCCGCGTACAATGCGATCCTGGGCCGGCCATCTCTTGGCAAGTTCATGGCCGTGTCCCATCATGGATACCATTGCGTAAAGATACTGGGCCCCAACGGTGTGATCACGGTCAAAGGCAACTACAAGGCTACTCTAGATTGCGACGAGCAGTCCCTTGCCCGGATCGACCAACTTCCGCCGCGTGGTCCCGAAGTTCCGCAGACCAAATCTGCACGCCCTAGGGTCTCCCTTCAGTCAGGGGGAGAGACCAAGGAAGTTTCGCTGTTTCTGGATGATTCCTCCAAAACAGTTCATCTGGGGGCCAATCTGGACCCCAAATAGGAAAGCGAGCTCATTGTCTTCCTCCGAGCTAATGCAGACGTGTTTGCCTGGGAGCCGTCTGGTATGCCCGGAGTCCCAAGGGAGGTTATCGAGCACAAACCGCCATTCGCCGACAAAAGCCTGTTTCGCCAAGTTTTCGCCGCGGACTTCAAACAGGGATCATCAAGGATCGACTTGGTAAGCCGCTCACGCCGGTTTCACCCGCGAGGTTGATCACACCGAGTGGTGGTCAACCTCGCCATTGTAAAGAAGAAAGGCGGCAAGTGGAGGATGTGTCGATCACACGATCTGAACGCCGCTTGTCCCAAGGACAATTTTCCGCGTCAGATAGACCAAATTGGTCGACGCGATGCGGATGCCTTGACTCTTGAGTTTTTTGATGCTTACTCAGTTATCACCAAATAAGCATCTCCCCGAGGATGAAGAGAAGCGCCTTCATCACCCCCTTCGCACTTTCTCGCTACACGACCATGTCTTTCGGTCCGCAGAATGTCGGTGCCACGCTCCGGTAATTGATGGAGAAGACTTTCCTAGAACAATATGGAAAAACTCGAGGTCTATGTCGATGACATAGTTGTAAAGAGCAAGCTTGCTCCAGATCATGTAAAAGACCGGCCGAGACTTTTCACAATCCCAACAGCATCGAATAAAGTTAAATCCAGAGAAATGTACCTTTGGTGTTCGATCCGAATGTTGCTCGGTTATGTAATTGGTTGCAAGGAATTTCGCCAACCCCGAAAAAATCGAGGCCATTGAAAATATGCGAGCTCCAACTACCGTCAAGGAAGTTCGAGCCTCACCGGACGGATGGTCGCCCGAAAGGTGTTTATTTTCCGTCGTATAACGCTGGCCGCCCTTCTTAAGGCCCTCAAGAAGCATAATGGTTTCAATGGACAGAGGAAGTCGATCGATCTTTTCAAGATCTAAAGCAATACCGTCCAACCCACTGTCTTGACCACCTCAAGAACACGGCGAAAGCGGCTCTTACTCTATCTCTACCAGATGCCTCAAGCGGTGAGCGCGGTCTTGACGGTGGAAAGGGAAGGCATCCAATGCCAATCTATTACGTGAGCGAGGTGCTTCACGGATCAAAGTAGTGTTACCCCGAGGTCCGAAGTCGCTTCCACGCCTTGCTCATGTCCTCCGTAAAACTTCGCCATTATTTCCAAAGATCAAATCTGGTCCCACCAAGTTTCCTCTTGAGAAATCCTAAGGAACAAGGAAGTCAAGGTCAGATAGCTAAATGGGCAATGGAACCGGCGAATTTGATATTCATTGCTTGTCGCCCGAACGCTATTAAGTCCTGTGTCTTGGTGACTTTGTCGCCGAATGGACTCGCTCGCCCAAATCCCGTGAAGCTCCCGAGCAACCCGATGAACCCCCTTTGACCATGTTTTTTGATGGCTCGCGTACTGAAAACTCGGGGGCTGGATTCGTTCTCATCTCCCCTCAAGGAGAGCAACTCCAGTATTCTATCCAACTACACTTTGCAGCGACTAACAACGCCGCGGAGTATGAGGCCCTCCTCGCGGGACTTAGAGCGCAAGTCGCCGGTGTCCAACGGCCGATCGTGAAGGAGACTCACACCGGTCATCAACCAGTCAACAAGGAGTATCGATCTCGCGATGACTCAATGGCGCGGTACCGGTTGAAGTAAGGAAGTTGGAGCGGCACTTTCGATTTTTCGAGGTGCTTTTCGTGCCCGTAAAGGACAACTTTCCGCCGCTAAACCGCCCAAGTATGGATCTCACGAGAACTCGCTTTCGCAGGGTGCTCGCCGAGCACCTTTATAAGCCCTCTATCACGCCTCCGGACGAGGCAACAGAGATGTGGTGCTGTCTCCGCTATCGAAAGGTGTCATGGATCGACAACGCTATTTGTCCGGTATTTGCAGATGGGACATCGTTCAAGACGGCCGAAGCGTTCCCGCCATAAGGCGTGCTATTCATACCGGACTTATGGACGGCATCCTTACCGTCGAGGTTCTCTAGGAGTCCTCTCCAAGTGCATCTCGCAGCAGGAGGGTGTGTTCCTTCTTAGGGACATACACGAGGGTGTCTGTGGCAACCACGCCTCCTTTCGAACTTTGGTCGGCAAAGCGTTTCACATGGGCTATTACTGGCCCACAGCGTTACAAGATGCCCGGGACTTAGTGACTAAGTGCAAAGCTTGCCAATTTCACGCCCGGAAGGCACATAAACCCGTCCAAGAGCTCCAAACGATCCCCCCATCTTGGCCTTTCGCCACATGGGGTCTGGATCTGCTCGACCCGTTTCCTAAGGGGTACAAGGGCTATACACACCTGCTCGTCGCCATTGACACTTTTACAAAGTGGATTGAGGCAGAGCCTGTGTCGTCTCTTCACGCCAAAACGGCTGTGCGCTTCTTCAAAACCAACGTGGTCACGCGCTTTGGGATCCCCCATAAGCTGATCACCGATAATGGTACCCAGTTGAGCGAGCTATTCGAGAATATCGCGAATACCGGGCACCAAGGTTCGCTTTCGCCTCGTGGCACATCCACAGAGCAATGGAGCAGTCGAGCAAGCTAACGGACAGATCGTCCAGGGTATCAAACGGCGCGTGTTCGCGGCACTCCGTGAGCACAACAAGGCTTGGGTTGACGAAGTTCCTTCCGTCCTTTGGGCAGTTCGCACTACGGCCAGCCGGGCAACCGGGGAAACTCCATTCCAATTGGTCTATGGTGCAGAAGACATCCTGCCCGCCGAAATAGTACTCGGTTCGCCTCGCACGAGCTCGGTCAACTTCGTTGACTACGAGCAAGAGCGCCTACTCGATCTCGACCTCCTCGAAGGCACACGCGACCGGGCACAAGTCAGAATGGCGCGCTACTAGCAAGATCTTCGCCGGCACGCCGCCAAATCAGTTCGACCAAGGGCTTTGCAAAGGGCGATCTCGTTCTCGCGCCGTGTTCGTAACTCCGTCCAATGCCAACAAGCTAACTCTCATTTGGGAGGCCTGCTCACTCGTTTCGCTTTACCGCCGCCCGGGGCTGTTCGCTGGCTATAGAGGACGGAGAGAGCAGATCAAAGACTTGGAACATCGACCAGCTTCGTAAGTTCTTTGTGTAGGTCTTTTCTGTGTTTGCTTAGCTTCGCGCTTTTTGTCAAACTTCGCGTCTTTGTTCGTCCAAGTCTGTCGGGCTCCATGTAAAGTTCAATCCAATAAAAGTGAATCTTCGCGGCCCCCTGCGGCCCTTTTCACATCTCTGTCTTCTACGACTACCCTCCGTAACACTTGATGGTCGCCTGCCCAGAACACTCGGCCCGCAATCTTAAGGATTTTTTCCCGCCCGTATCCAGTTTCAACAAGATCCACAACTCAAGGTTGTGTAACATGACTTTTTCACCTCGCGGCTAAGTCTGCTCTCGTAAGCCCTCCGCGGCAGAGGCACTTACCGCCTGGCGCAACCACTTGGCAAAGTCTGCTCTCGTAATCCCTCCGCGGCAGAGGCACTTTCCTTGTCCGGTTATCCTCCGAAATCGCCTAACTTACGTTAACGACCAGTTCTTGGAATACGCCGATTAGGATACGGTGTCGCTCTAACTCTCTACGCACGCCCTCGATTTCAGAACTTCAGTTTTCGAGCACCGTCTGCACGGGGCTAGGCGCCGCTCTTTCTCTTGTGCACTGTTCGGTTCGCAAACTTAGGTTCTCGAACACCGCACAACTGAAATTGGGAGTTAGGCTAAGCGTTCACGGTTTTCGTTAAACCTTTCTAGAACCGTCGTGCCTTTTCTCTTAGTTTTCTGCTCGTCCTTGTCTTTTTGCTGCTCGTTTTAGCAGGGAAAAGGTAAGTCTTGTTGTGCAAAAGTTAAGTCTTTATTGCATTGCTCAAAAGTTTATAGGTACAAGGAGTACAACCCTACTTCTACTTCGAAGCAAGCTGCTCCTTCAGTGCCTCGTTCTCTATCTTCAAGCGCAGGACTTCTCCTTGCGCCTTGAAGCCTTCCTTGGCCTCGGCTCGAGACGATCGGTTTCCTCCTTGTCGAGCCGGCCCTGGCCCGCCGCCTCTTGGAGAGCGCCGACCTCCTTGGTCTTGGCCAGCCTCCTGACAGAGCCTCGCTCGACTCTCATTGCTTTCGGCGGCCTTGAGTCGCTCCGTGGCGGTCAGCTTCTCTTCGGCGAGCTAGGCCTTGAGGGCCTTCACCTCCGCCGCGAGCTGACCCCGTCACTGCGACACGTCGTGGAGTTGTTCCTCGAGCCACTTCATGCGACTCTACCCCTTTTCCGCGACGTCCGCCCCCGCGACTTGCGCGCGGAGCTCCTCGGCCTCTTCACGGAGAGCTCTGGAGGATTGCGTCTCCTCGGTTAGCCGGGCCTTGAGCTTCCTCACCTTCGCCTTCAGCCGGCTTCGGCTTTGGGTTGGTGCAGAGGGCTCCCCCTCGAGTCCCCTTGCTCGGAGATGCTCCTGAAACCCACTATCACAACAAGGCCCACGGGACTCCTCCACGAGGTCCTCCATGGTGGCCCCCACTAACCGAAAGAGAGAAGACTAAGTAAAGACCTTGGGCAACTTTAGCCCCAATGCACAATGTCTTGGTTTTGAGGGTTACTGTCCAAGTCGCCGCTTCAAACTTCGGCGCATGCGATCCTCGAGACCGTGGGTCACGAATCCTCGCCCGTGCGGGATAAGGCCTGCACGGCGATCTGTCCACCTCGTCCTCCCCGCGTGGGCACGTGCCCGCCTAGGGGCGATCCGGCAGCAGCGAGCTCTCGCCTCGCGCTCTGCCTCTCCTCTTCTTCCTCCGCCCGCTCCTCCTTGGCGGGGCGGTGCCGCTCCATTGGCGGCTCCGAGCTTCCACGGCAGGTAACTCGTACGCCCTACTCATGGCTTTCTCCTTCCTTGGCTTCAGGGTCTTCACCCTTTCGCGGTGACTTCCGTCGCCATTGTGGACGGCTGCCTCGCGACGAAATGCCGGTAGGACCGCCGCTCGGTCCCACCTCGGCGACTCATGAGCGATTGCCTTGGCCCCGCCATCCGTGGTAATCGCCATCGCCTCTTCGCCTCCGGCCGCTCCCTTCAACGCGCCGAGTTGGTCGTTTGAGTATGGCGGAGCAGCTCCACGCCGCCAATTTTGTCCTTGAGGCTGGCCAATCTTACTGCCCGCGACGCACCGTGCAGGTGCTCGGGCAGCAGAGACCGTTCGATTGCCTCCTCGACGTTGTCCGTGGCAATCTCCTCTGGCGGTGATGAAAAGAGAATGGTTGAGCTCAGTGCGGTTAGGAAAATTGTAAAGACGAAAGTTTCATTACAACATACCTGCCGTGGAGGGCTTGATCTTGATCTTCTTCGCCAGAACCTTCCGCCTCTTCCTCGGGGGCTCCTTAGCGGCTTGTTCACCTTGGCCCTTGGGTGTTCGCGGTGATGAACTCAGCTCCCTGGTGAGCTGAGCGCTCCTCTCGCGCAACGCAAGAAGCTTTTCCTTGCGCGCGACCTCTTCCTCGAGCCTCCTCTGCTCAGCGACCTGATGCAGCCGTGCCAAGTGACCCGGGTGAGCCTGTGCGTAACGCTTAAGCCAGAGGATCAATGTCCATACCTCTTCGTCGCTTTGCTCGGCGAGGAGTGAGGGGCTTGGCCGCTTCGCTTGCTTCGCTGCTGCGTTTGGCTTGCTTTCGGCGCTCCGTTGCCGCAGGGGGCTTCTTCGAGGGCAGGCGGCCATGGCGTGGCGAGCTCCGCGTTGGCTCGGCCGCGCTTTGGGCTTTGTGGCCACCTTGGCCTTGCCCTTCTTCGCCTTCTCCTTCTCCGACCCGGAGAGCTCTTCCACGATCCCCGAGGATCGCTTGGTCCTCTGCGCATTGGAGAAGCGGATGTTAGCATTTAACGACGGTGCGGATCCGTAACACGGACGTAGTTCAAGCAATTACCTCGGCCGTGCGGACGAGCACATTACTGCTGACAGTATAGGCCACTCGCCGGTGACCTCGCCGTCCTTCTTCATCGCCTTCAAGATGGCGTCGACCCGCCACCACCCATGCGTCGGTGGTTTGTATCGCCCGGCGGGAGAGCACGTTAGTCCTCGCTCGGATGAGTTATCAAGTAAAGGTTGAGTCTTAAAGGCACTTACCGTGCTTCCTCGAGATGTCTTCCCATCCTCTATCTTATAGAAGGGATAGGGTCTTCTCCGCAGCAGCATGATCCTGCTCATTTGTGAAGTCCCGGATGATCTCCGCCTGCGGAGCCCGAGGCTCACGAGGGAGGCGATCTTCCTCGTCAAGTACCGATCCTCGGCGGTCATCTCCGCCGAGGCATTGGCGTTCCTTCGCCGGCGCTTTTCGGTGAAGACGAAGCTTCTTGTCGTCGCTCCTTTGGTGTAGAACCACCAGGCACCACGCGCCCATCAAGTCGAAAGCGGTGGGCGGGGTAGTGCTAGCGTCGTCGGCGGTGGGCGGAGCTTGAGGTAGTAGCACCCAGCGCCGAAGCGCGGAGCTGCTCCTCGTCATCAGACTGAGAGTGGAGGAAACGCCCACGGTGGATCGATGCTCAGATAGCCCTCGCGACGGTGTGCGAAGACGGCCATCTGGAGGATCTGCTCGGATTGAGGTTCGCCACCTCCAATACCGATGTTCAAGAAGGTCTCGACGAAGTCGCCTCTGGAGACCTCAACCCGAGCAAGGCGAATCGCTCAAGTCGACGAACTCTCCCTCAAGCGGCCCGGAGTTTCCTCCTCTCCGGCGACCTCCAGCCATCGGTGTCGATGTGCCCTCTTCCTCCCAAACTCTCAAGTCCTCCTCGGATGCGCTTAGAGCTACGAACTTGGCCATAGCGGTTCCCGAGTTGGACGGCGTGTTTGGTGGTGGAGTTTGGGTGCTCGGTGCTGAGTGTGGTTGGAGTTAGGGCTTGGAGAGGAAAGACGTGAGAGCAGAAGTGGCTGGCCGCGGACGGCTTAGGTGCTTTTATAGTCCCGTATGAGCAGCTCTGCAACGGTTTTGTCACAAAACGGCTAGTTTTTACCGCAACAGCTAGGTAAAACGGTAGCCTGTTTTCACTGCGCCGCGACGGGAAGTTACCGTTGGAATCTGCCAACGGCTATTTTTTTCTAGTGTCTGCACTAAAGGCTGAGTGCTCTGCTCGGGCAGATGTGATTCTCGCTCGACGCAATGAGTTGCTCAGATCGACGGTCTGTCGGTCCCGAACAAATCTTGTTCGGTTGAACCATAACCCGTCGATTCGCTTGTTACACGTCTTTGTAGCAACAAAGTTTCCCTCTTTATGACTTGGAGTCTCAAGAGGAAGACCCCACTCTAGTGAGTCCTTCCACTTGAGTCTCGGGGGCTAGCTGTCGGGGATAAAATTACGGCCCATAGCCATGGCCCACTCCCTGACGGCCCAATCAAACAGCCTACCAGGACCCAGCTCCCTGAAAGGTTCTATCTGCCCATATGCATCTTGCCGAACAGCTCCCTAACTGGCGTGATGCGTAACGGCCAAGGAATCGTGTTTGAGTCCGTCTCGAATAGGAGTTCTGCATGGCTACGTGAAGACCCGGACATTGGTTTTCCGGATTGGATTAGGAGTCGTGGTCCCCAAGACTAGGAGTATGCTTTATCTGCCTCGGGATATATTTGGCACGTTGAGTTCGTTACGATCTTGTAGTTAGCCTGGCCCAATATTCCCCCGGTAGGTCGGTTTGCTCTCCACTATATAAACCATGCCCCTACGGCGTTAGGGGGCATCCCAAGATCCGACATCTGACTTGATCTAGCTTTTAGCACCTGATATACACCATAATCTCGCCGAGACTTGTTCGTCTCGTCGAGCCATCTCTTGTAATCACTCCTGATATATAAGAAAGGCTGGACGTAGGGCTATTATCTCTCCCGAGAGGCCTGAACCTGGATAAAAACCCTTGTCTCCTGTTCGTTGTTGTTCGTGGTTGTTCGGCGTGTCTCCTATCTCACTTCTAAAGAACCTTAGCGACTTGAGATCGTTATCTCAACCGTCGACAGGTACCATCGAACTAGCTCGAAACCCGATACGACGTTAGGGTTGTAATGGAAGTTGCCTTAGGGTTCCAACCGAGACGTCGCTCCCCGACCAAATCTGCCCTATTGGCCATGGCATGTTCCTAGGAACTCTCCGGGGACCTAGCGAAGTCCTCGTGGACCCGGGAGAGCTAAGGCTAGAGGGCGGGCTTGGGGCTGAATATTGTCGGCGGTATCAATTAATACCACCGATAGAAATTTAACTGTGTCGACGGCTCAGATAGATGCCGCCGACATAGATTCATATATATCGTCGGCCCTTATCACTACCGCCGACATTACCCTGCCCAAGCCCGCCTATTCGCCTTAGCTCCCCCTGGCCCACGAGGCCTTTGGCTAGGTCCCCGTGGAGTTCCTAGGACCATGCCATGGCCATTAGGCCACATTGGACCGGAGAGCGACGTCTCGGTTGGAACCGTAAGGGAACTTCCTCTTGAACGGTACCCTCGAACTAGCCCGAAACTCAATACGACGTTAGGGTTGTAAGGGAAGTTGCCTTAGAGTTCCAGCCGAGACATCGCTCCCTGATCCAATCTGCTCTAATGGCCATGGCATGGTCCCTTGAACTCCCCGGGTACCTAGCGAAGTCCTCGTGGGCCCGGGGGAGGTAAGGCGAGAGGGTGGGCTTGGGGGCCTGGATATTGTCGGCGGTATTAATAAATACTGCCGATGATGATTTCACTATGTCGGCGGCATAATATTATACCGCCGACATAGGTACATTTATATCGTCGGTCTTAATTAATACCGCCGATAATACCCTCCCAGCAAGGCCGGCCTCTCGCCTTGGATCCCCCTGGCCCACGAGGCCTTCGCTACGTCCCCAAGGGGTTCCTAAGACCATGCTATGGCCATTAGGCCACATTGGACTTGTTAGCGACGTCTTGGCTGGAACCTTAAGGCAACTTCCTCTTAAACGGTACTCTCGAACTAGCCTGAAACCCGATACGACGTTAGGGTTGTAAGGGTAGTTGCCTTAGGGTTCCAACCGAGACGTCGCTCCCCGATCAAATCTGCCCTATTGGCCATGGCATGGTCTTAGGAGCTCCACGGGGACCTAGCGAAGTCCTCGTGGGCCCGGGGGAGCTAACGCGAGAGGATGGGCTTGGGGTTGCTTTTTATCGGCGGTTTGTATAAATACCGCCGAGATAGATTTAAATGTGTCGGCGATTATTAATAGAGCCGCCGACATAGATTTGCCAGCCAAGCAGGCCGCAGGCTCTATGTCGGCGGCTTTTGTTGGCTAAGAGGGCTCGTGCGCTAAGTGGGTACCACACTTAGCGACGAGCCCTAGCTTCTTCGCCTCACAGACCGCTGCCGCCCGCACCGCCCCACCACACACCGGCCGTCGGTCCTCAGCACGCCACATCACAAGATCCGCCAGCGCCAAGGCTGTGGCGCCGCGCCTGCCGCCGCCTGCCGCGCGCCTACCCGAGCCATCCTCCTCCCCTTCGTCCTCCCTCCTCCCGCCCTCCTCCCTCTCCTTCGCCTAGTTTTCTCCCGAGCCCTCCCACCCCGGTCCTTCTCCTTTGTCCTCCTCCACCCATCAGCATCCGAGGTACTCCCGCGCCATGTATTTTTTTTTATGTAGTAGCTATGTCGTCGGCATTTTGTGTACCGACGACATTAGTGCATGTTAATTACTGTTGTTAATTAGGATTGTTAATTAGTAATGAAAATTAGTACGGCTACTTAGTGATTCATTGCTAATTATAGATTGTTGGTGTGATATTGTTAATTAGTCATTTCTAATTTATTAATGTTAATTATTTAGTGTTAATTAAACATTGTGGACTGTTTTGTGTTATTTAAACATTGTTAATATTTATTTTAGTGAGCTATTGTTAAATATGGCATGTACGATAGTTAGGCTTATGAAATTAGTTAAAAATTAATTTTGACGTTGTATCATGTATGAAGCCATAGTCAAACCCGTTCGGGGGTGCAACACATTTTTGTATGGAACACGGACGGTGATTCGTTGTGTTCCATTTACGAAATACGTTGTGTTCCCGAGCTGTCCATGTTTTGGACAGCCCACGGATGTTGGTATGAGTACGGGCTCGTGGCCATGGGAGGTGCACGGGTCGGAATTCTGGCGGCTTAACTCTGTCGTCCTCCTAGTGCATAACATAAGTGGTACGCTGCACTGCTGCTGTAATCGGGGATCAAGGGGTTATGCTGCCGAATTTCAATTTGCACGGAATCCCGTGACCACGAGCCCATACTCATACCAACATCCGTGGGTGGGTAAGCCCTCCTATTTAGCTAGAAATGGACCTATAGATAGTAACGTCGATATATGACCTAGAATTTAAAAACATGTTTGATTGTACATATAGTAATTGTGCAATGGAAGATCGGCGGTGGATGTACGATGGATGGAAGAGGTCTGGGCAGCACACAGACGAGTGGTTTGATAATGCGGAAGCATCCGTTGAAGAAGCTTTTCGAAGATTCCCCAACCCTAGCGTAGCAAAGGTGCCTTGTCCTTGCGCGGTGTGTTCGAACACGCCGAAGAGGTCGAAGAGGGAAATCAGCGAGCACATCTGTAGACATGGTTTCAAGGCAAACTATTTTGTATGGGTATATCATGGAGAGAAGAAGCGTCCGGTGCCGGAGCCTAGCCCTGTGGATTTTGCGGAGGGCTACGATGAGGTTGAGATCGATAGGTTCGACGAGCTAAGGGATGATGTGGAACAGGCTTTCGATCTCTCCCCCGAAGAAGAGTCCGAACCACTTGCACAGAAATTCGAGGAACTCCTTAAGTCTGCCAAAGAGCCGCTCCATGAGCGAACCGACGGATCGTGTTTCTCGGCGGTGTCGCGTCTAATGGCGGTTAAGACGAAATACAATCTCTCAGCTAATTGTTTTAACAACATGTGCAAACTGTTGGACAGCTTACTTCCGGCTGGACACAAGATGACTCCAAATCTATACGAGTCGAAGAAGCTTCTAAGCGTGTTAGGCATGCCATGCGAGAGGATACACTACTGTCCAAAGTTTTGTATGCTTTACCGGAAGGCCGATTCTGAGCTGACTCACTGCAAGCATTGTGGGGAGAGTCGGTACGTGCTAGTTAAAGGACGAGATGGTGTAGATAGACAGTCGACGGTTGCTCAGAAAACCTTCCGTTGGGTGAAGATGGACGTAGCGTTGGCAAAAGCTCAACACGTCAGTTGGGTGAAGATGAAAAACTTATGATCCAGCTGTATGTGTACGACAGCATGGATGAAATGACCGTGTACATCGAGTAAGTGAAGACATTTTTGACTTAAGTCATAAACTTATAATTATATTTCAAATGAACTAATTAAACACGTACTCTTGTAGTCAATTTATTCAAGAAGAGTGAAAAAAACCAGGTGAACCCTCGGCGAAACAAATTGACAATCTCAAACGACGAGGGCGTGGACAAGACCATCCTAACTTTATTACATGGTTCTTTTACCACGTAAGTTGTGTATGTAACAACACACCATACAATTACCTTACCCAATAGTACTTTTTATATTTAATCTTTTTGTGCATGCTTGTCCTACAGTGTCAAAGATATTCTAGCGTGCACAATGATCTCCGTCAAATGTCATGTGGATGCAATCGTACAATCAAGGTTCATAGATGCTATGATTGTTATGGGTATCGATATCGGTCTGAAGCGACGGAGTCAGCCCGCCCAAATGCAACCACGGTGAATAGCGGCATCGTCAGTTATGTCACAAACCCCTTAGGTGGTCCAGACATTGAGTACTATGGTGTCATCGAGGAGATCCTCGAAATATGTTATGAAGGCGGCAAGAACCAACTTTCGATCGTGCTGTTTCGGTGCAGATGGTTCGATCCGGAGAGTGGGGTGCGGCGTACTCCTGAATTAGGACTAGTTGAAATCAATCATAAACACATGTATCAAAGGCCCGACGTGTTCATTCTCCCCGAACAAGTTGAGCTAGTGTTCTATCTGCCGTACGCCCACTCTAAATATAAAAATTGATGGATTGTCCATAAATGTCATCCAGTTGGTGGATTAGACGCTCTCACGGAAGAAGACTACGAGCCAAACCTAGACATCGGACCATTCCAAGAACACGAATTAACAGGGGAGTTAGTTGTTGATATTGGGGATGTGCTAATAGAAGAGGAAATACAAGAAAATGAAGAGGACAATAAGGAAGAGGAAGAAATAGAAGAGGACAATGAGGAAGAGGAAGAAATTGATGAGGAGGAGGAGGAGGAAGAGGAAGAGGAAGAAGCCGAAGATTTTTGAGGGATTCAATTTTTTAGGTCGATCATTTATATATAGTATTACAAATTCATATCATTGTCATTTATTTTATTACCTAATCTCATATATATATCTTTGTCATTTGTAGGATGTCAGGTCGTTTGAAAAAGGCTTTGGAGACGGTGAAGAAGGGCCCCAAGAACCTCTTTGGGAAGAGTGGCTCGAGGCGTCGATAGGACGAGGGGGCTTCCAAGACGGCGGCCGCAGCCTCTCCACAGCAGGAGGAGGCTGTCGACGTGGAGGCACAGCACGAGGAGGCTGCCGACGAGGAGGCACAACAGGAGGAGGCTGTCGACGTGGACGCCACCGACCCACAGCACCAGGAGGCTGCTGACGTGGACGCCACCGACCCACAGCTTGCAGCTTGTCGAGGTGCCGGCCACCGCTTCACACCAGGAGGGTGCGTCGTCGGTGCCCAGAGCAGGTACTACACTTAATATATATCTAGTCTCATACACTTAATATATATTGTAGTCTCATACACATTTATCATGTGCCCACAACAGGTACTAGCAGGAGGAGGCCCCTCGTTTTGGCCCCCGATGATGACAATGCGGGCTTGCCAGACGAGGACTACGAGGATTCGACAAGCTTGGAGGGGAGTGGGCTGGAGGACACGGGTTCGAGACCGACAAGGAGATGGGTGGCGGGGATGCTTAGTGAGGAGGAGCGGGGTTGCAGGAGGCGCAGGTGGAGCCCGAGGAGGAGGATGAGTGGGAGGCCTTTGAGTCTGCGGGGTCTGCGAGCTCCAAGAGACACCGGGGACGGAGCAAATTGAAAAAGGCTCCCACCACACTAGAGGAGAGAACCATTGTTCGCATTGCAATAGGAGAAAGGTATGTGTGCTAACCACAAATCTTTCTATTTCGATGCATGTTATTTGTTGTATTTTTTGTGGATGCATTATATTTGAATGTATTCTATATGCGTGGGCTGTTTTGCTGTAACAAGGGGAGGCGCTCGAGCCGGAAAGCGACTTGGGTGCTTGTCAGGTCCCTCTACCCCGGCCTACTTGGAGAGAAGGGGGATAGACGCCCCGCACTTAGTTGGTTTGACTACTACCAAGCGGGGTTCGACCAAGGAGGATCTGTGGCCAAGGCGATCGTCGACGAGTTCTGGGTAAAATGTTATTCATCTATTATTATCGACGTTCCGTGATTACACTTTGCGCATTCATGCACTTATTTAATCATGTCTCTGTTTTTTTTTCAGGTGAGGTACAGGCTTCCCCCTGGCGCTGACGACGGCGAAGAGTACACCCGGGCTAATCGGGTCATCGATAGGATGGCTACAAAGCTCCTCAAGGAGGCCCTTAGGCTTGCCCGTGTAGATGCGGTGATGAAGCACTGCAGAAGAGGGCGAAGATGACCAAGAAAGCAAGAATTTCATGAGTACCTTACCGCCAAACAAGATTCTCCCATGGCGCCCGTAATGGATGGACGGGACCACCGTGCTTCAAGCACTGTGTCGCCTGGGCCTCAGAGGAGTGGATCGACATGTCCAGAGAAACAGGGAAACCAGACGCCGGGCGGGTTTGTGCAACACGCACATGGGAGGGCTCGGCATGGGTCACGTGGCGCGAGACCTAGTAAGCACACTTATCTTTTAACGCTTATAATTTTTACATTTCACAACTAGATGTAATTACGTAATTATTTAATTACACGCAGAGTACGAGACGGGGTTGAACCTCCGCTGTGGTATGGAGGGTTGCACACACTCCGTGTGGGGCAAGACGGGTCCACCATCGATGCCGCTACTGCTCGAGAGATATAGTAAGTGCATAAAGCTAGTTATTTCAATTATTTAGACAACCTTCGTTTCGAACTAATATCGAACATCTCAATTGTTGACAGGATGAGTACACTCGGGCCTTGCAGAGAGGCACGGGAAGATGCTAACCCCGACGAGATGCCTGCTGACCTGTCTTTTGTGTACGCACCAGTTTGGTGGGCGGGCTCACGGCAGTACATTTAAATCATTGTCATTTAATTCAATTTGTAGACTTATATCTTTTATTTCAATTTCTGGACTTATATCATTGCCATTTACTTACCTTTAAATCACGGCAGGTACAGCGGTTTCAACGCAGTTGTGCCGCCCGACGAGTACAAGCCAGAGGTAAGGAGACGCCGACGACAGGCCCACGCAGCTGACCGTGCCCATGAGGAAGCACAGAATAGGCGCATCGCTGAGTTGGAGGAGCAGAACCGCCAGCTTCGAGAGGACAGGGAGGAGCGAGAGCGGGACCGAAGGGAGCGACAACAGGAGAGAAGTGAGCGGGAGGCCACCAATGCAAATGTGAAGGCCGTCCATGAACAGAACCTGATCCTCCTGGGCATGTACCAACAGGTAATTACATATGCATTATTCGTTGTGTTGTTCTTTCAGCTAAGTTTAATTTCTAACATCTTCAATTGTTTAGCATGGTTACCCGTTTCCGGGGCACGGCAGCTCCAGCCAGTAGCAGATGCCTGCCGTGGTGACCCAGACGCCAGGGGGCCCACCCACACAGTTTGCCAGCGCTCCTCTTCACCCTTTCGTGCCACCACCGAACTTCCCGATGGCCTATTTTCCACCAGCTCCGAGGCCTTCACCAGGGGTTAGTTCGCAATCATGTCGTTCAAAACATTCCATTTTCATCGAATTTTGTATGCAAATATAATGCATTGCCTCTAATTTAGAATCTACAAATAATGCATCCTAATTTTCATTTCATCTAACAATGCTTTGTCTCTAATTATGAAATATGGGATTTTATCTTGTTTGCAAGGTGTCCGGCTCGGGTACGGGTGTGCCGGCGGTGATTGCTTCACAGGGGGATGTGGATAGTGGAACTAGGTCCACGCCCGAGGAGTTTGTCGAGGGTTTGTTCAACACCAACCCCGACTACGACTTGAGTGGCGGCAGCGGCCCGCACATAATGTAGTGAACGATTTAGTGAACTATGTGGTTTGTAAAAATTATGTGAACTATTTGGGCCTATTTATCGAATATTTTGTGTTTAGCAACAATTTGTTTGTATTTGGGCTCGAAATCGTTGTGGTGAGCTTTGTGATATGTGCGGATGTTATTGTGTGAATGGCAAAGGGATTATATGTGGGGAATTTTGTTATTTTGCAGGTTGAAGTGAATGGTTTAAAAATGGGCAGCAGAATATTGCTGCTGCCATATATCAATGTCGGCGGTATTTAGTTGAGGCCGCCGACATAGATTTAGTTTAAATCGGCGGTATTTAATTTGGCCGCCGACATATCCTTGGCCCAACAGTGCCATGACCATAAATCACCCGTTTAGTATCGGCGGTCTCAGTCTGAACCGCCGACATAGACATTGGCCAACAGTGCCATGACCATAAATCACCGCGTTAGTGTCGGCGGTTTTATGTCGAGCCGCCGACATTAGTCCTGCTGGAGAGCCTGCTCGTTGGACACGTGGCGGATTCTGGAGGTGAGATGGACCCCACAAGTCAGGTCGCCGTGACGGGCTCGGCCACGTTTTAGAAGTTCTATGTCGGCGGCTCTATAGACCGCCGACATAGACCTCCTGCACGGTAGCTATGCGCTATTTGCTTCTATGTCGGAGGGGCCGCCGATATTGACTCTCTGTGTCGGCCGCTCTGGGTCGGCAAGGCTGTGTGTCGGCAGATGTCACGACATTTTTCAATGTCGGCGGTTGTTGGTGTCGATATCGGCGGTTTTGGCCCCCGACATAGATTGACATTCCTGTGGTGTTAATTAGATAAATGTCACTATAACACACCACACATATACCATTAAGAAACATAAATATTTCATGTGCCACTAGAAAGTTGGAAGGCTTTCGGGAGAAGAAAATCTCCAAACTTTAGCTTTACTTCCTAGGTCCCTTTAACTTGCATCCTTAAGTACTTTTGCTTTAAAACAATTAGGATTCCATTAAATGCTGGGGTGGCTATTAGTTTTGCATTATTTGAGTAGGTGGTTGCCACATCAATTTTCTTGATGTGATAGCGTCCACATAATATGGAGATTTCTCAATTTCTAGGATCGACTAGCTGTATAAGAAAATGGTCTATACATGAATCATAAATAAATTCATCAAAAATCTCAAAAAGTTTTTCTAGTAATAAAAATATCATTTCGATCTCCACAACGTGAGACGTACAACACATCAACAACCAAAATTACAAAGTCTCAACGTAAGGCAGACAAACCAAAAATAGTATGTCCAAAACGTTTTTAAAAAAAACCATAGAGTATTATTTATTCTTGAGCCATAGTCGACAAAGACACCAATATCACTACAAGGAATTCAACCTATTGCAACGACAATTTTTATTGCATTAAGCCTAAAATTATGGCAATATGTGCATATTGCAACAAAACTAAATCGTTGCAATAATCTCCGTGGTAATAAGAAGTTGCAATGACATTAAAATCATGGCAATAAGTTTCTTTATTACAACAATATAGTAGTTGCAATAGCATATCGCCACGTTTGTGAAATCGTTGCTATAACTTATTGCAACAGATATTATTTCATAGCAATATCATAATGCAACAAAATGGAATTCGTGGTAAAAACTTATTGCAACAACATATAAGTCACATAGAAAAACAAATACGTAGATTCTAGGATTCGAACCCACAACCTCTTGATTTAAAGTAATCTCACTTAACCAACTCACCTCGCATGACTACTTGTATAAAATATATCATGTTTTCATTTTGATCTTTTTTCAAGAACATACTGCAATGAAATAAATATTGCAATATGCCCAATATTGTTGCAATATGTATATATTGCAACGAAATCAAAATCGTTGCTACCCATAGCAATAATTAACCACCTGCAATCGTTGCAATAGGTGAAATTTTTTTGCAATAATATTATTTTGTTGTGATAGAAGTTAGTTATTGCAACAATTTATTTTTTGTTGCAATAGTAGCTAGTTAATGCAACAATTTTATTTTCGTTGCAACACATTTAATTTATTGCAACAAAAATAATAAATAATGCAACAATTCACTATTGTTGCGATATAGGAAACTTATTACCACAAAAAATATTATGTGGCAATAGCATTGGCTATAGCAACGAAATTTATTTTGTTGCAATCGCTGCGTGGCAATAGGTAGAATCCCTTGTAGTGTATATAGCCACCACCTCCAAAATTAAGCATGCTTCAAATATTACCTTACGAGTTTAGATCGCCTGCGTAGTAGCGTCCAATGTTCCGACCAATAAGTCCTTCGAAAATGCCCTATATAAAAGTAGTATTACCATGTTTGCAGAAACGGTAAAATAATATTATTTCGATAAAACCGTTGTAGTGGCAACTGGACTTCAATTTTTTTACAAACCTATTTCCATAGCCAACTTCTTTTCATATGAGATAAGCTCTAAGGTTGATTCAACCTAGAGCTATTTTGACTAGCCACCAAAATGCTTTAGGACTTGTTCACTCTGATTTATCTTATTTATTTATTTGTTTTATTTTTAACTTGAGAGCTTCCCATGGCGGACTAGGTAGTCATTTTTTTTATTTGACTTGTTTTAAAGAACTTTTAGACACGCCATCGAGATTAAAAAAATGAATTTTAAAACCAAATTATTTGTTTCAAATAAGGATCAACAAATAAGCCAAATAAGTAAAACAATAATTAAAGAATAGATGGTGGTGAATAGAATCATTATTGTCACGACAGAAACGTTTTTCAGACAATCTTTCCAACTTTTTCCAAGATTGTTATTGGATAGAATAATTACTCTATCTAAATACTAAAGGAATTTTTTATTTTCAGAGAAATTTTAGCTCAAAATGAGTTTTTTGTAATAAAAATAGTTTTTATTAATTTTTTATACATATTGAAAATTTACCATTTTATGCTATCCTGGTTTGAGCTTAAATGAATACTTGATCTAGGCAAGATATTTTGGTCAAAAGTTTTCTAGATGCACAAATACAAACAATCGTTCTAGGCTTTGGATCTCATCTTAGTGAACCAACTAAAATATGAGAACATGGGAAACAATATGAAGAGTTTTGTGCATAAGTGCATAAGTAGGAGAAAGGGAGTTCTATCTCAATTCATCTGAACTGTCCAGGTTAAATCTAATGAGTCATGATGAGTTTTGCACTTGTATATTTAGAAAACTTTTGCAACAAATATTTTCATAAATATCTATGCCATAAAAAGTTTGTTAAGTGTTGAATGACAGTCCTGTTCATTTATTTCTAGAATTGCAGGATAGCTCTCTGAAAGGGATAGACATTCAAAAGTAAACTCAACGACATGCAGAAGAAGAAAGTCACCAAAATCAAATCGTGCATCAAAACTTGCTAGAGAACCAGCGACGCCCTCCAATTAGTTGGCGGGGAGGAGGCACACTTCCCCATCAAAAATCCTTTGCGGTGATCATTCCATGGCCGCGGACCAACAATCTATGGACTTTAATCCGTCTCGTTTTACCGGTTCAACAAGTGTGCTTCCTGAAGCTTAGCTGGAAGAACTGAAGAAGAAGAAAGAAAAAAATGGTCGACGCAGCGAGCTCAAAAAATCACCCATGGAAACTGACAGTTGCGAGTGGCGAACTAGCGATGATGCTTAGGCCGGCCCAGCCACGACAATGGCGCGGGGGCGCTTTTCCCAGGCGATGCCTTCTACTTTTTTTTTTCTCTAAGAACAAAAGGAGAGAGAGAAAAATACAGTGTGAAAATACGGAAATTTGTAGCTCATCTTGGAAGAAACCATGCATGCCATGCCAGTATACCACCATGCACCCTCCTTTCTCTTCTTTTTCTTATCTATATATATCTTTGGAGCTGACGCGTGACGCGGGCCCACACCGCAGCTGCATGCAAGCGTCGGTCTAGGGCCTTGTTTGTTTTAGATTAAATTAAATTAAATAAAAATTTGTTATTTTTGTATAAGTCAAGTGGTGTAATGTTTTGTAGTCATTCCTGTGGGGGTTGACGGCGTGTTCTCCGCTCAACCACTGCGGATCACATCCCTGGTCAGATTTTTAGTCTGCTAGCCAACTCGATCAAGCTCGATTCGATTTGAGCATCGGGCACAACAAGGAGCGATCACGATTTACCTGTGTTCGGACCCCTCTCGGGTAATAGTCCTACTCCCGCCGAGCCTTAGCTCTTTTCTGATTGTGATTGAATGGGAATGTGTTTACAGAGTGTTTCGAATGCACGAATGCTAGTGCACTTCTCCTCACCTCCTCTCTCTCCTCCCCTTTTATACAAGCTTTGGGCTGGCGGAGAGAGCCGAGGGGAGTAGGCAAGATCAAGATACTCGCGATCTACCGACAAGACACGACGGAAGAGACGAAACGTGTCAGCGCCCGCGCCGCACAAGGCCGCCCTCGCGTGCCGCAGTGGCCTCGACCAGACATCCACACCGGTGAGTCTGCGGGTGGGGCCCCTGCTCCTCCTAACGCTGGCGGCCTCCTCAAGCAAACCTTCTCTCTCACGGCCAATTCTTCTGCGCCCACAAAGGATGTACCGCCAGACTGCAGGGTCATCAGAAGCGGTAATCATTTCTTCCATTGCCTATCCGCGTGATGTCTCATTAAATGCGCCTCATCCTTCTTAGAGCAGGGGAGCCTTCGTCCAAGACTCCTTCCACAATGCTCCCTCGCCGCTGGCCCCACCCGACGTGTGGGACCCTCGCCTCATCATCAAGGGGCTCGCCACGCACCCACTTTGGCGTGGGGCCTCGCCTCGCCTTGAGAGGGGCTCGCCCACGCACCCGCCTGGTGCGTGGGGCCTCTTGGCCTCCCGAGGGGCTCGCCACGTGGCTGGGCCTTGCTCGCCCCGCCCGACGATGGGGCCTCTTGGCCTCCCGAGGGGCTCGCCCACGCCATTGGGGCTGGCTCGCCTGGCCGACGCGTGGGGCCCTCCAGCCTCCCGAGGGGCTCGCCACACGCTGGGCCTCGCCGCCCGCCGACGCGTGGGGCCCTCCAGCCTCCCGAGGGCTCGCCACGCCATTGGGCCTTGCTCGCCCGCCGACGCGTGGGGCCCTCTTGGCCTTCTCAGACTCTTTGTACCCGGTATTTATTACACCGACAAGAGCCCGGGCCCACCATGATACGCCGACTCGTCGTGCGGACACTTTTCCGTTTCTTGTGTGGCGGGAGACGAATCGTGGGGGGCCCACCACCTGCGGCGGCCGTACGCCAGATTCTCCATCTGCACACGATCTTCCTTGGAGAACTACGCCGCTGCGGAAACCAAAAGCGCGACCAATGAAGAAGCGCCGCGCGTGGCGGAATCAAACCGCCGTGTTTCGCGCCCACGCCTATAAATACTTCTCTCAGCATTGCGGCCAATCCTTCCGCACGCTAAGTCTTCACAAACTGCCAACTGCCTCCTTCGCTGCCACCACAGAGCCTCCTTTCTCTTCGCTAGCTTCTCCACCGCTTTTCAATGGCGCCCAAACGCAGCAAGGATCGTCGTGGGGGCGCGCCGTCGCCTGGGACAGGTTTTCCTACCTCCGCCGCCGACGAAGACTCAGTGAGGCGGCTTCAAGTGTTCGTGCCGCCAACCGACGCCCGATTCCGCCCCGGCACCATGGCGCCGAGCCTCGCGACGGGAGATTGTCACCTTTGTTCCGGCGGCGCCAAGGGGCTCATCCCGCCGTACTCCGTGCAAAGGCACCTTCCCCAACTCCATCATTGCGCCGACCATCTTCGCCCACCTCTCGCGAGATGTTCGTGGGGACGATGCCGAGCCTCCCGCTCTGGGCGCCGGCTCAGGTTGCACGCGAGGCCGCTGCGCGGGGCCTTCGAGCTGCTACTTCACGCCCGTGAAACCGCCGCCTTCATCCTCGCGCGCCCAAGTCCAACTGGAAGGATCGGTACCGACAATGGTCAGACGTTGAGGACTCCAATGCCGCGACGATCTTTCTCTTCCGAGGGTCCCGCGGAGCCCACCGCCAACCGGGAGTTTCGCCGACGACTCGGCCGAGCTGGGGCGTCGTTGGCGCGCGATCGTCGATCTTCGCCGCCGCTGGCTCACCGAACCTCGTCGCGGCGGATTTTTTGCGGCGCCGACTCGCGCTCCGATGAGGACTCGCCCACTGGATGTACTATGGCGACAACGATGGAGTCCGCGTCGCCCGTGTGAGTGCTCTTTTAGTCTTTTGGGTCTCTTGTCTTTCTTGGAATCTTTTTGCTTGCCAACCTTACGGCTTCCTTTCTTGCTCGCCCAACCGCAGGAACGTGCTTGACGACGTGTTCGGATCGGGTCAAGGGTTATCGCCCCTTGGCCGCCGACACTTCACGTCATGGGCATCCTCCTCTCGCGATCGGGGTCCACAGAGCGCAACCAACACTTTGCGGCGCTGCCCCATGGAGGTCTCGTCTCGCGGTCCAAGTGGCACGGGGCCACTACAGATCCGCGATCCACCTCGGCGACCGCTTAAGCCTCCATGTCATGCTACCTTCGCTGCGGCGGCCGACTCCGATCAAGGCCCCGAAGCGCCGCCATCTCGCCGTGGACGATGGCGAAGAGGAGGAGAGACGAGCCCAAAGAGGGCCCGCCCGATCTCGAAGCTTCGCCGCCACCGCTGCCCCCCAATGGGGCCTGCTGCTATCGCCCGCGCTCGCCACCGGGCGAGCGCGACGACTCTTCGAGAATGGCGCCGCTGCGCCGCTTTTTCCGCCTTCCACGCCGCTGCGCCTCCTGCGCGGCGCTTGCCGACGCTGGCTGCCTCCGCCGCCATTGAGCTTCTGACGCACCGCCAGCGCGCGCTGGCTGACGGGCGGTGACCGCGATCGCGACACCACCGCCTCCAAAGTCGAGCGACTTGGCGCCCCCTTCAATTTCGCTTGTATGCGCGCCACTTCAGGTTGGCTTTCCCTGCGCTTACGCACACTTCGCACTAGGGTTAGCATGCTACACGCCTTTTGCATACCTGAACCCTGTTTGTCCTTCTTGGAACAGGGCGGACGCTGGGGCATCGAGCCCGCTCCACGCGACTCGCCACCCACCGCCGCCGCTCCTTCGACGGAAGTCGCGTGGCGGCGGAGAGTTCGCCGGCGCTGCCGGAGAACCTTCGCCACCGCGTCACTGGCGCCGCCGCCATGTCGGCCGTGACCACCGACGAGGGCGCCTTCGAGGCGCCAGACCTCTCCCGCACTGGCGACGCGGAGGAAGCCCTTGCCTTGGCGGAGCGATTCGCCGGCGAAGCCGCGGCGGCCCTCGCCAAGAAACCGCCCTGGCGAGGCGATGACTCGCGAGGTCATGCGGCAGCCTAAGCCGCCACGCCTCGCCGCCAAGCAGATCAAGACCTCCGCCGAGCACTTCGAAGGTCTCAACCTCGCCGACATGTGCGCGACCGCCATCATGGCTTCCGGACGCCTCGCATCCACTGGTGTTACCTTGCATCCTCATTGAGGAGACGGCGCAAGAAGACGCCGGTGTCATGGGACGAGCCGCCGAAGCCCTACGCAGCCTTCCGGTGGCATTGCGGGCGCGGGCGATCGAAGACGGTCGTCAAGGCGCTCTCGAAGCAGCGCGGTTCATCTTGGACAACTGTCTTGCTCGAGATGCCGCGTTTGATTTTGACGCCGCCACCGGGGAGCCTTCGCGCCAACCGGACCGGTTTGAGCAGGCGCGGGTTGACACCGCCGCCGGCCACGTGTCCATGATGGGCGGCGCCGCTCCAGCGGAAGACGAAGACGAGGAGGAGTAGCGAGACACCCCCGTCTTTTTTGTCTTGTAAATGTTGCCTATCAATGCAAACAAACTTTTACTCTTTTGTTGTGAGTCTCACTTGAACTTCGCACAATTTTAACTTGCGGAATTGAATTGGGGCACCTGGCCGCCAAAGGCTTTAGACTGAACGTTCTGCCGCAAGTGAGCGCTGCTTCCTTAGGCATCTGGTTACTTCAACCCTTATGGCCTCTCGCAACCCGACTTAAACATTACGTGGCGAGCGTTTAGCTTCCGGAAGTGGTCTAATCGCCGGTGTCATTGTTGGCGCATTGCCTAGACCGAGCCGACACACCGGCTAGAACCCGCCTTCCGCTCGCTTCGCCGCACCAACAGAAGTTATAAGCGCTGTTTTGCAACTAAGGGCCATCACTTAAGTACTTTCGCTACTAATTTTCAATGTATGTTTTCTAACAGATCTTTTCAAAGCTAAGCCACCGATCGTCAAAAGCTTTAGACGAGCTTTCGCTGAAAGTGAGCGCTTTTTCCTCGTGCATCCGTTACTTCAACCCTTATGGCCTCTTTGCGAACCGACTTAGACATCGGCGTGGCGAGAGCTTAGCTTCCGAAATGGTCTAGTCGCCGGTGTCATTGTTGGCGCATTGCCTAGACCGAGCCGACACACCGGCTAGAACCCGCTTCGTCTGCTTTCGCCCGCCCAACCGCGAGTCGAGGCGTTAAATCCTCAGAACTAAGGGCCATCGCCTTGAGTACTTTTTCGTTACTACTACTTTCAATGTAATGCTTTCTAACAGACTTGAGGCGAAAAAGAAACAGATGCCCATAAAGAGACATAACTTATCTCTTATTGAAGATGGCTTTGTACACGTAGCTTCGAGACGAAGCGTGAAGGAAGAAGACCTCGCCGCCGGCTCCAAAGGAAGGCCAAAAAAGCTTCGGGATCGCTACTCACGGTAGAACTTCCTCACCGCCGACGCTCCAAGTGTTCGCCAATTCGCGACCATCATCGAATGCGAGCTCGACCGAGCTCGGGGGAGATCGAGACCACCTTGAAGGGCCCTTCCATTGGGAGATAGTTTGTTGCGCCCACCGCGCTTGGATTTTTGCAGAACCAGGTCGCCCAACGCCAAGTGTTCTCACACACACCCGCTTTGCTTGATAACGGCGCAGCGCCGCCGATACTTCAGTGGTCGGATCGCCGCCTGTCTCGGATCTCCTCCAGAGATTCACTTCGCCCGACGCCGGTGGTCTTGGTTCGCTGAACGCCGCCACCCTTGGGGAGCAAGGCGAGCTCTGATGGGAGCACCGCCTCAGAGCCATACACCAGGAACAAGGGGGTCTCGCCGGTAGCTCTGTTGGGAATTGTTCGCAGTGCCCACAACACAGTGGGGACTTCTTCAGCCCAGCGCTTGCCACGTTTCTCCAGGCGATCGAACGCCCTTGTCTTGAGCCCTTTGAGTACTTCCGCGTTCGCCCGCTCCACTTGCCCATTGCTCTTCGGATGTGCAACGGAGGCGGCACTACTGGTACCCAACTCTTCGCACCGCCTTGGAAATCGCGCATGGAACCGAAAGTGCCGTTGTCATGATGATTCTGCTGGCGACACCGAACCGGACGAAGATGCTCTTCATAAACTTGATAGCCGCTGCGGATGTGATCGCCGGGACCGGCGAGGCTTCAACCCACTCAGTGAACTTGTTGATGGCGACGAACAGATGAGTATAACCTCCGGCCGCCATGAACGGGCCTGAATGTCCAAATTTCTGCATCGCGAACGGCGGAGAAGCGGAATGGTCTGCAGCGCTGGGCGGTCGGTGGATCTGCTTAGCATGAAATTGGCACGCTTCGCATCTCCTCACCAGCTCGAAGGCATCCTCGAGGGCAGTAGGCCAATAGAAACCGTGGCGGAAAGCTTTCCCAACCAACGCCCGGCTCCCTGAGTGGCTCCCGCACATGCCTCCATGGATCTCAGAGAGAAATTCACTCCCCGCTTCCCGAGTGACGCACTTCAGTAGAACTCTATTTGAGCCACGCGATACAGTCCCCACCTACCGTATGAAGCGCTTTGGCCTTGCGCGCTTATCTTCTCACCGACGCGTCATCGCTGGGATCACTCCATCCCGCAGTAGGCTAGGATCGGATCCATCCACCGACCTTCCCGGACGAGTGTGACGACGTTCAGACATTGTCGCCGACGACTCCGACCGACAAGCTTCCGCCATAACCGCCCAAGAGCTTCTTCCGCCTCCCTCCAACCGGAGCCGCAGCAGATTGGTGACGTCTCTCCGAAGTGGGAGCTGCGTTAGGAAAGCGCCGCCCCGCCGAATTGGGGCTGCGACGACGGCCGCGTAAGTCTTTCTTCAAAGACCCAAATGGAGTAGGTGCCTCGACGAGGCAATGCTGGGACGATTCATCCGCCATGTAGTTGTCGCGCGAGGGACGTGCACGAAGCCCAAACCTCAATACCGCTCCAACGGCGCACCTCCGCTGTAGGCCGCCATGACGGATCCGAGCAGAGAAATCCTTCCTCGCTGGTTGATGACCAGAGAGAGTCGCTTTACTTGTAGCCGCCGGATGCCAAGGGTCGGCCACCTTGAGCCCGGCGATCCTTCATACTCCGCGACGTTGTTAGGGCGCGGAAGTCCAGACCACCAGTGCCGGACGACATCGCCGATGGAGACACCAGACGACGCCACCAAATTTCTCCAATGGAATGAGCCGTCAAGAAGAGAGTCCACGGTGGTGGGTGGGGTGTCTTCGGCTTCAGGTCCGCCGAGTCCACTCACGATTTAACTCCGCCAGAGCTTGCCCTTTGATGGCCGCTCGAGGAGCTTAACTTGAGATCGAATTCGCTAGCTCCATGGCCCACTTGGCGATGTGACCCGTCGCCTCGCGGTTGAAGAGGATCTCCGCAAGGGATACTTGGTCAACACCGTGACTTCTCGCCCTGGAAGTAATGGCGAAGCGGGATGCCTTCAAAGACGTGTAGAGCATCTTCGGTGTGTGAATACCTTGTTTGGCGCCATGGAGGACCTTGCCGACGTAGTAAATGGGCGCTGAACGCCTTCTCTTTCCGCCACCAAAGACCGCTACCGACCGCTGGGGTTTACCGCGACGAGAGGATCGGCTGCTCGCCTGGTCCGGGGCGACCAGACGGGCGGGAGGTGAGATACTTCTTCAGCCGCCGAACGCCTCGCACCTCCGCCGCCCACTCGAATCGGTTGGTCTTCTTTAGGAGCTTGAGCAAGAGGAGGCTTTTATCCCCAGCGAGCTATAAAGCGCCCAGGAGGTCAAGCCCACCAAGCACCGTGATCTGCCAAGTCGCGTCGGGGCTTCATGTTTTCAATCGCCGCGATCTTGTCGGTTCGCCTCAATCCTCTCGGGAGACGAGGAATCCCAGCAGCTTGTCTGACGGAACGGCGAACACGCACTTCTCTCGATTAAGCTTGATGCGATTTCCTCAAAGTTGGTGAAGGTTTCTTCCGGTCGCCGATCAATTCCTCCGCTTTCTTGGACTTCACCACCGATCGCCGACATACACCTCGTGTTTCGCCCTATCCGGGGCGGTGAGCGATATGCATGGCTCGGCCGATAGGTTGGGCCCGCATTCTTCAAATCCAACGCCATCTTTAGTATAGCGAGACGCCCATGGGCGCCACGAAGGCGCCTTGTCTTCATCTTCTTCGCCATGCTAACTGGTGGTACCCAGAGTACGATCCGTAGCACACCGCCGCACTTCGCAGCTTGAGTCGACGATGAGATCGATGCGGGCAGCTGGTACGGATCCTTCGGCCCGCTTTGGTGAGGTCGGTGAAGTCCACGCACATCCTCCAACGCCTGCTGATTTCACGACGAGGACGGGTTCGCGAGCCACTTGGGATGGGCGACATCGCGGACGACCCCGCCTTAAGAGCTTGTCCACCTCCGGCGGATGACTTCTGGCGCCCACCGATCGCGCCGGACCTTCGCATGATAAAGCGCAGCGGGAACGCCGCCAATCTGTGTTCAATCACCTCCAGGGACCCCAAACCATGTCGGACGGTTGCCACGCAAACACGCTGCGTTAGGATCGGAGGAAGGAGACGAAGCGCCTTCCTATTTGGCGCCGAGAGGCGCCCACCAACGGTCTTTGCGGGTCGACTTCGCCGTGGAGACCGCCTTAACCTCCGCGGACGAACCGGGAGGCACGGTCTTCGCCGGAGGAGCTCCCAAAGTCGAAGCCTCGCCTTCGGCACCGACGCTTCGCCAAAGCGAGAGCGTCCTTGTCGCAGCGGAGCGCCCGGCGTCCACCTTTAAGACGATGGGGCCGGTGGCCGGATCTTCACCACCATGTACGATAGTGGCAAACCGCCATGAACTTGGTCGGCGCGGCCACCCAAGATGGCGTTGTAGGGAGGTCGAAGTCCGCCACTCGAACTCGAGCATCTCGGTGCGGAAGTTGTCGAGCCTCCAAACGCCACCGGAGATCGACGCGCGTCAGACGGACTCGGATCCCTCGGCGCGATGTCAAGAATGGGAGCGTTGGACGAAGCTCCCGCCGCTGGATTCGGCGCCGCTGGCGACCCAGCAGACGGGGAGGTTGAGGAGCTCCTCCGTCTACCAAAGACCGCCCTAACTTCACATTCCGGACCGTGGGCGCAACCACGATCGGGAGATGTCTAGGGCGGCGGTATCGGGCCGGGTGATCGGCTCGATCGAACGCGATCGGTTGCTCCGACCACGCCACCGCCTCGTGACCCAAAGCCGCACGGCGGCGCACACTCCTCATCGCACGCTTAAAGCTAGCGTGGGACGGATAGGTGGTCGAACCGCCGTGGATGACGGTAACGGCGCCCGCTCGCTGAAAACCAAGCGGTTGCCGTCTCCTTGCCCTTGCCGCCGGACGCCGCTGCTGCTGCTGCTCGTGGACTCGCTTGTCCACCATCTTTGCCGACGACATGGCACCGCCAAGTCGTGGGAGTTGTTGCGGTGAATGGGACGAGAAGGCCTTCCGTCCCACTCACGGGGCGATGGTCTCGCCCTCACGTCGCGATCATGGGGCCGCCGCGCCACGGCGATCGCCATAGCCGCCGCCTCGGCCACCCTACGGGACCGTACCGCCGGCGCCACGACCTCCTCCTCTTTTTCGCCGCCGCGCCCATTGCGCTGGTGGCGATCGATCGTCGTCGTCGTCGGCTCGGCGGCCATGACCTGCCCGGTCTCGGCCGCTTTGCGCTTCTTCTTGTCCTTACCGCCGGGTTCCTCGAGGTCCGGCCTCGCCACTTGCTGGCTGTCCCCGCCCGTCACCGGGCGGATGTGAGCTCTCGCTCAAGGGCGACTTCAGCGCTAAGGTGAAAAGCTCCTCCGTCGCTTTTGATATTGCGGTGGCCATCTTCTCCTTGACCTTGGGGTCTCGGCGCCTCTCCGAATGCCGTGACCACGGCGCCGATGGAGATGTCGAGGATGGTGTTGCGGACTGATCGAAGCGCCGAATATAGTCGCGCGGCGACTCTCCTTTTTCTTCGCTTCCACGCCAGGAGGTCGCTTTCACTCCGGCTGCACGAAGGTGCCCCGAAAGTTGGTGACGAAGAGCTCGAGAGCTCCTTCCATGACCCCACGGACCGGGGCAGTTCATGAGCCACGAGCGGGCTCACGGTGAGAACCGCGGGAAGTAGTTCGCGTAACCTTCACCGACCCTCTGTCGGTGCATCACCGTCAGATAGATCCGCAAAACTCATCGGGGTTGGTGGTGCGTCAGATTTTTCGATGGGGCCGGACGAAACCGCTCCGCCATCGGACGCGCGCGCAGCTCCTTAGAAAAGGCGCTGCACCCGACGCCGGAGCCTCTGCTCTGGGACGCGTCTCGCCCGCCGCCCCGTCACCTAGGGCGGCGCCAAGAAGCGCCACCCTCGCCGGCGGGCAGCTCTGCGGGAGCCCTCTTGTTGGTCCTCACTGCAGCAGCTGACAATGTGCGGATCGCCTTCGATCGTGACGCTCATGGAGCTTGTCACGCAGGTCTTCTCCATGCAGCAAGTGGCGGTCCTCCGGATGGGACCGAGATCGCGCCACCAGACGCCGCCGCCCGCCGAGCCCCCGAGGGTCGCCTGGTTTGTCGTCTTGGCCCCGCCTCACCAGAGATTCGTGAGAGGAGTGCGAGGGCAACAAAGAACGGAGGAAGCGGAAACACCGTTCCCACGCCCCAAACTTGCACCACGCCGGGCGGCGGCCGACGAAGCGGGCTGTTGCCAACCACGGCGCGCCGGGAGTCCGAGTCACCGAACGGTGGGTTCTCCAGAAGGCCTCGGCCGCGTGGAGGTTTTGTGCCGGAGTGCACTCCTCCAAGGCCAGCGCCGCTTAGCTTGGCCGGGCGGCCGCTTTCGCCAGGTTCCGACTTAGGCGGGCGGCTACCGCCGGGTGATCCATCGCCATCGCCGCGGCCGACTCGCGTGGCAGCGCTCTAGCGGCCGCTTCGCTCCATCGCGGATCGCCGCTCCGCTTATCGCCGCCAAGAAGGGTCAAGAGCTTGAACCGATGCTAAGCGCACTTTACTCGGCGCGCCATCGACGGCGTGTTCTCCGCTCAACCACTGCGGATCACACCCCGGTCGATTTTTAGTCGCTAGCTAACTCGATCAAGCTCGATTCGATTTGAGCGTCGGGCACAACAAGGAGCGACTTCGCCGATTTACCTGTGTTCGGACTTCTCGCGGGTAATAGTCCTACTCTCGCCGAGCCTTAACTCTTTTCTCGATTGTGGTTGAATGGGAATGTGTTTACAGAGTGTTTCAATGCACGAATGCTAGTGCACTTCTCCTCACCTCTCTCTCTCCTCCCTTTTATACAAGCTTTGGGTGGTGGAGAGAGCCGAGGGAGTAGGCGATCAAGACTCGCAAGACGCCGACAAGACACGACGAAGAGACGTAAAACGCGTGCAGCGCCCACGCCGCACAAGGCCGCCTCTCGCGTGCCGCAGTGGCCTCGACCCGACAACACACCGGTGAGTCTGCGGGTGGGCCCCGCCGCTCCTCCCGACGCGGCGGCCTCCTCAGCAAACCTTCTCTCTGCCGGTCAATTCTTCGCGCCATAAAGGATGTACCGCCGCTCAGACTGCAGGGTCATCAGAAGCGGTAATCATTTCTTCCGCCTATCCGCGTGATGTCTCATTAATGCGCCTCATCCTTCGCAGCAGGGGAGCCTTCGTCCCAAGACTCTTCCGCAATGCTCCTCGCCATGAGCCCCACCTCGACGTGTGGGACCTCGTCTCGTCTTCAAAGGGGCTCGCCCACGCACTACTGGGCGTGGGGCCCTCGCCTCGTCTTTAGAGGGGCTCGCCACGCACTCCGCCTCTGGCGTGTGGGGCCTCTTGGCCTCCCGAGGGGGCTCGCCACGCCACTGGGCCTTGCTCGCCCGCCTGACGCGTGGGGCCCTCCAAGCCTTCTCAGGACTCTTTGTACCCCGGGATTTATTACACCGACAGGGGTTTTAAATAGTTCTTCTTAAAGTTTTTAAAATATTTTATTCATAATTTTTTGAACTCGTTAAAACGTATTTTGAGGGTGTCACAAATTTGCTACAGTAAAACGCAACTCAACATTAACATGAAACAAACAAAGCCTAGCTCGTTCTGCCAGTCTGCCACTACCTCTACTGTGATTTTGTTTTTACAACTTAAATTAAATTAAATACAAATTTTTTATTTTTTATAAATCAAATAACGCAGTTGTGTAGTTATTTTTATAGGATTTTAAATAATTTTTCTATCGTAATATTTTAGTCTCTCAAAGACTTATCTTTTAAAAAGGTTATAATTTTTTTAGATCAAAATTTTTAGCAACTTTCAGCTGAAAAGAACAAGGCTTAACCTCAAACTCATCTGAGTCTGATCAGACGCGTGCCGTGTGGTTAGTGCTGCAATTTTAAAGCATATCTGCTCGACATCCACTTCGGTTGGATCCATCAGCTCTTGCGCTCTGCGTTGCTACTTGCAGCTAGTGTGCCGCCGATATAAATTATGTGAACCTGACGAGTTGTGAAAACAACATGTGTAATGTGGCGAGGGCACGCAGATCACATCTGGGGAGCTCTTCGCGGCTGATGTTAATAGCGCCGGCCGCTCGCACTGAATTCCGGTGCAAAACATCCATGTCGGCATAAACAAATTGATCGATCGCTCGCGGTCGCCATCGCCGTAATGATAACCAGCCACACTGACACTAGCAAAACGCAGGAGAAAAGAATAAAAAGCATCTCGTCACTGGGGCTTCAAGTGCGTGAGGATCACAATTAGCGGCGAGACATGGGCGCGAATGTAATACTAGGATGAGTTAATCACGATTTGACGTCGGAGCTTGCCTTTATTACCGCTTCTAGAATTACAATCCAATTCCTATCGGCTGATCAGTTTGTGTAAACTTAACTGCTCATGTGCAGATAGATATACATTTACCCAAAAAGAATGAGTAAGATTAAACGGAACATATACAACGGCGACGATTAACACTACACCGGCTATGTATTTTGTATTTTTAGTATTTTTTTGTCTTAACCTAGCGAATCGAGACAAGAGAGGAAACGGGAAAGAACTGGAGTAGAACAGTCCGGGAGGAGTTAAAAAACGGCATCTTGATTCTTGAGGCGATTACTGTATCTTCAACTTCTTCATGTAATTAATCCTCCAGATAATCTCTCCTTCTTCTAATCCATTTCCTCTTCTGGATCCTGCTACGCGTCCCCGTAGGCCGCACGCACCCTGCGGGCGGGCCTCGCGCGCCGCTGTGGATTTCCATGCCCACCGGATGGACTTTTCACACGCACAGCGTGTACCACAAGTCGTCGTCCATGCTCCAGATGCTCTCCACATCGAAGCTGCCGATCTCGTAGTCCGCGACGCCGAGCTCGGGGAAGCCGGCGGCCGGCATCGGCTGCGGCTCGGACGCCCACGCCTCCCCGAGCTGGCAGGTCGGTTGTTGAGGCGGGGTCAGCTCGGAGGCGTCACAGGCGGTGGTGAACCACTCGGCGCAGTCGACCGCCGCCGGCCAGCTGGGCGGCGCGCCCGCGCCGGAGTCGGTGGACGGCGAGGACGAGCCGGCCGTGGTGCTCGAAAGCTCCGGGACGGCAGCGCCTGCGCCGGGCAGCTGCCCGCTGGCTGCCGCGGCCCAGAAGGAGTCGGGCGCCGGGAGCTCCTCCGGTGAGCCGTAGAGGCCGTCGGCAGCGCCATGCTGCCACGAGGGCGGCGTGTCGGTGGCGGGGCGCTGCCCCTCGCCGGCGGCGGCGGCCTGGATGCGCTCGACGAGGCGGGGCATCCAGAGGTAGCGCATGACGTCCTTGAACTGCTGGCTGTTGACGTCGCACTTGAGCTGCTTGGCGTGCTTCTGCACGCGCGTGCGCCAGTAGTTCTTGATCTCGTTGTCCGTGCGGCCGGGGAGGTGCTGGGCGATCTTTGACCACCGGTTTCCCCACCGCGAGTGCAGCTCCAGGATGAGCAGCTGCTCCTGCGGCGTGATGTTGCCGCGCCGGAGGTCGGGGCGGAGGTAGTTCAGCCACCGGAGGCGGCAGCTCTTGCCCGTGCGCTTCAGCCCTGCGTGACGCAAGCCAAGACAATATCAAACGCAAGATCCAGTCACATGCAACATCACATCATTCCGACCAATAAATTTCGCCAACTAGCTAGTTAACAAGATGAGTGATGATGCAATGGAAGGAGAGTGATTAATAAACTAAATATCCCTAAGCCCGGGAATAATGCTAACCACTAAAAATTTTCCCTCCTCTCTCATTGTAGGTTCTAGCTAGCTGGTAGACAAATCAGGCAGTAGGCTCGTAGCTATCTGTTTCCAAATTAGCATGCAGATGCGAATAGCGACTGGTTTGTGCCTTCGTTCCATAATTGGTCAGGCTAGCAACCAATTAATCTACCTCTCCTAGACCAGTGGATGCATGATGCGAGCTTGAATTCATGGACATCGCGCGTCGTGGTCTGCGAGAGAGACCCGACGACGAATGCAAATTTTCGACACTGACTCGGATGCTGGAGCCTGGATATATCGATCCTTGCCTCCAAACCCTACCTGCTGATCGGGCGAGCGAGTTCCAGCGGCCCTCGCCGTGCGCGGCGATGTAGTTCACCAGGAGGAGGTCCTCCTCCACCGTCCACGGCCCGCGCCGCAGGTCGCCGGCCATCACCTCCTCCTCGCTACTCGCGTCCCTCTCGATCTCGTGCGCCATATCCATCAGTTCAGAGCTCGCGACCTCCTGATCGATGATCTCCTCCTCTCACCGGAGCCGAACGGCGCGGCCGATCGATCAGAGCGCGCGCGTACGTAGCAGGTTCGAATCTGGAGGCTCAGGAGATTTTGGGCGGTTCGAGGCGGAGAGGAAGCTGTGTGTGAGAGATGAAAAGGGCGGGAGAGGAATGGGAGGGTTTATATAGACGAAGGGGAGGTGCGGAGGAGGATTTTTTTCCGAGGGGGGTAGGCTGGTCACTGGTGGACTTGGAAAGAAAGAAGCATGTGGGGGAGCACGCCGCAACTAGGGAGACTAGTTTATGCCTCTTTTTTTAAGGGAAAAGCCCAGAAAAGCCCAAAGTTTAGGGCGGGGATCGATGTGGTTAACTAGGGGTAATTATGCTCTCCGGTGGTGGGTTAATGGGATGCTTAGCTTAATTAGCCACGCCGCTAATTAATCCCCGCGCGCGTACTGTGCGTGTACAAGGCTTGGAGTGGTGGAGTGGAGTCCCGGGGAGTTTGACCGGTTGACTCGGCTGCTCGCCTCGGTGAGCTCTCTGGCACCGCACCGCGGAGCGAGCGAGCGGCACGCGCTCACGCTCGGGCTGGGCTGTGGGTTCGCCTTTGTCAGACAGCACAAGACAGCATAAAAGAGTTCTTTTTTTTCTGGGAGAGTTTTGGTGGGCTGGTGTTGTGCCTCCGAGTGGAGAAGATGCTAAAATGGATATGAATATAAGACAACATATCCAGTGCAAATGTTTATTAGGTGTTAATATGCTAACAGCAGATCTGGACCATCAGATCTACGAGGAGTGGCTCAGATCTGAAAAGGTGGAAGCCCCTTTTCATTTAGAAACTCAGGGGGGTTTTTTGTGAAAGTGTTTAAGTGAGAAAAGTGGCTTCCACCTCTTTAGATCTGGGCCACTCCTGATGGATCTGATGGCCCAGATCTGTTATTAGCATCTTAGCACTCAATGGATATTTGCACCGGATACGTTGCCTGGATATAATCATGTATAGAAGATACAAAGCCCTGGAATACATGTTAGGTACAGAGAATAGTGATTTCGCTGAGGCTTTTTTTAAGACTAAGTATTGGGGGGCAATTGTGGGCATAATAATTGGCATAGCATAAATATTGGTGTGAGGAGATCGACTTGCGCAATCACTACGATCTAAAGGCAACATATACAGTGCAAATGTTTATTGGCGCTAATATACTAACAGCAGATCTGAGCCATCAGTTTCATGAGAAGTGGCCCAGATCTGCAAAGGTGGAAACCCCCTTTCCATTTAAAAAGTCAAGGGGTTTTCGTGAAAATGTTTAAGTGAGAAAAGGAGCTTCCACCTCTATAGATCTGGTCTATTTCTGATGAATCTAATGTCCCAGATCTGTTGTTAGCCCAATAGACATTTACACTAGATACGTTGCCTGATCTAAATGTATTTTATGATTATGCGCTGTTCCATATATAGTTGCTCTATAGTCCATATTGATCTGCTAAGGAGCATAACAAAAAAAAAAAGGTATTTAAAAATTAAAATGAAACAATAATTGGCATAGCAGAAATACTGTTACGCGGAGACTTGCGAAGTCACTACGACCTAAATGTATTTTATGATTATACACCGTTCCATATATAGTTGTTCTATTGTCCATATTGATCTGCTAAGAAGCATGACAAAAAAAATGTTACGTAAAAATTAAAATGTACCTAATTGCATCTAGGTTCTTGAGTATCCACGGTGTAACGATGTCAGTCACTTCAATATTGCTTACAATTACTAATGATAATTGACAAGGATATGATGAGTTATTTGGAAAAGACATAACGATATTTTTAGAGCTTAGAAATTTATTCTATGAACAAGATTTAAAAACAATTGCTAGGAGCAATATGGCATTTATATATTTAATTTACTGATTGGATATGAGTAATATGTCTATCTTACCCCTTATCATTGTTGCATGCACAAATTAATTTTGTAGGATACTCTAGATATAGTCTCTACAAATGATGCGCTAGAAAAGATTGTTTCTAAAATTACTTCGCTTTTCTAGGGATGGCTATAGAAATGATGTATTAAGCTCGTCGAGGGTCGGTTAGACTCCTATGCGTTCACCTTTGCCCTGTTGGTAGCTCGTTTTTTCCCCAGAAAAAATCAAGAAAAATATTTTCGTGCTCCGAACCCTCAATTTCAACAATTGTTTTAGGGGGCGACTAGCCCACGGTATCCCGACGAGATACCCACCCCGACAGGATACCTCCCCTTCCCTCGCGGCGCCTCGCCTCACGTGCCCTCGCCGCCCCCGCCGCCTCTTTCCTCCGCTGGCCGCTCCGCCCGCCGCCCCGCCTTCCACCTTCCTCGCCCACATGGCGCCTTCTTCTCAAGACACCCCGCTGTCTCCTTCCTCCACCTGCCGCATGACGAGGGCGCCCGCGCCGCCGCCCGCCGCCAGCCTCCCGCCCAGCGCTGCCACACCTAACCCGAGGGGTGAGGCGGTCCCCCACCGCTGCCCGCCCCCACCCCCCGCCCGGTGAGCCCATGCCGCCTCGACGAGCCCCACCCTCCGCTGGTCCGCCGCCTCCTTGACCTCCCTCTTAACCCCGCCGGTCAGATATATTCCCTAACCCTAACCCTCTACTTATTTTTGGTTTAAAAAATGCAAATGCTTAAGTGCTTTGGTCATCACA
Source organism: Raddia guianensis (assembly GCA_036346415.1). Taxonomy (NCBI): domain Eukaryota; kingdom Viridiplantae; phylum Streptophyta; class Magnoliopsida; order Poales; family Poaceae; genus Raddia; species Raddia guianensis. The sequence continues at coordinate 18,285,941 of CM070536.1, forward strand.
AAGCTTTAAAAACAAGTCAAAGTGTACCAGTCTTTGAACCAGTTCAGAAAGCTCTCAAAATTCAATTTATCAGCAAATAAGTAGATTTGCAAATAAGATAAGTTAAAAAATGGGCATCCTACTGTCTATTTAGGTCCCCTACCAAAGATTATATTCCAAAACAAACTTTGAGTGAGAGAGAAGCCAATAGTGTGGTTTCATACATGTGCATGTACCTACATTTCTAGTCACCTCCCTATGAGAAATTTCCTTTTTTTACACTCAATTCGTATGGTTCTCCGGCTCTATGTATAACATGTGGGACCATATATGTCACTGACAGTGGATCAGGGTAGAAAATAAAACAATGTGAATCTTAGAGTGGCATGAAAAACTTCCCCTCCTCCCTATCCTGCGTATCATGCTATCAGTGCGCCCTTTACCCACACATATCATATTTAACAAAAAAAAAAAACTCCCGTCATACTCTACATTGGAGTCCTTCTATAGTTCTACCACTCTTGCCATCCATTGTCCTCTGAGACCTAAACCTTTGGCCTCAACTGCTTTCCTTTGGCCTCGACCACCACAACCCAATCTAGATGTTTGCCCGCGACCACCTATGCCTTTGTTTGGGGCCCACGGCAGCAATGGATGGTCAATGTGTGTTGGTCGGGTCAAGAGTAGCACAAGGAGCCATCCGGGAGAAGGGGAGAGAGAATTAAGGGGAAAAGATGGATTTTACCAGAGGGTTTGATACAATGGAGTTACGACTCTTTTGCAAAATACTCCATTGTAAGGCGTATAATTTTTTGGCACGGTCTTCAATATAGAACTTTGACCATTAATTTCTTTCACAAGATATCATTAACAAATACAAAATTAGCATAATATGAAAGTATTTTTAAATACGAATCCAACTATATCACATGCATAAGACTAAACATATATTCTTTTAGCTTAATTACTAGTCAAAATTTATAAATGTTGACATTTTGAAACACATGCACGCCTTATATTTTGAAACGGAGAGAGTATGATTATAGAGGTGTGGCAGATATATAGCACATATCTCATAGCATAATCCGAGACTGCATGGTTGCAGTGATATATGTGCGTTCTAGTGGAACCAGTTCGATCATCCTGTCCGTTCTTTCATATATTTGGCTTGAGTGTAACGCAAGGATTTTTCGACGTGTCGAACGCCCCCTAATATTTTTCTTAATTTTTTTTGTTAGATGACATCTGCCTTTCGGTGGCAACGGGTGTGAAGCTTGTAATGTAGATTCCTTCTGTTTTGAACACTTCTAATAAATTTTGAATAGATGACATTTCTCCCATCCTTTACTTAAAAAAAAAAAAAACGTGCGTTCACTGCGTATACCTGTAGTGAGGTTATGCGTTCCCATCATCATGCTTATTTATAAAAAAAAAAGTATGAAAGTGGACTTTGGCAGCTCAAACAAATTCAGGAGCTATGTTGGGATCTGTAGTCAACCTAAGCGAAACGGTTCGGCACATGTTCATCTCAGGATCACCGCCAGTTCGCTGAGTAGCATGGCTGAGTTCCGATCGAAGTCCTCCTTGCCTAATAAAAAAAAAATCCCAATAGAGCTTTTGAAAAAGATCTGCAAAAAAAACATTAATTCTCGAAGAACACACACATCACGTAATCCTTCTGCATGCATGTGTATCTATGCGTCCAACACGCACACTCGGCGGCACATAAATTCAACCGCGATCCACAGTGTGAAATTACCCGTGCAGCCATAATTGATATACTAGTCTCCTACTGCTACTCGATCGTGTATATGCTCCCTCCGACCGTACAGCGTAGTCTACGAACTACAGCAACACGCGCCGCCCAACCCGTCGGCGTAGGCACGGGCGCACGCAAAATCAGCGCCATCGCGCGACGAAAACGAGCGGAATTCTGACCATTCCCCTCGGATTTTAGCTCCGACAGATCACCTCGAGCGGCCGGGCAGCCAGGCTCGGCAAAAATGACAGATGGAACAACCTATTTTGTCCGGGCACGCACACGGACGCCGAACAAACTTGAAGCTTCGCCCTGTTTCTTCGGGCGAAAAGAGAGCCCCGGATACGTGGGGTTATTAATTGGGCGGAGTCGCCCTTGATTATTGAGATAGTCAACCCCACGAAGCTAGTCGTTGAAACGCCGCCGATCGAGCGAGTCATCTGCTGTGCTGTGTGAAATAATTGAAAAGCCCCAAGTTGCCGCTTTGTATAAGCAGGGGAAAAAATGGTTGCAGAGAGAAGAGGAGGTGTGTGGTCGGATTCCACACAGGGGGTTGAAAACTTTGGCAGCTCGGATTGGATTATGTGCCGTTTTTTTCAACACATGCAGATGATATGCTGCATGGCATTTTTAATTTCGTCCCCTTTTTTCTCTCCCCCATTGATGTTTGATAATACCATATTGGATGATGCGGCTAGTCAGAGTGGTTTGCTTCCTTGCTCTTGAAATAGTATTGAGTATATGGTTTGATTTAACTGAACTGACAGGCAGCAGCAGCACAACTATATACTATAGTAGCAAGAGGAATACTATTGTATTGTTGCTCTGGATTTTTGTCTGAGCAAGCTGTTGAGTTGGAATTGAGCGGACACCACCGGATCGAATCAGATGGCGTCCCTGGTTTGATCCACGGCCAGCTTGGCCTAGTTTTTCTATCGCAGAGAGCCGTGCTTGTTGTCTAGTTAAAGGTCAAAGTGTTTGCTGAGCTGGAGCAGCATGCACGTTGACCCCAAACTGCGGCTAAGGTAGCCACTTGTAGCTAGCTATTTTTATATATGCGAGGGGTATCTACCAATATACGTACGTCGATCCCTGTCTTCATGTGACCCCCGGTGCATATGCATACAATAACCGATCAGCCCGTGCCCAGTTGTCCACTCATCAGTACAGGCTTACAATGAACATCTCACGTATGGCTACTTCGTACGTACTCTCGTGCCGCCTGTCAGTGCAAAGGAAGAGGGAAACTAAAAAAACATGTTCTTTACATGGTTTTCTACTACCAAAATCGAAATAAAAGCTCCTGAAAAAAATGAACGGCATGGGTCAATTAATTCCTCTGAGCTGGTGGTCCTACCAGTCAGCGGCTGGAACGTGGGTGCATCCGCACGTGGCAGAGCTGGGCCCATAGGTACGGACGTATGCGCGGTTCCAGTCGAGCCGAGCGTCGCGGACCAGAACGCCGGCCGGGGCGGCAAGACAATCTACCGGTCCGAAGCGTACAGGTGCACGTCCGGGTTCAGGCCGCCGGCATCTCCGCAACCCCGCGCAAGCGCGATGCATACACGCGTCATAGGAGCGAGTACAGGTATACAGTATAACGTATACGTGCAGCAGGGCTAGAGTGGAAACAGATTGAATACAGACAGGTATTGCTTGATCATATCCATATAATCTATTTTTCCCTTCATATGAGTCGGGGAAAAAATTAGAATACATTGGATATAGATATGGATACGGATTATTTAAGTACAGATAGATAATATAAGTTACTATATTTGAACAGGTTATGAATAGCTTCAAGATCGATAGCACACATGTATGTGTAGTACACGTATAAATTCATATCAAAAGTGCAATATTATATTAATAACTACTCCCTCCGGTCACTAAAAAAAGTCACCGTTGACTTTTGGACACACCTTTCACCATTCGTTTTATTCAAAAAATTATATAAATCTTATTTATTTTGTTATGATTTGGTTTATTATTAAATGTATTTTAAGTATTACTTATATTTTTACATATTTGAACTAAATTTTTTAATAAGATGAATGGTCTAAGGTGTGTCCAAAAGTTAATGACGACTTTTTGTGACCGGAGGTAGTAATAACTAATCGAAATTGCTGTGGTTCGGGCGTCCGACGCGGTCGAACGCCGCGGCCCGCAAATCTTCGGCCCACGAGGCTGACCGCGCACAGACGCGATAGTTTTTGTAGCTAGGGTTTATTCGCATGCTCCCGTCCGCCTTTGTGCTCCCCATTTTTGCCTCCCTTTCCAAACGCTGCTCCACCGAGCGCTTGTTGCCGAGGGTACGCCGCCACCGCCGCAGGCTCGTTACCTAGGGCCCGCCGCCGCCGCAGGCTCGTTGCTGAGGGCACCCGCCACCGCGGGCTCGTGCCCGAGCACCACTGCTGCTGCGGTTTGCAACCGTGCGTGCTCCCGATGGCTTTCCACCGCCGCTGTCGCCGTGGTGTCGCGGCCGCCGCCGTCGGAGTCGTCGGGGAGGAGTCTCCGATAACGAGGTGTGGTGCCCCCCTCTCTCTCTCTCTCTTCCTCTAATAATCCCCCAGATCTGGATCTCGGTAGCACGAAACACGTAGAAACATGTGGAAACAAGTTTGAACATGCCATATTTTCGTAGTTTTTGCAATTTTTTTTCGTTTTCTTGGACCATGTTTCGTCATGTTTGCCCATGTTTCATCGTGTTTCATGAAACAAATCTTTCTTGTTTCAATACTACTGACATCGGTGTTATGTTTGTTTTGCAAAAATCGCTGGTCAGAAAAGCGCCCGATTTTTCTGCTACGGATTGGGCGCCCGATCCGTAGCACTCCCCATAACTAATAGATGCATAATCCAATAGTTAATCATATTATATATTATTAGACAAATATAAAACATAAGGAGTGCTTATATTTATGGGATATTCATCGGGTATCTATTTTCTTGATTTACATTGATATTTTTAGGATATCTCGAATATATGGATACTAATCAGATAAGGATCGGATACTGCTCTTCCATATATTAATTCATGTATTTCATGGATAAGTGAATTCAAATATGGATATAATTGAATATTGATTGTTTTATTCAAATTGAGTTTTAACTAAATATGGGCTTGGATTGGGTGGGAATTTTCTCTCGTTTGCACCCCTAAGAATAGTGTCGTCATGACAGGATGTGCCCTCCGTGAACTAGGGTTTGGACATGGTTTCTATAGGTTTTTGCGAACTATTTTATGTTATGTTGGCTTAAAACGCAAAAAAAATTACACCAAATAGATTTTTATTCTGGTCCAGACCTCTCGGGTAAAGGATAATAGCCTTACGTTCGATCATTTATTATAATCAAGAGATTACAATACAAGGTTTGTATTTCGCGCGTATAAAAAAACTAAGTAGGATCTTTTTCTACAGAAAGGCAATGCTATGATGATAATCTGGGGTGTGATGATACTAAAGCCGATGGTTATGTCGATAGTGATTCTGGATGCCTTACTCTCAGGTAGGAGAAGGCTATTTATACTAACCCTAAGGATACAAATCCAAAAAGATAGGTATATACGTGGTAACCTATACTTAGAAATCCGAGATGTGCCGGCACCGTCTTAAAACCCTAGTGCGTCCCTCAATCACGAGCTGAGCCATATCACGAGGTAGGAAAAAATATGTTTGTATTTGATTGTCGATTGTTCATAGGCCAATCTGTTTGTATAGGAAATAACACGTTTTTCGTACGGCGTTCGACTCAAACAAAACTCTTTCTATCTATGACATACGATCCAATTCGAACTTTTCCTCTTTCCTTATCCAAGACGATCTTCTTGAATCTTCATTCTCGTAACCGACTCAAATCTTGCCCTGTTTCTTATGTATATCTTTTCATATAAATCAATTCCAGAACCTTCTAGAACTATCGACTATGTTTAATTTTTGGTATTAACGTAAAATGTTACCTAAAAAAACAGTCCTGTAAAATGAACCGAGCGATTAGTTTGCAGGACTCATGGATGCTACATTTTGTTTCCGTTTATATCCTGAGAGCATCTCAGTGAGGGCATCAAATCCCCCGCATCGCTACAAGAATCGCTATAAGAACTCCACGCAAAGGCAAACTGCTACTCTGGGGCATCAAATTCCCTCATGTTGCATTTGAAAAATTTTGAAGTAGAGGCCTTTTTGAGGGGTGAGATGGGGATGCTCTGAGCAAGGTGACCCGCGCCTAAATTTGTATTAAGATATAAATAATATATCAGATTAGATTTAGAATTTATCTCTAATATATAGATCAGTTTCAGTAGTTTGTTATAGAGGTTAATATTGACCGCTAGATTTACATAATAATATTCATATTAAACAATGTAGATTTTTCTTTTTCTATGATTAACATGAGAATTTCTACTATTTTTTGATTAACGTGAAAATTTCTAGGATTTTAGGATTAATGTGGTAGCTCCGTTTAATTCTGCTTTAGATAGATAGATAGATGGAAATTAGAACGATCTCCTTTCAGGAAAAAATAATCTCAAACTGTGTTGTTTGCTCTCCAGCTCTATTGCGTGCTTTTCCGGCGCTTATAGTGCGTATTTCTGGTACGTGTGATCATTGATCGACCACTCTAACGTACACTAGGAATGGAGGCGCAAATTAGCCCCCTTTTCATTACGATTTATGAAAAAATGAAATGTAATTGGGGTACAGGAAATCCTACGAATGAGAAGCATACTTCCAAGACAGGGCAAAGAGGCTGGTCTGCCCCAGCAGGCAGCTCGGGTGTAGCCAATTCGTCACAAGTTCCATGCACTCAAATCCACACTCGATTGCCAATAATAACAAAATGCGCTTTAAAAAAATGATTAGCCAGAGTCTTCAGTGTTCACAGTTGATCACTGCATCAAGCTAAGCTGCTACTTCTAGATTTGTAGTTTTAAACTAAGGAATGTATCATGTATGGCCTTCCTTTTTGCACGACCTAGCTAGCTACGCACATCTTGTTCCATCGGCAAGGCGACAGCTCTGGTCTCAAAAAGAGGCCTCCAAGGAGGGGCAAAGGACGATAGAACAGGACACAGAGAGCAGTACGTGCTACCCTCCTCTTCCTAATATATATAATGCCATAGCAGAAACAAAGCAAAGAGATTGCAAATATTTTTTGCCCCATCGTAATGCACGTTTCGAATTCATGTACTTCCAAAAAGGCACCTCGCTGCCCTGAGAAACTAATCATCGTGGCCTCGTATAAATCAGACACGATCGCGTCGGCAAGGAGTAAAATAATTAAGGACGGATGTGTGCATGGTTTGTGCTTAGCTTTCGTCTTTGCTGCTGCAACGGCATGTTTATATATCCCTGCAACACTATATATATAATGGCTAATGAGTAATGGCTGAGTGGGAGACACATAAGATTGGCTTAGTAGTGTGTGAGTGGAAAAGCGAAGGTATATAAGCGTGTTGATGTTCGATCATGGAAGCACTAGGTGTGGGTCAGTTTTTGTAGGCTTCAAAGGGCTCAGGGTACAAAAGCTACCAGTATAATAAGCTGTTTCAGGTAGTTTCGGCAGGCACTTTACGTGTTCCAATCCAGGATGCGGCTCAAGAAGTAGTAGAATTAACATGGGAGATCGATGCTATAATATAACCTTACCGGTTTTGATAGCTAGCTTGCACGTGTATGAAATTTCGTATATGCGCTGATATATATATATTTTTTTCGCCTTACTTTGGTTGTGGTTCTTTGTACCACTTTTTTTTTTAGTATAACGAGTAAGGTGGCCCGCGCGTTTGCGCGGCTAGATTTATATCAAAATATAGAGTTTATCTCTAACTCGTAATCTTTTTAGATAATCTCTAGCTCAATAGTGTAGCATGCTTCATGCGATGGCCAAAATGGACGATGGCGTAGGTCCAGACCGATACATGTTATGGCCAACTTATAGCAGGTAAAGCACAAGCACTTAAGTGCGTGCGTGATGATTGACGAAGGCAAGCATCTATGATATATGAAGAAAACTTCCATGATGGCAGTGTATCCGCATAGCGAGACGGGTAGACGGTTTGGCAAGGAACGCATCGGCCTAGTCGATCGATCGTCGCTGACAAAGATGGAGTTGGGCCGCATGTTGATGCCCTCCTCGACTGTGTTGTCGATGGCCGCAAGTATGTCGTCGCGGTCCTTGTCCTCGTAGAACATGAGGTGCGCGTGCAGGGCCATGCCGGTGGTGCCGAACCCGCAGCCGATGACGCTCACGCTGGATCAAATGTGTAGACGGCGGTGCTCGGTGTGTGTGTCATGCGAGTAAATCTTTCACATGTGCATATATAGGTTAAATCTCTGTGTGTCATGCGAGTAAATCTTTCACATGTGCATATATCGGTTAAATCTCTAACTCATAATTTTTAGATAATCTTCAACTCGTAATCTATTTCTAATATATCAGATTTAGAGTTTATCTCTAATATATTAGATTAGATTTAGTAGTTATCTTTTTATCTTTTCAATAGTGACTGTTAGATTTACATAATAATATTCATATTCAACGATGTAGATTTTTTCTTTTTCTTTTCTTTTAACGTGAGATTTTCTAGTATTTTTTGATTAATCTAGGAATTTTTAGAATTTAGGATTAATGTGGTGGCTCCATTTAACTCTGCTTTATATAGATGGTAGAAGATAGATAGATAGTTGCCCTTCTTATCGCTACACAAAAGGACTCAAATTTCTACCGTCCAAACACTATCTCGACGGCCACAGATGAATAATCGATTGGTCCAAAACCATTATGGGTTGAATTAATGACGTCTTCAAAAAAGATTCTATACTGAATACAACAACAAAATAGACAATTGAAATTTAGAATGAACAATTAGCAAAAAATTTCATATCAACTACAATAAAAATTTAAAATAAACAATTAGCAAAAAAGTTCATATCAACTACAATAAAAACTAGAATAAATTCAAAATAAAATAATACAACGCGACTCCGCTTCAATGACTAGTCTATACGAGATAAGAAAGGAGTTCATATCAACTATAAAAGTTTAAATAAATAAAATTAAAATGAAAACAATAGAAAATGAGTTTGTATCAATAATTGCAAGACTAGAAAAGGAGACTATATCCATTACAATAAAAAATAATAGAATAGAAGTATATGCCAACTATAACAAAGATAAAAACAACGGATATTTGAAATAAAAGTAATATAAAAAACGTAATGAGATCGGTTCTCTCTATTAAAGTTTGCCATGATGAATATGATCCGCTCAAATGTGTGGGCTCGTCTCTTATGTACATAATATGTACCACCTCTCGTATCTGTCCAATTGATAGCTGTTATGATATGGTGCATATCTTTCTCTTTCCTATATTGTCAACATATACTCGTTTTTTGTTTTGTTAGAGTGAATTAACTGGACATGCATGGTGTGCATATGTTTCTCTTTTCTCTCTTTTTAATATATACTTGTTTTTTTGTTTTAAGAGTGAATTAACTTGACATGGTATGCTCTTTTTTTTACTTCATTTAGTAATCAATATAATAGATAGGAACCTGGGTTTGCAAAACCCACGAGATAACCGGCCTCCATCGGCTGTCAAACTGTTTAAAATTTATTAAAATAATATTTAAAATAAAATTGTATAAAGTTTGTAAAAATAGTATTAATTATAATAGCACTTTGACGTAAATAAAATTTAAAATTTATATATATATTTCTCATTTTTATGTGATTTTGTGTTTTAAAAAATAAAAACAGTGGCTAACCGCACAAAACCACAGGCTAACCGGCCCCACATTCAGCAAATTTCAAAAACCATTTAGGATCAAAACCATGGGAAACCGCCGATTAACAGGCGGTTAACCGGCTTCACGCCTTTGCCGGCTCAAAGGTCTCCGTCAGTTTTGTAATCCCTGATCTGAACTAAGGGTGTATATATACTAGATCAATACGATAGCTAGAATCCTATAGTGCACCATATATAGGTTATGTTTTATAGACTCTAGATAAGATGATCATAGAAAACTAAAAGAAATCTAGATGAAAGGAACATCCAAGCTTAAGGACAGGCTCAAGAATATGTCCCTCAAAGCAAACACCACTTGTTTGATATGCTTGGCATCAAGTAGGACATTTTTTTTAGAAAAGGATTATTTATTATATAGGCACCATCTTGGCTATTCCCTCTATTTTTTTTTTCTACTGATGTATCTAAACACCAATTAATAAAGTTGCTCATACCCTTTCCCTTTTGTTTTCTCCCTTTCTAGTTTTATTTGGTTGCTCCTTGATCTGCGCATTTCATAATATTACTATCATTGCAGTGAAACTGACCAACCGCGTCGTCCGCGTCTAATAGCTTATGCGACAATTTTGTTGAGATCTAGCTATAACTTGCGTTTAAAAGCCAGAGAACATATTCCACGCTTTACCAGAGCTGCTTTAGTGATGCTGAAACTGGACTTGAGCTTAATTTGTTTTGGACACTATAGCTGTGGAGCATATACTAGTACATTAGGTTTGTTTATAACTTGTGACAATTAATGTGTCAGAATCATAAGCATCGGCTAAAAGAATTGCTAAACATGAGGAATAAGAACATGGTGCAATGACTTCTATGCATGCTACCCTACTTAATTGCTCCATCAAGATACTTTAACTATTACAAAGCTTAAGAGGGACTTGGATTGCATGGTACATGCATGTTGTTCCTCCTTTTGAGCACCAATCCTGGCGCTGCTGGTTCCAATGGTAAAGCAAACAAGACACTAGTTAAGGGCTAGCTTCCCATGATGACTAAGTTCAGGCAAACAAGAAAAATTTTCCCATGTGTTTGCACTAGTGATGAGGCATTGAAGAATCTGAGTGTTGCAGAATTAAACTAAAGGTATAGTGTTATAATGATTGGGGATTCTGTGTCGCTAACTCATCAACATTAACTTCGAAAGAAAGCCTGTGTAGGTACCCAGAAAGTATTCCTTTATTTTTGGAGCACACGCAAAATAGTTTATCAGGGGCCAACGTGGGCCGTTTTTATAATAAAATTTACATGAAAGGTCTACTAATTGCGGCAAGCTTAGAAAGTACTGGACAGTTGTTATGCTGCGAGTATAATAAAAGGCACCTAACTTGGACCTCTTTTTTTTTTTGTGCCAGGAGCTAGTCGTGAACAATAATCGATTTGTACGTGCGAATATGCATATATAGAAGTGGTGAAAATTCTGCACAATAGAATACTTGAACCACAGGGCTAGCATAGAGACAAAAAGGCTTACAGGGTCATCCCAAAATTACAAACCTCCGGTTATTAATTAACTCTTTAATTCGGTTGACATTAATTATGAAGAGAAGAACCAATGCACGCACAACCGAATGGAAATGTACGCATATGTACAACAGTAATTCATAATATATACTATAGCTGACCACGAAAGATATTTGCAAGCACAAACCGGCTGCTATATAGCTAGTGACATACGTGGAACAGTTAATTTGGAGGCACATCGTGCACCGTGACCTCCATCGATAAATCATTACATGACTACCGCAACAGATCAATTCTCGTAAACACATCATCACTGGCACTGCTAACCGCAGAGCTAATTAAGTTCCATTTCTTAATATGTACTATAGGGCATGCATGCAAATGTGGGTTTCCCCTAACCTGGTGGATTAAAATTAATGGACGGGAGAGCCTCGTAGGCAGGCCGTAGGAAAAGGATATCTCATATCACAGAATTAAAAAACTCTAGCTCACTGCTTATCCATGCCAAGCTTTATGCATGATCGATCGATCGATCACTCAGCTGTGTGTATGTGTGGCTGGCTGCATAGCGGACAGCTACAGCCGCTTGCTCATGCATGCAACACGAAAGTAGCCAGAGATATTTGCCTCCGGCCTCCTCCTGTGCCATCAATGATATGCATGCATATATGGATATTTAGCTGAGAGAGAGAGAGAGAGAGAGAGAGAGAGAGAGAGAGAGAGAGAGAGAGTCGACGTCGATGGAACGCTGCAAGACTCGAGCACAGTGGTTTTTACCAACCTACTCGATCCCCCTAGCTGCCACGATCGAGCGCGAGTGATCTAGCAACTTTTGGATTATGGATAGATGCCATATTTAATCCCCATGCTAATGCTTGCCACGCCATATATGCAGAGCCATTAGCCAGTAGTAGTTCAGATTCATCTGCTTCTGCTGCTAGCTAGCTAGCTCAGTACTATTGCTACGTTATATATATAGCTTTTCTACTTGGTTTTTCTTTCCCCATTTCTACTTAGTTTTTATATTCTGTAGCTAGCTATAAGCTGTCTCTTATGTCTGAGAGCGAGCGGGCAAATGGAAATCTGGTCCCTCCCGCCTTAATTATGTTTGATTCAGCATCAACTAATTTATAAGCTACATATAGCTAGCGCGCGAAAGATCGAACGAGCGAGTACTGTCCACGCGTTCTAGAAGCGCACTGCTCTCGTGGTGCACCGCGCGCTGCGCGCGTGCATCAGACGGACAGCGACGATCACGCCCTCGTCGAACGCGTGAGCATGCACTACTCGCGCGCGCGCGCGCGGGGTTCGCGCGCCGGAAGGGATGCCCGCGCGCCGCCGCCGCAGGCCGGCTGCTATGTGTATGAACGTTTCGTTCTTTGCTGACCATGTCAAGTATTTCTCCGGCGAGCCACTGACAGCGAGGACCACATACCAGTGTAAGAGTCTATACATGTACCAAACAGGGCCCACCTGTCCCACCTGTTTGATGACAGCAGTATAATACATATTGTAGAAAAAAAAAACCACATTCCAATTCGGACTATTCCGTTAGATGCACTTAGCCACGTAACCGAAAGAAAAATGCGTTCACGCTTGCGCAAGGAGTTTTTCGGCTTATCTTGGCGTCAAGATTGATGTGCATCCCACGATCTCTCTCCCATAGTCTTTTTATATTTTTTAAAAATTTCCAAACAAAAAACAAGCGGTTCTTCTCCATCTTCTTTCTCTCTCCTCCTCCCATCCACTCGAGTCGAGTTGGCACCTTCTAGCGGCACAATGCGTGACTACGATAGCACTGGAAGAAGCCACGAAGACGGCCACAACGATTCCGCGTAGCAACTCCTCCGGGTGGCCACCGCCGAGGAGGGGCGCTCGGCGTGGGTGGATGGGAGGAGAGAAGAAAGAGGGGAAGGTAGAAGGATCCAATTGCTTTTAGATAAAAGATTTAAGAGATTTTTTTCAAAAGTCCACGTGATAAAGAGGGTGGGCTGCACACTAATCTCAATGCATGACCAAGGGCCAAGATAAGCCCAAAACTCCTTTAACAAGGGGAAAATACCTACTCAAATTGAAAACTAGATGTCTTAAATATGTTACTGTATACTATTAAATTATAGCACTTAACCCCTAGGGTTGTTTCAAAAATTAGACAGTTGGGCTACGAGGTGATGAGGTGGTTGTCGCCTACATAGGGCTACAACAATAGCTAGGACGCATGGTTGGCACTGCGCTGTGGTCAAGATAGAAGGGTTGCTACAACCGCGTCGATAATTGGATCGATGGGAATGGGATGGAGGGGAGAGGGGAATGGGGATAAAAAGTTAGAAAAGGATTTCACGAAAGAATATGAAGAAAAAATGGAGGTTAATTCTTTTCTAAAAACATAAGAGAAGAGGTAGGGTAAGTGGATAGCATATAGATCCGAATAAAAAGCCATGTCTATCGAGCAAAAAAAATTCAAACTTACTATCATTTTGCTTAATAGGCAAAGATTGATCTTTGTCGAAAGACTGATTCGCTTGAATCGATGTGAGACCCAGCTTCATTGCCTTGGTATATTTTCTGTTCGGATGTTTTATGTTTGAAGCGGATTTGACATCTGTGCTTCTCTCGTGGTACAATTCTCTTTCCAATGAACCATTTTTTTTTCTCTTCGGTTAAAAAAATGTAGGATTGATTCGATAGTTCACGACGAAAGAAAGATGTCACGTAATCATGACCACTGACTAATACCCTGACTAATAGAATAGTACTGCTAACAAATACTAATACATCGAAATAGATATTTAGAAATAAAAATGAGATAGTAACCCAAATTGAAGATCGAAGTGTATAATGGTCCTAACATGCATGGAGACGAACAAATAGATGCATGGGACATTGGGACGGAATTTCCGCGCTGCAAATTACCATATATGCATGCATGCGCGCATGCATGACTGTTTCCACTAATTACGCGCGTAATGCAAAATCAATGATGGCTAACACGCAGTGTGGCCTGGTCTGCTAATTTATCGCTAATAGCTTAGCCCTAGCGTCTTTGACTCAAACTGCTTACTATATAGGAATACTAGTGTAGCTAGCTAGCAGTAGTGTTCAAAAAAAAAAATCAATCTTTAGACTCTTCAAATTAGTGCACGGGTAGAGATCATGCTCAACTTAACCGTAGTTAGAGTCGTCTTTGTAACGTACGTACCGACCTGAAGCAGCCTTGGACTGAATGTGTGGCCCACGCCTTGGACCTGACCCGGGCCGATGCGTAGCCTCGAGCCCCCCGAGAGACCTCGAGTCAAACATGAGCGATTATCCAAACGTTCGAGAGGGTCAAAATTAATTCATCCGCATTTGGAAGCTTTAATTTGTTCAAGGAGACAAAATGGTTAGGACTGCATGTGGGACAATGTGGGTTGACCTGATGATGCATGCTGCTTGCGGAGTATATACAAAACCCTCTAAATGACACTCCATCGATCATGGCATGTTTTGTTTTTACTATTATGGGACAGTTGATCATATATAATGTGCCATTTGCAGGGAGTGTTTGTGTCAACGCGAGGCGTCTAGAATAATTAATATATAGAGACATGTTGGGAGCATGCATGCGTGGACTTGGCTTATAGAAGGTTTTGGTGAGGTTAATTGGTTCTCGATTAGTAGCGCAAAATCGACCATGCATTCATGCGCCTTTTAAATAGTTTGAAAATACCACTTATGGCTAAGTCATTTAAATAGAAAAGTGGTGTGTGTGTGTGTGTGGGGGATTGGATGGTGCCCTTGTCATTTGGACCCGTGGGCTACCATGGACAAAGACCACCGCAGACGCGAGCCTTGCCTTGGAAGCCACCTTAGCCATTCATGAGTGATCCAAGGGTGATCTCAATTTCTCGAGAGATATCATGATACCCTAGAGACCTTAGCTATCCATGAGTGATCCAAGGGTGATCTCAATTTCTCGAGCGATATCATGATACGCTCGGGGCACGACCTCCCCTTTAGCACGATCTACGTTCAAGATTTTTGTTTTTTAGTTCGCCCTAAGTATGTTGTGCATTCGAGCATGACCTCCATCCCTTGAGTACGATTTGCTCTAAAGAGTTTTGCGTTTCAGTTTGCCCTGAACATGCCCTACGCTCGGGCATGACCTCCATCCTTTGAACATGATTTATGCTTAATATTTCCACTTTTTAGTTCACCTCGAGCATGCCCTACGCTCGGGACACGATTTCATTCCCTTGAGCACAATCTACGCTCAAAAGTTTTATTTTTATTTTGCTCAAAGCATGTTCTGCGCTCAGGACACAAGCTTCTTCCTTTGAGCATGATCTACGCTTAATAATTCTGTTTTCTAGTTTGCCCAAGCATGCCTTACGCTTAGGGCATGACCTTCTTTCCTTGAGCACAATCTACGCTCAACAGTTGTGCTTTACAGTTAGCCCGAGCATGCCCTGCGCCCGAGGCCTGACCTCTTCCCTTAAGCACAATCTACTTAAGAGTTCTGCTTTTTAGTTTGCTCCAAGCATGTCCTGCGCTTGGGGCAGAACCTCCTTTCCTTGAGCATGATCTACATTCAAGAGTTCTGCTTTTTTCTTCATCTCGAACATGCTCTACGCTCGGGCCACGTTCTCTTTCCCTTGAACATTTTATTCATTTTCATGATGTGACAGTTACAAGCTCGCCTCGTGTCGACGGTTGAGATAACGATCTCAAGTCGCTAAGGTTCTTGAAGATTGAGATAGGAGACACGCCGAACAATCACGAACAAAGAACGAACAGGAGATGGGGTTTTATCACGGTTCAGCCTCTCGGAGAGATAATAGCCCTACGTCCAGCCTTTCTTATATATCAGAGATGAATACAAGAGATGGCTCGGCGAGACGAACAAGTCTCGACGAGATTGTGGTGTACAGAAAGCAATACGCGGTAATCTGCTAAGTCTCAGTCTTCTGGCGTAAGATCCAGTGCCCTCTACACACCGTAGAGGCCCTGTTTATATAGTGTTGAACAACCGACCTACCGGGGGATAATCGGGCCGGGCTGACCACGAGTTCGTAACGAACTCGGCACATGCCAAATACATCCCGCGGTAGATAAGGTATACTCCAATTCTTGGGGATCACGACTCCTATTCCAATCCGGGAAACCACGTCCGGGTCTTCACGTAGCCGTGCAGAACTCTGTTCAAGTCGGACTCAAACAGGAATCCTAGACCATTACGCACCGTGCCAGTCAGGAAGCTGTTCGGCAGGATGCACATGGGCCTGATAGAACCTTTCAGGGAGCTGGGCCCTGGTAGGCTGTTTGATTGGGCCGTCAGGGAGTGGGCCATGGCAATGGGCCGTAATTTTATCCCCGACAGCTAGCCCCCGAGACTCAAGTGGAAGGATTCACTAGAGTGGGGTCTTCCTCTTGAGACTCTAAGTCACGAAGAGGGAAATTTTGCTACTACAAAGACGTGTAACAAGCGACCGACCAGGTTATGGTTCAACCGAACAAGACTTGTTCGGGACCGGACAGACCCGATCAGTGCCGAGCAACTCTGTTGCGTCGAACAGGAAGCAACGTCGTCGAAAGCGAGCACTCACCCTCGTACGTAAATCGAAGAAGTGAGGTGAATCATCTCCTTGAGACTGAACGTCATCAAGGAGGGATTAGATTCTTAGTAGTGAAGAGCGTACCACCGCATCCGGTAAGATCAGATCTTCCGGGAGAATGAACATAGCAAGTCGCGAGACGGACTCGTGCTGCTGCATCCAGGCATTCAGATGCCTAGGAAAAGATAGGGGAACCACCTCTCGGGCTAGAGCTTGCCCGAGAAAATAGAGATTGCGCTCTCGAGCGAATGTCGCGCTCAGGAGCGAAGGTGATGTGCCTCCAGACGTAGATCGTGTTCCAGGAGCAGACAATGCATACGAGGGGAAAGATGACCCAATCCCCGAGCGTAGAGCTCGCCAAAGGAACCAAGTAAGGAGATCTAGTCCCCGAGCACAGAGCTCGTTAAAGGAACCAGAAAGTGCGACCAGGCGAAGACGTACCCGGTAGGAGCCTGCCCTCCGGGCGAAGAGCTGCCCGGTGCGAGGTGATCCAGCCCCCGAGCACGGAGCTCGTCGCGGGACCAGACGCGCGCTCCGGACGAAGAACTGCCCGGTGCGAGGTGAATCACAACCCGATGCAGTCAGAGCCGCAAGAGAACGTGTGAAATCAACGCTTTACCCATGACGTATTCCTTGCGCAGTGTTAGCGTTGTCTTGGCAAGTGCAGAACCGACGCTTGGAGTGCCCGTTGCGATGAGAATCGGCTTACGGTGGGCATGCCCGTTGCGATGAGAATCGGCTTACGGTGGGCAGGACTCCGTTGGTGGCGCAATACCTTGACTTAGCCGAACTGTGAAGGTCAGTGCCGGGCAAAGGCGAGAAATCATACGCGGGTGGAGTGAATCAGTCCCCGGGCACGCGCGGAGCGTACCCAGGAAGAGAGGGATGCAGACATCGGTTTTGGTGGGGAAGCCTGGAACCTCGCCGCGACCATCACCGGAGTCTGACGCTCCTCGTTCCTGTATTTCCTGCAGAAGACAAATAAGAAACGAGCCAGCAAGGGAAAAAGGAGAGCAAGAACAGGATCTAAGAAGAGCAAAGCGAGTTTTGAAAACACGCTAAGGACGACCTACCCGCACAAGACATAATTTTTTTTCGGGTACGTCCCTCGACAGCGTTAGTGTCACCTCGGCGAATGCGGAACCGACGCCAGGAGTGCCCGTTGCGATGAGAATCGGCTTATGGTGGGCAGGACTCCGTCGGTGGTGCATTGCTTCGGATTACTGTGCTAGGAAGGACGTAGCATGGATAAAAAGACGTGTACGGACAAGTGCAGCCCCGCTGTGGCTAAGACCGCTAACCAGGGAAGGCGATCGGGACCTTAGCCGCAGGCAAGACGTGCGAGGCGAAATCTTATCCGGGCATGGACCCATGCAGCGTTGGTGTCGCCTCAGTGGGTGCAGAACCAACGCCAGGAGTGCCCGTTGCGATGAGAATCGGCTTACGGTGGGCATACCCGTTGCGATGAGAATCGGCTTACGGTGGGCAGAACTCCATCGGTGGTGCACCGCTTCGGTTAACCGGAGCCGTACAGGTCGTCGCCAGATAAAAAGACATGCTCGCACGCGGGAAGCGCTACGGGAGCGAAAGACCAACGAGGTTTTGGAAAACCAATGCTAAGGAAAGGAACTGAAAAACTGAAAACGTACCGGGGTTGCCGAAATTCAGCTCGAGTCCCAACTGACCGAGGAGAGGCGATCCTCCGGAGCTGGCCGAGCGACTCAAGACCGCCGAGCAAAGCACTTGAATCAGAGCGAGAGTTCGACGAGCAGCTTTTTCCGCAAAAAGAGCAGCAAAAGACAAGGACGAACAGGAAACCAAGAGTAAGGCGAACAACGCTAGAAAGTTTTAAGAAAACCAGTAGAACGCTTAGCCTAACTCCCGGCCCGTTGTGTAGCTGCTCGAGGACTGAGTTTGCGAACTCGAACAGTTGCACAAGAGAAAGAGCGACGCCCTAGCCCCCGGTACGGACGATGCATGAAGACCTGAACTTGCGACTTCAAGCACGTGCGTAGAGAGTTAGAGCGACACCGTATCCTGATCGACTCGTTCTGTGAGGCGCTCGTTAACGTAAGGTAGGCGATTCAAGGTAACCGAACAAGGAAAGTGCCTCTGCCGCGGAGGGCTTACGAGAGCAGGCTTTGCCAAGTGGTTGTGCCGTGAGCGGTAAGTGCCTCTGCCGCGGAGGGCTTACGAGAGCAGGCTTAGCCGCAAGGCTGGATGCCGTGTTACGCAACTCTGAGTTTAGGAACTTGTTGAAGCTAGATACGGGCAGGAAAAACCTTAAGATTGCGGAGCCAAGAGTTCGCAAGACCGGGCAGCCATCAAGTATTACCAGAGAGTAAGGTAGTCTGAGAAGACGAGTAGTGAGAAGAACGCGGGGGCGCGAACATTCACCGCTCAATGGGTTGAACTTTACATGGCAGCCGAGAGACTTGGACGAACTAAGGTGCGAATTTGAGAAAAAGCGGTTATGAAACGAAAGACCTACACGAGGAACTTACGAAGCTGGTCGATGTTCCAAGTGCTGGTCAGCTCTCTCCCGTCATCCACTGCCAGGCGAACAGCCCCGGGATCCGGAAGGAGTTTAGCTCGTCGCGAGGACCAGACGCGCGCTCCGGGCGAAGAGCTGCCCGGCGCGAAGAGATCTAGTCCCCGAGCGCGGAGCTGGGAACCAGATCTGGAAGGCGATCAAGATCAAAGGGATCGATCCGATCCGGCAGGGGAAGAGACATCCTGCCCTTCTGAGTCGTAGTCCTCAGGAAGAATCTCCTGGTCGCTGATAGAGTTCGACATGCTCGATCCGCGTATCCCCACGGTCTGCGCCAACTGTCGACGGTTGATATAACGATCTCAAGTCGCTAAGGTTCTTGAAGATTGAGATAGGAGACACGCCGAACAATCACGAACAAAGAACGAAGCAGGAGAGCGGGGTTTTATCCCGGTTCAGCCTCTCGGGAGAGATAATAGCCCTACGTCCAGCCTTTCTTATATATCAGAGATGAATACAAGAGATGGCTCGGCGAGACGAACAAGTCTCGACGAGATTGTGGTGTACAGAAAGCAATACGCGATAATCTGCTAAGTCTCGGTCTTCTGGCGTAAGATCCAGTGCCCTCTACACACCGTAGAGGCCCTGTTTATATAGTGTTGAACAACCGACCTACCGGGGGATAATTGGGCCGGGCTGACCACGAGTTCGTAACGAACTCGGTACATGCCAAATACATCCCGCGGTAGATAATGTATACTCCAATTCTTGGGGATCACGACTCCTATTCCAATCCGGGAAACCACGTCCGGGTCTTCACGTAGCCGCGTAACTCATTCGAGTCGGACTCAAACAGGAATCCTAGGCCATTACGCACCGTGCCAGTCAGGAAGCTGTTCGGCAGGATGCACATGGGCCTGATAGAACCTTTCAGGGAGCTGGGCCCTGGTAGGCTGTTTGATTGGGCCGTCAGGGAGTGGGCCATGGCAATGGGCCGTAGTTTTATCCCCGACAGCTCGTTTGTTGGTTCCTTGGGTATGTAATCTCCATCAGAGAAGTGGCAGTGCGATCCCTCTCATTCTCATAAAATTTTTTGTTGAACATTTGATTCATGTTCAGGGTGCGACAATTACGATCTCGTCTCATTTGTCAGTTACTTTGTTGCCTAATCACCACCCAAGAAGTGGTTGTGTGATCCCTCTCATGCTCGTTCAAAATTTCCTTGAACATCTTATTTATGTTCAAGATGCGACAATTATGAGCTCACCTTATTTGTCAATTACTCGAATGCCTAATCATTGCCCGAGATGTGGCGGTGAGATCTTGCTCATGCTTAGCTAGACTTCCCCGAGGCACCTAGTCTGTGCTCGAGATACGATAGCACGAACCCGATTTGTCTGTTAGTTCCCTAGGCAGATGATCCATGCTCAGGATGCGGTGGTGTATGACTTGCCTTGACTCACCAACCATGGCACTAATCATGGATGGCTGTATGTTGTCCACAAGCATGGCGTTAATCCCTCCTTGATGATTCTTAGCCTTAAGGTGATGTCTCATCCCGCTTGAGCATCGGGGCCTAGCTGTCGGGGATTCAGTGGCACCGGCCCCGCATCATCCAGACCTGTGGGCAAACATGGACCGAGACCACCCTAGGTAAGAGTCTTGCCTCAGAATCCATCTCAACTATCTAGGAGTGATCAAGGGTGATCTCAATTTCTTGCGAGATATAGTGATATCCTAGAGCTCTTGGTCTATATGTGGAGGCAAAGGCACTTTCTCTGGGAGAGGCTCCCTCATTTTTTCTCCCTCACTCTCTCCCTGGTCTAGGCAGGCTCTCCACACACGTCTTTGTAACACACATGCTTGTAATTTTTCTTTTATGAAAATATAAGGCTAGACGTAGGGTTGCTCCCGGTAGTGGGAGGTCCGAACCAGGGGTAAAAAATAATTGTATTGTTCATTTGAGGTCGCCATGAGAGGTCGCCATGAGCTCTCTGGTTTACGAATGCCCAAGTATAGTGCGAAAGGGGTCCGTTGATCCCATTTCCACAAAATACATTTGGCATCTATGTACTTCAGTTCCTAACCGCCGACAATGTATACATTTGGCTAGTTGCATATTATAGACACACATGTGTGTTACTTATTGGTACAATTGGAACAAGAGTTTGGCTCGTACATATATAACCCTAATAATTAAGTGATGCTCAATACCTCAACAAAAATCCGCCTACGCTTAGCTAATGAGGTCCTCATCTTATTCCCCACCGTTGGTCGCGCACCAAAATCCATGCACACGGCTCACTCTATCCCTACATGGTCTTTTGTAAAAACACTAGCTCGAAATTTAAAACAAAAGTAATGGAGTATTTCTACGTACTCTCTCCCTCTCCCTCTCCCTCTCCGTCTCCTCCCCTCCACACCGGCTAAATTGCTTGCCCCGCTGGTGACCACCGAAAACCACACCAGCTCCTGTAGGAGCCGCTGCACTGGCCACATTGCGTTGCCTCCGAGCTAAGCGACAGAGGTAGGCTGGTGGTCGTCGATGGAGGATCCGACGAGGGCAAGCCTGCTCGGGTGGGGTGGAGTGGACAGAGGGATCCATTTTTTTTTTTGTTTAAAAAGATCTTGTGAGGGGAGGGTTGAGATTGTGCATGAATCTTATAACACAACTAAGGATGGAGGCAAGACATAAAATTCTATAGTTAAGGACAAACGTAGTGCTCAACAATGGTTATTAGGCACCCATTAATTCGGTGCTCCCGGACAGAAACCATTGTTTTCTTCTGAAACTAAACAGAGCCATAGGTGAGCATAGCTGCCCAAAGCCTTTCGTTTTCTCCTGTACTTTGTACTGCTCCACATACCACGCAGCGTACAACCTGCTAAATACGACGACACGAGTGAGCCATAGTTTTTTTGCGTACAAAAGTCAGTCAGGACAGAAATATTCCTCTGGTTTCTAAAAGTATAACGTTTTGAACATCTATCTATCTATCTACTATCTATATAAAGCAGAGTTAAATGGAGCCACCACATTAATCCTAAAATCCTAGAAATTCCCACGTTAATCGAAAAATAATAGAAATTCTCACGTTAATCGTAGAAAAAAGAAAAAATCTACATCGTTGAATATGGATATTATTATGTAAATCTAACGGTTAATATTGAAAAGATTAAAAAGATAATTACTAAACCTGATCTAATATATTAGAGATAAACTCACGTTAATCGTAGGAAAAAGAAAAAATCTACATCGTTGAATATGGATATTATTATGTAAATCTAACGGTCAATATTGAAAAGATTAAAAAGATAACTACTAAACCTGATCTAATATATTAGAGATAAACTTTAAATTTGGTCTTATATATTGGAGATAGATTATGAGTTGGAGATTAGCCAAAAAAAGATTATGAATTACAGATAAACTATATATGTCAACGTAAATCTAGCCGCGCAAACGCACGGGCCATCTTGCTCGTTATCTTGAAAGTGCATCTTTAATTAATTGTCATTATAATTTATTTATAAAATTCTTGCAAAAAAACTACTATGGAAGTTTTTTTAGATGACTTTAAATTCTTCAAAATATTCTGCATAGATAAAGTTATAAAATTTTGGCATATAATAAATGTAAGACGGCAAAAAAAAATTAGAATA
The DNA here is from genome assembly GCA_036346415.1 of Raddia guianensis. Taxonomy (NCBI): domain Eukaryota; kingdom Viridiplantae; phylum Streptophyta; class Magnoliopsida; order Poales; family Poaceae; genus Raddia; species Raddia guianensis. Next base: position 18,308,698 of record CM070536.1, read on the forward strand.
GAGGTTTTCTAGAACCAGGGAGTAAACATCTTGATTTTCTTTCTTCTTTTTTTTTTTTAAAAATACAGCTAGCTTGAAAGATCCCTATATCGATCGGTTATACGATTGCTAGTGATTGGTACGTATGCCGGATGTACTTGTTGAAACGTGCAGTTCGTATGTATGTTATTGATTCTGATCTTGTAATTAATTTGCACCTTGCACACAATCGATCGCCGATCGATGTAGATATGTTCTTTTGTTCTCTGGTTAACTTGGTTAATGTTTAGCCCTTAAGAACCATCTCGTGTTGGCTTTCTTGCTTCTTTGCCTTTATGATATGATAGATAAATTAACCAAGTGTGACGCTAAGATACCAGAAGAGTCAAATGTTGAATATACGTGGAAGGAGGTCATGGTTTGACTCGAGACAAATTTCATTTGTTTTTTTTACTCAGGACAAATTTTGGCTGATACGACACTTTGACTACGTATACATACTTGCTGACGTCCGTGCTTTAAAGCATATGGAATGTGGTAAAAAAAATCTAGAATGTGTCTGATTGTAGAGACTAGAAAAATACAGGACAGCATTAGTCGCAGCATTGTATAATTAGTGGGTTGCAGAGAAGGCTAGTGATGCTTTGACTGATCATGGCCACGTCGACGTCGAGCGTCACGGTGGCCAAACTCGACAGTGCATACAACAAGCTACAAAAACTGACCAGTGATTAACAATCACTGATAGGCTGTAGCAGCAGTTATTTTACTCTATCAGGGAGGAAGAAAAATGGCAGGATTAGATTTATCCAACCCGATCGAACGAAAAAGCACACGCACCCCATCACCCCTCGTTACAAACGCAAAACTTAAGGAGGCATCATGTTCACTCACTAGTCAGAAAATAAAAACCAGTGGAGTCAAAATATAATATGCAGATCCATTCGGTGATTAAAAGTATGTTTATTTGCTTTGAAAACAAATCATACTCCCTCCGTTGGAATTTACAAGGCGTATTAGAGTTTTGGATTTGTTGGAATTTACAAGGCGCACACATTTCCCAATGCAAGTTTAGCAAATTGTTTCCTCTAACACCCTCAATTAATCACAGCGGCCTAAGTCCCCAAAAGTCTCTTGCATGCAATTGGATTTCGGGCTGATGCGGGTGCATGCAAATTTATGGCTGCTTTAGTCGATTCGTTCTTCAAGTAGGAGTACTCCAGTATAAACTCCATGGCTGCTTTACTTACACCGAACGTTTGTACTCAATGGATGCTGTGCAGGATTCGCTCGACGACGGCGACGCCGCCGCCATGGCGGATAAGGTGCTAGACTCACTCGGCGGCGGCGGCGACGACGACGACAGCGAAGGCGGTGCCAGACTCACTCGACGGCAGCGAAGACGGCGCCATGGAGGAGAAAGTGCTGGACTCGCTTGACGGCGGCGGCGACGACGACGGCGAAGGCGGTGCCATGGTGGAGATGGTCGGGAATATCTACGGGACCATAAAAAGAAGACCAATTTTTACTAGAAATGAAGCAGAGAAGAAAAAAGAACACGAACAGTTTTAGCCTCTTGTACATACCTGGGCTAATACTGTCACCCGGCAATGCTTCATTGAGGTCTGGGAGCATTTTGTTCGTAGCTTATGGTTCACTCAAAGCTAATGGTGCGGATGAAATGAACACCATTTTATAGCACTTCTTGCCGGTCAATTTTTTGTTTCAAATGCATTGAAAAATTTAGGCGGCTGTTAATTTTTTTGTATGACACGTTAGAAAATTGGCGGTAGGTAAGTTTAGGCGCCAGATAGAATTTGGCTTCATTTCCAACTACTCCCATGCAGCAGCAGTGCTAATTAACTCCCATGCAAGGTTAACTCCAACTGCTATGCAGCAGCATTAATTAGTTTAAGGGTAAACAAGTCATTTCATCACTGTCCTCGGTATTGGAGCAAAACTCTGATACGCCTTGTAAATTCCAACGGAGGGAGTAATTGTGAATATGGTTTTGTTGGATTAGATACCGTCTCTATGACTCCTCCCTCTAGCTTTGGAAATATATCGTACATGTGAGATTTTGTCGATTTGGATCGTATTTGTAGACTACCATCGAGAGGCTGCACACTATATAAAAAGACCCATAAAATTGACACATCAATTTGGTGCTTTCGTTAGAACCAGTTTGCTATAAGGAGCAACCAACGGCATTGAGAATATAGACATGCTTCCGACAACCTCTCCACGCCCTCCTCCCAATGACCTCTCCCATCTCTTGGCCCCATCTTCCTCTCCAACAAGAAGAGGGAGGGGACCCGTGCTCCCCTCCACCCATTTCCTTCAATTCTCCCTCTTTGTCCTCTTCTTCTAATCCCACAAGCAAAATACCTCATATCTAGATCTCAATTTAGATCTGATCGATTCTCGTGACTATGGTGTCCTTCCTGGCGTCGGGAGGAGGACAACAGATCGACCACCGATGGGGAGCTCCATGATTTGGGAGTCACAACTTGGATGGTTCCCCTCTTTCACTAGGTGTGTTTCATCCATAGGGGGTGTGTGTTTCATCCATAGGGGGCGTGCTGAATCTTTGTGCTTGAGGTCGTGATAGAGCCATGAAGTTTCAATGGGCATTGTTTGTGGGTGTGTCATCGTTCTTGCTAAGACAGATCTGATGGCCATCGAACATGGACCTATGGTGGTGAGCTCTACAATGACTGAGTGACAAAAAGGTGCTGAAGTGTCAATTTCTAGAGAAATCTTAATTTCTAACTTTTTTCGCTGAATTCAATTACAACTATGCACATAGGTGTCGTTATCTTGCTATAGGAGTAATCTTTAATTGACTGGCTCTTGATACGTGTATTAAATGGTTGTTTTTGGGGTGAATTTTGAGTTATTAAACTTGGTTTCGACTGACCAAGCTACTCAAGACTAGTTGTTTCAACCATTGTCATTTTTCTTACTAATTTTATTGGGTGTTGTGAGAAGATTTTGAAATTAATTGATCTTAAGAAATCGCAGAGGAATCTCATAAAGATCGGTGATCATCTTCTACACGATGATTCTTGTAATTACAATCGTTAAGTTGTTTGGGTTGTCTTTTTACGAGGCAGAAGGTTGTTTCCTTTTTGTTTTCTTCTTGTTATTTGCCTTCACATGACAATGATTATAATTTTGATTTAGTTTTAAGATTAATATTAATAAACATTCGTAATGGTCATATGCATTTCTAGTTATTGCAAAGGCTGAAAGTTTCTTTTATTATCTAAATAAAATCTAGACACACTTGAAAGTCATTCTCCACTCTGGCGAGACACGAACCATCTACCACGATTTAATGGGAAGTCGATGAAAGCGTCAACATATACACGTGCAAACCGGGAGTAAAAGTAGAGATACGGGCAAACACTAAATGTGTGGACTTGAGGAGCAGAAACATCGAGAATCCAAACACACTTCAACAACATTCTCAACTTTAGTAATTTGGAGTAGTTTTTTTAGTTTAGTAGTCAATTTTGGTACTTTTAGATTAATGTGATAGCCACATTTAACTCGACTTTAGTTGGTACCAATTATTTATTTTAATTTAAATTGTTATAATTTAGTTCAAAATGATTAGAAACAAAAATTTACCTCTAATTAACGTGAGAATTTTTAACACTTTAGATTAGCGTGAAATTTTTTAAATACTTTAGGATTAACATGCCGACTTCATTGCGCCCAAATACGTACGTATACTTAGTGCACAGTTGGTTGCCATGTTAGTTAATTAGGTTAATTAGTGCCTATCGATCTCTCATTATTTCATACGGAGTCAACTTGATAGTTTTTTTTCCAATACGATATCAAATACGTACATTATTTCCTTTAGCTGCCACATGATTTTGGTTCACCAAGATCCTTCGAACTTCGGTCACCCATGATTTTGGCTTCGTATGATCATACCTGGTGGTACTATCCATGTACAATCTCATTAAATTTATGCCTTTATAATAGAGCCGTAATGTAAGAATTGACATGTACGCTTATTTATATGATATTTTATTCCAAATATTACTATAATTTTTTGATATGGCTGATACAAGAACCTTTTCTAATCTAAAATGAACTTATGTTTATTTCAATTTTTTTTATGTAGCTGCTACGATATGGGATTTTAGTTCTATTTTTTAAAAAAATTATCTAGTTCTATTTTTTAAAAAATAACTTTTATTTTGAAACTAATATGAACTTTATTTAATCTATTGTGGACTTATTTTTATTCCAAATTTATGTCTATTTTTATAGTTGATACGAACTCTTGATTTTAATCATTTGTGGACACTTACTTTATATTATTTTTATTCCAAAAGTATGTATTTTAAAAATTTATCTAATATTAAATCTTTCTTTTAATCTAACATTCACTCTTATTTTAGTTATTTTATTTTTAATTTTTAATTTTCTATTGTACCTAATAGAAATCTATCTTTTTAATCTAAAGCATGAACTCTTATATATTTTATTTTTATTTTTTCTATATCTGATATAAACTCATTATTTTAATCCGACATGGACTCTTATTTATATTATTTATTCCAAATTTCTACTTTTAAATTTTTGTTATACTAGTTGACGTTAACTCTATCATTTAGTGTGGCATATTTCATTTTTTTCTAATTTCTATTATTTTTCTTTTTATTGTACCAGATACAAACTCTTTCTTGTTTAACCTGAATTGAAGTCTTATTACTAGTATTTGTATTTTGAATTTCTATTATGTTTATTTTTGTACCTCATATGAACCCTTTGTTTTAATTTGTTTTAATTATGCAATTGGTACAAATTCTTTCTTTTAATCTAACATCACTTATTTATTTTAATTTTATTTTGATTTTTTATTGTAGTTGATACTGAAGTCTTTCTTTTAATCTGATATAGTCTCTTATTTCTATTTTTATTCTAATTTTATATTAAATTTAAATTTTTGTTGTAGCTATTTCGATTAACATGGCATCTATCTATTATATATATAAAGGAGGGGAAAAAGAAGCCACCACGTTCGTCCACATCATCCAAATTATTTCAACCGTTCGATCAACGGTGGGACCAAATTATAACAGCCAAGATCAATCAAAGAAATCCTCACATAAAAAAAAGATCTATGCTGTTGATTTTGTGGGGCCGGATTATAACGGCTTAGATTAAAAGAAGAATATTAAAAATTCGGATTAAATACTAAAGATGATATAATATGGTTATTTTATCTGTTCAATCAACAGTGGGACCAAATTATAACGGGATAGATTAATCAAAGAAAAAAAAGATCTATGCGGCTTAGATTAAAAGAAAATATTAGAAATTCATATTAAATACTAAAGTTGATATAATATATTAGAGATAAACTCTAAATCCGATTTGATATGTTAGAGAGATAAACACTATATACCAAAACAAATCTAGCCGCGCAAACGTGCGGGCCACCTCGCTCGTTATATATATAAAGGAGGGAAAAAAGAAGCCACCTCATGCATCCACATCATCCAAATTATTTGAACCGTTCGATCAATGGTGGGATCAGATTTATGTAAATCTAGCGGTCAATATATATTAACCTCTATAACAAACTACTGAAGCTAATCTATATATTAGAGATAAACTCTAAATCTAATCTGATATTTTATCTATATCTTAACACAAATCTATTAATCCTAAAATTCTAGAAATTCCCATGTTAATCAAAAAATAGTAGAAATTCTCGTGTTAATCATATAAAAAAGAAAAATCTACATCGTTGAATATGGATATTATTATGTAAATCTAGCGGTCAATATATATTAACCTCTATAACAAACTACTGAAGCCGATCTATATATTAGAGATAAACACCAAATCTAATCTGATATATTATCTATATCTTAACACAAATCTAGCCGCGCAAACGCACGGGTCACCTCGCTTGTTTTTTAGTATTTTTTAACTAACATAGGAATTTATAGAATTATAGATCAATACAGTGGCTCTATTTTATCTTGCTTTATATATATAGTGGATACGAATGCAAATCCCTATATTTACAAAAGAACACTTCAAATTTGATATAAATCTAGCCAAAAAAAAAAAAGGTTGACACACTTGGTGTTCGTTTCATGAGAGCTTAAAACAGATATTCCATCAATCCAATTCTGTTCATTAGTCTATTGTACCATTACCATGCCATGCATCCAAAACTATGGCTGAGATTGAACTTTGGCAGAAAATCAACTAATTAAACTGCTAGTATTGCGATCAGGCCGGAGGTTGATCATCTGCTGAACATTAATTAAGTACTCTAGTGCCACACGGTGTACGTAGACGGGGATCAAAATATTGTAAGCCAGAATCCATCATCGGGAGACTGTCTAGGGAAAGCACCCCATCACTCGCACGCACGGGGGATACATTACATGGACATCACCCGTAAAGCGAGATAACGCAAAACCCATATACGATCTCACGGCTGTCTAGCTAATTGCATGGAAGAAGAAGATGGTGTGTGTGTGTGTGTGTGTGTGTGTGTGTGTGTGTATTGGTATGTACGATCGATCGCCATTAGCAATAATCACACGCCATATTGCTCCTCGATCGCTAGTACTGTCACTCGATCCAACAGACGCGGAGATATTTCTAATTATCATTGCATCATGCGTACCAAACAGTTGAGATCACTAATTTCCCTCGGATATTTTCGCACTTTACGAACAGTGCGCTCTCCAGCCCTTTTGCTAAATCGTCGTCGCGACGTGTAAAAAAAAAGAAACAGAAAATATCTCGAAGTGGCCACACAGTAGGACGACCATGTCGATGGAGAGACGGGCAAGTGAACACTAGCTGAGTGTTCTAGCGTACGTATAGCTAGCTCAGCAGCTAGTACCATGCACTCAGTTGCATGCACTTCGCTCGCTGCATGCAGTGCATGCAGCCAGCAGCAGCGAGGCGCTGGCTTATCCGGATACGCGACATTCGGGTTGCCGTCGCTGGCCAATAGCTAGGGTTCGTCGAGCTTGGATGCGCGAGGCACACGCCAAAAGCGAAGCGCGCAGGCGCTGGACCAATGGGGGCAGGCGGAACAGGGGACCTGTCTAGCTAGCCGTCTACCTACTGGAAAGCCACGTAAAGACCGGAGGAAAGAGAAAGACGAGGATGGAAAGGCGCAGATCGGTGGGTGATGCGCGCGCGCGAGCAGCAACACTGGCGCCTCGCGTTCGTGCTCGATCTGATGCGTGCCCGGCCGGCGCTGGCACTGGCATGGCTGGCGTGGGTATCAAGCCGGACTTGGCCATCCGTCCACTCGGACGAGACGTACGTGTGCGCGAGCGTGTGTCGATCGTCGTGCTTGCCGCTGTCGCTGGCTAGCTCGTTCCTTCAACCCCTGCAAGAAAGCAAGGAAGCAAGCGCGCGCAGGCAGATCGAGCAGGCGCGGCCGTCCCGCCAGCTAGAGCTAGGGTGCTGCTCCAGTAGTCCAGTCTCTAGCTGATCCAGTGCACGTACGCGTCACCCACACACCGCTTTCGCCTCCTCCTCCTGCTCCTGCTCCTGCCCATATCTTGCTGCGCACCACTATCACTATGCGTCGTCTGTATGGCATGGGCATGGCAGGAGCTGTCACGATTGCTAGTGTTCCACAAGCTACCGCTGCTAGCTAGCTAGCCCGCTAGCTACCATGGTGGCTAGCTATCGCCTATGGCTATACAACCACAATAAGCCGTTTAATTTGGACGTAATGGTCGCGACGTGCGCGCGAAGTGCATGCACGGCCGCGCAACCGTGTCCCGCCGGCGTCTGTGCTCACGTCGCTCTCGTGCGCCATGCACTACTGCCACAGCACTTAGCTTGCCCCGCGGGCGCTGCTGGTTTCATTCCCATCTTGGCCCAGGCCCATCTGCCATCTGCTAGCTCGCCCTGGACCAGACCCCAACTTTCCCGCGCCGCTCTGGCTAAGGCCGCGTCCTCGCGCGAGGACGTCGTACGCTGCAGATCGCACGAACGTACGATCGGCCGCGTCGTGGTCGAAAAAGCTAGCAAGTAGCAGCAGGCCACGGACGTCGGCTCGGTGCATGCGGCGTACGTCCGGTCCGTGGAGTCAACCAGAGTTAGATAGAAAGGCTTCTGCTGCTGCCGCCGCCGCGCGACGGCTGCTCGATCTCTCCATGTGCGTTCAGCTCGACGTTCGTACGCCGTCGTGATCATCAAGCTCGTTATCTCTACCTCTCTGCACGTCTATCTCTCAGATTTCTATGCGTTTCCTGCGCATCATCGACCACCACCAATTAATTACTGCAAGACTAGGCTATAGTTATATATATGCACCGAGGAATTGACCTGCCGCTGCTCTTGTCAGGCCGAAATGTTGCAGGCAGTACCGTGCATGTATGTCTACCCTGTATCGCGATCTGTACCGGTTAGTGGGGGCAGAAAGCCATCGACGGCGACGGATCGGTAGCTGCCGCCTGCCGCCCGCGCCGCGCTGCGTGCGTACTCTCTTTGACATTAGAGTTCATAAAGTGACCAAAAAAACACGAAAAGATACTCTCGTAGCAACATACGCGCCTCGTCGTGTTTAAAAATTCAGGCTCAAACACGTACTTGTCTGGCTCGGTGCGCCGGCCGCTGGCTGTGGCTGTGTGCAGAATTCGGCAGCAGGACTGACTCCTGCGTCCTCCGGCCTGCCTGCCTTTCTCAGCCAGAGCAACTGAGCAAGCATGCATGTCTAAAGTGTGTGACTAATCACTGTATTTTGCGTACTTGATATGTGCGTGGCTGCATGCAGTTCATGGTGTGTCGATCGATCGTGTTATGCCAAGCGGCCTAATTATCCTCTTCCATCAGCTGCCGCTGCAGGTCAATGTACGTGCTCGCCGTTCGTACGTCAAACGCTAATCATTAGACGAGCATACATATCAGTGTTGTATCTAGCACTGGTCCAGCCTACTACTGCTACGCCTACCCTTGGCCAAACCCCAACCACGTACGTACGGCGAGGCGGCCCCTGAAGCTGCCTAGGGTCGACATGGCCGGCGAGGTGAGCTAGGGAAATCAGCACGAGCGTGCGCAGCTTCACTTCACACACAGGCAGCACAATCCATATATCTCGAGCTGAGCAGCACACATGGATTGAAGCCCTGAACTGACAGCCACATTGGTGAATCGCCAATGGCGACGCGACGCAGGCAGAGAGAGCTCAGTTTCGCTTTCCAATGGCGTCGTCGTTCGTTCGTCAACCCATTCTTGCGGTGCAAGTTGCACGACGCGGAGAGGGGGGAGAAGGCGAGGGCTTATCCCCCAGCGAGAGGGGAAATTTCCAACCCCCACTCACGCGCGGCGAGGAGACTGATCGATCGGCGACGCTACGCATCGGCGGGCGGGCGATCGACCGACGTGCATGAACAGTCGGTCCACCTGAGGAAGAAGATACCGTTCTAATACCGGCCGTGGGGAAAGCACTTTCAATCAAGCACAAGGCTCAAGTACTGGGCAAACTCAGCTCGCAGTGGGTACAAGGGTTCAGAAAAAATTGCCCGCCGGAAAGGGACTGACACTAGCTTGCTGCGTGCTGCTCTGCTCTGCTCTGATCGTCTCGGGAATTTGGTAGCTCTCCGTCTCAGGTCACTGGGTCAGGTCGTCGTGCTCTCCTTTCTTCCTGCGGATGCTGGCTGCTGGATATGGATGCGTCAGTAGCCAGTACGGGTGAATGCGTGATGGGATCGAGCTGGTCAGACCCTGGAGATGGATGAGCACGGTGGCGCAATGTGAAGCCTTCTTTTTTGGGGGAGAACTCGACTGGCTGATTGAGCAGCGAGTTGACGTGCGTGCGAGTGCGAGCAGCCGTGCAAGGCTTGCTGCTGCAAAACCATTTTGGTGTTCGGCATGTAAAAAATGGTGGAGGGCGCTATCAGTGAAACTCACCGAGGTTCGGCAGCTTGAGATGTTTGAACGAAGAAGAGCGGTAGGGGGAGCAGAGCACGCAAGCAAACCGTTTGAAAACCGCTTTGAAACAGCTCTGTGCCTGTGGCGTGAGCCCAGCAGCATCAGCTGCTCCAGGAACATCGATCTCACTTGGATACTTGATTGATGAAAGCAAAAGAAGGGTTTATCCCTTTGTCAACCTGCGGAGTTACAAAAGTAGTACACTTTTTGTTCTCTCCCCCTTTCTGGCACCCTTTTGGTGAAACAGCACCGCTATTTTATGGACACCTGGGGCTGGGATGACAATGCGTTACTGGGGCCGCAGCCAATTCAAACAAGTTTTAGGCCATTTTTACATGTGAAGTTCCTATATGACCATCCGCTACACCAAAATGTAACAACGAATTTGGCTTCAAACGCTGGCTTTCGTATGCTGTTTTGCTGTTGACGCGCATGTTACCTTCACCCTGCCTTGTCAAATCTCTCCTTTGCTTGCTGTACATTTTCAGTAAAAGCAGAGGGCCTAATTCAGAACGCTTTGTTCCAGTTCCATCTTGAATACTGCACGAAATGGAAATATAACCTGAAAGTCAAACCGCACTTGGGCCTAAAGGGTGGCTGTACAACTTTACAAGCACACCTTTCTGCAAGAATTGGATATCTTTACAAATGGGAAGTGACTTCCATTTTTTTTTTCCGGAGCTTCCAGTACCTTACATTTCATACACGCTGATACCAACACAAACTGAAGAGAGTAATCTGAATACAATTTGTCATCGTTGCCTTTCGCTCGTGGTAAAAAAAGGAGACAAACAGTGACACTGTGATCACATACTTCAGATCAGGTGCACTCTTCCTATTGAATCTATTCATCCGTAGATTGCCCCTCTCCTGAATCTAAGTTATCTGAAGGTGTGTCAGATGACAATGGCCCTAAGATGCCCTCTGAACTGAGAGTCAATCCACTCTGTAAAGAGGTGACAGGAATACAACAAAATCAATCCAGCCGTATGTCATTCTTAAAAATAAAAAAATCACAGGAACTTTTACTGGTAATTAAGGGCAATTACAGATTAGATTTTTTACATTCATTTGTTGAGGGCATGATAAACTTGTCTATGTACAATACGTCCATCCTGGTTTCTAGGAGCAAGGACCGGCATAATTTACTAGTCCACCGATATGCATGTTTGCTTCAAACTCAGTTGGGCAATTACTCGGAAAATCTTTATTATTAGCATGTCAGAAGAAATATGACTTAACCTAACTAACCTGGTCCATTAGATAAAAACATGGCAAAAACATTGAACGGCTTATCAATCTGAAAGTACCATAAATAGCCTAAAATATAAAGTTGGATGAACTGCATTTTGACACTGCAGCATTCATAAAATGCCGATAGTGATACCTCTGGTTGGAATCTTAACATATCAGCACGAGCCATTGCCTCTGCTTGAGCTATTCTCTGCCTGAATATCTGAGCCATCTCGTCAGCCTAATATGAACAGAAACCAATGTGTTAGTTTATTTGCTACAGGAAATTCAGATAGAAATTTTTTTTTTTCAAAACTTACCTTCTCAAAAACAAGCTTCGGATTGCGAATCATGTCACCAGGTGTTGGCTCAAGCTTTTTTGTAGAAAGGCTAACCCGGCCTCTTTCACGGTCATGGCTTAGTATCATCACCTAATAATAAAATACAGATGCTTTGACCTTAGCTCTAGAAACTATAGGAATAACATAATTCACAAGAATCAAGATGGCAATACCTTGAGTGTATCTCCAGGTTGCAAAACCGTGGAGATGTCTGCAACACGATCATGACTAATTTGGCTGACATGGAGAAGCCCATTGATTCCACCAATGTCGATAAAAGCACCATAAGGTTTTAGGCTCTCAACAGTTCCCAAGACAACTGAACCAATACCAAGTTGAGCTTGACTGTCTGCCATTGCCTTACGATTACTGAGAACAAGCCTGCCTTGTTCCTCATCAACTTCCACAAATTTCAGAGGTAGTTCTTTGTCAAGAAGATCTTCAGCAGTTGATTTCTGGTCAAGGTGAAGCAAAGGTTTGTAGATAGCAGCATTTAGTCTGAGCGGGAAGCAATAGAAAACTTAAATCATAGCAATACAGGACCAAATGTTCAAATATCCCTGTATCAGCTATTGAACAATGTTAGGCTGATGGAAGGCAGCTCATGTCATGCACCAAATCCAGGGAATGTAATCATGTAGAAAAGTTTGCAATAAGATTGAGCACTGACCGATGACACCTGCGAAAATGGAACAAATCCCTTGAGGCCCTCCACAAGAGCTACCACACCACCTTTGTTTCCACCAATTACCTGCAGGCAACATTGCAAGGTGAACATATGGATAAAGAATTAAAGATACGGAAGCTAAAACAGTACAGCACATTCACCCAACGAAGCTAAAAATGATACCAGGGTATCTCAAGATGTGAGATGAGCATACAATGTATGAATAGTATCACAAGGAAAATGTAACTTGCAGAAACCACAATAACAGCAATCAGATAAGCTGTCCTTCATGAGTTAGTGGTAGCACAGGAACAAACTAAAAAGGCAGAAAAGATACAGTAAGAATATGAGTTATCTGGATATTAGGGCTCCTGCATTTGATCTCACTACCTGATCAGGGAGCCATACCAAGTTAACAACAGCATGGACAAAGATGCATAACTAAAGGTAATACTCAAGGCGGATATACACCATAAATTGCCACTTGCTTTCTTTTTCTAAATAACACGGACTACTGTTGTCAGCTAGAAATTCAAGATGGCATAATCTGGTTGGTCCAAAACAAACAATGACAAAAAGAAGCAATGTTCAACAAACACTTGGTTTATGAGTTTATCAGCACCAAATTATTCAAGGAGCAATGGAAAGCAATAGAGAACACAGAAATAGTTCCTTCTGTAAGTTTTTTACTCACTTTGCCTGTGACAACAACATCTTCTGCCTGAAGCTGCCTGCACCTTTCCCAGGCAAGGTCTTGCTGAATTGCTTGCAAACTCAAAATCAAAGTTTCATCGCCAGGGTTCTCATCAATTATCATGAACTCTTCAACTAAACCTGGACAGATGCCTGCCTCCTCTACATTGGAAATATCAAGAAGGCACGCCTCCTCTAGAGGCAAGAAAGCAGTAGATTTGGATTGGATGTCAACATATGCACCATTTGAAGTGGTCATGAATACTGTTCCTTTAATCTGTAAATATAACAGAACAAAAAACATTACTGAGATAAACACAACCAATATGATGGAGGTACAGGCATAATCATTGGTACCAGAAGAAAGAAGTAAATGTGGAACGCAAATCTAGAATATAAGTAAATTTGAATTTTCATGTGTCCAGATGATTGTTCACTGTAATTGTGGCAATTTCATAGTGAGTTGGATGTGCTTAATTAGCTTTGCACATCTAATTAGAGGGAACCTAGTTTAGAAAAACGAGCAACAAATAGTCGGCAATTGAAATCCCATGGAGTCTAGAGGTAGCTGAATTGGATAGCTACCCATGGTGTGGCTAAACTCCAGGCAATTTTCTAATGTTTTTCCGTTTGATGTAAGAATGGAATGTTTCACTAAATTACTCCAAAAAGTAACAAAAAAAAAAGGAAATGACTGTCATTCCTAGATTACTCCATACCAGCTACCTCTACTAACAGGGCAGAGAGGGTAAAACAGTGAGGACAGCCATTTGAAATTGAATGTGCTTTTGGACTTTAGTGAGTAGCATTTTATTGCATAAGAACCATTGCAAACACAACATGTCAAACGAAGTATAAGATGGGACTAAAAAGATCCCCAAAGAAATCTCCTTATATAAAAAAACAAAATAAATAGTTTACATTGTCTCATTTTCAGCGGAGCACTTTAGTGTACCGTAAAGTGCACTAAAGTGAATATGGGCGATTGTTCCTCTCCTCCCAAAAGTTCCAACAAGTGTATATGATGATTCCCTTTGATGTAATAGTTTGCTTTAATTTTTTTCACACTACAGGGGTAGTATAATTCTATGAATAACCTTATAAATGAACTCTAAAATATACTATCACTAACTGTTGTGCACCATAAAATTGTTTTTTAGTAATAGATCACCTTGCTAACAATCTAAAACAACTTAGAGACCACAATGGCACAAAGATGAGACTATAAAACACCTCTTTTATTGCCACTTTGCTAGATTTATTTAGAGACCGGTTCAAATAACCTTTGGTATTCCACCCCACGTAGTGTTTCAACTATGTTTGGAAATTGGTTGAATGGGTTGAAATCAAAGATTAAGAACCAAATCTTGGTTGGGGCAAGTGCTCTTTGTTGGACACTCTGGTTAAGCTCCAATGATGTTGTTTTTGACTAGGAAAAAAGTTAACTCTTATAAGCAGGAGACATTCAGGAGTATATATTGGCTTCACCTTTGATCTTTGCTTCAAAAGGAGGATGATCAAACCAATATATGATCTACATTTTGGAAACTACAGTGATGGAAATATTTGCTAAACATGGGTGAACGTTTAGCAATAGGATTTGTGCTTAAACTTCTTTTTCCTATGGGTGGTGGATTATTTTCATGCTCAATGACTAGAACGGTTTGCGATCATGAATTTTTAATCTTGTAATAAGCACGGAATCGGATCCTCTGCCGTCAGGATTTTTACGGCAGAGGGTCCGTAGGGCATCCCCAGGGCCGTCGGATCTCGATCCATCGGCTTTTATTTATAACTTACACAAAAATCGAAGCGTTTTTCTCTCTCCTCTCCACTCTCACAGGCGACGGCAGAGAATCCCGATCCAGCACGTAGTGGCCGTACTCTCCAACTAGCGATACTCAATTGAGGAGACGATAAGAGTGGTGACAAACCAAGAACAAAAATTATGAGGGCTACTACCATTAAAACTTAGTTTTTAACAAGCATTAGCATGTTTTTTGCATGAATTGCTATCTGGTTCAATGTCGCATCAAACGAATGAGCAAGAAAAAACGGGCGGGTAGGAGGGCGGGGATTACCAGGGAGCCGATGTCCGTGTCAATGTCGGTGGACTCGACGGCGGAGTCGAGCTCCTCGGGGGAGAAGGCGACGCCCTCCATGGGCGCGGTGCGGCAGCGCTCGGAGGCCTCATCGAACAGCTGGCGCATCCGCTCCCGCTCCCGCTCCTCCTTGGTCAGCGCGTACGTCCCGCACACCAGAGCCGACGGACGCCTCGGCGCCGCTGGGCGGCGCGACGCTCCGGAGAGCGGCGGGCACGCGAGGCCCGCGAGGTGCTGCGCCAGGGAGGCCATCGCCTTGGGGCTGCTTCTCTACGAGGGGGTACGCTTCCTCGAGCGAGGAAACGGGAGTGGCTCACTGCAGTCCGGCCGGTGGTGTTTAGGATAGGAGATGGTTGGCTTGGGACTTGGGAGTTTGGGATCAGGCCTGTTCTGCTCGAGTAATCCCCTTTTTATTCTAGAACGTATAGTTTTGTAAAAAAAACTATGTTGCAGTTTAATTCTTGTAGCAATAAAAAATACCGTGTTCTAATATGATTGGAAGGCGATGATTTTTCAATTGTACGTGTTATAATACTTTTGTTAGTGCCATTATGACAATGTTTTACATAGGGAAATGTACTCCCTCCGTTAGAGCATCCCCAACAGCCCCTCCATCACACCTCCTAAAACACTATTCATATGACATAGTAGTCATTTTGGACATTGACACGGTATTTAAAATAGAGCTTAGATAATAAAAACCTTTAAAATTTAATTTGTAATGTATTAAAAATTATCGGAGCCCCTACCCCTGGGTGTAGATTAGGTTTAATCTACCCGCAACCGAACTCTCCAGCGAGCGCACCAACCAACAAACCAGGCGCGCACGCGTCCAATTCGACAGTAATTGAAAGTAATTCAAAAGAACTGACTTTGGCACTCGGCAGTAATTAGGCCTGCATGTGGTGCCCAGAATTGTGGAGCCATTAACTATTCGGTTTCAAACAAATTGCAGCTCGTTTTTCTGATATAAATTTTGAATCGTTGTTCCGATCGTCGAAAACTTTACACCATTGAATTACTTGCATTTTTTCAAACAAAACAAGATCTCAAATGATACATGAATTTGAAATATTTTGAAAATGCCAATTTGAACATGATTCGACTTGACTGTAATTGATAGTAATCGAGATGAATATGATTTACTGACTTATAGTAATCAATTTTTAAACTGCTTTGACCAGCCATTTTTCGTTACTCACGATGTTTGAATCGACAACAACCAGATTTAGGGTTTCCCAACAGATTACTCTCCTTTACTACTAAAAATTAAAACTTTATATATGATGAAAACACAATTATTCCAGTTACTACCAATTACAATGTCGATAACCAATCAAAACGAAAAATTCTCACAAAAAAGGATAAATCACATCGGCGTCCCATTATCGGCATTACTTCCAAAATTTCTCAAAGTAATTCGAGTAATGCCATCATCACATAGTAATGCAGATTAGATCGCCGACAAGCAGAGATCGGGTCGAACTATCACGGCGGCGTGAATCGGGTCGAGGCGCCGGTGGAAGGACGAGACAATGTGGTCGACGGAACCCAAAGAATCGCGGGCGGGCGGCGGACGGCAGCAGCTGAAGCGGATAGGCGAGGTGGCGCGCCGTGGAGAAAGACGTCGGACGGCAATGGGGCTGGCGGCGCGCTGGGACGGCGGCGGCGCGGCGGCGGGCATGCGTCGGCGTCGGGCGACGGCTGCATGGCGGCGAGTCGGGACGCGGCGTCGGGCGGCTTGTCGAAGCGTCGAAGCAGCAAGGCGTCGGGCGGCCTCGTCGGCGGCGGCGGGAGGAGAGCAATGGCGTGGATCGGGAAGGAGAGAGAGAGAGAGATAGAGACAGAGAGGGGGGATTAGGGGAAAGTGGGGTAGTTATCGGGTGGATCCGTTTTTTCGATTTTTTTTAAAAAATTTTCACCATGTTGACTGCTTGGACTTGCTGGAGCCTGGCTCGTTGGGGTGGCTAGGTGTAGATTAGGCTTAATCTACCCCTCGGGGTAGATTAGGATCTCTAAAAAATTATAATATTATATAAAAGTTCTTTTCAAGACGAATCTATCTGTACGGTTTTTACGTTCTTAATCTAAATAGTATAAAAGGTCTCTATGAATAAAGTTTTAAAATTCTGACGTAGGATAAGTTTAAAACAACTATAATTTCATAATGGAGGAAGTATTGTGTAAGATAACAAGACTGCAATTCACTGATGCAATTATCCACTGGAAACCAGGGGCGAACGCAGACAAAAATAATAGGAGGGGCTGACCTAAGTGGCTCAAGGCCTAAATCTACAGTCTAGCCCCTGCTTTCTTTATATTTTACACAAAAAATTTAGGGGCTAAGGAGGCTCTCATCATCATATATATCACGTGGGGGCTAGAGCCCCAAATTTCATTGAATCGATCCCACTGAAACCAAATGTAACTCCGCTAATATTTTCATATCTCCTGTTGGCTTGAATATTTGTATTTTGCATGTTAATACTTTTGTAAGTGCCATTATCACAATGCTTTACCTATGAAAATGTATTTTGTAAGATAACAAGACCATAATTCATTGATCCACTGAAAACCAAATAAAACTCCGCTAGTATTTTTATATCCAGCTTAAATTCATGTTGTCATTGTAGCATCTAGGGTCACTATGCATGTCTCCATCTCCAAGGCTTAAAAGAAGGCTAGGACAGCAAAGGCACGTCGATGGACCGAGGTGGCAATGGCAGGAACGTTGTCTCGACTACAAGATTGATGAGTGATGATGATGTTGGTTGGCGAATCATTGAGAGAAAGTTGAGACAAATCTAATGTGTGGAAGTTAAGGATGGGGTGGGGCCACCTCATCGAAGAAGAGGAGAGAGGTGGTGGGAGAGGACAAAGAATGGTTGAGAGGAAGGAGCATGATGCATGGCATGGAGCAGTCGTAACACGCCTTAGCAATGTTGCAATTTCATTGGACATTAGCAAAGAAGTGAATAATGTCGTTTATTAAGGTGGCTAAGAGGATTGAGGATATGAACACGCATTAGAACGCCCTTGTTGATGATTCTTTACTGCGACAACATCTATGGGCAGAGTTGGGTTTTTGGGGGTTGATAGTGGAAAAGTCGACAAAACCGGATTTTTTGACAATAAGAAAAGCAACAAATAAATAACTAGGTAGTCCAACAAGATAAAGAGTATGTATCAATACAAGTGTGAATGTTTTTTAAAAAAACCTTCACTCTTGTTAGTGTACAGGATAAACCGTTGGATTAGTTCTTTTTTGGGCACCGTAAATTGATTTAGCTAGACGAGAAAGGACCCCAAAAAAAAAGGTGCTAGCCAATGACGATCAATTGGAATCTTTTTTCTAGAACTGCTGATTTAGCTAGACGAGAAAGGGGGAAAAAAGAATGTAGTTAAGGCTGATTCGTTAAAAACAACTGCAATGGATCAATGTTTCTTATAGTTCTGTGTACTTTCACGGTTTAAATATAGTTTAGTTCATATGGTTTCGTGTGATTAAATATTTAATCAGTTGGTTTTATAAAGTTTGTATGGTTTTGGTTTTATATAGTCTCGTCATGAGGTGTGCTGATGTATTCCAATTGTGCAAAGTGAAAAAAAAAATGAATTCGAAGACATGGGCCCATAGCCCTAGCGGCTGCATTTTTGGGAGTTGGCCCATTCTATTGTCGGAGCCAGTCTATCTAGTCAGGCTATAACACTATACTGACAAGGAAAAAGTCTACTTTACCTCCCTCTACTATTGCCTCGGTTTGATTTTCCTCCCTCAACTCCAAAACCGGGTAAATTACCTCCCTCTACTTTCCATACCGTGCAAATTACCTCCCTCACTTGAAACCACTCCGGTTTTGGGTGATGTGGCGTCCTAATCAACTGGTTTTTGACTAATTAAATTCTAAAAATTATAGGAAACTCGAAAAAATAAAATTAGAATATTTTAAACCTATAAAAATGTAAAATCCAAACATGCATTAAAAATATGATATTCTTGTACAAACCTATAAGCCAAAATTCATATTTATGATTGGAGGTATTTTGAATAAAAAAAATCTCAAACATGTATATAATTTTTAGCATGTATGTTTATATGCAAGCACCACTTTATTTAATATTTGGATTTTTCATACTTTTATTCTGTTTCTCTGAGTTTTCTATAATTTTCTATAATTTATTTCCTCAAGATTATGATGTCACATCAACAAAACTCCGCTTTTTTGTTGAGAAAATAAATTCTAGAAAAGTAAAGAAAACTAAAAAATAGAATATAGGTTTGTACACAAATATCGTATTTTTATTTCTCTTTTGGATTTTACATATTTTATATACTTCAAATGTTTTTATTTATTTTTGTAAGTTTTCTATCGTTTTTTAAATTTAATTAGTCAAAAACTAGTTGATTAGGACACCAAATCACTCAAAACCGGAGTGGTTTCAAGTGAGGGAGGTAATTTGTCCGGTATAAAAAGTAGAGGGAGGTAATTTGCACGGTATGAAAAGTAGAGTGAGGTAATTTATCCGGTTTTAGAGTAGAGGGAGGAAATCCAAACCGAGGCAATAGTAGAGGGAGGTAAAGTAGACTTTTTTCCACTGACAAACAAGCTTAGCCCAGCAAGCCCATCAGCCTAATTTATAAGCAAGTGGACTGGGCTAGGGAACATGACCTAGATTTCCCTTTCAATATTTTCTTTCGGAGAGTACCCTTTCAATGATTATCAAGAAGATTATTTTTATTTTTTTTAATTCATGCATTGATATTTGTAATCGTAGTCGATATGATCTTTTTAATTAATTCGACATTAACTCTAATTTATATTATTTTATTTTAAATTGATGTTTTTAATATTTTTATCGAAGTTAATATGGAGAATTTTTTAATCATTTTTTATTGTTAGTTCTGAATTTCTAATATTTTCTTTTAATCTATAATTTGGCACCGAAATCAACGATGTGTATCTTTTCTTATTCTTGATTAATACGGTGGCTTCGTTGGTTTTGTTTTAATTATATAGTTGGCACGGTGATCCGTGCATTTGTACAAGCTAGACTTATTAGTTAGATTTTATTCGACATGTCTTTAAAGTAACTTTTTATGCAATATATTGGATTTAAATAAAATGTATTTTACTCTATAATGTGGACATACTATAAACGATGGCGTAGATTATCTATGAATTTACTAAAAACTTATTTACGGTCCATGCCATTATATTTTTATGCATTTGCATGGCTAGATTTATCACTTTATACTACGATTTGGTATAACATTTTAGATTCAAATAATATAAGTTTTAAGATCTAAACTGTTGTAATTAAGTCTTGTTGTATCTGTTTACTTGGTTTTTTCTTCAAATAGATATGAATTTAAAATACGGTTAGGAAAAAATACCGATTTGATTCTGAAACATTTGTCATCACTCTATTTTGGTCCCTCAACTACGTAAATAGGTTAACTTAGCTCCTCAAAATATGGAAATTGAGCTGGAATGTCTCCTTTGTGGTCGATACGGTGTTTTGGGGGGATTTTGATGTGCCGTCCATGTGGGTCTATGTGAGCGGGAGAAGAAGAGAGGGTATGTTAACATGTTCAACCACGTGTAACACCACGTAACCCAACCACCCCCTCCTCCCCCTCCAGCGCGCGCGCGTTGTAACAAAGTGATATAGTTGGATTCATGTTTAAAAATACATATGTGTATGATGTTCCGTTAAAAACATATATGTTTAGTGTTATTTATGTGATATAGTTGTATTCATATTTTAAACTACTCTCTCCGGTGTCAAAAAACTAGTCGTTTTAGCCTTTTATCCACAGTGCCAAAAACTTATCGTTTTAACCTTTCATCTAGAGTAGTAATTAAACATTTAGATGAGACCTTTGGGAAGCCAAAAAAAAAGGCATACAGGTGCTTCTATTGTCCGTGGGAACAGTTTTCATAAATTTATTACTACCAATTAATGAATCAACTAGCCTTTTATAGGGGTTTTGGTATTCTAAATTGTGTCTAAAACGACTAGTATTTTGACACCGGAGGGAGTAATTTTATATCATGTTAATTTTGTAGTTGTTAATGATATGTGATAAAAAAAATTAATAGTTAAAGGTGAAGACCGTGTCAAATATTATGGCTTATATATTTTGGAACGAGAGGAGCAATTAAAAAGAGGTAGCGTAACTTAACAGTTATTTTGATTTTACGACTGTAGATGATTTAAACTTATATTGGCGACAGTCATCTCTGATACAGTGATACTGTATGCAGCGTGCGCCCTGCGCATCGCCGAACGCTATCCTCCCATACACTCGCAGCACCGGCCACCGGGCGATCGGGTTGCTTGGGGCTTGGGCCAGCATTTTTGTGGCAGAGAGCCCGCGGTCCGCGGCCGTCACGGGCTCGCGATTCGACGGGCCATCCCTTCCGTCCACGCCGCGGGCGCGAGGCTCCCACGCGTCGCCTCGTCCAATCCCCCCGACGCATAGGCGAGGCCACGTGCTGACGTGCGTGCGTCGGGCGCGCTCCGGATGGGACGCGATGGCCGAGAGCCAGATAGGTAGGACCGTATGAGATAGCCGTGCGTGTGCGTCGCCCGCGACTCGTACTCAGATCAGGAGACGTCAGGTGCACCGACCGCGGGGGAACGGGGTTTGGACCGTTTGGTCGATGCTGTCTGGATAAGTCGACGGGCGCACGCGCGCGTAAGTCGCCGCTATGTGGCCGGTGACGCGCGGCGTGCACCGATCGAGCCACCTCGGTGTGGAGGGGAAGAAGCCGGTACGACCGACCGTGTTGTAAGAGAACTTGAGGATGAGTGCGTTCTACTTCTCAGTCGTTAACTGTATCAGAACCTTATGTAAAGGAAACATTTGTATGTGAAGCAAAGCCAAAAAATGCTGGCTTTGAATGAGGAATGATGAGCCCGAGCCCGTGACTGAGCTCCCAAGATCCACCCCGTCGCCGCCACTCGGCAGCGGGCGCCACGCCGCCGCCGCTTGCCGCTCCGGTAGCGGGCGGCCACCCCGCCACCGCCACGGCTGGCGGCCACCGCTGCCGCCTCCACGCGCTTAGCGGCCGACGCCACCTCCACGCCGCCCAAGACCGCCTGCCCAGATCTGCTTTGCTCGGCCCAGATCCGACGCGCCGTCCGGCCTCCTCCGCGCAGCACCGCCCGCCCCAATCCGCGCCGCCTGTGTCTCCATCGCGCCCGCGCTGCCGAGCCGTGGCGGCTTCTTCCTCCTCGCGATGGCTCCATCTCCTCCCGAGTCGATGGAACCCGCCCACCACCTCCCCGCCGCCCCGCTTCCCTAGCCGCCGCTCTCCCACGCCGAGGTGGCAAAGCTCCCGCTCCCTCGCCGCTGCATTTACTCCGCCCGCCAACCATCCACCTTAATCGCGCCAAACCTCCACCACCACGCAATGCCCACACCCCAAGCTCTGCTCCGTCATTGCCATCCCCACCGCAGCACGAGTTCTTCCCGGTGGCTACCAGCAGTGCCCAAACGCCGGTGGCGCAGCCGCGCCTTTCCTCCGGCTGGTCTTTCCAAGCAGGCGCGCCTGCTGTCGGAGTTATGGCGGCCGGTGGAAGCACGGCCCTTAAAGGGCGATGCTATCGGTGCCTGGGCAGAGGCCACCTCGCAGCTTCTTGCCGAGACCCCGTGCGCTTTCACTTGTGCCGGCGATTCGGCCACAAGGCGTCTTCCTGTCTTCGCCACCCATCCCTTCCTTCGCGCTTCTTCCTCGCTCGTTTTCGGTTTCGCCCACCGCCGCCAAACCTCCGCCTCCTCCTTACTTCCAACCGCCACCATCGCTTCCATGGTTCGCCAAGGCCCGTCCTCGCTACTCGCCGCCCACCCCTTTCACGCGTCAGCATCGAGTTTTCCCCCTCCTTGCAACGCGACGCCTCCCACCTCCACCTCCACGCCGTGCTCGTTGAGATTACCGCGGCCTCACTCGACATCGATCTCGCCGCTGGAGCTCAACTTCCACACCGACGCCCTCGCCGAGGACATTCGTGATCTCAAACCTCGCCACCTCCGCTTCTTGGCCCGCTTTCCTCGCTGGAGCAGGCCCGGCTCGCCGCCCGTAGCTCTTTCCGACGCAACGGCCGCCATTTTCGCCTCTCTGCGTACCCCGCTGACATCCACGCCGCCGGCGTCTCCACGGCGGTCCGCTTCCGCGTTCGCCTCCTCATTGAAGGGCTACCTCCCGCTTGGTTCCCAGAGGTAGCGGGCGCCTGCCAACGCCGCCGCCGACGCGTGGTGGAAGACATCACTCGCTTTCGGTTGACACCGCCGCCTGCGCTTGATTTGGACTCGCGACCGCCGCCATCCCGCTCGAAGGGGAGCTCGAGCTCGAGCCTTCGCCGCATTTGGAGCCACAAAGAACCATCCATGGGGGCTGCGCGCCTCGCCGGAGCGCCTAGGCCACGACCGCCGCAGGCATCCATTCACCCACTCCTGATCCACATTGATCGGGTGGAGGACTTCTCGGCGCTCTCCTCCAGGGTTGGCGGCGACGCCCCGCGTCTCGTTCAGCACCTTTGGCGGTATGCCTTCCCGACTCGCCCTCGCACTCGCCGCCGCCGATCGCCTGACGCGCAAGGCAGAACCGTCATCCGCGTCCCTCCATGGGCTCTTCTTCGGCGGGTGGCGCGCTGCTCAGAAGCTGCTCGCTTGCTTTCGCCGCCGCCGCTTTGCCGCGAAGCTCGTCCTTGGTTTCGCGGCGCGTCGCGGCGCCAAGACGCCGCACACGCCGCCACGACGCTTTCTCACCTCATCGGCGACCAACGGTGACGACGGCTCTCCCAGCTCCGCCGCCCCTGTCGCTGCCCCCTGGGCCACCCGTGGTTGGCAGCGCGGCTGGTAGCGTTGTGGGTCCCACGCGGGGCGTGGGCGCTGACTATGCTGACCTCGCTTCGCCCGTGAGGCCCACCCCTGCGCTGCCTGCCGCTGCAGCTCTGCCTCCATCGGCCGTTGGGGAGATTTCAAACTTCTCTCCCTCCGTCCGCGCTCTGGGCGGGAGCGGTTTCTCCGCGGCCTGCCTTAGCCCGACGTCTCCTGGGCCGAGTGTCAGCCCCCCCACCGCCTGTGGGCCTTCACCAGATCCCACCGCTCATGGGAGCTCACCACCTCCTGGCCCACCGTCTCTGAGCCTGCCAGTGTTCACCTAGTCGCTAGTCGCTAGTCAGTCGGTTACCTAGACTAGGCCGACTAGTCAGTGACTAGTCGGAGACTAGTTGGAGACTCCAACATGGCTAGTAAGAAATATTAATACAAATAAGCATAACATAAATACAGAAAATAATAATACAAGTCACACATAAGACATCGCTGGAGGGTGGCGTCGTCGCTGGAGGGTGGAAGAGGGAGGCGGCGGCGCTTGAGGGAGACAGAGGGAGGCGTGGCGAGGAGCACGCCACCCGGCCGCCTAACCCTAGTTTGGTCTACAGTGTATAAGTGTATTAGACTATTAGTGTACTAGTAACTAGTGTGTGACTATGTACCCACCTTTTCATTATCCTAGTCGGCCCGACTAAATGACTAGTCGCCGACTTGAACCGACCGACTAGCACCGACTAGTCTGATTTTGACCGACTAATCCACCGACTAGGCCCTAATCAGTGCAGATTGCCACCGACTAGCGACTAGTCGCCGACTAGTCGTGCTAGTCGGCCGACTAGGTGAACACTGGAGCCTGCTCAGCAGGCCCCCAGCGCCTTTGAGCCCGAAGCTATTGCCTCTAGACGGCCCAAGCGAACATTCTGGGCTCGAGCTTGAACCAGCTGACTCCTTTTTGGCCCAGCCAGAGTTCCTCTTTCAAGAGCTGGACCGTCAGACTGTTTTACACCCACCACCTTCACTTTAGGGCCTCAACCCAATGGTTCTCGAGGCCACCCTCTCCACCCCCGCGCTGCCATCCTCGGCCCTTGGGCTAATTGCCTTGGCCACAGCCGCCTCCCCCCCTCCACTCTTGACTTCCACCCCCCTCAGGCTGCCTAAGAATCTCACTTCCATTCGCCAGCTCGCCGCCAAGACGCCTCGCGCCTCGCACGGTTATTCTCCTTCGTGCTCGCGATTCAGAAGGCCAGTGCCTTCTCGCATGACGCTTGGGGATCCACTCCTCCGTTGTCGTCGACGACCTGGCTGACCAGCTCCAAACGCTTCTCTCCACCGTGCCGCTCGATCGTGCCACCATCTCTATGATGGCGGACCTTTGTTGCCTTCAACACCCCACGGTGGACCTGACTGAGCTCGGCCATGAGGTGGTTGAGGGCTCGGCCTAGCCTTCCTCCACGCCACGCCACCTCACAGTTGTGTCTGATTGGTGTACCCCATGAAGATCCTCGGTTGGAATGTGCGCGGTCTCAACACCGCTGCTAAACGGGACATCGTCGCCTCCCTTGTCCGCTCCCACAACCCTAGCTATTCAAGAATCAAAGCTAACAAACCCTTCCACTCAAATCCTATTGGAGATTTGCGGCCATAGACTCCGAGGTCACTTGCAACTCCCAAACTTTGGGCACGAGGGAGGTTTGCTCCTTTTCTGGGACGACTCCACGTTTCAAGTTTCCGACACTCTCATCCTTCAGCATTCCATATCTGCCCGGTTTTCCACTGCAACCGGTCAATCTAGTTGGATGCTTACAAATGTCTACGGGCCAACCATGGAGCATGAGAATGACCTTTTCCTCCAGGAGCTGCGAACCATTGCCTCCCACTACAACAGCCCCTGGCTCATCATGGGCGACTTCAACTTAATCTATAAGACCTCAGACAAGAATAATTCCAACCTCAACCGCCGTCTCATGACTCACTTCCGCGCAGCGCTTGACGACTGCTGCCTTCGTGGAATTCACCTCTCTGGACGGCCTTTCACCTGGAGCAATGAACAAGCCAACCCTACTTTGGTCCGTTTAGACCGGGCCTTTGCCACTTCAGCCTGGGAGCTCCTTTTTTCATCATGTTGCCTTTTGCCACTCTCCTCGCCAGCTCGCACCATCGTCTCTCGCCGCCATCGCTGAAAAATCCTCGTCGTCCGAGGCGCCTGCTTTCGA
Source organism: Raddia guianensis (assembly GCA_036346415.1). Classification (NCBI taxonomy): domain Eukaryota; kingdom Viridiplantae; phylum Streptophyta; class Magnoliopsida; order Poales; family Poaceae; genus Raddia; species Raddia guianensis. The sequence goes on from CM070536.1 coordinate 18,334,719, forward strand.
GAACTATTGGCTCAAAATCCCCGGCTTCCTAGAGGTCGCTCAGCAAGCCTGGTGCACTCATTCCTCGCAAGAATCTCTTCACTCCCTCATCCGCTTCAACTCCAAGCTCAAGCGAACCGCCTCAACTCTTCGTGCGTGGTGCAGCTCCCAGGTCGGGGACATCAAACTCTAGCTTGCCTTGGCCTCGAAAATCATCCGTTTATTGGATGTGGCAATGGAATCGCGGTCACTCTCACCTGAGGAGATTATTCTACGACGCCAGCTTAAGACCAGAGTGTTGGGACTAAGCGTCATTGAGAAAATCAAGTGGAAGCAACGATCTCGCCTATCTTGGTTAAGGCTCGGCGATGCCAACACCAAGTATTTTCACCTTAGGGCGAACGGCCGACGCCGAAAAAACTTCATTCACTCTCTTCAATCCCTTCAGGCCTGCATACGGAATTTCAAGACATAGCGGATAGACTGCACCACCACTTCAACTCTATTTTCGGTCAAGATTCTGTGCTCAACCAACCTGCCGCCAATAGATGTTTCAACAGGACTACCGGCCTCCCTATCGTCGACCTATCCTCCTCAAGAACCATTGACCCGGAAGAGCTCTGTTAGTCATTATGTCCTCCCAAACGACAAAGCTCTAGGGCCGACGGTTTCACAGGACTTCTTCAAATCCTCTTTGGGACTTTATTTACGGGATCTCCTAGCACCCTCCAATGCATCTTTAATCTCGATGGGACCGGCTTGGCGGCAACCAACATTGCCCACATCATTTTGCTCCCTAAAAAGAAAGCCCGATCTCGTGATCCGAATACCGACCCATCGCCTCATCCATAGCGTGGGTAAACTGCTCACCAAAATTTGTCCTCCCGCTTAGCCCCTTTCATGAACGAGCTCATCTCGCTCACAAAGTGCTTTCATTAAGAAAAGGCACATACAAGACAATTTCTTCTCGCCCAAAACGTGGCAAAAACCCTACACGTAGCTCGGACCGCCTCCTCTTTAAGCTTGACCTTGAAAAGGCTTTCGACTCGATTTCCGGCCGCACCTCCTAGACAACCTCCGCGCATGATTTTGGACCTCACTGGCATGATTGGATCTCCCTATCCCTCTCCACCGCTTCATCTAGGGTGCTCCTAAATGGCCAGACCATTGACACAATCTACCACGGCAGGGGTCTGCGTCAGGAAGACTCTCTATCCCCCCTGCTCTTCAATATTGCCATTGAACCGTTCATCGCCCTACTCCATCAAGCTACTAAGGCTGGAGCACTATCCCAAATCCAGGGATCCAACAACAGTAACAACTCCAGAATCTCACTTTTTGCTGACGACGCGGCAATTTTCTTGCACCCTTTCAAGGAAGATGTCTCCACCCTCACCGCCATCCTCCAGGAATTCGGAGCTATCACAGGCCTCCGCACAAACTTCTAAAAGCCGTGTCGTGCTAATCGATGTGACGAAGTTCGACCTTGATACCATCCTGCACGACTTCCTCGCCGAAAAAACCATCTTCCCTATCAAATACCTAGGGATCCCGCTATCTACCAGGAGACTACTCCACGTTCACTTCCAGCCACTCATAGACAAGATCGCCTCGGGTTGGTACTGGCGAGGACCGCTAATGTCGAAAGGGGTCGCCACCCTTCTCAAGGCGATCCCATCTCGCACCGCCAACTTACGCCCCGTCGGCTATTCAACCGTCTTCGTCCGTTCTGAAGAAAATCGACTTTATCCGCCGATCTTGGTTATGGAAAGGGACGGATTCAACCATCGTGAGGCGAGGGTTAATCGAGCACGGTCCGCTCCCGACCTTGCTTGGGGCCTCGGCGTTTAGACCTTCCCGCTTGGCGGGCCCTCAGTCGCGATGGCTCGCTCAACAAGTCCTCTCAAGCGCCCTATGGGATGGTCGCCGCTCGACATCGATGCAGCCCCTCTGCAAGGTGATGTTCGGCGATCTGCGAATGGCGCCTCACTCTCCTTCCGGGAAGATAAATGGCTCTCCGGCTATGCACCAAATCAGATAGCCCCAACACTATTCATTCCAGCATCCAGAAAGAACAGATCAGTACTTGGTGCCGTGACAAACAACAACTGGATAACGGACCTAAGGCGCAACCTTTCCCCGGACATGATCCCGCAGCTGGTCGATCTTCTCAGACAAATTGCTCAAACCACCATGTCCCCAAATGAGCCCGATCAGCTGTTTTGGCACTTCACTGCAAATGGGTAATTCTCAGTCAAGTCGGCTTATTTACTTCAATTTGAGGGCCGGGTCGCCACACCAACTCTCCGTAAGGTCTGGAAGCTTTGGGCACCTTTCAAATGCAAGTTTTTTCTCTGATTGCTGCTTCACAAACGGGTCTTTACAGCGGGCGCCTTACTCCGGCGACAACTACTAAACAACTATTTTTGCCCCCTTTGTACTCGCAATGTAGAAACCCCAGAACATCTTCTCCTTCAATGCGCTTTCGGTTCCTACATTTGGGGACGTCATTCGCCTCGCTAGAAACACCCTAACCGAACCCGAGGGCTGGAATTACGCTCACGATTTCAAGTCTGTGGTGGATTTAATGACATCCTACATGTTGGGTCCTCCCGGTATGTTGTCACCGCCCCGCAACCGTCTGGCACCTCTGAGTTGAGCGAAACAATCGGATTTTTCGCTAGATCGAACGCCCTAGAGCTCTCTTCTTCGACCACCTTCTAGATGACCTGCGTCTTTGAAATCATGGGCGCCAATTTTGTAATAGGATAATTTTTGTTCAAGGCCCACAGGAGGGCCGTTGTCTCCCCGCCTGTAAACCCTTCTATCTTTCAATCAACGCAGCGCAATTTTTCTCGTTTCTTTGTTTCAAAAAAAAACATTTGTATGTAGGCTGGCAATATTTTTTTTTTTCCTTTGATGTATATCGATCTTAGATGACTCGAGGTGTCCGGTGATTGTTTCGCGGTTGATCGCGAGTGGAGTAGTACATACTCTGAGAAGCATCCAGGTAGGTACCCTCCTGTGTCCGTGCCACACGTGTCGCGGCCGTAGCCTCGAGAAAAAATATGGTCGGACCCACAAGGTGACGGCCCTACATCAGCTCCTAGCAATGAACCATAGCCGTCCGTACGTCATCTCATGGGGGCCCTGCTCGTGCTCGGTAGGAGAGGTGAAAACAACCCAACAACCGGCTCTGTTCAATGATATCTCCATTTCACCGTATTTGTTCATGATCTTTGAAAATTATGTTTCACAATGTTTATCTATCGTGAATATCAAAAGTGTATTTATTGTGATGTTTTCATAGACGATAAAGGATTACAAAATTGTGCCTAGCTAGGGTTTTCTCCATCTGATTGCTACTCGATGGTTGCGGCATCTATACTTTAACAAGACTGTAGCCGTGCAACGGCTGGCTAGCTAGGCCAAAGCCCAAAGATGGTTATTTTTTAGCTTAAATTAATTAAATGAAAATTATTTATTTACATGCTATTACTTTGTATTTATGTTGTGGGGTTTTATATATTTTTTTCTTGAAATGACTATAATGTTTTATAATATTTTAGACTCAAGACCTTTTTGATTAAGCTACAAAGAATAAGATCTAATTTTTTAGATTAAACTAAAAAGAACAGGACTTTCAAAAGACGATAATACTTTCAGCAATTTTATTTTAAGTTAAAAAGAATGAGGCCTGAATTGCCGGTCCCACTCCCTGGGCCTAGCATTGAGCGACTTACGTGAGCCGCTCTATGCGATCGGATGGTCCTACGCTTGACTCTAAGCGCTCACGCTTTGTCTGGATCAAGGAATATGGTACACGCTTCCGGAATTCTCCTGGCCTGTCGCCCCAGCATCAGAATCCCTAGAACCCCCAATTTCGGCCTTGTACATTTCAGCTTAACGTAGCGTAGCGTAGCGTTTCAGTGAAATTTGAGAGTATTTAAAAAGAGGTTTAAATGTTATAAAAAAATTAATTAAAAATAGTTTTAGAATCTTTAAGAGGACTACTAAAAACCCGAGAAAAATCATTACAAAATACCTCACCAAATAGTCTATATAAAAAAGATAAATTTTACTGAAACGCTACGCTAAGCCAAAATATACAAGGCCTTCTTCGGGCGCTCTGCCGGCGTTACGCCGGATACGGACGTGAGGTCATGGGAGCTGCGTGAAATTCTCTCTGATCCATCGAGCTGAGTCCAGACTGTCGAGCCATGGAGACACCGAAGACGCAGAGGTCCACGTGGTGCATGCGCGCAGCTATTTCTCCTTCACTGTTCACGGTTATCAACAGAAAAAAAATGCCCAATTTCCATTGCTCGTTTTTGAGAACAAGACCACTTTTTTATTCCTGAAGCTTCAACGAAATTACAACCAAGTTCAAAAACAAATTCAAAATTACATCAAATTCACTAAAGGACCCGATCAAACAACACAGTATGAAGCTTCCCCTTCTCACCACGCCGGCATCAAAGAAAAACGTCATGGCCGACATCGACGAGTTCCGGAGCGATTCATCCAGACAGTGGATTGAAAAGCCCCTAGCACCAAACATCGTCTTCGCACCAAAATCCAACAAAACCTGAATAAAGGAGCACAACTCCACAAGGAACAAACCAACGCCGATGATAACCAACAACATCAACTTCGACGACAGCGACGGAGTCTCCATCAACTTACCAAACCCTATACCTCTTACCAATGCCATCATCTCCTTTTTCAGATCCAAAAAATCAAAGAAGAAGACGAGAACACCGAAGTCTCAGACAAACTATAACTACTACGAGAAGAACCAAGAGCCCAGGAGACCTCACCTGCCAGCACCGCCAGAAAGCCTGACCCAAAGCAAGCAGCCACCAAGAAGCTCCGAAACCTTCTCGTCTCTTTATTTCTACCGCTAAAACTAAACCTAAACCTACTGTTGTACAACCCCCGGGCCAAGATCCTGGTCTCCCCTACCTCAACGCCGGCCAAGAGGTCGCCGGAGGAAGAGGAGACGAGCGGATCCGCCGGGACAAGTTTCAGATCGCGGCCGTCATGAGAGGATGAGGCCGAGAGGCGGAAGTCTCTGGAACGCGTCACAAAAGGTTCACACAGATTTCAATGTATCTGGAACGGATCACACAGATCTGAAAATTAACTTTTCGAATCATGATGATTCTCCCTTACCCTCTTGCTGAAAAATATCTGGTCATTCTACCATGATTTCAATGTATTTTTGAGAAAACCACTAGCAGACGGTGTACTATTGTATGAGACATCGTAAAAAATGCAGTGTAAAACATATAAAACACTCGTAAGACACCACTGAAAACATTTATGGAACACAAACATATAACATGCCTATAAAACATTATGTTAAATACATAAAACACCAAATAAAACAATTATATCATTGCAACGTATCTGATTATCAATATTTTTGTGTTCGATTGTTTCTCTTTTTTTTTTTTTGAAAGAGGGGCAGGAGAACTAGGGATGAGGATGGCCGGTTCGGACCACTGACCCATTGACCTGGGCTCACTAAAAACGCAGAATGGGTCGCAGAATTGGCCCAAATTTTTCCTAGGAACGACCCATTTCTTCTAATCCTCAACGAACGCAGGGTTTCTTGAAGACGAATTATAATCTGGCTAATACAATTTGGTCTGTTTCTTTTGCACTGCTTGTTATTTTGCTATTATTAGTTTATATTCAGGTCTCTATTCAATTAATTAACAAAATTTTGATCTTATTACTATGTCTATGCTTGAACATGGCATCATCAATTGATCTAAGAGGGCCTCCCTTGCGAATTTTTTTGAGTTTCAACCTGATGCATGTATCCCAAATTCCAAATACTCTCCCGTACTTAAGCTTAGTGACCTTCAAATTTATAATTTCAGCAGAGAGATGGTCCGATCCTTAGGGCTAGCCGGTCCGGCTTCGTACCCACCATACATAGTTTTGGGTCGCCCCATTACCCTGCTAATTGTTTTTGGGTTAGAGGGTCGGTTCTAGGGTCGGATTGGGCTGAACCATGCTCATCCTTAAGGAGAACTGTCGTCCTGTTTCATTGATCAGTAGGAGAAAACAAAAAAAAAGCCCGTGCAAGCACGGGGTACAATCACAACGCTCCGCTGCAACCCTGGCCAAGGCCAGACACACCTCCGGCCACCACCGAGAGCACCACCTACAGAGGAGGAAGGAAAGCAGCCCCACCGCAAAACCTAGGGCAAAGGCCGAACAAGAGATAGAGATACAGAAGAGCGAAAAGAGGAAAACGCCACCAACACTCACACAACGACAAGCAACTCCTTAGCAACAGACCCGGCGGAAACCCAAAGCGCACGAACGGCGAGCATGACACCTCCAACAAGGTAGCGACAGGAAAGAACCGCCGCCATTGCAAAACCGTTAGGGATTTTCATCCAGAGCATGGCAAGGTCCAAAGGGTGATGCCTCCAACGAGGTAATGACACCAAAAGTGACGCCATCACCAGCCCGAAGGGGCAAGGCTTTCGCCCAAGACCTTCCCTACTAGCATAAAGGCAGGGGCCACCGAAGGTCGAAAGCACAGGATAACCGAGCCGTAGGCCGAAGATGCAGATCCGGAGAGCAAGCACGAACACCGTCACCCTGACGCGGAAGATGCCGCCCACGCCATCTGACACCTCGGAGAAAGGGACGGTGAAAACGGCGGGGACAGGATCGAGTCAGGAAGCAGAGAACGGGGATGCCGCCAGAGAAAGGTCGCCAGCCAACATCGTCGGAGAGGAGTCACCACTCATGGTGGCCCGCACACGGGAAGTGAAAAAGACCAGACACCACTCCACCCAGGCAGCGCAAGCCAAACCCCGCTACTAACTCTGATAAACGTCAACCTACGCCACCAAGCACCTCGCAGAGAGGAGAGGGCAAGGAGGCGAGGATGAGACCAGGCTAGAGTCAGGAATTGCCCCACCGCCGAAGGACGGGCGACGGCCCACCACTCCACAACGGGAGGAGCCGATGAATCGCCAAACACACGCCCTGGAGCCCACATGCTCCGTCTGCTCCGGTCAGCTACCGAAATAGACCCCCAAGCGGCCTCCACCGAGACGGGCTCATGGGAGGAGGAAGAAGGAGAAGAAGCCGGTGCGGAGCTTCGCCAAGCTACGTAGGGATGGCAATCGGGTCGGGTCCATCCGGGTCTAGCTTCCATGGACCCGGACCCGAGACCCTATATATAGACCCGGACCAGGACCCGAAGTCATTCATGGGTCCAAACCCGGACCCAGACCCGGACCCGAATGGGTACCCATCGGGTCTAGTCTCAGCTCAATCAACAAAGGGGGGAGGGAAGCACCGCCACGTAAGAATGGGGGAGGAGGCTGCACCGCCGCGCCGCCGTGGGGGAGGATGCCGCCCAGCGTCGCCGTCGGGAGGCCGCACCGGGCCGCCGTGGGGAGGATGCACCGCCTTGCCGGCCGGGAGGCCGCAGCGCCAGCGCCCGGCCGTGGGAGGAGGATGTCGCACGCCGTCGGGAGGCCAGCACCGCCTTGCCGAGGAGGCCAGCGCCGCCATGTGAGGAGGAGGCAGCGCAGGCTGTCGTCGAGGGGAGGAGGAGGCCGCGCCGCCGTGGGAGAGGAGGAGGGCCCTTCTGCGCAATGGGAGGACCGGAGGAGGAGGCCGCGCCGCCGTGGGTAGGGAGGCCGCGCCGCGCCTGGGCGGTGAGATGGGGACTGGGGGTGGCTGAGGGGAGAATTAGGGCGAGGCCGAAGGGAAGGGAAGGGATTGGGTTGGGGAGTGAGTCAGTGAGAGTCTGAGAGACCGAGAGTGCATGATATGTGGCCTTACTTGTCAGCCCCTCCAGTACGGGTTCGGGTCTGGGTACCCATGGGTCCAAAACTAGACCCGGACCCGGACCTGGACCCGGACCCGGACCCGAAGCAAAATATTCATGGGTCCAAAGCTGGACCCGGACCCGGCCCATCGGGTCGGGTACCCGCGGGTACCCAGACCCATGGGTATTTTTGCCATCCCTAAAGCTACGAGGCCACCGGACCCATGCCCCTGGAGCACACCCACTCCGACCGCTCCGGCCAAACACATCGCCAGAATCGAGCCTCCTGCCATCAGATCTGGCCCGACACAAAGCGCCCCCTCCCCCCACCCCTCGGACAGTCACGGGTCCAGGGGAAGGGAAGAAAGAAGAAAGAGGGAAAGCCGGCGCCGAGCTCCACCACTGCGCGCGAAGGTGGGGACGAAGAAGAAGGGAAGCCACGTGTCTAGCGAGGAACAACGCGTGACGAGCGAACGGGAGATAGGTGGAGGGGAACGAAACCACGCCCTTGCAAGGGGCCAGCGAGACGGGGGTTGGTGCGGCCCTACCGGATCTGGCGCAAGGACGCCGGAGAATTGGAACATGAACAGGGGGAGGGTCAAGCTGCGACGCCGGAAAGCCAGCGACCCACCCACACCACTAGGCGCCTCAAGCGAGGCAGGAGGGCTAACGGCCAACGGGCAAGAGGAGACTCCGGATATGGCAAGCTGACGCCAGATCTGAACACCACAGAGATTTGGGCGGGCTGCCGTGACTCCAGGGAACACCGGGGTGACGCCAACAACCAGCTCGCAGCGCCGGCCGCTGGCCGCCAAGCTCGGCGGCGCGGGGACCGTCGTCCCACGGAGAAGGCCCCACGGAGCGAAGCGGCAATAGGGCACGGCGGGGTCGTCGGGAAGCCGCTGCCGCCGCAGCGCCGAGGCCACCGCCGGAGTCGCCCTTTGCGCAGAGGCCGCGCCGCCGCCGCCACCGCATCTAGCCACTGCAGCGGGTGACGAAAATATTTCAATCCACCAAGGAAATGAATTTTTGATTACAACGAATCGTCCATTGATCTTTTTCTTAAAGTATTAATTACTGCCGTTTCACCCCACACTATTCTCCATTTCTTAGAGGGAATTCTCCATTGATTCAGCGACTATCATTCCTGAGATTTTGCGAGATAAGCACTGCATGATCAGTGGAGGGGTTTCTCCATTGATTCAGCCACGATCATCGCGGAGATTTTGCGAGATAAGCCCTGCGTAATCAGTGGAGTAAATCGGCGCCCTTTTTCTTACCGAATGAGCACTCCATAAAATTCGCAAGAAAAGTGAGTAAAATCTCGCAGGAACCATCGGACCATAAAGGGAAGGAAAGAACGTCGTCAACAAGTGACCCCACTTCTGGCGCTTTCCACCGGGAGTTCCCGAAACTGCGACCAACGGAGAGCTCCGTCCACCGCGCGCTCACCGTCCGATCCTCCATTCCACGCCACGCGTACGCGCCAGATCGCACGGCCCTTGCCGGGATCTATATAGGACTCACGCCCCCCGTCCCCCGCACGGCCGCACGCTGTGATGGACAATTCTGCCCCCCGCTACTCTATTTATAGCCTCGCCACCACCAACCCCAGAAACCCAAGCCAAATCCCGAGCACAACAATCTCACTCAATCGAGCTCTAGCACCGAGCCTCCAAAGCCCAAGCGAAGCGCCCCAAGCCCGAAGCATTTCAGCGGGACGAGATGGCTCCCGAGCTGGCCGGCAAGATGACCGCCAAGGCCGTGGCGGCGGCGAAGCCCGTGACGAAGGCGTACGTGACATTCTTGGCGGGCGACGGGGACTACTGGAAGGGCGTGGTCGGGCTCGCCAAGGGCCTGCGCAAGGTGGGCTCGGCCTACCCGCTGGTGGTGGCCATCCTGCCCGACGTGCCGGTGGAGCACCGCCGCATCCTCGTCTCTCAGGGCTGCATCGTCCGTGAGATCGAGCCCGTGTACCCGCCGAAGAACCAGACTCAGTTCGCCATGGCGTACTATGTCATCAACTACTCCAAACTTCGTATCTGGGAGGTAATTACTAGCTTGTTCAAGGACCTAATTTATCGCTCCACCATTGTTTTGTGTGTGCATGGCTCGGTGTTGATTGTTGCGCTCATGTACATGTTTCATGATATGTTTCTGCAGTTTGTGGAATATGAGAGGATGGTCTACCTGGACGCGGACATCCAGGTGTTCGACAACATTGATGAGCTCTTCGAACTGCCTAAGGGGCACTTCTACGCGGTGATGGACTGCTTCTGTGAGAAGACGTGGAGCCACACCCAACAATACAAGATAGGCTATTGCCAGCAGTGCCCCAACAAGGTGGCGTGGCCGGCCGCCGAGCTCGGCCCGCCGCCGGCGCTCTACTTCAACGCCGGCATGTTCGTGCACGAGCCCAGCATGGCCACGGCCAAAGCACTGCTCGACAAACTCAGTGTCACGACGCCCACACCTTTCGCAGAGCAGGTGAGCGCATCGATGAACTTTTGTGCCCATAAAGCCGGTTTGCTCGACTCCGGAGTGGCAGGTGTGCTAATAAGGTTATCGGTTTCCAAATTGCAGGATTTCCTTAACATGTTCTTCCGGGAGCATTATAAGCCGATCCCGCTTGTGTACAACCTTGTTCTGGCCTTGCTCTGGAGGCATCCTGAGAACGTCCAGCTCGAGAAGGTCAAGGTGGTGCACTACTGTGCAGCGGTACGTCGATACACATCTTCGATGCCGTCTGTCTCGTTTCATTGTCGTTCTTGCTGGTATGCTCACAGATTTTGGGTGATCCATATGTATGCCTGCAGGGATCGAAGCCATGGAGGTTCACCGGCAAGGAGGAGAACATGGACTGGGAGGACATCAAGACGCTGGTAAAAAACTGGTGGGATATCTACAACGACGAGAGCCTCAACTTCAAGCATGGCGTGGCCGTCGTGGTGCCCGCCGACACAGACGTGGTGGAGGTCGCGGCCAAGAAGCCTCTGCGCGCCGCGCTGGCGGAGGCCGGCACAGTCAAGTTCGTGGCCGCGCCCTCGGCCGCGTGATGGAGCCGACGTGGTCATCAGAAAAGGAGTCCCCGCTATAAAGCATTTTGCATATATCTTGTGTTATTAATTAGGGTTTATCTAATTCCTACACTGCATTTGGAAAGTGTAAAGAAGCTTGATCGGGAGCTTTGTGAATTACCTCTTGGGTCAATCACTATAGTACTACTGTCCTCTACGAAGGGGCCATGGTGTGAATTATTAATAGGAAGTTGCAAATTTATGGCCATGTTTGTCATGTCTTCTCTGCAACTGCTGTGTGCTGTTGACATGTCTGCCTCTGCCTTCAACCTCCCCTGTTTTCTGAGGAGCGTTCGTTCGTGAGCTCGACTATACACGCGGGTAGGTGCCCGCCACTGCTCGGCTTAGAGTGAGCTTGACGTTTATGGATGGTTCGAACGTTGTTTTCCATTCTTACTAACAGTGCGTAGTATGCCGACGCATCAGTTGCTGCGGAAGTATGCGGCGACACAGAAGCTCGGCCTCTGTGCGTACACCGCCAGCTACGGCTCAGCTAGCGTCAGTGAGCGGCTCAGCTAGAGAATTTACGCTGTGCTTGAGAGATCATCGGTCTCGGCAGGCGGTAGCACGCCGTGCACGGAGGTGCTTGTGGTTGGCCTTCGACCTCCGTGCTCCCGCCCTGAGGCCGCGAGAGAGAGAGCTGCCGCGCCTCTGTCGTGCGCGTGGGGGCCCTTGTCGGAAGGGTCTTTTTCCTCTCGGCTGTGCGGTTCAGGATGCAGACGCATGGAGTGAGGTGAGGCGAATGCGATTGACGTACTGTTTAGTGACCCCAAGGCCAGTAAGAGAAGAGGAGAGGAAGAAAGAAAAGAAAAAAGAGGACTTTTACAACCCGCTACAAAGGAAATATTCTATGAGTTGGGCGGTTGCTCCCGCTATCTTCCACAAATGAATCATCTCTACGAGATGGTCTACCAACTGGACTGGCGTTGCGTGAATATTCCTAAATATTCTCGAGTTCCTTTCATCCCAAAGAATCCAGAGTCCCGCGATGACTACTGAGGCGCATGCGAGTCTTGGGACGTTTGTGGTCCGGAGAAGTCTCTCCTCCCACCAGCCCAACAAGGTGCTGGTAGTTTGCCATGTTACAGATTTGAGGCTTGGTAGGGTTAATCTGTTTGAAGCTTGTGTCCAGAGCTCTCGGGCAAAAGCATAGTCGATGAAGAGATGGTAGGCAGTTTCAGAGCTGCAACTACAAAGTGGACAGATGAGGTTGTTCGGTCATCCACGAGCACTTAGACGATCTGATGTCGACAGACGGTTTTGCGCAAGAAGCCAGACAAAGACCTTGCATTTTGTCGGCGTGATTGACGTATTGTTGGGATGGTCCACGTACGTCGCGGTTGTGACTTGTGACTATTAGGCCATGGCGCAATGCTAGCTCTCCCACCACGAGGCAAATGTGATTTGTGTACTGTTTGTGGTCCGTGGTCGTGGATTTTACAGCGTCGTCTATTTCTTTTGAGCTGAATGCTGAACGTGACCAAGTTGTAAAATAGGATTTAAAAAACCTAAAATATTTTTAAAAATGGTTTTAAAATATTTGAAAAAATCCTACATTTTGCATTAAATCTCGTGCAACCGTGACGCTATGTTACTCCCTCTTTCATATCGTCTCTCTCTAAGTCTTCTCACACCCGATGTAACAATTTTGAAAAACACTATTGCAATTTTTTATTTTCCCTTCATTTCGTGACACTATTCATCGTCTTCTCTATTCGTAACCGCGTATCCATGCCGTTCCAGACATACTAGAATGCTAGGAGCCTAGGAGTCCTAAGATCCATGCATTGTCCTCATGCAATTTCCGCGCGAGGGATTTGAAAGTTTTTTTTTTCTTTTTGGGGCTGAGAAGAGGAGTTCAATGCAAGGACGATAGCATAAAAAATTAGTAGTGTATAGGGTTGGGTTCGAGTCGATTTTGAGTAAGTTGAAGTTGTATAAGCTTGAGCTTAGTTCAGCTTAAGCTCAGATCGAATTCAATTTGCTCTTGGTATCATGCTTGAACTCAGGATTAATGAAAGCTTGCTTAAGCTCAAGATCGGTTTCATTTGATTTTATTTCAAAATCACCACATATCTTATTTTCATATTTTGTAAGAACTAAAAGGTTTAGGTTATGTTCTTTTGGGCTGATATGAACGGCTAAATAGCTAAAGTAACTGAATTTTGAGAGCTTCTTTAGCTAGTCTTTAATTTTGGATCCATTTTGTTTAACTTACTTTTTAAAGCGTTAGCATCCACCTTCGAGACAGCGAAAAAAGGGATTCAATTAACCCAAAACATATGTCTTTTCAAAAACATAGATAAGCCATTAAGCTGTTAAGTCGTTTAGCTATTAAAATAAAAACGCCAATCTATATGCCACACTCACTCCATGGTCCATGCTAACAACAGTTTACTGGATTACTAAGTTCACCTTAGTGTAGTTAACCAAAGGGAGTAGGATACGAGTACACGTATACGAGGAACATAAGCGCACTGCAAACGAAAACATTGGTGTGGGGTAGAGGTGTTTCGTTGTCCAACATAGGTGGTGTGTAAGAATGGACGGGCTTACGATCCACAAGTATTGGTAACTTGAGTTGTTGACTTTTCATATGTTCTAGGTTATCGAGCATTCGATCCAAACCAAGCATTATGTCCTAGAAGCTAGTGTTTAAGGATTTGTTATTTCCAGCCGTTTGAGAGAGATTTTGAAGAATTCAAAAAAATATGAAATACTATTTTAAAACTAGAAATAATTATTTAAAACTATAAAAAACTACGAAACATGTAAAAAACGGTAAGCTAATATTTAATTTAATTTAATTTAATGTAAACTGAAAAAAACAGACCTAAGTTAGTCGTGGCGTTCAGTTGACTACGCCTAGGCAAGTCCTGCCTGCTGAGAGGTAGCACACGTAGCATCACGGTGCCCTAGGAGAAAGAAGAAATAAACCGATAAACCGTGTCACGTTTGACCACCGGCTGTCAACTAAAGATCAGCGACCAAAGCAGCAGCACACACACGCCGACACGCGTCCCCCTCTTCCCTGCGGCGTAGGTAGGATCACGTAGATCAAGCGCCACGAATCCGAATCGATGACGCCCAGCAGCCCATAATCTTCTGGAACATGCGATCAATTCAGGTTCGGATGCGATCCTCAGACCTGATGTGGGAATATGCGATCGATTCAGCCACGTATATATGCGGCTTATCCAAACTCGGTCAGGTTTCCATAGCTTTCGATGACTACATGCAGTCATGCATATGCACGCGCATGCCCCGCCCGATCGGCAAGGTCTCGATCCTGTTCGACGTCTTCTCCACAGCGACGGAGCGGCTCGTGCGCCGTGCGCGCACCATATGTATGCCGCCATGCGCACTGCACGTACACCGGACGTAGCAATGGCTCCTTGCTCATGCTTGCGAGGTCGCGATCCCCATGTGGCGAACTGGTGATGCACTGAGCGGCGCGCTGGCCGGTGCCGGACAGCCTACACGAACGAAGAGAAAAAAGCGGCCCCTGATGAGCGCGACATGCGCATGCAGATAGATTGAACGCGCGCGCGTACGCCGGAGTACACATCCAGGTCCAAGCGTATGTGAACTTTATTATGAATGCATTGTTATCGGTTGGTGCGAGTGATGTTTGCAGCACAGTCGGTTGGTTCAATGGCTACAAGTCAGAATAGGCTTCCACTACTAGTTGAAGCTAGGGATGCAAGTGGGTTGCTTCGTGAGTCTGCATGAGGCTAACTTCTTCGTTAAAATACTGTTAAGCGCCACGGTCTTGGTGTATTTTATTGAAACAAACGGGCTCGTAGGTACCCACGAAACATTTCACTTGCATCCCTAGTTGAAGCCATGAATCAGTAATGATTTTTACGGGGGTACAACCACTGCCGATTATTGTTATAAACCAGTAGTAATATTATGACATCAATATCGATTCGTGACTCCAACCAGTAATGAATATTCTCAGACACTATTTGAACACAGTATTTTTCCTCTCCATGCTACCACGACTAAGAAGAGAGGAGCCGGTGGAGCTACCCAAGCATGACATGGTGGGGAGATGCTACCCAAATTTTTCAAAACTTGGCAATTTTACTCCAAATTAAGTGCTTCAATATTACTAACATCATCCTCACTTCATTGGTAGTTAAATGTAGTTGCATGCTTGTTTATATTTTGAGAAAGAATTTTTTTCATGATCAA
Organism: Raddia guianensis; assembly: GCA_036346415.1. Taxonomy (NCBI): domain Eukaryota; kingdom Viridiplantae; phylum Streptophyta; class Magnoliopsida; order Poales; family Poaceae; genus Raddia; species Raddia guianensis. The sequence goes on from CM070536.1 coordinate 18,349,785, forward strand.
TGAACAATTTTAAATGTAGATCTAGCTCGATCAATTTTTAAAGTAGGTTGGAAAAACTTGTTGGGTACGTATGAAGTTTGCTTAAATTAAGATGTAGCTTTCATTAAAAGTGTGGATCTAACTCAAATTTAGGTTACGATTCCACAATCAATGAAAACTTTTGAATCTAAATGTCATCGACCAATTCTTCCAGTAGATTGCAAAAAAAAAAGTTGTGTATGTTTGGTGTTTTCTTAGATTAAGATGTACTCCCTCCGTTCCAAATTATAGGTCGTTTGACTTTTTTTACACGTACTTTGACCACTCGTCTTATTCAAAAAAATTTATAATTATAATTTATTTTTGTTATGATTTAGTCTATCATGAAAGGTACTTTAATAATGACTTGAGTTTTTTCATATTTTCACTAATTTTTTGAATAAGACGAGTGGTCAAAGTACGTGTCAAAAAAGTCAAACGACCTATAATTTGGAACGGAGGGAGTAGCTTCCATTGAAGGCGGGTATGTAGCTCATATATAGGTTGAGTTAAGATTTAAATAAATAATTTACGATTCTATATTTTCAAGAAAAAAATGTAGAAGGAGTTAGAGTTCCAATTGAGAATGAACAATTAACGTGAACTTTCCCTCTTTTTTAGAATGTTCGGCAGGCGCATCACCGCCTAAAAGGTCTTAAAAGATTTACTCCCCATATTTGACAATATCTCATTATTTTTAAAGGAGTTTGTTATATGTGAATTTTCAACGAGATTAGGCAATAATAAGACACTTAAATATTAGTTTAATTTGGATTTTGTGTAATATCCGACAAAATAATTATAAAAAATTGTATTTAAAAGGATTTAAAAGTATTTTCATATGAGTTATAAATATTTGAAAGTATTTAAAAGTATTTTCAAATGAGTTATAAATATCTAAAAGTATTTCAAAACTATTGTCTAAATATTTTAAAAATGATTCAATCAATAAAGGGATTTCTGGGGCCAAAATGGTATTTTACTATTAGCAAATAAGAAAAAAAAAATTGGTTAAAGATAAACGCATCGGTACCGATTGTATCTCCAACCGGTAGTAAAAGGTAAAACTTAAGTGTAGGGGGGCACGAGCGGGGCTTGAGCAGGGTTCAAATCCGCAACCTCACGGGATTGACAATTTTTGTTAAGATTAAACCGAGCACTACTGCTTGGTATCATGAACCAATAGCGGCCAGACCTAGGGCTCTCCCACTAGTTGTGAAGCCACTATCGTTACCGGTTTGAGCCACCAACTAGTAGCGATAGATGTATCTTTTATCGGCTATAATTATCCACCGGTAGGAAAAAAAAACTATTCACTCTCGAACCTGTCGTGCGACACTTCCGCTGCCGTCACCTCCAACCTCTGACGACGACGCTCCGCGCGCCGGCTCCGGACTCCGGCTCCGGACTCCAACGCCCCTGTACGATTATTGCGAGTTGAGATTTCTGTCGTCAGTGTTAATTTGCTGTTCAACGAGCGGTCGGCTTGTTCTAGTGAGGACTTACTCCATGATATATGGCGATTGCATGCCTTGTAGGCTAGACTTTGCATTTAGTCCGTATGCCTTAATATTTCATTTCAGTCAGTTCCATCAGGAGCATGCTCATTAAGATCAGAAAGCCGCCATGCATAACGCAAATTACAAGTGCAAATGGTAAAACCCAGATCATTTGTGGACTACATTTCCATGGCAATATTTTCCAAGCCTGGCATGACCGTCAGGGTAAGACTAGTCTAAATATTATTATGCTGACTGTGTCCATGAAACGTTCACGTCTAGTGCTAATTACGTGTCTGCAATAATAAAGTCTTCGCTCTTCGGTTTCCTAGCCTTTGGGATCTAGAAAGGGCCAAGGATTTGGGTCAGAGTTGTTTTTACTGCTATAACGTTTGATCTATTCTCGGTTTGCCGTTTCTACGATTTTCTTTGTTCGATAGTACGGAGTATGAATGCAAGGACGTAGCTGCTTGCAGTGCTTCTTATCTTGTCTGCTCTACATGACTCCAAGATTCAACATCTCCTTCCACCTGCATGATCATGCATTATCCACAACCCCAGCAACATGATTATTTTCTGCTTGATGTTGATCGAACAATCAGTACGATATGCACATAGGCTACCATTCGATATGCACATAGGCTACCATTCTGATATCTGAAACAAATCGGGCGTGTTTTCCTGACGTTTGTTTTTCCACAGCTGCCCTTTTATGCAAGCCTGTGGCACAACCAGATACAAACAGGGTATATGTAGATCAAAATTACCATTACTTCATATATTGATCAATTTCTGCTATGCCCCCAATCTTTCTCTTGAAAAAAAAACAATGTTATGCATGCTCCGGAATAACTAGGAGCCTCTCTATTTTTTTACCATTGTTTGCGACACAGGTGATAATTTCACATCATGGCTTTTTCACAGATGTCTGCACTCAGTTGGATCACGCAGAAGATTTTTGTACCTTTTTTCAATCTATTTCATACTTTTTTCGGCAATATTTTCTTTTGAAAAAAGTCTATTACTATATTTAAAAAGTGTATGTTTTAAGTTTAGACGGCTTCAACGAGGTTACATGGTGGTAGCCTAGCCCAGGGCTGCCTTCGTCCTGCACAGCTGGTGGCTGCGCTCCGCGCTGCTCACGCTCTCCGGCGGCGGCGGTTCGTACGAGCCCAAATCGCCTGCAGCCACGCCTCATGCAGGCGACTACAAACCCGTTGGCCGTTGCTGCCATAATTTTATCTCGACTTTCAATTGTCCAATATTTTCTTGTGGAGAATTGAATCCAGTGGTTCCATTTTTTTGTTTGTAATAATGTCGTTCCACATGTGAGCATCTAGCAAATCGCAGGATCGGCTTAGTGATGTGCAGTATGTCGGTTTGCCATATACCCACTGTTCATTGTACGACAATAAGTGACAGGCAGTAGCAAACGAAGCTGCTGGTATGTTAACTAACAGAATACGGATTATGACCATTACTCCTCCGAGCCAAAAGATTCACCTTTCTTAAGCTGTTTTTCAAATATCTTGAAGCCGCTTCACAAGGTTCTCAAAGCCTAATTGAACCAAACATCCCAGCATCTCAAGGATATTTTTCGAAGCCCTTTTTTTTTGAACAAAAGGCAGGAGAGCTGCCATGAATTGATCAAAAATAGAAGAGGATTACAGTGTGGGGGAGATATAGGCCCCTCCCCCATGGGCCGCCGAACACAAAGGACTAACTAATTACAAAGGGGCACTGCGCTCTCCCAGTCATGGTCGTCTAGGAAGAAGTTGAGGAAAAGCGTGGGTGGCTTTGTCGCGTTGCGAAAGATCGATTATTACGCTCAAGCCAAAGTTGCCCTGAGTGGTGAGATGAGCTAATGAGGATGCCGTTGGGTAGACCACCCGGATAATATCGGTAGACCACCAACCGGCGAGGCACTCTGGTGCGACGGGATGCGAGCCAAGCTTTGGAGCATCAAGACGAGCGCCATGTGTTCCCAAATAACTTGTTGTAGTTGCTTTGAAGGAAGAGGTGGTCAGGCGTCTCAAGGTTTCTCTTGCAAAGGCGAAGTAGTCGTTGGGAAGATGGCGGCGAAGAGAGGCGTCGGCGATGAGCCCGCCACGGAGGGGCGCCCGGATGAAAAATTTGTATTTGGATGGAGCCAGATCTTCCAAACTTGCTGCGAGCCGGCCTTCGACCCGACCAGTGACTGGAGCAGAATCGCCGATTTGACGGAGAACTTCGCCGCTAGGGGAAAACGCCGAGGCACTGCAGTTCGCCAGGACGAGGTGCGGTTAGTAGATCTGCCGCAGAGTCGGACTAGTTGTGGAATCATCTGCGGGGTGAGGTTGCATCGAGGTCCGAGATCAAGCGTGATTTGATGTCGCATCGCACCGACTGTTCTTCCGGAGGGCGGCCTTGAACAGTCGGCGCCAAGTGTCTCAAGCTTGACCATCGATCCGTGATCTTCCCAAAGGAAAGGAAGTGCCATTCCCGGGACGGCGGACGACCCGGCCCATGACAACGCGTCGCCGACTCATTCGCGACTATCTTTGCCGGGATCCCAGACGGGGAGGTGAGCACTTGCCGAGCCAAAGCCAACGTAGCCTTAGGGCCCTGGAGAAAGCGAGAGGTCGAGAACCCTAGACCCCCATTGGGATGGCGGCGACGGTGGGCGATTAACCTGCCACCCCACGGGTGAGCAGTACCCTTCGAGCCGACTTCTCACGAGAGAGTCTATTTTTTGATGATTGAAGGCGGAGCTTGGATGACTGAAAGGGCGTAGGTAGGTAGCGATGTCAGGACTGCCTTGAGGAGGGTTAAACGCCCGCTTTGGACTTCATCGGTCGCGCTGACTGCAAGCCTTGACGCCACCTTGTCAAGAATAATTTGGAAGTGGATGTGGCGAGGCGTCGACCGGCAATGACAAGCCAAGGTATTTGATGGGGAAGGAGGCACGCTCGGCCGGGAGGTCTTGGAGCACAGAGTCAAGGTCGATACCGGCACACTTGATGGGGACGACGAGACATTTCGAGAGGTTTGTCTGAAGGCCGGTGATCTCGCCGAACTCGCGCAGGATAGACGCGAGCGCGGAGACGTCTTCCTTGGAGGGGCTGAGAAAGACAGCTGCATCATCTGCGAAGAGGGAAATCCTAGAGCTGTTCTCGAGCCCCCGGAGTGGCGAAAGGACCCCCGCTTCGGTTGCTCGGTTGAGCAGCGCAATTAAGGGCTCGATGGCGATGTTGAAGAGGAACGGGGAGAGAGAGTCCCCCTGACGAAGCCCCCTGGCATGGTGGATCACATCCGAAGGGTGGCCATTAAGCAGCACTCTGGAGGAAGAGGAGGCTAGGGACAGGGAGATCCAGTCTCTCCAGCGATCCCCGAAGCCCCGGGCTCGAAGGTTGTCAAGAAGATAAGGCCAGGACACGGAGTCAAAGGCTTTCTCCAGATCTAGTTTGAAGAGGAGGGCTGGGGTGTTAGACCTATGAAGCTTTTTGGCAAGGCCCTGGACCAAAAAGAAGTTGTCTTGGATGTGCCTTTTCTTAATGAAAGCGCTCTGGCAAGTGGAGATTAAGCTGTCCATGTGGTGGGCTAGGCGGGAGGCTAGGATTTTGGTGAAGAGCTTCCCGACGCTGTGTATGAGGCTGATTGGGCGGTAGTCAGAGGCAGCGCACGGGCACTCCTTCTTAGGCAAGAGTACAATATGCGCGATGTTGAGAGAGGCCAACCCGGCCCTCATGATTAAGCGCTGGAATGCATAAGCAAGTCGGCAGAGATGATATCAGCGAGCTTTGTAGAAGTTCGGGAGAAGCCATCGAGAACTGGCGCCTTGTCATTTGGAAGGAAAATATCAAGCGCTGAGCTCCTCCGAGGATAGGGGATCATCAAGGAGGCTAGATTGGCGGCGATAGCCCAAGGAAATCAGTTGAATGTTCGGAGATGGAGGTATGGGTGGGGGTGGGGGTCAGTCACCAAGAAGATCTTGTTGAAGTCTTTGAAGCGGGAGGGACGACATGTCATGGAATTGGTAAAGGTGTGGGAGCCCGATTGGAGTGAGTGAATTAGGTTTTTCTGCGGCGACCGTTTGCCTTAAGGTGGAAATATCTGGTGTTAGCATCGCCCAATTTAAGCTGAGTTAAGCGCGGCGCTATTTCCACATGATCTTTTGGATCATGCTCGGCCCGGATGCGGAGCTTTAGGAGCGTCAAGGAGAGATAGCTCAAAAGCGAGAAGAGCAGGTTTCCATGGCAATGTCTAGGAGACGGATGACCTCAGAGGCAACGGCGAGCTGGAACTTGAGGTCACCCACAAGGGAACGGTTCCAGGTGGAGAGGGCCTTGGCGGTCCGGGATAGCTTAGCCTTAAGGCTCCACAGGGGGTTGGTTAGAGGAGGGTTGAGGGGGGCGTTCCAGGCCTGCTGAACGACCTCACGGAAACCGGGTATAGTGAGCCAGAAGTTTTCGAAGCGAAATTGGTGAGGAGGTCTATGTGTGTGTTCTGCCGTAAGGAGGAGGGGGCAGTGGTCAGACATGTGGGAGGAGAGAGGTAGGAGGGAGCAAGATGGAAACAAGAGCTCCCAGCCGGCGTTGGCGAAGGCCCGGTCAAGCCGCACGAGGGTAGGGCTGGCCCGCTCATTGCTCCAAGTGAAGCGTCGACCGGCAAGGTGTATTTCCTTAAGGAGGCAGGAGTCAAGGGTTGCCCGAAAGCGCGCCATGAGCCGTCTGTTTAGGTTTAGGTTGCTCTTGTCGGCAGCTTTGTAAATGAGGTTGAAGTCGCCCAGGATTAGCCATGGGCCGTTGAAGTGCGAGGCGATGGTTTGGAGCTCCTGGAGGAAGAGAGGCTTGTTGGCGTCATCGGCGGGACCATAGACGTTGGAGATGGTCCAGGTTTGGTGACCTCCAGGGAGGGAAACACGAGCGGAGATGGAGTCTTTGCAGCGTGGCTGGTCGGAAAAGTCTGGATCGAGTCGTCGCCGAGAAAGGATCAGCCTCCCTCGTGGGAGGCTGGGATCTGCAGCGAGCTCTGGAATCTGTTGCCGCAGGTCTCAGAAAGGAGCTGAGGAGTCGGGCAAGAGAGCTTGGACTCTTGAATGGCAAGGATGGCTGGGTTGTGCTGACGGACGAGGGAGGCGACCACATCGCGCTTGGCCGCGGAGTTTAAGCCGCGGACATTCCAACTCAGGATCTTCATTGGGTGGCAAGACTCGGAGGGCCCCACACAGCCAAACAGTCTACCGAGCGAGCTGGGAGTCGTCTTCAACCACATCGGGCCCCAGCGCTGAGAGGTCGAACGCAGGGCGGGCGAGGCCGCAGAGGTCGGAGATCGCCGACCGTGCAGATGCGTCGAGTGCGTCGAGGGGGGCGGTAGAGAAGAGCGCCTCAAGCTGGACCGCAAGGTCATGGACCTCGCTGGAGGAGGAGAGCCCCAGACACCGAGCGAGCACGCCTTGGGCCTTGCGAATGGCAGGCACCGAAGAGGAGCTGGCTGGGGCGATCCCTGAGCGGGAGATGGCGAGGCGAGTGCTGCGACGAACCGAGGGGGGCGGGCGTGGCGCGCAAGCTTGGCGGCGGTGGGCGGAGTCGTGGCGGGACGGAAGAAAGGAGGGTGTGAGGCGGCCGTAGCCCGCAAGAAAGCCGAAATGGAGGAGGTGGGTGGGTGTCGGGGATGGAGGCCTCAAAGGCCATAGGGTCAAAGGAGTGAGGGGGGAGGGAGGGCACTGAGGAGCGGCCCAGAAGGGGAACTCTGGCCCGGAGCAGGGAGGCGACGGCCCAGAACCCTATGGCAGCAACGAAGGGTGCAGGCCCACGTGGATTGGGAGGTGGGGCGGCTGAAGCTGCAGGTGGGGCGGCTGAAGCTGCGGCTCAAGCTGAGCCGAATCCTAGAGTTGGGGCGGCTGAAATTGCGGCTCAAGCTGAGCCGAACCTAAGCGAGCCAGATGGCTCGGTCATCTTTGCCGGTGGCCGCTTGATGTGGCGGCAACACCGAAGCGCCGTCGAGGTCAACTCCACGGCGTCCAACGCCCGCAGCCACTCCGCAGCCGAGGATGGCGGCAGCACGCCGCGATGCGAGAGAGGCACGGACGGGAGCGGGCGGCGACCTCGAGCGCTGGACGTCTTTGCCGGCGGCGGCGCCGGCCGGAGCTTAGCAAATGAGGTGGCGGAAGGCTGGTGGCAGAGCGAAGCGCCATCCACGGCGCGCTGGGACCGCAAGCTTGAGCGAGATAGGCGTCTCCGGCTCGGCGGTCGGCGCAGCAGCAGAGAGAGCGGTGGTCACGGCGGCGGCGAGGTGGGGAGCGGGTCCTGGACGGCCTGTTCTTCACTGGCGACGACCGCCGCGCTGCTCGAGAGGCCACAAGATTCTTGTTAGGCGGCGGCGCGCAGGGGCTCTCAACTGCAGCAACATCATCATAAATCTAACATCGTATCCGCCAGCGGCGATTTGGCGGAAGAGCGCACGGCACGCCGGCGTGGGAATGGTCACCGGCGGTGGCGGCAAGGTGTCCGGCTGGCCCAGCGTCCAGCTGGGGGGCAGGAGGAGGAGTGACGCGCCATTTCCGACGCGGGCAGAGGCGGATGAGAAGTCGTGGATGTCGGATACGTGGAGGAGAAGGTGGTGGGTGGAGACCCTCGGGGGCAACGGGTGCGCGCCGGCGAGCCTCGCAGGCCCACGAGTGCCGCCCCGGTTGGCCTCCATGAAAGGCGAGGAATCAACGAGGTCGAGGTCCATCTCCAAGGGGATGTCGGCGGGTCGCGAGTCCAGATCAAACACGGAAGGCGGTGTCCAGCCTCATGCGGGTCTCCGGTTCGACGGTGTCGATGCGCCCCACGCCGGAGAAGATGCCGTCGGCGACCGCCGTGGACCAGGCGTGAAGAGGAAGCCCTTCGATGAAGACGAGGACACGAAAACGTGCCGCGCCGATAGCTCCACCGGCGTGGACGTCGTCAGGGTAGCTTTCCAGCCTGAAATCCCGGCCGTTCGCATGGAAGGACCGGCGGGCGGCGTGGCGCGCCTGCTCCGGGTGGGTGAAACGCGCAAGGAGGTGGAGGTTGGAAAGGTGGGTCACAGTGATGTCCATTAGCGGGACGGCGGTGTGGATGCTGATGAAGGCGGCGACGGCGCTGGTCTCGGGGTGCGGACCATGGGAGACGGTGACGATGACGGCGCGCCTGTGGAGCTCGGATGCGTCCGCGTGCATCTGGTCCGAAACCTCCACGGCCACCCGGGCGGAGGGCAGGCGGTGCGCGGCGAGGTTGGAGCTGGAGGGGGGCGCCATAACGGGAGTTTGTGGTGGCGCGACGGGAGGAGCTTGGCGGGGGTGGCTGCGGTGGAAAGCGGGCGAGGGACGCCGGTGGCAGTGGCGCGCGGTATGCCCCGAGCGGAGGCAGAGAAGGCAGCGTATGGGGTCGCGGCACTCCGAAGCTCGGTGTCCTCCGCCCAGGCACCGGAAGCAGCCGGCTTTAAGCGGGCGCGCGAAAAGCGGCCTTGGCGGCCATTTTGCGCTGGCGCTGGCGGCCGGAAGAGGCAAGTCGCGTGGGAGCCGGCGGCGCCTCGGCTGCACCACCTGCCAGGAAGAGGATGGCGCGGGCACGATGATGGAGCGCAGCTGGGCGCGCCTCGGCTGCGAAGGAGCGGCATGGCCGGAAGGGGAAAGTGGGATTGAAGGCGGGGGCAGGGGGTGAAAAGGGGGTGGCAGGGGAAGCGTAATGGCGGGCGGAGGGGGGCGCTGACGACCTCTGCGAAGGAGCGGCGTGAGGAGCTGGTTGGTGGAGGATTGATGGCGACGGAGGTGGTTGAGGGCGCAGTAATGGCGGCGACGGGAGCTGGGGAAGAGACTGGCATCCACCGGCTCCAAGAAGGTGGGCTGGAAGAGGCCATGGCTGGGGAGGAGGCCGCACTGCCGGGTGGCTGAGGCGTGTGGCGGTGCCCGCCGTCGCCGAGCAATGAAAGCGGCGCGCGGAGGCGACAGGCTCGCGGAGGAGGCCGAGGGCGCCGGATCCGCGCAGGAGGAGGCCGGGGGCGGCGGATCCGGCGCAGGGGAAGGTCGGCGGCAGATCCGGCGGATCCGGCGCAGGGGAAGGTCGGCGGCCAACATTTCAGCCTCGGTTGGGTAAATTTTACTGAATGGGGTAATGAAACGTATAGCGTTGTCATCGGTTGACTCCAAGCAGAATATGTTTTATCACCATCTTTCTTTTAGGTAGCCTGTATGAAATCGTTGATAGTGCTCCGAGAAGAACACCGGATCTTACTCCTGGCGTCAGAGGCCTGTCGCAAGCTGCAATAAATTGACATCCTAGCAACATATGTTAATGTTTTGCCTGAACTTGTTGCTTGAGAAGACAGGAATGTTAGCTAGGTGTGCTGCAACATTTATATGGTGCCGTACGCACTGCAGTTCAGAAGACGGTAGTAATTAATCAAACGGAAGAAAGCAGTTTTTTATTGCTAAAGGATGTCTTAGATCCATTTCATTAACCCGTCCTGCACACGTTTCTAAAACACCAGTAGGTCGTGCTGACTTATCTACTCATTAATCTACGGTTCAACAGCTAATTAGCTAGCTCCATTTGCTTGGCCGTGGCTAAAAGACGAACAACTAGTATAATTGGAGTGGTTAAACAATCAAGTATTCAAGTACTGTCAGTGGTTAATAGGATTTACACGATTTTTTTGTCCATAAAGCGACTATCAAACCTTATATCTTAGGACCGACAATCTTAGTGGTTCAATCAAAACGAGCCAACGAGGCACAACCGCAAATCTGCGTTACAACCAAACCACATCATCCCGGACAATCTTAGCCCAGAATGGGACTTCATGGAGTCAGTGCTCCATTCCTTGTTGTCGTTGAATTTCATCAAGATTCGTGCACACAAAGTAAATGCGTGCAAAATAACATTTTCATTTACCATTTAAAGGTGTGAATGCAAAAAATGCATAATTAATTGTTTTCAAACCAGGTATGGAGCACGGGCTCTATGGAGTCCCAAATATTTTTACTACACACACAGAGAGCCACCACGTTAATCCTAAAATATTAGAAATTCCCACATTAGTAAAAAATACTAGAAATTCTAACATTAATCAAAGAAAAAGGAAAAATCTACACTGTCGGTTATAGTGAATCGGATTATAACGGTTTAGATTAAAATAAAGAGTTTATACTTGTTAGTATCATAAAATAAATAATTGAAATTCAGAATACAAATAATGTAAATAAGAGTCCATATCATATTAAAAGAATGGCCTCATATCAGCTACAATAAATATTTCATAAATCTATAATAAAAATAATGTCTATATCAGGTTAAATATGACATAAATCTAGCCGCGTAAATGCATAGGACAATCTGCTCGTTTAAAAAAAGTAGAGTTAAACTAGCCACCACATTAATATTAAAATATTAAAAATCCCCACATTAACCAGAGATAAAAAGAAAGATGTAAAGCATCGATTATACTAGGACCAAATTATAATGTTTTAGATTAAATGAAGAGTCCATATCAACAGTAATAAATAAGTAATAGAAATAAAAGTTTACATCAGATACAAAGCTGAAAATAGTTAATATCAAAGACAATATGTAAACACAAATTTATATAAAAAATTATATTCAGGTAAATACGTAGGACACCATGCTCATTCTAATTAAATTTGTAATCTCGTAAATAAACTTGCATTAACTGTTTGACGTGAACGGTTAACCGTTACCTATCTAATCCTGCAATTAACGTAGATCTGTAGTTTGCTTGTATGCTGCGCGCGCCTGCTGCATTTTACTAATTGAGAACGATCTATGGATCTTGCTAGCTGCTAGATGCATGCGTGGTTGTATCGCGTCGTTTTCACGTTGCAATCAATCACCGGTCGATCGACCGGCGGGCGGCGGCGCCGGCCACAAGCATACCGGCTACGCAGATTACTCGATCGGAGGCAACAATGACTAGCGTTCAATTTAGCTTTTAATTAGCCATGTACCGTTTCTCCAAAAAAAAAAAAAAAAAAACCATGTACCGGTCATACGCTCATGCACTGTAATTTCGTCGACACCCTCAAAGCCTCCGCGTGACGGAATTGGCGGCTGCCATTTTCTTTTCTTTTTCCAAGATTTAAATATGTGATTTTGATCCTCACACAGTCACACAGGACGGATATTTGGCCGCCATCACCGCGATCAGCAACGGCGACACGCCGACGCGCACGGCGCAGCGCGGCTGTGGCCGCGCGCGGCGCAGGCCCACGACGGCGACATGTTCCGGTGGTCGGCGCGCGTGGTGACCGTGTGCCACTGCCACCACGCCAATTACACCAAACTGGTGGAACATCATATAGTATATGGCGGCCATTGCCCAAATGTGCCCATTGGCTCGGCCACACGTACGTACTGACTCGGCACACGTTACGTGCCGAGGCCGCGGGTCGCCGTCGTGTGTTGTTCTTCGGTGTTCCCACCGCCGTGCGTGGCGCGCCTGCTCGTGTTCCATGCGCGAGCGTACTGTTCCGCGGTGCTGTTCGTCCGGCGATCGTGGACTGCGGATTTCTTCTGTTTCTCGATTTTACGGAGTACTATGTTTTACTCGAATTTTTATTTTTTTTATATTTTTTTATTCGTTTATGCAAAATTATACGTCGGATTGAAAATTAGACAAAAATAGACGCCGGTCGCACCTTGAATTCACGACAGGTATCTGGTCGCACTTTGGGCCGACGACCAAAAGACGGCACAGGAGCAGGCAGTGTGGCTCCTTCAAATCGCGACACCCTGTAGCTATAGTAACAGTGCACTATTCATTGAATTTCTTATACCTATTAACACTTCATACCATATCAAAATTACACGAAACAAATTTTAAAATTCATGTAAAATCCTAAAGAACCCATTTTTCAAACTTTCAAATTTTTTAATTTTTTTTGAATTTTGAATTTTGAACTTAGACTTGAATTTGTATTTGAAATTTTGAAATTTTGAATTTTGAATTTCGAAAATTCAAAGTATGAAAAATGGGTTCTTTAGGATTTGACATGAATTTTAAAATTTGTTTCATGTAATTTCGATATGGTATGAAATATGAAACTTCCAATTTTCATGTAAATTCAAAAATCAAAATTCGAAAATTCGAAGTTTGGTATTTCATACCATATCGAAATTACACGAAACAAATTTTAAAATTCATGTCAAATCCTAAAGAACCCATTTTTCATACTTTGAATTTTCGAAATTCAAAATTCAAAATTTCAAATAAAAATTCAAGTCTAAATTCAAAATAAAAAATTTGAAAGTTTGAAAAATGGGTTCTTTAGGATTTTGCATGAATTTTAAAATTTGTTTCGTGTAATTTGGATATGGTATGAAGTGTTAATAGGTATAAGAAATTCAATGAATAGTGCACTGTTACTGTAGCTACAGGGTGTCGCGATTTGAAGGAGCGACTACTGCCTGCCTCTCCTGTGCCGTCTTCTTGTCGTTCGCCCAAAGTGCAACCGGATACCTGTCGCGAATTCAAGGTGCGACCGGCGTCTATTTTTGTCTAATTTTCAATCCAACGTATAATTCTGTATAAACGAATAAAAATAAATATAAAAAATAAAAATTCGTTTTACTCATATTGAACTGGATGGATGGATCACGGAAGCCTGCTGCTCGCGGGGAAAAAAAAATGACGAGTGAACGGGCCTAACGGCCCAGCTATTGTGTTTTTCCTTTTTATGGGCTGGTGAATGTGTTGGCTGTCGTGATACACTATGATACTTACGGCCCGGTTGAGGCCTATCAACAAAGCGGACGTCGGACGGCCCGAGAGAGCGATGAGATGAGCAAACGCATCCGAAGACAGCGATGAGCAAAACATGAAACATGTTAGGATTACTTGTATCTACAAAGTACCGACTACATAATACAGAGTACGTATTTCCTTTAGATAGCAGAGTTCGGACTTATGAAAGGAAAAAAAAAACACAAACCATCTGTACAACTGCCATGGATAAGAAATCAAATTGCAAATCAGTCGCAACATGTCACTGAAAACTGGGAGGAGCCCCAATCTGCTAGTGTTAATTGATAGATGTCATCACATAGTTGGATTTTCAAGAAAAGTCATTGCAAAGTTTATGTTTGTATATTTATCATTGTAAAACTAGCGAAATTGGATGATCAGAAATGCTACATGCCACTATCCAATGGTTCTACCCTCATCTCTACCACATATTTACAACAAGGGAGTCTTGCAGCCCAGCGATTGGAGAGCAGCAGTGTGCTGGCCCATCCATCGGCGGTCAAGGGTGGCGGGCTCCAATCGCTGGGTTTAAGCCAAACCGTTACAACAAACACCATCTTCTTTTCTTCTGCCTTCCTCCTCTCTCCCCGAACAACCGTCACCTGAGCTCTCCATCGTCGACGAGCTCCCCGATGTTGGCCCTTGTCTTCCACTCCCGCCCCTCTTCTCTCCCCTCTGCTTATTCCTCTCACCTAGATCCACGCCAATGTGGTATTCCCAGAGTTGCTTCCAAATTTTGGCCATGCACTCCATCCAATCCCGTAGCTAGGCTTGGGGTCGAAGCATGGCATAGCAGTGCGTCGACACAGGGTCGAAGTAGGCCGCCAGGTTGGCAACAAGCATGTGCGAAGTTGGTTTGGCGGTGAGCAGGCACAAAAGTAGACCACAACATAGGGCCAACAAGTTGGAGCATGGTGCAGAGGCAACAACATCGTGGCCTCCTAAAGACACCACCGCCACCTTCACCGCTTGCACTCGCTCACGCGCTCTACTACAACATGCTGCTAGTGTGGAACCTCTCGCCATCGGAGGCCTGATAGGAGCGATGATGAGTAGTAGATTTGCTCATGGGTAGCCCGACCCGACGTACCCGACCTGACCCGACCAGTGCATCGGGTTGGGTTGGGCCTCGATTTGAAGACCGACCGTCGGGTCGGGTCGGGTCGTGTTGGGTTCGGGCCCAAAACAATACAAAATTAGCCATGTGGGTTCTGGTTTTTGGGTTTTGGGTCAGATTTTCGAGTTTCATGTTGGGTTCGGGCCCGGATTTGTGACTCGGTGCACTGGGTCGGGTTGGGTTCGGCCGACTAATTTTTGGTTGAGTTTTGGAAAAACCTGACTCGATCCCGGCAGAACCCGACAGATGATCAGGTCTAACGAGCAGGTGCGACCGCCGCCCTATACTCTATTAAGACCTAGCGCAAGAGGGGGAAGAAGGAGGAACAAGAAGACGAGAGATAGAAGACAAGGGCAAATATGCTATACACGTAAATATGAATATAATACATATCTAAAAGGTGTTTTAACATTTATATTATTGGGCTACATGGTTACCTGCATTTACATAGATTTGCATTTACAGATATAGAATATTGCTTTTTTCTTGTGCTTGGTTGCTGCATCTGGTTTTGAGCCTAGCTCTGTGGATGCTAGATTCTCCATGCAGCTTAACTCTTGAGAAACACAAAAAATGAACGTTTCTATAGATTTAACACATGGTGGCCCGTGTTATGCGCAAGGGCTGCGTGCGCCGCTACGTGGCAGGTATTTTTTCTCTTTTTTGTTTAAATCTTTTTATTAGCATCTTCAAGTTTTATATATAACGACAAATATGCCTATACATACTTTCCTTGCAATATACTACTTCCGGTAATAAATAGAAGTCGTCGTTAACTTTTGGACACGCCTTTGACCATTTGTGTTATTCAAAAATTTAGTTTAAATATGTAAAAATATAAGTTATACTTAAAATACATTTAATAATAAATCAAATCATAACAAAATAAATAATATTAAATACGTGTCTTAAAATACACGTGTTAAAGACGTGACTTTTTTTTATCGGAGGAAGTATTTCTTAAAAACTCCACGCGTCCTCGCTAGAGGGAGCGACTCCGGTGCATGGATGCTGTCGCGAGCCGTGCATGGAGTTATGGACTTATGGTGGCCTCGGAGACTCGCAAAGTAGGCGTGTGTGTGTGTGTGTGAACCTAGGCTCCATCGCGATCCACCATTGATATTTTATCATCTAAAGTATGATTTGATTAACGGATTTGCATGTTGATACCCGTTAAGCTCATCATATATCATGCGGATACCTTTGAAATTCAAACGTAGCAATTAATTGATTCCTTGATCACCCATTAATTTATTTCTTAATCACGTGCTACTTGCTTAAATAAATCTCATATACACGTCGGATTGAGATGACTATATACGGATGGATATACATTTAATTTTGAATCGTTTTAAGAGTATATAGAACCAAATGTTTTTAGCGTGTTTATTTTCATGTATACGCGCTTGATTAATCAGGTATATACTCTATTAGTCATGTGTATACATGACATGTATATGAAAATCAGTAACACTCGTATTGAAACCGTGTATATGGATAAACTAACATAGGAGTATATACATATTTTCTTCACAAGATATTTTAACTGATGTACACCTTTCCAAATCGCATTCATTTACAAATTGTACGTATCTTTACAAAATTGATACAAACGCATGTAATCGAATTAAGCAGATGCTTATTATTTGCAGTGCAACCATCCATACACCAATGCAAAGATGCAGGGGATGCATGCAATGCATGTATAGGGTATAACCCATGCATGATCAGTGTTTAAAAGTTTGTTGATTTTGGGCTGGCTTCATCTTGGTTGAACTTGGTGAGGGTATGAACTTGGCTTCACATATATTTACATATCACCGCTTCATTTGATTTTGCACCTGTTTGAAGATGAGAAACACACAACACATCAAGTATTTTAGATTGTAAAAGAAAGCACTTCAAATTTGAACTAAATTACTAAACAATTGTACATACTATCTACATTCTCAAATCACTGCAGTGGTATAATAGTGCATGCCTTCTCAAATCTGAACATACTTCCTAAGCATACAATAGATTAATCAAAATTAGTATAATCAACTAGAGATCAACTCAGTGATGTAGACTGACCACAAAATTCAACTAGAGAATCAAGTAGAGATCAACTCAGTTATGCTTCTGTCAAAATTCAGAGTATGTTTGCACTTTGCAAAAACATATGCAACACCGACCACAAACTACGGTAAAAGGTATATACGCTGAATACATGCATTTTGTCAGGTATATACATGCACGTATAAAAAATCATGCTTGTATAAAGACGAGTCAAGCTTCTAAAGTTCATCCGTGACAAGCTGACCACCAATATACCTAGATTCTTATCTTCTGCTTGCATCATCTAGAAAGTGTAAAAGAAGTCAGATATATACGTGGTTGAAAGCCTATGTACATCTGCACTAAAAGTTTCTAATTAATTATTCACATACTAAGAATTCATCATGCAGTATCTAAGCCATGGAGAGATACATATGTATTTGGGTATGTATCAATTAGAGTATAAGATTTATCGGTCTAAGCCATGGAGAGGTACACTTATATTTAGGTATTTATCAGCTTGAGTATGTGAGGGTGTGGTCGAAAAGTGTCCATCTGCCTAGACAGTTTCTTATTAGGTACTCATGAAGAAAATCATTATGTAATGTTTAAGCCATGTAGAGATACGTATAAACCAGGGTATGTATCAATCTGAGTATACACAAACATGGTAAATTTCTTTGCATCAGCTGGCCTCGATTTAAATAACGAGTTCTAAAGATTCAATCAAAATTACTTGACTAATCAAATGGAGACCTGGAGCAATTACATGTTCAAAAAATAGCTCTATAACAAAGTAATTACCTGGTGCAAGGACACATCACGTTTTCACACTGATGCAAACTGAATTCGAAGGGCTCGAATGGTGTCGATTCAGCAATACTGATGCACCAATCGGACTGGCTGCTATGGCTTTTGCATGAGGAATATGGTAGATGGGGATCGCCGGAGCGCAGAGGAGGGGGAGGGGGTGTCGAAAACGCCATCGACGTTGTACGAGCTGCGGAGGTCGAACGCTGGATGGCGCAATCGATTGTCATGGGGACGACAGGGCAAGTAGTGGATCTGACACCGACGAGGCCAGATAGCTTGGATCTGGAGCACCGTGTGAGCTGGGCAACAGTCGCCGGAGTGGAGGACGACACGGTGGTGGGTGGCCTCCGTCGGATTTGAGGAAGATGCCGCCGTTGCCCGTCGCTGGTTTGGAATGGGAAGGAAGAGTATTGGGGGCTAGTTTGGAAACGTGGCGGGGAGAAAATACTGTGCTTGGAGGGAGGGGCGTCAGGGTCATCGCCGCGCCATGGTAGAGGGAGCTAGGGGAGTTGTCGCACCGTTGGAGAAGCAGAGGGGGGCGCCTCTGCGCTAGCCCGAGGGAGATTTGATTATTTGCCACTCTCAACATTGACGCTCGCTAAAATGCCACTCTGGCCCACATGTAATACACACAGACGGTCCCCATATGTAATACACAGGAGTGGCATTTTAGCGAGCGTCAATGTTGGGAGTGGCAAATCATCAATTTTTTCGTGGGACGCTACCGCGTCGGCTCGAGGAGGGGGACGCCACGTCGATCTGAGGAAGGGGGGGCCGCCGCCCGGAGCCGAGGAAGGGGGAAGCCGCCGCGACACAGGCGTCGTCAGCAGGTGGTGGGCGCCACCGCCTCCGCACTGTGCTACCGCCGCCGCCGCCGATGGAAAGTGCGCCACCGCCGCCGCCGGACCGCCTCGCCATCTGGATCGCCTCGCCGTCCCGCCGCCGGACCGCCCGCCGCCGCCCCATCCGCGTCGCTGGACCGCCCTCACAGAATCGCCTACGCCGCCGCCGTATGCACTGGAACGACTAGCCGAGGTATGGCACCGGTCGGTCATCAAAGAGGACATAATTAATGGGTATAATTAATTAGTTTAATGACGGAAATTAGCATTAATCTAAACGGGTATCGACACAAACCCGCTAGGCATTGTAAAACTTGCGAACTGATCGAGAAAAGATCCGACGGTAGATGAAGCTGGAGCCTAGTCTCCATGGAGCCTTAAGTTATATATATATATATATATATATATATATATATATATATATATATATATATATATATATATATATTCTTTATGTAAAAATGTATCCCGCTTCGGAAATTAGACAGAAGTAGCGCCCGTCGAGTTTTAAAAGTGCGATCGCGCTTTAGATGATCGACCGGTTACTCGTCCTATAGCAGAATTGCCTCGGAGGACAGGCACCACCCTGTCGCGGTTTGGATGCACGACAGGGACTTGCTCAGCGATCCATTCCAGCAGGAACAGTACCGAATCTTCGATTCATTTTTTCGCTATATCTTTTGATTAGTACCTCCGATTACCGAACCGATTTTAAAAATGGGTTCCTGCATTTTTTTTAACAAAACTAGGCCAGACTTGCCATATAAATTTCAAAAGATTAAAATTTGAATTTTTAGAATTTTTCAAACAAAACTAGGCCAGACTTGCCATATAAATTTCAAAACATTAAAATTTGAATTTTTAATGGTAAGTCTGGCCTAGTTTTGTTTGAAAAAATGTCAGGAATCCATTTTTGAAATCGGTTCGGTAATCGGAGGTACTAATCAAAAGATATAGCAAAAAAATAAATCGAAAATCGGTTCAGTTCTCTTGGAATGGATCGTCACGTGTTGCTCTGTCGTGCTTTGGGCGAAACAACAGACCTCCTATCGCCTTTTTCGACAGCGACATATCTGGTCCTCCTGCGTGACTTGAGCACCGGTAGGTCACCCGCCCAGAGAGCGATCAGCCATGGATCGCTCGTCCAGAGAGCGATCGGCGCCTATTTTTGTTTAGTCTCTAAACCGTCGGTCATTTTTGTGTAAAAAGTTTTCAAAAAATATAAATTTTTTTTTCCAAAGTAGGCAGTAGCCAATTCTCGCAGTCCGACCCCGAGCCCGAGTCCGAGTCCGAGACGTGGCCGTGTCCTGACCTCGGGGCTCTTCCCTGTTCCCACCGGGCCACACACCAACCGCGGCCCAACAACCGTACTAACCTCCGAAGCTCCTTGCAGCACGCCAGCCATACGGCTCCGCCTCCGGCCACGGCGGGCGGCCACGCGGCGATGGCGCCAACGGTGGAGATCAGCCATCTCTCCTTCACGTACCCGGGCATCGACGGCCGGCCGCCGCCCGGGGCGCCGCCGCTCATCGAGGACGTCTGCTTCTCCCTCGACGCCGGCCAACGCTGCCTTCTCCTCGGCTCCAATGGCGCAGGTGAATTGCCCCACCTCCCCCTCTCCTCGGTCTGCCTCTTTCGGGCCTTCTGGCTGTGGGGTTTGATTTGGATGGACGCCGTGGGCAGGCAAGACGACGATCCTCAAGATTCTGGGCGGGAAGCACATGGTGGATCCGAGCATGGTACGGGTCCTGGGCAGGTCGGCTTTCCACGACACGGCGCTCACATCCTCCGGCGACCTCTGCTACCTCGGCGGGGAGGTGGGGGCTGGCGATTTGGGAATTTCCTTTCTCATTCTCTGTGCAATTGTGAGGCTTGATGTGGGTAATGGCAAGAGATGGTCAGATATAGTTTACTAATGCGTGTAATGGATGCAGTGGAGACGCGATGTTGCCTTTGCCGGCTACCAGGTGAACATACAGATGGACATTTCGGCGGAGAAGATGATATTTGGTGTTGCTGGCGTTGATCCTCATAGAAGAGACGAGCTTATTAAGGCAAGTATACTCCGAATTCACTAATAAAAACTTCATGGGTATATCAAATTTTCACAGGAAGCTCACTTGTCAATTTTTTTTACGTACAATATTCCGTGGAACTGAAACTAAGTGGCAAATCATCTATTTTCCTTTTTTTAGCCTGGCTGTTTTCGTGCATTAGTATTTTATATTGAGTACTTGTTTGTCATTACCTTTTCCAATGTGCAAATATTTATAAATTTCTATGCCATACATGGGGATTTTAATTTTGTTGTGCCTGCGCCCTAGTACTTCTGCAATGTTTAAATGGTACCCAGAAATCCCCCATTTCTCACAGTCATGGACTTGAATAGTTGCATGCTCCAATTTAGTTCATTGAGTTAAAGCATATACCTCTGGGTACCGTAGTAATGTTATCCTACCAAAAGTGTATTATACAGTGAAGCTAATTGTCACCATGTTTGAGCACTTGAATACTCAACCCTGCCCAGGGCTTCTTTGGAGCTACCCTCCGCAGCCAGAGCCATATAGTTCGCAGGTACAATTCAGTTTCCGCAGGTTGTGGATGGCGAGTCCACCCTATTTCTTTGGTTGGTATGCTTTATCCCGAGCAGCTAAACAGTGTCCACCCGACACATTCTCGGAATCTCACCATAAGAAGGCCTGAAACAATTTATCGCTACACCTCAGAACCCACTTTGGTAGGACTAAGGCTATCATAGTATTTTGTCTAGCTTTACCAGTTTACCCATGTAAACCGGTGAAAAAGCCCTTCATTTCCTTTGATCTAACAAATAAGATATTCACCTATTCGGTAATCACTAATATAATTTGGCATGCATGTAATCAAGGCTAAATGACTTAAGAAGACTTCTTTCTCGTAGATTGCTCACGTAACCTACCTCATTGAGCTTACCGTAAATAATAAGCCTCTTGACGAAGATAAGCGACAAAAGATATTCATGTTAAGCTTAGTTTGGGGGTCTTTGTAATTGTAGTCTTTGGGAGTAGAAATAATCTTAAACTTAAGCCAAAGTTAACAGTAGCACTTGCTTTGTAGGTGACCTACATCATTGAACTTCTTATTTTGCATGTTATAGATTTTAGATATTGACCTTTCCTGGCGCATGCACAAGGCATCAGATGGTCAAAGGAGAAGAGTCCAGATTTGCATGGGACTTCTCAAGCCATTCAAGGTTTGTTTTTTTCCATGCCATGTTATCAAAAGGATGGATCATGTTTGTAATTTTACATGCACGCACAAGATTTTTATAAGAAAGTATTAAAAAATGCAGGTTCTTCTTCTTGATGAGATCACGGTTGACCTTGATGTATTGGCAAGAGCAAATCTGTTGTCATATCTAAAGAAGGAATGTGAGGAACGAAGTGCAACTATCATCTATGCCACACATATTTTTGATGGCCTTGATGACTGGCCATCACACATTGTGAGTTCTGTCGCTCTACTTCTTTTGTCCATTTTTTTGAAGAGATAAGCTTGTAAAATTCATGCGGGCTAGTTGTAACATATATTGACACCCTTGGATTTTAGATCTACATTGCTCATGGGAAACTGCAATTAGCTCTGCCTTTAGAAAAGGTGAAAGAAATGAGTCAGTTATCTCTGATGGTAAGTAGCATTTGTATAACAAGTGAAGTGTTCTAGTACAACATGTATATTAGAAAATGCTTTGGTGCATTTGCATTTCAGAGAACAGTAGAGAGTTGGTTGAGGAAAGAGAGAGATGAGGACAGGAAGAAGAGAAAGGAGCGGAAGGAAAAAGGCCTCCTGGAATTCGACAAGATTATTGAAGGGAGTCGGGTTATAGGTGATCCGGCAAAGAGCGCTGCCAGAGTAGCCAACAACGGTTGGGCAGCAGGAAGGCTCGCCTCAACCGTAGCAGGCGAAGAGAACTTCGTTTTCAGCTCTAACAGCGTTCTTAGGCAATAATCTTTTTTGGCAATTTAAATGTTGAAGTGGTAACGATCCTAGAGATCCAAAAGATCAGACCACAGGAGTTTTGGCAGTAACAGGAAAGTTCATGCAGTGATGCATGGCGAAAACGATCAAAGATTTTACACCTTTCTTGTTTCTTGTATTACTATATGTCCGCCAATATGTGATGATGATGATGTAATCGGTAATATGGCACTGGTCACTGGATGCCTATTGTTATTTTCCAGATATACATATAGTACATAGGTTCACTTTTGGTCTTTGAACTTCCCATTTTCAACGAGGTATCATGTGCATATCATGTGCAGTCATGGAGAGGAGTGAAGAAAAAAGTCTGAACGTGGTCTCATAACCAAGAAGGCCCCGTAGGCCAGTTCACAGGGGACTTGACCCTCATGTGATTTTTGCTTGCTTGCTCCTTTTCCAAGGTAGGTCGGCATTCTTCGCGCACGATCGAGTTTGGGATTAGAGTTAAGGGGGAAAATTGCTAGATACATCTTAAAATGACATCCAATTCATTTCTAATTCCCATATAACATTGAAGCAATGATATTTTTGCAAATTTTTACCTCTTTCTCCTTTTTTCCGCCCTTTTCCATTGTTCCCGCCGCCGCCGTGCACGCACCGCCGACGCCACTGCAGCCGTCGGGTTGGGCTTGCATCGCCGCCGCCGTAGCTCCTTGCGCCGCCGCTTCGTTCTTGTTGCCGTCGCCGCCGCTTCTGCGTCGCGCTTGTGATCATGATCACCGCCACCGCCACGCGCCCGTCGCCGTTCTTGCTGAGCCGCCGCCATTGTCGTGGTCGTCGCCGACGTGAGTGGCTCCCGTCATCGCCGCCGACGCCGCCACCACCATTCCCATCGCCAGCCCGTTGTCACCGATGTTAGAGATGTGGAGGAGGGCGGCAAATCAGGGAAAAGGATAAAAAATGGGTGAAAATGGTGGAAAAGATGGGGGAAAAGGATAAAAATTACGAAAATGTCATTTGGGAACTCAATTCATTGCCTCCGTGTCATATGAGAATTAGAGATGAATTGGGTGTCATTTTGAAAAGTGGCAACGAATTGGTGTCATTCCAGTAATTTTCCCGAGTTAAGGATGTCATTATATCTCCTCTCTGAAACATTATTTGAGTTCCCTTTATTCATCTTTCTTAATTGTTTTCACAATGTACACTACGCTCTAAATGTTTCTCTATCAGCGCCTCTATATCTGCTACAACATTATAGATTGATTATTGGGATGCTCTAACGTCGCTATCCCCCTTTCATCAAATATTCAGATCGATTGTGATCTTCTCGTTTTAGTTGGGTAGAATGTTGCCACTATCTTCTCCTTTCGATGTGAAATGCTGTTTATTTGGCTCACAAGATGGGCCGTTGCTGCAAGATCAGAAGGCTACCGGTTGTTTTCGTCTTTACAATTTTCTTTTACTCGGCTGTTGTCGTTTTCCGGGCAAAAGTAAGCCTTCTTTTCCAATTTACTTTCACTTGCGCTGCAATTTGGTTACTTGGCATCTATTGATCTATACTAGTTGAGACTGCGCATCCGTAGCGCACGCGAGCCCAGGACAGCGAATGGTCCATGAGTTGTTCATGCAAAGAATGTAAAGACAGCCGTAGCCAATACACAATGAGAGCAACGCTTAGCATCTAAATATTCAGGACAGGAAAAAAGAAAACATCTCTTCTCTTTCTGAAAAAAAAACATTCTTGTTAACTACAACACATCAATGTTAAAGGTCTGCTGAATCAGGAACTATAACACAAATTCTCGGTCCTTGATGTTTCATATCTGTTTTAAACAGGGGACAATGCAAAGTTAGTGTAACATCCCAAATTTTCAAAACTAATTTGGCACGTTAATAATTTCACAAATGCATAATTTTAAAATCGCAAATCATTCATTTAAATGGCATCATGTCATCATCATTGCATACATTTCATTTAATTTGGAAAAATGATTTAAACCTTTCAAACATGCACCCTTGGAGGGAAAATCTATTAATACTTTTAATTTGTGTATTATATTTTCAAAGCTAATCTCAAATGGAGGTATTTGGAAGTGTATTAATAAATTTGGAAAAAACAAAATTAATTTCCTAAAAGTATTAATATGTTAAAAAGTTTTTGGAAAATAAAAGTTCAAAGGAAAACCAGAAATTCAAAAGGCCTTAACTCCTTTCTCAGCCCAGGCCGGCCCAGCTCCTCCTTCTCCCTTCCTCTTCTTTCCTTCCTCTCTCCTCGCTGTTTGGGCCGAGAGCCGCGCCAGGCCCATGTCAGCGCAGCCCAGCTCCTCCCTTGCGCCTGCCCGCCGTGGTGTCGCCGACAGGTGGACCCACCTGGTCAGCGCCTCACTCCTTTCTTCCTCCCCTTCTCTCACTGGATAGCGGGACCGCCTTGTCAGCCACTTCTTCTCCCCGCTGTCTTCTTCCTCTCTGCTCTCTCGCGCTCGCGTTGCTCGCCGGTCGTCGCCACTGTTCGGCCTCCACCCCGAGGTCGCGCTTGCTCATTTTTCCACGAGATCTCGTCTAGATCGTCCCCTCCATACCCTCTTCCATCTCTTTTTCTTCCCTTGTCTTGTCGCCGGCCGATCCCAAGGCACGCCGTCGCCGGTCTTGACAACGCCGAGACGCCAAGTCGTCGCCGCCCTGCACCGCGCGACTTCGCCGCTCCTCTTAACTCCGCGCCAACCGCCAACCACCTTCCTTGACGCCCTTGACGCGCCGCCTATAAAAGCCGAGCCGCCGCGCCTCTTTCCCCGCCGGCGCCATTGGAGGTGAACCTAACCGAGCTCGCCCCGTTGATTTTCTTTGCCATTAGCGCAACCAGTAGCTCCTCCACACCCTCCTCTTCGTTTCCCCTCAAGCAATTCCGCCATCCGCCGCCGGCAGCGTCTGGCCGTCGTTGCCGTCTCCGGCCGATCCGCCACCGCCGCCGCGAGCTCGATCTTCTTCGGCAATCTTCGCCGCCGACCCCGTAAATCGCTTCCCCTCTCCTTGGACTTCCTCCCGAGCCGCTCGCCTCGCCGGACATCCCACCGTCGCGCCGGCGCCGTATTTGAGTCGCCATGAGACTCTACTGGTGGTGACGGTGGAGCCAATTGTCGACCAATGAGCTCATGAGTGGTCATCGGCGCAAGCAAGGCAAGCAAGTTTAGTAGGCCACTTTCGGCCCATTTCTCTGACCCGGCCGGAAAATCAATTAAATATCTTTTTAATTTCCTTTAACCATTCTAAAAATCATAATAAATCCATTTTTCATCAGAAAAATGTCAAATAAATTTCTAAAATTCAAAAATATTCTTTATTAATTTCTGGACTTAGAAAATATATTTATGCATGCATGAAAAATTAAATTAATTGATTACATAACCATCTTGAGGCGCATTATTTCATGTGCATATGAAGTGGTCATAATGTTTATTTTAAATGAAGATAAAATGCTTTTCAAATCGCTGGATCTAAGAAAAACTCATGTAAATGCATGTCATCCATTTAGCATTTATTTTAGATAAATAAGTATAGTGGGCATTGCATCATTTCATGTGCATAGATCATTTTTATGATTCTCCCCAAATATCAATGCATTGAAAATCAAGGTTTCTGCATTATTTATAAAAACAACAAATCATGAAATATTTCTTATGTGTGTTGTATTGCTTTGCATGTGCGTGTGCGCGTGCGCGTTTAGAAGGACAAGGTCCCGAAAACCCGATCGTCGACGTCCCCTTCGCTTTCCTCGGAACCGATCAAGGCAAGTCCCCCTTTGATCATATTGTGAAGCCATTTTCGGTTATTTAGAAAATGTTTATTAGACTTGAAAATATGCATGCTAGTTTAAAAGATAAATGTCGTATTTGCTAGAATTAGTTATTATGCCAAATAGAAAAGGTAAGAGATATGTTAGGATTAAACCTAAGGCTAAAATATGGATTGCTCTTATTTAAATACTCTGTTGTGGTAGGATAAATGCTTAAAATCATTTATGCGGAATGATTTAATCATTTGTGTGAAATGAGATGTTGAGAAATGTTTGGGAAAGGATGATTTAAAGATAGCGCATCAAGGGTGATGCTTATTAAGAAATGATTTTCCTCTTACCCCAAAATCTTTCTGACTACGGAGATATTGTGTCAGTTGGTGCAGTATGGCACCGGGTTTTACTGGGCCAAAAAATAAACTCTCCCCTAGTCTAAGGACTGCTCATCCTATAATCCTATGAACGGAGCCATTACAGTACGACCTCGAGCTCCGGTATGGGACGGACCCGATCGTTGGCCCTCGTGGTTGATGGTCTTGTGGCGAAACATCGTCTGGGTGCGTAGCCTCTTGAGGGTAAAGCGTACCCACTCTGCAGAGTTAAAACTGTCATGATAGCCGTGCTCGCGGTTATGAGCATGCGAAAGGGACTGATTATATGGTAGATTCTTCATTTAAAAACCATTTTTGAAAAAGGGTTTTTGAACAAAGGATTTGAGAAAGGATTTGAGAAAGGTTTTGAGAAGGATTTCATGTGAGCTGGCAGCCACCGGTGATATTCCGAAATGGGCGACGGCCTATCGGAAAGTGTCACGCGAAAAACCGGAACCAGCAAATTTAAGAAAAGAAAAGAAGAAAGAATTTTAAGCTACCAGCCACCGGCGATATTCCGAAATGGGTAACGGCCTATCGGAAAGTGTCGCGAGGTAACCGGACCTAGCAAGTTTTGAGAAGAAAGGAAGAAAAGAATTTTGTTCTTGCTATGGCACTGAGGCCAAGTGGCGAGAACCGTTTGCGAAGAGCCCAAAGAAAATGTTGAGATTTAAAGTTTCGAAATTGCTTTGTCAAAACTAGGCTAATAAATGTATTTCCGCAAAATGTCCTAAGCTCTCCTTGTACCAGACCCACACTTGCATAATTTCGGACTTGCGAGTACAATTTGTACTCACCCTCCTTTTCTCCCCCTCTTTTTAAAATTTCAACAGCTGGTCCATCTGAGTATGGCCCGCCTTCCGAGGAGGATGACCCGGACTACGTCGAGGAGGCGTTGTCTGATGAAGATTATGAAGACTAGGGTTGCGCGTTCCTACAGCCCTCGTGCCTGTGGAATGGATAAATATTTAGATATTGTATTAGGCCCGTATCTCCGTGTACTCTGATGTGCGGCCTGAGAGACGTTGTATGTGTTTGTACTGGACTATATCGCTGTTGTAATAAATAAAATCGTTGGCACTGTTCCATTTCTGTATATCTGTGTGTACTAGCCACGATCCTTGGGACTAGTACGTGTTTACGCAGGTGGAATCCGATCTTGTAAATCGGGTGCCGACAAATAGTTATATTAGTTGACCTAGCCATGTAATTAGACAACAGAATATACGAAGCAACATCATCACCAAAGTTCATATGCCTTTGCTATGACATGATGTACCTGTGATGTGGAGTACAAATCTAGGTAAATTAGTCAGTCCAACTTATCATGTAATTTTTTAAAAAAAAAAACTGAAAGAACCGATGAATTTGAATTAGCCAGTCTAGCTTATCATGTAAAAAAATTAAAAAAACTTGAAAGAAGTGATGAATCTGCTACCACATAAAAGATTAACTCTGTGATCAAGGATTTCTAGGACTATATATTTGTGAGTCTACATTAATTTGCTTCTGTGTTTGAGGAAAAGAGAAGTGGACAAAGCTTTGGTGGTTGGGCCTAATCTGATCTAAGCATGTAGTTTTGTGAAAGGCGATGAAAGAACATATCTGACATTTAATCCAACACATTGTGGTCTACTAAGGGCCCTATTTGCAAAAATAAAATTGCATAAACATGAAAATTGGTTTGCACAAACAAAATCTTCATGGGCTAGCAGAGTAAACACCCATTGGTTTGCATTTTAGGTGTAATTGTTACGGCATTGTAATAACTACAACATATACATAAGAACACAGGGGCCATGTGACTTTCATAGAATTTAAAATCACATAGAGACAACAATAAGCACACTATTGGCACCAATAGCATGGATTTCTTGACACCATTTAAAACAACATGCTAAAAACAAAGCGGTGTGTTTCGGTTATCCTTGTTCAAACCGACAGGTAGGATAGACATATAGTACACAAACAACGGTGAGTATCTACTTATTCTTGGACGACCTTTAGGTTATGTGTTTGAATATAGGGACCATGTAATTTTCTATAAAATTGTGCCATTGTTTGCTGTATAAATTCTGGGTGACAGTGCTCCTGGTCCATGTGCATCATCTGGTGTGGGAGTGATGAACATCTAAAATCTTGAGCCATCAGGATGAAATTAATCAACAGTTAAATAGATAATTAATAAAATAATCTACTGAAAAAAGAAATTACAAAAATAGCACTAGGTCCCGCCACCCCACATGGCTGCCGCCACACGGCATGGCGCACGCATTGCTGCCGCCACCGGGCGTGACAGCAGCAGAGCTGCCGCCACTCGGTGTGGCCGACGCAGAGCTGCCGCCACCGAGTGTGGCGGCAGCGCCTGCTCCCGCCACCGGGGGTGGCTGTGGCTGCTACCGCCACCCCGTGTGGCAAAGCAGCCGAGCCTATGCATGCGGCGACAGCCGGTGACCGATGGTGAGTGGAGCGAGTGTCCGATGGTATATTGCATGCATATATATTAATTTAAAGGTTAGGAATCGTGAGTGTCCGATGGTGACCGATGTGACTGGAGCAAGGCACCAGCTCAGCCATCCACCTACTTCTATATTCCTAAAGATTTTGTCTCATCCGGCTTCTACTATTCCCACTGTTCCTAAGCACAGTTCCCCGCTTAACTCTCTCTGCCTCTCTCTCTCCCCTGCTACCCGACGCCGCCCGCCGCTCACCGCCTCAGTCCTGCCTCGGTGTCGCCTGCTCCTGCATCCAAGCAGCGGTGGATCAAGCCACCATCGCCAAGTAGCTCTCCACCGCTTATGCGTCCCACGCTGGCGTTGCCGTTCCTCCCCGCCGGTATAAACCTCACCGACGCCTCGGTTTTTCCTTTTCTTCTCCATTTCTTTCGCTCTCGAGCATCTGCGCCGCTTCATTGTTGTCTCCGGTGCCTCCGGAGCTCGCCAGTGCAATGCTAGCGATCCGAGCCGTCAGATACGGAATCCTCGTCGACCAAACCTCGCGAACACCTCTCCGCTGATTTCTTCCTATTCGGTAAGCCTCGGTCCGATTCCTCGCGCTGGTAGTATCTCCTCCACCTCACGAGCATTTCCCCTCACTTGATTTGACATGTTCGGCGCCGGAGCTCCCTCGCCGCCGTTGACCTATTTCGGAGCCGCCGTGGAGCTCATGTCAACATGCGGTTTCGAGCCTTCTCCAAGCACCTACGTCTCTCGGTAAGCCCCCACATTCCATCCCTGAAGCTCTCCCGCCATTCAATTTGGTCAGACTTGCCGACACCGCCGCTGCGGCACCTCGTGGAGCACCACCGCTGTTGCTCGTCGCGCCGCCGAGTCCAGCCGCTGCCGGCCGTGTAAATGGAACCATTAGAAGCGCGCAGTCGAGACGAATCCGTAGAGCCCAAGAACGTCCAAAACGAAGGACCGTAGCTCCGGCAATCGCCGTTTCTCTCAACGGGCTGCGCGCTGTCTGGAGGTTGAAGACGACTGACGTCAGTATGACGTCAGCGTGACGTCAGCGCTTAATTGCAGATAATTACAGATTTTTGATTTATGCTTTCTATTTATTAAAAATACAAAGAGACCTCCAAAAATTATGTAAAATTTATGTAAAATACTAGATGCTGTTTAGAGACCATTAAAAATATAACTTTGCAAATTTCACTAATAAGTTTTTATATAAAATTAATAGCATAATTATTTTAGTATTTAATAATTTAAATAGTAAATCATCTTCAAAATTCCTAAAATTATTACATAAAATACTAGATTTAGTCCACATCGTAGGAAAAATATAATCTTGCCACCAACTAATAGGATTTTCCATAAACAAATTAAAGTAGGTATTTAAAGGCCTTATTTATTAATTTACAATGCAATTAAGGGTATTTTAGAAAATATGCAATATATCCTTTCAAAATGCCAAGTAGAATATCGTCACTGTGGTTGAATTGACCGGAGCCTTACACTAGCAAAGTAGTCGTTTAATGCCGACCCGTTTTGACATCGTCGCGTCTGATTGTCTTTGGTCATGCCATAACTACTTCCTTTTAATTAGTTATGGTAGATAATATATAAAGTATACACACCATCTCTCCGGTGTTGATTTTCTTAGAGCTAATGGTGGCCGTGGTCTTCCCCAAATGCTACAGCAACAGGAGCTAGAAGAACGCTGATGTCGTCATTTGTGCAAACAAATGTTAAACTTTCGATGGCGGCCAAAAATACTTCCTTCGTCCGATTAAGATGAAATAAATTCTATGGATAAATAGAGTCATAATTTACCACCGGTATAAATTTCATAATTTTTCGATTTAAGTTCATTTTCTATAATTTTGTACCTAAAGGAAAATGCATTTAAATATTAATTTAATTGCTGGTAATCAATTAAATTGTAAGGTGCTTAAATAAAAACCAAAAAATGTTATTCTATAATTACCTTATATTTAGTTTAGTCCATGCATTTTCTACTTAGGACAAAATGATTTTGTTCATTACCTTAGCCCATTTTGTCTTTTTAAAATATAAAGTTGTACACTAAACCTACAAAGGTTAATGCATTTATAAACTAACCAACTAAGATTATCAAGAGACATTTAATTACCGATTCCGATTAACAAACCAACATTTTAATATAAAGTAGCATGACTGCCTTAGTATTGAGTATTATTCCATAACTACTTGCTTTTAATTAGTTAAAATCATATATTTCTTTAAAAAACAAAAGGCAAAACTAAACATAAATGCCATCAGTGCATTGTTACACCCGCGCAACGCGCGGGGTCTTCGTCTAGTTTATATATTTGCTTTGTTGGCTTGGCCCTCGTATATTGCATGCATATATATTTATTCGTCAACCTAGTATATATTTTATTTTCTTCTCTCTTTTTTACATGTCGTTGTTTACTTTTTAGACTTTTCCTTTAACCATTCATGTTATTCAGAAAACTATTTAAATATCGTTTATTTTGTTTTGTTTTGTTTTATCGTTAAATGTACTTTAAACTTGACATATACTTTAAACATGACTTATATTTTTGTATATTTACATTAAAATTGTTTAAAATCATAAATGATCAGAAGGTATGTTTAGAAGTGATAAAAAAAAAAGAAAAAGAACACAGAGAGTATTTGATGTTGCAGGCGTAAGAAGCTCGCACAACTCCCCGGTTTCCAGTTTGTATGTAAGCGTACGTGGTAACAGTGTTGCATCTGCACTGCACACATTGTCACATCGATCTTTTGCCCACTGCAGCATGCAAGCAATTTTCTAACTAGTGCTAGGGGCTGTCCTAATAAAGTTTGCTAAATTTACATGCATTGCGTTCGGGGATGCCCTGAGTGCCATGTTTTGTACTATGCCATCGTACTTTTTTTAAAAAAACTTTCTGACGTGACGTAAATCTCTGGATAATAAATGGCTCGTGGACTCGCCAAGCGCTGCATGCTTCCAGTCATTACTTCGGCTTGCACGGAACCTGCATGCTCGTGCGTGTTGCCGCCATGCCGGGTGGCTGGGGCAGAGCACCTGCCGTGCGGGTGGCGGGAGCTCTGCTCAACTTTGTGCCAGCCACGCCGGGTGGCGGCCACCTTGCTCGGTGGCGGGACCCAGTGCTATTTTTGTGATTTTGTTTTTCAGTGGATTATTTTATTAATTTCTATTTAACTATTGATTATTTCCGGTATTTTTCCGAAATAAAGAAACAATGTGATGTACATGAAGTCATAATGAGTTCACCTTTGCGGAGAGCACTTATCGTGAATGTAAGGGTTAACGTAAAGGGTCGTGAATCTCATGCTCACTGCATACACGAGCGAAGGTGAAACAAACACAATATCATGAGCAGTTCATTTTGAAAGAAACACAAATCAAAAAATGCAAGGAACAATTGAACGCTGATAAGGAGGGAAAACAACAACAGCGAGTCTTAGCATTTTATTCCTTCACTGCCAAGCCAACAAAGAAGAAAAACAGAGGCGGATTCGCTCAATACCATGCAGAACGTCATCGAACTCTACTTTATAATCATCATAGGCAAGAATGTGGAAAAATACCCGAAATAATCAACAGTTAAATAAAAATTAATAAAATAATCCACTGTAAAAGGAAATTACGAAAATATCCTCGGGTCCCGCCACTCGGCGGCGGCCGAACGGCACGGCGGAATTGAAGCCGCCGCCACGGGACGACGGCAAGCAGAAGCCGCGCCACCCGGTGGTGGCGACTGAAGCCGCCGCCACCGGACGGCCGCAGCTTCACCGCCGCCACCCGGTGGCCATGCCCCGTGTCCCCTAATTAACTCGTTGCATGCACTTAGCGGGAAAAAATATATTAAAATAATACCTGCCGACAATACAGTGCGTAAAAAAATATTAAAATAATGTTCCACCGACAAAATAGTGTCGAAAAAATAATAAAAAATCCTCACCGACAAAATAGTGTCCAAAAAATAATAAAATATTTCTCACCGACAAAATAGTGTTGAGTTTTTAATTAATCAAATAGTAATTGCATGATTTACGCTAATTAATACTGATTAGAGGTCACAGTGATCACAAAATTGATTCTATATATATCGCGTCGTGCGTTCGCCTTCACACACGCAAAGACTCTCGCTTTCGATTAATTTCACACACGCGCAGCTTCACACGCAGAGCGGCCTTCACACACGCACTCTCTCACTTTCGTTCACACACACGCCAGAGCTTCACCGCAGAGCAGCCTTCACACACTCACTCTCTCGCTTTCGGTTCTTTTCGATTCGTTCGATTCAGTATATTATTCACGATACCTCGATTGAGGATTCATCGAGTGTGACTTCGCTAATATTTTATGCTTTCAGCGTGAGGGAATATTTTGGAATTTAAATTTGATGTACTTGCTAAATTAGTGTTATTGCAGATGCGATATGCAAGAGTTAATTTTGACATAATAATATTCTATGCTAATATTATTTGCGGTGTTGTATGCTAATCTTGCCATATTAGTACTTAATATTGTATGTATATATTGATATGTGAGGGCTATCGACTATACCGATGTTGGCATAGTATGTTGTTAATGGTAATTAAACTAATCACCATCACGTAATTAATTAATTAAACTAAGCACCAAAGACTTAGGTCTTGCTTTTATTTTGTTATTAATTTTGCACATAAGCACCGTAGCACGCACCAATTTCAGAGAGTAAAGAATAAGATACACAGATTTGAAGGTAACAAGTACATACGGTGATAGTTTAATATGACCACTTAATTTCGTATATTCTATGTAATTTACACGCTTGTTTTAATTTTTTCGTAAACTTTGAACCGATCGATCTTATAACTGTCAGTGCGCATTTTATAGTTAACATAAACTTGTTGTGTTAGGTTAACTTAAAATATGATTAGTGATTAATTAGTTACGTAAGAGAGAAAATGATGTACAAATATAATGGAAATTAGTGAATTTTTATACATGTAATATATTAATGTTTAAATTTTAATTGCACGTCGTAGCAAAATTATATATAATTAGCGACAAATTAACGCTAGTGTGCGTACTTAAAAGAGTGACTATATTTTTCATGTAGTAATTTTCTTGTTAGCTTAATTAAACATAATAGGAAATGAATCTATATTTTGCATGCAAATAGTAATACAATTGTATGTATTTTAGTGACATTTTACTTAATAATTAGGGTCTTTGGAGTATTAGTGGAGTTGCTATATTGTATGTTCAAACCCTTATTTACACGTATTATGTATTAAACACGTAAGCTAACATTTTATGTAATGTTTGAAATAATAGTTAAATATAAAACAAACTTATATTTAATATTAATATGAATGAACACGTGCATGTTACTGACGTAAATGGAGACAAGATTGACTATTTTTACGGAGATGCACCCGTGCCAATGCAAGAGAATTTTGTAAGCATGCACACATGCACCATTTGCGAACCACAATAACATTGCTAATAGAGTCGCTAATCTTTGGCGAGGGTTATAGCTCGAAATCTCCGTATAAACCGTCATAAATACAAACTTGTTCTACACGGTGTTAAGCCATGTCAGGTTCCAAATAGTTCAATGTACGTATACAACCTGTGGCCACTGAGAAATAAGTCACTTGGACGTACTATGTTAATAAGGCGAGAAGAGGGTACCACTTAGGTGTGTACGTCTTCGCTGAGGCAAGACAATCGGAGGCGGGGCCTAGCAACACCGTAGAAGAGAGTGCACATGAGGAAGTGCCGGAAGGGTATGCGGAGGACCCAATTGGTAGTGCCGGAAGGCACGGATCCGGATATCTCAATGGAGGAAGGAGAGATAGATGCACATGCGTTAGGGGATGATTTCGATGAAGGGGGTGAAGACGATGTCGAAGAAGAGGACGACCCGATACCCGCCATAGCGTATTATCGCGCTCTGGATGCTTCGAATTGGGTGATCGGGGATCACTCGAATATTTCCAGATGGGGGTATATGCATAATGACATAACAGTGGGTCAAGAGTTTAGCACGAAGGATGAGGTCATACACTTCATCAAGAACTTTGGTGTCACAACACGCGCGAAAGCACTCCGTGGCACGGTCCGGACCGCCGTGTACGAGGTGAAGTCGTGAAGAAGCCGGAGTGCTCATTCCATGTTCGCCCATCGCCCAAAATATGAGCACCACTTCATAATCGGTGAGGTACGAGCCGCTGCGTAACGGAGGAGTTGGTACGCAATATTAGCGATAATGTGGACTCGAAGTTCATAGCGCAGATGTTGCTAATCGCTATTCAAGCCGATATCTCAATGAAACCACACTCCATAATGGCCGAGGTGCGAACCGCGACGGCATGTCGATTACATATCACCAAGCATGGCGAGCCAAGCAAAAGGCACTAAAATTGTTGTTCGGGATTATAAGGAGTCATACAACTGGGCTCCCGTCTCCTCCGCAAGATACTGGAGACCAATCACAGGACATGCTATGTTTACGCCCATGAGGTCAGATATCTCCCGATGGAAGTGTCGCACCCAACCACTTCTACCGATCGCTGTTTTGGTCTTTTGGCGGTGCATAGAGGCCTTCCGCATTGTCGTCTGTCATTTGTGTCGATGGGACATTCCTCACCGGTAGGTACTATGGTGCTCTCATCGACGGCACTTGGAGTTGACGGAACAACCAGATATTGCCTCGGCATTTGCTTTTGTGGAGAGCGAGAACAATGACGGTGGTTGTGGTTTCTAACTCTTCGAAGATTCACGTTGTCACGGATCGTCCCGAGTGTAAGGTCATTTCGACCGCCACCGGGGAATCCTACATGGTGTAACCGTATTGTCCACCGATGATACCCCAATGTGGCAGACGTTCGTTCTCGATGGTGCATGCGCCACCGGGGCGAACCTATACATCGCATTCAAGAATAAGCCCCTAGTGAAGAAATTCAAGACAATGTGCATACAAAACCAACAAGCGCAAATTCAATGCGCTTTTCAATGATATTAACGAACGTATCGGAAAATGGTCGCAGAAGAGCAAAGCACATCGGGGTTCAAATACTAGGGGCGAGAAGTCACTCTCGCCAGTAAAATTACTTTTGCTCGATGGATAGCGCAAAAACCGGCGGAGAAATGGGCTCGTACATGACAATCGATGGCGCCCGTAAGTCGGTAGATTTATTTACAATGTTAGTTTCCATTCCGCTCGATCGTAAATTTAAGAAGTCTCGTATTGTAGATACACGGTGATGACGACGAACATAGTGAAGTCGTATAATAATGTGCTACGAGGAGTCGCGCGCTCGCCAATATGCACTATCATTGAGATGATCTTTTTTAGGACAAGAGATTATTTCCGCGACCGAGAAATGGCGGCCATGCAAATCACAAGCACTTTCTCCCCTCGCGTCGAAGCCATCCTACAGAGGCGTCGACAGAAATCTCAGTTCCACCGCACGTCAATATATGACCGTATGAATAACATATTCAATGTGGACTGCAAGAGAAAGTACATGACAGGATTTAGCGCAGGAGATAATCAACAAAAGTGCCAACTTGGCCAGTATGAGGCTGTATGCACTTGCAATAAACCCCGCCTCGAACACATCCCATGCTCGCACGTCATGGCGGCATGTCGAGATCTTGCTGGCAACGATGGCACCCAATACGTCTCTCCGTACTATTCGATGAATGCAATTAGGCAAACATGGGCACCCAAGATGCAGCCAATTAATCGAGGGGGGGATATAAAAACTCAGAAGGGCCTACCTTCCATCCATTCCCCACTCTGGCGTGTTGCACAAGGTAGACCGCGTCGGCGTTTCAAGGTGACATGGATGCTGCCGATGGAGGAGATGGTTTGCGTCATTGTCGGCTATGTAAACAGCCAGACATGACCGTAGGTATTTGTCCAAATCAGGGATGAGTCCTACAATATCATTCTGGCAATTCTTGTATCACTGTCATATTTTAATAAAAGAGTTGTATTCGTTATATCCTCACTTCTTGTTTCACTGTCGTACAATATTATTCTGGCTATTGTCACTTGTAAGTTTTAATAAAAGACTTGTATTCGTCACTGTCACATGATGTTTTACTATTTGTCGTATGTAATAACTATAATATTTTCTTACAGTATAGA
Source organism: Raddia guianensis (assembly GCA_036346415.1). Classification (NCBI taxonomy): domain Eukaryota; kingdom Viridiplantae; phylum Streptophyta; class Magnoliopsida; order Poales; family Poaceae; genus Raddia; species Raddia guianensis. Next base: position 18,386,613 of record CM070536.1, read on the forward strand.
CAATGGAGGTTCCACAGTTCTTCTCCGCACGGGATGACTCCGCCATAGGTCGCAGAAATGGGTCTTGAGGGCAATGAACAGTTTGCATGTTTCATAAAAATTATCTCATATTAACATGGTTAGCTAACATTATGATATTGTTATTTGTAGATGCAAACATTACGATTGAGGGCATCACGACAAATCAAACAATTGGATGCCCGCTTTTGATGTTCCTTACCGTCTTGGGACTATTGCCGTGGGCATTCACTGTTAATGGGGTCCCACAAGGAAATGACCGTCGACACCGCTACCAAGACTAGACCCGGCCTTATCATCAAGACTGGTCGATCCAAGGCCCCGAGACGCACACGTTCCACTTCTACGGTCGGTGAGATGACAATTACATTGAAGGATGTGGCCATGCTCACGGTGGTTGCCCATCTCGGGACGGGTCTTCGTTGTCAACAAACCAAGCAGCAAACATGGAAAAATTATGTCAAGAAAGGTGAGTGTCTACTTTTTCACTTGAAAATTTGTAATTAGTACATAAATTTACCCTATGAAATATTATTCTAAATCGCGCAGTTTGAAGTTGAATATAATGGAAGCGACCGTGGTGTTTCGATCTCATGGCTCGAGCACCTTGACGAGGCTGGTCCGTGTCCGATTCAATGCTGAAGAGGCGATCGTACTGCGGCATTACGAGGTGTATCTGTACTACCTCCTCGCCGGCGTCATGTTCACAAATGGCAACGGTGATCGATACCCTCACCTAGTCTTCGTGAGCTCGAGAGCTATGCAACGAAGCTTTATTTAATGAGGACTACGAGCAGCATAGGTTGGGGTCTGCCAGATTGGCGATACATACCGGGAGTTATGTGTCGCATGCCATCGGTCAGCCCCGAATGCAGTGTTTGGGGGTTGTCCTCTCCTCATCCAATTATGGTCGTGGAGTTATTTGCCACTAAATCGTCCAAACACGCCAGTACGATACTATCCTGTTCATGTAGACGCCGATTTGACCCCGGCATGTAGACCAACAATGGGATATAGATGGTTGCATGCGGTTGCGATGGTGAGAGAATTAGTAGGCAGGCGCCTTACACGCGGCTTGTGTCGGACCTAGACCTTCCGGTACATGACCAAGTTACGTGGGAACCATTACGCCATCCGGCAACCTATGATATTGCCACGGGGCTTGCTGCTAGCACGTGTCGAGAGTGTAGACTATTGGATGACGACACATTATCTAGTCTCGCATGAATGCCGTCGAAGGATACTCGCCGAACGCGCTCAACGGCAATTTGGCTATCGGCAAACATTTCCACTTCCACCGCCGCATCCGGGCAACTCCCATGGGTATGCATCATAAGTTAAATATTTCAATATATTTGTACCACTCATAATATAGCGCACAAGTGTTTTTTCAGGCTTAGTTCAACCGGCGCAACCGTGATTGGGCCCATGTCCACGCGCCCACATCGGCGGGGGACCGAAAGTTAGCTTCGACGAAGTGTGGTACCTGATGGAGCCGCGACGAGACCGATATTTGGGGTACATGGAATGGTACCGCCCAAGGACCGGATGTCACTTGCGATACCACGAGCAAAGAAGAAGACCGCTCGACAACCGGAGGGTTATGCCCAACGAGTCCATGTTTCGCACGACGTGCGCCTCCGATAGTTTCATCTATATTGCGTACTTCATACCTCCTTCGAATACCATATGACATGGTTGATGCGCACACGAGGTCGATTCGCTGCATGGCCATGCAACGGAGCTTGTATCGCAAACACAACGGACCGCCAATCTTCTTCAAATTCATTGAGGGCCCTCATTAGAAGGCGGGATCTCGCCACGGGAGCGATTAGGGGGTCGGCGGGCATAGATCGCGACAGATCGCGAAAGGATACCCCGATCCGAGAAGAATCATGCACCGCATAACCGAAGTCACCACCTCCTCCAAGATTGCTGCTTCCCGCGAGATCACAGTCCATGGACAGCGTACACCACCGGGTTCGGTTCCACGCCGACAATCTCAACCTCCCGAGCCTCTACATCGACACCCTTCCAACACAATACCACCATTCTTCAACTCCGGTGGGCCAGTCACGAGGAGGATTGATATTAACGTAGCGCCGTCTTGAAAACTCACGATGACTATCGCAAAGACACAAGATACCCAATTTGATGCAAATTAGGCAAACATGGGAGGATCAATCTTTGGATAGTGCATTTGCATCCAACCTTAGCTTTCAAGATATCTTGGGCGGATGCAACATTCCTATACCGAGATCCGACACGTACTGGGGGTCTAACGGCAAACTCCCCATGGGGTCCTTCAAATTTGCAACACGGGAGCAAACCCCTATGCGGTCCCTCCACAAGGTTGTGCACGCCAAGCCACCCCTTATGAACAAAGCATGATGGGGGTTTTCCATATTTTGGTGGGTCTCACAGACGCCATAAGTTCACAAACTGGTATATCCCAACCGCGGACCAAACCGATGATCAAATTCGGTTTGGACCTTCTCAGTCTTGGACAGACGACTGACGATCCACCGACCATTACACCCCAAGTGCATACACGACAAGGGTCGTCGGCGCTAAGTGTATTAATGTAATTGATGGGCTTATATTATTATGTGCATTCGGCGGTTTGGCCATGAAATTATTCTCCATACAATTATTAACATTGCATTGACCATTATGGCGATTAGTGACGTTGCATTTACTACTACTTCGCACTTACCACATGCCGTTAACAAGTCTATGCACGACACGTCTATTCACATGACAAGATTCACTTTACGTGTATTTAATGTTTTTATTTATCTCATAGCTTCTAACTTTACAAAATTTAGTTTGCCGCATAAACGACTATTAACACTTGCTAAAATTTTAAATTTGCAATTTTGTAAAATTACATACAATTTTGAGTTTTAAAATGTATATTCACATGCTTATACATGTATCAAATTTTACTTCGCCCATATATTTATCATATATATTAAAATTATAGGGAGAAGCTATCCGTCACATGTGTATATAAATATATCTATATTATACATATATTATAATGTATATATGCCATATGCTATCCGGTCACATGTGTATATAAATATACGCCACGCACATGCAACGTGGCATGGGAGAAGGTCCAGGTGTTGTGGTCTTCGTCTCGGTCACCAACGGAGCAAATTGAGCGGAAGGTGCAGCGAGAAGCGTGTGCGTGTGTGATCGTGGTTCATGTCATTGTCATCTTACGAGCTCATCAAGACTTTGAAAAAAATTGTGGGAGGCTTTCTTCGAACGAAACCTACCTCCCAACGTAAATTATTTTAGACATGTCATTTTACTAATCAATTATCAATAAAATTACACGCCACCTACTACATATTATCAATAAAATTATCAATAAAATTATCAATAAGGTGTGCGAGAAGCGTGTGCGTGTGTGATCGTGGTTCATGTCATTGTCATCTTACGAGCTCACCAATTGAAAAAATTGTGGGAGGCTTTCTTGAACTAAACCTACCTCCCAACGTAAATTATTTTAGACATGCCATTTTACTAATCAATTATCAATAAAATTACACGCCACCTACTACATATTTTTGGACAACTATAATAATTTAGTATATATTTATCATATATTTATATTAAAATATAATATTAGTAAAATGGGGCAGTATACATATTATACATATATAACACATGCATACATATATTATATACATAGCACATGCCCGAAAAGCGGGCCACGTGGTCATGACCACCGAGGTGGCGGTAATGAAGTCATCGTCGTCGGTGGCGGTAGCCTCATTCTTGCCGTCGGTGGTGGCGGCTCATTGCCATTGCGTGCGATATACGCCACCGGTGGCGGGACCCGAGGATATTCTATTACAGTGGATTATTCTATTAATTTTCTATTTTATCGTTGATTATTTCGGTATTTTTCCCAAGAATGCCTCAAAAAGAGGAAAAATTCACAAAAGCATCTCGGACATTCAAGGCGATGATTAAAAAGATGAAGAAATTGTAAGTTTAACAGCGATGGACCAAACTAATTAACAGATATATACTGACTCAATGCAAAGCAATACAATAGCACGGATGGTCTGACTGTCACCTTATAGATGGCCAAAATAAGAAGAAATTGCAATTTTAACTCGTAAGAAACCTGTACCATGAACTAAGCCTTACAAAAAGGCTAGAGGGCAAAACCTGTCATAATTAAACATTTGGTACGTCAGTAACCTTGTACTGTCACCAAAACAAATAGTAACAAAGATATTTTCTTATATAGGCAGCGGAAGTAAAAACCTGCATGATTAGTACATCTTTTCAGATCTTGGAGCCTATGCATTGAGCATAGGAGAAACACATGGGGCACATAAAGGGATGAAAAGTTAGTTAATTGTTGCTTTTCATAAACACACGCCTCTATTTGCACCAAAAAACAATGCAGGTAATTATCCAAAAGGGTAAATGCATACTTACTGTGACAATTCGAGAAGAGAACATTGTTCAAAAGATATAAGATAACAGTCCTTTCAAGGAAGCAGACTTTGTTAAATAAAAAATGGTTGTATGACCATGGAACTATCATACATGTACATCTATTATTTTAATTGCAAGGATAAATTCCATACAAAAGGCTAATCAACAATTAAATTTTAACAACTTTCAATAAGTTCCATCATCGGTCACAAAAAATGACATCAAAGAGAAATATGGACGCAGACTTAAACCTGTCAGTAGTAAATGAATCTTTGTTGCTTATTCTAGTAGCAACAAAACCCTCGCAGCCAATAGTTCTATCAAGCAAGGCTACTAAATACCACTAAATCCACAAGACTGAATGACCTTTTATCATCACAAAAATAGCCCATGCCACTCCTTTTAGCACATGATCTATAAAAAACAGACCAAGTTCAATTTGTATATAATCAATAGTTCCTTCTGCGGCAACATCCATCATGGAGCAAAAAGGATCTATCATTTTAACTCGTGCCATGCTATTTGTTGAAGGAAAGTTGTAGCAGCTGCTCAACTCGAAAAAAAATCAACATGAACACACTTGAAAATGTAAGAGTTATACAATCGACGGTCCTTAGTATATGCAGAAAAAAAAAACCAAAAGGGTCAAATGTGAAATGAATACGAAAATTATACAATCTTTAGTAGCATATCATAAAATCTTGCCTTTTTTATTGCTGCAGCAAACAATGTTTTTGACAAACTTGGATACTCTAGGTAACATATGTGAAGGCATGGCTTTTGAGCAATTAACCATCTTACCATGTGCAGCATTACCTGGATGGATTCTCCATGTCCATAGAACTATAGCTATGTCGATTCCTATCAGGAATTTAGGACCTCCATACCTGGTAAAAAGGAAGGTATTACAAAGCAAAGGGCGATGCAGAAAATGTCTAAGTATCTAAACTCTAAATACATGATGAGTTACCTTCGTGTTCGCCTTTTTAGCTATTTTGCTACCAAGAACTTGGAGGAAGTCAACCCTATTATCTCAGATACGTCATAAGGCAATACCATCATTCGAATAGGTTGAATGGAAAGAGACATTTTACTAAAAACAACTGCGCTACATCTTTAGTGAAAGAATGAAGGATGTGCAAAGGCGATGGATGCATCAAGCGTAGTTTGCCAAAGAGCAAGAAATTGCATTTCTAAAACATGTAACACCTTGATACGATCCATTCTGGAGAAAATGAGCAAAAACATTCATAACGAAGAATGGTGTTCCTTTCCACGTAGTAGTTCCTCCATGGCAACTATGTGGATGTGGATTGGCGATATAATACCAAAAATGTGGTGCCAACCATATAGCACAGATCATGCATAATGGAAAAATTGATCACAGATGATATATCGAGCTTAATATTGATGGAATCTAAATAGTGGTCACCCCACAAAATATTTTTGGTGGACAATGGATGGAAGTCGTAACATCACCGGACGATGGATGAGGGGTGCTGTTGAAGGAGCAAGATGGCCCAAGCATAGCACCGAGGATGTGCAGCCGGCCAAGATGTAGAAGGAGCGGCGGCTCTGTGGCGGTTCAGCCATGCCTCCAGACGATGCGTCCCATCGTGTCATGCGAGACGGGCCGACCTGCTGAAATCCAATTAATTTCTCACGCGATGCAATTAAGCGGTCAATCTGAAGTTGTTGATCATGATTTATTTCAGATCGAAATCCAATTAATTTCTCATGCAATGCAATTAAACGGTCAATATGGAGTTGCTGACCATGATTTATTCGGACAATGCAGTGTAATCAAATTCAACTTTAAAAGAAAAAAGATTAACCTTTCACAGGCACTACATCACAACAACACAAAACTCAACTGTATGCAAGAAAGCCTAAAAACTTATACTTAGCCACAATATGCAATTAGAGAAGAACCGTAGCCTTGCCATAATACGCAATTACAGAAAAACCATAGAAAACCCCAAACCACACCATTTCCTTACCTCGATATGGAAGGTCGACCGCACATGGAAGGTGCAAACTCGGCAGAATCAGAAAAGGGCGGTCTTGGCCGTGAGTCCGCGACGAAGCAAGCGCCGACGCCAATGCCAGCCGTCGGGGCCCAACACGTAGAGCGTCCGGAGGCGCGAGCTCAAGCACGACCGAGGCCGAAGGGCATGAGTAGTGGAGGAAAGAGGAAGAGAAGAGCGTCGTGAGCCCATCACCGGGCGCTAATACTTTACCGCCCGTAGCGGTCGCCGCCGCCATTCTCGCCGAGGAACCGCACCACCGAGCATGCGGCCGCCGTTCGGTGAGGATTCGCGACGGCCGAGCTCGTCGTGGCCGGATCCGGTAGGACTGTGGCTGCGGCCGCTGGTGCGGCAGCCACACCATCGTCGCACCGTCGCCAGCGAAGCCGAGAACCCCGAGCCATGCCATGGCTGGATCCGGCCACCCCGCCGTCCGCTTTCGTTGGCCCCGCAACACCCCCTTTTCGACGGCGTGGGAGGCCATCGCCGACGACATGACTGAGCTTCCCTTTACAAAGGAAGGGGGGAAGGGAGAGATGCCCCACACTCCCGACAACCCTCGAGTTCATCGGAGAGGGAGAGGGACAAGGAGGGGATCAGGAGGGGCGACGGAGGAAGCCAGGCGACGATAGAAGCAAGTGGTAGTGGGCGTAAATAAGGCAATCCACAGCCCTAGATCTGGGAGCGGCAGCGGGGAGCTGAGGGCGCTCCTGCGCGCGAGCGCTGCCCACGGGGAGAGCCACGTGGCGCCTCAGCGTGGAGAGTTTTCTGTGCAGAGCTCCCCCAGCGCGCTGCGCCCAGAACGATCCACGTGGCGCGAGGGGGGGCAGCTCCCTAGCAAACTTGTACTATTTATGATATAAAGTCAAACCTCGATATAATGAACATGAGATGGGATGAATGTCTAATCTACTTTTCCTATCTAGCATTTTCTCTCGTTCTCTCCCCAATTATTCTCTCAAATCTCACCCGTGCTCTACTATTTTCAGGTACAAAACCGAAAGATTCATGCTTACTAGGTACCGAATCTCTTTGGGGCTGTGACACGTCGTTGCCCTTCGCTGGTCGCTAGCCGCCGCCCGCCAGGTATGGCGTACCGGCCCTACAACCCTAACGTCCTAAGCGACGGCTAAGTCCCTAACCGTTAGGGTTAGGCTGCTAAACAATAAGTTTGAAGGCTAAACAATAAGTCCTAGCCGGCTATATAATAAACCCTAACTTCTTCTTTTTTTATAATATTTAATTTTATAGACTTAGAAAGGTTCGAAGGTGCAAAATTTTTTTGTTGATCTTTCTATGTGCTTGGATGCTTGTTACAACTAAGAAGAGTGTCACTTTTGAACTTGTTCATAGGCTTTTTAAATTGGTGTTAATTTTTGTGGGTTGTGGCAATGGTTAGTATTGAGAGGGTATTTTCTTTAATGACTTATGTGAAGAATAAGTTAAGAAACAAAATGGGCAGACAATTAATGAATGATTGTTTGGTTATTGAGAGAGAGTTTTTTATATGTCAAGGATGATGTCATTATAATTAAATTCCAAAATTCCGCAGAATTGTGTTCTAATTTCAGTTTTTGTTTTGTAATTTCTATATGTTACTTGAGACCATGTTATGGTACGAATAATTTGTATTTTCTTGTTGCCGCTGAAAATTTTCTATCATCATAACTTTTGCTGAAATTTTTCACTGTTTGTCCAAAAAATAATAGGCAAACCTAAAAATGCCCATACGTTACACCCAATTTGAAAAATGACCCCAGACGTCCTCAAGAAGAGCGGCATTCAGGACTAGGTGCCCTCGGTTGAAGCGGCTAGTACTAGGCGCCCTAGGCTAGGGCGGCAACAGTCCAGGCGCCCTGGCCGTGGGCGGCAAGGCACCAGGCGCTCTCAGCTAGGGCGGCTAGATCCTAATATTCGGAAAAAAGTAATTTTAAAAAACCATTTTTTACGTATAATCTGATTCTAGAAGGAAAATATGCGGCGGTTGTCGGTGGCCCGAGCCAGACAACAGATTTGTGAGGGGCTGCCCCGTGAAGCACGGTACTATGCTTCACGAAGCAGATCGAGGATACTGAGCAGTCAAAGAGTAGCTAGTCTGCGCCAATTGAATAGCCTCCCTTTATTATTAGGGGCCCCTCTATTTATAGTAAGGGGCCAGATTACAATGTCCCATTACAACCCTTCTTCGAGGGGATAAAGCGAGGGTAAAAGAGGTAAATCAAGATTACAGAGGGGATGAGGCCGTTGTAACAAACTAAGATTCCACTGCCACCTGGAACGGTTTGTTACAGCCAGCTGTCGTATCTCTTTGACACAGGATACGATCCCTGGTACCTGTAACAAACTGTACTTGTTGTCTTCTGGATCTCCGCGACCGTCATTGCCTCGCAACTCCAGACTTGAGCTACCCTGATTCCGGACAGTGGCCGGGCTTCGCCCTGCCCGAGAGGGGGTGGGCACCCCCTGGCTTCGGGGCCGTTTCGTCCGAAGGTGATATAACTCACCTTTGCGTCTTGCCCTTCCCTGGTTCGCCGTTGCTTCGCCTAGAAGACGTAAGGCATCCCCTTTGGGGTGACCTTTTCTTTCATATCCTCAAATTGATTCGCTGCTCCCACTGTCTCGCAGGGGGTGGGTGTCCCCTACTACAACAGTGGTTGACAGGACAAGACGAGTTAATGCGTGACAACTGTTTATTTCGACTGTTGATAGGACATCACAATTGAACGCAATAGACTGTTGACATAATAGCACAAGCTAAAGTGAGGCTCTGCTTTTTTGGCGACTGTGATCGGAATACAAGTATGCTTGCATTTTAAGGCATTTGATTTGAAAAATGACATAGACAAATGCACCATCGAGTACTGAATGAATGGTTTTATTCGAAGTCCGGGTCTTCGAGGTGCCCATACCCCCTCCAAAATATGGTTCGTCTGTAGCGCACTAGTTCGTTCGGCCAGTCAGGATAGTGACAGCCACAAAAGCATGTAAAATTCGTACATAGGGGTTTCACCTCATATTGTGGGTCAAGAACTACTTTTCTTTGCTGACACTCTCTTTTGTGCACTCAGTAGACTATTTACTCGATGCACTACCTATTTTATTCTTGCGTTTAGACAGTCTATGTACGTCAATGCCGCCATAGGATATGGATCATCCATCCATTTTATAAAGCTACAATCCTGTACCTGCGAAAAGTGGAGTATATTCTTGATAACCTTTTTTTAACGTAATAAGATTAACTCTGATGATATACGCACCTCAAACATGGGACATCGGTAAAATCTACAGCCTATAAAGCTATCTGCAACACGATAAAAAATCTACACGACCGTGTTCACCCCATGTAGGCACTTCGGCCATCCTCTATAGAACTCGGGATCTCTTATCATCGTAGGATTTGTGTTGTAGTGAGCTCTCGATACGATTGACAAATCTCCTCCAATAGCCCTGTATAAACCTTGACAGACCATTCTCCGTGTTCATGGTAGTCAGCTTATAAAATAGGGCTTTTGTAGATTTAGTCCATAAAGACTGTATCTAAACTATATGATTCTCCGGTGACCACCCAAGTAACTAAGAAATCCACATATGAAGTCCATCAAGCGTTATATTGTTCGCATCTAGATAAATTGTCTGCATGTAAACAAATTGACTAAGTTTTACCTCATTCGGACCTTTTATGATATTATCAGGACCATAATAAATGACAAACGACAACGTTTTCATTCTCTAAAATCAACGAAATAAAATAAGTACTTAATTATGGTTACCTACAAAGATAACTATACTGCTAAATTATCTCTTATATTATCTGCTAAAAAAAGCACTCAATTATTGATACCTACAAAATTTCCCCTAAAATCCGCACCGTCAAAGATAACTACACAACTAAATTATCTCCTATATTATCAGTAATATAATTAATAGATTGACTATCCTACCATGGTTCCAAATATATATTGAGGAAATAAACAATATAAATATATTAAAATATTTTTTTTACTGTACTTACCAACAACATTTTGTTGTTGGCTCCCTTATCCTCACTGTCGGCGTCTGGAAATAGCGCTCCTGAAGAGCAGCGGAACCACGGACCGGCAGACGAATTTGTAGTTGGTGTGAGGCCCAACGACCACCCTTCTCAGCAGCTCAGGGCGGCGGCCAAGCCTACGGGGGCTAAGGCCGCGCCGACTTCCCGGACAAGGACCTGGTGCGACCTGATGATCCGGGTACAGATCCTTCGTACAGTGGGGAGAAGAGAGAAAACGATACAAACCGTGAGGACGCAAATGGTTTACCCTGGTTCGAGCCCCCACTGCCGGGTAATAGCTCTACTCCAGTCTTGTTGATTATATGGGGGAAAACAGTACAGAGGTGCCGAGACCAGGCTTGGAGGCACCGATCCCGAGCTCACAATGGTGATGACTAAACACTAAGGCTACTTGCTAAGGAAGCTTCGGATGGGGTGGAGTCGGATGGAGTTGGGGATGACGGATTCGGGGATCCCTTCGAACGTCCAGGAGTCCTCCTTTTATAGGCACGGCGGGTCGTCCGGAGCTGATGCGGTGGGCCCCGCGCCGGTCTTTGCTTTAGTGGTGAGGCTCTTGTCCCGTTCTGGGGCTCTTGTCCGTCCGAGTCCGCAGGAGAAGTCGGGTCGATTAGTCTTCGACACGTGTTTGTCTCGAGGTGCCTATTCGAGGAGGAAACCTTCTTTAGGGAGAAAGCACTTTCCCTTTATCTTCGATATAGCCTTGACTTGACCGAGCCAGCCTCGCGCCACCCGTTGAGGGCGTCGCGTAGCGTAACAACCATCCGCTGCCTGCCAAAGAGGACAAACGACAAGACGGGCTGCCCGCGTGCTCTTCCTCGGGCCGCGGGTTCTTGGGGAGACATAGTTCGTTCCGGTCAAGGCCGGAGAAAGTATGGTGGGACACGACAGTTGTCGCCACCTGCCCACGGGTAGACGGATCACCCGAGGGACCTTCTCCCTGGCTAAGGGGCACTTGGTGCCTCACAGTTTGACTTGATTAAGCCCGGGACAGCCGCTGGCGGGCTAGGCGAGCTGTCTTTAGTACGGCTGGGAACGGCTTCTTGGACCCTTTGCTTGTGCGATGAGTCGGTACGGAATTGGCCCAAGGCCCGTCTTAGGATGGACCGTTTACCAATCACCAACACTCACTCAACCCACCTCACTCTCATGTGGATGGGGTTGCGGCATGCAAGATGAGAATGAGGGTTGGGTTGGGCAGAGAGCTTTATATGCCAATGTTGCGCCAAGCCGCCCTCCCCTAGGGCGCCTTGTCCTTCCGTCGTCAAATAGCGCGTCGGTAGCTAGCACTGGTACCGAAGCCTGACCCTAGGCACCTTCGCCAAGGGCGCCTACGCCTTTTGCCGCCCTCACCGTCGGCGCCCAGCTTTCTTTGCGCCCTCCGTCAGGGCGCCTACCTCACCCCGTCCTCACTGAGGGCGCCTAGCATCTTGCCGCCCTGGCCGAGGACACCTAGTCTCAAAATACTGCCCTGGCTCTTTTTAAATTCATCTGTAGAACGAATATTTTTAGGTTTGCCGATTATTTTTCGGACAAACAGTAAAAAATTCACTTTTGCTGATCCTAAACCTTAAACCCTTGCTGATCTACTGCCGCAGCCCGCAGGTCAGAGCAAGCCGGTTCGTCGTTCACTCGGCGGATCGGCATGCGCCTCCCGGCCGTACGCTTCCTGCCGTCGAGCGCTGCGCCGGCGGTGGTGGCTGCGAACGCGCGGATAGCCCGGCTGGCGCGCTCCGGAAACATGGAGGGAGCCCGCGCGGCCTTCGAGGCCATGCCCCTCCGCACCACCGCCTCCTACAACCACCTCATCGCCGGCTACTTCCGCAACCACCTCCCTGACGCCGCCCTCCTCCTCTTCCGCCGCATGCCCTCCCGCGACCTCGCATCCTACAACGCCCTCATCTCCGGCCTCTCCCTTCGCCGCCACACGCTGCCTGACGCCGCAGCCGCTCTCGCCTCCATCCCCTGCCCCCCGTCGGTCGGCTCCTTCACCTCCCTCCTGCGCGGGTACGTGCGCCACGGCCTCCTGGCCGATGCCACCCGCTTGTTCCACCAGATGCCCGAGCGCAACCACGTCTCCTACACCGTGCTGATTGGTGGCCTCCTGGACGCCGGCCGTATAAACGAGGCGCGAACTCTGTTCGATGAAATGCCTGACAAGGATGTCGTTGCAAGGACTGCCATGCTATCTGGCTACTGCCAGGCTGGCCGGATCGCTGAGGCGCGCGTTCTGTTTGATGAAATGCCAAAGAGGAATGTTGTTTCCTGGACGGCAATGATCTCAGGATACGCTCAAAATGGACAAATTAACCTTGCAAGGAAGCTGTTCGAGGTGATGCCTGAGCGCAATGAGGTGTCATGGACTGCAATGTTATTTGGATATATACAATCTGGTCGTGTTGAGGATGCTGAGGATCTATTTAATGCAATGCCAGATCACCCGGTAGCAGCCTGCAATGCAATGATAGTTGGGTTCGGGCTGCGTGGGATGGTGGATACTGCAAAGGCAGTATTTGAGAGGATGCAGGAAATGGATGATGGGACATGGAGTGCAATGATCAAAGCATATGAGCAGAACGAATTCTTGATGGAGGCACTGTCTACCTTCTGTGAGATGTTGCGGAGAGGTATCCGTTCAAACTATCCATCTGTCATCAGTATCCTCACAGTTTGTGCGGCTCTAGCTGTTCTTGATTATGGGAAGGAGGTACATGCTGCAATGCTGAAGTGTTCCTTTCACATGGATGTCTTTGCCGTGTCAGCACTGATCACAATGTACATCAAATGTGGGGATTTGGTTAAGGCAAAGAGGGCCTTCACTATGTTTGAGCGCAAAGATGTTGTGATGTGGAACTCGATGATCACTGGTTATGCTCAACACGGTTTGGGGGAGGAAGCACTTGGCATATTTAATGATATGAGGTTGGCGGGAATGTCACCCGATGGAATTACTTATGTAGGAGCCCTCGCAGCTTGTAGCTATACAGGAAAAGTTAAAGAAGGGAAAGAGATTTTCAATTCTATGGGTATGAATTCCACCATCCAACCTGGACCTGAGCATTATTCTTGCATGGTTGATTTGCTTGGTCGAGCTGGACTTGTGGAGGAAGCATTGGATTTGATAAAGGACATGCCAGTTGAACCAGATGCTGTCATCTGGGGAGCTCTCATGGGTGCCTGTAGGATGCACAAGAATGCTAAGATTGCTGAGCTTGCTGCAAAGAAACTGTTGCAGCTAGAACCTGAGAATGCTGCACCATATGTCTTGCTCTCTCACATTTATACGTCCACCGGAAGGTGGGAAGATGCTTCTGAGATGCGGAAGTTCATTAGCTCAAGCAACTTGAACAAGTCACCAGGCTGTAGCTGGATAGAATACGACAAGAAGGTGCATCTCTTCACATCTGGTGATGTATTAGCACATCCTGAGCATGCTATCATCTATAAAATGTTGGAGAAGCTAGATGTGTTATTGATGGAATCTGGTTACTCAGCTGATGGAAGCTTTGTGCATCATGATATAGACGAGGAGCAAAAGGCTCATAGCTTGCGATGCCATAGTGAGAGGCAGGCTGTGGCATATGGACTTCTGAAAGTCCCAGAAGGAATGCCCATTCGTGTAATGAAGAATCTTAGAGTGTGTGATGATTGCCATTCTGCAATAAAGTTGATTGCTAAGATAACTTCTCGGGAAATCATACTGAGGGATGCTAATAGATTTCATCATTTCAACGATGGGTTTTGCTCATGCAGGGACTATTGGTGAGGTGAATGATCTGGTCAATTCCTTGCTCTGCATCATCTCAACCTTCCATTTGATGAGCCGCAATATCTGAGGTCAGTTAACCTCGGTTTCTCAAGTCATAACTTTTTTGAAAGAGCTCAAATCATATAACTCATTTCAATGATAAAATCATAACTCATTTCAATGATCCGCCCATTTTGTGTGTATCTAACTATTACCCTTGCTTTCTCACATGTAACTAATTTAGCAACTATATAATTGCATAACTTATTGAGGTTCATAATTAGATGGCTTTTGTATAGCTAGTTTAACGACATTTCAATCTTTTTTATAGGAAACCTATTCAGGGTCTGGATTTCATGTGAACATGAAGTGCATCATCCATTATCAGCAAACTTCATATGGTCCTTGTTCCTGAGATATCTTTGCAACTGTTGACAGCATAATGTGGGCTGCTGTCCTAAGCAGCATCATATCTTAGAGGTCAGAGTTATGCTGAATTACATCCTGCATGCATGCCTTTTATACTCACTCAGGGGGTAAAATCATTTAGATATCAATTTACAGTGCAGAGAAATCACTGGTCTTCAAAAGATGCATTTTATTTTTTTAATGGGTACAATCCCAAAAGAAAGCTATGAGGTAAAAGTTACTTGCATGCGTTCTCTAGTTGGATGATCTGCACACTCATTTATGTGCAGATGTTTGCATTTCACATCAGACTTCCTTTTTTGCAGATATATTATCCCATTAGGATGCTCAAAAGCATAGCTGTGGGATTCGGATGAACAACATCCAACATTAGCTTAAGTGTTTCATCTACCGTGACACATTTGGGAGCAGAAATTTTGGGATAGTCATGACATGATGAAAGTCGTAAATTTGCTGGGGTGGCTCAACAAATGAATATTTGGCAGGCTGTCTGATCATAAACATACTTGTGAAGATTGATTGTGGAAGATAACCTTCCTTTTCTGGAAATAATCCTGCAAACGATTTGATTGGTTATTACTGATCATCACTCTCAGATTACTTGGCCAACAGCGGATCCATCCAGATAAATATTCCAGCTTTCTACTAAGAAAATGTAACTACATTTATTTGTAAATGGCGCATCGCTGTTTTCAACAATATTGACCAACTTTAGAATGATCTCTTGCAGTACTATTATCATAAATATGAGAAGTATCAGAAAGTGGCATCTGTCATGGCCTTTTTAGTGAAATCAGTTTAGTATGGTCTTCATTTAAAAATAATTTACATCGAAATTGAATGGTAAAACTTCATCTTTCAGATTGATGAATTGGTTGGTATAAGTTTTATGAATTAGGCTTAGCTCTGCAAGATCTGAATCCTCACAAAAAACGAATATAGAAGATGCACTAATATTGATGACAGTTGGAATTATCACTACCATTTGAAAATTCTCAACAAATGAAACGCCAGCTGTCACATATAGACTGGGCATAAATACTCTCTCCGATCATAAAAATAAGTCGCTGTTAACTTTTGGACATATGTTTATCTATTCGTTTTATTCAAAAAATTACATAAGTTATCATTTATTTTGTTATAATTTGTTTTATCAATAAAGTTACTTTAAGCACGATTTATATTTATATATGTTTGCACTAAATTTTTAAATAAGACGAATGATCAAAGACGTGTTTAAAAGTCAACGGTGACTTGTTTTTATGACCGTAGGTAGTACTTCGCTTTATTTTTAGCGGTTCCTCTGCTTATATAAAAATAAAAAGTAAAACTCAAAATAATTCAAAAAAGGGGATTTTAGAATTCCTTAATATTACGAAAAAAAATTGATCTATTGAATGGCAAGCGCTGAAAGATTTTCTGAACTTCTGTTCAAAAAATGAGATTAGATTTCTTAAGGTTAGCTATCAAACCGGAAATGGTCAAGCTGGCTGCAGACCTGCAGTTCTCTTGTCGATCAACTTCTGCATTCCCTTGGCACCTCTTCCCCCGGCGACTGTGCTACAAGTGGGTAGTCGTGCGTGGGGCACCCTGTTGGTCGGTGCCTAGGATGCGATTGGTCCGCAGCGAGAGACCGACCAGAGCAGAGGAGGGAGAGGAAGGCGAAGGAGGGGGTCGGCGTGCGGAGGCGTGGCACCATTGGTCAATTCCTAGTTTGGGCTTGGTCACTGGTGGCCTTGAGACTGGAGTGGAGGAGGGAGGTGGGAGGGTGGCGGCGTGTGGAAGCAAGGCCTGTTGGTCACGTGTGAGTGTGACGGCGTGAGAGGTCAGCCAAACTGGGAGGAGAGGGGATAAGAGGAAGGAGAAGGTGGTGGCGTGTGGAGGTGAGGCATGTAAGGTCGCGTGTGAGAGGTTAGCCAAAATGATAAATGAGAGGGGAGGAAGCGGAAGGATGGATTGGACATAGGATTTGAAAGAATCGAGTTTCTTTTAAAAAAACAATTGTGATGGTGCATAGCCTGAAATTTGGTGTACAACAATAAAGAGACAGCGCATGCTCGTATAATGTTTACTTTAAGTGAGGTCGGCCCATCAATCCATGATGCATGCATTGTTGTCATGTGACTTGTTCATAATCATACCTCATATAAGCAAGATAACACAGTTTACCATGCCTTGTATTCATCCACATCATGAGAATATATAATACATCAGTGGGAATGGCAACGTGAGGTGCGACATGCAGATGCGCTCACGGGCACATGCATGTGTAAGAATCACGCTGGCTATCCAAAAGGGTTGATCCAATGGTCCGTTAGTAGAGGCACTCGTAGCAAAGTTAGATGTAGGTGCATGCGGACCACCAAACCCTATCTACATCAGCATGTAAATAGCAACAGAATACAATGGTTTAGCAGGCCCCCCGTAGACCGTAGTCACAACGTCGGAAGGTCTGATGTTGAGACCGGGGTGGAAGTCTATAAACAAACTTTGTAAAAATGTCTGCAAATTGAGACGTGGTTGAAACATGTAGAACACGAGCTTCGCCAAGAGCAACACGGTGACAAACAAAATGTAAATTGATTTCCACGTGTTTGGTGTTTTGGTGTTGAATTGGATTTGAGGAGAGAGACATGGGTTTTACATTGTCATAGTAAACAAGAGTAGATTGGGATGGAGGTGCATGAAGTTCTGTCAAGAGTTGGCGTAGCCAAGAGGACTCAGCGACACAATTAACAATGACAAGGTACTCAGAGCTAGATTGGGAGATAATGTGTTGATGATTAGAAGACCATGAGACGAGGTTAGCACAATGTTGATATGAATTGATTCTTTTAATATAATCTATTATAATTCGGATGCACAACAATCAACATCATAGATCTTTAGTTCTCTATCAATTAACGTGGGATATAATATTTAAGAATTAATATGGTGCCTTCATTAGACTTTGTGTTATATAATAGATGATTTGTATTTGTAGCTAGTATGGACTCTTTCTATTAATCTGACATGGACTCTTATTTTTATTACAATTTTTTATTTTAATTTATTTTCTATAGGATCTAATATAGACTCTTTCTTTAAATCTGACATGAACTTTTATTCCTACTATTTTCTAATATCAAATTTCTAATTTTTTTTAACCTAAGTCGTTACAATTTGGACCACTTACATCAACAGTGTATCAGCAGTGCAGATCTTTTCTTTTTCTTGATTTATGTGAAAATTTCTCTGATTAATGTTGTGGCTATGTTGGGTCCTATTTTAATTATATAGAATATTTTTATTGGAGCTGATATGGACTCCTTTTAATCTAGCATAAACTCTTATTTCTATTATTTTTAATTCCAATTGTACGGATTACAATCTAGCCGCACTGAAATCAACGGCGTCGATTTTTTCTTTTTCTTGATTCATGTGGAAATTTATCCGATTGACTGGCTTCACTTTGTAGTTTTTTCCCCTGATTTACATTAAATTTTTTCTAATTCACGTGGTGGCTTAGTTGTCTCCGTTTTAATTATATTGTAGATATCAACGAGCTTCTTGAGTCAGTAAAGTACAGTAGCAGATTACACCCCAAACATTGTGGATCATGCAGCATTGGCACATTGCGACAAAGCATGAAAGAACTAACTTTTCTTTTCTTTTTAAGTTCACTGACCAGGTCTTGCTACAGAAGAGGGGTTGTACATTGTTGATCTTGGGGGAGAATGGGTGAATCTCGTACAAGGAGCATTTGTGCCAGGTATCAGGCACATCCAGTCACCAGTCATCGTCCCAGCGGACCCCATGTTTAGCAGCCAGATAGTAAGCATTGATAGGTCCTCTGCCCCCGGCCTCGTAGAGCTCTGGAGCTATTCTGTTCTGATCGATCTCATGGATTATCGGGGTTAACACGTTCCATGCTGCAGCTAATTCATCACTGCGCATGAACAGGTGGTTGTCTCCATCTAGCACATCCAGAAGAAGATGCTCATACGAATCTGGCACTTCAACGTTGTACCTACAAAACATGGATCACGATTTAGTGCCGGTTTTATTGAAAAGATCACAATGTTATTTTTTAGCAAAATGGCAGGAGAAAACCAAGAGTAAAAAATAATTACAAGAAAAGATCACAATATTATTCAAGATACCACCATAGTCCATACCTATCCCTGTAAAGCAGGTTGAGCTCTGAAGCATCCAATTGGAGCCCAAGTCCAGGGACCTTATTGTTCACTTTCAACAAAATGGCTTCTTCGGGTGAATCACGTAAAATCAGCTCGTTTGTGTCAAGATCTATGTCATGCCCAAAACGTTCACGGTAGATGTTACCAGGGACATGATGAAATTGAATACGGATCTCAGCTCTGGAGGAAATTAATGATTAACAATATTACGGTATGCTTGATCAATCTGTCAGGTGTTTTTATATAAAAAAATATTGCAAGGTTATCAATAAGGTGCTCAGAGTAGGTGGAGTTATGGACTACTGAAAACAATTCAACAGAGAAGTCCATACTTATGCAACATTTTGCACTTCTACCTAGGCCTCAATTCAAAGGTTTTGGAAAGCTATGATTTCATTGTAACACAATGATACAATGAGGTGGTTGAAATCAGAGACTAAAAAATGAGACATTTGATAACAGAAATTATAGAACTCGCTGGAAGTACCTATTCTTTATAAGCCCTATGCCTGTCTTGATCAAAAATGGCACTCCGTCCCATCGTGCATTGTCAATGTACATAGCAGCAGCCAAATAGGTTGGTGTCATTGATTTTGTATATCTGTCAACTTTACCAGAGGTATCTTTGAGTTGACCAAGAACAACATCCTCAAGGTCCACTTTATGAATTGATCTGAGCACCTTCACCTACATAGATGTATAGTTCTTAATAATTCCCGCAACAAATATTCCTTACTTCTAGGTCAATTAATGCATGGTTTTATCTGGTATGAGATTATAGTGTTTCACCTTTTCATCTCGGATATCCTCTCCATCAAGACTTACAGGAGGTTCCATAGCAAATAGTGCTATTGTTTGAAGAATGTGACTGTGAACTATGTCACGGATTATCCCATAATTTCCAAAGTATCTGTAGTATATGGTTGTGGTATTTAATGACATGACAATGTAAAATACTGCTAATAATTGTTTGAATTATTTGATAAAGGAAACTAAGATATTTACTATTAATTTTTTTTAAAACGAATGGGGCAGGTGCTCTGCCATTTCATTAAGAAGAAAGAAATAGTACAACACCAAGAAAAGAACGGCAGCCACTAGCAAAACCGAAAGGGATGCATGACCGAAACAAACGGACCGCCACCACCTAGGTAATGCAAGGAGCCGCCCACCACCACCACGACGCCGGGCATGACCCACGCACAGGATGCACGATGAACGTTACAAAGGAAGACGCACCGCCGAGGCAGACCTAAGGCAAACCTCCAGACCCCACCACCATAAGGGATGCACGACCAGAGAGCAAGGTGCCTAGAGCCAACTGAGCCAACTGACCAGAGACCATATTTACTATTAATTTGGTGCTACTATGAATGTCAAACAGATCCAGCAATGACGTCACGCAATCAGCAGCATATCAGTAGGATAAAAATGGTGCAGGATTCTGATTACTCACTAAGATGAACTTATGCTCAGTTACATAAAACCAGGGGTCTCTCAATTGATAGATTATTTAGACTGCAACAAACAAAAAGTGCCTAACTATTATGCAACCTATTAGTTGTGCTTCTTTTCCTGCATTACATAATGCTAGAAGATATCAGTTATGTGCTGGAATGCTTGGTTATGAAACAATATATTATTGTATTATACCATGAATGGTGGAGAAGAAATGTGTAATTCAGCAAAGCTAGAGAAATGCCTAAGTGTTAACTCACCTCCCTTGGATTTCTGTTGCTGTTTCTTCAGAAAAAATGACCTGTAAAATTTCATGCACAACAGTGTGTATACCGAATGATAAAAAAAATGGTAAAATAAGTTTATTTGGAAGGTACCTGCACATTGCGTATATATGTCCTACTCCACAAAGGTTCAAACACCAAATTAGAAAATCTCAAGACTGTGAGATTTTCGATCAGATCCTTCCCCAAAAGATGATCAATCCTACATAAAACGTTTAGCAGCGAGAATTAGTCATACATGAAAATACAACAACAACAACAACAACAAAACCTTAGGTACCAAACAAGTTAAGGTAGGCAAGAAACAAAATAAGTTGGGGTAGGATAGAACCATGGCGCACACGCACAAGCGCGCACACATAAAGAGCCAAAGAGGGTGAAATGATAGGTCATGGTTCAGGCACGGGGATTGTTAATTTTTATGCACCCCTATCTAAGACTAAGTTTGTAGGTATTTTCCAATCTTTCAAGTCTTTCATTATTGCCTCCTCCCATGTTATGTTAGGTCGGTCCTTACCTATTCTTACATTATCACTACGTCTAAGGATTCCACTATGCACTGGTGCTTCTGGACACCCTCGTTGAATGTATCCTAACCATCCAACCGATGTTGGACAAACTTCTCCTCAATTGGTGTCACCCCAACCCTATCACGCATAACTTCATTATGAACTCGGTACAAATCCATCGTAACATAAACATCTTTGCTACACTTAACTGATGAATATGATTTCTTTTGGTAGGCCAACATTCTGCACCATACAACATAGCCGGCCTATAAAACTTACCTTTTTGTTTTAGAGGCTCTTTCTTACCAAAAGGATGTCAGATACCAATCGTTATTCCATCCACCTCGCTTTGATCCTAAAACTAACATCTTCATCAATATTACCATTTCTTTGCAACATCGACCCCAAATAACAAAAGACATCCTTATTGGGTATTACTTGTCTTTCTAGGGTAACATCTCTCTCCTCTTGCCTAGTGAAACCGAAGCCGCACCTCATATATTCGGTCTTCATCCTACTAAATTTAAAGCCCTTCGATTCTAGAGTTTGTCTCCACAACTCTACTTTTCTATTAACCTCACTCCTCTCATCAATTAGCACTACATCTACAAGAGAATACACCAAGGGATGTCTCCTTGTATGTCCCTAGTAATCTCATCCATCACCAAAATAAATAAATAATAAATAAGGGCTCAGGGCTAACCCTTGATTTATTCCTATATTGATAGGGAAGTAATCAATGTCACCATCACTTGTCCGCACACTTGTCACGACATTGTTGTACATATCCGTAATAAAAGTTATACACTTTTTTGGGACTTTGTGTTTCTCCAACGTCCACCACATGACATTCCTTATTATCTTGTCATAGGCCTTCTCCAGATCAATGAAAATCATGTGTAAAACCTTCTTCTGCTCCCTATGCCTTTCCATTAGTTGTCTTATCAAGAAAGATCGCTTCTGTGGTTGACCTCCTAGTCCTAGGAATAAAACCAAACTGGTTTTTAGTAACACTTGTCGTCCTTCTTAAATAATGCTCAATAACCTTCTCCCTCAGCTTCATTTTGTGGCTTTAATTCCACGATAGTTGATACAACTCTAAATATCCTCCTTATTCTTAAAGATTGGTAGTAATATACTTCGCCTCCACTCCTGACATATTGTTTGAGCAAAAAATATGGTTAAATAGTTTGGTCAGCCATACTATCGCTATGTCTCCAAGACATCTCCATATCTCGATAGGGATACCATTAGGACTCATCGCCTTGGCACCTTTCATCCTTCGCAAAGCCTCCTGTACCTTGTATTCTTGAATCCTCCGCACGAAACTCCTATTCGTATAATCAAAAGAGTCATCTAACTCAATGGTAGAACTATCATGTTCACCGTTGAACAGGTTATGAATGTACTCTTGCCACCTATTCTTAATTTCCTCGTCTTTCACTAGTAGTTGATCCATCTTATCTTTGATACATTTAACTTGGTTGCACTCGTCCTTCTCTCATGAAACTTAGCTATCCTATAGATGTCCTTTCCTCCTTCCTTCGTACCTAGCCGTTGATAAAATTTCTCATAGGCTAACTAAAAAAATATAGTGCACAATTTAAAAAAAAATAGTGACAAGGGTTGCAAGGATACAAGATAAACATCACCTGTAGATTTGGTTCTCCTCAAATCTTGACAGCAGAGACTGTGTTACCCGTTGCGAGGACAAACCAGTGAAGCCAAATGGTTTCTCAATAATTATCCTATTCCAGCCTTGCTTAGTTTGGGCACTGTCAGCTAGTGGCAGTGCAACATCAAGAAGTGCCTCTTGGGGAACAGCAAGGTAGAACATTCTGTTTGCTGCACGAGTACCCTTTGAAACAAAAAGGGGGAGTTAATGATAATTAACACTTGAATGCGTTCTTATAGGATAAAAATACTTATGTAATCTGAAACTCTACCTCTATCTGTGCCATTCTGGAATTTAATTTCACCATTCCATCTTTGTTATCATGCCCTGCATCTATGTAGTACGTCCTTTTAAGGAATTCATTTAACTTGTCTTCACAGTTTTCACTGCATATCACCAATGATCAAGATATATTGCTCTTAGTTTTGCAAAGCTATGTTAATGTGGGACATACATAGTGCAAGCCTTCATTTAGATGAGAGTATACAAACCACTTTGGCTTGAGTATCAAATTAACAAAGACAAATTTTCACTCATGCAAAGCACGCGCTCAAGTACACAACCTATCCTCTAAAATGTTTTGAAGATAATTCTGAATTTAATGACTTCATTTAAAATTCCAAGTTCAAATTCAATTTGTGCCGGGAGAGAGATTAAAGAAATCAATGAAAAATACAAGTTAAAAATAAAATGAAAATGGAACAAGGTTATTATTGACAAGAGAAAACTATCCTTAAAATTTTTCCTCTCGTTTTGAGTTTTAACTCAAAATATTAAAGGCTGATGCAATGTTCTGTAGTGTATATGTCTATCCTCAATTTTTCAGGGACTTCCGTGTTAATTTGGTGCTCAAACCAAAGTGGTTTGCATGCCTAAATGGTTTGCAGTACATATGAATAAATATCAGTTGAGTACTCGCTAAAATGATGTTTTTTTAACATGAAGTATGGAGTCAAGCTCTGATCGGCTGCTACAAAAGAAACATACTGGTGATCAACCCGGCAGGTCAAATTGGCTTCAATTATGGATCTTAAATCTTCATCTGTTAATGTCTTCCTAGAATATCCAAAAATACCAACGTTCTGCAACACATAATATGGTAGGTGTGACATGACAAACAGAGAAATATGGACAAGTTGACATTGAGCCAGTAAATTTGATTTTCTGGGAATATCTGAAATTATGATAATTTGCATCAGCTCTTCACAAATACAGGAGCCACATATCTATTGGCATTGGATCTTACCATGTATGGCAAAGGTGGGACTGCTAATAAATAGAGAACGATGATTCAATTGATTGACCATAAATATAGAATGAAGATCAAGGCTTGGGCATTGCCCCAATTTACATGTAGTAAGTTAGGTTCCATACAAGTAGCAGTTCCTGTGATTATGCATTTTTATCCATCTAGGGACAATAGAAATCAACCACGTTAACTCTTTTAAATAGAGGATACAGGCTAGGTGTCGTGCATTAGCAGTACAAGCTAATTGAGCGGATATGTTGTGTATGGCAGCCAGCGGAAGATACTAGATGCATGGAAAATTGGGATGTGCATAAGGATGATTGTGGTGTGGATGTCAGATGGTTCAAGGGTAAGCCAGTATAATGTCACTAGTGAGTAGTGATCCAGTCATATGTAATCCCTTACAGCTGATTAACATTGGTCATTGGGTGGGGATAACCAATCCTTTAAGGATAGATATGTGATATACTGATATTTTGTAATCATGGATTGTAAATTGGATGAGAAGTTGCCAGCATATTAGTTGTAGATGTTATGGCCTGTGGTTGAGTTTCAGATAATCTTTTACAGCCAGTACATACCATCCAATAACCAATTTGACTGTGGTGTAATATGTACCAGATTAAAGGACACTGTGAAAGTTGAAGTGGAAATAAATCAGTTCTTGCCTACTAGAATTGTCGATTTCAAACTCAAATATGAGATATTTAATTAGTGATAACTAGAAAACAAGTTGGCTATCAGACCTGTAGTCAGTTGTTGGCGGGCTTGTTGATAACTAACTCTTTTCACATGCTTGAAAAAATACAGTGCTGCATAAAACATATTTGGTAAAAATCTTTATCACCCCATTTCTAATAGTACAGTTTTCATGATTTTTTTCAGGGTAAAATTTGATTCTGTGATTTGCTTAAGTGCAATACAAAGTTAATGTTCTTTTCACCTGAAAGGTTAAAATTTGAAATATTTGTAAATAAACAACAAGAGCATGAAAAAAAGTAATAGGATGTTGTTGTCATAATAAATTGGAAGGGTAATAAATATGAGTAGTAGTAGAAGTTATGATATTATGTTCATACCAGAGGAAGAAAACCACTGTAATACAGAGCAAATAGTGCTGGGAATACTTTACTTCTTGCCAGATCACCAGTAGCTCCAATTACAGCAATGCAAAGAGATGGTGCACTTTCAGGTTGGCCATCATAGTGATCAAACAGAACAAGATCTTCCTTTAACACAGGAGGATGAGTTTCAGAGAGATCAAAACTCAGATCCATTGAGCTTTTCTCATTGGTTGAGCTATCCAAAGCACCAGAGCTTGTATTTGATGTTTCACCTCCAGACTCTGGATAAAAGGGAAAAAACTAATGTGTATATGAAAGCATCTGGATGCAAGAAAATGACTACAGAGAAGTTTGTAATGACTAATACCAACCATAAGCAAGTTGTACATTCCGATGAGTTAACTTTTCAGACGTTAGGGATGCAACCTCCAAGCAATCAGGAATTTTATCATCCCCTCTAACATCTAGCTTTCTCTGAAGTCGCCATCCATGTCTTTTCAGCGCATTCTGGAGCTTCATCTTTGCAGCAATCCAACATCTCAATCCACAAACTTGTGCTCTAAAACTGACAGCAGGTCCTGCAACCTGTGTACAGAAGCATCAAAGCCCACCGATCAGCGCACAATACTTCTTAAAGTACTAAAAACCTGTGCCAGACACCTATGTCTAAGAGGAGCCTTTTCCAACAGACTGGTCAAAGAGTAAATGGAGGCCAGCTTTGCTGGACATACTGCACGGCACCTCATCAAAACCAAGCAGTCACTCTTACACGTAATCACGTCTGATTGATCCGCCAAGCGTTCTGTCAATCAAGAAAAGGTACTTATGAATCCGCCTCCAGTTAGCACATTGAAAACCAGGACAGAAATGAACGCCCTTGGTCGGCTCTAACTCCGGCGGCGCGGCGACCAGAATGAAGAACGACACGCTCACACAGGCATTTCATCGAACACCAGGGGGGCAGAGTCAAACGCTCGCCCAACCACCCACATCCATCCGCAGGCATGGCAGTAGGCACATAGCGGTTTCCCACCAGAGCCCATGGCTACCAGCGCCAAGCAACACGGCTAAGGCATTTCATAAAGGGTTAATCCAAACAAAGAAATCAGCAGCGGTGGCGCCACCGCCACCGCTCACCGGCGATCAAGTACTCACCGGCCTCAAGCGCGAAGTCAGCTGGAAGAACGGCGCCGGAGCTGTGGACGCCGTCACGGCGAGCCCCGCCATTCCTTATGCTTATCGCCCGCCCTCTTCAGCCGTATGGTGCCGAGATCGTGCCGGGCCGGTACTAGGACTCTGGACTGGTAGCCGTGTCATTCACGGGGGAATGGATAGCGACGCTCGGTACTGAACTGCGGCACAGGTGTTGCCGTTCTTGTCCGAACTCCGAAACGGAGAAACTTTTATGGGCAAAATACGGAAATTGAAGAGGTACATAGGCATATAGCCATTTTTTTTGGGTTCAATTTTTTAGGCATTGTTTGAGAAACACTTCAGAAATTTATTCGAAAATTTATTCGAGGAACGGTTTAAGAATTTAAATTTTCAAAAAGTAATTAAATAATGTAATAAAAAGTTATCGATAACAGAAAAGGTTCATTCCCCAAAATTCAAACAAAAAACACGACGGTGCTCGTAAAATGCTAGTTTTGTAATAATACACCTGCTAGAATTGCTTTTCTAAGACGAACTGCTTAAATAATAATTACACTAGCAACTACAAAGGAAAATTGGACTTTACAAAGGACTCGCCCCATGTAAAGAAACTGAACCTGTTCATCTTTAGTAAAAAAAAAAAAAGCTAGTGTTGCTTTTTCGTTAAAAAAATTTGAAAACCTCTTTAGTTTTGACTAATTTTCTAAAACCCCTACAACTCAATTTGCTAAGAAATACCTCATGCAAGCAAGTGCGGTGGATCAATAACTTCTCCGCTTGATTTTCTCCCACCTTGTTTTTTGTCCCCACGGTTAGCCACGTCCGTGTCACGTGTCTTTTCTTTTCATTTTTCTTACATTTTTTCCTTTTATTTAATGTAGCAAGCTGAGCTGGCTCATAGTGGACGAGTAAAAGGAAGAAAAAAAAAAAGGAAAGAGGAAGAGAAAGAAAGACACGGTGAGGTAACCGGCTAAGGCTGTCTCCAACAGCATCCCCTAAATTTGATCCCCTATAGCTCGATATAGGGGATCCTCTAAAAAAATCCATCCCCTATAAAATATCTATCTCCAACAGTAGTCCCTAAAATTGGATCTCTATCCAACCGATCCTGTAGCTGCCACCGTCTCTCTCTTCTTTGGCGCCGTCGCCTGTGCGTTGGGTTCCCAGATCGGCTGCGAAGGGATTTGTGTTTGACAATCTTAGTCTCTAATCTGGCAACGCGGACGGAAGCTAGGTCTAATCTTTGGCACAAAGGGATTTGTGTTTGATCCGCTCTGCCGGACATGGGACTAGCCTAGAACTAAGCTGGATCTCAGATGAATGAAGCAGCGACATGGACATGGTGCTGTAGGCACATATAAATTGTAATAGGCTAAAACTCTTTGGAGCAGGTATACACATTAGACTATACAAGTATCAAATGATCAATCATATCTTAGGTTAGCAAGCACTTGTAAACTGGTTTCTCATATAGTTGCTCAATCATACATTCATACTATGCCCCAAATTAGATTACATTGTAATTTACATATATTTCTTGAGAAAAAGAGTAGATTCGCATAACACGGAATAAAGGAAGCTGTATGTCCTAATTTGATAGGTCTAGAATTGAGCGACACATGTAAACTGGTTTCTCATATAGTTGCTCCATTTCACTATGCACCAAATTTGATTTCATTACAATTTACATATTTTTCTTGAAAAAGAGCATTCCTAAAGAGCGTAACAGGTTGAACATCATCCTCGAAGATTAATCCAATTTCTATTACGCCAAGAACATCAAGAATCAATAGAAAAGTAATGTATGAACAAGCAAGAAAATAACCAGATCCTACCAAAAGATAGAAGAACCAAAGAAGGGATGATGACTAAAAGGACACCGTGTTTTCATGTAGATCATACAAACCACCATATAAAAACACGAACACAAACTGCGGCTCATCAATTGCACATTACGGAATGTTTCGATTAGACAAATAATATACGATATTTCCCATTAAAGAGGTTGCTTCTGGGCATTGCAAACGACCGACACAAGGAAAGAGGAACTCACGATTCTTTCAAGAACTTGTTGTCTTGTACCGATAAAAGAATAGATTTTGGGGAGTTCTGACGCACCAGCGACGAGAACCGAGATTCGACTTGAGATGGGAAGGGAGGATTTGGGAGAAGAGGAATCGTCCTCCGGACTCGAGATCAAGCGGCGAGAGGCCATCGGCATCGGCGACAGGTGGATCTGATTGCTTCTGATGCTCTGCAGATGCAATGCCCGCAATCCGTGTCTCCGCCAACCACGCCTGAGAGGAGGAGGAGGGTAGAGGGAGGCGGTGCGGCGGGAAGGAGGAGAAGGGGCGGCGCCAGAAGCAGGAGGGCAAGCGGGGTAAGGAGGCGGTGGCAAGAAGGAGGAGAGGCGAGAGAAGGCTCGCCGGAGAGGGAAGAGGAGAAGAGAGGTGGTACCTAAAGTCGTTCCTTGTTCCGATCTCGGGCGGGAGCGAAGGAAGTTGAGGATACGGGAGGAAGAGAGGTCCCGTATGTATACCGTTCCTCTCTCCTCTCCAGTAAAATAGAGGATGTTTTGAGGGGTGCTGTTGGATGCTGTAGGGGAGAAGTTCAACCCTTATTTTACAGGTTCAGTGAGGTATAGAGGGTTATTAATTCACCGTACATGCTTCCAAGAGTATTTAGATGCAAATCAAGTTATAGAATTTTTTAATAATTGACCACGCAAGGGTATTTAGATGAAATCTAGTTGTAGTGTTTTTTAATAATCGACCGAATTAAAGGGATTTCATATATTTTCTAAAGAAAAAATAGAGCATACGCTGTTTGTTCCCATTACTTCTCTTCTTGAAAAGACAAGTCCTGCTAATTTCCGTGGAGGAAAAAAAAAAAAGGAACATGGATGGGATATTGGGGGATGCTGCTTTTGCCGCTCGTTTACAACAGGTGCAATTGCTGGCTACTCTTCCAGCTCTTTATCTACTTTTATTTTATTACTAATACAATTGTACAATCTGTCAATCATAAATTCATGATAACTTACAGTTACAAGCTTTACCCTACTTGTACAACATCCAAGTACAATATGATACCAGACGAGGTCAATATAACTTGTCCTGGGGGACTGGGCCGCCAATCCTCCGCAAATGTGTTGCAATCAGTCCCACAATCCCAGATCAGCCCTACAAACATCAATGGTGGTGCACACAGTTTACTCCCGTGGCCTAGCAAGCCAGAGAGAACTCAGGGCTCGCAAACGTGAAAAGTAGTCATGTATTGCAAGGAGAGCACGAGCAGCTTGCCGGATTGTCAGAATCCGTTGCATTTGGTGTAGAGTTTGCTGCCTTAGATTGTCAGCCTAGAACGAAGAAAATATAATAACTCTTTAGAGCTATGTGCATCAAAAGTCGCCACTTGCATCAAAAGTCACCACAATTTGCTCAAAAGACACAAGAAAATGAAAGGCAAAACTTATTAAGTAATTGGTAGCAAATTAGTTGCAACAATGTTTTAACCTTTTGAAGGCAACAATTAAGAAAGCAGTATGTTTATCAGAGTTGCGGGTAAAATTATTTCAAGGAGTTACCTGGCGAAGGAAATTCTCGAGGGTCCCAAGTTTTCCCATGGCCATAGCCATTTGACCCATGTAGTTTGCCACATTCCCTGAAGATCCTGATGGACCAAGAGACCCAGCCAATGTTTCTGCTAAGGATTGCTGCAACGCCTCCATCCCTTGTGATAGTGCATCCTCAGCCTGCTGCGAGGATTGCTGGAGACTGGATAGCCCCATCAACTGCTGCTCTGTCAGAGGCTCGAGCTGATTCATGAGGAGCTGAAAATTTACAAGAACATGAGGGTGAGTTATTATCTTGAAGCACCAAATAAAACATACAACAAATACCTGACATGCTACTAGAGAGCATTCCTGCAGTAGGTATATAGTACTATTTCTTTTATTTAGCAAGTGGTTTATGCACCTTTAGAAGCTCAGACGAACGAAAACCCCCAAGCCACAAAAAGCACCTTTCGGCAGGTGTTTTCCACATGCCTGAAAGCATATGAAACACATCAGCCTTTGCAGCAACACCCTTCAGCCTGAATATTTCATCATAATGTGCCATTATCCCATCAACAATAAGACGGAGGTCGCTGTCACTTGCATGAGCATTTACTGCAGTCCTCAGCTCATTTATCTGTTTGTTTTGCTCCTCTAGCCATCGAGCATATTCTAAATCAAATGTCATAGCTCCTGCAGAAGAAAGCTTACTGTTTCAGTTATACTCCTAATAAACACGCAGGAAATACAATTGTTCAGACTTTAAAAAAGAGATACATCTAGTAAAAGAGTGATGTAACAGACAAGACTTGGAGATTACCATTTCCGCTCATAGCATGAGTTTGATCTCCAGAGCTATTAATGAAGATACCCTACAATACATGATCCAAATAACAATATTAATGGAGTATAGAGTGGACACTAAACCATTGTTAGCTAATAGATACTTACCTGTTGCCGAGCTTTTTGGAGCTCTTGCTCTAGGCTTGCAAGTTTCAGCTTGCTGCTCTCTAGCTGTTGTACATATGCCTTAAAAAATATTAAGAAGAATTAGTATGGCTCTTAACAAATATATAAACCCAAAAGGTAAGACAGAATACTAAATAGATACGTTGATACAAAACTGTAGTTCCTTATGCATAGATTATACGTTATCAAGGTGAAAAGAAAATAAAGAAAAATAAAGAAACAAGGTCCTTTAAGGTTCCAATTATTTGTTTCAAAGCAAAGGTACCTCCCAATTTTTTGTAATTGTCATACATATCTTTAAATGGTAATAATAGCTATAATTATTATACCTTTTTCAATTATTTGTTTCAAAGCAAAGGAACCTTCCAATTTTTTGTAATCGTCATACATATCTTGAAATGGGAAAAATAGCTATGTTTATTGTACCTTTTTCCTTAGTCGACTTTTTCTTGCTGCCTCGCGATTTTGGGCAAGCCTCCGTAACACCTATGGAGTAGCAAATACATTGTCTAAATACTATCATTCTAAAAAGATTAGTACACTGGAAGAAATAGGAGATAACCAAGCACCTTTTGATCCATAGGCTTGTCAGACCTGTCAGACCGATCAGATGAATTAGACGGCATGATAGCTCCACTTTGTCCGTTTTCTAACTGCAGAAGTTGGTTTGAGATAAAATTACGGAAAACACTCTTGGCATGTCACACTATATTGTAAAAGAAAAGTCGCATGCAGCATTACACAAAAGCTAGAGTATTAATATATATAATGACTGCCAAGTTGACACCAGAACTTAGCAGTCAATTCGACTAAAACCATCGCATTACATTCATTCATAGTTCAATTTACAATAGCAATCACACTAGGGTATAATAGGTCAAATAATAGCACCTAGTGCTGCCAAAGTTCACAAAAATCTGCTCTCTACTATTAGAAATTAATTTCTTGCTAAATTTCATATTAAGAAATGCAACGAATGCGCCTAGCCACCTAATGTTTTGAAAACTCTAGAGCAAACTTACAAAATCAAGATAGATATGCAGCTATCCCATGATCAAATTCTATGGATAAAAAATCATGAGACAGGGGAAAGGAGAGAGGAATAATGGAAACAAGCAATTTTGCCTTGTTTTCTGATTTTGAACGGATGCAGAGTATGTGAAGTCACCAGGGGTGTTAACCACTTCATGATTTCACCTTTTCCATGTAAACATTGTCGTCACCCTAGGAACTCGGGTCAAGGAATGGAGTCATCGATGACAAAAGGTATGAATCAAAGGAGAGGTAGTCAGTGATGTTCTTTGGACGCTACTTAGGAATGTGATATCAATGAACCTACGTAGATGACCCAGTTAAACAAAGATATACAGTTATAGTCAGATAATACCATACATATATTTGGAAAAAGAAAACAGAAGATAAGGAAAGGAAGGGCAAGTAGAAGGGGGTGGGCCGGCCCAACCCACCAAGACCTGGCCCGCCGAATTATTATCCCTTTCCCACTGCCACTAAGGTTTCTCACGAACACAACACAGCCACAATCACACACACCCAACAGCTGGGCAGAGGGCTGCTGCCACCACAACATGCATGTAGCAGGAAAAATAGAGGACAAGGTTCCGATAGAACCACAGTTGGCCATCCACTTTGCTCGCAACTATCTGTCCTCTCAGCTCGTCATAATGGAGGTGATGTGAAGAAATGGTGCCAGTGATGAAAATTACATGAGGTGGTGGTTGCTTGGATTAGTTCTTTCCTTTCTCCTCCATCCCTCCTCTCACTCCACAATATGGCGAAATCCCAGCGGCGACCCAGATTGCAGGTAACCCACGATTCAGGGTGTATGATCTGGGGTCGTGGATCGCACATCAACCCTGATTCAGGATTTCAGGGCACTCCACATTAGATATTTCCCACTTGATGAAACTGACTGCACAGCTACTTTGCAAGTTGATATCACTTA
This sequence comes from Raddia guianensis, assembly GCA_036346415.1. Lineage (NCBI taxonomy): Eukaryota > Viridiplantae > Streptophyta > Magnoliopsida > Poales > Poaceae > Raddia > Raddia guianensis. Next base: position 18,419,410 of record CM070536.1, read on the forward strand.
GTTTTTAGGCACTAGAGCAAATGTGTACTGTCATCAAAAAGTACCGCCAAGTTAAAATTGTGTGATGCATCGTAGAACTGAAGTCCAATCAATATTTTATCAGAGACAATGCAATTCTTCGCCCCCTATAAAAGTATAACTCAGCCTGGACATAGCACCTATATTGATTCCATTACTCTGATAAATCACTAGATACATAACATGCAATGGATAGCACAGATGGGGAGTTTACCCTTTGATTCTTATCGTCAGTGTCCACAACTGTTGAGGTGTCAGTCCTCGAACTAGCATCTGCCATGCCGAATTCTTCCCGGCTCCGAAAAAGAGACAACAAATTGCTTTGTTGTCCCTTCTGTTGTAGCAAGGTCGTCAGGCCGCCTATGGCCTGTAGGTGTCCCAAGATCACTCAGATGCCAGAGCCACCACCTATCCATAAAAGGAAAAGCAAAAAAAGACATCCAGGCGTATTAGCACCGCCAAGGGCATCTACCAATGATAAAAAACCACCAACATATCAAAGCACGGAATTATCCTTACTTTTACCAAAGGCCTCAACTGGTCAAACTAGCTGTATGTGCCGGATCTGCAAAGACCACACAACGGATAGTGAGCCGCCATGGTTAACTGAGGAAATTCAAGGTGGGTAAACACTGAACACCTTGCCATGGCACCTTCCCTTAATAGCTGTACTTAATTACCCAAAGGTAGCAACAAGCACAGCACGAGACCAGCAGGACGAGTAGTAGGAATTAAGGCAAAACAGCAAGGACAGTTATTTGCTAGCTCCTAGCGTTGATATCTAAGTTTAGGCCTGCCTCCCCACAGCTCACACCACAGACCGGGTAAGCTTCCACCGAAAGCAACGCCGACCCTTGAGAATTTGGAAACGATAGCCGTCCCCAGCACGAGCGCGCGAACCAACGAGCTCCAGCGGCAGAAAATCCGCGAGCAATCTGACCACGCGCGCGACAATTGGATGGAATCGAGCAAGCGGATAGGGGGAGCGCGGGGTTAGGGCTTACCACGAGAGCAGGCGTCTGCGGCAAGGGAGGAGGACAAGCTCGGGGCAAGCTCGGGGCGGCGTGCGGACTGGGAGGGCGCCGGCCGGCGGCCGCCGCCGCATGAAGCGGGAGGGCGGGAGGCGGGGTCGGGACGGCAGCGCGGAGAGGGATAGAGAGAGAAATGGGGGAGGTGGTCGGGTTGGTCAGAGGGAAGAGGGAGGGGGAGGAAAGGAGGAGGCGGAGAGCGTGCGCTCCTCTAGTCAAAGGGTTGAAACTCGAGAGAACAGCGAAGGCGAGAACGGCCACGGCCCACGGGATGGTGGCTTACAGGTGGGGCCCGGGCCCACCAGCAGTGGGGTTGGTGTGGAGACGGCTTGTTAGCGTTTAGGCTTTTCCTCGCACTGGGCCGTTCCAACACGACTCTGATGGATGCGCTTTCTCAGCTCAGTAATATCTGTGGGCACGGTTGGTAATGGAAATATTTCAGATGCGTATGCCAGTATAAAAAATAAAGTCTTAGCAAACCACGAGAAATTTGCTATTACAAATATGTAAAGAAAACCCCAACCAACATCAATTTTATGATAAACTCTTCAGCCATAATTAACAAAGAAAGACGAAATAGACTCTAAAAAGTGGCATAACATAGAAATTGTGTCCTTATCATCCTCATGCTGAAACAATGTTCATTGACATATTTAATAAACTCCTTTGAAAATGACCTGCACAAACGAGATACCTTTCGATTCGCAAAAAATAACATCATATTTTGTACCTTGCCTAAGCAGCAAGGTTATGCTCAAGGTTAGTGCCCTCTTTGGTTCGCGGTTGGGTTGGATTTTGTTTTGTTCGGTTGAGCTAAAAATTAAATGGTTTCAAAAGGAGATACAAAAAAAAATAAAAAGTATTTTTGAGATCTTTGAGTACAACTCTATAAAAAACCAAAAAAGTTATTAAAAAATGTTACACTAAATAGCCTATACAACAATGATAAATTTTAGTCCAACCAAATAAAAACTGTACCCAACCGTGAACCAAAGAGGACCCAGGTATTAGATGCGAGAAAAAAAAACTGTTAACACGGTAGTTTGCACAAATTTGGCTGTCTTGTACCATGCCAAAATATGTAAATATTTAAGTTCTCTTATGCACAAGCTGAAAGAACCGAAATTAAGGCATTCCACCTAGACCCATACCCATTTGTTTTATCAAGTAGTTTATTCACTTGATAGCTCCCTGTTCTATAGAATAAATCTGATTCAACGATTTTATCGGGACGCATTGCATACATACACGCCCACATACATATAGCTGTGCTGTGATATTCTTCTTAGGAACAAAAGTATGGAACTTGACTAATATTAACGGAGTGTTTGTACTTTGCCACTAATAGATTATCATTTTACTTTTTTACTATGTTATATTCTATATGTTTAGCTCATTTCCTCGGTTTTGTTTTTATAGTATTGTGTCATGGTCACATTCTTTAGCTTTTGCATTCACGCTCAATCATGGTTTTCTTCCACACGTTCGCCCCGTCGCCTTTAACTCTTCATCCCTACTCACTTCCTGTGCTTCCGCATGACCGCATCTCAGCTCCATCACCTTAGCTTCAGTACTTTGACTATTTATGTTGTAATTCCGCACCTCTATATTAAGACTTATAAAATACACACTAACATAGGGAGAAAAAACTAGATAAATATGGTGATTTTATGTATCTTAAGCTAATAAAAAATTTCCTAGAACGTAACATACTAAAATAAGAAAACAAGAAAAGCATATAGAAAGTATCTTGGTGGTGCACCTAAATTGTGGGATGGAAGTTAGGATTGAATGCTAAAAATGGATGATGTATCACTACTAGCCCACCAAAGTCTTTTCCTGAGGAGGTTTCATTGAAACTTGGAAACAATACAACCATCCCTGATCACAAAGAATCGTCAAGGGCCACATTAAGGTCTCTTTCATTTGTGGTTCTGTTTAGCTTGGTTTAGTTGAGTCAAAAGTTGAAAACTTAAAAAAGAATACGGAAAGGCTAAAATATTATTAAAATATTAAGATCTTTGAAAAAACTTACAAAGTATAAAGAATTATTATAAAATATTATTCGCAAATGGTATGTAAAAAACAATAAAGTTTAATTCAACCTAACAAAATCAAACTAAACCACGAATCAAAATGTGGCCTAAAGTTGGAAGCCTATGACCTTTTCAACAAAATGAGGCTTTGGAAGATTTTTGGATATGTAGCATTAAAACTTGCAAACCTTAGGGTAGACTTCTATTTCTGAGGTGTCCTTTTGCTTAACAAAATGAGGCTTTGGAAGATTTTTAGATATGTAGCATTTAAACTTTCAAACCTCAGGGTAGACTTCTACTCCCTCAGTTCTTTTTTGTTTGATGCCTTTGACTTTTAATTTTTAAACACGCTTTTGACCATTCGTCTTATTCAAAAATTTTGTGCAAACATGAAAAAAATAAGTCATGATGTACCTTTATTGCTAAAACAAATCATAATAAAATAAATGATATTTACATAATTTTTTTGAATAAGACGAATGGTCAAAGGTGCGTCCAAAAGTTAAAGGCGTTAAACAGAAAAAAACGGAGGGAGTATTTCTGATGTGCCCTTTTGCTTTGGTTCAGGAGGCATAGGCTAAATGGAAATATTGAAGATCAGTGTTTTTCGAATCCTTGAGCCTGGATGTTTGAGCATTCCTGAGTTGTGGTCCAGTTTTTCAAGTCGTGTTTTCTTCTTTCTGTATTCAATTTCTCGCATGCCTCTCACCCGGTTGCGTACAAAGGACTCCCTCGGTTGTATAAACAGAGACGATCTCTTCTCACAAGAAGAATAACCTGTAGTTAATTACTAATTTGTGAGGCCGTTGTATAAATTGAGACAAATCTCTTCGCAGAAAACTGTGGGTTGGTTGGATGCCATTTTGTTAGGCCATGAGCTTGATCAAGGACGTGAATTTTGATGTCTCCCTTGTAAGAGCAAATCCAGGTGACCCTCTATAACACTGTAGCAGATATAGAAGGGCAGTTGTAGGGAATGAATCTTTTAGAGGGTAGTGTAAGTTGTGAAGAAATTTTAGAGGGGTGGATAGAGGGGACGCTAATAATGTTTTTAGAGAGAAGATACAGAGGGGCTGTTGAAGTTGCTCCAAGGACTTAACCTATTTTCCCAAGATTCCAGTGGGCTATGGCTTGTTCTGTATGTCATTTCTTCTAACCTGGCATATCGGATTTCCCTTTTTTATGGGAGCCTATTGGAGCTTCTTACGGATGTTTACAAGGTGCTGAACATTTCATCTTCATGGATAAAAAAAAAAATATATATCAACAGCGACATAACTACTATGCCCATTTCGTCATTCTCTCCACGGTCCATTCACCCAGCACAATCAAAATTTCGGACACCATTGAGAGCATGTACAATAGTACATCTCAGTAGTCTCTAAACCATCTCTAAACAATGTCATGTTAGCTAATTGATAATGTGTAGAAGAGAGAGTGTGTATAGATATTTGAGCCATCTCTTAAACAAGAGTCAAATCTGTATGATAATTAAAAAACTTTGTGTGTGAGTAAATTGCCTATAAAAACATACAACCATCTGTACCATTGTACATGCTATCTCTAGTGTTGTCTCTAAGTGACATGGCAATAGGTAGAGACAACTGTTGTCTCAACCATTGTACATGCTCTAAGATGCTCAAAGACACTTATAATGCAATTTCTTCACTTGTTTCTTACTATGTCAAGTACGATAAAAAGATGACATAGCATATCATTAATGCAGAGAGAGAATGAGATTGTTTCTTCTATAAGAAACCATTTTTACGCTCATTTCAAAGCTTTAGAACTAATGCGCAAAGAGAAGGTGGCTTTGGAAAAAAAGAAAAAAAAAGTATTAATGATGGAAACAATATTGAGATACAATACAATGGAGCTACGGTTTCTTTTGTAGTTTCTAAGTGATATGACACCTAGCTATAGAAATGATGTTTAGAAATCTTGCATTGGAGCTACACTAGGTTTAAGATTAATTATTTGATGAACATTTTCTCGCTAGGAGGTAAACCGGCCTCACTTTCTCACTTTTCCTATTTATAAAGTTGCCCGGTCCTCACCTATTACAACATCAACGTTTATATGTTGATATACACTGACTATTGTAGACTTGTAGTCCAGCAACACTTGTTTTAGCAGTGGTAATTGGTAAAGCTTAAGAAAACCTAGCCTTATTGAGCTCCACCCCTATGTTCTGAACTAATGTCCAATTGTCAGTCATTCGATTACTCCATCCATTTTTTTTTTCATATATGTAGAATTTCTAAATATTCACCCAAAAGTTAATTAAAATATATATTTTAACATTTGGTATCCAAACTTTTAAGTACTTTCTCAATAGTTTTTTATATTAATTGAGACATGTATTCTTTTATAAACTTTAATATTGATTGTAAAAATATTTAAAAATTACGTTGACAATAATAATTGTACATTTCATTTTTTTCGTTTTTTTATTTTTTACACAGTTTGAGAAAAAAAAAAAAGCCAAACATGGTAACTTAAATCAATCATGTCTTTAGGACTAAATTTGATATTTTTTGAACAAAAAAGTGATACTCTTACTGAAGTTTTGATCATGGTTATGTGCATATATACATGCATCGAGCCGATTGTCATGCTGTCATGCATAGTAGTAATGAATTAGTGACTTTTATGTGTGTATTAGTGGGTTGACTTTTCGTGATTTATGGGCAGAGAACCAATGAATTAATGACTTTTTATTGATGACTTTCTCCTCTTCTCTCTTCGGGGTGAGATCTAACCAGGGCCTTTATCCCAAACAAATTTAGCCGCTAAAAACAAGAAGAATCCCTTCCCTCCAATCAACACGATAATTCAGTGTCAGAGGCAGGTCATTTACTGCAATACGTGGATGAATATTTAAGAAGCATATATATGGAAGAAAACATCTCCAGCATCTAGAAGGTCCGGCATACATAATCAGCTGCCCTTTCATTTCTCCAGTCATGATGTCCTCCTCGCATGATAAGAACGGATTAGCTGCAGTGCAAACACATGCTGTCATCCAAAGCCAGCTACTGTAGTTACTAGAAATCACACGTACGACTGCATAGTTTCTGCTCTTGTCATAATGGGAAAAAACCTTGGTACGAGTCATAGGCAGTTGACGAAACTCTGGTCAAGGGCGACCTTTTCGTTTGATCCGAGGTTAGCTTGGAATAGTTCTTGACCAACCATGGACTTTGGACAATTGGGCCGGCTTGTCGCTAGAGACGCCGGATTTTTTTACTGTTCTGACTTTAATTTAAATCAGAATTAAAAAATAAATCTATGCTTTAATAAATTAAAAAAATAGCCTTCCGGCACCCGCCCAACGGGCGTTTAATAAAATCCGCCCATTGGTCGGGCGATTAAAGCGGCAGCGCGACTCGCGGCCTGTATAGACAAATCCCGCTCGTCCTTCCGCCCGTTGGACGGGCGATTATTCCCGTGCGCGACCTTCTTCCACACATAGTATCCATTCCATCGGGCGACCTGCTCCGACGGCTAAGAGCGGTACCCAGAAATCGCCCGTCCAGCGGGCGTTTTTTGAAAAAACGCCCTTCCATACGGCGTTTTTTTACTATGCCTACTGCAGCCGTCCTGAAGGCAAATAACGCCCGTCAGTTGGGCGGGTTATATAAATCCCTCGACCAACGGGGGATTTTTGCTGCCACATGTCAAAATCCCCCGTTGGTTGGGCGGATTTTATTAAACGCCCGTTAGGCGGGCGCCGGAAGACTATTTTTTTAATTTATTAAAAAAGGAATTTATTTTTTTAATTCTGATTTAAATTAAAACCAGAACAGTAAAAAATTCAGAGAAGCCAGGAGATCGATGGGCTGCAGCTGGTAGCTAGCTAGCACGATCAATGAGGAGAACTCACTGTGGGGGTGGTCTTCATTCAATATCGTAGTCCTATCAAGTTTTGGTAATTAGTACTACCTCCGGTTTTTTTAACGCTTTCGACTTTTGTACACATCTTTAACCATTCGTTTTATTTCAAAAAATTAAGTAAATAACATTTATTTTGTTGTGATTTGTTTTAGCATTAAAGATACTTTAAGCATGACTTATATTTTTTCATGTTTGCAATAAAATTTTGAATAAAACGAATGGTCAAAGAGGTGTACAAAAGTCAAAGGCATCAAAGAAAAAAAAAACGGAGAGAGTATGTTTTACCTGTTGATGATCTTTTAGTCACCTCTCGTAAAAACTTGCCATTCGATAGTAATTCTGTCTTTTTTCGGAAAAATAGTGACATCGTTGACACGTATGCGCGTTGGGATGAATGGAATTCGTCACAGTTTCTCGCTTCAAATAGATCGACAGAAAGATCCTAGTTTGAATGGATTGGCGGAAAGATGTGCTCAATCCAAGCCATGCTTTTGATTTGTCAATGTGCCTGTTAGCATCAGAAAATGGCAGAAAACTCTGATGCCCACTAATAGATCTTCTCAAGAAAGACACCACACTGCATATTGGCTGGTTTGGAGTTCTTTCTCCCGAAGGTCCCTGCAGATTTGCATGCATGTACATTCCTGCGCGTTTCCTCATATAGGAAAAAACATGCTTTTACATTCTTAAATACTAAGCACAGTAAGGTTTGAACAGACAGACCTTGACCGCGGTTGACCAGCCTTCGGACTTGGCCGCTAGGCGCCAGCTGGACCACTCGATCTTTTTCCATCCCCGATTAATTTGTCCGCATCCATCGATTTGCTTCTTCCCACTCAGTGGTATAACGTAGTTAACCGTCTTACTGTCATCCAAGCCAAGCGTACGGATACCAAATTAAACTGAAACCACTGGCTAGGAATATATCTCGGCAGACTTGAAATTTTCTTGTCTCTCCGCGATCTCGAGATCGAGGAAAGAATCCGCACGGTGATCCGGAGAGAAAACGGGGGCCATGCAAGCCAAAGAGATGCGAGGCTTACGCAGGAGGCCGTATTCACACTTGCGCTGCGCTCGCGCGCAAGTGGGGCGCCGCTGTCCTGACCAGGGTTCGCAAAGGCCCTTTTGATAGCTTAGTTATGGTTTAGTTTTTGTTGGGAAATTTTGATCACTTTTGAAAGTGGTATGAAAAGGCTAAATAAATTATTAAAAAATATTTTTAAGATCTTTGAAAAAAAACTCTACAAAATTCTAAATAAATTATTTTAAAAAAATAAAGTGTATAGTGTATATAAAAATAACAAAAGTTGCAATCCCAACAAAAACTACAACTAAACAGGCTATCAAATAGAGCCTAAACCGGCGAAGCTCTCCGAGCCGGTAATAGCGCGGAGTCGGTTAACCTTTGTGAACCGTGGTCCTGGCCATCCGACCGAGCGTCGACAGGGACGGCGGTTTGACTAAGAGTGGAAGAAGGAGAAGTGTGCTGATCAGCTGCTGAGATGGACGCATGGATCGGTGGATCGCTACATGCAGCGCTACAGCCAGGGTGCATGCACGGAAGCTTCATGCGCCCATCCGGCCGTCACCTTCCCATTGCCCTTTCTCTAGCCCGTAGATCGCGCGAGTCGTTCGTTAATCTCCCAGGTCTCCGGTTGATGCGCACGAGCGTGTCTGTCGATCGCTCGCGCGCGCGCGCGCTCTTCTTTCGGACAGCCAGTGCTTTCCTCCCTGCTAGCTGCATTGAATTGCGTGGTGGCTGGTGAATAATGCTTATCGCCCCTCGATTACCTCCTCGGAATGACGGGGATGAGGATGAACGGTGGTGTCATCGGTGGCTCGCGCGATGCGTCACGGGTTAATTTTCCGTTGAATCGGTGCATGGGGCCAATACCAGAAATTGACATTTAAAAAATTTTCAGAGCATTTAAGTTCGTAAGCCCAGATTTTTTTATCAAAAAAATATAAAAAAAATACAAGTTATGTGCAGGCCATTACCAGTTTTGGCTTGTATCGCCACCCTCAGCTCGTTAAACAAAAGTTTGAGTCATTTTTTTTTCTCAACGTGGTTGGGGGAATGTTCGTCTGTTTTTTTTTTCATTTTTTATTAGCCACCGGATAAACAAGGGCTATGTATTGAGTAGTCGGATTATAGTTATTTTTCGCATCGATTGTAGTAAATTTTCTTTGAGATTAGTTTTTCTGTATTGTAAAATTGTACTCCCTCCAATCAAAAAACTACGTAAGTTATCATTTATTTTGTCGTGATTTGTTTTATCATTAAAGATACTTTAAGCATGATTTATATTTACACATGTTTGCACTAAATTTTTGAATAAGACAAATGGTCAAAGGCATGTCCAAAAGTCAACGGCGACTTGTTTTTATGACTGGAGGTAGTAAGTTTTTTTAAAAAAAATTATATCAAATCTAGTCCTGTTTTCGTAGTAAAATATGAGAAACACAATGGTGAAAACCATTAGTTAATCCAAGCCACCAATCAAAAATACAACGAAAAAACGATATGAAAAAATGTTTGTATACTTATTTAATGCATTCACACACATGAATTCAGGCTAATGCAACTACCAATTTGATAGTTATTGGTCATTGGTTTGATAGTTTTAATTGAACGCCTTATAGGTTTTTATTTGACAGTAATATGTGTGGTTAACGGTGGACTAATTAAGATCTGGGCCATCGCATTGCATTTTTTATTGAAAAACGACCGACACGCTACATAGTTATTCCGCACTTAGGGCATGCCTATTACTACTCCTAAATTTTACCTATCTCATCACTGTTCATTCAATTTTCAATCATTACCTTATGATCTCTTCCAACATTTTTCTCTTTATATTTCATTACCTATCTACTGATATAGTGATTTGAGAACAAAATGAGGGGATAATATAGCTAGCATTAGTCATGCACGTGTTTACCTGTGTTTATGTATGGATGGATGTATGCTGTATACGTATGTATGCGCTCCTCACATCGTATGAGGCCGATCGTAGCGTATGTGCCTAGCTATCAGCTTATATGCGTGGACGATGTGAGTACAATCCCTCCGTCAGCCCACAGAGTGACGTAAGTAGCGAAAGGGCACAGATGATATTGAGTATTGACGTGCTTATCATCTGTCGGCGCCACGCGAGGACTCAAAGTGCGCGGAGCGATAAGCTAGCTAGATGCGTGAGATAGACGGTACACCTCAGAATTTTTTTAAAGACGTAATTGTGATATCTCGAATCTAAAGTATCCATTAGGCTAGAGATACAAGGACTCGAAAGGAGATGTTACCTGATGTTAGGAGCTGTTTGGTTGATTAATTACACAATCAAGTCTTGGCTACACGAGGTTTGCGAGCCAGTAGGAATTACTTGGGTAAGCTCATGCAAAAGCCTTTGTTCTGCTATTTGCATCACCCAAGCCTAACCAGTGAGACAATATATGTTTGGTTGCTATTTTTCCGTTTGCATGACAGCTCATGATACTTATTTTCGAATACCTCCTGGGTATCGTTCATTACTCCCTCATCGTTGGTGTAGTTCACCCGAGCCAGGCAACCTATCTGAGAGGCTGTCTCATGGAGCAACTGTGCGAAGCTCGCGAAACAGTTCAGGGAAGCAAAGCTAGAGACAAAGTAGTTAGCTAGGAAGTTGTTGCCTGCCTTTGCATTGCTCCAGGTCCCCCATATTTATAGTGGGGTGCCATTTTTACATTTTTCTGTATAGCTCCTCCGATCAAAGACAAAGCGAGGGTACAAAAACTTTCCTGGGAAAAGACTTGGCCCCTAACCTGCTCCTCTGGATGAGGGCTCCGGGGGAAAATTGCTTTGCGGCCCGGGGCAAGGACCTAAATGCCCCCAGCGCCTTAGCTAAAGCAGGGTTATAGAGACCCGTTGTCACGGCCGGCTCGCATATTCTCTATGACATCCTAATAAAATTATTAGGTGTCCCAAGTGTTTTAAAAAGATATAAAATATAAGATAAAATTTGGTTTTATTATTTGTGTAGATAAAACCTATTATAGCTATTATTTTATGATTCAATAGACTATTTTATGCACAAACCTTGCTTAAAATCGATATGGGGCAGTGGCAATACGTTCCCAAGGTTTCCAAATATATGTCTTACCTTTTCCTAATTTTTGGGTTTACCGAAAAGTCGGATTAAGCCCGAAAAGGCCCAATTTAGAAGGTATTTCGCATGAAATCATGAGAAATACTAATCCGAAAATTCTCCAAAAATTAGGGAACCTTCTATAAGGCCAAACCGACTTATACTCAAAGTTTCAGCCGAGATCTTGCAGGGTAAGTTGGATTTCTAATTTGGCAAGCCCCGAATTCTGCTCCGAGACGGATTCGGTTTCCTAAACCTTTCCTATTTCATCCCAGCCGAATCCACCCCTCCCCTAGCACTATATAAACCCCGCAAGACCCGCCTTGCTGTTCACAACTCGTGGAGCCTCAAGTTGAAGCCCTAGCCACAAAACCCTAGCCTCCACAAAGCTTTCCGAAGAAATTCCACCAAGTTTCAACACCGAAGCTTTGCTGAGCATCTAGGATGTCCTAGATCTCGTCGAGACGGATCCAACGGTACCAAGAGCGCCTAAAACTGAGGCCCCTAGCCCAAGTTATCGCCCGCCGAAGGTTTGCTGCTCCTACGGCCGCCGCCGCCGCTGACATCACCGCCGGCGATCTCGAGGGCAGCGCCGCAGACGCGTATCGCGGGGCCAACCTGCAGCCGCCATCCCTATAATTTTATTTTTTTTTACTAAACTATTTTTCTGTATTGAAGTTGGTTCTTTTGCTATTTGTTTCTACGCGTATGTCCCCGCTGCGACCGTTGTGTGGAGTGCTGTCCGGGAATTGACGTAGACCCGTAGAGCTCCGACTTCTTCCAAGGCAAGCTAGATGTATATTGCTTCCTAGTTTGCTAAACCCTTATTTACCTTTATTTGTTAATTGCATGCATAATCTGATTAGGGTGTGAGTGTCTATCCTAATGTCGTATTAGTCATTAACTAATATGTACTAGCCTTATTTGTAGAACCCTTAGTGATTTACTAGCCTATCCTTTGTATAGTTGCTTAGATGTGTTTGGGTAATTAATATGAGTCACTTTTAATAAAATTGTACATTATGAAGCTAAGGTTTCATGATGATTTTCAAGATAAATTGATCAAATAAAATATTGTGTTGTGGGGTTGGCAAAGTGCTAGGATTTGTGCCGCATGACCGTTTCCTGATCATGTGTGGGTAGAGAGTACCCGTAGAGCCGCTTGATCATTCTTGGTCAAGTGTGGGCAGAGAGTGCCTGTATCGTTGCGCCGCATGTCCGTCTTCGGACATGTGTGGGCAGAGAGTGCATGTTTTGTTGTGCCGCATGTCCGTCTCTTGGGCGTGTGTGGACAGAGAGTGTCTGTTTCATTGTGCCGCATGATCATCTCTTGGTCATTTGTGGGCAGAGAGTGCTTGTTTTATTGTGCCGCATGATCGCCTATATGGGGTCATGTGTGGGCAGAGAGTGCCTGTTTAGCCGCTTGATCACCCCTTGGTCAAGTGTAGGCAGAGAGTGCCTGTGGATCTTATGTAGTAGAATGTTCACTGGTGTTAACTGAATAATTAATTCTTAAACAAGTCTTTGAGTAGATAGGTGCTATTTTCGCAAAACAACCATCCATCTCTTATTCCTGCATTCATTGTTAAGGATTGCTTGCTGGGTAGCCGCGTACTCATTATACCTATTGCAGATATATTTGTTATTCAGGTTGCAAGTCTAATCAGGACCAGGAAGGGTCCGAACTCAGTGTCTTGAGGACTAGTCATGGAGTCCAGTCAATCGCTTGGATATCGTCGCTGAAGGCTGTTGCTGCTCTGATGTTCTTTTTATTCGTTCTTAAGATTTGGTAATATATGTCTTACTGTATTAGCACAAGATGCTATCTTGTAATACTCCGTTATTTTGAATAACAATAATGGAATGCCAGCGATGATAGCCGTTGAATTGTTCATCATGAGGTACTAGTCTGGGCTAGTATCAGATCATGGTGTCGGATTCCCTGTGGAGACGCAGTGGTCATGACATTCTCTTGCCACATGATACTATTCCTGGCACCTGCTTTAGTTTGCTACTCGCTACTCCTAGTCCTTTTTGGCGCCTAGAAACCTTCACTCCTTCGCATCCTAGACTTAATTAGCGCACATGGCCTTCCTAAAGGCTTCCGTGAGACGATCCCTTCCATGGATGGCAATCGGATCGGGTACCTCCAGGCACACCGTACCCCCCTCATACCTGAACCCGAAACCATAAAACTATACCGGCCCGAACCCAAACCCAAAATTTTTCATAGGTATAAACCCACGCCCATACCCAAACCCGAACGGGTACCCGAACCTGAAATATATAATAAGCCTATATCTCTATATTGAATACATTATATATGACATTAATCAATTTCAACTCTAACCTTTCATTAACTTTAAACATATAAGCCTATACCCGAACGGGAACGGGTACCCGAACCCGAAATATATAATAAGCCTATATCTCTATATTGAATAAAGTATATATGACATTAATCAATTTCAACTCTAACCTTTCATGAACTTTAATCAATTTCAACTTTATCCTTTCATTAACTTTAATCAATTTCAACTCTAACCTTTCATTAATCAATCGGGTCGGGTACCTCCGGATACACCCCCTCATACCCGAACCAGAAAGCCGAAAATTATACATGAACTCAGACCCAAAATTTTTCATGGGTATAAACCCACGCCCATACCCGAACCCGAACGGGTACCCAAACCCGAAATATATAATAAGCCTATATCTCTATATTGAATACAATATATATGACATTAATCAATAACTTTAAACATATAAACTTATATTTATACTTTACCCTTTCATCGATACATATTTATTAATAACAAATGCTGACATTTTATATTATATTTAATTTAATTATTCTTTTCCAGTACCCATGGGTATCCATGGGTGTAAAAATAAACCCAAACCCAAACCCGAAACCCAAAAACTATATCCGAACAAGAACCCGAAACATTTTATGGTTATAAATCCATGCCCATATATACCCGAACCCATCGGGTCGGGTACCCGTGAGTACCCGAACCCATGGGTAAAATTGCCATCCCTAATCCCTTCGCGCTGCCTTTCCTCTGCGACCCGCCTTAGCCTCGCCACCATGGAGCGACGCTTCCTGTGGGCAGACACCTTCTTTGATCCTCCTTTGCTTCGCCACTAAGGAGCAAGGCTTCATTTGGGCAGGCACCTTCTCTGATCCGCCTTTGCCTCGCCACTAAGAGGCGAGACTTCTTTCGGGCAAGTGCCTTCTTTGATCCGCCCTCGCCGCTAGGGGGCGAGGCTTCCTCTGGGCAGGCGCCTTCTTTGGTCCGCTTTTTTCTCGGCGAGGCTTCTCTCGGGCAGGCGCTTTATTCGATCCGCCACCCCAGTGCCGGTCCGCCTGCTTCTAGTTTCGGGATAGGTGTTCCCCGCTACAATAGTTGGCATGGCTTCGAGCCATCAGGCATGTTCGTGCTTTACGCTGATGCACAATGCCACTGGGCATGCTCTACTTTGGTGCAATCATTTTATGCCGGACCTGGCATGCGCGCCCGCACCGGAAGAATTAGCAAGCCGTGCTCCAACTTGAGTCGGCGCCCTTCTATTTTATACTACTTGAGATCAATTACAACGATTGCACGAAGAAGATTACAACAACCAATTAACAACCTGGTTGGCATGTTTAATTATCTACCGTGCCGGCCGCGATACAGTCCACCGCACCATTATCTCACATGTGATCCATGCAATCCGATTCTATCTCTATCTTCTTATCTTTTATCACATGCGCTTTATCTCTTGCTACACCTGATCTCTTCTCATGCATATCTTTTAACACACCCCTATAATCTCAACGAGTATCAACATGATTGAGATAGGATTAACTTAACCGAAGAAACTAACGCTGTGGCAATAATTTTGTGAGGATTAACTTAACCGAAGAAACTCACGCTGTGGCAATAGTTTTGAAGTGTCGTAGTAGGGGACACCCACCCCCTACGAATTAGCGAGAGAAGCGAACCAATCTACGAAGATAAAAGAGACGCATGACCAAGGGGAGTCTCGCGCTCCCCAGGTAAAGCAACGGCGGACCAGGGGAGGCGTATCTCCAAAGGGGAGCTTTGCTTCCCCCAGGCGAAGCAATAGCGGACCAGAGGGGGCGTACCCCTTGGGGGCCTCGCGGATTTTCCTAGAGGCGAGGCGAGGCATACCAGTAAGTACTCCACTTGAAGCCAGGAGAGCATAAGTCCAAGTCGCGAAGCAAAGACAGTTGCGTGGGGGTCAAGAAAACTAGGGGACAGCACGTACGGTCTGTCACCGTCGCCAGGAATTGTATCGCGTGTCAGGGAGATATGACAGCTGGCTGTAACAATCAGCTTCAAATGGCAGAAGGATCAGGGTTTGTTGTAACAACCGGGTTCCCTTTGTAATCTCAGTTCTACCCCTGCTTTAGGTGGAAAGGCGAGGACAATTGAGTCTAATCCAGGGTCCCGAAGGTGTTTTTTCTTTGGTACCCTCGGGAATAAGGGCAGGTTAGAATCTAGAAGGTCTTTTCCTAATCTTACCCCTTTTACCCCCGCGTGATTCCCTCGGTGAAGGGTTGTAACGGCACAATGTAATTTGGTCCCATTATAATTAGGGGGCCCTCAATAAAAAAGGGCAAGCGACAATTTCTCACATGATAGCCACTTTGAGATTGCTCAGTTTCCTTGAGCTGCTTCGCGGAGCGCGATACGTTGTTTCGCAGGGTAGCCTCTCACAAATCTATTGTCTAGCTTGGGCCACCGACACAAAGGATACAAGGTTGTGCCCGCATACGGTTCGCAGACGTAACCATCGTGGAAGGGGAAAACCAACACCACGTACGTATAAAGTTGCATGCACACGTAGAAAGTTATATTAGATTTACTCCAAGATTTGTGCATATGAGAAAATCCATGCTCTGCGTGGAAAGATGCATGCATCTGTGTGCTCATATATAGCCGGTCGCTCGCCACCGGGACAGGAGAGCCGGAAAGAGCGACAATCTTCGGCCCTCTTTAATTTTTTTTATTATAGTTTAGTTCTAATTCTGTTTAAAAATTTTGTTTTTTATACTGAACATTCAACTTAAAATTTTGAAATATTTTTTTTAGAATTTCGTAGTATGTTTTTAAGATCTCAAAAAAATTAAGTAATTTGTTTAGTTTTTTTATATCTTTAAAAAAACTAATTTTTACAACTACAAAAAAAAACTAACACGGTGAATTAAAAGAACTTTAATGCAATCCCAGATAGGTAGTTTAGGCTGTGTTCCTTTGAGTTGATCTGAACAACTGAACAGTTGAAATCACTGAATTTCAAGAGCTTCTCGAGATAGTATCGAGATTCGGATCCATTTCGTTTGACTTGCTTTTTAAAACGTTAAGACACACCGAGATAGCAAAAAAATGAATTAAGAAAACTCAAATCATATGTCTTTTTAACACGTAGATAAGTCAAGTTGTTAAGCTGAAAAAACAGGGCCTAAAGGTCCTGTTCTTTTGAGCTGATTTGAACGGCTGAATAGCTGAAATTGAAAGTGCATCTAGGGCCCCAAGTAGTTTTGGTGATTAATGGTTAACAATTATAGAGCTAATATTTTTTGTGGAAGAAATGTGCACAGATTTTATACAGCTCAAATTCAAGAAGTATATGTTTAAATGTGAAAAGTGTATCCCTCAAACGTGGATATAGTGCATGAAGGCATCAAGACTAGTAATTATTTGTAAGCCGAGCTTTGTGTGGTGTGTCTCCGGAGTTTGTGAATGTGTGATTCTGCCTCTGCAAGGAAAAGGATTCATCTAGTGAACGCCGATGTGTGCTGTGTGCATCGCCGGGAGGAGATTAGGGTCTTGGTGATCCGGGTTTTGTGCCTTCCCTAACGGTGAGTAGGATCTCCTTTCAAAGATCCGAACATCGGTAAACAAAAGTCGCCGTGTTCTTTGTCTTGATCTTGAGTATTTGTTTTACTATTGGTTTTTAACTTGTTCTGAATATTCTTGAATAGATCTAAACTTTGTTTTGCGAGGAATCAATTTTTATTGCAGGTTTTCGTCAATTCCAGAACAACCAACATTCGACGCACATCGGAACATCTGACCTAGATCAGAACATCCGACGCAAGGCTCTCTGGATCAGATCGAAACATCCGACCTACATCGGAACATCCGACGTGCTGGTCACTGTTTGAGTTTATAAATTCCGCAATTTTGTTTTATTCGCCTATTCACCCCTAGGCAGCATATCGATCCTTTCAGAAATGACTAAACTTCAAGAGTTTCTCAAGATAGTCTCGAGATTCAGATCCATTTTGATTGACTTACTTTTTAAAACGTTAAGACACATCGAAGCAACAAAAAACGGACTAAAAAACTCAAAGGATATGTCTTTTTAAAATGTAGATAAGTCATTAAGCTGTCAAGTTGAAAAAACAGGGCCTAAAGGTCATGTTCTTTTGAGCTGATCTGAACAGCTGAAATAACCGAATTTCAAAACTTCTCGTGGTAGTCTCGAGATTCGGATCCATTTCATTTGACTTGTTTTTTAAAGAGTACATATCCGGTGCAATCAGGCTTCCGGTGCAATCACCGTGCACCCCAACTAACAAAAGTCATGAAAAAATCCAAAAACAATTGTAGATGTACTCTTGAACTTACTCTACCTATGTATGAAATTTCAAGGTCAAATTCATCCTATAGTAAGATTTACAAAAAAGATAAAATTCTATCAATTTTAAACCCTTCAAATTTGTTAGAATTTTCTCTTTTTTATAACTCTTAATATAAAATGAATTTGGTCTTGAAATTTCATACATAGGTAGACTAAACAATGAAGTACATCTACAATTTTTTTTGAATTTTTTCATGACTTTTGTTAGTTGGGATGCACGGTGATTGCACCGAAAACCTGATTGCACCGGATATGTACTCTTTTTTAAAATGTTACAACCCACCTTCAAAAAATGAAAAACGGACTCAAAAACCTCAAAGGTAGATAAGTCGTTCAGCTGTTAAGTCGTTAAATGGTAAGTTCTGGAAAGAGCTGGACAAATTTCGCTTCGCACCACAGTGCGAAACGCATCTCGTCCATGAGCGTGCGATCAATACCGCGCGCATATATATGCACGTGCATGCATTTCGCAACCCTTTATATGCGAAACCACGCATACGTACTGTCGATCTCACCATAGGCCCACGGCGCCCAACGAAGCGAACGGAAGATCATCCCTTCCCCCGTGGAGCCGTACGTGGACTGCAAGACTTGACGACTCCATGTAGGGTTCCAAGGCGACAATACATATACGCATGCACTGATGCACCGTACCCCTCAGGCTCTCTCCAACAGGCTCCCCTAAAGAGCCCCCTACCCAAAAATAGAGGATAGAATCTTTCTCTATGTGCTCCAACAACATTTTCTATTCCATCCCCAAAAATAGAGAATTACTCTTTATTTCCTTATATGTAGAGATTCTATCTCCTTCCTTTATACAATTCTCTGTATAAGGGATGCTGTTGGAAATGAAAAAAATAGAGGAAGAGATTCTTTTAGAGGAAAACTATATATGAGGCTATAGGGGGCCAAATTTAGAGATCACCGTTGGAGTTAGCCTCAAGCAAAGCGAATTAGTCCCGTACAGGAAAAAGAAATTTATATCGAACCCAAAATGTCCGCGTCCGTACGTCAAAATCTCCCGCGCCCTTTTTTCCAGGAACCTTCACCACTCACTCTCTCTAGATTATCTTGCAGGAGCGCAGGTCGTCGATCGATCTCACCAACTATCCAAGTGCTATACTACTCGAAGCAACGATAACAAGAAACCGTCACAACCTATGACCGTACCGGTTAGTTAACCCAATTGGTCCAAATCCCCCATGTGCCACAACTCGCTCCGGAAGCCACACTTTTAATATTATTACCATTTCGCAGATTCCCGGAACCTGCACGGGCCAATCCTTCGCCACAGAAGCAGTAATCTTGGAAACAAAAATCATCACCCCGGCAAGAAATCCATCTCCCTCGCCATCTTGCGGCGGCGCGCGCCTATATAAGCCTCGAGGTAGCTTACCGCCTCCTCATCCATCTCGAGCTAGAACCAGCAGATGCTTGGATCAATTGATCCATGAGTTCGTTGCTTGATTGAGTGAGTGATTGCTGTGCTTGGCTTGCTATAGCTTCATCGAAGTCATCGCCGTCGTCCACCTTTGGTTGCGCGCGTTGGGATCGATGGACAGGTTGAGCGTGCACCACGGACAGCACAACGGCATCACCAAGCCGCCGGTGCACCACCACGGCCACGGCAAGGGCGGCGGCGGCGGGAAGGGGAAGGGCGGCGGCGGCGGCGGAGGGAAGGGGATCAAGGTGGTGTACATCTCCAGCCCCATGAAGCTCACCGCCAGCGCCGAGGAGTTCCGCGCCGTCGTGCAGGAGCTCACCGGCCGCGACTCCAACGTCGCCGACCACGACGTCGCGGGGGCCCCGTCGCCGCCCTACTCCTCGTTCGCCGGACGCGCCTCGCCGACGGCCACGACGGGGGCGGGGGCGGCGCCGCCCACGATGGAGACGGCGAGCCCCGGGGCTGCGGGACGGGCAGCGGAGTGCGCGGCCGCGGCGCCGCCGTTCCAGAGCCTGTACGATCAAACGGCCAGGAGCTTGATCTACGGCCAAGACTTATACTACTGGTAGGATCGGCCGGATCGATCTAGCTTGTGTTGCTTGCTTGCTTATTGCTCCGGTGCCACCATCTATGCATGCACATATGAATATACTACAGAGCCTCTACCGTGTACGCACAATGTTTCATGCATATATCGATCGAGCGGGGCATGCTAGCTCGTCGTTCTCCTTGTACTTTCCTATGATTTCCATGTTAATACGAGAGTTAATTATTTTTTTCGCCCTTGCGCGCGATCGTCGTTGCGTGAGAAAGATGATGCTGTAATTAATCATGTACGTGTTCAGCTTACCAGCTAGTCGGAATATACTATATGAATGTAGTCACGTATATACGTGGTGACGTGGAGCAATCAATTCGCTAGTGTTCTTGGAGCAGTTGCTTCAATATGTGTTTTGAGAGCAGGCAGCGAACGGCCGGGGTCAGAAATGGAGGCGCCACCGATTCGATCAGAACCAGGTCATAACTCATAACGTACGGATGGATGGAAGAGCTCGGTCGCAGCATGCATGTACCAGTGGTAGCTAACACTAGCTAAGAGGGATGAATAGTTTTATTAGTTTAGTACGTAGTTTGGTTAGTTGCAGGCTTGCAGCTGACCTAGCTTGGCCGGCGAAGTGATCGCCTCTGATCGAGTTTTTTTCCCTAATGATCTCCCAGAGGATCTTATACTTTTTGAACGGACAAACATGAATTATTTAAGCGTGCATGTGCACTCGTCGATATATCCACCGCTCTATGCACTTCTTTTCTAGCTTCGATTTGATCTCTTGCTATATACTCCCTCCGTTTCAAAATATAAGGCATATAAATTTTTGGCGCGGTCTTTAACGTTGAACTTTGACCATTATTTGCTCTCACAATATATTATCAATAACTATAAAATTAACATCATATAAAAGTACTTTCAAATATGAATTCAACTATATATATATATGACATGCGCAACACTAAACATATTGTTTTAGCTTAATTATTAGTCAAAAGTTATAAACGTTTACTTTTCTAAATACATGCACGCCTTATTAGAGAAAGCTCCAGAAATCTTCCTAGCTACTCACGATTTTGCAGTGGAAAAGGCTCTCCGACATGTCCAAGCTAGGATACGTATAGGTACGATTACACGTGCGCACGACATCTGCGTGAATGGTCCGTTGAAACCGGATCCTTGTCATGTGCAACTTCATTTTACAATTCATTTTCTTTTTACTCTCTAGAATTTTTTGTAGCACTAGGGGTGGGCGTTTGGTATTATCGGTATATTCGGTTCGGCATTATCGGTATTCGGAAAATGGATGCCGAAATTATGCCTAGAAAATAACTACCGATACCAAAAATACCAAATTAATTCGGTATGGTATTTTCGGTGGATTGAGAAAACAAACAAGTTACCCGCACACATTGCAGATTCATGCGGAGAGGACGCTGCGCCGGTCGTGTTGCCCGGGGGCGCCGCGTCGTGGGAGGCCACGCCGACGACGCTGGTCGCCAGGGCGGCCACGCGTGGTCGCCGGGAAGCCGCGCCGGTCGCCGGGCCCGGGAACGTCGCGCCGAGGGACACCGCCACGCACCATTGTGGCGAGGGACGGCGGTCGCCGGGGACACCGCGCCGGCCGCCGAGAGACGCCTGCGTCGGCGAGGGACGCCGTTCTGAGTGGTAGGCGGGGCGACAGGGGCAGGGGCGCGGGTTGGCAGGTGGGTCAGTGGGTGGCGCTGGGCGTGGCGACTAGGCTAGGAGGCGAGGGCGAGGTCGGCAGTGGGGTATGGGGTAAAAGCACTGGCCTGCCTGATGGGCAGTGTGCTGCGGCTGGCCCATGGCCTGATGACATGCGGGAGCCGATGGCCCATGGCCTGCTGGGTGGAAGGCCACATGTCACAGATGTTGAACGGTATATATGGTATTTCGATTTTTCAGGATCAAATACCGTACTGATACCATAATACCGAAGTTCTCTAAAACAGATACTGAAGTAAATACCGTATACTGAAAATACCGTAATTTTTGGTATTTTCGGTTCGGTATGGTTTGGGATTTCGGTATTAGGATTTTTATGCCCACCCCTAGGTAGCACGGTTATGAGATATGTAATCGTGGCCGGTTCCGATTGCGGCGCAATTTCGTGACGCGTTTGGCACCAGTTCTGTATATAAACCGCTGTATATAAACCGCGCGGCTGCACCGAGAGAAGTAATATCGAAAATAGTAGACTTTTGCCTCCTCTGTAGTGCGCCGTTACCAAGAATACTCTATCCCGATGGTCTGCATGCACTAGTTGCTAGGAGAGCAGGTATTCGGAACTCCCGTTGTTGAGATCTCGCACCGGGAGACAGCGAAAGGTTTTTGAGAAGCGCATCGCGCGTTTACTCGTGATCTTCTTTCTCTACGTCTGCGGTAATCTGCTACACCTACTTCCTCTACATTGCTGCTGCGATCTTTGTCACTTTCAACACCGCAACAACGGGGTTGTCATCATCCTATCTCGGTTTCGAGTCCGAGAGGATCAGTATGTATTCCTTGTTGTCCTATCTGACAATTCTTCGCTGCTTCGGTGTACGAGTGTATTTAAGGGACATGTGATTGCTTTGGTATCTATGTCTATAATGTATTTATCTAATTCGTGTTGTTCATTAATCTATTAGTGCTCATGAATCATCTGTTAAACCTATAAATGCTGATTTTGTCCATCGGTTACTGCCACGTGAGATCCACGCATAACCTGCATTGGATGTGTGTCCATCTTTAGTTGTATGATAAATTCCCAAAGTAGAAGCATGAATTACGATGCTACAAACACATTAATTTTGTATTGAAACCAAATAAATATATCATGAAGGAATTGACCGATCGATTTTGTGTTGATTTTCCATGGTTGTCTACCATCTCGTGATTTTTAACCCTAGAGCGTAGGCCACCAAGCAAGTTGACAAGATGAGGAGTTCCTTTTGGAGGGGCAAACAGGACTGAGTAGGTGGCCCATTGTCTTGTTAATTGAAAACAAGTGTGCAAACCTAAATGTTTAAGCGAGCGAGAGGTACCATGGCATGGAACTAGCATATACCATGTAACCGTAAGGATAGGGTCATCTCATGGCTTGCAACAATCTGGTTTCCATTGAGATCAACACCAACAAGGATTGGGCATTCCTTGAGGCATCCGCAGTGCTATTGTTAGAGCCCACCACTATTCGGTCATCTCATGGCCTGCAGCGATCCAGCTCCCTTCAAGACTAACACTGGTCTTGGCCTAGATTTTGTTGGGTCTGCTACATTCATAGGCCCAATCGGAGTCATAACTAAGATACAGTGTGTGGAGTACACGGACCCCGGATATCTGCATGGCGGGCCGCGAGAATCACCCAACAAGGCATGGGCCGAGCCGGTTGCGCGTGCACTAGTGCCACCCGGACTACTATCTACCTTGTACAGCAAGAAAAGGATAAAGATGGAAGTCGAACCCGAATAGGAAAGACACAATTGTAATCATGGATATCTACGTATTCAGCAAGAAACGATAGAGAGAGAATCCTTACCTTGTAGCCGACGAGGCCTCCTCCTTGTAACCCTACCCCCGACTATATAAGGCGGGCATGCATGGAACCCTAGCTCGAGACATCGAACAACAAATCACTAGATCGTCTCATTATCATACTGGTCTCATTGTCATACACAACGATATAATACCAGATCACAAGACTAGGATATTACCTATTCCGCGAGGGTCTGAACCTATATAAACCCTTGTCTTGCGTTACCATCGAGGTTGGATCCAGCGCCTAGTCCCATAACTTATATTGCCGATAACAAACATCGACATAGTGCCCACTCAACCCAAAATATTAGCCTCATAGGTAATAGTCGCCCCACATTTAAATTTATGCTCTTTTATAACCAATAATCGATGTGGGACTAAACTCAATAGCCAACTAATCTTAGGTGATGACACAACAAAACAAGGTTTTGGACATCAAGATGGGTCCAAGAGAAGTTGATCCCCCAAGGCTGATCCCCGAGAGAAGTTGCACCTGATTGCTTCAGGATCGGCAGAAGAAATCAGCCTCACTGCCTTAGTCCAACGAGAGACATCCAACGATAGGTGGCTTGGCGTCCTTCAAAGAGTGACTAACCTGGAGGAGGTACGCCAACTCATAGTGTACTTTTGAGAGCAACTAGACGGATCAACCATGACAACAGTACTAGACCCGATCGCTTGCGCTCTGGACGTGGACTCCACAAGAGGAATACAAAACAGCCTCGGCATGCAAGTCCCAATTCATTATTCGTTGGTTCGTATTCTCCTCCCAATTTTAGAAGAGTTTGGCAGCTGAGCACTATGGACAAATGCAAGATTTTTGTGACGCTGTGCTTTCTGAAATGCTGTATATTATTGCTCTACTCCATAACATATAACATAGTAAAGTTGGAAGGCCCAAGTTTGCAGTATTCGCTCCGGCCAGTTCCGAGCGCCGTCTTTAATTAAGCCCATTCGCACAATCGTGAGAATAGGGCCCATTTTAAGGCGTTGTTAATTCCTGCGTCGGATGAGACGAAAAGGCATGGTTCGACCAAAAAAAAGCTCAAACCACACCATTCAATGGTGGGAGTATGTAATTTGCAATTGAAATTTTTCAACATTCTAATTGATTTGACCGCAAAGTATAATCCTCGTGATGCCACAATTAATTACCTTATCGTCGCGGCAAGCATGTGCCTGTTTGTGGTAGGCGATGGCGGCGGCGCTCATCACCGGCCGGCCTGCCGCCGTCGGCGGGCTCTCCGGCGCCTCCTCTCCCCCACCGGCGACACCTGCACAGGCGTGGAGCAGCAAGGCAGGGGTTTATCCTCATCCTCGCTCCGTCTTTTGCGGCAGCGACCGGCGAGGTTCGGAGGCGGCCTGCGAGGTCCTGCGGCGGTGGTTGGGTGGCCTGCGGCGGTGGTCGGCGAGGACTCGGGGGCGTCACGGCCTTCCTCCGCGTCGGCTGCGCTGTGGCCTCCTCCGTTCCCCCCCAGATCTAGGACGTGGCAGTGGAGGCATGGCGGCGGTGCTTCCCCTCGCGTGGCTGGCGGCGGTTCGGGTAGCCGACGTCTTGGCGGTGCAGCCCTCCTCCGCGTCGTTCAGCTCTGCTCGTACATGGAGATGGCCGCCCGTGGCAGTGGCGGTGGGTGGTGGCCGGCCATCGTGGTGCCTGTGACGGCACCGCCCCTTGCTAGTGCCGATGGCTCCTCCTTACAGCGTGGGCGCCTTGGTGGTGCCTGTGGCTGCAGACCTCCCCTGGCCCGGCAGCGTTTCCATGCCCCTACTCCTCTCATCCCCGTCTAGCCACCCTCCCTCTGCAGGAGCGCAGCATCGTTCCTCTCCCATGTCCCGTCCACCCATCGCGCTTCATCCCTCGCAGGACGCGCGGCTTCCCCCTATCTTCTTCGTCCCCACCTTCGTGCGCAGTGGTGGAGCTCGGCGTCGGCTTTCCCTCTTCCTTCTTCCCCTCCTCCTAGGCCTGTCTTGGCAACCGCTCTGTGATTGGTTGGATCTACGGGCAGGAGGCCTGGATCTGGCTGTGTGTCAGCCGGAGCGGTCGGAGTGGGTGTGCTCCAGGATTGTGGATCCGATGGCCTCGTAGCTCGGCGGAGCTCGGCACCGGCATCTTCTCTTTCTTCCCCCTCCCCCTAAGCCCTTCTTGGTGGAGGCTGCCTGGGGGTCCGCTTTGATAGTTGGCTGGAGCAAATGGAGCGCGTGTGCTCCAGGGGCGTGTGCCTGCTAGCGTCTCCTCGGCTCGTCTTGTGGTGGCGTGGTGGGCCGTTGCCCGTACTTCGGCGATGTTGTATCCCCTGTCTCTAACTTGGCCCCATCCTCGCCTTCTTGCCCTCCTCTCCCTGCGAGGTGCTTGATGGCGTTGGTTGGTGTTTTTCAAGATAGAGGCAGGGTCGGCTAGTGTTGCCTTGGTGGCGCGGCATCTGGTTTGTTTCGCTTCCCATGCGCGGGGCATCAGGCGTGGTGGCCTGTCCCTGGCAGCGTTGGCTAGCGACTTTTCTCCGGCGGCGTCCTCGTTCTCCGCCTCTTGGCTCGGTCCCGCCTCGCCGCCTAGACCCTCCCTTTCTTTGAGGTGTCGGATGGCGTGGGTGGCGTCTTCCGCGTCTGGTGGCGACGCTCATCGACGCTCTCCGGCTCTGCGTCTTCTGCCGGCGGCTCGGTTTTCTTCTGCTGTCCACCCTCGGAGGCCTTTGCTTTGTACGCTAGCAGGCCAGGTCTTGGGCGAAAGCCCACCTTTTTGGGCTAGTGATGGCGTCATCCTTGTGTTGTTTACCTCATTGGAGGCATCACCATTTGGACCTTGTCTTGCTTTGGGTGAAAACCCTAGCGGTTTAGCGACGGCGGCGGGTCTTCCCCGTCGCTACCTTGTTGGAGGCGTCATGGTTGCCATTCTAGCGTTGTGGGTTTCCGCTGAGTCTGCTGTTGCAAGAGTCGCTCGCTGCTGTGTGAGTGTTGGTTGGGTGTCCGGCGGTAGCCGGTGTTGTCCTTTTCCTCTTCTCTCCTGTATCTCTCTCTCCTGTTCGTCCTTTGTTCTAGGCGACAGCGGTGGGGCTGCTTTCCTTCTTCTCCTCTGTAAATGGTGCTTCCGGCGATGGGCGGTGGTGTGTTTGGCTTTAGCCAGGATTACAGCGGAACGCTGTGGTTGTATCCCATGTTTGTATGGATTTTTTATTTTATTTTCTCTTGCTGATCAATGAAATAGGACGTGAAAAAAAAACATAACGAAAGATAGAAGAAAATGCACTCAATTTGTGGTTGCACACTTGCACACTGAAGACAAGCTAACGAATTGAATTTGAAGGTAACCTCGACCGTGACGCTTCTCTCTTTTCCCCTCCTTTTTCCGGTTGGTCCGCATGATTAGAGTATATTATGTCGTCACATGGATGGGCTCCCAACCACTGTACTTTTGTTAGGTTTTATGCATTGATAGTGATTTAACTGATTGTTCAAACCTTTTGTTAAAAGTAACTCAAATAGTTTTCGCTGGTGCTTAATTACACCTAAACAAAAAAGGCACCGGTTGTAATCGCAGTTTTTCCCTTTTGCCCTTTCTTCATACACCAAAACGAATTTAGAAAAGAGATCTTGGAATGAGAAATATTATCCTTTTAATAGTACGACATGGCTGCGAATCAGTGAACAATATAAAACATTAGAAAATGATCATTCAACAAAATCATTAAAAAAAACCTAGAAAAAAGAAAAGAGGGAAGAGGAGAGACAGAATGAGGGCTAGAGATGGATGGCACGTTGATGCGTAGTTCCATTTTCGTGTCAAGTCAAGGAAAGGATGATTCAGTGCTGCTCGGGTAATTAAGTGCCCCCCGGAGAGCAATATCCCCATCTTTATGCTATTGTTCAAAAAAAGCATGATACAATGACTCAGATTCTCAACATTAGCCCGCTTAGCATTTCTTTTCGCCGAATGATAGTAGGTTAGAGGTTTTTTGATTGGATGCATTTGGTTAATCGATTAGCAAACATTCGATCTAAGTGTAGAGCGTGACATTTTCATTTGAAACTTACATAGAAGTGGCATATTCTTTGTTCAATTGATGTATCAAAAACTAATTAATCAAAATGAAAGGGAAGAGATCTTTTATCTTCCTTTGGAGGTGGTGACCAATCCTTTAAGAACGGTGACAGGAAATTTAATAGGCTTTGTTTTAGTTGATTAAACATCATTGCATTTGAGCTTTGTTCCAATGTTTTTTTATTTGAATGTGTTCACAGATTGTAAGGGTTGTATCATCATCATAAATAGTACATTTTTGTAGGGGAGCTACCCCCTCGCGCCACGTGTCTCCGTAGGGAGCCACCCCCTCGCGCCACGTGGCTCGGCCCTCCGCGCAGCGCCCTCGGCCGAGCTGAGCGTAGTTTCTCCCGTTGAGCCCACGTCACCGCGATTTCCTCGGCCCGTCTGATCGGTTCTATGCGGTCGATCCTGCTTCTGTCCTGACGGTTTTGCATAAAGGCCCCTACATTTTCGCAAATCAACCCGCCCTCCGTTTGATGCTGTGCTCGGATGCTCCCGGCTCCTCTGCCCTCTCCCCCGCAAACCCTACCCGGCCCTCCCTAGCGTGGACTCAACCCGCCGCGTCGCTCCATCGTTCTCTCCTCCACGCCCGCCTCGCCGACTTCGCTCGCTTGACGACGAGGCCACCCGTCGCGCCGTCGCCCCGACTTCCTCCTTAGCCGCCGCCGTTTCCCTGCAGATCTCCTCTTTTTCATCGCCGTCGTCCTCCCACCGGCTCAGCACCGTCCCAGCTGGGCAGCGCCGCTCCTCCTCACGGCACGGAGGTGGAGGTGGCGGCGGCGTGGTCTCTCCCAGCTGGCGGCGGCGGCGGCTTCCATCTCGATAGCGGCGGCGGCGGCGGCGCTTTCCATTGCGGTGGCTCGTCTGGACCTGCCGAGGTACGCGTCCTCGAGCCCCTCGCCCCCTTTTTCCACACCGCCGTGCTCCTACCGGCTTCTTCCTCTTGCCGTGCTCCTACAGCGCCTTCTATTGCGGTGGCTCGATCTGGAGGGAGTCTGCGGCACCTCGGCAGCGACGACGCCTTCTCCCCGACGACAGCGGCGTCGTCGTATACTCCTACGCTACTCCCCGGAGCTCACCTCGCCGAGCGCGTGACCGGCCGCCGTCGACATCTCTGTGCGTTGCCGGTGGAGCCGGTGGGGACGGCGCCCTCCCCGGCATCGCATTAGTCCACGATGTCGGCCACGGCGGACCACCGCTCACCGACCTCCCCTTCTTCCACGCCGCGCGCGGTCTAGCTGGTGGAAGCGACGCCCTCCAAAGCCACGGATCCGGCCCCTTCCTCGACCAGCCCGTCGCACGCATCTTCTCCGACGCGGAGATGCACGGTGAAATCTATTCTGTAGTTCTGGGTAGAAGAACCATTATGTAGTTCTATGTCTCGATTGAACACACACAAACGTTTCGATTGTTCGCATTTGACCTTACCATTTTTGCTGCTCATCTCGATTTGTTAGTCTAATTGTGTTGAGGCCGTTCCTTCTTATTATTTTTCATAGTTTCATAGCAAAAGTGAGTGACAATCTAATGGATAAAGTTAGCCTTTTCAACAAGTCTATATGGTTCCTTCCATTTTGTTGAATATTTCAATGAGATGCATTCTGTTAATAGTTTACATTCGCACTCATCACTTTATTGTATTTGATAAATTTTTAAGGTGGCCATCTCTTTTCTGGACAGCATATTGATTTGCAGGACTGGCACAATATTGGATGATTTGATTGAATGAAACATGCTACAGGCAAAAGGGAGATTTTTTCCTTTTAGTTTGTTCAAGGTTTTCCTTGGACTGACCGGTTCTAGATTGTCCTCCAATTTTGCGTAGCTTCAGTTTTGCTTAACGTAAAAGGAACAATTGATTGGACAGGTAATAGTTTTGTTCTAATTATCGTAGTGTGATTATGACATTATGTATTGCCCTGTTCCAGGTATGTTTATATAGATAGATGCTTATAATATTGCTGAATTATATAGACGAAATATAGATGAATATGGTATTTTTTTAATTAGCTAAGACATGATTTTTGCGCTCTTCCAGGTATCTCTACATGGTGCAGCTGTCTTGGGTGAGTTGTAGTTTTTGTTTAAGGTGTCTCTTCAAGGTAAAACCATGCTTCTTTTGTGATGTACTCTTTTTTAAAATTCTAGATGAGATTTTTATAGATAAGAAAACATTTGAATGTGTAGACTTAATATTAGGGGACCACATAACAGTGCTGTGTTTTCATTTTTCTTAAAATAAGGTTTTCGCTAATAGGTTTAGGTCATTAAGCATCGAAGTCCACACCGCTACATCATAATTGTTTCTGCCTACAATTTGGAAAGTGAAACAAGACATTACCAACTTATATGTTAATACATGGATGGTTTCTAGAGAAGGAATGACATGTTTTTCATGCCTGTCTTCAAAATGGTTTGGTTACATTCAAGTACCATTTGTTTTTCTATTGTTTAGGAAATTTATTTGCCTTCTCTGCCATCCTAAAAGGAGGGTCCATAATCTTTCAGAACTCTAATATGAGCAGTATGGCATAACAAAACTAATTTCATTGGCTAGGCCAATAGAATCTGACCTCCGGAAGATCGCGGAGATAAAGGTTGTAATTGTTGAAATAAGTGGTCGATTGATCGATGCTTCAGTAGCCTATACTCTGTTTAGGTTGATTTATGCTACTGGCATGTGCTTTGCAGTTCTCTATCAGCTTCTCTTCTGGGCCTATTACAATAATCTTTTCTGTTCTGTACATGTTGGATTAAATTGATGTGTAAAGGTACCAACGTATTTCCGTAATGATGATTACGCACAAGTGGATTAAATTGATGTGTTAAGGTACCAACGTATTTTCATAATGACGATTACATTCACAGAGTAGTCTCTGAAGGACCTAGACATGAAGTTTACACCTGTGCATGAATAACTCTATGAAGCAATGAAGTCACTGGAACAAAAAGGATTCTTCTATAAACCTTCTGACTCCAAGGTGCAGATCATGCTATTTGTAAACAATTTAAACAAACGAAGTGATAATGAGAACTTGCATTCATAGATGAAATGTGCCATCGTTTGTAGGATGAGAATGGAACATCATTGATAGAAACATCCATAGAACATTAGAACCAGCAACCAATTCGATGAAACAAGTTTCTTTTTCTTTTCTGATGTACATTTCGGACAAAGCGTCGTTTTATTACCGTAGCTGTTTGGCAGCTAGAGTTCCTTGCCTCAAAATTTTCACCATTCGACGATTATCACCATTCTCATTCGACGATTCCTGCAAAAAAAATGTTCACCATTCGACGATTATCAGAATACGTAGTTCGTTTAATTAAACTGGAACTTATCGATGACAGACTGCCCTCGGCGCGCCACAGGCGCGCTGTCTCAACTAGTTGTATACAACTTCAGCTGTAAAGGCTGGATTATTTTTATTATTTTAAAAAATCATGTCACGAACATATCTTATACCATTTTACGACGTAAGAGTATTTAAACCACAAGAATCGACTAGTCTCTAAACAATATATATAAAAAAAACGATCTAACAAAAATCCAAGGAAAAAATGCACGAAATACAAGCTTAAAAGAAAAAGTCTTCTACTAATTTCCACCGAGCCCAACCAAACCAAACAGTACATATAAGAATTAAGAAATCATTTGATGCACTAAACTTTTCAACAAGGAAAAATTTGATATATGCCATTCCAAAGTGACGGGTTCTGAAATTTGCCGTTACAAAATGACTAATTGGGCTCATGCCATTATAAAGTTCTGATTCTCTTATATATGCCATTACGAGGAAATTTAGACCGGATTATCCCTAATCCTCCTTCTAATCCGTCTTTTTCCTCCCTAATCCGTCTTCTTTCTTCCGAATCCGTCTTCTTCCCGTTTCTGCCGCCGCCGCCGCCAGATTTGAGGAACGGGAGACCGCTGCTGCCAAGGAAGAAGAGGGGCGGCGTTCCTGTCGACCCATCGCGTGGAGGAGAAGAGGGGCACCCGCCTTGAAGAAGGGAAGCCGCTGGGTTGCCGGATCTGGATGGGGTGAGGCCGCCTTAGGGTTGAGGTGGAGAAGAAGGGGTGGCCTTGTTGTGGGCGTCTTGGAGGTGGGCGTGGCGGGCGGGCACCGCATGGCGATGGAGGAGGTGGGCGGACTGCCGCCTCTTGGAGGGGGACGGGACCAGGCTAGCCATCGCGGGCGTGAGGAGGTGGACTGGGCGACTCTTGCCACCTCTACCACTTGGAGGAGGACGAGCGGCGCCGGCCGCCGCTGGCGGTTGGAGGAGGACGGGGAGGGGTGCCACCGCCACCGGGTGCAAGCAAAGGAGAGAGGAAGACGCCGGACAGTCCTGCACTGTCTCAGAGAGGTGGGGGAGAGAGAGGCCGAAGGAGGCGATGAGGAGGAGGAGGAGGCACATGGGGTGGAGAGAGGCGGCCATGGATTAGGCTGCAGGGAGGAGGGTGGGCAGAGAGGCGGCGCGGGGTGGAGGAGAGGCACCAGGAAGAAGGGGCGGCGGGAGGAGCCCGAGGAAGGAGAGGGAGAGAGGGAAGAAGAAGGATTAGGGAGGACACAAAAGGATTAGGAAGGAATTAGGTCTTAATCAATGGCATATTTTTGAGAAATACAACTTTATAATGGTACGAAGCGGATTTCCGGTTAAGTAATGGCAAATTTTAGAACCCGTCACTTTGTAATGGCATATATCAAATTTTCCCTTTCAACAATAACTACATTTTAATACGTTTTGAATTCTACGAGAAATAAATAATAAAGTTAGATAAAATATGATAAAATTAACTTTCAACCAAATGAAGGATAGCATCAGACACTCAGCTAAATATTAACGCTTAAAAGATGATTAGCGAAATATGTAAAATATATAAGATTTTTGTAAGTATCTTTGCATCTTTGCATTGTAATGTAATTTTTCTTTTTAGTATCATCTCAATATTATTTTAAGTATTGTTGTACAAGCATCTTGCATTATAGTACATAACGTAAGTCTTTCTCTCGTTTTTTCGAAGCAGAGAGCTCACTTGGCTCTTGATCACCAAGGTTGTCAAAGATAACACACTCAAGAGAAGAGTTGAAACCACCATCCAATCCAAAGAGCTCACTTGGCTCTTGATCACCAAGGTTGTCAAAGATAACACACTCAAGAGTCAAGAGTTGAAACCACCATCCAATCCAATCCAATGAGAGAAGCTGCAACCTGTGAAACCGGGTTACGGGTCCCAGAAGCCAGCACCCCGCCCAGTTAGCGAGATTCCCCGCTCCCGTGGCTCCATGTCATCGACACGCGCGGCCCCACCCGAGCCCGTGTGCTGTGCTCCCCCTGCTCCACTGACCGTGCGGGCCTCGTGGGCCCCGCAGGACAGTAACGCCCAAGCCCACGAGCGCCGGGTGCACGGGGCGCGCCACGCTTCCCGGGCGAGGGCAGGGCAGTGCAGTGGCAGATGCTTAATTACGAGCAAAAGGGGAGCCCGATCTTATAAGAGAGGAGCCCCATAGCCACCCTTCGTCCCCTTCTTCTTCTTCTTCCCTTCTCGCGAAGCACCATAGCAGCGGCACCAACGCCGAGTGGCGCCTCCGTAATTTCGCCGCCTCTTCGCCGCGGCGAGGAGCGGGGAGGAGGAGGGGGAAGGGGAGGCATGGGTAACGCGAGCGGGAGGGAGGAGGACGCCGCGGGGGCCGGGGAGGGCGACGGCGCCGACGTCGAGGACGGCGGCGGGGACTCGTCGGTCAGGTCGTCGGAGCGCTGCTTTCCGCCGTACGGCGGGGGAGGAAATCACGTGAGGCGTGCGTGCTCGGTGGGCGTTGTGGGAGGTGGCGGAGGGGCCGGATCACCGCCCGGGAGTCCCGGCCGCTCCCTCTCGCCTCGGATGTTCGTGCCCCAGGTCAGATCACGAGATCTCCCCACCTTCCATCTCGATTCGGTTGGTCTAGGGTCTGGTTTAGATGCGTAGCTTGCAGGGGATGTGATCCGGTGACGTGGTGGCTCGACTGGTTTGGTTGTTGGTTGGGTTAGGACTTAGGACCCAATGCGAGGAGTGGTCGCGATCCGCTGGAGGCTTGGTTCTATCCAATTCTCTTGTAATCGTTGTTACCCATTAGTGGATGAACTATTTGATCTCTGCACTAGAATAGGGGCGGAGCACGTGACATTATTATGTGATCTTGCTTGTTTAATTTGCGTAATTTGGTGCAGCTTGTTTATCTTTGTTGCTTGCAATTTCAATGTTGAAAAACATATAAAAAAAATGTTACACCTGCACAATCACGCACGCGACGTCTTATTGGTTGTCACTAAGCAATAGATCCTTTCAGGTTATGTTTCCGTACTTTTGGACTGAAGCTGCACATAGAACTTCGAGTGTGCGCAAATGGTAGGCTGGTCGTGTTAGCATCTATACATTTTCTGGGTTTTCTTTGTTTGTTTTAGATTCCAGGGTCCAGACTCGCTTACAGATTTTCCAAAAGAGGGCTCTTTCCCCCATTTTCCATTGCATCAGGCAAGACACAACGAAAACCATGTCTGAGAGTTTACAGGAAAGCCAGCACACTAGGGCTGGACCAAAAGTAGAGACAAGCTAAGATCTAACACAAACAGTGACAGTTTCCAGCCTGGGAAACAAAATAAGTTTGCTTTACAATGCGAAGCCAAAACACAAGCGAAATCAAAAGTTATCCCAACCATTACAGCAGGAAATGGAACACAGAAACAACCCTCTTTCTTGATTTAAGAACCATATGTTAGACCCGCTTACAGATGGGCTGATTTGTTTCTGATATTCTCTCTTGTCCCTTCTCTAGTCATTAACTAAGATACTGTAATGGACAATGGTGGTGTGGGAAGGTAGCGACGAGAATGGTGTTTTAGTGGGCTGTGTCCAGTTAGTCTTTGCTGGGATAACTATTGTTTCAGTTGCTTGGTGATGGACATCCGGGTTAATCCTCATTGTTGAAAAAATGGGCTCTATCCTTGCACTTTCATATATCTAAGGCTTTCTGTCCTATGTGTATGCATTGCTGCAGTTATGTATTGCTCAGGGCTCAGGTAGTCATGGCTCTGGCTCATATTGTCAGTGAATCGGTGGTGCAGACCTGTATTGTCTTGTGAACATAAATTTAAATGTAACCTATAGCATTTTCAGACTAGTACAATGAATCTGTTGTACTTTTCAAAGTTATGTGAATGTTTTTGTACAACAGCATTTTTAGTCGTGTCTATAAATTCAAGGCTGTAAATTGATAAATAGCTGAATACTCCGTTCAATTAGGACCTTCCCACTTATGCATAATTGTTCTAGTTGACTGGTTTTAATATCTGTTACCTCCGAAGAAGGATAAAAACCTAAGTCTTTTCAAACTACTCCCTCTGGTCATAAATACATGTCTTATCGACATTGACATGGTCCCCAAAATGCCAAAATGCAACATTGACCACTAGTTACTATTGCAGTTTATTTGTACTCTATGTAATTATAGTATACTTTGGAAGTAGTTTTTGAGACAAATCTGCGCATATGATTTATATGTACCCAATCTAAATAATTTTAAAATATCCACAGTTTGACTTGCTCGTATATGGAACAGCAAAATTGTGACTCGAGGAGTAGTTCTTATGCTACACTTCATGTGATTATTATATTTTCTCATTTCCAGTTAGCACCTGCTGCATCTGTGGCCACATTTATCATTCTTTTCACTATTGTTGCATATACGAATGAATTGTTTGATCCATGAAAATGAGTATGTTGAAGCTCACAACAAATCTTCTTCCCAGCTTCAGGGTGGCACAACACGATGTTTTCTTCTCTCCTTTTAGCAATAAACATGCAACATATTTGCATGCAAATGCAGACAACGTACCTTATAATGTAATGTAACCTGTAGGATATGGAAATGTTTCTATAACTGTGTCTGAACCAAATCAAACAGTGGCCACAAAAAAGGTTAATTAGCCCCCCTCCCTGGGGTATGCGCTTTTTTAAAAATATAAATCTGAATATCCATGCTTAGCTATACAGCAATCAGATTCATTTTTGTCAAGTCCTTTTTTCACCACACTAGTTAGCATAAAGCCCTAAACTTAAAATGATGTGGTGCAGCATGGTACGATAACTGTCTTTGAAGCTACAAAATTGAATAAGTGTCTTATCAGTTGTGTTCTTTTAATATCACCATAGAAGTATTTCAGCCATTTCTTCTTAGAGAGGAACATATGCATTCTTTTGGGTGCCCCCAAAATAAGAATAGATGGAAAAAACTTCTTGCTGATATAGATTTGCTCAGAATTAAGAGTTT
Source organism: Raddia guianensis (assembly GCA_036346415.1). Classification (NCBI taxonomy): domain Eukaryota; kingdom Viridiplantae; phylum Streptophyta; class Magnoliopsida; order Poales; family Poaceae; genus Raddia; species Raddia guianensis. Next base: position 18,455,046 of record CM070536.1, read on the forward strand.
ATCAAGAAGATGGTATGCCCTGTAGGTTAAGAATTTTATTCTCTCATAAATTGTTTTTGTAATTATTTTTATTTTATGTATTTAGCATACGTGCCACTTCAAAGTTTGGAGCAGCATCATTACTATTTCTGATTTTTTTTCATGGCATTTCTAAAAATCAGTAACTTTGCAGTGCCATGTATCGAAATAGCCATAGCCATTAATACAATAATAACTAACAACAGTGCTCTTCCTTGCCGTATTTCCTAAAAGAACTAGAGTTTTCCTTGAAAATCCTGGGTCTCATTTATAATATTTGTAAAAAAAGCTTGAAGACATGTGAAAGCCAGCCTTGGGTCCTGGATGAACCACTTGAAATATGTGGTTTGAACTAGTGAATATGTGGTTTCACAGTTTTAGGACATAGAAAGCCAGCCTTGGGTCCTGGATGGACCACTTCAAAAAAGTTTGAAGACATGAATATGTGGTATCATGGTTTTATGACGTAAGTGAACCAGCATCACCAGTTAATTTAAGGAGATTTACAGAGTTACAGTTTCGTTTACTCTAGTTAATGGTTCCTGACAGTACTTTACTGTTAATGTGAATGTATTTATTGCATGTGGTCCAATTTTTTTTGTTTGGAAAGCCAAGCATTTCTGTCAGATGGTATTATATCAAGTTATTAGTAGCTAGTATAAACCACATCAATACAGTGACCAAACCGAATGATCAGCAGTGATACTTGGCCTAGGTTTTGGTTCAACAATTAACTAGTGTTTCATTAGCCATTATTAAATAGTTTACTTATCTCCTTTATTCCTACTCCAGATGGTCACTACACAGTTATTTAAAATAAATGTTGTCATACTTTGTGTCATCTGTTTGAGATAGGAATTTCTACAGTATATTGACTATGTAATGTTGCAGACACCTGTACCTCCGCTGCAAAGAGCTGCTGATGTACCTCCAGTGTTCAACCAGATATTGATGAATGAGCATGAAGAAGAATTGGATGGCCCCCCTCAAAAGGAAATTCCTGCTTTGATTGTATGGACCCTTGGTGGAAAGAATGTTTCTGTCGAAGGATCATGGGATAACTGGAAATCAAGGTAAAACTAACTTGAATACCTTCTGGTAAACTGTAACCGAGGAATTGAACATGCTTGATTTTGAGATTGTTTATATATATGCAGGAAACCCATGCAGAAATCTGGGAAAGATCATTCTCTTTTGTTGATCCTTCCATCTGGAGTTTATCGTTACAGGTTTGTTGTAGATGGAGAAAGGAAATGCCTTCCTGACCTTCCCTGTGAAACTGACGCCATGGGCAATGCTGTTAACCTTCTTGATGTTCATGTGAGTATTCTTTTCTTTTGTCAAACCGAAGATCTGGATTTTGATCGATGGTCAAAACAAATCAATCAAAACAAAAATTGATGAAACTGATCCTACCAAGCATAACACCATATCAACAATTTTTTTCTGTGGCCTTATTGCAACTCAAGTTACACATTCTGAATCTTTGGATCAGGTTTAGAGTGCTCTTCTAACTGTATGAGAGAGAAAGCCTGAAAGAACTTCCGTTCTGAACTTCATTGTACCGATCTGATCCCTAATGGTGTTTGTTAATTACATTTTTGGGGTTTAATATCTGGTGTTTGTAGGGAAATTTAAATTGTTTCATAGTTCACAGTTTTTCCGACATAATTGCTAATTACCTTCATCTAGTAGTGAAAGCATTCATAATGACTAGTAATGAACTATGACGATAATCTAGGGTAAGAAAGCAGGATAGAATCACATGGGCACGTTCTAAATAGGTATGGGCTTGTCCCTGCTGTATTGTTAGCTCCTCGTTGCATCTTATGTTTTGGTCTTATGTCAAAATTGTGCCTTAGCTATTATTTTCTAAATCTGAAATTTATTATGATGAATGCAGGATTTTGTTCCTGAAAGTGTTGAGAGTGTATCAGAATTTGAGCCGCCTCCATCTCCAGACGCTAGCTACAGTTTCCAGGCGCCTGAGGATAAGGATTTTGCAAAGGAGCCACCCGCTCTTCCTTCGCAACTTCACCTCGGCGTTCTTAACTCACAGAACTCAGAAGAAAGCTGTGCGCGACCCCAGCACATAGTTCTCAACCACCTTTTCATCGAGAAGGGCTGGGGTGCTCACCCCCTCGTAGCCCTCGGTTTAACCCACAGGTTTGAGTCCAAATATGTAACCGTCGTCCTGTACAAGCCCATTGAGCGATAGCATAATCACCGTGTGGAGTTAATGCTTGACAACTCACTGCAAATCGGGGAACCAGCAGCGCAACAGCGACGAGGCCTCGCTTCCTGCAAACGCATTTCAGGTTCAGGGGTATTTTGGATGACTCGCAGGAACTTTGGTTGGTGTTGTACATGCTGTACTATCATGATGTTGGCCTTCCCACCTTATTTACCTTCACATGGGGGCCAAAAGCTACCTATCAACATTTCGTCGTCGTTGCCGGCCACCCCAGGGAGTGAAATGTGTAGAGATAATCACTGAGAACGGTGGAAAATCCACAGATATGTTAGGTGCCAGATGTTAGGTCTTGTGTTTCGTAGATTCTTAATTGCTGTCAATGGTGATGCTGTTATTGTTATGCAATAAAGCAGTGGTTCTACTCTACGAATCTGGGGCTTGTCCTCCAATTGTTGTCAGGCTCGAAGCTAGCCAGTTTTGCACTGCCATCATCGTGTAATGTGCTGTGCTGCTCTGCTTTGCTCGTCCATTTGTTGCAGGAACTTGAAAGTGCTAGTCTCCGTCGGATCTCAACACGCGCAAGAGCAGTCATCGTGCAATGGACAGGGACTCTTGCATCTGTCCGATTCGCTGCTGCACAAGCACCTGTAGCCAGTTCAATCCCCTGGAATTTCTAGAAGGCGTGCTCTGCTAGCTGATGGCGCCGGTGTTGGGAAACAGTTGGCGACGGTAAAAGCACCAAGAATGGGAGTCGGGCGGCCTGGTAAGAAGCATCATCCCAGTTTCCTTTTCTATCTAGAAAAGGTGTCTAAAAGTTTCATAAAATAAGTCAAATGAAAAGAAGTCCGCTCTCAGAGCCACATCATGAAGCTCTTGAAAAGCTTCATAAAATTAGTCAAATGAAAAGAACCCTGTCCTCAAAGCCACGTCACGAAGCTTTTGAAGCTATGACTTATGAAATAAGCCAAATAATCAAGCTGAGAAGAACGGGGCCGAAATTCGAGAGCTTAGTTCTACTCCAGTATATCGTTATTTATTTTTGAAGATTCTCTTAGTTATTTATTTTTGAAGATTCTCTTATCTCGCTACTAATATAAAGGGAGTTCAATAAATAGGGAGTTTTCCATTGAGGTGAGGTTTGGAAAATATCATAAGCTGAGTAAGCTTGTTTGCTTGTTCGTTTTTATGTACAGACTACAGAGATACCTCTCCGAGCCTCCTATGGGACAGATCCCCATAGCCATTGCTTCGGACCTGTGCAATGCAAGCAAAAGCGCAAACAGAGAGAAAGAGGCGCGGGGCGTCCACGTGGGGTGGCGCTGGCGCTGGCGCTGGCGCTGGGCGCCGCGCCCCGCGCACCCTCCACCTCCACCCCAGACTCCAGTAAAAGTAAATACGCGGCCAATGGATTGGAGCTTTGCATTCGCAGCAGCCGGTGCATCCCTGCGCCCTGCCGCAGCGGCCAGTGGCTGGCCGCACTCCCATCAATGATGCCTACCTCCTCACGCACCCCGCCCGCTTGTCTCGAGTACGCGCGGCGCCACTCCTCCCCCCCATCTCTTTCACCATGATTCGCGATTCGCCTCACTGTGCGTTGCCGTGGTTGAATGAAACGTACCGTACCATCATATGCGTTGCTCCTCCTCACCATTGGTGCTGCGTTGCTAGGTACTCCCTCCGTCCCCGAAAGAATGTCATTCTAGCATTCAAATGGAGAGATTAATATCTAAACCAAATGACTTATGTGCCCCTGGTTTTTTGGGAAAAGAAACATTATTAATGCACATGCAAGACTAACAATTGGTTATTGAGAGTGGTGGGTGCTTGGGTGAAAGTGCAGTAATAAAAGAAGTGGGACCTATAGCACATGATGACATTCTTTGTGGGATAAATTTTGAATGCTAGAATGACATTCTTTTAGGGACGGAGGGAGTACACGCGGACGCGCGCGCGACGTGGCCAATGACGCCTCGGGATGCATGGAAAGAGGCGAGGCGACCAGCACAGACGGTGGCTGGGCGCAGGAGCAGGCTGCAGGCTTGGCCGAAGAGGCGAGTCGGAGCAGATTCCGCGCGTGCTCGATGGTGCGTCGCGAGGCCACGCCACGGCCGGCCTTCGCTTCCGGCATAGCGGGACTCTAGGCTCGCCCGTCACAGGGCAGCTGTCTGAGCAGTCCACACTGCAATTATTGTTGTACTGCTGTGCCCAGACCCCCGGAAGGGGACTACCAATCATGCTCAGATCCTAAGACAAAAGAGCCAGTGTGTTGGCGAAAGAAAGAGTTCAGTCCAGAGTTGTATTAGTGCCAAGAAGTGCACATCAAATGGTAGTACCACGTAGAGTACTACCTCCCATTCGCTATAGTATTTGTATATGATCTTAGGGATATCTGTTTCAAAGTGTTTGTCTATTTTACTAGTAACGAAAAATACTTTATAATATATTGTTGTTTATAAGAAAGTTTTAATGCATGTAGCTAATAAAATTGATGCATACAGACAACCAAATTCACTAGTTAGAAGTATCATGATCAACCCAATGCACTTTTTCACTTAAGTTTGTTTCGTCTTATTTTGTGTCGTCTTAGTGTGTGAAATGATGTGTGTAGATAAACATAGGAAACAGAGGGATTAATTGTTTATACCGATGGTCATGTTTCCTCGATTTATCTTATTTGACTTTTATACTTATTTAACTTATTTTCAAACTTCCAAAGTGATTCAAGGTAGCCTCGAGAGTTGGATTCACTTCATTTAATGTGTGCTTTAGAGCTTTTACACAATTTTTTGATATAGAAAAAAATGGATCAAAAAATAAAATTATTTTACATTTGTCTCGTTCTTTACAGTTTATTTGACTTATCTATTTATTTGCTAATTTATATTTAATTTTTAAAATTCTTTTTTCTACCTCCAACACATGTCTAGAAGCTCTCTAAAATAGCTCAAACAAAAGATGTTTGTTTCGAGTCCATCTTAAAAACCTCTCGTTTGTTTCGAGTCCATCTTAAAAACCTCTGGAAGTTAAAAAAATAAGTCAATAAGATAAATCAGAGAAATAGAAACTAAAAATAAATATATATACACATATATAAGTTCAATAAATTTAATAAGTTGAAAAGAATATGTCCGACAATAAGATCGACCGGAGAGGAGACGAAACAATGTACAAGAGGCTCGGGGTGAGGGATTGATGGATGTGTCATTCCGGCCATCTCTTTGTTGTACCACCCCACCTGCTTGGTGCAAGTTACGATGAGAAAGGTTCTATCTATTTTTGTACTGCACGTACGTGTAGGCAGACTGGCAGAGGTAGGGTCGTAGGGATAGGCCGATAGGATAGGTAGGTCGTGAACTCCATACTTCGGCCCTCTTTTGATACCTTGTTTAGTTGTAGTTTAGTTGTGGTTGGGAATATTTGATCATCTTTGAATGTGCTTTGAAAAAACTAAATAAATTATTAAAAAAAATATTCTTGAGATCTTTAAGAAAAACCCTACAAAGTCCTAAAAAAGTTATTTTCAAAAAATAAAGTATATGGCCTATACAAAATAGTCAAATTTTCCCAACTACAACTAAACTAGAACTAAACAAGGTATCAAAGAGGGCCTTCGTGCGAGCTGCGACGCGTTCGAGGGCAACCTCACGAATAAAAATTGATTACCGATAGTATAATGCAGTAAAATTGGTTACCGGTAGTATAATGCAGTTTCTTTTTTTTAGAAAGAGTATAATGCAGTTATTTGCCGTGTGTCCACCTTGTGCATTCATAACAACCACCGCAACACGAGACCGCAGGGGAAAAAAAATAGAAAGGGCTAAAATTTAGCTTGAGATCCAAATCTAAAGTTTAGGTTCTGTTCTTTTTAGCTTAACGACTTATGTATATTTTAAAAAGACATATGATTTAGGTTTTTTAGCTTATTTTTTCGTTGTTTCGAAGGTGGGTCCTAACGCTTTTAAAAACAAGTCAAACGAAATGGATCCGAATCTCGAGACAACCTCGAGAAGATATAGAAATTTAGTCATTCCAACCATTTAGCTGTTCAGTTGTTTAGATTAGCTCAAAATAACAGTTGCTTAGCCACTTATCCGCTTCTATTTTACACTAAAAATTATAACTGGGTCTAAAATGAGACTCCACTATCATAGACAACATAGGTGAGGCCAGAACCCTTGACCCGGTGCTAGATCTGCCCCTACACAGCAATTCCTCCAAATTTCTCCTTTAGAACATTATTCACTATTCTATCTATTCCTCTCTAAAATCATTTCACACTATACCCTAAAAGATTCTTCCCTGTAACAAATATTTTATCCCAAAAACTTTCCACAACACCGCGTAGTGCGAGTTAGAGTTTGAGATCCTTGTCTAACCTGGTGGATATCCGGACTTCAACTAGACCTAACCGCAATGATTGAGCTATTGTTGTCACCCCTGAGTGCTACGATTTAGAGTTTAAGAGTTCTACTCAACTTGACGGCGAAGAACTGCTAGCCTTACCTAGTGCTTGGGGCCGTTGAACTTGGAGCATGATCGGCCCTTTCAAAAGTACGGTATAACTCTCTTAACCAAAAACCTTAAAGCAACTCCAACCGGTCCTCTATTCTTCCCCTCTAAAACACTATTAGCGTCCCCTCTATCCACCCCTCTAAAATTCCTTCACAACGTACACTACCCTTTAAAAGATTCCTTCTCTCCGACAGCCCCTTTATATCTGCTACAGTATTAGAGGGCCACCTAGATTAGCTCTTAGGACGGTTCTCTAAAATCTATTCATATGCAGCCTCTCCCCTCTCTGCTTTCCAAAAATGCTGCCTTTCTTTAAGGAGGCAAACCCTCAATTTGCATTCATTCAAACAGCAACAACGAACAGTGTTGATATCCTATTTTTCATTCTAGCACAATTGAAACTAGTCCAAAACCACTCTCCCTTTCTCTCTTGCTCGCCAAATGTACAAACAACAATCACCCCCCCCCCCTCCCTACTTCCTTTTGGCTCCTTGGCTCAGATAATGGTCTCTCGATCCCCTTACTCTCACATGTATTGCTTGGGGAGCCGCTCATCTCATGGTTCTTCTCCTCACTCCGAAATAAGCATTCAATAGGTGTATTCTTCCTTTGCTTGGCTCATGGTTGCTTCTTTTTTTTATTTTGCTCCTTCGCTCATTCTCCTGGATTTCATTTGGCTTATCAGCTCGTCTCATGGTTCTTTCTCTCTCTTGAGCATGCAAGAGAGCTCATCCACTTGAACATGCACCTACACCAACCACACTTCCAACCCCTACCAACAAGGCAACGTAACAATGCTTGGTTCATAGTTTGCATTTAAACTATTAACTTTACAGTTTTTAAAAGAGATTCCCTTTTTTCCCCTAGCCAAGGAGTTTCTTGCGTTATCTCCACCGTTGATGGTGCGTTGATATTCGTTCATAGCCCCATCCTCTCTCACATGTTCTTTTGTGAATCCTTCCCTCCATAGTGTCCAACCACCACCATATTGGGCACCATAGCTCTGCTAGACCTTTCTCGGCTCTGGTGTGACACGGATTGCTGGAACGGTGGCTTGTGCGGAAGCCGGCATGGTTGTCGTCGTGGAGGGTTGCGGTCGTCGGTGGTCACATGTCATGAGAAGGAGACAACTCAGCCGAGAGGAGAAGGGCCTGAGGAGGAGGGGGAAGAGAGATAAACCTAATTTCCTTTGCTTTTTTTCTGGGTGGAGGGGGTTGCAAAACCACATGAGGAAAGAAAGGGTTGTGCACGGATCTCAACGTATGGCCAATGATTATATATAGACTAGAGTATTTCTTAGCTAAGCTCATACATATTATACTTTTTCCTAAAAAAAATCAAGCAATTTAAATTCCACGAGATTTGTTTAATAAAAGAAGGTTTTTTGCATCCATGCTATTATTAAGTGCAGATTTCATAGAAATGCCATTACAAACTGCAATGTTATACCATTTTTTTTTTTGCAGATTATTGCAAACATGTCATTTTGAGGGTTGATTGATCAAATAAAGATAGAAATAAACTTAAATATACCTATTCTTTTTCTCCCTCCCGTCTTCACCCTTTGTTCCTTTTCTTTCCTTCTTCGGCGAGCATGGCGGTGTTGGTCATTACTTGCTCCGGTGACCACCTCAACAATAGCTGTGATGCAACAACAGCGGCGAAACGCGAACAACCAATGATGATGGTGGCGCTAGAACTCGTAGGGTGGTTGCGCAACTGGTGGTAGAGGCGACGTTGTAGTGAGAAGCGCAACAACGGTGACATTGGGAAGTAGGCACATGGTGTCCATGGTGTTGGAGGGCAGGAGTGCAGTGGCACTAGAGGGTAGGAGCATGGAGGTACTGCAGGGCGGTCGTGACATTGCAGAGAAGAGTAGCGACGACCCGAGGGCGATGTGGAGGGACTGTCAGAGTTAGGGGAGAAGAGAATAGGGAGAGAAAAATGAAGGGAGTGGCATTTTGGATGAAAAATTGAAAATTGAAGAGGGGTAAGAATGTAATAACATCTTGAAAAGAGCTCGTTTGCAAGAATGTGCGCAAAAATAACAGCATGACAATACTTTCACATTATATAATGGCATTTCTGTGAAATCGGTATTTAATAATGGCATGAATGCAAAAAATCCAGAAAAGAATTGACGGCGTGTTCTCCGCTCAACCACTGCGGATCACACCCCTAGTCAGATTTCTATCCTACTAGCCTATCAGCCGTGCTCGGTTCGATTTGAGGGTGGGACACAGCAAAGAGCAACACACGGGGATTACCCAGGTTCGGACCCCCTCGCGGGTAATAGTCCTACTCCTGCTGAGCCTTAACTCTTTTCTTGTTGTGGTTGAATGGAATGTGGTTACAGAACGCTTATGAACTGTGTGTTCAAAACGCACGTACGTACCCCCTCCCTTCTCTCTCCGTTCCTCTTATACAAGCCTTGAACTGGCGGAGAGAACCGTGGGGGTAGGCAGCACAGTACTCTTAGTACAGTACATCGATAAGACATGAGGGACACGACAGGAGAGACGAAAACGTCTTGCTCTCTGCGCGCGACGGCGCCGCTTCGCGTGCTCGCAAGTGGCCTCGACCGGCGAACCTGCGGTGAGGCTGCGGGCGGGGCCCAGCCTGCTCCTCCTGACGCGGGCGGCCATCTTAAGCAAACCTTCTCTCTCGGTCAATTCCGGCTGCGCCACGGTGTACCGCTCGGACTGCCAGAGTCATCATGGCGGTAATCATTTCTTGTTGTCTATCCGCGTGTGATGTCGCATTAAATGCGCTCGTCCTTCGCAGCAGGAAGAGCCTTCGCCCAGAAGACTCCTTTCCGAACGCCCCTGCGGCCTGGGCCCCACTGACAGTGGGAGGCCCCACGCGCAGCGAGGGGCTCGCCAGCGCCCGCTCGACGCGTGGGGCCCTCGCCCGGCTGTTGTGGGCTCGCCCGCCTGTTGGGGCACAGTCGCGCCCGCGACATGTGGGGCCTCGCTTGGTCTTAAGGGCTCGCCAGCGCGTTGGGGCACAGTCGCCACGCTGACGCGTGGGGCCGCTTTGATCTTCGAGGAGCTCGCCCAGCGCTGGGGCTGATCGCCCGCGACGCGTGGGGCCCTCTTGGCCTTCCGAGGAGCTCGCCCTGTGTTGGGGCTGGTCGCGCCGCTGACGGCGTGGGGCCCTCTTGGCCTCCCGAGGGGCTTGTCCAAGCGCTGGGGCCTGGTCGCCCGCCTGACGCGTGGGGCCCTCTTGGCCTTCCGAGGAGGGCTCTTCATACCCCGGTATTTATTACACCGACAGTAGCCCCCGGGTCCACCATGATACGCGAACCGTCGCGCAGACACTTTTTCCGTTGCTCGTGCGGCGGGAGACGAATCGTGGGGGCCCACCTCCTGCGGCGGCCGTACGCCTGATTCTCCACCTACGCACGATCTTCCTTGGGGAACCGCGCCGCTTTTCACGGGAAATCGAAACGCGCGGGGCAATGATGGCGCCGCGCGCGCGCGTGGGGACGGAATCCAAACCGTCGCGCTCGCGCGCCTTGCTTATAAATACTTCCCTTAGCGCCGCGACCAATCCTTCCGCACCCTAAGTCCTCAAACTGCCCTTCACCTTCTTTCGCCGTCACCACAGAGCCTTCTTTGCCACTGTTGCTGTCTTTTTCGCCAATCGCCACCACCGCTTTCCATGGCGCCCAAACGCAGCAAGGGTCGCCGCGGGGACGCGCCATCGTCTGGGCCAGCTTTGCCCTCCTCCGCTGTCGACGAGGATGTGGCTACGCGGCTCCAAGGGTTCGTGCCGCTCGCCTCCGTCCGGTTCCACGCCGGCACCATATCACCAAGCCCCCGCGACGGGGAGATCGTGACCTTCACCTGGGCGATGCTGGCGGGGCTCGTCCCGCCATACTCGGAGTTTTTCTTGGGGTTGCTTGCCTTCTACGAGATCTAGGCGGCGCACCTTCCCCCCAATTCTGTCGTGGCGCTGACCATCTTCGTCCACCTATGCGAGATGTTCGTGGGGCGATGCGAACCTTCCATTTCTGGCGCGGCTCTTCACGCAGCGCATGCGAGGTCGCGCCGGCGGGTTGTTGAAGCTGCTACTTTACGCCCGCGACGCCACCGTCTTCATCCGGTCGCGGTCAAGTCCAAGCTGGAAGGGCTGCACCGTCAATGGTCGTATGTGGAGGACTCCGGTAGTGCGGCGACCTTGACCTCCCGAGGTCTGCGGAATCCTTGCCGGTGGGGTCTCGCCGACGACTCGGTGAGCCGAGGTGATCTTTGAGGCGATCGGCGAGCTCGCCGCAGCGGGCTCACCGGAACCCACGTTGGGCGGATTTCTTCTGGCGCCGCCTCTGCCGCTTCGGATGAGGTTCGCCCGCTTTGGCGAGATCTGGCGATAACGATGGAGTCCGCCTTGTACCCAGAGGTAAATGTTCCTTCAGTCTTTCGGGTTTTTTGTCTTTCTGGAATGTCTTTTCTTTTGACTCCTTGTCGACTTATGGCTTCTTCTTCTCTTTCGTGCCCAGCCGCAGGGAATGTGCCAGAGAACGTGCTCGGCGATGGTGGCGGGAGCTCTGACCGCGCCCACCGGCGACATCTCTTTCTTGGCGAGCATCCGCCCCTCTGCGGCCCGGGATCCACGGGGGCGCAACCAAGATGCTGCGTCGCTTGCCCCCATGGAGGTCTCGGTCCTGCGGTCCAAGTGGTCCGGGACCACTGCGAATCGCGATCCGCCCTCGGCGACCGCCCGAGCTCCATGATCGCTGCCGCGCTGGCGTGGCCGACTCGACCGCGCTCTCGAAGCGCCGCCTCATCCTCGCCGGCGATGGCGGCGGCGAGGAGGGCGAGCCCAAAGAGCTCGCCCTTCGAGTCTGAGCTTCAGCGCCTCCTCCGGCCCCCTCCGGTGGGGGCCTGCTGCTGACGTCGCCGCTCCGCCACGGGCGAGAGCGGCGGTCTTCGAGCTGGCGCCGCTGCGCTGGTTTCTTCTACTCCTCGCGCGCGGCGCTTCTCTGTAAGATTTGCCGACACGCCGGCCTCCGCCGTCGCGCCGGCACTTCTGCCGGCGCCGCTCGCGCCAATACCGCTCGGCGACGGGCCGACCACGACTTATTTGCCGCCGCCGCTAAGCGGCAGCGCTTGCGCCCGGCCTTCGCTTTGGTAGCGCCGCTTCAGTTGGGTTTCTCGCACTTACGTACATTTTGCATTAGGGTTAGCATCTTTGCGTTTTCGCATACACGAACCTTGTCTGTTTATCTTCGTGGAATAGGCGGATCTTTGGGGCCTCAAGCTCCATCCCGCACGACTTCGCCAAACCCAGCTTGCCGCGGCTCCTTCGACGGAGCGAGGCCTCCCGCCACGGAGATCGCTACGAGACGAGGTGGAGGAACCTCCGCCGTTACGCGGTGATGCCAGCGCCGTGGCGCCATTACCGCCGACGTTGGGCTTCTGCGAAGCGCTCAGCGCCCTACGCCCACACTTGGGCGGCGCGAGAAAGCGCCAGCCTCGGCGAACAAGCAGCCGAGAGCTGCTGGCGCTGAGCAGCGGCGACCGCCGCAAGGGAGGCGGCGACCAGCGAGGCTGCGGCGGCGCAAGCCACCGCGCCTCGGCCGCCAAGGACGTCAAGACCTCCGCGCGAACACCGAAGCGCCGGTGTTTCGCCAACATCTTCTTGCGCGCCTACCACGGCTTCCGGACGTCCCCACCCGGCTGGCGTCACCTTGTACTCCCATTGGAGGAGGCGGCCGCGCGATATCTTTGGCGGCCAGGCGAGCTGCCGGCGCCTGCGCGATCTGCCGTCTTCTTGCTGGTGGCGCGATCGATCGAAGCGGTCGTCATGGCGCTCGAAGCGGCAGCGGTTCGTCTGAGCAAGCTGCCCGCCCGAACGCCGCGATTCGACCTAAGCGCCGCCATCGGGAACCCGCGCCCGGTGGACGGGATCGAGCGGTCTCGGGTCGAGCTACGCCGCCGGCCAGCGTCTCTATGATGGCGGCGCCGCACCGCGAAAGGCGATGAAGGCGAGGTAGACGAACTCCCACATTTGTTTTTGTCTTGTACAAATCTTGTTAATGCAAACTTTTGCTCTTTTGTCGTGAGTCTCGATCAAACTTCGCGTAAATCTTTTACTTGCGAAAAGAGGAACTGAGGCACCTGACTGCCAAAAGTTTTAGACTGAACGTTCTGCTGCAAGTGAGCGTTGTTTCCTTAGGCTTTTGGTTACTTCAACCCTTATGGCCTCTTTGCGAACCGACCTTAAACGTTGCGTGGCGAGAGCTTAGCTTCCAGAAGTGGTCTAGTCGCTGGTGCCGCCGTTGGCGCATTGCCTAGACCGAGCCGACACACCAGGCTAGAACCCGCCTTCCGTCCGCCGCCTCGCCCAACCGCAAGTTAAGCGCTCGCCTTTGCAACTAAGGGGCCATCAGCCTTAAGTACTTTTTCGCTACCAGCTTTCGACAGAATGTTTTTTCTAACAGACTTTTTAAGGCTACGCAACTGATCGCCAAAAGCTTTAAATGAGCGTTACATTGGAAGTGAGCGCTTTTTCCTTAGGCATCAGGTTACTTCAACCCTTATGGCCTCTCGGCAAACCGACCTTAAACGTTGCGTGGCGAGCACTTAGCTTTCGGAAGTGGTCTAGTCGCTGGTGCCGCCATTGGCGCATTGCCCAGACCGAGCCGACACACCAGGCTAGAACCCGCCTTCCGTCCGCCTCGCCTCGCCCAGCTGCAAGTTATAAGCGTTCGCCCTTGCAACTAAGGGCCATCGACCTTAAGTACTTTTTGCTACCGACTTTCAGCGAATGTTTTCTAATGACTTAAGGCGAAAAAAACAGATGCCCACAGAGAGACAGAACTTATCTTTATATTACAGATGGCTTTGTACAATGCAGCCCCCGAGGCGAGCGGGGAAGGAGGAAGACCTCGCCGCTCGGCTCCAAAGGAAGGCCAAAAAAGCTCTTGAAACTGCTACCTACGGGTAGAACTTCCTCAGCTGCTCGACGTTCCAAGTGTTCGCCAATTCGCGACCATCCTCGAATGCGAGCCTGACTGAGCCTGGACGGGAGACTGAGACCACCTTGAAAGGGCCCTCCCACAGGGGAGACAGTTTGTTGCGGCCCGCCTGCACCTGAACTTTGCGCAGGACGAGGTCGCCCACTGCCAGTGTTCTCTCACACACCCGCCTTGCTTGATAACGGCGCAGTGCCTGCTGATATCTGGCGGCTCTGACCGCCGCCCTGTCTCGGATCTCCTTCAGGAGATTTACTTCATCCTGACGCCGGTCAGGGTCTTTGTCTTCGCTGAACGCCGCCACCCTTGGGGAGCCGAAGGTGAGCTTTGATGGGAGCACCGCTTCTGAACCGTACACCAGGAAGAAAGGGGTCTCGCCGGTGGCTCTGTTGGGAGTTGTCCGCAGCGCCCACAACACAGTGGGGACTTCTTCCGTCCAGCGCTTGCCGCGCTTCTCCAGACGGTCGAAAGCCCTTGTCTTGAGCCCTTTAAGCACTTCCGCGTTTGCCCGCTCCACTTGCCCATTGCTCTTCGGATGTGCGACGGAGGAGAAGCACAGCTTGGTACCCAGCTCTTCGCACCAGTCTTGAAAATCGGCACTTTTGAACTGAGCGCCGTTGTCGGTGATGATCCTGCTGGCAATGCCGAACCGGACGAAGATGCTCTTCATGAAGTTTATGGCTGCAGCGGACGTGATGGCCGGGACTGGCGTGGCTTCAACCCACTTGGTGAACTTATCGACGGCGACGAACAGATGTGTGTAACCTCCTGTCGCCCGCGGGAACGGGCCCAGGATGTCCAGCCCCCAGACCGCAAATGGCCAGGAGAGCGGAATGGTTTGCAGCGCCTGGGCCGGTCGGTGGATCTGCTTAGCATGAAATTGGCACTCTTCGCATCTCCTCACCAGCTCGAAGGCATCCTAGAGGGCAGTAGGCCAATAGAAGCCGTGGCAGAAAGCTTTCCCGACCAACGCCCGGCTCCCTGAATGGCTCCCGCACATGTCTCCATGGATGTCAGAGAGAATTTCACTCCCCGTTTCCCGAGTGACGCACTTCAGTAGAACTCCGTTGGCGCCTTAGCGTCTGGTCCCCACCTACTGAGGCGTGGCGCTTGGCCTGCGCGCTATCTTCTCGGTAACGCGTCATCGTGGGATCACTCCATCCAGCGGTAGGCTAGGATCGGATCCATCCGCGACCTTCCGGACGAGTGTGACGGCGTTAGCATTGTCGTCGGCGTACTCTGCTGGCGACATTTCCGCCTCAACCGCCTCGGCAGTTCTTCTGCCTCCTCCCTCCAACCGGGGAGCTGTGGCAGGATTGGTGACGTCTCCTCCAGATGCGGGAGCTGCGTCAGGGAAAGTGTCGTCCCCGCCAGGATTGGGGGCTGCGACGGATGGCCGCGTGAGTCTTTCTTCAAAAACCCCAGCCGGAACAGATGCCTTTGACGAGGTAATCTGGGAAAGTTCGTCCGCCATATAGTTGTCACGGCGAGGGATGTGCGTGAAGCCCAAGCCCTCGAAGTGCCGCTCCAACCGGTGCACTTCCGCCAGGTAGGCCGCCATGGTGGGATCCGAACAGGTGAAATCCTTCCTCGCCTGGTTGATGACCAGGAGAGAGTCGCCTTTTACTTGCAACCGCAGGATGCCCAGAGTCGAAGCCACCCTGAGCCCGGCGAGTAATCCTTCATACTCCGCGACGTTGTTGGTGGCGCGGAACTCCAGCACCACCAAGTGCCGGACGACATCGCCGGTGGGAGACACCAGGACGACGCCTGCCCCAGCCCCCTCAAGCCGGAACGAACCGTCGAAGAAGAGAGTCCACGGCGAGGGTGCTGGGACGTCTTCAGCTTCCGTGTCCGCCGGAGTCCACTCGCTGACGAACTCCGCCAGAGCTTGCCCTTTGATGGCCGTTCGGGGAGCGAACTTGAGGTCGAATTCTGCCAGCTCCATGGCCCGGCAGCGTCTGGCTCGTCGCCTCGCGGTTGAAGAGGATCTCCGCAGGGGTACTTGGTCAACACGGTGACTTTCGCCCGAAGTAGTGAGTGTTAGCTTCCGGACGCCGTCAACCTGGCGTAGAGCATCTTCTGGTGTTGTGAATACCTTGTTTCGGCGTCGTGGAGGACTTTGCTGATGTAGTAGATGGGGTGCTGAACTCCTTCCCTTTCGCTTCAAAGACCTTGATCGACCACTGGGGTTCGCCGCGACATAAAGGATCAGCGGCTCGCCCGGATCCGGGGCGACCAGCACGGGCGGGGAGGTGAGGTACTTCTTCAGACCATCGAACGCCTCCTGCGCCTCTGCGGTCCATTCGAAATAGTTGGTCTTCTTCAGGAGCTTGAGCAGTGGGAGACTATTATCCCCCAGGCGAGCTATAAAGCGGCCCAGAGAAGTCAGGCAGCCCACCAAGCTTGCATCTGCCAAGTCGCGTCGGGGCTTCATATTCTCGATCGCCCGCGATCTTGTCGGGGTTCGCCTCAATCCCCTCTCGGGACGAGGAAACCTAGCGGCTTGCCGGACGGAACGGCGAACACGCATTCTCGAGATTGAGCTTAATGCGAGACTTCCTCAGGTTGGCGAAGGTTTCTTCCAGGTCGCCGATCAACTCCTCCGCCTTCTTGGACTTCACCACCAGGTCGTCGACATACACCTCCAAGTTCCGCCCTATTTGAGGGCGGTGAGCGATATGCATGGCCCTCTGGTAGGTCGGGCCTGCATTCTTTAATCCGAACGCCATTCTTGTATAGCAGTAGACGCCCATGGGCATCACAAAGGCTGTTTTGTCTTCGTCTTCTTCGGCCATGCTAATCTAGTGGTACCCAGAGTACGCATCCAGAAAGCACAGCTGCTCTCACCCCGCTGTGGAATCGACGATGAGATCAATGCGAGGCGTGGTACGGATCCGCCGCACGCCTACTGCTGAGGTCGGTGAAGTCCACGCACATCCTCCACCGCCCGTTGGATTTCTTTGCGAGGACGGGTTCTTAAGCCACCTAGGATGGGCGACGCTCCGAACGACCCCCGCCCTTAAAAGCTTGTCCACCTCCTGGCGGATAACGTCTTGGCGCTCCACCGACTGCTTCCGGACCTTCTGCATGACCGGTCGCGCGCCGGGGAACGTTGCCAGCTTGTGCTCAATCACCTCCCTGGGGACCCCAGTCATGTCGGACGGTTACCACGCAAACACGTCTGCGTTAGACTGGAGGAAGGAGACGAGCGCGCCTTCCTATTTGGCGCCGAGAGAGGCGCCCACCCGAACGGTCTTCGCCGGGTCTGACTCGCTCAGGAAGATCACCTTAACCTCCCCAGATGAACCAAGGGAGGCACGGATTTTCGCCGGAGGAGTTCCCAGAGTCGAAGCTTCGGCCTTCTGGGCGCCGATCGCCCCCGCCAAAGCGAGAGCGTCGTTGTCGCAGCGGAGCGCCTCCGGGCGGTCCACTTTCAAGATGATGGGGCCAGCTGGCCCTGGGATCTTCACCACCATGTACGCATAGTGGCAAGCCGCCATGAACTTGGTCGGTGCCGGTGACCCGATATGGCGTTATACGGAGGTCGAAGTCCGCCACCTCGAACTCGAGCATCTCGGTCACGGAAGTTGCCGAACCTCAAGCGTCACCGGAGGTCGACGCGCCCAATGAGACGGACTCGGCCCGCGCGATGTCGAAGAACGGGGCGCCGGCGAAGCTCTGCTTCTTTGGATCTGGGCGCCTTGGCGACCGGGCGGACGAAGGTTGAGGAACTCCTCCGTCTACCAAAGACCGCCCTAGCTTTACATTCCGGACCGTGGGCGCAACCACGATCGGGAGATGTCCCGGGCCGGTGGTACTGGCTGGGTGATCGGCCTGACTGAACGCGATCGATTGTTCCGACCACGCCAGCTGCCTTGCTGACCCAACGTCGGGCACGGCGGCGCACACCTCCCTCATCGCACGCTTAAAGCTACCGTGGGACGGATAGGTGGCCGATCCGCCGTAGATAACCGCAACTTCGTGCTCCGCCTGTTGGAAACCAAGCGAAGCCGCTTCCTTGCCCTTGCCGCTGCCGAACGCCTGCTGCTGCTCGTGGACGCGCTTGTCCACCAACTTGGTGACGACATGGCAATCTGTCAAGTCGTGGGAATTGTTGCGGTGAATGGGACAGTAAGTCCCTCCGTTCCACCCCTCGTCGCGGCGGCGGGGCCGTCGCGCCACGGCGATCGCCATGGCCGCCGCCGCCACCCTACGGGACCGCTCCGCCCGGCCGTGACCTCCTCCTTTTACGCTGCCGCGCCCATCGCTGGCGGTCGGGTCATCGTCGTCGTCGCGCTCGGCGGCCATGACCTGCCGGTCTCGGCCGCTTTGCGCTTCTTCTTGTCCTTCTTTGCGGGATTTTTGAAGTCCGGCATTGCCGCCAGTAGCTGCCCTTCGCCCGTGCGGCGGGCGAAGCGAAGCTCACGCTGAAGGCGCGACTTGCGCCATGGTGAAGACTCTTCCGTCGTCTTGATCTTGCGGGTGGCCATCTTCTCCTTGACCACAGGGTCTCGGGCGCCTCTCGAAGGCCGTGACAGCGGCGTCGATGGAGATGTCGGGGATGGTGTTGCGAACTGGTAAGCGCCGGATGTAGTCGCGGCGACTCTCCTTCTTCGCTTCCACGTTGTGGAGGTCGTCCCTAGACTCGGGCTGCTCGAGCGTGCCACGGAAGTTGGTGATGAAGAGCTCAAAAGCTCCTTCCATGATCCCACCGACTCGGGGCGGGTTCATGAGCCTGGCGAGCTCGCCCGGTGAGGCTGGGGAAGTAGTTCGCGAACCTTCCACGATCCTCAAACCCGGCTGCATCACCGTAGTGTAGATCTGCAAGAACTTCGTCGGGGTTGGTGGAGCCGTCGTACTTCTCGATGGGGTGGACCGGAACCTCTCCGCCATCGGACTCGGTGCAGACTCCTTGGAAAAAGCGCGGCAACAAGCGTCGAAACCTCTGCTCCTCGGGCGGCCTTCGTCTCGCCGTGCCGCCGTCCGGACGGCGGCGAAGATGCGCCTTCTTCTCGGCGGACGCAGCGTCGCGGAACCCTCCTGGTCCCCACGGGCGGCGGCGTCGGGCTTGATCGACTTTCGGTCGTGCCGCTGCGGCTTGTCGCGCAAGTCTTCTCCTTATCGCAGATGGCGGTCCTCCGGTGGGACCGGAGATCCCGCCCACCTTTGGCGCTGCTGGCGAACCCGTGAAGGAGTCGCACAGCTCACGTAAATCTGGCCCCGCTTCCTCACGCCAGAGACACATGGAGGAAAGCGAGAAGCCAAAGAGCGGGAGGCGGAAACACGGTTCCGTGCCCCGCGACTTGTACCACCGCCATGGCGGCATCCACATAACGGCCAAAGCGGCGACCACAGCGCCGCCGGAGAGTCGAGTCACGGAACGGCGGGTTGTCCAGCGAGGCCACGCGCGTGGAGGTTTTGTCTTTGAGTGCACTCCTCCAAGGCCAGCGCCGCTAATAGCTAACCGGGACGGTGCGCCCGGTGATCCATCGCCATTGCCGCGACCGCGGCCGCGGCTCTAGCGGTCGCCTCACAGTTCATCGCGGACAGTTGATCTGCCATTGATGAAGTCGAAGAGCAAGCGATGCTAGCGCCCCCTACAGCGCGCCATCGGCGGCGTGTTCTCCGCTCAACCACTGCGGATCACACCCTAGTCGATTTCTATCTGCTAGCCTATCACCGTGCTCGGTTCGATTTGAGCGTGGGACGCAGCAAAGAGCAACACACGGGGATTACCCAGGTTCGGACCCCCTTCGCGGGTAATAGTCCTACTCCTGCTGAGCCTTAACTCTTTTCTTATTGTGGTTGAATGGAATGTGGTTACAGAACGCTTATGAACTGTGTGTTCAAAACGCACGTACGTACCCCCTTCCTTCTCTCTCCGTTCCTCTTATACAAGCCTTGAACTGGCGGAGAGAGCGTGGGTAGGGTGGCGACCTGATACTCTTAGTACGATACATCGATAAGACATGAGGGACACGACGGAGAGACGCAACGTCTTGCTCTTTGCGCGCGCGGCGCCGCCTCGCGTGCTCGCAAGTGGCCTCGACCCGAAAGCAGACACACCGGTGAGGCTGGGCGGGGCCCGACTGCTCCTCCCGGCGCGGCGGCCATCTTAAACAAACCTTCTCTCTACCGGTCAATTCCGGCGTGCCGCGGTGGCGGCCGCTCCAGACCTACCGAGGTCATCATGGCGGTAATCATTTCTTCATTTGTCTATCCGCGTGATGTCGATTAAATCGCTCGTCCTTCAGCGGGAAGAGCCTTCGCCCGAAGACTCCTTTCGAGCGCCCTGCGCTGGCCCCACTCGACAGTGGGAGGCCCTACGAGCGTCGAGGGGCTCGCCCACCACTACTAGGGAACAAGCTTTCTCAAGCGGTTCAAAAAAAAGGTTCAAACTTCTACAAGCGGTTTAATGTCTCAAAACAGTCTCAAGTCGAAAATGATCTCTAGAAGCGGTTGGGGCACGATCCGCTTCTAAAGACCTAAAATCCTAAGCGGTTTGTGTCCCCAACCGCTGCTATACCTCTCAAGCGGTTGGGAACACGAACCGCTTAGGATGCTTGGCTTTACAAGCGGTTTAATAGCCCCAACCGCTTCTAGAGGCCCATTTTTGAATAGATAAAGGAAAGCTCCCCATTCTGTCGGATAACGCGTGGGTGGGTTGGCTAAATTTGGGTGAGGTGTGAGTCAAGAGGTCTGGGTTCAAATCCCACCTCCCCAATATTTATTTGCCTTTTACACTCTATTATAAGCGGTTGAGAGAACGCTTGTGATCTCCATGAGGCTTGATCATGATTGCCTAGCGGTGCTCTCATGAGGCATCGATCATGATTGCTTTAAGCGGTTTTAAAACCGCTTGTAGGGGGCTTACCAACCGCTTGGGAATTAAAACCGCTTGTAGGGAGCTTCTGAACCGCTTGTGATGCTCATGAGGCATCGATCATGATTTTTACTAGCGGTTTTAAAACCGCTTGTAGGGCTTACCAACCGCTTGGGAAGCCTTTTTCCTGATAGTGCACCCTTGCTTTGTGCGTGGGGCCCCTCGCCCGTGTACTGTGGGCTCGCCCTCTGTTGGGGCACTGGTCGCCCTTTGGCGTGTGGGGCCCTCTTCTGTCTTCTATGGGCTCGCCCAGCTGCTGGGGCTGGTCGCTCACCGACGCGTGGGGCCCGCCTGATCTCGAGGAGCTCGCCCACGGCTGGGGCTCGATCGCCCGCTGACGCGTGGGGCCCTCTTGGCACTGATGGCCCGCCTGACGCGTGGGGCCCTCTTGGCCTTCCGAGGAGCTTCGCCAGCGCCACTGGGGCTGGTCGCCTCTTTGACGCGTGGGGCCCTCTTGGCCTCAGGGGCTTGCCCACGCTAGGGCACTGGTCGTCACTTTGACGCGTGGGGCCCTCTTGGCCTTCCGAGGAGCTCGCCCATGCATGTGTTGGGGCACTGGTCGCCCACTTTGATCGTGGGGCCCTCTTGGCCTCCTGAGGAGCTCGCTCACACGCTGGGGCCTAGTCGCCCGCCTGACGCGTGGGGCCCTCTTGGCCTCCTGAGGGGCTCTTCATACCCCGGTATTTATTACACCGACAAGAATAGTCCCCCGTTTCTTCCAAAAAAATTCTATGGCACTCTATTTTATAGATCTTGTGTGGCACCCTTCATCAGATTGTGTCACCTAGCTTATAAAGCATCTCAGACATTCAACCATTCTTATTATATGCCATACGTATTTTTTGAAAAGGATTTGTAGAAGCATTAGTAATTTAATGAAATAGAAAAGAAGCATTGTGAAGTAAAAAAATGTAAAGCAGTACACTCAAGGGTACACTGACCATGTCATAATCTAAAATATTTTGTTTGCAAATTTTATATTTGAGAATGCAATTTTCATAATGATTAACAACCCAATTGCACTTCTAAAAAGAAAATATATCCTATGCAATCAATTTTACGGTGCAACCACCGTGAATCGAACTATCAAAAGTTGTAAAAAAATCTGAAAACATTTGTAGATGTACTCTTCAACTTTACCTCTATATAAAATTTCAAGTTCAAATTCATCCTATATTAAAAGTTACAAAAGAGATAAAATTCTATCAATTTTGAACTCCTTAAATCTATTAATTTCTTTTCTTTTTATAACTTTTAATGTAAAATGAATTTTGTTTTGAAACTTTATACATAGGGCAGAGTAAACAATTATAAATTTTTTATAATTTTTTTACAACTTTTGATAATGCGGTTGCATGGTGATTGTACCGTAAGCTTGATTGCACATGATGTGTTTCCTTCTAAAAAATCTCTTTTTAGAGACATAGGATGACTAAATGGTTAAAAGTTTTATTGGTTAGGTGTGACAATGTGAGAAAGGGTGCCACACATGTTCTATAGCCTAGGGTGCCATAGATTTTTTTTTTCTTCCTGTTTCGTCCCTTCTGCTTTTGTATTTCGTTGATGCAAAACATCTAGCCCGACCATGCTTTCCAAAATAGGAATACTAACATATCGATATAGGTCTCTTTTCAAGTGTTTTCATATATGTATTATTTTTAATGAGTGTTTCAAATGGTAATTTTTGAGTGTTTCGTATGTTTTCTACGTTTTCTACAATGTACTATAGCATATATACCATTCGGACGGTATACGGGGGTCCCGACCACAACGGTTACATTAGCGCCAGTTTAACCTTGTCACGAAGAGCGGGAATCATTAGGCAGCTGCCCCGACATGTCTTTTCCGCTAGCCGGGCCGTTACCACCGAGCGCTAGCGGACACGCAGCGTGTCCGCTCGAGGACCGCGGCAGTTTCCGCGACGCATGCATCCACCGCCCGCGGCGGAAAGCGATGCGAAGCAGGCGCCAGGCAGCGATTCCCTCACAGATTTCGACCGCGGCCAGCAGCATCTCTCGACGATCAGCACGGCGGTTCTGATCACATCACAGCGGCTTAATTTGGCCGTCGAGATTTTAGGAGATTCTACCAAATCAACCAGATGCGAGCGTGTGGCCTGGAGATCGCGTGGCGTTTTCGCCGTTTCCACGGCAGTCTAGCAGTGCATCTGTGCATGCGAGTGCACGACTCCCCGTACGTCTTCCCCAGCCGGGAGCCTAGGATTCTTGTTCGACCCTGCAGGGGTTGAGCGCGTGGGCGTACGTGGTTTCTTTTCTCAGTGGCCTCTTTTGCTTTGCTTTTACTCACCCAGTCTGTGTGATCCCTTCTCCGTCCTCCTCGATCTCCTCTTTACAACTGATGCTACTGCTTCCTTCCTACCTGCGGCCCGGCCGGCCCATAGCTTTCGCAGTGACATGATACCCCGGTGCATTCCCAAAGCTATACCAGGGTCAGTGCTAGCTAGCTAGCAACGACGTACGTACGGGATTAGAGAACTGGGACGATACTGGCTAATATGCAATTGCGATTCAGATGCCATTGTATACGAACGTGTTCGATCCATTTAGTGTTCTCGATACGTTTCCCAAGCCCATGCATGCCATCATTGTTCGGAAACGCAAGGGAAGAGGAAATCGTACGGCAGAACGTGCGCCAGGAACCGCGATAGAAGGTGTAAGCGTGAAGCTAAAGCAACGGCATGATGTGTTTCCTTTCCGGATGTCTACACTCTCTGGTTTTGGTGCGTCTGCAAACTCGGTCTAAATCATTGTGCTTATACATGCATGTATTATGTATAATAACCACCTCTGTAATGTGTTTTCCAAACACAACTTACGGAAAACCCTGCAGCTAGAAGAAATGCTATTGTCGAGTTTTTGGTTCCACCACGTCTCATGATTGAGACCATTATACCTTAATCGCCACATGTAGCAGATTATCATAACTAGTCCCTACCCTTCTGATCAATGGCATTCTAGCTAATTACTAGTAGTAATTACTCGAGCGGCACTGCCTGGTGCAACGCAGCAGCTGCAGCTAGCTGCTCCTGCGGTCATGCCTGCAAGCTAGCTAGCAAAGCGGCCAGCTTGCTGCCACTGCTGCATGCTGCATGCTGCATGCAGTAGAGTGCTGAACTGCTGACTGCTAGAGTGCAACTCGGATAATTATCGCGCTCCACAGTTTTTGTCCCGTCTCTTGTAACGGCGGAGGAGCCCACATTAACCGAATGCCAAAACTGCCCTTTCCTTTTGTTGAGATGCGGCGAGCTGCAGGGGCGACAAGGTCATTGCATGCTTCACGCGTGTCTTCGGCCCCAATTATAACGCCACGCTCGCTGCCTAGCTCCCACGGTCTCTGAACTATAGCTCGTTAGGGACAGAGAGTGGAGATCGGCGATGCAGCCTCCGGCCCCGGAGCCCGCGCACCGCCGTGCTTCGTCGTCCACGACGACGTCCGCCGCGGCTCCGCGGCGGAGCGTGGGGTGCATGGCCGGCCTCCTCCGTCTATTCTCGCCGTACCACCGCAGCCACCATCGGAAGCGCCTCACCGCCAAGAGCGCCACTCCCACGGTATCCTCAGCGCCGCCGTCGCCGCCGCCCCAGCCCAAGAAGGAGCCGTCGTTTGCGCCATCGCCTTCTCTGGTCCCGCTGCAGCCGCAGCCAAAGCCGCCGTCGGCTCTCCGGCGGCGGCGCTCCTGCGACGCGCCGCGGAGCCCGACGATCGCGCCGGAGTACCGCCGGGCCAGCTGCGACAGCCCCCGGCCGCCGCCTCCGGCCATCGTCGCCCGCCTCATGGGCCTGGAGGAGTCCGCGCCGCCTTCCCCCGCCATGGCGCCTCGCCCTCCTCCTCCCCCGCCGCCGGAGACGGCGGCGGAGAAGCGGCGGAAGCTTCTGGGAGCGCTGGAGAAGTGCGACGAGGACCTCAAGACGCTGCGGCGGATCATCGCCGCCGTCCGCGCCGCCGAGATGCGCTCGGTCGCGGCGTCTGACGTCTCGACGATCTCGTCCCCTGCAGCGGCAGGCAAGGGACCCAACCCCAAGTGGATAGACTGCCGCGACGAGCCACCACCGTCGCCGTCGCCGCCGCTTCAGCAGGTGCAGAAGCCGCCGGCGGGGGAGCAGCACCCCAGCCCGGACTCGGTGCTGGACGCCATCACATCCCCGAGATTCCCATGCAGGAAGCGTCCGTCTCCCTGCACGAATCTCGAGGCAGACAGCAAGCCAAGCGCCGCCGTCGGATCGAAGGTCGTGAAGCCCTCCCGCACCCTCGTCTTCTCGGGTACGTACGTACCGCACTGTCGTTCTGCACGCGCCTCCATAAAGCCACGAGGCACGCACACACCCTGTAGCCACCTCACTTTTTCGTCACAAGAATGTGCAATTTGTTGACAGCGATCGATCGAGCTGATGACGCGTGCCGTTTATGTAGGCGACTACTGCAAGGTGAGACCTGCGGCGAGCGAGCCGCACGGCGCCGCCGCCATGCACTACCAGCTCCACCACCCGCTGGTGGCCGTCGAGGCTGTACCGAGGTGGATGCCGCCTCCGGCGGCGGCGGCCGAGGCGGAGAGCTGGCGGCGGTGGGACGCCCTCGCGGGATGCCGCCGCAGCCGGGCGATGGTGGAGAGCGTGGGGGAGGTGTGGGGGCAGGCCGCCTGCGAGGCGCTGGGCGAGGCCGGCCGGGTCGCCGTCGCGCTGGAGAGCGCCATCCTGCACGACCTGGTCGGCGACGTGGTGTCCGAGCTGCTCGCCGGCGCCGGCGCCGGCATGTGTAGGAGGCGGCTGTGCTTCTGATCGACCAGCAGCTGCGGCTGCGAGGCAATTCTATGGCGTGCGTGCGTAGCGGCTAGTGAGAGGCGGGAGGCAGCTAGGAGCACGAGACGAATCGCTGCTGCGTCTACGTTTGATCTCCATTGGATGGGTGCATGTGTGTGTCAGTCGCTGACAAAGCCCATGATCTGGACTGGTCTCGATTCAGCCGATCAAAGCGGCGGCATTGAAAGAATTGGATTCGCAGTGGTGTCGTCGTAGGTGGAGTAATCAATAAAGAGATCGATTGATGCGTCGCATTGGAAGAACACAGTGAAGCGCGCGCCTGCTGATCACGAGGACTCCACAGGCCACAGCCGCGTGCGCGCAGCCAAGTACGCAGACGAGACACGAGAGGCGCTTGTTCGATTAACAGACAAAGACTGGCCGGGTAAGTCGTGTAATCAATATACGGGCCAGTTCCATGAAAGTTACTACCTGTACTCAATCCATTAGTGTCACAGCACAATTTTGTCCGGATCTTGCAAATTTGTGCAAAATTGTGGTCAGAGCCATTTATATATACCTCTCTTTTTTTAACCTCTTAAGCATTATTTGTCCGCTATGAAATTTACGGGAGTACACTAATCTCCCAGCTGCATTGTTTTCGACCCTACATATCGGTTTTTTTTTGTGAAAAGGCAGAAGAACTGATTTGTATTAATTCAATAGAAAAGTTATATGGTTAAAATATAGGGGGAGGTTTATGCGCATTTCTCCCAGACGCGCGCTACAGAGAGCTAACTTATTACAAAACGGACACCTGCCACCTCCCAAAGACGCAGGACCTCCAGAAGCAAATCGAAGAAGGTCATCGGCAGTAGCTCCTTCGAGTTTAAAATGTGATTGTTCCTTTCAAGTCAGAGATGATATAAGGTGCTAGTACAACGGATCCTAAATCGGGGCTAAGGTTGGATTGTAGGATGTCCTCGACCCACCAGGCGCTGAGATCCTCAGTATGGGTCCGCGTGGAATGGAGAAGTATGGGGCGTTGAGCCTGGAAGCCAGAAGGTCTCAAATGTGGAAGGAGAAAGGGCACTCGAGGAAGAGGTGTTCCGGGGTCTCCAGACATCTGAGGCAAAGGGCAAAGAAGTAATTATTCGGCAATCCCCTACGCAGCAGGACGTCAGCAGTCATCACCCCCCTTAGGAACAACATCTAAGCAAAGAACTTGCACTTAGAGGACATCCACTGCTTCCATATTAGAGTTAGCGCTGTTGGAGATGTCCTTCCAGCAAATTGCATACGGTATGCTGAGCAGACAGAAAAAACCTACGTGTCATTAATTACACTACACTAGACCGGCACAAGTATCTTGTATATAATCTCTGTGGACTGTAAGCCGGCCGGGGGCATAATTATTGCTGTTCGATACACGGCGCTTCATGGGCAACAGTAACCAATGATCAGAAGTCGATTTTAACTATAACCTAACTTAATTTACTAACTATAATCACCTATGGTCGACAAATTTTGTGGATAAATCTTGATGGTGGTGAATTAATTCGGTGACCTCGACTTCTAATCCAACAAACAGAAACGAGCCGAGTTTAAGTGGCCTAAGCCAAACCTAGTTCAGATTCTACAGAATAGACGAGCTGGAACATAAGCTAAGCTCGAGATCGTTGGATTGACCAGCTCTTGGGCTCGCTCGTTGCGCCTCGTGAGCTCATTCAATTTAACAATAGCAGCATTGGGATCTAGAGAGAATGAGCTCCTTTTCATGGCGCCACCTTACCAACCACAATCTGAAAAATGTAGAGGAAGAATGTTAGATCTAGAGAAAAGGGCTGACAAAGCGATGTTGTCTACCATGAGGGAGGCCTGATCTGAGTAGCCAAGCTCTGGCTGTTGTGGATCAATCTGGAGAGGAGGAGTGACCATGATTGGAGAGGAGGGGCGACAAGGTGGAAGCATGACTCAATCTAGAGAGGAGCCCAGCAACGACTCAATCTAGAGAGGAGCCCCGCAACATATTGAGGGAAGCCCACCCAAGCTCCAGCTACTCTCGAACTACCACGAAGGAGATTTATGAAGGAGTGCTGAGTTGTTAAGTAGAGTTACTCTGTACGATGACATCATATGCTTTTATCGATTTACACATGCATTCGATGGCAACAAATTAGATAAGAACGATGGAGAAGTTGAATTGGGATATTCATGCATCATCTCTAGCGAGTAAAAAACATGTCTTTCAAAACGTGCAAAAGAATCCAGTGTGCATGGTACTAGTGCAAGCACCGCACCACGTGCGCATGCTATAAATGCTTGATCCAAGCAAGAGTAGTACAAGTTGATCTTAATTAGTGAGTGTTGGCTCAATAGGTGTTGTTGCATTGTAATAGTTTTTATGGTTGTAAGCTTCAGTGAATGATCTAATGAAAATTCTATAGTTTTATTTTCCCTATGTGAGGAGTAATGTCGATCCGGTTGGGGCTGCCGGTTGGAGCATGGTGCGTCATCAAGGGGGTCCTTTGCGGCTATCGTCATCAGCTCTTTTTCTTCCAAGCGATTTGGTCTTCGTGGAACACGTTCAAGCTTCGAATGAGTATTTCGTTCAATGTTGACGACTATCATCAGCTCTAGTGGCGTCCGTTATGGGGGCAGGGTGTGCCTGACAGTGGATGGGTCGCTCGGTGTCTTGATTGTGCTTCATTTTGACGGGGATAGTGGCTAGTGTATTGTGCTTGCTTTGCGCGACCAGTGGCTAGTGCCTTGGTTGGCGGTCGTCGTCTGCCTGATTGCTAATCTGATCCAAGCTTCGCGGGCTCTTAGGGTGTCTTCGGTCGTCGTAATAGCTAGGCGTGTGTCTGGTTGCGGCCTTTCAAGTTCTCTCCTTGTGTTTTGTTGTCGTCGCTCTTTAATGAGGTGGTTGGCTTAAACCGAGGTGGCATGTGCGGTGGCAGCGTTCGCGCTACAGTCGGTGCTTCTTGTTGGATGTTGTAATACTTCTCTTTTTTTTTAATGAAAAGACAAAGCTTCTTTGAGGGCAGGGCTAGGCTTTTCGAGGTTACTCAAAATTCTATTATTTAAAAAAATAGCATGTGGCTAGGCTCGTCCAAAAAAATCTGGGAAAGAATATCGGCAGTAGCTATGAGCATTTTCCTTTTTATGAACATGCATGCCACTAACAAAGAACGGCTGAATGGGCGATAGATGTTTGGAAATTAGCGAGCACACAGGCAAGGCAGGGCTAGCAGCAGCTACGTGCAGGCCAGCTGATTGAAAATCCTGTGCCTATAGGCTGGCTGGCTACACTCCTCCGCGTCGTCCTCTCCGAGCTTTTGCAATCACTTTGCACGATGTCCTCCTATTCAGGGACAGAATTTTTACCGTGCCTTTGCCGCCAAAAAAAGCAGCTACTGATGCGTTCGTAGTGGTGCCAGTAGTACTCCTCGCCGCGCCGTGAAAACGGCAAACGGCCAAACCAAATTACTGCACGCCGTCTAGCCAGCTCCAAAATAAACGTGACGAATCAGCTCAGGCCGAAGAACTGTCCAGCTAAGAGCAACTGCTGTTCCTTGAGCCACGTACGCGCGTATACCATATGAGTATTTATAACGCAAGGTTAAACACTGCTATTTTTCTTTTTCTTTTTAATATCAAACTTTGTTGCCGCTTCAATAAGAAGAGTATACGAGAAAAAAAAAAACCCTTTACAACCATCAGATACACACCACAACCACAACACCAGTCCTGTCAACACAATCTGGCACCGACCACCATGTACGTCTACACGGCGGGCACACAACTTACACGTCCCGATCATCATCTACACCACAACACGCCAAGCAATAGACGCACGCTACAACTAGGGGTAAAACTGAACCGAGCCTGAGCGAGCCAGACCTAATTCGACTCTGGCTCATTTAGCCAATCGAGTTGGCTCGACTTGGCCCGTTCAGGTGACCGAGTTAGGACAAAGACTCAACTTAGGCTCGACAAAAGCTCGATCAAGCTCGTGAGCCTCGTGGGCCCATGAGCGCAGAGAGGAGGGACAGTGAGGTGAGCTCGTTCGAGAGGATGATGGAAGGAGAGATGGGGCGGTGGTGCCTTGCTCTCTGTCGAGATCTAGGCAACAGTGGCACTCCCTAAGGCGGGTACGTGACCCAATAGCAGAGGAGGGTTCCGAGCCTACGGCACAGCAGAAGAGTGGCGACATGACACTAACAGATGGCGGCGACGGTCTGGTCCAACTCCGATGACAACAGGGGGCACTGCGATTATGGGTTGGGCCTTATGGGTAGCTGCCACTGTCGCTATTGAGGACCAGAGGGGGGTGACAGTGCAGTAGTCGCAGTCAGGAGCTGGAGGGGAGTCGCGGTGCTTCAGGTGGCCATTGAGGCTAGGAGGTCAAGGGAGACAAGGAAAATAAGGGGATGGAACTGGAAAAAGTGCATGTGAGTCACGAGTGCCCCAGCAGCAGCTCACAGGCAAGAGGGAGTCCACACATCAGACAGCCAGGAGGCCACTTTGTCAACAACCTCTTCGAGGGCGCCCAGCCATTGTTTACCCAGCCTACCCTCCCCCGTCGAGCAAGCCTCCATCGAGAAAACACTAGATTACTTCGAGATGAATGAACTCTGTTGTCGTTTGGTTACCAAACTTAGATTTCTATGTGCATGTGTGGGCTTGAACTGAATGTCGATGCTATTGTCGTATTTAGTTGTTTTGGATGTGTATGTCATTGGTTTTGTAGAAATTTGATGTAAAATTGATGATGATAATGATGATGATGATGATGATGATGATGATTTGTGTGTGTGTGTGTGTGTGTGTGTGTGTGTGTGTGTGTGTGTGTGTGTGTGTGTGCATATGTGTGCAATGGGGGAATATGCAAATTATGGGATTTTTGGATATGCAGTGCAATGACTCTTCATTCTTTGGGAGGAGCAAAGAAGCGCATTTTTTTTCAAATTTTAAAACAATTTTTTCTGCTTTGTTGCACTCTCAACAGCCAAGTGGTGTTCATCGAGAGAGAGCCTCCCCTAGCCAAAAAGCTTTCTTGACCGCCCTATGGGCCTTTGAGAGAGAGAGGGTGCCAGCTAAGGCCCCAACCGCATGTTTGCGGTGTGGAGCCCACAACACTTATTCTCAATAGTTTCCTAAAGGCCCTCGAGTACGAAGTCTAGGCCTCAAACAGAGTCTGAGACAGTACTCTCGATCGCTTGAAGCTTGGTCGTCGAGATAACTTTGTTGTCTCTGCAGAGCTGACTCGACGATGTTTTTTCGACGACTGGCCATCGAGAGTAACCACTCCTGACAGCTTTTTATTGAATCTTGACGGTTTTGACTGTCGAATAAATTGTCATTTCCTGTAGTGCCCGTCACTGCCCTTCTTCCTCTTCTTTTTCTTCCCCGTCACCGCCCTTCCCCTTCCCTCTCTTTGGGGTGATATTTTGTGTGTGTGCATGCGCGCGCGCAAGTGGAAGGTGAGCAGTGCTCTAGCGGGCAGTGGACACGATTGGCCTAATGCCAAGGAAGGAAAAGGGAAGGGAATTAAAAATTGAATCAAATTTTTTAAGGAAAAAACAAAGCAAAACGTATAAAAATAGGGAAATTTATTTAGGGGGAAAATGAAATCGAGAGAACTTTGAATTAGATATGATAATTGCGATTACATGAGTGCCATAGAAACAATTTTATGAGAGCACGATTCCGACATGTCAAATAAAATGGGGTGCAAGTTGATGATAATTGATAACAATTGGGAGAAATGATTATATTATAGGAGAGAACATATCCTACATTCCTACCTGAGATTTGATGAATATACTCCCTCCTATCACAAAAAGAAGTCGCCATTGACTTTTTGACACAAATTTGACCATTCATCTTATTAAAAAAAATTATATAAATATTATTTATTTTGTTATGATTTGGTTTATTATTAAATTATTTTAAGTATGAATTATATTATTATATATTTGAACTAAATTTTTAAATAAGACGAATGGTCAAAGGCGTGTCCAAAAGTCAATGACGACTTCTTTTTGTGACCGGAGGTAGTATTAGAGAGGAGGGAAATTATTTGAACTGGCAGATTGGCGCCAAGCTAGCTAAAATGACGATTTGCTAAGCGTACTAAGGTCAGCCTTAGCTTTTTTAGATAATAAGAAGAAACTTCTGGTCTCTACGCCAACTAGAGATGCATAAAACTATTACATACACTTATTAAAAATCTTAAAACCAAAGTAAAATAAAAAATAATTATCACGCTAAGGCAAGCAACAAGAAGAAAACAAAAAAGCAACAAGCTTCTATCTCATAACGCCCAAACATCTTGACTACTATAATTTTGAGCATCCTCACATATAAGATGATTATCAACATTCATGAAATTCTTCGGCAATTTCATAAAAGCAGCCA
Source organism: Raddia guianensis (assembly GCA_036346415.1). Taxonomy (NCBI): domain Eukaryota; kingdom Viridiplantae; phylum Streptophyta; class Magnoliopsida; order Poales; family Poaceae; genus Raddia; species Raddia guianensis. The sequence goes on from CM070536.1 coordinate 18,486,812, forward strand.
AGTTCAAAATCTTCCCACAACACCTAAAATGATCTAGTGATAAAGTGTATAATAGTCAAAACAACTAGTCTTCAAGATCAGATGTTCATCAGTTGAAACTAAGTGTAATAACTAAAATTTCGCAAAGCAACCCATTAAGTCAACGAACCAAGATGCAATCCAATAGAGAGAACCACACCCCTCAACGACACATGTAGCAAGGTAGCGATGCTCACATGCATTGCCAACATTGAATCTAGCTAAAAAGGCCAGAAATTGAGATTTCCCTCGGCATTGGCACTTCAACACCTTTGTTGTCGCTCACTGTCGTTGCAGGGCTCGCCACCATAAGTCACTGTTTAATGGCCATTAGAGCCAACATGTAAATCTGATTCTCCACTCACAATGAACTGCACTCGTATCAGATCTGGCAACTATGACCAGGACGACGATGCGCCCACAAAGGACGTTCATCGGAGCTTCATGAATCACAGATGCAAAGATGCGACACACCCCTATGGACAAAACACGTCCAGAGGAAGAACCAACCAAGCAAAGACTCCCAAATTATGGAGGTTCCCACCGATATTCTTCTCCCGATGTCAGGCAGGACACTAGGTGACGGGGCCTCAAATTTGCTTACCTTTGAAACCCGTCTTGTGGAACAGCACTAGTCCCTGGACCAGTATACTAGTGCATTGCATCACTTAGCTAGATCATTACATACAATAACATACAATCTTTATTACAGCAAAAGAGTATTATCACTTGTCTTAATACCAACGTACATTCCCACTTGAACCCTTTATATTACATCAAAAGTTCATTTTTATGGCAAAAGCTACGCCTTGACGTTGGTGGCAATCCTACGCTAAGCATGCTTCACTTGGACTGTAGGAGAGCTTAAGACTGGTCTTGGTCTGCGAAGGCCGGCTCGCCTTCCTCGTGACAAGCATAGTCACCATCGTCGGGATCCTCGTAAACTAAAAGAGTGAGTGGGTGCGAGGGTAAGTGCGCAATCAAACCGCACTTGCAAGTTAACACTGTCCTTAATGCATAATAGTGATAGAAGCTTTATAGTGGAGTTCATGGATATTTTATTTGCAGAAATGCCAATTTTTGAATTAATATATATAAAAGCCTATACCTAGCCATTTTCGAAAGGACATTTCCAAAAAGATGTCGAGGAAAGAGTATATCAATATTCACAATTTCATAACCCTTGCCACACAGGCGTCACTCTTATGCCACAAAGGCACATGTCCCATCTTCTTTCTCCCACCATCTTTTCCGGGTCAGCAATTTCCCGTTGCGAACCCTATCTTCCCCGAGTAGTGTGAACCGGGGACTCAACACACCGCGCTGATTGCCGTTCAACGGAAGCATCGGTCCCGACAGAACACCCCGGTAGACAAGGTCAGATTTCTACACAAGAAACGGCATGAAACACCTTCCCCTCAGGATCAGTTACGGGCTACACAAGCCCAGGCTACACAAGCCCTTTTTGGATACACAATCCCCGATCCTGCGCTCCGCGCGATGGCCACGCGTTGTGGTGTGAGAGACCATAAGCTTACACAAAGGGTATGGCCGGCGGAAGACTCCGCTGTGCCCAAAATGACTTGAGCACCCTCCCAGACGAGCCCAAACTCCATCTGGATTCCACCTTCTCATTATCATTACCTCCCTCAGAGGTATTTATCACACAGATAATTTCCCTGGGCCACCCTGCCCAACTCCCTTCTCTTCCATCATTTCCATCCCCAATTCCCGTTATCTCATCTCTCGGAACCATACTCACACATCACACATCAACACATGCAACACAAATCTCATCATGATCAAGGTGTGTATGTATCATGTCCACCGGTGAGTTTTGGCTCACCAGTGCGGGATTGGATACCCGATTAAATCAGTAGACCTAAGCATTTCTAAGCTAATTTTACCCAAGACTAGAAAGTCTAAATATTTTATATTTTAAGTGGACAGCCAATCAAACATGATAACAAGGAATCATGTAATCAGACAATTATTTATCAAAGACAGGGCATGATCTTGTCATGATTAACGAACAGGCATTATCAAATCATAGCAAGCATGCGCTTTATATATTTAAAACAATATATCTTTGAAAAACTGGGTAAAGGTATGAGCTATAGTGTTAACTCGCCTTGAGGATCCGATGAGTACACTTGGCTAGCTTCCGGATAATCTTCCTCTAGAACAGGGTCCTCTGTTAAGAGCAGTAGTCACGAATTACGGGATATTCTAAATAAATTATGAATGCAGATGTAGGGCTAGATGTTGGTTGCGAACGGAAATACTAAACTAAGGGCCTGGGTTTGATAGGGTCAAAATTACCACAATACCCTTAAGTATAATTCTATACGGAAAAAGTGAAATTATCTATATCTATGCCTTCTTTAATATGTTGAGAGTCTCTTCTATAGGCCAGATCTTAATTTCATAATTTTTCCAGGGTGTTGAGTGACTGTATTATTTTCTAGAATTTTTCTGGGAATTTTCCTAGTTGATCTGCTATTTTTAATAATTATGAATGCATTTCTAGTATTTTCTAAGCAGTTAATTCTCTGGAAAATATCTGAACAAGATCTTGGGCGAGCCCACCACTTGTCTTGCGACCGACACCAAAGAACGTGGCCAAATGAATGCGTAGCTGCGTACCGAAAGCCCAATTAATTGGCCAAAGGCCCAGCAACGGCGCGACTCACCCGACGCGGTGACGTCGAAGGCGCATCTCCGGAAGGCGCCTCCACTTACCCTGACACGCGGGACCGAGGACCCACTTGCCAGCGTCTCAGCTTCATGCGAACACAGCGGCTCAGAGAGGGAGGGACCGACGCCTAGGACCCACCGGTCAGCGACGCGGTTCTGTGGGAACAGTAGGCCGATGATGTCATCGTTGTCTTCCTCGCGACGGCGCGCGAACCGCACGCCAAAACCTCGGCTCACCGGCGCTACAGGGCCTCTCACCACGCGTGCATGCTATCTACGGATTCAGCTCGATGACGCGGTGCTATTGGTCCTTACGGCATGGTCAGTGGTGCCCAAACACGGCGGCGACACTGCCGGCGGCGGCGGAGCGGTTCGGTCAAAAGCGGCGACGGCAAATGCATCTGGTTTTGACTAGATTGAAGGGTGCTCAAGTTTCGGGGCGTCACGAGGAGGCTTACCGTGGCCTTAGTTTGGACGGAGTGGCTCCGAATCAACCGGACGACGTGCGACCCTGAGATGGTCCCGAACAGGGCAACGGCGGCGAGGCAACTCCGGCAATGCACTGGCCAAATTGATTGAGGGGAAATGACCGCGAGAGGATGAGGATGCTACTGCCGGAAAGAATCGGGAAATGGCGTACCGTGGTCGAAGAACTCGTCAGCGACCGAATGGACGAGATCAACTACGGCGAGCGATTCCGGCCGGCACAGTGACTTCGGCGGCTCGTGCGTCTGTAAGCAAGCTCAGGGCGACCTTACGAACATATTGGACGAGTAGTAGAGGCTAGGTTGTGGCGCAAGCGAAAGAAACCGTGAACGTTGCTCGGTTTAGGCCTTTTATAGCAGCTTGGGGGCGGTGGAGGCGGGACCCGGCAACGCCAGCGCACGGGGGCTTAAGCGGTGGTGTCTACGTGTAGGAACTCCTTCACAGCTCGGCTGTTGGGCCCCTACGTGAGGTGGAGCACCAGGGTGAAGCGGTGCTGACTCGGGCAGGGGATGAGAGCGAGCGACAGGGCAGGGATAGGGGCGAGCTACAGTGAGCAGAGAGAGAGAGAGTGAGCTGAGGGGGATGGGTTGGGCTGGGATTCGGCCCAAGTTTGGCCCAAGAGAAGCCCACCCGAAAGCTTTAAAGAATTTCAACTATTTCGATTAGAGTTTTTGAATTCTAGTGATCTTTGATACTTTGATATTTGAATTTGAGTCCTAGTTTGAATGAATTTTTAAACAGGCACATTTTGGGGTGTTACACTAGGGTTGTGAGAATTAGTCGAATCTAGATCTAGATTTTAATATGAGGTATAGTGCTTGGAGAATTAGAAGAGGACGGAGATGAGAGAAAAAGAGGTGGTAAAGAAGCTCTTTCTCCTTGTCGGCGAGCTCATCGAAGAGGAAGAGAGAGGTGGGCCAAGGGATATATGGGAGAGGTTGTTGCAAGAAGATCGTGCGGATAGAGCTCTTGTATGGAAGGAGAACTGTCGGGGATAAAATCACGGCCCATTGTCATGGCCCACTCCCTGACGGCCTACTCGAACAGCCTACCAGGGCCCAGCTCCCTGGAAGGTTCTATCTGGCCCATATGCATCCTGCCGAACAGCTTCCTACCTGGCGTGGTGCGTAACGGCCAAGGAATCGTGTTTGAGTCCGTCTTGAACAAGAGTTCTGCGCGGCTACGTGAAGACCCGGACGTGGTTTCCCGGATTGGAATAGGAGCCGTGATCCTCAAGACTAGGAGTATGCCTTATCTGCCTCGGGATATATTTGGCATGTACTGAGTTCGTTACGATCTCGTAGTTAGCCCGGCCCGGTATTCCCTTGGTAAGTCGGTTTGCTCTGCACTATATAAACGAGGCCCCTACGGCGTGTAGGGGGAGTTTTTTACGACTTGATCTAGCTTTTAGCATCTGGTAGACACCTGATCTTCGTTTGTACATCACGATCTCGCCGAGACTTGTTCGTCTCGCCGAGCCATCTCTTGTAATCATCTTTGATATATAAGAAAGGCTGGACGTAGGGCTATTATCTCTTCCGAGAGGCCTGAACCAGGATAAAACCCCCGTCTCTGCTCGCTTCTTTGTTCGCATTGTTTGGCGTGTCTCCTATCTCAATCTTCAAGAACCTTAGCGACTTGAGATCGTTATCTCAACCGTCGACAAGAACCTTTGCCAATAATATTTGTGCTCATATAATTTCTTAGGCTAGGCTTAGGTAGCGAGCGAGGCAGTCAATATCATTAGGCGAATGAATATTGTATATAATTATGTATACTAGACATATTTACATAGTATCAAGGACATCCAAAAAAGTATAATTATCACATAGGTAAAATGTTTAAATTTTGAGAAAATTGCACCATTAGTCCCCCAAACTTGTCCCGTCTATGCAAATAAATCCGTAAGTATCGAAACCGCTTATTTAGGTACCCAAACTTGCAAAACCGTTGCAATCAGATCCATCAGCTGGTTTTTTAGGTTGTTTTGGTGACGTGTACTGCTATGTCAGTGCCTACGTGACATTTTTCTTTTTTACTTCTTAGTTTTAATGTGGGATCTACTTGTCATCTCATTAAAAGTAAGATGACATAAATGTAAAGAGGTGAGAGAGGGGGAGAGATGACATGTAGGTACCACATTAAAATTAAGAAAGAAAAAGAAAAATGCCACATAGGCGCTGATATGGCAGTACACATACCAAAACAGACTAAAAAACCAACCTATGAACTTGATTGCAATGGTTTCACAAGTTTAGATACCTAAATAAGCAGTTTTGATACTTACGGATTTATTTGCACATGCGGGACAAGTTTGGGAACTAATGCTGCAATTTTCTCTTAAATTTTTAAGTTGGATTTTGAAATGTCAATATATAAATGTGTTATGCATGTGTTGTAGTATTGCTTTTTCTTTTTTAAAAAATCCTCAATTAATCGCAAAATGGTGCACCTCGGCACCCATCTTGATACGGATACGGTCATACGGAGTACAGACATTCACTCTCTGCAGCTTGCAAGGTACTTTGGAGAGGGTCCTATCCCTATCCTTTAAAGAAAGAAAAGGAAAAAGAAGAGAAAGAGAAAAGGAGACGCTCAACCTAGAGCCCAGTTCGAGACTCCCCAGCTAGATCATCTGGGCCCGTGAAGAAAGGCAGAGAGGGAACAGGGTCCATATCATATGGGCTAGCTAGCTTTCACAAAAGAAAGCTACGGGCCCGTTTGCTCGGCCACTGCTAGCTTTACACGCTTTCATTCGCTCAGCGAGGGAGCGGCAGCTGCAGCTGCCCCTGCCATACATGTATGATTGATATCACCTGGACTCTGTAGCCTGCATATTAACCCCGCCTTTGACCTGATCCCAGGCTTCCTGATGCCGGAGCAATCGAAAACCTTGCAGGCTTTACCTAAAGAAAGGTAAAAGGAAGCAACCTGTGACCGACGTTACCGAACGTCTCGAATTGATCGATGTCAAAAGCATCAGATTGCAAGGCTGGCCTGAGAAGCTACGATCGAGTGTATATACCGGGCAGGAGTCTTAGCTAGCTCACTACGGTCTACGGTACATCCAACCGGCAAAGGAGAAGAAGAGACGTGTTCTTGGGTGCAAGAAGATGTATATGCGAATGCGATGATCACGGACACAATGGATATAATGCAGTATTGAGCGATTTTCATAAAACCTTGTGGATATTTACGTAGACACATGGTGTCTGCGATCACAAAAAAAAAACCTATATACAAAGATGGAATCATAACATATAAAGATTACAACTAATCAATTTTAATATATCGTATTACTCCTATAATATATGGACTATATCGTATTACAAATAATCAAAGATGGAGTATATGATAATAGTTGAATCCTATTGGATCATGTGCTATATATCTCCCCGCTCCAATGTGGCTAACTTTTCCGCAACTTGCCATGTGAAGTATAATTATAAATGTTTAATATTCAGCGCTAAAAGCATAAAATGTTTGGTTAAATGATTTCCGCAACGTGTGAGCCAAGGGGCATAAAATGGTAAGCAAAAGGACATACAGAGTCATGCGCAGACATACACACGTGACACGTATCGTCTAGTGTTTCAGTGACTCTTGGCCGTTGTTGCGCCCATGCAGGTGGACTGATAAACAGCTCCGACACGACGTCACTTTCAAGAAAAAAACCATAGCTACATCAACTGATGTTCACATCCTTAGTGCACCGGTGATATCTACATCCACCCGCTATAATTTAGGTCTCACTTTTTCGCCTTATCTAACTTAACTTTTCTAACTTATTTTTGATTTTATATGTGTAAAATCAAAAATAAGCTAGAAAAGTTAAATTAGATAAGACGAAAAGAATGAAGCCAATTGAGGGTTGAGGCATGAACCAAACACCAGCTCAAAAGTTTTGCATACCTCTTGTTTAAAATAGGTTCGTAAGTCCCATGTATCCCCAAGGTTTATGTTTTGAGCAAGTTTATTTGTAAAAAAATCTAAGCAAGAAGTCACAAGGTTTATTTTGTGAGTTCTAAACAACAATTTCCATGGTTTGTCATCTCCCATTCAATCATCTGTGCAACCTAGACAAAGCAGCCGTGAAAAACCTCGCGGTCCAAGTTAGGCCGAAAATTAGGTTGTAGGCCCAGAGCCCATAACCAGGAGCTTACCATGTAGGTGGGTGGGCAAAATTTAAAAACACTAAAATCAAAATTCCAAATCAAACAAAACCAAACCAAAAACACTAAGGTTTTTTTATTTTCGGTATTCGGTAATCGGTTCAATAGAGTTTTTTTTAAAAAACTTTGGTATTTCAGTTTGATTTCAATAACGATCCTATGAAAACTGAAACACCGAAGCAACCGAGATTCAGTCAGCCCACTGCTTTGTCTTGCAGTATGTGAACTTGAGGCCCCTCGAGACCTTAGATTTAACACCACCCTAGTAGCCAAGCCCATGCCCATCATCCAACCCTAAGCATCCCAACCGACTACCTAATCCTTGGCCCTCAATCCTCATCCCCTTGCAACAGGCACTAGCCAGCAGTAACCCTAGCCGCTGCTGTGCTTCCTCAGGAAGGCGGTGTGTGGTGCTTGGAGCTAGTGGCGTTGAACTCTATGAAGGAGGCAAATGAGGTTTTGTCTCTCCTTTAAGTTATGCCAGGACTGATCTTGAGCTACATATATGAATTTAACTGCTCTATTGCGGCCAGAGCATAGTGTCCTTGGCGAGCTCCAACAATGCCTACCCGATGTGGGTTATGGGCCTTACGGCCGGTGGAGTTGGTTCCGATGATGGGTCCATATATCTGCATCAACGTCTTCTCCAATGAGGGAGGGCTGAGCATAGTTGAGCAAATTAGATACTCTTTGCCATGATGTTCAACAAATGGATTCATAATTTTTTTTCTGCTGCAGGGTTCTTTCTGTGAAAATGTATCTAATGTCTCCTGAATGTTGTTAATATAACGTCTTGTTCCTATAAAAAAAATCCTAGCCACCACTGTGCTTGTCTCCCTTCGGCTCAGTCCCTAGATCCAGCTCTTGCCACCACCCGTCCGAGCCACCCCATCGGTCGGCGTCCACCGGTCCGCCGCTCAGCGCGACCGCGCTGCCCAACACTCCACACTGCCATGCCATCACCCGTTGCCTCGATCGCTCTCCCCACCGTCATCCCATTTCGTGCTCCGGTAATTCAATCATTCAATGAACCAAGTGGCTAATTTCTCCCTTTGAACTCCAGGGGTCAGTGGCCGATGCCTCTGCATGAAGAACCTGGGCTAGTGGTTCCCCCAACAATGGTACATTGTAACATTGATCTATTCAAGAAGCACCTGCCTCATCTTAATTGCTCGATGTGTTACTTGTTTTCTCGCTCGATTGCTGCATTTTCTTGTTTCTAGTTCACATCGGTACGTTGAAGACTTGCTGATCAATATTCGTTCCATCTATTACTTGTGTCCTTTGCTCCATTTTAACTAGGATGGACTACAAATCGGATGCCCGATCAAGCAAAAAAAAAAAACGAAAATGCTACGGTGCAGGAGTCCGGCACTTCCGGACTCCCGCGCGCTGCGCGCGTAACGCGCTGGGAGGGGGGGAGGAGCGGCACTGTTCGCATGCAGTGGGTCCCACGGTCTTTTTTTTTTCTTTCGGCAACCATAATTTTTGACTAGATGCTCCAATCGACAAACCGTTTGCGCCAACGTGTTCCTCGTATTTTTTACGAACAAAACAAGATATATGTTGCCATATAACTCTTCAAACTTATCTAGTAAAACTTGAGGTTCGCCTACTGAAACTTGGGTTTCGTCTAGTAAAACTTGGGTTTCATACTCGTAAAACATTGCTGAACTGTCAAGTTTCATCAGGTTTCATCCAAGTTTTTTCAAGTTTCAGCAAATTTCATCAGGTCAATTTAAGTTTCATCAGGTTTCAACAGGTTTCATCCAAGTTTCATCAGGTTACATCGAAGTTTCATCCAAGTTTCATCAGATTTCATCAGTACACGATCAAGTTTCATCAACACACGACCAAGTTTTACTAGTATAAATGTAAGTTTCATAAGTGTCTTCTCCTAGTTTCACATAAAAAAAATTAAAAAAGTGAAAAATTCAAAAATTCAAAAAGTATTTAAAATGGGTTGCTCTTGATTTTAGAAGAATTATGAAATTTATTCCACGTATTTTGAACACTGTTTGAATTTTATACAAAAATCAAAAATTTAATTGAAAAATTGATCAAACGATCGACTAACAACACGCGGGCTAGGATGCGGGCGCTCAGGGACGTTGGATTGGAGCGGTAGCCGGCAATCCGACGGGCGCGGTCGGTCCGGCACGCGGGCGTCCGGACGGACGTCCGGACGCTGGTGCTCGCCAAAAAAAAATGTACATCTAAATATCTCGGAAAAAATAAAATACTTGTTTCAATATATTAGACTAAATATTTCACCAGGAAGAGAAATGTTTCGGAAGGACAAAACTTGTTGCAAAAAATATAAATGCTTCGACAGTTAGTAAAGGATGTTTTAGTAGGCTGAACACAATGATTCAGAATGGCAAAATGCATGTTGCAATAGAGGAAAAGGAAATGTAAAAAAATGTTTGTTTCGGTAGGTAAAACAAAATGTTTTGCTAATAAAAACTCAATGTTTCGAAAGGACAAAAACTAGAGCTGGCCAATGGGCCGAACAGGCCAGCCGGTTTAGGGTCTGTTGGTTCGATTCTTGTGTGAGCAGAACAGGCAAACGCCAACGGTTATGGTCTCTGTCTGTCGGTTCAGATAGTGAACCGAACCGAACCGGGTCGATCCGGTTTTTTATTAGCCGGTTTATTTTATTTAAAAGTATATATTAATAAAAATATTATATTTCACAAATATGTATTATAAATTAAATAAATATATTATTTATCATAAGAATAAATATATATAAATATGCTACGGTAGCGAACTGAACCGGGCCGAACCTATGCCGCGCCGACGGGCTGAGCTAGGTGCCGGCCCAGGTTTGGTTATGTTCATCGAACTAGGCCGACCCAGTTCGGTTCAGCCGGACTGGCCCATTTGGCCACCTCTAAAACTATGTTTCGGAAGGACAATAAATGATTTCATTACCACTGAAACACTGAATAAAATTGAAACATTTCAATTGAAACACTAAAACACAAAAACAAATCCCAAAATATTAAATTAAAGTATTAAAACATGACTTAGATTATTATTTTGAAAAATTGCTAAAAAATATTTTGAATCAAAGCACAGACACATGAGTTAATGTTGAAGTGTTACCTATATTTAAATTAAAGCAAAACATTGAAAAGTATCCGGTGAAACATTTGAATTAGAGCACTAAATCATTGAAAATTAAGTACTAAAACATTCAATATCATGTGTTCCGCAAGAGCTAAGAAGATGTTTCACAATGACATATACAAAGTCTTATAAGAGCAAACGGGATGTTTCATTAGTGAAACATAAGCAAAAATGAAAAATGTTTCACAACAACAATTGAAATGTTTTTCAATAGCAAGGGAGATGTTTCACGAATACAAACTCTATATTTAATGAGAGAAAATAGAATGTTTCAGTAGTAAAATATTAGAAAAAATGGATGTTTTAATAGAGCAAACAAGATGTTTCATTAGAGCAGATAAGATGATTTAATGAGATAAACACAATGCTTCATGAGAGCACATAAAATGTTCTAGTACTAAAACATGAAAAGATTGTTTCAAAAAACCAAATGACATCTTTCACATTAAATAAGATGTCCCGTAATCACATTAGTGATGTTTTAGGCTAGAATTCTAGAATGAGTCTACTCCAAATCTGTTTGTCGTTTTCTCCAACGAGGCCCCATTACCATGGACACCCAACTGGTCGGAGGAAGTTTTTGTGTGGTTGATCTAGCTCTGAGTAGAAGGGGAAAATGTTGAATCTAGAGAGGTGATCAATGGTGAAGGAAGAAAGTAACAGAGTAAATAGGAGGCAGAGGGATGTGTTGCTAGTAGGGGTCAAGCACTTCACCAACGAACCGGTGTCGGCGCTCGTTTTTGTGCCCTCCCATTTCCTCATCCATACATCACAAGAGGAGAGGAGAGGGTGAGTTTGTTAAAAAAAAAAGAGGCGTGTTGTGTGGCTGAGAAAACGTACCATCGTGTTTTAATTTGTGGAAATCTATGTTCGTTGGACGCTGCATGTACGCTTGTCTTTCTATCCAATGGATGTTGTTTGCGTTTGGACGTTCGTTATAATATAGCTCTCTTATTTCTTAGCTTGGTCTATTCAACAATATCTTAAAATAAACTTGGTAGACCGAAATTCCAAAATACTAGAACCAAATTAGTTATTATATCGGTTTTAGCATTTAATTTTTAACAGCAATTTTCGGTAGCCATGTCTCTGCGGGGAAAATGGATTGTCTGACACTCGATTCGGACGCTTGCTGCATTCGACATTAATTTAATCTGCGCTTTAAGCATCTGACACCAAGCCATGCAATTTCTCTCTAGGTGACATTTACCCATTTTCCAACCATTTCCCTTTTTCCTATTTTCTTTTCTTTTCCACTTTTCCCATTTCTTTTCTTTTTTCCTTCCTCCTTCTTCTTCTTCTTCTTTCTCCGCCACCATGGCCGTCGGAGAGCGCCCTTGCCATGCTTCTCTCGCGCCATGCCGCATGAGCTCGCATCCGCCTCCCGTGATGCTCAACGATGATCGCTGCTGCAGGCTGTGCGGCGGTGTGTGCGGCACATGTGTGGCAAGCTTCATGTGAGCATGACGCGGCGAGCCTACATGTGTGTGTGTGTGGTGTGCATGTGTGAGCTCATGGCATGTGTGTGCAGAAGAGAGTATGATGAGCTTCATGTGCGGCAAGGCATGAGCGTAGAGAAGGGCATGTGAGGCTTCATGTGTGTGTGTGAAGAAGGGTGAGGCAAGCTGAAGCTGGTGCATGGCATGGGCGGTGTATGAAGGAATGATGAAGCTTGATGTGGCTGCAGAAGTCATGGTGGCGAGCGCAGAGCAGCAGCAGTGAGCATCATGGGCGGCGGCGGAGAGGGTGGCGTGGCGAATGCTGGCATGGGCAAGCTCTCGCGGCCATGGTGGGCGGGAAGAAGAAGAAGAAGAAGAAGAAGGAGGAGGAAGGAAAAGAAAAGAAAATGGGAAATGTGGGAAAAGAAAAGAAAATAGGGAAAAAGGGAAAATGGTTGAAAATGGGTAAAATGTCACCCGGAAGAGAATTGTGCGTTCGCTGTCAGATGCTTAAAGCGCAGATTTAAATTAACGCCGAACGCAGCGCGTCCGAATTAAGTGTCGTACATCCGATTTTTCCCTCAACGGCCCCCTCAATAATGGTACCGGCCGAACACACATTGTCGGATACGGGAGATTTGAAATTGAAGAGAAATCAGGCGCTCCGCGTCGGAACCGCGTCCGGGTTAGTATGGTAATTTCCGCCTTTTGGAGAATTGCCACGGGCCATCCCCTCGTTGAAAGTCATGGGCAATTTTGACACTTTTGAATGGACCACATGGCAGCATGTTAGACAATTCACAAACCTGCCATCGACGTGATACTGCACCCTGTGACCGAAATGCCCCTTTTACATAGGACTATCACTTGAAAATTAGCCTATTAACGTTCTCTTGAAAAATTGTGGTAGGCTTTTCGTTCGCAGTTACAGACACCTGTTACAAAGGTATTGTTATTTTAAATGTAAAGTTGAGTTAAGTTTTACTATACCAAAATTTAATTTCTTTTATATAGACTATATATTATAATACTTTGTAACGATTTTTCAATACTTTTAGTGTTCTTATCAAACATCTTGAAACTATTTTTTATTTTTTTTGTTTTTTGACCACTATTCAAGAACTCTTAATTTTTACCACAGTAAAACTCAACTGTATTTTACGCTGAAAAGAACAAGGCCAAAGTTAAAAAGCTAAAAGAAAAAAAAGTTGTCAAAATGAGGGAAAAAATCTTTTATCAATAAAAACCACGAATCTAATGCCCTGACAAATAGTTTAGCGCATCCTCAAATAGGAGGTGAATGCTAACCTTCATGACGTAGCTCTATCATTTCATAAAAAGTCAATGGCCCCAATTCCAAAATTCTATAGCAACAAAGAATTTAAATAGGATAAGACAAATTGGGTAGATGTGTCAAATGTTAAAAAAAAATTAGAAAAACATATATACCATTAGAAAGTGAACTCTATCACAAGCAAAAGCGAAGGAAAATTTACCCATACAAACTTGAACACCCTGTACCACTGTTTTTCCTTTCATGGCCGTGCAACACACTTAAGATGCCCACGTCGTGGCCATGTTAAAATACACATTTCCTTTTAGTGGTGCTACCGCAAATGATTAATGAAAGGGTGGGTACATCACATTCTAGTCAAAGAATAACGGTAAATCATGAAATCAGAGAGTGCGGAGAATGACAAAATTGATCACTGCAACAAATCCAAGGTGATAGATTCAATGATTATGATATGGAAGCAAAACACAGTCGAGTTTAAATGTGAAGTGAGGTGTGGAAACACGACATGGTAGAGTATATGGGGAGGGGGGAGGGTGGGTAAGAGCGTGAATTTAAAACATTGAATAAAATAACATTTTTTCATAGGAAAGCATGGACATAAGGCTTGTTATGTCTTAAAGAAAGAGTTCTATACAAATGAGAAGTCTTCTTTTGGTGAGTGATGGTGGTCTTGTGGCACTTTATGCACTTCCCTCATTAGATCAACCATCCTCCTTAATTGGAGTAAAATCAAATCATGATCCTCTCTTTCATAGTCTTCGTAGAATGAATGCAATATCAAATTATTTTTTTTTCTATTCTATAAATTCGTTCATGTCCACGATGATGTCATGTGTAGAATTGTTCCGTTTTCTATTTACGTATGTTTGTATCTTAGTAAAGCATTGATCGCCTAACTATGATTTATAGGTGAATATATACATTGATACTAGCTTTATATCTTATTTAGGTGGGACGCAATCAAACATGCAGCGAAGACAAATACATGTGTTAAATAAATTGATCATTGGGAGTGGGACATGTGCCACCACCAAAACAAACTTGCGTTCGCGAGAGGTAGTACAGTAGCAGTAGGATCACTTCTTCGTTGTCTAGGCCCGAAAGAAGAAACAAAAGGGTAACGAAAGCCAACGTTGATATCCCAAATGAGTGACCGTTGTTGCTCGCTACCGTCACGTCAAAAGGTACTCGGTGACTCGGTGTCCTCCAGCTTGTGCCAACGCGAAGCCAAACACGGGAAACCCCCAACGCACAGCGCATCAGCCGGCGACTGATCCTCACGTATCACAAGTCACCGGCGCAGCGCACGATTGATGGATCCATCCGTGGCCATGGCCTATGAGCGGGGGGCGGAGGGGTAGATCCGGGAATTCCCAGCGCGGCGTTAACGGGAGGCGTGGACGGCGGGACGGGCGGCGCGGGGGGCGGGCGCGTATAAAGCCCAGCGAAATTCCCCGGACGCGGAGGCCACAGATCGCTCCCAGCCTTCCCCCCGCCTCCTTCCCTCTCTCCCCGGACGACGCCTCGATCCGCCTCTCCGGTGGTGGCCTGCGCGACGACGACCTAGCTGCTGCCATGGCGGACCAGCTCACCGACGACCAGATCGCCGAGTTCAAGGAGGCCTTCAGCCTCTTCGACAAGGACGGCGACGGTAAAACGCGCGTCTCCCTGCTTCCTCTCGTTCTTGCTGCTGCTGATGATGATGATGTCTATGCGACCCGTGCCATGTTGTAGCAGTAGAACACTTCGGGATTCTCCTCGTTTACTGATCTAGCGTAGAAGAATGTCCGAGATCCCGTGTTCCACTCGAACGCGCAAGCAAATTTGCCCCGTGGCTAAGGTTCTATAACAGCCGGCAAATCTCTAGTAATTGGTAGTAGAATAGTAATTGGTAGAAAGGAGGATCAGACGAAGAAAGTTGTGATGCGCGCCACGCCGCGCTTTGCCTTGGGCATGTCGACGAGACGAAAAATCTCCTGTGCTTCGGCACTGCCGTGTGGTGTACGGCTTCGGGAGTAGAGATCTCGGGTAATTCCTGTCCAAATTAGGCCGTGAAAGCGCCATGGGATCGATGTGATTGGGGGAGCCTTCCTCGTATCGGATCCGGGTGTGGCTAAGCCTCAAATCCGACCCGGGCGTGGACCGAATCAAACTCACTCGAGGATAGGCACTATGCCTGAATTGTGTGGAAACGGTACAATTATATATCGATCGAATCTGGTTGGTTGGGCTTGGCCATGGGCCATGGCCATCACAGAGGCGCCAAGGTTGCTACCATTTTTGTAGGATGATCTGTGTTCATTTTTGTTCGGCATTATGTGAATCATGCGATGTATTGGCAGATCAATTGGAATTTCCAGTGAATGGTATATGACAAAAGGAGATTCAGCCATTCAGGTTGGTTTATGAACCTGGGAGATTTAGATATCTGAAGTATTGGGGAGAATTGCTTCAGTGTTGGTTGATAGGGCTAATGGATTGGGGATGTTCAGACCTTAGTATTGGCCTTTAATGCATATGCTGGCATGAGCGATTGTGCAGTTCACAACGGTTGGTACCTTCATGGCCGTGTATTTTAGATCTGACATTTCATTTAGGCTGTTATCGGTGTAATTGTACTACACGTAAAAAATCTTGAATAATGTGAACTCTTTAGATCAAAGAGAATAGATAATTCATATTTATTTTAGTGTGTCATAAAATGGCTCTATAGCATCCATTCATCTAGTTCCGATGTGTACAGCATATTAGCATTATGTTTTTATCTTGTCTGAACTCTGAAATCTGAAGTATTCTCCTTGAAGAACCCATTCTATTAGGAGCAAGTTGATTCATTTACTTTTAGAAAAACTCGGAAGATTATGGCCTGGCCGTGTCTAAACTCTTAAATCTGAACTATTTATCAATGAAGAAACCCATTCTATGAGGACCAAGTTGATTCATTAATTTCTTTGCTTTTAGTCAAAGACCCGAAAGATCATGGCTTGGCTGTCCTTGTCATGTTAATCATCCATGTTGAATAGTTTAATACGAAAACATGTGCTCAGTAGTAAGTAATCTTTTGAGTGTTAAGCTTTATGTGATCTTGATCTGAAAGTGATCTGTGTGGCGTGGTGAGCAGGTTGCATTACTACCAAGGAGCTGGGCACTGTTATGCGCTCGCTGGGGCAGAACCCCACCGAGGCCGAGCTCCAGGACATGATCAACGAGGTGGATGCTGACGGCAACGGTACCATCGACTTCCCGGAGTTCCTCAGCCTCATGGCACGCAAGATGAAGGACACTGACTCGGAGGAGGAGCTCAAGGAGGCCTTTAGGGTGTTCGACAAGGACCAGAACGGCTTCATCTCGGCCGCGGAGCTCCGCCACGTCATGACCAACCTCGGCGAGAAGCTAACCGACGAGGAGGTCGACGAGATGATCCGTGAGGCCGACGTCGACGGCGACGGCCAGATCAACTACGAGGAGTTCGTCAAGGTGATGATGGCCAAGTGAGTCAGCGGTGTAATACCACCCCGCACCCGGGAAGGAGGAAACTGTGCATTGCGTATTATTAGAAAGAATCGCACTCTTTGTATTCTTGCCTTCCCTGAAGAACCGGTACTAGTAGCTGTAGTTGCTGGACATTGCAGCGCCCCCATCCCCATGCCACCACCATATGATCCCATCTCTCCTGTGTGTCATCTTGGATCCTCTTGCTTCCTGTGTGAATCTGTAAGCCTTGGTCCCTCTCTCTGTATGCTTCCATGAACTTTGATTGCAGTCTTTGTATGCTTCCAAGAACTTTGATTGCAGTCAGTCTAATCCGTTTATAGTTTTTTTTTTTTTCATTTAATCTGTTCTGACCGTTGTAGTACCAATGAACAGAACAGGCAGGCTTCTTGTCTTTGTTTTCTTGTCCCTGTCAGATGCTGCCGCATGCTTTGCCAAAAAGAATAGCGTTTAAAGGTATGGACCATGTTATTAACTCATTGATGTACCGGGTTAAAAGTCTGATGGATGAGAAGGTGGTTGGAAAGAAGCCTGGTCGCTGCTCGTATTTGAAGCTTCTCCGTTAAAATAAACGCCGTGGTCGGCGAAGTTGCCGACCTTTGTGTTCTGGCCATTTGACTTCAGAAAGCGATGCTACGTTACGTACCTACTTACTGCTGAAATGCATTCGGGCATTCGGCCTTGTGTGGCCATTTGGTCAGGTGACGCTGCTGGGCTCGGGCGAACACCCCAAACCTCAAAGCACGATTTACGTCTGACGGAGAGAAGCTGGTTTCTCCACCTTCCTCCGCGAAGTCAAAATGATTCTGAAAACACCTACAATTGCACGGCTACCGGTCTGATTTTTAACACAAGGCCCGCTCAAGGTTCGTTCAAAGCCCATCTAACTATATATCCACAGGCCACAGCATGTTCACGGTATGTCCCAATCTGTTTCATCTCCAATCTAATTATGAATGAATAGAGTTCATCTCCAATCTCATTATGTACATGTTACCGTAGTATATTGGCCATAGCTTCAATACAGTCCATGGTAAGTTTCAACAGAGTTGATCTTCAATCTCGTTATAGATGCCTTGTACTGGCCGTAGTAAGTTCCAAAGTTCATCTCCAATCTTGTTATGTAGTGACTGCGGTAAGTTGTCAAGCTCATCTCCAATCTCCAATATCAAGTGAAGTATTCTTTTCCAACAAAACAATCAAGTTTTCTTGCTTCATTTGAAAGGAGCAAACCGCAAGTGCTACTGTTAATGTTGTTTGCTTAAGTACGATCCCAATTTCCATGGACCATGAGCTAGCGATAGCATGCAAACATCCTGGGGAAACGAGTAGCAGCGCATCACATGTCTTGCTAATCTGCGAGAATAGGCTCAAAAAAAGCTGAACGGACAATTCGGTGTGTATCGCAGCATCTGATTATTGTACCCTGTCATTACAAGCTTAGCACAGTACATAGCAATTTTGCATCTCATTTTCTTCTACTGCCATGAATAAATAAACCAACACGGCGATGAGCTCCATCCACACACGAGCAGGCCTCGCTGCCAGTTTGTTTCATCGGAGCTTTATCGATCAACAAACGAACCAACGAACTTTCTCCCAAAACCGGCTCCGCAGCGAGCATGAGCTATGTACAGGGGAAAAATGGCGCCGACCGGCTGGTGAGAACCTGGAGGAGAGGAAGCTGCTACTTCATGCAGCAGCGCTGTTGCCTTCGACCTCGCCATCGCACTTCCAGACCACGTCCTTCAGCTGGGTGGACAGAGTTCTGTAGAACTGTTGCACATTGCAATTAGTTTTGGGTTACTTCAGCGTGTGATTGCTTAAATATTTGCAAGTAATGGCGTGGTGGTTGCTTAAATGACAAGGGAAAATAGCTCAGATTTCTTTTCCTGTACGTAAAAATCGGTCTACTGTTGAATAATAGGCGTCTAGTACAAAGTGCCTGCAGGAGAGATAATTGAAGACAAGTTCCACTGAAATATTGATCCTGCTTTTTCAAAGTGCTAAATGGTTTATGGAGACAAAAGCTGCCTGCTTAATTTTCTACGATTGTTCACTGTAATGCCATGTTCCTTGAGGAACTCCATAGTTATAACATGGGGAACTGCTTGGGAAAAAAAATGCATGGCATAATTTTGCTCAAGACTAGTATAGTACCTTTTGGAACTCCAGAGTATCTCCCTTTGCCTTTTTCAGCTCAACCACATGTAGGGAAGGCGCTACTTGAAAAACCTGAAGGTTGTCATAGAACACAATCCAAATGAGTTTTTTATTTTCCTTTTAACATTTAATTATTACCATTTTGTAAAGGTGGTTGTTTTTACTCACCTCAGTTGCAACATTGAGATTGCCTTTTCTTCCTGCTTTCAGGTTCTCCATCCGCATCTGGAATAGAACAAAATACAATGTCATTAGGGCTTAAAATATGACTATTATTTGATACATATAACAGTAGGCAACATGAATACCTTGTAGTTTTTCTTTTGGATGTCAAATCCTAGTGGTTTTGCGGCTTCTTCAATCTTGGTGATTATTTCTTTCGGAGGACACTGTGAGGTGAATCGTGTCTCTCTTTTATACTCCTGTCCGACAATATGTACATAAATAAGCCCATTAGATATTTAGTTTCTAAAATATTTAATAAGAAAAAAGGAGATAAAAAAATATGGCAAATCTAACATAGAAAAATTAATAAAGAAGCTATTTGCATTTATTTCTAACCTTCTTTGCCTCGAACAAATTGTCTAGATTCAGTGCCTGGTTCAGTGAAATCAATTCAAATGCATTCATTGAGGTTGGCTGATCTTCAGTTTCCTCTTTCACATGTCGGTCCTGGTAAACGTATCAATTCACATAGTTAATCTCCCGTTTCTAGTTTCATACCACAAAAGGCAAAATACTTTTAACAATGAAAGGGTCAATTGACTCACTTCCGAGTCTCCAAAAGCAGCATCTACATCATCCAAAGTAGTTTGATATTTCTCGTCAAAAACAGGCGGCTTGTATCCCTTTTTGAACCAAGGATCTTCCAGTATATCAGTTATCTTGATCCGCTGTTCAACAGTCAACAGCAGAAAAAAAAAATCAGATAAACTGGGGTTTCACAGTTACTTTTCAGCATCGAGAAATTAATGAAAGGACTCGATACAAAATTATTTCATTCTCCGCAGGCATTCCATTTTTTGTGTGAATGGTTTGTCTAGTTAAAGGGTGTTGGTTTGTCTAGTTAAAGGCTCGTAGCCTCATAGGCACATAGACATGTAGTAGCACAATTGAAATAATTGATAGTTTTGTTGGAGTTTTTTAGCACGCTCCCCAACTGTTTTTGACCGCTAATCTAATCTGATTCAACTGTCTATGAGATCTCAACCCCTGGGGGTTGAGACCCCACTTCCTGTGACTTCCCGATGACTTATTTCGATTCCCGTCGCCTATTCCCGATCGTACAAGGGTGTGGCCATGAAAATCTTCCCGATAGTTGCCAGCGACCAGCGCCGCCACAAGCGCCGTAATCGTACGAGGACGTCTCGATGACCTCGTACACCAGCTGTTGCGGCGATGAGCAACAGCTATAGCTCAGCAACCTTTTGCAGGAGCACCTCGCCAAGTAGAGGGAGGCAGCCAAGGAGCGCGATGCGGCATTCGCCAGGAAGCACAGGGCGTCGGACTCCGTGCACATGCCAGACCACCTCCGAGCAGAGGCGAGCAGCCAAGAAGCATCATAGTTTTTCTCTCCAAACTCAGTGTTGTTGATCCACCATAAGTTTGAGGGGGTGTTAGATATGTATATAGGTTGTATATATAGACCTAGGCCCATCTCCTTATTGTATTAGGGTTTCTCTTGTACTCTGTATATATAGTTGCCCTTTGGCCCCCGGATGAATACAAGTGCTATTCTTGACATGTGCATCATGGGTGAATACAAGTGTTATTCTTGACTTGTACATCATGGGTTTTGCTCCATATTGTAATTAAAATTATGTTTCAAAAAGTTATTCCATGCTTCTTGTAAAAAGAGTTACTCCATGATACTTACTGTTTTAGGGTTGGGATCCAGAATTCTGGTGATCAGCTTCTTAGCTCCAGCAGAAAACCAAGAGGGGCAGGTAAACTGAGCTTCAGAGATCTATCATTGCAAAGGGAGTAAGGAGATAATAAGCAATAGTAACATCTAGGTTTTTAAAAATTTGCAAAGGGAGTATGAGGAGATAATAAGCAATAGTAACATCTAGGTTTTTTTAAAAAACAATTATGGTCATTACCTTTTTATAAAGGGAGATGATGTTTTCATCCTCGAAGGGTAGATACCCAGCGAGCAGAACAAAAAGGATCACTCCACAAGACCAGATATCAGCAGTTGCACCTTCATAGCCTCTATCTTCAATCACCTACAAAGATCAAACAGAAATCAAAGTTAGACAAACTTTGTTAGCTCTAGTGGAGCCAACACACGATTATACTATAATGGGCAACAAATATTACCTCAGGAGCAACATAGTTTGGTGTTCCACATGTTGTGTGCAGCAGCCCATCAGCCTGTAGAGTCGAAAAAAATAATATTAAGGTGTGACATTGACATACAATCAGAACAAGAACAATGATGCAACTGCTACTACGAGTCAATCCAAACTGATTCATCACAAGAATACCTTCACTTGCTCTGTTAAAGCACTTAAACCAAAGTCAGATACTTTGAGGTTTCCAGCAGCATCAAGCAATAAATTCTCTAACTGCAGATGCAGGTTAAACATTATTATGTCTCATTTCAGTGCTTGTGTGATCATAGTTAATTATATAAAAAAAACACATAATCAGGAGGTTGGTACCTTCAAGTCTCTGTGATACACGCCCCTACTGTGGCAATAGTCAACTGCATTGATCAGTTGCTGGAAGTATTTGCGTGCTTCCTCCTCCTTCAACTTTCCATTAGCCTTTAAAATATCGTTAGTAAGATGATTCTGAAGTTAGTAAGAAACGATGACATAGAATCAATAAAAACATGATAATGTGACATGAATCAATAGTGTAACATAGTTACATAGGACAATATGAATTCAATCATTTTAAATGGACATGTAGTGTATTGACACTTACAATGATTTCAAAGAGCTCTCCTCCAGTAACATATTCCAGAACAATGAAAATTCTTGCTTTGCTTCCCATCACCTGAGGTAGAAGGCAAATTTCAGCCAAAGGGTATTAGGCTGTAGGCATGAAGAAATCAAATCTTAGCATAGATTGATCAAGGTTATTAAGTCGGTAAGTCGAGTCGAGTCGAGGAGGGTCCACTTGTCGACTAGTCGAGTAGTCAGTCGACTAGTCGTCGACTTGCCAACAAATAAATATAATATTTACGGGGCTGCATGTGTGCATCTTAATATATATAATTAGCCACCCTGGGCCTAGGCCCAGGCTCCCGGCCCAATTAGCCAAAAGGGCAAAGGCCCACTCGGCCACTCCCTCAGTGAGCTATGCGCCAGCCAGTTCGCCACCGAAGGCCGAAGCCAAGGAAGCGAAGGCCTTGGCAGACGCCGCCGCCTGACCGCCTCGCCGCCTCGGCGCCTCCGCCTCGCGCCCGCTGCTCGGCGCCTCCGCTTCGCCAGCGCCTCCGCCGAGAGCCCGCCGCTCCGCGCGCCGCCCGCCGCGCGCCTCCGCCCGTCCGCTTTGCCGCTTCCTCGCCCGGCGCTCATCCAGCTCGCAGCAGAGAAGAGGAGCCAAAGGGCCGGCGGCGGCTAGGAGGGCCGGCGGCGCTGTGGAGCCAGAGGGCCGGCGGCGGCGGCACGGCGCCTTCGTTTCCTAGGGTTGCCGCATCGGGGATGCACCAAGCCGCCCGCCTAGCTCGGTCCAGTCGACGGCTAGTCGACGGCCAGTCGACGCGTCGATGGCAAGTCGCCCGACTTGCCATCTAAGTCGAGTCGCTGCCGCCAGTCGCCATCCACGGACCGACTGGACGACTAGTCGGCGACTAGTCGACGACTTGATAACCATGAGATTGATTTTAGGACATTACCTCATACAGCCGTACAACATTAGGATGTTTTATTAACTTCATAGTACAAATTTCTCGCCTAATCTGCATTAAGTTCAAGATGGTATCAGCATAGAGATATCAAATACATAGTGTAAATTTTTTTATTTTAATGATATATAGAACGAGAAATTTCATTCATTAGGAGCACACATATGAAACAACAGGTTTTGACTATAAATTTTGTGTCTGTCTGAGAACTATATGGTTAGAATAAGGGTAGAAAACCCAAATAAATAGAACCAAGAATATGGGCATTCATAGGGAAGGATGGAAACATATGCTGAGGCGCTGAGCAGCTGAAAATTTTACAAATCGAGTACATTGTATTTTGAATTTTATTTGTATAAAGCTCAGACAACAATTGGAAACAGCACGAGGCACCAGGAGAACATACTGAGTTGGTAGTATGACTTCAACTGGACGATCACCATGTGGGTTTGTCTCGATGTCATGCAAATATGTAGACATAGAATCATTCTTAATTGAAGTTACATCTTCCTATGCTCCCATGCAAACACGGCAACATCCAAGGAAGAAAATTGTTTTCTCCGATTTGTTCCTTGATACAAAGATATAAGTGATGGCGGTGAACTTTGACCAAGAAAAGCATAGATTGCAATTATGCGTGTGATTAGTAAGGTAAGAACTATAAGCTTTTGGCTTCTTGATTACCTTCATTAGCTATTAGGAATGATGATGAGATATACTGTGTGGTAGAATGAACTTTTTACAATATATGGAAGTGAATACAGATTTGCTGAGCAAAAAATTATGATCGCTCTATTTGTAAACAACTTAGGATAATCTGATCTACGAATCATGGTATGGGCAAACAAAAGGAATGACAGGAAAATAGTGCATAGTCTTGTAGGGTTTGTCTGATAATGACCTGTTCAACCAATCTGTTCTTCTGAACTTTCTCCTTGTCAAGGATTTTGATAGCAACAGGGTCACCAGTTTCAGTGTTCTTGGCAAACCGAACCTTTGCAAAGGTTCCCTCCCCAATTGTGCGCCCGAGCTCATACTTCCCAACACGACGCTTTACCTTCGGTGACAACGCAGCTCTCTTGGCCCTATACATCTTCCAACAAAGGAAGGTTCCTATGAACCTTCAAGTAATTCTTCAAACACCTGCAATTGTTCAATGAGTTAGGCTGTGAAGATTACAACACAGAAGAAAATGGGAAATGCATTGTTCTCCTTGAAAATATATATAGCCACAAAATCCATGGACACGCAGGAGTTAGTAGAACATTTCACAGCTAATCAGATAGCAAAAATTATTTGATATAGCATGACCGAACGCTCTCATATCTTTCCAAAAGAAGGGCAAAATTTCTCTTTGAGGTCTTCAACTATGGAAACAGCGCTAGGTACATGAACATAGATCCTATAACATAAGAGACACCACTTTCAGTATAAGCTTTATCCACCAGAACTCCATGAAAAAAAACAGGCAACCTTTAAAAAAAGGTGAAGATCGAGCACTAGCACTCAACATCTTTCTAAAACGAAGACAGGGAAAAAAAAAGTGGGCAACACTATATGGCAGGTTGATGATAAAACGCATTGATCCAAGCAACCTTAGGAAGTTGGAACGTAAGCATTGTGGGGCCCTTTCGATAAACAAACAGCTGGTTAGGTTAGAGCAAACTGACATTGCAGTAGATTATACACAATCAATCACGCAGATTTACAAAAGAGTAGCAATACTGACTTAAACGTGAATTTAATAAACTTTATCTCGCCATTAGGTCATTGCAGTTAAAAAACAGGTAGCATTTTTTAGTTGCTCTTGCAAAATCTGACATTCCATTAAACAGAAAGGTATATTCTTGTGTCATATTCTATTTTATTCTACCAAGGTGGCAAGATGCAGTGCCTATGCTCTTTCCAAAAGTTATTAGAAAGGGAGAAGGAAAAGGAGGCAGCCTTCTTCTGTAAATCGGAAATATTAATTAATATTTTAACATTAGTAAGGTATTCATCGAAATATAAAATGACCAGACAACTCCAAAGCAGCAAGGAATCAATCCACCGTGAACTCCAGCAACATAAAGGTCGCCAAGAGTCAGGACAGAGGTAGATGCAACACCTCAACTCCTCAAGCAAAAGAAAACACACGAGCCGGCTGCCTGCCCTGCAGCCAGAAGGCCAAAATGCCCCATCCCAGTGGCGAATCCACCGCCCGGGCAGGGAGGGCAACTGCCCGGGCTCCCGCGGATGCCAAGTATCATCAACCGTGTAGGTTTCAAGTCCAAAATTAGGGGAAATTCACAAACAAAATCCTGAAAACAATACTAATGTTTCTTAAACTTTCGTTGTTATAGAGAATATTCCATTTTTTCTGAAAAAACAAACCATTAGATCGAATGTGGATCAAATCCGAACTCGCAAAATGGGGAAAACGTACCAAAGAGAGAGGGAGGAAGGGAGATAAGGCTGGGGAAGGAGAGAACCGCAGGAGAAGGCAGCGCAGCGGTATCGAGAGGGGAGCGGCGGCTAGACGCCGGCCTGCCGCGGTCGCACGCGTGGCCGTGAGCGGAGGCGGAGCAGGAGCAGGGCTGCAGGGCGGAGCAGCGAACCAGGACTCCAGGTCCAGGAGGCAGGCAGCGACGCAGCGTGGATTGGCTTGGCGATGGGCAGCACGGCACGGTTTATAAAAAAGAGAGAATTTCGCTGTACGTTACCGGAAAAGTTTACAATTGTTTATCTGTCCTTCGAAATTTTCTCTTTCATTACATAACACTGGTTCAAATTTGTAATGGCAGATAGGGAATTTAAAACTTTTCTAGTGCCATATAGAGAATTCTCTCCAAAAAAACCTAGTTCGATTCCGTTCCGGTTTAGTTTTTAGCATAAAATCGGATTCAACTACGGAGAGTTTGGTGTCAGGTATGGGTACGCATAGTACCGGATAGTGTATGTTCAGATACGGGTCGAATAAATATTCGGGGTTTAGTTTTTAGCATAAAATCGGATTCAACTACGGAGAGTTTGGTGTCAGGTATGGGTACGCATAGTACCGGATAGTGCATGTTCAGATACGGGTCGAATAGATATCCGGACAAATACCCGGTCGATCGGGTCGGGTACGGATACCCGGAATATTTTAAGAAACAAGTACCCGCAATCTTACCTGTCGAGGACACCCGTCCTGCGCCCCACCCATTCCCCGCCCCGCGCCCCACGCGCCGCCTCGGTGTGTTGCCCCTCCGTCATTGCCTGCACGGCTCCTTCGCCGAGCGCCAACCCTCCGTGCGCCGTCTATCGCCTCCTATCCATGCCTCCTCGCACCCAACAAGACGGAGGTTGTCTGCCGCGTGCCTACGCTTGATGTCGTCCTCAACCGTGGCGCTCCTTTTTGCAACCACAACGTGTCCCATGCCACCACATGTCACCCGCTACTCTTCCACCTCATCTGTCTGCTTCTCCGATGACTTTGTGTCGCCTTCGACCCTAACGGATGCCATATCCTGTAGCTCGCTCCATGGGACCCACCTTCAATGTCAGCGTGCTGGAGTGAAACTTCTTTTTGGATGAGCACTGTTGGTATATGCCGCTCCACCCTGA
Organism: Raddia guianensis; assembly: GCA_036346415.1. Classification (NCBI taxonomy): domain Eukaryota; kingdom Viridiplantae; phylum Streptophyta; class Magnoliopsida; order Poales; family Poaceae; genus Raddia; species Raddia guianensis. The sequence goes on from CM070536.1 coordinate 18,513,155, forward strand.
GGACACCTACCGCCATGAGCCGCGGTCCCATTGTTGGACAGGAGAGGGAGAGGAGGCCGGAGGGATGAGATCAGAGAATAGGGATAAATCTGTATTTTTACGTTTTCAGTTGATAGAAAAGGAGATAAAACAACTTTTGAAAGTCAAAATGGCAAAATAAATAGGTGGTCAATGTTAGGAGTGGCATTTTAAAGTTTGTCACGAAAGAGATTGGAAAATGGCGAGGACACCTATAGGGAGTGGCATATATGCAATCTTCTCAGGGTAACAAGGGAGGTATGTTTGGAGCATTCGGCATGCCATGCACAATCGTTGCACGAGCGCATTACCGGTAGAGTTCGTAAAAGACGTAAACCCTATATCATTTCAACTTATTCTATAGGTCATTCTCTAAATTTATAAATTCTCTCTTCAAGTATATATAAAAAGAAATTCTTCCTTGAAGTATCTATAAAAAAGTTTTTTTTTAATCTCTATTTTTTTAGGATCGTGGCTCCACTTGAGAAGATGGAAATATAAAGCAATAGTACGGACAAGATGTATATACTCGTCTACTATTGCCGTATACAATGTATATCAATATATTCTAGCGAGAGGGGCAGCGCGTGGCGTGGTTCAGGGAGCGCCACACGATTGAGCAGGTGGGAAGAGGCCGCACGCGGCGGGCTAGCAAAACGACACGTGTGTAGGCAGGTCGGTGGGAGCGACGTGGGACGATCTGGACCGTCAGGCGCGTTGATCGGACGGTATGCAAAAAAACGAAGGACGTGGACGCTGTGCATGCACGGGAATAGGAACCGCTGCGCAGTATAAGTAGGAGGAAAATATGATGTATGTCTGTATTTATTGGTCCACGTATTTCACACTGTAGGGAACAGCGGTGGCAAAGCTTGGACCGAGCCTTAAGAAGGCTGAGGAGTTTCAAAATAATTTTGCCCATTCAGCAAACTGCTTGATATATTACCCGAAATGTTCATTAGCTACGCATGGCTAACATAGAAAATTTTTTATTTATTAGATTGGGTTGGGGTTGGTGGCCCATGAGATCCACCCGCCATCGACCGACCCGATCGCCGTCTCCCCCCACCCCCGACTTTGGCGGTGCCTTCGCCGTTGCCATCACGAACCCACCTAACCATCGGGCCGCCACCTCCCCGACCCTCAATCTAAGCCCAAGGAGCACTAGGGGACCCCAAACCCTAATCCCTAACCCGGACGGCGCTGGCAGCCGGAGATGAGAAAGATGGCGACGGAGCTGCCGGAGACGAAAAAGACGATAACCCACATGTACATGTGCTCCCCCTCCATCCATCTCTCATCCCCGTCCAAATTGACTGCAATGTAGAAGAATGAGACAATTGTCTGTGCGGGTGAACTGCCGCCCAGACGACTTCCAGAAGCAAAATCGTAACTTTAACTGTAATATATTCATTATTACTTTGTTGCATACGTCTTACATCCATCAGTCTGGCGCCCAACCATCCTATTGGATGCTCCGAGAGTCAATAAGGGCACTTACAGTGCAGTTTCTTAGATAGTTTCTACCTGTGCCATGTGAGACAAAAAAACTGATGTGGCAGCCTATTAATTAAGAGAGAGAGTGTGAAACCGTTTCTTAGTTTGGAAACTGTTTCTTCACATAATCCAATGCTATGAAACACTGAAGAAACCTCATTGTAAGGTAATAGGCATTTCATTAACGGGATCAAACAATTAAGGTAGCCAATTAATAGATACATCTATTAAGTACATAAGATACGCAACATTGGATGGATGGTTTCTTTCACAGTTTCTTGTTTATTTTCTCTACTCTAAGAAAGTCTCATACAAACTTTGCACTGTGACTGTCCTAATACAAGTTCACACTTATAAATTTTGCTTCAAGCCCATCCACTTCACCCATGTCCAATTTTCTTTTCTTTGTCCCTACTTTTCTTTTCAATCCAGGAGTACGTGTTTGTGCAATGGTGGAGTCGAGCGCAGAGCACCGATCACTACCAAAGTTTACCGAAGGGCATCTTTTTGGTATATGGGATAATCGACTAATGTAGACATAACAGGCTCCCCTTTATTAATCAAATAAAAGCAGTAGTATCTAATCCGGCAGAATTTGTCTCGGTACATTTTAATTTGGGGGCGTTTTACTCGTTCTTATCGAAAAGAACCTAGCTTAAATCCTCAGGGATATACAGAATTTGTCTCGGTACATTTTAATTTGGGGGCGTTTTATTTGGGGGCGTAGTACTATGGCTCTGTTTCTTTCAAAGATAATAATCGATTATAGCGGCGAATTTAAAATTTGTCGTTTTATACGGTTATATTTTGAAATATTTTATAGTTATTTTTTCGAAACTTTGCACAATTTGTCTCAAAGATCTCAAAAATATTTTTTTCATAATTTTTTTAGCTCTTTAAATCTTCTATAAAAACATCACAACCTTTTCAAATTATAATCTAACCGCCGAAAGAAACACAGCCTATATTTATATTTGTCGATCTCTTTATATATAGATTATACACTATATTTATATTTGTCGATCTCTTTATATATAGATTATAGAAGGTCAAAGCCATCTGCAAGGCGTGGAGACATATTCTATTATAATGAAATAGTCGCGGGACAGTTTCTCCTGTGGGCTGGTGTGAGGTTCGGGCATCTGGATATTAATTCCGACGACAAGTTTTTGTCGTGCAAACAGGGAAACCTCTGGAGACCATGGATTAAATGGCAGGAGCAAGATGTGCAGCCGAATTGGGACATGGGTCATGTCTATCAACGATAGAAAGGAAGGATAGCGCGTTGCCGCGCACAGTTCAGTTTTAATGGATCAAATCACGCGTTAGAGCGTTGCCGGCACAATCTTTATATTTGGTTCTCTGTATTCATTTTCTAAATCAATATTTGTTCCCTATATTTTTATGCTCTCCAGCAGTCTCTATCCTCGAAAAGATATAGAGACTATCTAGAGAGCCTCCAAATATAGAGACTCTGGAGTCTCTAAATTTAGAGACAGAGATAGAGACTCTTTAGAACGCTATAGAGGCTGAGGTTGTCTGTTTATGAACTTTTTTAGGGAACTTTCTAGCAATGCTCTTAATACACACAGTTCATCTTTAGTCAAGACAAATAAAAAATTTAAAATTTTTTATGGATTCTTTTGGTATAGTCATGCCTTTTTTTTACGGATTTTCTATTTTTTTGTTTTCTTTGAAACACAGGAAAAGCAAAATGGAGAATAGAAGAAATATGCCCTTCATAGAAAAGAGTAAATTATTTATAAGTTTAGACTTTAAAATACTTTGAAATTTTAAAGAACATCTAAAATTTGTATGGATGTTCTTTGTGTATTCCAAACTTTGTATGGATGTTCTTTGTGTTGACATGGTTCCATTTTTACAAATTTTTGGTTTTTATGATTTTTTACTACCAAAAAAATAAAACAAGGGTGAAATCGAGAAGAAATATGTCCTTAATACGTAGAGCAAACTATTTGCAAATTTGAACTTCGAAAAATTTCGGACAACATAGAAAAGTAAAGAAAATGAAATAAAATAGAAAAATAAAGAAAATGAAAACAGTCAACCGGGCTTAGAAAGCCAATGCGGAACACTGAGCCAGGCATTGAAAAGATACGGAGAAAATGTGGTGGACACAGTTAGAGGTGGTTGGTAGGCCGATTCGGGCCCGTTTGGTTCGTTCTTTGTGCGAACCATGATTCAAGACAAGAATTAAACCGAAGACGCCATTTTGCTTTTATCCGATTCGGTTTATTTTAATTAAAAAATCTAAATAAATTAAGAAAAACCACTATATTTTACAAATATACACTATAAATTGCGTAAATACACTATATATCATTAAAAAAATATATATAATGAATATATTTAATTAAATAAATATCTCTCTGAATGACAACCGAACCAGGACCAGGCCCATCACTATCTGAACGAATCAAGGTCGGCTGAGCGGGCGAGGCCTCTACCGAGTTGATTCGATTAATCGAGCAGGCCGGCCGATTCGATGAACGATCTGAGCTACCGGTTAGCCCGTTTGCCCAAACCCGTTTGGCCAGCTCTAGGAGATAGTTCGAAGGAGCCGAACAAACATTGAAAAACTACGGAGAAAATGTGGTGGAGGTGGATTCGAACCCTATGCTCCGACCCAGCTAGCCAGCAGAGCGAGGCACGTGACTCATTGGCTAGCAAGTAGGTGAACTTTTTATACGTTATTTTAGGATGGACGGTCGGATTTTGTTTCGGTATGGCCAAGGTTTCTTGGGTGACATGACCTCGTGTGGATTTGAGCTCACCACGACCTATACAGGATAAGTTTATATCTTCTGTCAATCAAAGATGCCGGGCCCTGTCGGTACTGCTTCCGGTTGTGTTGTTGGCAACGCAATGGGCAATGCCAGGGAGCGCAGTTGTGTGATCGCACGACGGCCACTCAAAAACCTGCAACCTTTTATCTGCTAGCTAATGCTCACATTAGCTGAAAGATTTTTTTGTGCAGCGGAACGTGATCTAGGCCTTGTTTGTTTCAGATTAACGTAGCGTTGTGTTTTACTGTAGCAAATTTGTGATCCCCTTGAAATACGTCTTAATGAGTTCAAAAAATTATGAAAAAAATATTTTACAAACTTTAAGAAGTACTATTTAAGACCCCACAAGAATTACTACCAAACATTACATCATTTGGCTTATATAAAAATAACAAATTTTTATTTAATTTAATTTAATTTAATTTAATCTAAAACAAACAAGGCACTAGTCCGCGAAGCATGTGACAGCTCGAGACGTAATGGACGTAGTAAACATGGTTACCTTGCGATTCATGAATTTTTTTTTCGGTACGAGATGAAACAAACATGACTCGTCCATTTTTCTCGATCTGACAAGTTAGATTGGATTTGGTTTTTATATACTATTTTGGAGTATTTACACTAAAGGAACAATATAATGGAGGTTCGATATATATTCCCAAATGAACTATTTTACTTATTGTATCGCTGTTGAGATGGGCCAGAGAGAATCAGAAGCAGGAAAATTGTTATGCCTATTGGACCCATTGTCCGGTAAAAGTTCTTGGCACGTCAGCAACTCACATGCATCCCGCTTTTTGGACCATTGCCACCACATGCCAGGCAAGGCCCCAGTAGTATAAGTAGCAGGACGTCCCATCCGGCTGCAGTACGCCTTCGGGTTGGCGAGTGGATCAGTAGCTTCTTTTTTTCCCCCTTTTTTTGTTTCTTTTTCCAAGAAGAAAGAAATCGAAAGCATGTATGCTAGAAATTGTGTTCCATCCGGTTTGGGAAACGGCGCGAGAGTGCTAGTTCGGTGCATGGTTAGGTGACTGACAGCCATGCGTCCCCTCCATTTCTAGCGTTCGCGCCGTGACGCTTTCGTGAACGATTCTTCATGTATGCGTCGTGTGTTTGTGTTGATACGAATCAAAATCGAATTTGCGATTCAAAAATTAAGATCGAACTGACACTTGACAGTGGACACGGCGGTGAATGGAAGCTAGCCAAAACACTGATCATTGTCGTGGTGGTAAATTTACATTTTGGCCTCGTACATCTCAGCTTAGTGTAGTGTAGCGTAGCCAGTGGCGGAGCTCGTGAATTTTCACACCTAGGACCACAATACCAAACGCCTAAACAAGTCATAGTATGACATCATGACATGTGCAGACATACGGTGTACCGATAGTTCACATAAGCAAAGAATTTAATACATAATTTAGAGGATATCACAATTCGATGCTTAATTCGATGCTTAATTCTAAAACAAACTTGATAAAAATAAGTACCTAATTAAAGACGACTTGGTCTATCCCCACCTCTCATATTTTCATCGGCGTTAGCACATGAATTTGAACATTTCAAAGAATTAAGGGATGCAATATGAAACGTTGAGAGTACAATTAATTAGTGAACAAAAATGATGATTGGAAAGACAACATACCACTTGTCCTATTTGAAGGTAATGGAGGTAGAGCACTAAGAGCAGATTTGGGATTGATCGATTGAAATAGAGCACTAAGAGCAGAGAGATTGATGCAAAATTGAATCGGTGATTCATTTCATATTTTCATACCTAGCGTCGTGCCTCATGGCCGTGCGTCGTGCCTCACGTAGTGCCACTTGCGCAGCATGTGCTTGCCTGCCTGCTGGCCGCGAGCCATCGCCCGGCCGCCGCCGCTAGGGTTTCAGCGTGGGCTGCGTGGGCGTGGTGCGTCTTCGCTCTGCGTGGAGTGGGCGAGTGGGGGAGAGGCAATAAATTTGAGGAATCGGGTGCTCTGGCGACCTCTTGGGCTGCTAGGTTGTTGGGCATTGGGCTTGAATTGAGTCTTCTTCTTTGAAATTTGAGGGTGGTAGAATAAATTTAGAGGGGGTATAATAGCTTTGTTTTCGGCCTACGCCTAGGGCCGTGGCCCTAGTGGCCCTAGGCCAAAATCCGCCCCTGAGCGTAGCGTAATGTTTCAGCAAAATTTATCTTTTTTATATAGCCTATTTGGTGTAATAATTTGTAATGATTTTTCTTAGGTTTTTAGTAGTTCTCATAAAGATTCTAAAACTTTTTTAAAATTATTTTTAAAATTATTTAAACCATTTTAAAAATATTTTCAAATTTTATTGAAACACTGCGCTACGCCACGTAAAGCTGAAATGTACAAGGCCAAAACTCCTGCTGCTGCTTGGCGTGTAGTGAATTCCTGATGGAAAATGTCCATGGCGATGGAGCCATGGAATTCACCGAGCGTTTAGAACCAGAAGGCTGGGGAGATCTTACATATTCACCTGCGCGCGTCACTCTCCTCCACGGGACGCGCGCCTGAGGAAGCTTCCTCGCAGCGGCTTGGGTGCGTGCATATCCGCAACGACGGAATGCGTAGACGTACGTGGATACACGATCGGTCGAAGTGCAGCTAGCATAGCTCCACCCATCTCCTGCTTTAGTTTGTCGTGGATGAAAAAAGAGAGAGATGGAAAAATCCAGCACATGTATACCATACTAGGCTGGCATGCGCGCCAGCGGTGCGCCGTAGGCAATGAATTTTAGATTAATTTATACATTACGTACGTATTATGACTAAGGTTGAGGACTATGTGATAGCATAAACAGCCGGATAAATCAGGTTTGGTGGTACTTGCTTTGAAATAGATAGGCGGGTTGTGCTTTTCGATGGGCCGGCCATTTATTTGCGAGTTTTTGATGATTATAAATCTAAGAATGAAAAGAAAGAAGTGATTAGCTAACCTCCCTACCATAATTTTTCTATCCATTTTCTATTTTCCTTGTTTTTTGTAATCTTGAAATGTTGATCCTTTTTTTTGCATTCTAAAAAAGTGAGAAATAAATGGTGAGACATTTTTTTAATGCAATCTTAAAAAGGTTGAACGAAAGAAAAAAAATAAGTTATTTGTAATTCGTTTGTCAACTAAACCTAAAATTCTTATAAATAAATATTTTTATTCTTTTATGGATCCTTACGAAATATTATGATGCATTTGCTCTGTCGTAAAAATCTAAAATTCAAAAGAATGAAGCGATTGGCTAACTCCTTTACCATAAATTTTTATCCATTTTTATTTTCTAATTCATCTGTGAATGTTTGGTTTTAAAATAATTTTTTTAGTTGGACATATTCTTTTTATGGATCCCTAAGAAATACTACGACGCATTTGGTCCGTCGTAAAAATCTAAAAAAGAAAAGAATTAAGTGATTAGCTAACTCCTGTACCATAAATTTCTATCCATTTTATTTTTAAATTTATCTGCAAAGGTTTGGTTTGGAAATAATTTTTTAAGTTTGCCATAAAAAGGTAGAACGAAAGAGAAGAACGAGTTATTTCTTAATCCGTTTCTGAACTAAACCTAGAATTATTAGCAAGACTCAGCCTTTTTTTCTCTCTTATGGATCCGTACGAAATATTATGACGCATTAGCTCCGTCGTAAAAAACTTAAAAAGAAAAGAAAGAAGTGATTATGTAACCTTTGTACCGTTATTCTTTATCCATTTTCTATTTTCTTGTTTTGTCAAATATTAAAATGTTGATCCATTCCTATTTTAAATTATTTTTTGCATCCATCCATATCTATAAAGCTAGAGATGTACGGTTTCATCCTCACAGCTTGACACGTACATCCTACTATTCCACTGTTCATGCAACAGTCCTCAAATCCTGGCCGTCCATTTTCCGTCGGACTTCTTCCTCCCCCTCCGATCCATTCAGCCCACGCGTCCTCCTCACTCTTCTTCCTACCCGGCTTCTCTCTCCATCTCTCCCGTCGGTCTCTTCTCCCCGCCCTCCCTTCCTTCATCTCGGCACCGCCATCCACTTGCGCCTTCCGTCCGTGCAAGCAATGTCGCCGCCGGACCGCCGCCTCGGTGTCGTCGCCATATTGCATCGCCGTCAGTTCTCCTCGCCGTACCGTCGGTTCCCGCTTCGAGCATCTTGGTGCCGTCACGCCGCCTTAAAGCTCCGTCGCGCCGCCGTTGCCGAGCCGTCATCTCCGCCGGTTGCTCCTCTCCTCTCCTCGCTCTCTCTCTTCTACCCTCTCTCTTTGCCCTCGGTTTTCTCGCTTGCCGCCGTGCGTCTCCGAAATCACCGGGTCGTCCGAGCCGCCTCTGCCAGCTCCGCCATCACATTCTTTGCTCGCCGCTTCCCCGCCACGGCCCGCCTCGCCGCCTCTCTCCCTGCCGACGGTTGGGATATTGACCTAAGTCAACCAAGGTTCTTCAAGGAGGAGATAGGAGACACGCCGAACAACCACTTAACAAAGAACGAGCGAGATGTGGGTTTTATCTGTTTCGGGCCTCTCGGAGAGATAATAGCCCTCGTCCGGCCTTTCTTATATATCGAGATGATTACAAGAGGATCCTCGGCGAGACGAACAGATCTCGGCGAGATTATGTGTGTCTGGTGTAGTATGCAACAATCGATGATCGGTGCTAAGTCACCGGCTTACGGCGTGGTCCGATTGGATGCGGATCGTCTAAGTCGTCTCGGATGCCCCTAAACACCGTAGGGCTTGGTTTATATAATCTGAGCAAACCGACCCTCTTGAGGGAATATCGGTAAGCTAACTACGAGATCGTGTGAACTCATTACATGCCAAATATATCGAGGCGGATAAGGCATACTCCTAGTCTTGGGGATCACGACTTCTATTCCAATCAGGAAACCAACGTCAAGGTCTTCACGTAGCGTGCAGAACTCTTGTTCGAGTAGGACTCAAACAGAATCCTAGGCCATTACGCACCGTGCCGACCAAGAAGGCATTGGCGGGATGCACATAGGCGAGATAGAACCTTCCAGGGCTGGGCCTGGTAGGTCGCATTCGATTGGGCCGTCGGGAGTGGGCCATGGCAATGGGCGTGATCTAATCCCGACGGCTAGCCCGAGACTCAAGTGGAAGGACTCACTAGAGTGGGGTCTTCCTCTTGAGACTCAAGTCACGAAGAGGAAATTTTCTTTGCTACAAAGGCGTGTAACAAGCGGCCGAACAGGTTATGGTTCAACCGAACAAGACTTGTTGGGACCGAACAAAACCCGCCTAAAGATCGAAAGCAACTCATTGCGTCGAGCAACAACGTCTGTCGGCGAGCACTCGACCTTCGATATAGAAATCGAAATCCAGTCCCTAAGCCTTGAGCTCGTCGCGGGGACGAGCCAGGCCCGGGTGAAGAGTTGCCGGTCGAGGCGAATCATCTCCTTGAGGTGAACGTCATCAAGGTGGGATTTGATTCTTAGTAGTGAAGAGCGTACCACCGCATCCGAAGATCAGATCTTCCGGAGAATGAACATAGCAAGTCGCGAGGCGGACTCGTCTTCTTTGCATCGGTATGAAGATACCTAGAAAAGTATGAGCGAAAATCGAAAATCACCTCTCGGGCTAGAACACCCGAGGAAATAGAGATCGCGCTCTCGAGCAAATGTCGTGCTCGGGGCGAAAGTGATGTGTCTCCAGACGTTGATCGTGTGCGAGGAGCAGACAATGCATACGAGGAGGAAGGTGACCCAGTCCCAGAGCACAGAGCTCGATAAAGGAACCAGGTAAAGAGATCCAGTCCCCGAGCACGGAGCACGTTAAAGGAACCAGAAAGTGCGACCGGTGAAGCGTGCGGTAAAGACCATCCGGTCCCGGCGCGAAGCTCGTCGCGGGGACGAGACGCTTCCGGGCGAAGAGCTGCCGGGCGCGGTGATCGGCCCGAGCACAGAGCTCGTCGTGGGGACCAGACGTGCTCTCCGGGCGAAGAGCTGCCCAGTGCGAGGTGAATCACAACCCGATGCAGTCAGAGCCGCAAAAGAACGTGTGAAATCAACGCTTTACCCATGACGTATTTCTTGCGATAGTGTAAGCGTTGTCTTGGCAAGTGCGTAACCGGCGGCTGAAGTGCCCGTTGCGATGAGAATCGACTACGATGGGCATGCCCGTTCGCGATGAGAATCGACTACGATGGGCGGGACTCCGTTGGTGGCGCACTACCTTGACTTGGCCGGCTGTGAAGGTCGGTCTTGGGACAAAGGCAAGAGATCATCTGTGGTGAAGTGAATCATTCCCGAACAAGCGCGGGCGTATCCGAAAGAGAGGATGCACACATTGGTTTTGGTAGGGAAGCCTAGAACTTCGCCGCGACCATCACCGGCGTCTGATGTTCCTCGCTCCTGTATTTCCTGCAGAAGACAAACAAGAAACAAGCCAGCAAGGGAAAAAGAGAGCAAGAACAGGCTCTAAGAAGAGCAAAGCAAGTTTTGAAAAACACGCTAAAGACGACTTACCCGCACAAGACGTAATTTTGCTCGCATGCGTCCCGATAGTGTTAGTGTCACCTCGGCGAATCGCGGAACAAGCGCTAGAGTGCCGTTGCGATGAGAATCGACTACGGTGGGCGGGACTCCGTTGGTGGTGCATTGCTCCGGATACCGTGTCGGGAAGAACGTAGCATGGATAAAAAAAGGCGTGTGCGGGTAAGTGCAACCCCGCTGTGGCTAAGACCGCTAACCAGGAAAGACGATCGGGACCTTAGCGCGAGCAAAAGCGTGCGGCGAAATCTTATCGGGCATAGACCCGTGTAGCGTTAGTGTCGCCTTGGCGAGTGCGGAACAGCGCCAGAGTGCCGTTGCGATGAGAATCGACTACGGTGGCGAGAACTCCATCGGTGGTGCACCGCTTGATTAACCGGGCATGCGGTCGTTGCGCGATAAAAGACATGTTAAATGCGGGAGCGCTCACGGAGCGAAAACGCAAACGAGGTTTTGGAAAACCAGCGCTAAGGAAAGGAATTATTAAGCGAAGCGTCTGGGGTTGCGAAATTCAGCTCAAGTCCCAACCGACGGGGAGAGGCGATCCTCGAGGCTCTTTGGGAAGAAGCCAAGGAGTTTAGCGTCTTTGCCACGAGGACTAGCATCGCGGAAGGAAGGGTTGAGGAGTGGTGAGCGACTCAAGACCGCCGGCGGCGCCTGAATCGAGCGAGAGTCGACCGAGCAGCTTTTCCACGCAAAAAAGCGACAAAAGACAAGGACGAACAGAAACCAAGAGCAAGGTGAGCAATATTGGAAAGTTTTAAGAAAAGCGGTAGAACGCTTGGCCTAACTCCGGCCCGTTGTGCGGTTGCTCGAGGACTGAGTTTGCGAACTCGAGCAGTGCACAAGCAAAGAGCTACACCCTAGCCCCGATGCAGACGATGCATGAAGACCTAAGTTTGCGAATTCAAGCACGTGCGTAGAGAGATAAGGCGACACCGTATCTGATCGACTCGTTCGAGGCGATCGTTAACGTAAGTTAAGCGATTCGAAGGTAACGAATAAGGAAAGTGCCTCTGCGCGGAGGGCTTACGAGGCGAGGCTTTGCCAAGTGGGCATGCGTGAGGTAAGTGCCTCGCCTCGGAGGGCTTACGAGCGAGACTTAGCCGCAAATTTGGAAGCCGTGTTACGCAACTCGAGTTTAGAAACTTCGTTGATACTAGATACGGTAGGAAACCCTAAAGATCGCGGAGCCAAGAGTTCGCAAGACCAGGCGACCATCAAGTGTTACCGGAGAGTAAGGTAGTGCGAGAAGGCGAGTGGTGAGAAGGACGCGCAGGGGCGCGAACATTCACCGTTTATTGGATTGAACTTTACATGGCGGTCGAGAGACTTGGACGAACTAAAGCGCCAAGTTTGAGAAAAAGCGAGGCTAGAAGCGAAAAGACCTACGAGGAACTTCTGAAGCTAGTCGATGTTCCAAGTCTTTGGTCACTCTCTCCGCCATCCCTTGCCAAGCGAAACGGCCGGGATGCGGAAGGAGTTTTGATCCGATCCCGAGCACGGAGCTCGTCGCGGGGACGAGACAGCTTCCGGCGGCTGCGGCGAGAGATCGATCCCGAGCACGGAGCTCGTCGCGGGGACGACCAGCGCCGGCGAAGAGCCCGGCTGAAGTGATCCGGCCCGAGCACGGAGCTCGTCGCGAGGACGAGACGCTTCCGGCGAAGAGTCACTGGCGAGAGATCCGATCCTCGAACGCGAGGCTGAACCAGATCTGGGAGGCGATCAAGATCGAAGGATCGATCCGATCTGGCGGGGAAGAGACATCCGCCGCCGAAGTCGTGGTCCTCGGGAGAATCTCACGTCGATAGAGTTTGACATGCTCGATCTGCGTATCCCACGGACGGCGCCGGTATCGGCGGTTGGGATATTGACCCAAGTCAACCAAGGTTCTTCAAGGAGGAGATAGGAAACACGCCGAACAACCACGAGCAAAGAGCGATCAGAGGCGGGGTTTTATCACGGTTCGGGCCTCTCGGAGAGATAATAGCCCTCGTCCGGCCTTTCTTATATATCGAGAGATGATTACAAGAGGATCCTCGGCGAGGCGAGCGGATCTCGGCGAGATTATGTGTGTGAGGTGTAGTATGCAACAATCGATGATCGGTGCTAAGTCACGACCGGCGGTCCGATTGGATGCGGATCGTCTAAGTCGTCTCGGATGCCCCTAAACACCGTAGGGCTTGGTTTATATAATCTGAACAAACCGACCCTCTCGAGGAATATCGGTAGGGCTAACTACGAGATCGTAACGAACTCGGTACATGCCAAATATATCGAGGCGGATAAGGCATACTCCTAGTCTTGGGGATCACGACTTCTATTCCAATCCGGAAACCAACGTCCGGGTCTTCACGTGGCCGTCAGTGAGAACTCTTGTTCGAGTAGGACTCAAACAGAATCCTAGGCCATTACGCGCCGTGCGGCCAAGAAGGCTGTTGGCGGGATGCACATAGGCGGATAGAACCTTCAGGTGGGCCACGATAGGTCATTCGATTGGGCCGTCGGGGAGTGAGCCATGGCAATGGGCGTGATCTAATCCCGACACTCCCCTCTCTCTCCTTCCTTTTCTCTCTTCCTTCCCTCTCGGTTCCGACGCGTCTGCCGCCGATTCTTGGGGTGTTCTTGCGCTAAGGCGCGCCATATATCGCCTGCCTCCCGACGAGCCACAACCTACCGCCGTGCCGCCCCCTTCCTCTCTCCCTCTGCTCCCCATTTTCTCTCCCTCCTTCCTTTCTCTCTCCTCCCGTCGGCATCTCCTCCAAAAAGTTCTAATACAATTTTTCAATTAATAAACAGTTAATTGGACTAATGAAATTTATTTATTAATCCACGAAAATATGATATTGTGAATGTATTTTTTCAAGGAAAAATTATATGTATGGCTTTTATATACACAATCGAATAATTTAAAAGATTTTTATAGATAAAGTTTTAAAAGTTCGACTTAGGACAAACAAAAACGTCATGTATTATGGAACTGGAGGGAGTACTGACCGTATTTTGAGCCACTATATCCACCAAGTCCTCTGTAACGGCATATATACACGTTTCCATATTTTATAATGGCGTCTACAACGTAAAAAACTTTACGGTGACATTTTTTCCCAGAGGTAACTCCAGAGTAGCATATATGTTTTTTACCATTTAAAGAATCATTTGGCACTAATTAGTACTATCAAACAAATAGTATTCAACATGTAACATAAGGTCTGATGTTCAAACAAATTAGATCCTGGAAACTGCCCTTTGTTACGCCGCATCACTGCCACCCTATTCCTCCTAGCGCTGCTTGGATCTGGACGGCACAAATCGAAAACGAACGGATCTTTTTACAGGTAATTCTTCTTGAAGGCAGCCACAACCCTCCACAGAGGTGCTGCTCCATCTTGCCTACCTTTGGTGGCCGCCACACCCGTTCTCCTTTCCCTCCTATTATTGCCCCCACAAACTCCTCAGCAACCGAAGAAATATCATAGTGTGTTCTAGATCAGCTGTGTCTTGCTTCAAATTCTTGGGTTTCACCACCTTCACGTTGTCTATACTACACCTGATTATTCTCAGTTGGTCTTACTGTAATACCAATGAACTTGAAATTATATTTTTTCATCACGCTCTCCTTTTGGTAGAGAATTTCATTCACATCAGTAACAATGAGTCATCTAAAGTTGTTGAGCTCTACTAAAAAAAAGGTTATAAAAAAAGTACACATATTTAAAAAAAACTCCACTGCTGTCTTCTTTTAATCCAGTGCGTATTATGCAGTGATTTTTTTATTGCCTCCACATTTAAAGTAACAATGTCCCTTATGTTGCATCAAAGAAGTCCTTAATTATATGCGTTGGTTTTTTTTACTGTTATACAGCCTACTAATTGAAGCAAACTCTGCAGTTTACCTTTCGTCATATATTGCAAAACGTCCGCTTAAAATGAAATGCTACTGATACATACATATGAGATATGGTTACGTCACCAATCTCTTGCACATGCGCTTCGGCGTTGCCGCAGCAACGCGCGGGGTTTCATCTAGTTCTACAAAAAAAATTGAGAAGTAAATGCTGATCCATTTTCTATTTTTCGCAATGTAAGGAAATACGTGAAATAAAAGCAATGGGAGAGTAAAAGAAATGCAAAGGGCAGATGCTGGGATTCGAATCCAGCCCCTAGGGCAACGGACAGGCGAGCTTTACCAACTGAGCTGCGCGCGCGCTGTGTTAGGTCTTAACTGGGGAGAAGTAATAAAGAATAGGAGGTAGGAGAGCTGAGTGGAAAATCGGAAAAAGGCCACAGCACCTAAGATTCGAACCGCGGTGGGCGAGCTGAGATACCGAAAACCAACTGGGCAACCGTCCAGCCTTGTTCATTTGGTTGTGACGAAAATCGTTTTATGTTACAACTTTCCTGCTCTACTAGGGGGCTGAACACATGCTCTTCTCTTATTGATATTTCTCTCGCCCCGCTGGCTTCCTTTTCTTGCGGCTGCACCGTTCTTCGGCATGCTTTTCTTGCAGCTCCCTGCCCCTGCTTTTTCCTCGTGCCTCCTGCACCATTCTTTGGCTTGACTCTTTCTTCACCAGCGTGGTCTCGTTGTTCAGCAATCTCGGAACACGTCTACCGAGCAACACACGCACACACACCCACTCACACACACGCTCGGTCCCGGTGAGGCTCACGAGTATCGATTCTCGAATCGAACTCGTGACCAGCAGCTCCCACAACCGGGACGCTTGCCAACTGAGCTAGGCTCGGTCCTAAAAAAAGAGTAAAAAGTAAAAAGACACATATATATAGTCGTAAAAAGTACATTTTGGTGATGTTACATTGTTACACACATAGGGACAGATTTGATTCAGTTTAAATCAGAGTAAATGAAAATATATTATTTTGTATAAACCATATGCTGTGTTCCAGCACACTATTGTCAGTTCTGTGGGGGATTTTATTGGTTTTTCTCATAGAACTTTAAAACTATTATTAATATAAATTTTTAATATTTTCAAGCCGTTTTTTAGGGCTCTCGACTTTTCATTAATCTGAACCAGAGAGGACCAGAGGCTAGAACTCCAAGCCGGTCATTTCAGTCAGACGTACCAAGCTAAAAGCATAAAAAACAAGACCGAAAAAAATCCCCTCAGTTGTTGGCGCCACTCACGCCTTCTTTGCAGCGATCAGTTAGCCAGCCACGCGGTACGTACGCGGGCAGCGGAGCAACCCAACCCAACCCAACCCAACCCCAAAGCGGCTACACACATTTGAAGCGGCTCCAGACGGGGAAGCGGGCGAACGTGCGTCGGCGTCAGCGGCGCCGCGGCCGGATCGATGGAGACGCGCGACGAAGCTTCCTCGCAGCTGCGCGGGGGCGGGAGGCGACGAACCGGTCGCAGTGTCGCACGGCCCGCGAAAACGACCTGCGCCCCGTACGTTCCACGCGCGAGCATACGCACACCGCCCCCGCCCAATCTCATCCCACCACCGCGCGGGCGCGTGGAGCGCCTGCGCCACACTGCCCAATCTATCCGTGGTGGCGTGGCGTGGAGCGGCACGTCTCGTCGTGCTTATCCCTCTCGATCGGCGCCGTCTTTGTTCGACTCTTGGGCGTGCCGGGCGGCCGGATCGCGGGGGGGAATCGATAGAATCGCGGGGTTTTCCGTTGGATTTTTCGTTTTTGTTGCTTCCTTGCCGTAGCTCCTGCGGTCAAAAAGCGTCGCCCGGGTATGCTATGCCTATGCGCGGCCGTCGTCCTCCTGTACGGATGTACGGCAGACGGGGACGCCGCCGATCCGATAGGCTCGATCATCGCACTGTGCCGTACTGTGCAAGTGCGCCTGCCTACGTGACTCAACATGCAAGAGTTTTATATACACTCTAACACGCCTTTTCTCGAAAGAAGTACTGTCACAACAAAATACTTTCCTTGGCGCAAAGCTTCGTTCTCTCCTCCCGTCTTCACCTCTGTCATGCTCCCCTTCTAGCTCTGACCACTAGTAACGCCCTCGCCACCTCGTCGCTTGCTTCACCCTTCTTATCCTCGCCACCATAGGCAGATGCAGAACAAAATAGTAGAAGGTCTAACAAGGTTATCTTTTATCTTTAGACTCATCTTCTTCTTTTTCATACCATAAAAATGGTAGGTGGGTCTAAGGAGGACTCCATTGCCACAACAAGGGTAGGAGGGGCTGGACCCCTAGACCCGATGCTAGGTCCGCCCCTACTCGCCACTGTGTTGATCTGACCATCCTAACTTGTTCGTCGGCGCTGATCCACCCACCGTCATTGTCTTCGCGAGAATTTTGAATGGTAAAACCCATGGGGCCGTGCGCGAGTATGCTAAACCGTTTGGATGGGTCCCGTACTCCCGTGCAGCGAACTGATTCAAGAACGTATATAACGGCATGTCCATCAGATTATCACAAAAATTCACAAACGGAGCACTTCTAATATTAAGAGCATCCCCACGAGCGCCGGTATCAGCCGCCGCTGTATGCGCTAACCGCTCCCGCCCACGTGCGCGCAGTCCGGCAACTCGGTGCTACAGTGTTTTACTGAGCCTGTTGGGGATGCTCTAACGCTGGGGAATATGCCATGCGCCCCATGCCGATCAGCGGAAATGTCCTGACGCACGCACCAGCCTTTTTAAATAAAATTAACCCAGCGTATTTCCGGTCAGTCAGGGCCAGAATATTGAAGTTTGATTTGGAGGGCGACGTGACTACGGCAATTTTCGGACAACAAGTGGCATGTACGGGAACAATACTATACTAACACTTTACAGTTGCTGATGATTTGCGGGGAAAAGAAAGGGAAATGGAGGTAGACAAAGTACATGCATGGGGGAGGATCATCCGATCATGTCAGGACGATGTCGAAATTTGCTCTACCCTGATGTTCATATGATGTTTCGCTTCGTTTTATAGTTCCGAAAGTACTTCACTACTTCAGCATCGCACATGCGCACGTAACCCGACGGATATCTCTCGCCAGAACGAAATAAAATTAAAAAAGAGAGAGCAAAGGGCAAACATCATGGAGTGATGGTGCGCATAGCAGAGCAGCAGCAGTGAAGGAGTGCAGCCTGCAGCGGCCAGCGGATCTGACCTGAACTAGGCTGAGAAGTGGCAGGAAAATGGAGGCGAGGCTTTTCCACTTGCGTTTCAGGGGCCCATGTTCTGTGGAGAAAGGACATGTCACATGGACAATGGACCCGGACCCATACAAGGTGGCCCAATGTGAATAATACTGGATACTGATGATGACCGATGTCCAGCGTTCTGACCGCACTAGAACAGCGTGTCCAATGCTAAATCATTTTTTCATTCGTTGTCTAATTAAAATATATTCATTGTTTTATCAATAAAGGTACTTTAAACATGATTTTTTTTCATCTTTGCACTAATTTTTTAAATAAAACAAATGATCAAAGATGTTTCAAATAGTCAAAGGTGTCAAACAAAAAAAACGAAGCGAGTAATGGGCAAGAAATAGGTTTACCACAGGGCATGCTCTAACTCTTTTTGTTTGTGTATCGGTGGGTGCGAGGCTGGATTGTCTTCCTGAGCCCTAATTAGCTCGATTGCGAAAACGTATGTCTGATTAGTCAACCGTGAAGTTTCATGGAAAAAAAGGAGTGCAAGATTACATGGAAAAGCAATATCTTTCTCCAGTCTTAGCAGATAAGCTGAAAACTCTTCAGTCTTCATTGATCAATTGATTTTGTTAGGGGCCGTTGGGACTTGGGAGGATAGCAGGCCACATGGTTCTTTTTTGAAAGACCAAGGGCCACATGTTTCATCAACCTAAATAGTTGGCCTGGAAAAAGAGAACAGAAAGTCACTAGACTAGATTTAAATAGCGCGCTATAGCGACGCTAGCGTTTGGTAGATACTAGCGCTACGCTTTTGATCATTTTGATGTTATTTACGCTAGGATCGCTATAGCGCGAAATAGTGCGCTAAACCGCGCCGCAAACAGACCAATTTAGTGTCGCTATAGCACTTTGGGCCAAAAATTGGTGCATAGCTAAATTCATCGGCTGGCGGCCCAAATCCACACAATATACGGCCCAAATCCACTCAATTGAGCTGACTGTTATTGTTACCTTTTGTTATGGTGGGCTGTTTGTGTGTTGTACGCCTGTACTGCTACCTGTTGCCTTGTTGTTGGACTTGTTAAGTACTTAAGTTGTTAGGCTGTTAGACTAATATGCAGGAGAGCTGGAGAACTAATTTATGTTGATTTGTTGGATTACATAGCTGCTGTGATTCCCTGCATTTTGCATGTTTTTTTTTGGAAAAAAATGCTAAATGTCTTAGCGTTTCTGGGAGGCCATCGCTAAATGTTTAGCGCGCTATTTGAAACACCGCTTTTTAGGTTTAGTTGTCTGATAGCATTGGTTCAACATCAATGACGATAAACAGGGGAATGGGGGTTCTAAACAAAATGAATAACACTTCAAGTCGTTTGTCAACATCAACACTGGCACAACCATATTATCTGAACCTTAGTAATCGATCAGTGCCCATTTGGAGACAAGTAGCAGTTCAACCGGTAATCTGTCCAATACTTGCTGACATTCTTGTCAGTGAAACAGCTGATAGCTTCACGAAGCACTAAAAATTGAATTCCTCCGTTCCAAAATATAAGGCATGCATGGATTCATAAAAGTCAACATTTGTACCTTTTGACTAATAATTAAAATATATATATATATATATATATATATATATATATATATATATATATATATATATAGAATATTGGAATGGGACTCTATGGAGTCGGTGCTCCATTCTTTGTTGCCATCGGATTTCATCAAGATTCGTGCACACAAAGTAAATACATGCACAACAACATTACCATTTGTCATACAAAGGTGTGAATGCAATAAGCTATGAATTAATTGTTTCCAAATAAGGCACGAACATGAGGCTTCATGGAGTCCAGATACTTTTACTCTCTCTCTCTCTCTCTCTCTATATATATATATATATATATATATATATATATATATATATATATATATATATATATATATATAGGAATATTAGCGTCTTTGAACACGGATCTCTAATGCTCTAACTCGTTTTGAAATCCGATATGTCTAACAAGCTGATCCGAACCGTTGATCTTGTTAGCCTCATTGAAATGTATCCGACAACCAAGTTTTGTATTTTTTGAATTTATTTACTATTTGTTTCCTATTTTAAAAATCAGCTTTTTGGACGCACTACGACTAATTGGAAGGCTGATTTTGAAAATAGAAAACAAATAGTAAATAAATTCAAAAAATACGAAACTTGGTTATCGGGCTACATTTCAAATGAGACGAACAAAATCAATATCGGATATATATATATATATATATATATATATATATATATATATATATATATATAGAGAGAGAAGAGAGAATATATATATATATACCGGATATATATATCATTGCCGTATATAGCGTTTTCAAATCGAGATGCCTAACAAGTTGATCTGAACAGTTGATCTTGTTAAATCTTATTGAAATGTAGCCGGTGACCAAGTTTCGTATTTTTAAATTTATTTACTATTTGTTTTCTATTTACAAAAACAGCTTTTTGAGCGCACTCACGACTAATTGGAAGGCTGATTTTTGAAAATAAGAAACAAATAGTAAATAAATTCAAAAAATACTAAACTTGGTCACCGCTACATTTCAATAAGATTTAATAAGATCAATCTGTTGATCATTGTTAAGCATCTCGAATTTCGAAAACACGCGTTGAAAGATTTGAGAGCTCCGTCTCATTGTACTCTCTCTCTCTCTCTCTCTCTCTCTCTCTCTATATATATATATATATATATGTTTAGTGTTATGCCTGTGATATAGTTAGATTTATATTTAAAAGTTGCCTTATATTTTGAAATAGAGGAAATATTATTTTCACACTCGTGATACTCGGTAGTCAGTAGAATGGACAAAGCTCCAGTTTTAAGAACTTTCTTTCCCCGAAATCTCAAAACTGTATTATTTTGACCACTCGTGATACTCGGTAGCCAGTACAATTGGACAAGATCAAAGTTTTACGGACCCCCCAAAAAAAAAAAAACCTACAAATTTGTGCATCCCCACAGAGGATATATTTGAGGCATTAATTGCTCACGAATAATATAATTCATTTTAATTATTGCAATGTAAAACAGCAACAGTATTGACCTGTACTGCATCGCTTGTTTTTCTAAACACCGGCCAAGCCGGTATTTCCACATACCATGGATGATGAAACCTTGTTGCCCACACGTCGATAAATTTTGTTTGACCACGACATGCCATCTGGAACAGATGATGATTGATTCAAATAACCTTATCAAGAATAATGTACACCACAATTTCACCTTGCTAGTCTGATCGCCTCCCAAATGCTCAATTATGTGCAGCTGTACAAGTATCTGCACAATTTACGCTAAGCCAGATATTTACACATCGAGAAGGATTCTAACGACTTACAAGCTGACCAATGAGCATTTTAAAAAAAAATTTCAAAAGTAATTTTGTCTGGTGAAAAAAAACAGAGAGATATTCTTGCTTTGCAACAAACGACAGACACTAATTCAACAATAGTCTATTCCTTCCTGGTCTTGTTTTCATCTGCTTCTTGCTCCTTGATCTTCTTGGGGTTAGCCAAGGTCACTACCCATATACCTAGCAAGCCAATATACAAGTAGGTGGCCAAATGTCTTGTGGATATTCTTGAGCATAGGACCAAGCAAAAGGTTACATTAATTTGAAGAAGGAAAATGGTTATAAGGTTGGGATTGGTTCAATAATTATGAAGACTTACATGAAGCATGTTCATAATGTAAGGTACTAAGGTATAATTCCTTTTTAAAAGAATGGACGTCAGGTAAATGCTAAGCTCAATAGTTATTTGATTGTAGTAAACATACATCACAGTATCACGCAGCCAGTTGATGTCATCTACCACAACTTTCCTGTAGCCTTTCATATAATATATAAATGGCACATTTTCAGGATGAAGAAAGAAAATCTAAATGTGGAGAGAATCTTACAAACTACTTCATTTCATTGCCCAGCTCTGATACCACAATGATCAACTCAGAATGTAGAAGATGCATAACAGTTGATGAGCGGATGACAGCAGTGTTAGTAGTGATGGCAGACACACCATCACCATTAACAGCTCCTTTTAAGAGTAAAGACAATAAAAAGTCAAGCTTAGTAAATTTTGACCATAAAAAAATTAAATAATATGCATCGTTAGTATATCAAAGTTGTACCAAATTGTTTGTGTTTCAAAGTTCTTTTTGATACAATATTATATTGTAACAATTCATAATATATAATAGAAGAATCTAACAGTCAAACTTACCTTTAAAGACTTTTGTGAAGTCAAAATATGCCTTATATTTTGGAATGGAGGGAGTAGTTCAGAAACCTGATGCCATCAGCCAGAATTCCTACACCAGGCGCATGTCTATTACAGGGTATGTGTACCAATGAAGTACTCACTCCGTTTCAAATTGTAGTTTTAGTTTAGAAACCTGATGCCATCAGCCAGAATTCCTACACCAGGTGCATGTGTATTGCTCTTACAAGGGTATGTGTACCAATGAAGTACTCGCTCCGTTTTAAATTGTAGTTCACTGTTGACTTTTGAACACGCCTTTTAACCATTCGTCTTATTCAAAAAATTAATGCAAACATGCAAAAATATAAATCGTGTTTAAAGTATGTTTAATAATAAAACAAATCACAACAAAATAAATAATATTTACATTTTTTTTAATAAACCAAATGGTCAAATAAAATATCTAAAAGTCAACGGTGAACTACAATTTGGAACCGAGGGAATAACTAACACCTTTTTAAAACACAATAAAATCTTTTAATGCTTCAAATTCGGATTTCACTGAGCTCTAAGTACAATAAACATATAAACTAAAAACACCTTTTTTTAAAAAACTGAACTTAAAATAAATCCAAACATAAACCCCATAAGCATGAAGATGCGACAGCCAGTCCACACCAAAACAATACAAATCTGGAGCTGTGAGTGAAACCTCTCAAGGAGCTCATCTATCATCCTGCTCCTGTTCATGAACTGCTGAAATGTCGACAGTCTGCAACCGTTCTTCCTCTGGAACCAAACACCAATTTGGAGAGGGCACTGCCCTGAGCCACTTGAAGTCATCCACATTGGCCCAATTACCAGTCTCCTCCTCGAGTCCAGAATCCCTCAAATCATTTTCAATCCCTTCATACTTCAAAGCATGTGGTGCAAATCTCACAGCACTGCAACCTTCAATGATCGGCCTGCTCCTCACCCGCAAGTAGAAATCCGTTGCCCTTGCCTCATGAATCCTGATCTGGTGTGCCGCCATTACAAATGTACAGCGCTCAACATCCTCTATGAGCACCGAACCAAGAACAGCACCAACGAACACACGGCAGTCCCTTAATTTATGAACATGTAGCGCTCGACATTTGCCTTTGAGATAAACCTCACAGGAAACCAAATCAGCGAGAGTGAAATCCCCATCCTTGTCATTGGATACTCTCAGATCCTTCACTAAGGTTGCCCCGTTCCTGCCCCGGAACCCCAGCCCCGGCAGGATCTCGTCGAAAGTTAGGTTTGGCTGCTCCTGTGGCGGCAATGGCAAGTTCGGAGCATCTCGCGGGGGGTTCTTGGTGGATCTGCCCTTGTTCCTGAAGGAGAAGGACTTCTTGGGTCGGATTTCGGAGGCAGCGAGCCTGTGGGCGGCGCGGAGATCGGAGACAGTAGCGAGGGCGGAGCGGAGCTCGTAGGGTGGGAGGGAGTGGGAGGACTCCGCGACAAGGCGGTCGAGGTCGTCGATGGCGGATGCGGGGGCGGGCAGAGAGGCCGGAGCGTCGTCGGGGGAGGAGCGGCAGGCGGAGAGGGCGGACTCCGCGGTGAGCTTGGCGGCGGCGAAGCGGGAGAGGAAGTCGGCGAGGGGGGAAGGCTGGGAAGAGTCTGCAGAGGAAGTGGCAGTGCGCTTGGAGAGGCGCTCCAGCAAAGCCAGGTGCTTGCGGTGGCCGGCGGCGGCGGCGGCGGCGGCTTTGGTGTGCTGGGGCTCCGGCTCCATGCTCTCGTCTCGGAGGGATGGTATCGAGGAGCTGGAGCCAAATAGAAATTTCGACCTTGTACATTTCAGCCTAGGCCTTGTTTGTTTCGGATTAACGTTGAGTTGCGTTTTACTGTAGCAAATTTGTAACCCACTTGAAATATATTTTTAAAAAATTCAAAAAATTATGAAAAAAATATTTTGCGAACTCTAAGAAGAACTATTTAAAACCCAACAAAAATAACTACAAAATATTACAACATTTGGCCTATACAAAAATAACAAATTTTCAATTAATTTAATTTAATTTAATTTAATTTAAAACAAACAAGGCCCTAGTCTAGAGTAGCGTACAAATTTAACTTTTTTATTGGATGAGACTACACCACGGTATCCTGTCCCAGCTGGATCGGGATGGTATAGGAACGCGACAAAACTAATCGCTGCGCTCGTCCTCGATTCCACCGCGCGGCAAAACAACGAAATAGGGAACGTTGCGCCTGCTCGCCGATTCCTTGTGCGCACTTTTCAAAGAAAAAACAACATGCGTTGTTAGCGTTTTTTCGAGGCGGCCGGCGTTTGTGACCTGCTGCGTTCTCTTTACCAAATCAGATTTGAATTTCCCACCAACATTTTAAGTATCAAATTTAGATTTACACACAGGTATCAACTAAAAAATGACAGGTACCAAGCAAAAAATTAGTGCAACATATTATATAGGGAAATTCTTTCCCACGGGATCCCGTCCAGGCGGGATCCGTCCCCGCGCCCAGCAGAGGAGGAAGAAGGGAGGAGGAAGACCGCGCCCGGCAAAGGAGGAAGAAAGGAGGAAGGAGGAGGAGCTTACCTCGCCGCCGCCGTCGACCTCGCCGTCGCCGCCGTCGACCTCGCCGCCGCCGTTTTGGGTTAGGGTTCGGGTTAGGGAATATTTTGGGTTGCTCGGGGTGTAGAGGGAGGTCGGGGAGGCGGCGGATCGGCGGTGGGTGGGGTTCATCGCGGCGGCGGTGGCGTCGCCGAGCCGGGAGAGGCGAAGGCAGGTGGGCGGCGTGGGTGGGGACCGCCGTCCCGTCCGTTAAGGTGGCGGGTGGCATGGGCGGCGTACAGGAGAGGACGGAGAGGCTGGGCGGCGCCACGGCAGCGGGCAAGGAGGTGGGCGGGAGGTGGAGGTGGCGGGAGCGGACGCTACGAGGAGCGAGGTGAGGCGAGGCGAGGCGAAGCGGGCGGAGGTGGAGGCCGAGTGGGGCTCGGGGACATGTGGCGGGAGTGATCCGTCGAGGGGCGACGGGATCCCGTCCCCTAGTAGCCCCCTATCATATAAAATTCATGTTAGATATCATGATACCTCTGTACATATTCCCTTCAAGAAAAAGGTAAACTTTTTGAAGGTATCGTAAAGGTATCAAACAAGTTTCAGTTTAATATATCGATGAATCTTGTGTGCCATCAAGTATCGCAAATCAAAGTTGGTCACAAAAGGTATTAGGTTAGTAATATCATGTATCAAAATTTTAGTATCAAAGTATATCAAAGTTGGAGTAGTATCAAAGTTGGAGTGTCATGTATGCATTATCAAAAATTGGAGTATCATATCATGTATCAAAGTTGTAGTATCAAAGTTGGAGCGTTATTGTCGAACCCGGTCTAAATGACCGAATCCTAATGTGTTATACAGTACTAGTCCCAGAAGATCATGGCTAGTACACACATAAACAGAACTGATACATTGCCTTCAATTACATTATTACAACATAGGGACTACGGGTCCCAAAAGAGTCACAATTTAATACATCAAGCACGCACGCAGTCGATATCTGAGTTACAGACAACACACAGGACCTAACATAGCGCAACTTTATTCTAGCTAGTAGGCTATTCCACAGGCAACGGCGGTAGGAAGCACGCAACCCTACTCTTCGTCTTCGTAGTCCTCCTCCTCCTCGTAGTCCGAGTCCTGCTCGATACCAGAGTCGTAGGGGAGCTCTGCGGCTGTTGAAATTTTGGAAAGAGGGAAAGGGGAAAAACAGGGGTGAGTACAAAGGAACTCCGCAAGTCGGGAATATATGCGGATGGGGTTTAGTACAAGGAGAGCTTAGGATATTTTTGCGGAAATTGCGGTTATTAGCCTAGTTTTGGCAAAGCAGTTTAGAGAAAAAAAATAAATCTTAATCCATTTCTTTGGGCTCTTCTCAAACAGTTCTCGCCACTTGGCCTCAGTGCCATAGCGAGAACAAAATCCTTTCTTCTTTTCTTTTCTCAAAAACGGCTAGGTCCATTCCGCGCGACACTTTCCGATAGGCCGTTACCCATTTCGGAATATCGCCGGTGACCCCCAGCTCAAACGAAATCCTTCTCAAAACCTTCTCAAATCCCTTACTCATCTCCAATCCTTTGTTCAAAAACCCTTTTTTCTAAATTGGTTTTTAAATGAAGAATCTACCATATAATCGGTCCCCTTCAAGACGCTCATAACCATGAGCACGGCTATCATGACGCTTTTAACTCTGCAGAGTGGGTACGCCTTACCCTCGAGAGGCTACGCACCCAGACGGTGTTTCGCCACAAGACCATCAACCACGAGGGCCAACGATCGGGCCCGTCCCATACCGGGGCTTGAGGTCGTACGGCAATGGCTCAGTTCATAGGATCATAGGATGAGCAGTCCTTAGACTAGGGGAGAGTTTATATTTTAGCCCAGTAAAACCTGGTGCCATACTGCACCAACTGACACAATATCTCCCTAGTCGGAAAGATTTTGGGGTAAGAGGAAAATCATTTCCTATTAAGCATCACCCTTGATGCGCTATATTTAAATCATCCTTTCCCAAACATTTCTCAACAATATTCTCATTTCACACAAATGATTAAATCATTCCGCATAAATGATTTTTAAGCATTTATCCTACCACAACAAGGTATTTAAATATAAGCAATCCGTATTTTTAGCCTTAGGTTTAATCCTACCATATCTCTTACCTTTTCTATTTGGTATAATATCTAATTCTAGCAAATACGGCATTTATCTTTTTAAACTAGCATGCATATTATCAAGTCTAATAAATATTTTCAGAATAACCGAAAATGGCTTCACAATATGATCAAAGGGGGACTTGCCTTGGTCGGACGACGGGTAGGAACAACCAGCGACGTCGGACGGGTCTACAACACCTTGGCCTCCTACTCGAGCACGATCCAAACATACAAATGAAAATAACAGTACATCAGGCACAAACTGTTTTCATGCATTTTATTTTAAAAAGAATGATGTTAACTTATTTTGTATATGCACATGAAATAATGGAACCTAAGCATTTGGACTATTAGAAATGCAGTGGTACAAGGGTGTAAAATTGATTTAGTATTTTTATAAAACCCAGCTTGCTGCAAGGTATTTTTGAGAATTTTTACAGAATTTTGGGGTGGCATTTGATATAATTTGCAAAAAATTTTATGCTAGGGCCTTTTACATTCGTCTTTGAAAAATAAATAAAAAAACAACCCGGCTAAGCCGGTCGGCCCAGAATGGGGCGAGGCCCACGGGCCGGAGCCGAAGCGGGGCTTCCCCCCTTTCCCTCCCCATCACCTTCCACCTCGGACCGAGGGGGCGGCGAGCGAAGGGCAGGGCGAGACCGGCCACCGGCGACCGATTCCGCGCGGGGAGAGGAAGAGGGAATGACGGCGATGCTAATGACGGTCTCGGCGGCGGCTGAGACTCACCCCAGAGGCGGCGCGACGGGGGATGCGGCGGCGAACAGGGGATCCGGCGGTGGCGCGCTCCTTGACTCGGCGGCGCTCCGGGACTCCTGACAGAGAGGGAGTGACGGTGAGAGAGAGACGAGGGTGCTACACCGGGTAGCCAAGAGGAGCTCACCGAGGAGAAGGCAAGGCACGCACGACGCTAGGCAAGAAGGAAATGGGAGCATGTGGCGGATTCTTATAAGCGAGGTGGCTCGGCGGAACAACTCGATCTTTAATGCCGCCGGTGAGCACAATGAGCGAGACACCGATAGACCTTCGCTATTGCTCTACAGCGGCGGCGAAACGATGGCGCAACTAGGGCGGCACTGGCAGCGAGGGTGATGGCGCGGCAGAGCAAGGTCAAGGCGCGGTCTTCGAGGCGGCAACGCTGAAGCCTCGCGCTGCATGGCGCAGCCGAGCGGGTGGCGGAGTAAGCGGCACGGCGACGCCGAGACGGAGTGAGTTATTGCGGATTAGGCGGCGCTTCATGGCGGCAAGCGTGACGGCGAGGCGAGGTACGGGTCGGGCAAGAAGCGGAGGCGACGGGCGGCCGGACTGCCGGGCAAGGCAGACGGCGACACGCTGGATGGGGAGGTAGAAGGAGCGGGAAGAGAGCAACAGGGAGAGCGAGAGCGAGAGCAGAGACGTGCTCGCGAGGAGAAGGGGAAAAACGACGGGGGAAGAGGAGTCTGACCGGTGGGACCCGCCGGTCAGGCGAGGGTGAGGGAGACAGTAGCAGTCCGTCGGTCGGTCCGAGGGGGTGGCCCCAGCTGGGCGGGAGATGGGCATGTGAGGGAAGGGCAAAGGCGGGAGGAGAGAGTTGGGCCGGGAGGGACTCGGCCCGAGGGGAGAAGAGGAGGTGCTATTTTTATTTCCTAATATTGTTTTTCTCTTTTCTTCTTTCAAAAGTTTGACAAAATTTATTTAAAATTCTTTTAAATAACTGACACCCAAGACAATGATTTTTACTTTCAAATTAATGACCCAAACTGATTCCAGAAGATTGTATGCAATGATGATGCCATGATGTTTTTCAACACTTAACTAGTTTAAATACTTCAATTATGCATTTTAATGAAAGTATTAACGTGCCAAATTTGGTTGTGAAAATTTGGGATGTTACAGTTATCAAAACTTGTAGTATAGGTATATGTAGTATCATCGAGTTTCGGTATCAGAAGAAGGTATCATAAGAGTATCGTATATCACAACGCAAAAAAAATATCGGTATCGGTGCTATCATGTTGGTGGTATGGTCGAGTTTCATGATATCACTGAGGTATGAAAATAGGTATCATATATCACAACAAAATTATCGAGGCTGGGTGTCGAGTATCAATGGTATCAGGTTGGTGGTATCATCGAGTTTCGGTGTTGAAAAAAAGGTATCATATATCACAACAAAATTATCAGGGTTGGGTATCGAGTTCAGTGGTATCAGGTTGGTAATATCATCGAGTTCCGGTATCCGAAAAAGTATCAAAAGGGTATCATAATTTAGGTTTTGAGTTATTATGAATAATAGATTTTATTTTACACAAAACGAAATTCGTATGAAAAAGTTCTCAGATTATCAAACTCTAAAATCAGAAGAAGTGCGATGTTGTTTTAATCATGCGACTAACTACTAGCTTGGCGCGGGAGCAACGCAAGTGCAAGGACAAACAGGAAACCAACTAGCGACTAGTGCAGGAGCAACGCGTGAGCGAGGCAGTCTCGTCGTTTTATCGTTTTCTGGTCCCCTTCGGTATGCTCGGGACGGGATCCCGTAGCGTAGAATTCCTCTTTTTATATAGCCTATTTGGTGCAATAATTTGTAATGATTTTTCTTAGATTTTTAGTAGTCCTCTTAAAGATCCTAAAACTATTTTTAAATTATTTTTTTACAATATTTAAATATCTCTTTAAAGGTTTTTAAATTTTGCTGAAACGCTACGCTACGCTACTGATGGTTAAATGTACATATGCCCCCCAAAGAATACCGGATTTACCCTCATAGACGTTGAATTCTAGGATTTGCCCTTCTAAACAAAAACCAATATATGCCATTTTTCTCCCACAAAAAAATATGTCATTTTTACCGTCTAGAGCCAATTCTCTCTTTTTTAAATCTGTTTTCTCACTGAAATAACATACTACTATCACTGCTAGCAAGCTCTAAAACATGTCCCCAACTCATACTTACCCTAACTATGATGATGCCTCCTTCTTCTGCCCCCGCCCCATCCGCCTTAGCACCATCCCTGTCTGTCCTAGCTGTCCTACTTTTGTCATTGTTGCCATAGCTACCCCCGTTTGCCCTAGCCGTCCTCGTCCACCCATTTAATTGTTTTCCTCTATCATCTCCTCCCACGTCTGCACCGACCACCACCATCGCCGCCCCCCATGTGATCTAGTCATTGCTGGCTCTTTCTGCCTCAACTATTGTTTACCCTTTCTAGTGAATCTAATGGAGTTAACGGAGTGGCATATAGGGAAAGATGTTTAAATTTCTATGGTGAATCATGAACTAAGAAAATGACGGCACATTGCTAATCTGGCTAAATTTTAGTGGTAAACAAAAAAATCTCTCATTTTTTAGCATTATTCGGTCAAAAGGAGCCTAATAGCTGCCACAGAACTACTTGGGAGTGCCAGGAGAAAGAAAAGAGTGTATGATTACCTCGCTAGCCTTATCTATCTCCAATCTTAGCAGATGAAAGTTAGACGCATCAAATGATTTGTATATCATATAATCTGCCCGGATCGTTGAGATTGTGGCAGGCCCTTTTTTAAAAAAGAAAAAAGCCATACACATGTTTCATCAGCAAAAATAGCTTAGTCATTAGACTAGTTGTCAAGGTTAGTTATCTGCTAGGATTGGTTCAAGAGCAGCGACAAGAAGGCAATGAAGTTCTAAACAAGAGGAATAAGATTTACCAAGTCGTGTGTCAGCATTGGTTAAAAAAAAAGGACGTTTGTCAACAACAACACAGGAACAACCAGATTATCTAAACTTCAGTAATTGATCAGTGCCCATTTGAAGACAAGCAGCAGTTTGTTTCTGCCGAAAATCGGTCCAGCACTTGCTGAGATTTGTAGGCAGCAGGCACTTAAATAGCTGGTAGCTTCACCATAAGTCCTAAAAGTTTTACAAAGTTCCTCAAGTTCTTTCCCCAAAACTTACAAATTTGTGCAATCCCCACATCAGATATTGCTGCCATGAATAGTTTGCAAGTCATATCATTTCGTTTTAATTATCACAGCGTAAAAGGAGCACCATCATTGATTTGTAGTACATCACTTGGTTTTTTAAACATCAGACCAATCTTGCATTCCAAGTTACCAACGAAGAGACGTTGTGCATCCACACATGATAAATATTGCGCCACAAAGTGCCATATTGAACAAATAAAGATATAAATAGTATTGTGCAGAATAATGTACACTACAATTTCATCTTAGCCGTCTCATCTCCTCCCTAATGTGCACAATATCTGGCTGGAACAATTATGTACAAGCTTCTGCATAATTTATGCTAAGCTAGATAAAGGATATACACACTGGGCAGGATTATGAGTTTCTGACAAGCTGACAAATGAGAATTTTTTAGATGAATTTCAAAACCAGTATTGTCTGGTGAAAATTGGAACTGTTGTTCTTGCTCCACAACGAATGGATAACATTACTTCAGCAATGGTCTATTCCTTCTTGGTCTTGTTTTCATCGGCTGCCTTCTTAGGTTTAGTTAAGAAGGTCACGACCCATACTCCCAGAAAGGTTGCTTGGAGGGGTGCAAGCCAATATACAAGTAGGTGATCAAATGTCGTGTGATCTCCTCGAGCATAGGCCCAAGCAAAAGCCTACAGTAAATAGCAGAGGAAACTGGTTACGGAGTCGACATTGGTTTAATAAACTAAAGGAAGCTGGTAAATGTGCGTAAGGTAGCAAATCTTCAAGATGAAGAATAGCAATCTGAACGTGGAGGCAACCTTACAAACTAGTTCATTTCACTGCCCCACTCTGATACCACAATGAACCACTTGGAAAGTAGAAGATGCATACAGCATACCAGTTGCTTAGCGAATGATGGGAACAATGTCGCAGCATGATCAACTATAACATAGTGTAAGAATAGATATCTACACTTGTATAATACTATCAATTTATTCCTGCGGAATTTAAGCATATGTTGCAGACTTCCATTTCAAATCCAAGAGGTTCATTCGAGACAAGCCATAGCATTAGGTGTAGAGAACACTTACAGATGCAGGGTTCATAATCCCTCCAGTTATATCTGAGCTAAGGATATGAATTGCCATTTTCCAAATGCTTGTGATCCATGTCTTCATAAAGAACCCTGTCATCTCCTTCTTCTTAAGCGTTGATGAAACCATAACAACCATGAATGTTGCCAGCCCTTCGGCTAATGCTCCATGATGAACACCTACGCTTAAGCGAGCTCCTTTACCTACTTTAGGGAAAACTACTTGGATGAACTTTACTCCAAGAATTGCACCAATCACCTGATAAACAAACAACGTAAAATATCCAACAAACATGTTGCTCAATCAGAAAGAAAATGATCCATAATCACTGTCATAAGTATTCATCTATATTCTTTATAAAGTATGACACATCTAATCTCCACCTTCTATTAGTTAGATCTAATGGCTCCCTGCCCGCCTATCCTAATATCATCTCCAATTAAAAAGCCTATTAGTTAAAACATATCATATGACATCCGTAACTCTAATTATTTTAACCGTGTTAGTAACCATACGATCAATGTGTATTATATTATGCAGTGGCTTGGATTGGTCACTATTTAAGGAGAGTAAACTGTGCCATACAGTTGAGATTTTCATCTCTTCATAACTAGTGTTAACTGTTAAATTAAGTGAGGTTGTTTAGTTCTTTTCGACATCCATTTGATAACTAACATTGTGATCATGTTTTTCTGGATCATAAAAAATGACAAACATTACAATTTATAGCATCTGTTATAGTATATAATTGCTTGTTGTAACAAATTGTATATCAGTAGGAGCGCATGGCAACAATAACTTCACCTCATGGAGTAGCCACGAGATATTATACTATGTAGTACATGTCCATGTAATACATCCTCTGAACGCCTCTGAAAATTAATATCCTTAGTAGTAATAGGAATATAGGATGAGTTCTATTCGTAGGTATAGTCCTGTTGATCTATCACGAATTCATGTTCGTGAACTATTTTTTTTTCCCAGCAAAGTTCATGAATTAAATCAGTAGATGGGATCGCAAGCTTCACAATGACTGTTACACATGGATGAGAGAGATCACCTGCGCAGGGATCCGCACAAAGGCGGTAAAGAGGTAGGCAGAGGGGCCGCCGCGGGAGGCGAGGGCGGCAGCGAGGATGGTGAGTGGGTTGTATGAGGCCCCGCCAGTGGCCGCCTCAAGCCAGGCAAAGAGGAACATGTAGACGACGGAGAGCGCGACCTTCGCGGCGTCGCCCTCGGGGCGGCCGCCGAGGCCGAGCGCGCCGTATACGGCCAGCTTGACCAGCGCGCCCGCGCACACCCACAGCCCAGCCAGCACCAGGTCGCCCACCACCAGCCACGGCCGGATGCGGCCGCGCGGCGGCGACGGAGCCGGAGCCGAAGACATGGGCGGGCAGGGGGGCTGGGGCCGGTGGATGGCGGCAATGGCTCCCGCCGTCCAGCGAGAGAGATTTCGGGCCTGTTTGGTTCTCGCCTAATATTGCCTGGCCTAAGGTTAGTAACCTGCCACAGTTGTGGCGATGACTGTTCTGGCTTAAACTTAAATTGTTGTTTGGTTTCACTTCACGCCACGTCAAGGCCAGGCCGCTTAAGAATTCTATGGCAACTGTTTGGATGCCTGCCACACAATTTTGTCAAAGACCCCATATAATTATGAATCAATCAAACACCCCAATAATTAAGCACATGGTTAATCATAGATTATCTAAGGATATATATCTATTAGTCCCTATTTAATTTACTTGTTTAAAATTTCATTTGAAAAATTTTATTTGCAACCATATAAAAAATCAATTTCCTTTTTCTCCTTTTCTCTTTTATTTTTCTCCTTTTCTTTTCTCCTCCTTCCCCTAATCCCCTCTCCTCTCTTTCCCCACGGCTTCCCCAATCCATCGCCACTTCCCCATGGCCGCCCCCTCAGCCCGCCTCCCAGCCAGCTCCTCCGCCTGGCCCGCCACAGAGCCTCCCTCACAGCTTCCCCTGGCTTCCCTGCCCGCCCATGCTCATGCTGCCCCAATGTCGCCTTCCTCATACGGCTGGCTTCGCGCCACTTCCCCAATAGCCGCTTCCATGCACGGCTTCCCCAATATCGCTTCCATCACCAGCTACTAACGTCGCCCTGCGGTTCCTTCGCGCTGCCGCCCCAACACCGCCTCATTTCTCTCTTTTTTCTTATGAGGCCGTCTCCTCCGTCAGCGCCTTCTTCTTCCTCGGCAAGGTCAAAGCGCATTGCTTCCTTCTTTTTCCTGCGCTTTGTTGTTTCTTCCACATGGCATGGAGTGGCGGTGGAATCCACCGCCACAGAGTGTGGCGACTTCTTCTGTGGCAAGAGCCTGTGCAGCCGGCTAACTTTTATGGCACGCCCAACATTAGGCAAAAACCAAACGCATGCCTTACCCACTGTGGCATGACTAAACTTAGGTGTGGCAATCTTAGGCTGGGAACCAAACATGCCCTTCTTCTTCTGCCAGGAGGGGAGAAAGAAGGCGAACGGGAGAAATTTAGGGGAAAGGCCTTTTGAAAAGCAGAATTTTCAAATTCGGAAGCTACACAAGATTGCCATGTGTAAATTCAGAAAATTCTATGTCGTGCGGTATTGCTGTGTAGTATTGGGGATTTCTCGGAAACACCATGCCTATGATTTGTCATGGGATTAGATGGACTTTGACAGTATGTCTAAAGTTGATGTGCACTCAATCATTCGTCTTATGAGAATTTTTTGTAAAATAAAAAATTCAAACAAAATTTATTATCTTTTTCACTGCAGGAGGTGCTTGACCACCTCGCCGCCGCGGACGGGACTATGGGTCAGCAAGCAAGCAAACACACCAACCACGTCATGACATTTCCATGCGCACAAAATCGACGGCGACCACACACACAAAAGTAATGGCGACAATGGCAATCCATTCTCCTGCTCGACGTACTCAGCATCTCCAAGTTTATCATCTAGGTATGCTGCACGAAGATGCCATTGTCTCATCTCCATCCCCAAATCTGGTGGTGTCAGGAGCTCGCGGTCGCTGCAAGAGAGCAGGTGACAACAAGCTTCTCCTTTTCTTCGCGCATGGCAGGGTGCAAGGCGGCAGTCCGCAGTCGGCATGGTAGCGCGCGGTGGCCTGGTCAATGGTTAGGCGGCGCTCGTTCTTGAAGGAGGGGGGAAGGATTTGATTGAAATTTTTTATTTTGCAGAGAGGTCCTACAAACGATAATGCATATTAACTTTGAGCATTCTATCAAATGCAAACCATCTTCAGGTTAATCGTCCATTCTTCCATAGAAACTTTTTTCTCTCTTTTTATGTAAAAAAAAATGATGTACAAGCTTGTTACAATAAGAAATATTTTTGAGGAGTTAATTAGGAGAAAGAAGATAGAACCGAAAGATTGAATTGTAAATCGAGCGACAAAAAGAAAGTTTTAATATACACAACTATTACGATAAGAAATAATTGATAAGAATTTTTAAGAGCGACGACAAAGAAGCAGAACAGAGAGACCGGAGTCCGGACGGACTCTCGGGTGAGAGCTAGACTACAACGGAGTTACTCTTATTCCCTGAGGAAAACTAAAAATAGAAAATCTTATATTCAGCTCTATTTGCGGTGCATTGCCAGTTCAAACAGCAATGCACGAATAATACAAGTATACAACCCAGTAGCATCTGCAAATTTTATTTATTAACATATTCATGTTTTCCCATAGCTCTATTTGCGGTACCGTGCCAGTTCAAACAGCAATGCACGAATAATGCAGATGCAGTAATATCTGCAAATTATATTTATTCACATATTCGTGTTTTCCTATAGCTCTATTTGCGGTACCCTGCCACTCTGCCAGTTCAAACAGCAATGCACAAATAATACAGATGCAGTAATATCTGCAGATTATATTAATTCACATATTCATATTTTCCCTATGGGAAGCCCTCTGCCGTGAATCGTGATCGGCAGTGAACTAGCGATCACATTTCATGTGGTATTCACATACTGGAATGCGAGCTCGACTCCAGGACTGAGACTGGCTGCATATTCGGGCTGGATTCCAGGAGAAGATCAAAGGAGGTGAGTGAGTATGTATCCAGAAGAAAACTCATCTGCTCTCTCGCGTTGGTTATTGGACTTGCCACTGGCACAACCTACAACAATTCACACGAGAGTTGAAGGCAAATATCACAGAATCATTTTCGTGCTGTGTTTTGACATTGCAGTGCACAGAATCAAGTCAATGTAACAAACCTTGTCCGGTTGTTGGAAGGAGTTCTCGTCCCGCAGCCAATCAGATGTAAGCACTGTCTTTATGGATCCAAATGACTGAAAACCATTTTCCAGTCCAGTTACAGATACATTAAGATTCACGGCTTTGTCACCAAAATTGACAATCTGCATAAGAAAATTCTCATCTTGGTTAATTCAATTTTGATTACCTTGGCTAAGTTCCTTGATGAGAGAATAAATGCACCTTTATTTTCAGGTAAGCGTTTCCATCTTTAGAATTCTGCCAAGTGATTGCAGATGCAACCAATTGGTCATAGTTGGGTACTTGAATGGTCGACGGATGAAGTGTTGCACTGCTGGAATCCTTGAAGAAGTGTAGCATCCAATAGTTTGGACATCCATAGCGCTGCCACGAGTTAAAGACAATGGCATCTGGACTCCACCTATTAAAAAGAAAAGTATTTTTGTGGGTGGCTTACTATCAATAGATTACAGTAAAAATGCAGAAGTATCTTTCTATCTCCAGAGATCCTTTCGTTACAAAGTTTGTCTTTGGAATAATTCAACAGATTATCCAAAATGTAGCTTGTCTTTGGTGAACGATGTAACTGATTTCTTGATCCAAAGTGCTGAATTGTCTACCTGCGATCATTGTCATTTACGAAAAGTGGAGCACAACTTGCCATCTCAACCACATCGCTGAATAGAAACAGTTGGTGTAACAAGTAAGTTTGCAATGCAATGTACCATCACCCTTATGATTAGAAACCAGAAGGAACGTAAACGGACCTGTTTCTTTCTAATCCAATGAGAAACGCAGCTTCAGCTAAAGCAGCTACTAGCGTTCCTCTGCCAGCATCATTTCCGGTCACAGCATATTCACTAACAATTGCCTAGAGAATTACATAGGGCATATCCAGTCAGTCACAAGTATGAAAATTCATGTAATAGCTGCAACAATAGTACCTTGGGTCCACTGCGGGGTGTGTTGTCAAACATTCTAGATTTGGAAAACATATCACCAGACGAAGTATAGACCTACCACAGAGAATATCAAAACACTACCAAAATACTTAGTATAATTGGACATATATTTTATCAAGTGAAGAAACAACAGTTTTTACATGAATATCATATAGATCAGCAGGGTTAACTGGTGAAATTGAAGATCTATCACAGCTTGTAATGATTTTGATGTCTGGGTAGGATGCTTTTATTGCAGAGTAGAATTTCTTAAAGTTCTCTACAAAATGAGAAACACATTGGATATCAGTATGCAATCAACCCAAACCAAAAGAAAAATTAATGAAAAAGAAAGCCATCCTATGGAAGTCATACATGAAAAAAAAGGAAAATGTGAAGAGACTCATAGAGTAAAAACCTTTATAGTAGCGCATTGAGCATTCTTGATTCCCTATAGAAACATAATTCAGCTGAAAGGGATCTGGATGTCCCATTGCTGCACGAATTGAACCCCATGAAGTCTCAGGATCTCCCCTAGCAAACTCGATACCATTAACAACATCCTGCAACAGCAACATGGAGGGATTGAAGCGAAAGACAACAAGGTATAAATTAAGTAATGCAGGAAAATTCAAATGATAAAAATAAAATAGGAACTGCATATTATCAGGAATAGGCAGAATCCTAATTAAGAACATTATGCATTGCATCTTTCAGCTATATATGCAAGAAACTTGTTGTCCAAGCTGATTTTTTTAGCAAAATACAAGTTGATGTTTGAATTTCCTTTTTATCTCCCAGAATATTCAGGCGTGGAGAACAAGGGCTCAACTGTTGCCTGGATAGTGCCTTTTGTCGTAATTATGAACACGATGAACATCCAAAGTTGTTTGCATAGATAAAATAGGGACTGGGCGGCTAGATATATATGGTTGTAAGTTCAGCTATGCATCTGATATAGCAATCTACACGTGTTCCCATCATTATTAGTATAGAAGCACACCTATTTAATTCCACAGCTTTCATTCTCGCCATTTTCCATGTAGACATGTTGTTTCTGGATTCTCAGGGACAAGATTATGTTTGTATTTTTGTCTGTTATAATTCGCTCTTTCTGGAGATACCATTCAAAATAAATGGATATACTATAATTTTGGCATTCTCTCTTTATTATTGGAGGTCAATAAGTAAACAGAGTTAACCTGTGATGATACTTATGAATAGATTAATGCTAAAAACATTCACATCGAAAAATATGGGTACATTCAAGAAAAGACCTTTACAAAAGCAGTTATTGTTGCAGATGATACTTCTTCCTTAAGGCTAGCCCCTGCCACATAGAAAAGATCTAGGTCACACCTCCAAATACGTAGCAAGCCTTTTTAGACTTCTAAATTTTAGGCAGAGGAATGACCGTCATTGATGACCCAAACTGGGCAAGCACCAAGATCTTCTGCTAACTACAGTGATGAATTAGAACATCTCAGCTTCAGCGGAATTTATGTTTGCAATTATTTGACAACTTACGGATCAAAGTCAAGCAGTAGAGTTTCACTCACTTGAAGGAACTCAAACAATCCAAGTCCATCATCAGTCCAGTATCCCCAAGCATCATTGAAATGACCAGGCCTCTCCTCCCAAGGCCTAACAGTTTCACTCCAGTAAAATGCATCTAACAGATAATTTCCCATGACATAGTTGCCACCTAGCAAGTAACATATGTACTATCAACCTCTAGAAATCAATGTTCCACCATGATGCAGATTAAGATTTATTTTTTTGGTTGAACCATGTGGGGTTGGCATATAACGTATCATAAATATTATATCCAGTTATCCACTCAGTTCTAAACCGCTATCTTTATATTTGTTGTAGTCAGGGACACCTATCCCCAACGAATCAGAGAAAGAGGCGAACCAACTTGCGAGAGTAAAGGAGGTGCGCATCCGAAGGGCGCCTCGCTCCCTTGGCGCAGAGCAACGGCGGACCGAAGGAGGTGCATATCCAAAGGGAGCCTCACTCCCTTGATGCGGAGCAATGGCGGCCCGAGGGAGGTGCTTATCCGAAGGGAGCCTCGTAGTCCCCCTTTTGGGGCTAGGCAAAGTGGGATGGGGACTACTCCGCCCAGAGCCAGAAATGCCTAAGTCCGAATGGCGAAGCGAGGGTGGTTGCGTGGGAGCCAAGAAGATCATGGTACAACAAGTACAGCCTGCCACAATTGCCGGGTTTCATATCGCGTGTCAGGGAGATACGCCAGCTGGCTGTAACAACCAGCATCATATGGCAGGGAGATATGATGATCCGCTGTAACAACCGGGTCCCCCTGTATTCCCCCTTCTAGCCCTTCTTTAAATAGAAAAGTAAGGGTACTTAGGTCTAAGTCCAGGTCCCGAGGGTGTTTTTTCCTCGGTGCCCCTGGACGTGAGGGCAGGTCAATGTTTAGGAAGTCTTTTCTTAGCAAAACCCCTTTTACCCTCGCTTTACTACCTCGATGAAGAACTGTATTGAACAATGTAAATTTGGCCCCCTATTATAAATAGGGGCCCCCGCAGTAATAAAGGATAAGCTACTGTTCTCACAGGATAGCCACCTTGTGATTGCTCAGCTTCCCCGAGCTGCTTCGCAAAGCACGTCCAGTTGCTTCGCGGGGTAGCCCCTCATAAATTTGCTGTCTGGCTCGGGCCAACGACAGTATTTAGTAATACAATGATGCCAGAAAGTTTTCTTTTTTTTTTTCTTGCTTCAGATGTTCTTAGCAGAAGCATGTCAAATATGTTTTTTCTGTTTGAGGTTCCCAAACAGGATCAGATTTGTCCACAATATAGATAGGTTTTAACTAAAAGATTTTGCAACAATTGTATCGGTAGAAAATAGAAGTTCTTGTCAAACCACAAGATTCAGTACCAAACTAATAATCTTTGGCTGCAAGGCACTTTCTTTAATAAAATATATGCATTCAATTATTGAGAATACAGTTTTTTGAGGAGAAGAACTTGGGTCTTTCAACAATGATTACTAGTTTGTTACTTTGAGCCTGCCAATTGCCAAGCGTGCTGTTGTACTAAATAAATAATTGAAAAAACAAGAAAGTCAGAGTATGTGGAAGATACATGCATCTGATACTCTAATTGTCCACCAGATTACTAGCCATAGTCAATAAAAATTTGAATATTAGACACAGCAACAAATCCAGCCACTCCCAGCACATGTTGGGTATTGAGGCAATATGCCTTCACATCTATAGATGAAGAACCACAGATGTAGGATAATGTACAAAGATAACAAACCTGGAAATTTTAAAAATTGAGGCTTTAGATTTGCCAGCATAGAGGTAAGATCTTTACGAAAACCGTGCCCCTGAGAAGAACAATAATAAATAAAAATTACTGTTAAATTAATAGATGGAAATTCAGGTAATGCAAACTACTATAATATCTTGACTGCAGCATGGCTATCCATGGACAATATAGTTAAATCAAGATTAGTTAGATCTCCATGAACTAAAAATAATTTAATTTAATAGAATTCTGGTTCACGGTTGTGGCATGTTTGGATTTATGACTTGATTATTGACGCATAGATAGCTCTTAATTTCATAACATCATTGCGTACCTACAGTTATACCGAGCCTCTCACTGTTGTAAGGGGACTGTACCATGGAAATACGCATTCTATTTTATGGTACTTCCAAAGGAAAGCTAACATAAAAAAGGGAACTTGGCAGTAAATTACCATGTAAGTGTCTGATGGCATAAGTGATACTTGGTCAAACCAAATTATGCCTCTTTTGCTGGTTGTAAGTTGAAGCCTTGAATTAGAATTTGTTTCACTTGATTGCAAATCAAACTCAATCTTTGTCCACTCTGTAAAACCGTCGTTATCGGCCCTACAAAAAAAATTGACACATACATCATCATTAAAAGAGGCACTGCAGTAATAAATGGAGCGTTCTTGATCAATTAAACCATGTAATATTGCTTACAGGACATTATAAGAAGCTAGATTTTGAAGACCGTCTGAACTTGTCAATGAAACAGTCAGATCCACAGAGGTCGATGACCTAATATGCATGCTTACTTTATATACCTTTGTTTTCTCAATGTTCTGCAACAAGAAAAGGTAGCTCTTATTTTTATAACGATCATGGTGTCCACCGCGTTTGCACGGTTAGATTTGTCTCACAGTCCTCTAATTTGACACAGACTTATTCCTATGATTTTCTATCCAAATCTATGCAATTTTTGTTTTTTATCATAGCCAATATGAATTCTTCCTTTTCATAGGGACTCTTAATTTTATTACTTCTATTCCGAATATCTATCATTGTTTTGTTGTAGCTGATACGAACTCTTTTTCTAATGTGGCATGGACTCTAATTTCTATATATTTTTTTTCTGAATTTCTTTCTTTTAATCCAACCCATTATAATTTGGGCCCACAACAATCAATGGTGTAGATCATTCTTTTTATTTCCGATTAACGTGGGAATTTCTAGTATTTTAGGATTAGCGTGGCCTATTTTTCATGTTAATGCTTAGTAGAGTGATGATTGCAGAGGATCTAAAGTTATAGAGAAAATAATACATGTAAAATTATCTATTGCGTACCAAGATATTCAATAAACATATGATAAATGAGAATTTTCAAATTATAACATGAGATTCAAAGCTAGCTTCTCACTTGTGCAAGTAAAGGTCATACCATGCCCCAGAAACCAGGATTATAAATACCAACACCTCCTGATGAGCAGGCATTAGTTCCATTAGATTCACAAAGTACTTCCATCCGAAGCGCAATTGGATTACTAGCAATACAGGATGAGCGATCTGTTGCTACAATAATATTTGATTCATCCCCAATTATCAACCATGGGTCAATGTTTGAAGGAGTATTAGCACCACCAGCTTCAAAACCTGTTACTTAGATTTTTAGAAACTTAAACACAAGAACATATGCAAGTATCAGAGAAATGCAAGACAGAATCACTAGCCCATTATCTAGATCCTGATGTTATATCCTCCAAACCTTTCACTACAAAGAAGTGCAAGCTTAAGTTTGCATTCGAATATTTTTACAGGACAAACAAATTGTTAAATACAGAAGCATTAAATGATTAGCAGTTGCTACACAGATGTGCATTTGACAGAATGAGATCCAAACAATCAGTTAGTAGCTTTACATCTTACTATTTACAGCTCAGACAAATATAGCTATTGAAAGCACATAGCATCACTGCCTAGTGTGGTAATTATCTTTAGACATTAGCTACAAGTGGCTGTCTATACTAAATAGCATATTGATATGCAAAAATAAAGTATTTCCAATAATATGTCAAAAGGGAACCAAAACGAAGATCACTAAATTTTATTAGACAACCCAATGTGCCTGTAAATTTCACAACTCACTCACTCATACATCATCAGATTCCATTACCTCTATTGCTTACAAGCTCTGCCCACAACCCACCAGCTCCAGCATGGTTGATCTCCTACAAGTATAACCAAGGCTTAACAGCAATTCTCACCTTAAAAGCACAAAAACTAAGTAAAACCTAACCCAACAGTATTATAAATGGTTCATTTGCTAAGACGTGAAAAGATGAAAGGAAACAGTTCTCCCCTAATATAATATCACAGTACATAGCAATAACAAAGCACTAGCTAAAATCCTGAACGAAATGGAATTGTTGCATTTGACAAGCCATGAATTATGCATCTATAAATGCGATACTCTGCGGCCTGCCATCCAAACAGGATGTGTGGACAGCACGCATTGATAGCTAACAAATTTAGCAAATGAAGGCAAGTTCACAAGAGTTTGTTCAGTTGATATTCGAAATGTTCCAACAATATCAAAGCATTGCCCCTCTCTTCGCAGGTCATGGTGTTGGCAGGGCAAGAGTGCCAACTTACTACAGTGCCTCATACAACCACTCAAAATCAACGCATTATGCAGACAACTAAACATTAAGCTCACCTCAAAAAAGATGCCAAACATGTTGTCAGGGATCTTCCGAACATTCTGAGGTGAAGCATCCACACTCAGCTGAGCAGTTTGACCCGCCACTGACCCAACAAAAAGGATCTGACACAAGAAACAAGCAAGAACCAACACATGGAAGAACCGGCAACCCAAACACACTCGGGGAACGCCCATCGCAACCTGTCACAGATGAAACCAAAGCAACAATTCACTGTAAGCTCATGTGCGCAGATACACATACCGGAATTAAAGAAACGTACTGACGTACTGTGCTCGCAAAACAGCCAGAATAGGATACAGGCAATTGGCTCAGAGCAGAAGTGTATGAGTAGAAGTAAAGCCAACAGAAGATGGGAGAATAAAATTAGCAACAACAGGTTCGGAAATGGCGGTTTGCTTCCCAGAGTAGCCATCCGTTGCGGAGAAGCAACAACAAAGCTGCCATTTTCTCATCATCCATGAAATTAATACCGAGTAAATCTGCAACTTAGCCACTGTGACATCGAATTTGGATTCTGACAGCAGCATTCGCATTCTTAAATTTGGTACGGAATTAAACCAGTGGAACAGTGCTGTGCCATTGCCTGGCCTAACATGGAAAGGGAGCATATTTGCAGAGCAAATCACAAGATTTTAATGAAGTAACTAACGCATTGCAAGATGTTAATTGCGTAAAAGAATTGCTTATCTCAAAGCAGAGAATTTGAGGACACAACATAGGGAGGCATTTCCAAAAAGAAAGCGAGAAAAAACGTGGCAAGTATATATACTAGAAAAGCAAACAAAAAAAAGGTTGCACAGTAAAGAACTGTACAATAACATCCCTCGCAAACGGCAAATGCAAGTGCGGCCATGAGCCCATGAATAGACTTGAAGCAAAAGCACCCGTTGATTCCCCTCCTAATTCCTAAACATAAATTAACTCAAAACCTGGCCTCTAAAAACATCATTGGCAGCATAACCATGCATTGCGAAGGGAAATTAGCTTCCCAAATAGAGAGATCGAGCTAGTGGGAGACCTTTTTCTAAGGTTGCGGGAGCTCACCGATGCGACTGGGGGAGGAGGGGGGCAGCGCCGGAGGCGGCATTTCTAGGGATCCCCGAGCCCCGACGTCGCTGTCGATGGCAGGAGGCGACGCCCGTCGGATTGCGATCGGACGGGTAGTTCTGGGGCGGGCGGGCGGGCGCGCGGGCGGAGAGGCGCCGCCGCGTTGCGTGCGAAGTCGTTGCTCTTGCGTCGAGCTTATCGCACTGAACTGGAAAGTGGGAACAGGTCAACAGACAGTAGATAGCCTTCTCAAGCGGATTTTTTTTTTGCGTCAAATTTTCCCACCCCCACCGTTTAGCACTGCAGGTTACGCTCAAACCGGTTGTTTTTAAGAAACTTTCTTTTATTTTTTTCCCATTTCTTCACTTATTTCAGCGTGACAATTGTTTATTTTTAGCATTAATTTTAAGCTTTTTA
Source organism: Raddia guianensis (assembly GCA_036346415.1). NCBI lineage: Eukaryota > Viridiplantae > Streptophyta > Magnoliopsida > Poales > Poaceae > Raddia > Raddia guianensis. The sequence goes on from CM070536.1 coordinate 18,557,652, forward strand.
ATAATTGTTTTGTAATATTTATATGTATCACTGATTGGTGTAGAGGTGTCATATTTCTTTCATTATCTAAAAAAGTTATTACAATTATAATGCATCCTTTTCACTCATATATTATTGGATATTACAATTCAATGGTCATTTCTCAAATAGTTACGTGACATTCTGGCGAACATAATAATAGAATATGTTGGTCAAAGATTCAAAGGCCCATAAAAGCACTAAAAGGATTTGTTCAAAAAGACTGCTCACACTCTTTCCTCCTCTCCCTTTTTTGTATTTACTTCTTTCCCATCTCCCCCATGGGGCAAGCCCAAGACAAAAGAAGGTCAACTCACAAGTCATTTGTCACTTTCCTCCATGAGTTTAGATGGAGCTGGCAAGAGAACTTGGGTTTACATTGGAATCGACGAAGCTTGTGGTGGATGGTTGCCCTAGGTCACCTAGGATCGGCATCATGTTTTGCCTTACAAGTGGCCTCTACTATGTCGTCGCCTCCTCATCCATAGGGTCAGACGAGAAGGGGGTTTGATATAGCGTCGTTAATAAAGACAATGAGAATGGGAGCAGGGTGGGCCGAACTCTAACGAGGGATGATGTGACATACCCAAAATTCACCCAATTCTAGCACAAAATTTTTCGCAAAAATCATTTTTGAACCCCTAGAAACCTTCCCCAATTTTCTGAGAATTTTCCAAACCAATTCTTATTTTATTCCAATTATGAAATCCCCTCTTTTATTTATCCAAAAATATTCATCTCATAAAATATCAACTTTTATTCCACCATTATCTACCTCTCATTTTTTTGGATTTTTAGAGACCAATCTCATATTTTTCTGACCTCATATGAATTTTCTACAAATTTCTAAAGCTTATAGGGAATTTCTGAAAATTTCTTCCAAACCTTTCCTTATTTGGAAAATGCTCGGTTTACGCTTTCCTTTTCTGGAATACGCTTTCGACGTCACCTGGTTTCCATCCCTTTTAAGTTGTTGCCACCGGCTGAGATTCTTCCATTTCAATCCAACACCCCAGAAGCGGCCACGTCAGTTCAACATACCGGTTCGGTTATGAAAATCCGACGGCGCCCATAGATTCCGAAATCCATTCCAACGGCGCCCCTGGTTACTCTTTTCCCTGGCCGCGCCGCCACCTTCAAAACAGCCGGCGCCACCGTCTTCGCCGTGCCTCTCACCGATTCGCTCGCCGCCGTCGTTCTCGAGCCTTCCAGGCCACGGAAACAGCCAATAGGGCTTCAACACGTCATCACCAATCTTATCCTCCACGTCACCGCCCTCGGTTTGCCTCCTCACCACCGGAATTTTTCGCCGGAATTCACCGCCGCCCACGGTTTTTCTCCTCCGGTCACCGCCATGCCCTCACGCCTATAAATACCCGTCTCCGGCGCGTTGCATCCACAAGCAAGCCTCCTCCGCCACCCTTTTCCCCCTCCCCTCATCGAAGCATCGTTGCCGACGACTCCCTCCGCCGCCGCCGTGCTGTGTTCGCCGCACAGCCACCTCCAGCCACCTCTAGCACCACCGCCTCCTCGGAAAAGCTCCCCTCGCCGCCAATTGCAAATCCCGAGCGCCACCTCGCCGTCTCCGGCCATCCTCGCCGCCAGTGAGCTTCACCTGCCGCCTCCTCCATTCCCCTCTCTCTGACTCACTACCTTGCAGGCCCCACCCTATCAGTACCCGCGCTGTGCCCAGGCCACACAGCCCTCTCTCCTAAATGGGCCGACCCAGATCAGCCCAGCTCAGCCCAGCATCTGCCCATTTAAGCTTTTTCATTTTTCCTTTTTATTTTAAATTCTAGATAAGCTTTCTATTTTGCTTAAAATATCAAACCTCCTCCAAAAATTCTGCAAAAATTACCAAAAATCTTGAATTCAATCTAGTATTTTATAAAAATATAAAAATGCCCCTTTCTCAGTTTTAAATTTCAAAAATAAAATTTTTTTACCTCTCTTTTTATAGGAAAATGCTTTTAAAATTTCCGCCTGTTTTCCCAAAAATCTCAAAAATTCCAAATAAAATATTTCAACCTAATATTTCCTTTAAAAATGTATTTTCATGATTTTCACTTTTTATGTTCAACAATTTCCATCTCGGAACTCTGATAACTTTGTTGTCGTCGACCCCGATCTTTGGAAATTTGTTGATCCACACTTAAAAATCTCACGTACACATGCAAGATCCTGCTACCCAGAGAACTCCCGAAATGCTGTCCAAATAAAAACAATTTTTTCTATCTTAAAATCATACAAACCATCACCATCCTAGTCAATCCTAACCTTTTCCCCAACAATATCCTTTTTAAAAATAATTTCATGCATTCATGCTCCTTGCATTTTTATTTTTCTTTCTATTAAATTCCCCTTCTTTTTCCCTCTCTCCAACGTGTAGAAAATGAATTTATCCCCCGGATCAGCCGAACAGGAATATCAGGGCAATAATGCAGATATTAAAGATTTAGCCGAATCAGGCAGGTTTCCCTATCTTTGACACATTTTGAATATCCTATTGTCATATTTCTATTTAATTATTGCATTACTTTTTAGTTATTTAATTATGTAAATATCCCTATATTTTATTTAAATAATTTCTCATTTATGTAGAGTAATTATACCAAAAATCCACCGCCAAAAGCCCACCTTAAACAATTATCTTGTACATTACCCTAGCATAGGAAAAATTTAATAATATCTACATATTTAAAAAGTAGGATAGAAAATCATTGTCCATATGATAAATTCATTTATTGATATGGAAGTGAAAAGTGAATGAAAATGAAAATTTGTAAAATTAAGTCATTAGCAAGGTTACCGTGATGACTTAAAAAGGCGAGGCATTATTTTTATTATTTTTCTCAATGCATGCGCGGTTTTCCGCAATGCTTTAAGCGAGTGAATCAGTAGCAAGGTTACCGTAGTGATTGTGCGGAGCTTAGCATTGTTGTGGTTATTTTCTCAATATCTGTGCGGTGCGCAAGATATTGCAAAACCTTGAGTTTAATTGAATAAAAATAACCAATGTATAAAATAGCGGGCTATAGCGCCGCTATAGAGCCGCTATAGCGGCTGGAGCAAGGCGCCGCTACGGTATTGCATTTTCTGGCGCTATCACAGCTAAGAGCGCTATATCGCCATTTAGCGCCGCTAAACTAAAATAGCGCTAACATTTGCATAGCGGCGCTATTTAAGTACAAGCATGACCAATGCCGCCGTCCATCCATCTCTTGATTCCTTCGCTTGGGCACCTGTGGCGAGCAGCAGCTGTTAGCCTGTGACTGGCGGGCGACGCCTGCTTCTCCTGGGCTACGAGCTTTGGGCGGCGGCATCTCCTGGGGCTGCGACTTGAAGAGCAGTGTAGTGCTGTTGAGTGTAATTGAGTACACGAGCAATGTTTGTCTACTATCTAGTTGTGAAATTAAGTATTTAAGTATTTAACACATACAGTCATTGTCTTGCTATCCGTATATGCATCATCCATCAAAAAACCTGCTTAAATCCCCTGTTTTTGGGCTGTATGTACCTGTTTTTTACTTCTTTTTTTTTTTTGTTGTAAAAACCGCTATTTGCTTTAGCGGCCGCTATAGCGGCGCTATAGCAGTCTTAGCGTTTTGGGCTGCCTCCGCTAAATGCAATAGCCCGCTATTTAAAATATTGAAAATAACACATTTATCATCCAACCATATAAGAACCTGTTGTATGGGTAAAGTTGGATAGGTTCTGCAAAGCTGATAACAAAAACATCGATGGACCCTATTTCGGGTATATGAGGTCGTGTCAACTGGGTGATGCCTATTTTATTCATAATTCTCATAATTTTAAAAAGAATAGACATCTGAAAGAAGATGTGTTAAGGAATGGAGTATTTGGAGACAGAATTTGTAAATGTATTAAAATCTCTTTTAAAAATGTTTTAGAAAAGAATTGACAAAATATAGGATTTTTCTAAAAACTATTCTAAAAATTATGCATTAAGTCTATTATTAAATCTCCCTGTCAAATTTCTATTAAACCCTTGCATATAATTAATAGGCATGCATATGGAAACCTATTAGGACGTAAGTGCTTACCCATTCTTTTTCGGGCTACCCTTTTTTTGGGTAGGTCATTTCTTTTTAGCGGAAGACATTTCATTTGAAGACTTGGAAGATTTTTCTGTAGATTTTTAGTTATCCTACACTCGAGCCATGCCTGTGGTCTTGAAGAGTAAATTTTGGAGGTGTATTAAAAATTGTAAGCCATTTTGTAAAATAATTCTAGTTATGAAAAAAAGCTTGGCTGTTTGTACTATTTTAAAATGCAACTGAAATCCTGGACAGCTGTATTTTCGAGGATCTCCCGGGGTCTCCACAGATGATCTAAGCAGTTAGTCCAAACCAACATGCTAGACCCTCATCCCTAGTTTCTCCTTGAGATCAGAATGCACGATTGAAGATGAGGTGTGGTACCTGTATGGTTGTATCAACGTTTGTGCAGGAGTGTGCCTACCATCAAATGCGCTAGGCGGGATAAGGACCTATCAGTATCTAATGCTGGTTAGATGTCACATGCCTTAAACAAGGTTCTCAAATTGTTGGCTGCAATTCAACCCTTATGCCGTGTCAGCAACTCGGCGTGAATTTAATGAACAATATATTAATCGGTCAAAGGTAATTACATCGCGACTCTAGGACATCATCAATTTAGACCTAATTTAGGTCAATTCAACATTATTTACATTTTTATCTTTTCTATTTTATTTGCTATAGTACGTTCTAATTTAGGTCTATATAGACGATACTCCTACAGTACTAACACCAGGAAAAGTAAAAACACAGGTAGGCGGGTGTGGACTCCATGGCACTTGGTGATGCACAAGGAACTGATGCAGCTCCGAAGGCTGCTCGGCTGGAACTCCTGTCCTTGAAGGAAGAATAATCTCACTACGATCTAACTGCTTAGCTCTCTGAGACAAGATCATCAGCAAGGCGGCTGTATTTTCTCGAGACAAAAACCAAACTAGTATCAGGGAGGCTTCTGAGCTTTGCTTTAACTTCCATCCCTAAAAAAAAAAACTTACGAGATCTATCATTGCTGGGAGCCAAAGTACATTTGTTCAGGGCAGGCTGACAATAAAAGAAAATGCTCCAAGGCCGGCAGGAGAAAGCTCCTGTTGGATCTAGGGCAATTGATATACCTCGCAGTTCAGCCTCCTCAGCATCCTGGATTTTGGGAGGCCCTCCTATCGCCTTCACCTCTCCCTCCTTTGATCCCATGATCATTGAGGCATCCTTGTTCCCCCCACCCCACCACACTCCGGTCGCCGCCTTCCTCGCTAAGGCCACCATCGCTCCTGCACCACCGCTTCTGCCACACCCTCAGCCAGCAGGCACCCGCTCAGCGTCGGTTGCTCAGGTTCGCCGTAGCTCCAGACTCGCCACTGCTCGTCTGACACTACCACCGGCCGGATCTTCCTCCGTCCCTGCCATTCGCAGGGCGCAGGGTGTTCTGGCTCGGCGCCTTGGTACTTCTACGGAGATTGCAGACCTATCCACCCACCTCGAGGCGCTTTTCTCTGCACAGCGTATCAGTGTTGCCGCGTACCCCGCCATCGCTGATCTTTGTGGCCTTGCACGTCCCAGCGTCCACCTCGACACTGTGGCCTCTGCGCTTGCCGAGGAGTGTCCCTCCTAGGCTTGATGACCCCGCCGCGTCGTCGCCCCCTTCGTGTTACCACAGTCTCCATGTCTATTGCCCCGTCCCTTAGTGTCTGCGGTCTTTCTGCCCACCTGCGTGTGGGGGTAGACCTAGGTAGTCGGTCGTCTTGTCCACGGTCGTGGGCCCTGCCTGCGTGCAGGGTGTGTTGCTGGTCATCTTGTCCACAGTCGTGGGCCCTGCCTGCGTGCAGGGTGTGTCGCTGGTCTTCCTATCCACAGTCGTGGGCCCTGCCTGCGTGTAGGGTGTGTTCGGTTTCCCTGCCTGCGCACGGCGTGTCTGGGTTGCCCCTAAGTGGGCCTGTAATGGCCCGCGTGCTTGGCCACCTTGTTGTTCTTCTCTTTTCGTGGGTCCCTACAACCCTTGGCAAGAGATCCAACCTTAGTGTGCTATCAGTGTTCCCCAAATGAAGATCCTTTGTTGAAACGTCTGGGGACTCAACTCCGGCACTAGGCGCGACGTCGTCGCTTCGCTAGTCAGATCACATCGACCCACCATCCTCGCGGTACAAGAATCCAAGCTCGCCGCTCCCTCCCACCAGATCCTCATGGATACTTGCGGACACAGGCTTCGTGGCGTCCTCTGTGCGCCCGCCGTGGGCACCAGGGGGGTTTGCTGCTCTTCTGGGATGATTCGCTTGTCATCCTCTCCGACCCACTGATCCTGCCCCACTCCATCTCCGCCAAAGTCACCACCATTGACGGGCAGCGCAGCTGGACGATCTCCAACGTCTACGGGCCCACCGATGAACAATCCAAGCTACTGTTCCTGCAGGAGCTGCGAGCCATCGCCTCTCACTTCAGTGATCCCTGGCTCGTCCTAGGCGACTTCAACCTCATCTACAAGGCCTCCGGCAAGAACAACCTCAACATGAACAGACGACTCATGTCTCACTTTCGCGATACGTTGGATGCTTGCCTCCTCCGCGAGATCCATCTCTCCGGCAGGCGTTTCACCTGGAGCAATGAGCAATCCCACCCCACCCTGGTGCGCCTTGACAGGGCTTTCGCGAACAGCGGCTGGGAGCTCCTCTTTCCATCCTGCTCCCTCCTTCCTCTATCCTCTTCGACTTCCGACCATTGCCCGCTACTCCTCACCGCTGAAAGCCTTCCCCGACCGCCGCACCGGTTCCGCTTCGAAAGCTACTGGCTCTCCATCGACGGTTTCCTCCAGGTTGCCGAGCAGGCCTGGTGCGGGAATGGAAGCTCCTCTGCAGGGACCTCGGCCCTTCCGCTTCACCCAATGCTACGCCTTCGGTCCAAGCTGGATCGTACTGCGATTGCCCTCTCCAACTGGAGTCGCTCCCAGGTCGGCGACATCAAACTTCAGCTGTCGGTGGCCTCGGAGGTCATCAGGCTTTTTGACTTAGCTATGGAAGCCCGCGAGCTCTCTCCAGAGGAGATAACCCTTCGTAAACAGTTAAAACTCCGAGTTCTTGGCCTGAGCTCCATCGAAAAAATCAAGTGGAAGCAGCGCTCCTGTCTCACCTGGCTCAAGCTGGGCGATGCCAACACCAAATACTTCCATCTCAGGGCGAATGGACGTCGCCGCAGGAACCACATCCACTCCCTTCAAACGGACGTCGGCCTCCACACTGAATTCCATGACCAGGCCGCCGCCCTACACCACCACTTCACCAAAATTTTCGACGAATCCTCGACCGCCCCCACAAACACCCTGCGTCGTTCCTTCAATTGGGATTTCTTGGCACTACCCACAGCTGACCTCTCAGCCCTCGACGCTCCTCTCACTCTCGAGGAGTTAAAAGCCGTCCTCTTCTCTCTCCCAAATGACAAGGCTCCTGGGCCCGACGGCTTCACTTGGAGCTTCTACAAGGCCTGCTGGTCTTTCATCTCCGCAGACCTGCTCGACGCTCTGCAATGCCTCTTTAACCTCGACGCCACCGGATTCGCCAATCTAAACAAAGGCCACATTGTCCTCATCCCCAAAAAAGACTCCCCAATCTCCCCCGCGGATTACCGGCCCATAAGTCTCATCCACAGTGTGGGCAAACTTTTCACCAAAATCCTTGCCTCCCGCCTTGCTCCCTACATGGATGAGTTGATCTCGCCGTGCCAAAGTGCCTTTATGAAGCATCGACACATCCAGGACAACTTCCTTCTGGTCCAGCAATAAAGCGGTGGCCCTCCACAAATCCGGTACACCGGCCCTCCTATTCAAGTTGGACTTAGAAAAAGCCTTCGACTCGGTTTCCTGGACCTACCTACTTGACAACCTAAGGGCCAGGGGCTTCAGCACTCGCTGGCGGGACTGGATATCCCTGTCCCTCGCCACCTCCTCTTCCCGGGTTCTCCTCAACAACCACCCCACAGCCACCATTCAACACCGGCGAGGCCTGAGACAAGGAGACTCGCTCTCCCCGTTCCTGTTCAACCTGGCCATAGAGCCTCTGGTCTCTATGCTTAACAAGGCCATCACCTCCGCCGTTCTTCAACCGCTGGGTGGCCCGCTCCCAGACGCCCACATCTCCCTGTTCGCCGACGACGCGGCCATCTTCCTGCACCCCTCTGCAGAAAACGTCTCCGCCCTGACCGAGATTCTACAAACTTTTGGGAACATAAAGGGCTTACGCACCAACTTCTCCAAAAGTCAGGTGGTGCCAATTTGTTGCTCAAACCTCCACCTCGAACCCATCCTGCAAGCCCTACCAGCCGAGCAAACCTCCTTCCCAATCAAGTACCTAGGGATGCCCCTTTCCACCCGCAAGCTAAGGCATGTTCACTTTCAGCCCATCATCGACAAAGTGGCTTCACGTCTGGCTGGTTGGCGAGGTCCCCTCATGTCCAAAGGCGGCCGTCTTACACTTTTAAAAGTGGTGCTAACCGCCCTACCAACTTTCTTTTTTTCGGTTATCCAACCCCCCAACTCGGTCATTAAAAAAATCGACGCTTTGCGCAGACGCTGGCTGTGGAATGGCTTTGACTCCTAGCTACCGCTAGCGAGATCACCGAATGTCGTCTGCTCACCCACCTCGCTCGGTGGCCTTCGGGTTCTGGACCTCCACCGATTCTCCAGAGCCTTGAGGCTTAGGTGGCTCTGGTTGAGTCGGCAACACCTTCCGCCCGCCTGGGCCTCACTTCACTTGACTGCCCCAGGTCCGGACAGCGACCTCCTTCGAGCAGGCTCTGACGTCATCCTTGGCAACGGGGGCTCTACCTCCTTCTGGGATGACCGCTGGCTCTTTGGTTCCACCCCCAAGACGCTTGCACCAGGCCTCCACAAGGCCTCCTCCAGAAAAAACAGATCAGTGCTCGATGCAACTTCAAACTTTACCTGGCTAGCGGATCTCCGCCAAAACTTCACGCCACAGTTGTTACCAGAGCTCTTTTTGCTCCTTACGCGGATGGCTTCCTTGCAGCTCAACCCAGAAGAGTCTGATATTTTCCCATGGCGCTTCACCCCAAACCACAGATTCACAGTTCGGTCAGCCTACTTGCTCCAATTTGCTGGCCGGGTCCCAAGGCCGGCCCTGCATCACTCTTGGAAACTGTGGGCCCCTTCCAGATGAAAGTTCTTCCTCTGGACTCTGCTGCACCGCCGCGTCTTCACCGCCGATGCACTGCTCCGTCGCCAGCTGCCCAACAACTACTTCTGTCCCCTTTGCAGCAGGAATCTCGAAACTCCGGAGCATCTCTTCCTGCAGTGTACCTTTTCGCGGCGCCCTGGTCAGTTGGCGGACCTTTGCTCAACTCTCAGCGTCTAAACCCTTCCGGGTGGCTTCGTGACGATTGTGTACTCAGTTGGTGGTCCACCGACATCCTACTTGACGGCCCTCCTTCCCGAAGTGCACTCTCTGCCGCCTGCGCTTTACTCTGGAGCATCTGGTTGGAGCGCAATAACAGAATTTTAGGAATACCGAAAGGCCTCAGCACATTTTTTTCAATTACCTTCTAGACGACCTGCGCCTTTGGGAGGCTGCGGGTACTCCTTTTGTAATTAGCTAACCTACTCTAGGCCCACGGGAGAGGGGCCTCCATCTCCCCCCACACTGTAACTTTCTCCTGCTTTTGAATACATGGCAGCCCTCCTGCCTTTTTCAAAAAAAATGATCCAACACATATGTAAATTGTGAACTCCAACAAGCAAAGGCCTCCCCCTCTTCATTTTGCACCACAACCCCAACTGTGGGCACTTGGCAATAGCATTGCATCGTTTGGTTGATGGACCTGTTAGTTTCAGTAACAGTATGCAGCATGCCGATCTAGGAATTCAACCTAGGGCCTGTTAGTTACGCGCACCTGATGATGATCTGAAGCTCACCTCACATCCGTTCTACGCTTGCCATGTGAACGGCGCGAGGGGTTTCTACGAAAGTCTCGAGGGTGAAAAGCAACGGGAACAAAATTCACCCCGCAAAAGGCACTTTTTTTGTTCGCATGTTGCCCTCCTCTTTTCACAGCATCACCAGCAGCTCTGGATGTCTTTCAAGGGTTTGTTTTCTAACCAAATATCAAGCAAAAAACTGGTCTTCCTCCCATTCCCAACAATCATTTTCCTGTGCATTGTATAAAAATCTTTATTTTTCAAAAAATCATCCCAACAAGTTGAATCTCAAATTTTATGATATATACCCCCGTGTGGTTAGGCATATACTCGTACTTGTTAATGAAAAAATTCTACCAAACCCCCTGCTCATTCTCTAGTTTCCACCACCACTTGCAAAGCAAGCTAATGTTCAAGGCCTCAATGTCCTGAATGCCAAGGCCAACCTTTTCTTTTGGAAGAGTCACGTGACTCCATTTGACTAAGTTATAATGTTATATTTTCCTTTTTGTCCCATATTGTCCCACAAAAAGTTTCTTCTAATTTTATCAATTTTCTGACAAAAGTTTTAAGCATTCTAGATATAGACATGGTATAGATAGGAACAATAGGCAAGCAAACATTTAGATCCCGTTCTTTTGAGTTGATCTGAATGGCTGAACAGTTGAACGACTGAAATAACTAAATTTTGAGAGCTCCTCGAGTTAGTCTCGATATTTGGACCCATTTCGTTTGACATGCGTTTTAAAGTGTTAGGACCCACCTTCAAAACAACAAAAAATGGACTAAAATAAGCCAAATCATATGTATTTTCAAAACGTAGATAAGCTGTTAAGCTGTTAAGCCGAAAAGAACAGAGCCTAAGTAGAGTAAATCTACCACCAATGGATAGATTCTTCCCTTTGGAAGCCCCAAGTCTTTTCTTGGATTTTTGCCGCTAAGTTCTCTCATTTTTTCACAAGGAACCTCTTATAGTTGACAGGGACACCCAAATATTTCACGGGGAATTTTTCAACTTAACAATAAAAGAGGTCGGCATAGAGCTCTTCTTTTATACTAAGCCCATTGACAAGGCAACTCCTCTTTTATTAAAAGTTTATTTTCAACTTAGTTTAAGAAAGCCGAAAGCAATTCAACATTTCTAGCGGTTGTAATATCATCTCTTGGACACAAAATAATGTCATCAGCATATTGCAAGCAAAATACACACCTCTTTATCGACCACATCTTCAACCAAACCATGGATTTCCCCTTCTTGTGCTTTTTGGACCATTTTTTGCTAAAGCATCAGCAACAATGTTAAAAAGAATTCGGGAGAAGAGATACTTTTGCCTAATCCCTTTCTAACTTTAAGTAATTTCCGGTGAGAGTTTTGAATCATAGAGTTAAGGACTCATGTTTGGTTGTCGCCTAATATTACCTAACCTAAGATTAGCAACTTGCCACAGGTGTGGCATGACTAAACTGTCTGAACTTAGTTGTTATTTGGTTTGTTGCCATGCCTATGGTCAGGTTCGTCTAAAAATTTTGTGGCAGTTGTTTGGATTGTGTCTATGCCTTAGTTTAGGCAGGGTAAGAAGTTATGTCAAGTGTTTGATTGGCTGCCACACATTTTGGAAATGAACATTCCATGGACTATATATAAAGCATCCAAAAATCATCAAATACTTCTAGAAATATTTACAATTGAATAATGCCATCAATTTTCATATGACCAACAAGTAAACATTATTCCATAAGCGAACATTGTGCCATTAGCCTTTAATATAGCTATAAGTCCATCTACGTATCAAAGCCATTCATCATATAATCAGGAGTTCATCACTAAACTATAAGAGTCCATTAAACATACCATAAATACCTACATAACAAGAGTTGAGGTCGCGAGGTTGCCACCCTACCCTTCAGGTCGCCCGGCTACCGACTCGCCGCCCTGCTCCCTTCACACCGCCCTACTGTTCAGGCCGCCGGCACACCGCCCTACTCCCTTCCCGCCGCCCTGCTCAAAATGGCGCCCAGGCACCCTTGCCTAGCCCACCGGAGCGCCGCCGGCTCCCTTCCAAGCTGGAGTGCCCCTCGAGGCGCCACTACACAGAAGAGAGAAGGGTGTGCAAGAGGAGGAGATGTCTGGAGTTTTTTTTTTGGCTTGGTTAGCTGGCTAGGGAAGAGGAGGAGATGTTTGGAGTTTTTTTTTGGCTTGGTTAGCTGGATAGGAGCGTGAGGCGCATTTTCCCCCGCCTCACATTTGGCGAAAAGAGTGCTGGCGAAACAACTGCGCCCATGCCTAAGAGGTTGTGGCAAGCCCAACCTGAGTAAAGAAGCAAACACTATGCTAGACAGTTGTGTCATGCCTAATCTTAAGGTACAACGCACTTAGAGCATGGCTAGCAGGGACTCTAAACGATTCCCTAAAACACTATCATGACAACTCCAAATATATAACGCTCCAAAGAGGTCTCTATCTCATATTTAATTTAGAGACTTCAAGAGAATCTCTATATCTTTTTGAGGATAGAGACTCTGCTGGAGATGTTAGAAATATAGGGAACGAATAGTGATTTAGAGAAGGGATATAGAGAACGAAATATAAAAAAGCTGCTGGCGATGCTCTTAGCCATTCAACTAAACAGGCCCTGCGGAAACGAGGCACCCCGCTGCGTGGTGGTGCGTGGTGCGATTAAAAGGCAACAGTGTTTCGGACGAAGAAGCTGAGATTTGATGATATATACTCCTATATTACATCGCTCAGAAACGCATGCAAGCGCAACCGCTGCAAATCAATCGCAAGAAAAAGAATACAGCGCCTGAAACTTGATTGTATAGTACTACTACTATAGTTAGCGAGCTCCATAAAATCGGTATTCGTAAAATATAACTATAGTAAGGCAATGTTCCTCACAGAAATGTCGTTGCGGAGCTTTTTGCCCAGCATACCTTCACAAATTGATTTATTCCCCCTCCCTCCCATCGCCGGCTCACATCTCTGACGAGCTCCGGCCAGCACTCCTCCCCCTTTGGGCCAAGCACGCGAGCGCGTGGTAGGGGCGACGCGAGCTAGCTCCAGCCAGGCAGCGGCGAGGCGACACGGACGCAGAGCAATGACGAGGGAGAGATATTTTGGTCTGAGTAACTTTGCAGTAAGTACTCTGATACGATAACGTAGAGCCGCACAAGGAGTACCGGAGCAATTTTGCCTTTTGCCCTTGGCTGCCTTAGTAATGTACATCTTCTCTAGTCTCTACGATTCTACGACCAACGCCAAAGCAAGCATGCAAGAGATCGCAGGGCGCCATGCAAGACTCGAAGGCCATCGTCAACACATCAGCTGCGTGCTGTACATGGCGTCCAAGGGAGAGTTCAAGCCACGTCGTTCTTGCCGTACATGACGTTCCAGGAGTCCAGCGTCGGGAAGCACGGCTGCTCCGCCACCGCCGCTGCCGCCGGTGGCTGGGGTATGTACGCTGGGACGCGGAGCGCCGGTGCGGTGTCCGCCGTCAGTAGGGGCTCGACGTCGAAGGGCGGCAGGAGGATGCCGATGCCGGCGTCCACGTCGACGTCGACGCCCTGCGGCTCGGCCTGGGCGCCAGTGACGTGCTGCACCATGAGGCGGAAGGTGGCCGCGTCGGTGCTGATGTACGTGGTCGGCGCGCGCTTCGACGGCCGCGGCCGCCTCTTCCCCGCGCGCCCGCCCGCCGGCCCGAGCCGGCAGCGCGCCGACGGCGGCGGCGCTGCCCTCGGCGTACCACCCCGGCGTGCCGCGGCGCCGCCTCGGGCTCGCAGGTGGCGGGCGGCGCCGCCGTGGCGCCGAGGCCAGCCAGCTCAGGCGCGGGGGTGTCTTCGGAGAGGGAAAAGTGGAGCGCGCGGGCGATGGCGGCGTCGGCAAAGGAGAGGGAGAGGAGCGCGGGCGTCGCCGCGCAGGAGATGGCGTCCATGGCTGCCTCTCCCGAGCTCGCCGCTGCGGTAGTGCACCGCCGTGAATGGATAGCGAATCTGGAACCACGGCCCTGATCTCTCTGCAAGCGGCGGAAGCGGGAGATAGAAGCGGGTTGGCGAGCCGGCGGCTGGGAGTGGAAATGGGGGAGTGGCGAGAGTTATAAAAAGGAGGCGCTGGGCGGCCGGTGGGGGCAGCCGCGCAGGGGAAAACGCGGGGGATTCGGGGCGGACGCATGGGGCGCGGAGGTGTCGGCGGGTGGGCACCGGGATCCGGGGCACGGCAAGCCGGCATGGGACGGGGCCCGGTTTTGCCGTGCGCCCACGGCGTAGCCGCCCGGCCAGCATCCGCATGGTGGTGGCAACGTGGCGTGATTTTTTTTTTAAAAAAAACATTTTGTAACGCTCAACTGCGATGCATCAGGTGAAGAAATGACACCGGTGATATAGCCGCATTTCAGCCTATAACATTGTTGTCACGTATTCCTAATTATTATATTTATATTTTTAAGATACCTTTTAAATCCTGATCCTTTTCTATTTTCTTCCTCTTCTCCGTAGCTCTCATCTTTGTCTCTAGTTATCAACTTGGATCCTCCTCTTCAATTTCTCTCCTCTTTTCCATCTGGCGTGATGCAAGCAATGATCGTCCATCGTTACTGCTGGCATCGGCCAAGGGGAGCTCGAGTTGTTACCATTGTTGTTTTTTTCCACCTTATGGACACCAACGATGGCCGTCTTCTTCAGACGTGGCTGGTCCGCTTCCTCTTCCCCCGTATCGTTATTGTATTGTTGTCCACATCGTGCACCTCATGCTGGAGATGAAGGAGAGAAGAGAGCCAAGTGAAGATAGAGATAAATGAAGGACGAATAAGACCGAAAGAAATGATAGATGGGTCATAAGGGGTATTTTAGGATAGAAACATGGCATAATTCAAAATTATAGTATTATGGAGTATGTTAAAAGATGAGAAATTTCAATGTTGTTTTTCTTGAGGCATTTTAATTGGATGATATATATTAAGGGTTTGTTCTCCTTGGCTTACTTATCTAACTTATCTATTTATTTATGTTGTTTTTGTAACAATGAAAGCTTCTAGAGATGTCATTGGAAGCGGTGTCCATGTCATTTTACTTGTTTTAAAAAGTGTTTACATATTTCTTCAAATAGAAAAATTAATATTAAAAATCAAATTTATCGATTGCAGATAAATAAATAGTTTAAATATTAACGTAAACTGAAGAGAACAGGTACCGAATTTTCACGTTGTCAGGGTTGATTTCAGTCGGCAGGGACAGGGCTCCGGACATCGAGATCAGTCAGGTTGAGTGGACTCCTACCGTCACGGATTGATCGACCACTGGTCCTTGCGACCAAAATCCAGTACGGTTTTTTTCGCAAAGATCCAGAAAGGCTGGCGGGCAGCAAGTCCCATCACGACGATGACTCTGGCTCTTTTCAATTCCGTCAATTATCAAAGGGATTTAAAAAAATCCCGACTACTGCACAGTTTTTCCTCTGCCACGTCCTTTCTTTCTTCCAGAAAAGAAGGGCACAAAACTTTGATTCCAGTATTCCACAGCTCAGTGCAATCAAATCACATCGCTAGGATTACTCTATATTTTAATCAATATATCAGACGAGCATATCTGAAACTGCGACTATGGTTCGTTTTCTGTTGCTCTTGAAAAAATTAAGAGTTTTTTTAAAAAAGAACTTAAAAACCAAAATATTAATTTAAAATCTCTAAGAAAAACCTACAAAGTCTAAAAAATTATTATAAAATGTTACAGTGATTGACATGTACCAAAATTGACAAAATTTATAAACCGGAATAGAACCGTACCAGAATTGTGAACCAAAATGGGTCTGAGTAGGGGTGACAACGGGACATTCCCCGTCGGGGAGTGCCTCCCCATCCCCATCCACACAATCCAAAATTTTCCTCGTCTCCATCCCCGTTCCCCATCTCGAGGATAAAATTTCTATGTCCCTATTCAGGTAACGGGCCCCGTCGGGCACCCATACCCACAAAAGTTTCATAAAAAGAAAAGCTACCATCACCATTTTTATCCTAAAACCATGCTAAGTGGGAAAAAAATAACATGAGTGGATACATTGAAGGCCCGGTTGCTATATATCAGAAAATGTAAATACAATGGCTTAGATGACATGTTTGTGACCTAACAATTGTAATAAATAAAAGTAATTTTAGATCCCAAACCGGGTCCCCGTAGGGAAAAAAAATCCCCGTCCCCGTATCCACCATCCCCGAATTTCTCCCCACACCCGTTCCCTCATAGAGGAATTCCCCGCCTGAAACCGGGGAACGGGCCCCCATTGCCACCCTAGACCTGAGTGTGTGCGAGTAGGTAAAGCATGTGCGCGAGCGGAGCAGGCACAAGCTTGAAAAGGTTGAGGATATAGATCCGACTACGATGAGCTCTGTGAAGGTTGGAATCAATGGCGGTGAAGGTCAAGGACGCCGGATCCAGCAAAGGCGAGCTCGTTGGAGGTAAGATCAGGGTAGAGACGAGGACGGTGATGCCCAATCTAGAGGAGATGAGGTTGGCCACACCTGGTGGAGGCAAGGCTCGGTGGCGCCTAATCTAAGTGAGATTAATTAGGCTTGGCGACGCCATATCTTGGTGAAGACGAGGCCAACAACACTTGATTCGGGCAGGGATGAGGCCCACGACAGTGAATCTAACCAAAGACGAGGCCGACTGCTATGAATTCAACGAAGACAGTGCGATGATGTACTCGTACAAAGCAGAGAACCAAAACATTGTCTAGGACAAACCAAGATAAAGAGCAAGGGCAACCAAACATAATGTTGTGCGTGCACTGGGTCTAGCTACGTGAAACCTAGTTCCATCCAAGCTACGTGAAACCTAGTTGGTTGGGCATGGTCAGGATGGGCCTATATACGCCAACCAATTATGTCCGAGGTGAATCCCACACGTTGTTGCTTTAAATATCTAAAAAAGTTAATGTGAAACCTATTGTAAATTGTGCTATTGATCAGTTAGCATATAGCCACCATCACATCAATTGTTATATAGAACAAAGCCATGTAAATATGAAATCTACAATATCGACCACCTCAATTGCACCTAAAATTTAATATGTCTTATGATTAGCTAAGTAAATATGTCGTTTGCATCCCAGCTACAGGAGAGAGGGAAGAGAAAACTACAGGTTTCCTACCGCGGCACGGATCTAGTAGTCTCTCGTGTCGTCCATAGCCTACGGGCCATTTGCGGTGGCGTGAGGCGGCGAGTCCGCGCCGATGGGTGTACAAGAGTAGGGTTAGACGGCAAGGGTTTTAGTGGCCTGCAAGGAACAAGGCCAAGTGGACTCTCCGACGTCAACCTGCCACTCGATTTCACCGACGGTGATCGGATGGCTGCTGGTGGTTAAGGATGGTTATAGATCTAGGTCCAATCTTGTACAGAGGTAGCCTTAGTACTAGATTAGGATTAGGCTTGAGAGTAGCAAATTCTATGGTGGGGCGTTTGCTTCAACGATAGAGTGTAGGTCGACGTTGAGCTGGAGGCTTGGTTGGCTTTTTTGACCAATTTGAAATAAGTAAAGGTTATATTCTTAGTCCACGGTAGCAGATCTGAGATGTCCCTTGGAGGTGATGTTGTGGGGAGCACACCAAACGCTGATAGTAGGGGAAGGGAGGATTCAGATGTGAGATTTGGTTCTTCTGTGGTGTGGGTTCTTAGTCGAGGCTTCGCTCCAAACTAACAGATGGTGGTGGTGCTATTGTTGCCTTGTCTTCCTCACCTACGGTCTTCACAGATTAAAGCGTTTTGATGGTTACGATCATTTTTTACGACAAATCCATACTTTTTTCATTGTGGGGTTGAGCTTACACTACTACGGGCAGGCGTTCATCCGGTTCGCATGAATATCTTCGATCCGGTTTCTAAACCGGATGACTTTGAGATCGATGCTGCTGGCCATCACCCGAGTTCTGAACCGGACTAAATCTCTTCTCAACAGGCCGGCTCGAAGACACGTGGAGAGCGATTCTTGTTGTTAGTCCCGGTTTTACCTACCAACCGACTAAAATGTACACACGTGACGATCGGGATTAAGCTTCTGGGGACACTCTGGTCGGTTGTTTTTCCAACCGGAGTGAGGTGTGTATTAGTCCGGTTTTAAGTACCCGGAATGAGCGGTATTTTTGAATGTTATGCTTATTTAGTCACTAATTAAACCACATTTAACACAATTAGCGTAAATAGCATTAAATATTACAAATATGTATTACGTCGACCGGCCTGGGCATGGTAAGGAAATCATCCACCATCTTGTGCGATTACAAATATTCGAGTTTACAAACATGTTTTACAAATATTACACTTTCTCCCAATTTGGCAACATCAGCGGTGTTTGGTGTTTCCCTTCCCGAAATGGCTAGAAATAAACAGTCCCAAACGTGACCATGGCAACAAAAGCGAGGCAACAAATTAAGAAGACAGATATGAGCATAGCAGAGGATATATTGAGCATGGCCCTCATTCTAGCATCCTTGGCGCTTGGCACCCATCGCCTTCTCTTGGTACTTAAGCTCAATCCTCACCAAATGTCAAGACAGTGGCGGAAAGAAGGGCGACAAATGTCATGAGCCCAAGAGTAGAATACAAGATGAGCATCGCCAGAGCAACTGCACAGGAACAGCCTGAGCTCATGCTACGTTCTCGGCGTCGAGGCCCGCCACATTGATCGTCTCCCCGCTTGAGCGTTGACCCTAGCGACCTCCTCCTACAATCCAAATTAAACACTATTATTTATCAAAAACAGAGAAATAGCAACATGCTAGTATTTAAAATTTGCTTAGGAACGGAATAACACCACAAGCCCACATCATAACGGATATATAAATTTGATCTTTACCTTCTATCTTGTCGATGTCGTCAAGAACATAGCGGGAAGGGCGGTTCTCAAAAGATAACCTTCGGGCCCAAAGACTCCGTGACTCCACGCCATGAAATCTTCATTCGCTCCTTTGTTAAACAACAAATATGTATTAGGTAGCTAGCTAGACATAAGTATCATACAATGTACACAGTGCACATACACTTTTATCGGGATCTTTTACGTGCATCGCTCCTCGACGGTTGGCTAGTATTTTTGAAGGCTCAAATCTTATTAAGTATAGGGTGGTGATGCTCGCCCATCGGATTTATGACCTCATCTAAAAGGAAGCCGCGATTTGCTCTTGAATTGCTTTGACACGACCGCGATAGTTAGGACCTTTTTCCAAACCTTTTTTGCCAACTTTAGGGAATCTATCATTAAATAGGGATTAACTTATCAATCTATCAAACTATACAAAATGTTTGCGAAGCTACCTAGGCGTTATTAAGGTAGTAATTATATATTACTCACCCCAAACCTCGTATTTTTTCTTGTATACTCGCGGTGCCCCGATGAAGTTGTGCATCATCTCGCATGTATAGTATCCACATAAATTGTTTGCGGTGGTTGATACAAGACCCGTGGTCGAATAGTTGAAATTGTGAAATAGATCATGGAAATTACGTTAACTAACAAAATACTCTAATATGATATACATACATGTTTAGCGATGTACAAGTCTAAACGTGTCTTGAATGTTCCCACGGTATTCTTGCGAACGCTATGAAGGCACCGCACATTTGATTACAAGTTATATATAATTGAGTTTGTTTGATATGGAGAAAGCGAAATAGTAAGATATGAATGGAAGAGCAATGTGGGTTGAGTATGGCGAGGAAGTCTTTGTAATTTTCAAGCGGTCCCTTTTCGAGTCCATGATCGTGATCTTGCTATGATTTACCTCTATAATAAAAAGGATCCAAATGAAATCTGCACATATATATGTCAACGGTTTACTAATTAGTTCCAACAAGTGTTAACAAAAGGAATTAAAATAAGGTGATGCATGAAAACACGACTTAAATTAAGTAGGGTAGAAATATATATCTTTCGTGTCGTTGTGCCATTAGCCCTTCGTAAATGTGCGTCTCTGTTGGTTGTGGGCTTAGGTTAGCCATGTACTCGTTAATGACCAATGGGTCAAGAAAGCCAAATTCATGGATTCCCTCCATTGCGCATCTTTTAATCTCCATTCTACATAAGGAAAATTGATTTAGGCCTCGAAGTTAGTATAATATCCGGCCGCACGATCGAAATTTACAAAGAATACACTTACAGCTGCCAACAAACCACCATGGCGACGTCGACCGCCAATCCCTGATATAGGTAATACAGAACCTCAAATTCAATCAAGAATTCAAAGTCCCCGCGGTAGAAATGGTGTTGCTTGAAGACGACGCCGATCATTTCCATACCATTTTCTGCTGCGCGCAAATACCAATCATGGAGTTGCCGCAGCTTCGTTGTTAGGTGGGGAAGCTCCTCACGCCTTACGAGCGATCCACCTTTCACATATTTCCATTGTACCTCAAGAACGGGATGTCCTTAAGGCCTAAGACCATATCCGGATCAAGCCCACTTCAATGTAGAATTTCCTTTGCGCTTCCTCTTCAAATCTGCTCCTCTAATGTTCCTTCTCGATTCCTTACGCAAGATGCGCCGTAGTCCGACACGGTGGTCTTTCGGTTTGTCGATCTTATCCTTCAACGATAAGATACACCTCTTGCCTTTGTGCCATTCGTCCGCAAAATTTGGACCCTCGGTGGAGATGGTTTGTTCATAAAATGTGCGGTGACCTCGCCTCTTACTATCCGCTCGGTTTGTCTTCGGTCATATCATACGGCTGACTGGAGGTGTTTTTTTCGAATGACCTAGGCCTGTCTTCTTGAGAGGTGAAGGCCCCCATCACGCCGGCTTGACCTAGCCGGCACCTTCTCGAAGCTATTTGCTTAGTAGGGTGGTCTGTCTTGGCGGTGTGTTAGTTGGAGTTTCGTGTGAGAGGACTCGCTCAGAGTTGATACAGAGACCGTGGAGAGGACACGGGCATGTTACCTTTGAAAATTATGAACTGCTTGCGCCATTACCAGCGACGATCTTGTGTAATCGCTTCTCCTAGCTTAGTGATCCCATCACCTCCTTCAATGTCGAGGTCTAGGTCCTCGCACTGCATACCTCTTCCACGGAGACCTTGGCGAGCTCGGGGTATCTGTTGGCCATGGATGACCCGCCTGTCTCCATTGGGAAAGCCATGCCTACAAATGCCTCGATGGAGAGGTTCCAGCTCAAGTGCAGCTCACAAGGTGTCGGCTGCGTGATGTCGCCCACGGATAGCGGGCCAAGTCTTGGGTAGCCCACGGAAGCACAACTGCTCCGCCGCATGGAGGGGCTAATGACGTTGGGATTCGGGAGGTTCTGCCGACCGCCTCCCCCTTTGGCTCAAGGCTAGCTGCACCTCTCTTCGAACTGTTTCTTGTATGCTCGCTTTGTTTGTTGTGATTGCTCTTCAAGATCGAGGAGGTGTTGTGCCTGTCGGCCCTTGCTCCTCGATCGACTCAGTAAGTCTCGCCTCCTGCGGAAACCAACCTTCCACGGACGACGCCAACGCCGTGTACGTCCGTGGTGCTCGTGGTTCAGAGGGCCCTTGTTAGCTCATCGTTCTCCCTATTTGGCACGAAGATGCCTTGGGCCGACTCTTCGTGCGCC
Organism: Raddia guianensis; assembly: GCA_036346415.1. NCBI lineage: Eukaryota > Viridiplantae > Streptophyta > Magnoliopsida > Poales > Poaceae > Raddia > Raddia guianensis. The sequence goes on from CM070536.1 coordinate 18,579,211, forward strand.
TCTTGAAGCCTTCTTGCAACATCTCTGATCCTTTCACCAAAAACTGGCCTACCGTCGTCGTCAAGGCCGCCGTCATGACCAAAGAACCAATTCCTCGATCTGTCGGACCATCTCATTGTTACGGGCTCCACACCTTTTACAAGCAGGTCATGTTCCCTCTTCTCCCATTTGGGTATCGCCTTGCGGTAACCACCAGGGCCGAGACGATGGTGGTATTGCTTCTTTACCGCATTTTGCTTATTCTTTTCACTCATACTCTGACCTTGTTGAGAAGTTTTGTACCCTACAAATTCATCCCAATGATCTTGCAGCTTAGGGTATTTATTGAAGTCAGGGAGTACATTATTCTTAACGTACTCGTTGTTTAACTTCTTCTTGAACGTCTGGAATGCCATTGCCATCTTCTTCAATGTGTAACTCTTCACCTTCTGTTCGGTCCCTTCGGGGAAGGTGAAAACTTGTTTCATATCGGTCCATAAGGTGTTCTTGAGGTCTGCAGGTACGTCGTCCCATTTGACAATGCTAATGGGCACATGGTCCCTAACAATCATTCCGAAAGTCGATCTAAACGGCCCAATCGCCGATGCTGGCTTTAGAGGCTCGCCTTCCTCGCTGACTTCGGTGATTATGTGCCTTGACTTCGGCCTCTTACTTTGACCTCGGCGACGGATCGGGTAATCGGTTTGACCAGATCGGTGGCTTTACTGACCTCGGTGGCTTGTGCGGCCTCACCGCTTCCTCATCGCCTCGGTGGCTTCTACGGCCTCACCACCGCCGCAGTTCAACTCATCATCCGGATCAGTCCCAAACATCTCCATCAAAATTCTTCATCACCAATCCCTCCGCCGCCATTGTAACAAATAAAGGCCTGAAAATACAAGTGCATCCTCACATAAGGCATCGATAAATTGCTTGCAAGTTTTAACTAACTTGTGAAGCTAAATCGATAGTGAAGCTAACGACCCTACAAACATTATATAAGCGAGAGATGCTTAATGATCATTTTGAGGAAATCAAATAAGCTTTGCAATGCTTTAGGTCACAGAACAAACAATTCAACAATGTCGCAGCGAATAGAGGCTAGAGCAATGTCAGTATGTGAAATAGGTCAGAATTAACAAAGCGACACGGATGACCTCTCGTCGGAGGGAGTTGTAACGGCGGCGACGCCTGGAGAGGGTTGTCGGGCGGCGGCGACTTCACGGGGCGTCGTCGGACGATGTAGGCGGCGGCGACACGGACGGTGGTGTCGGAGAGGTTGTAGGGGCGGATCGTGGCGGGCGGCGTCGTCGGAGGGTTGTCGGCGTGGGCGACACGAGCGGCGGCGACGTCGGGGGGTTGTCGGCGGGCGACACGAGCGGCGGCGACGCGGTGGGTCGAGAGCGGCGGCGACACGGGCGCCGGCGACGTCCGGCGCGCGCCGTCCGAGGGTTTGTAGGCGGCGGCGACAGGACGGTGGCGTCGGAGGGTTTCTAGGCGGCGAATCCGGTGGCGGCGGTGTCGACCTAGGGTTAATTTGGCGCGGTTTAGGTGAGTGTTTTGAAGAATTGGGGAAACGGACATATAGGGGCATCAATCGGCTGATTCTAAAACCGGTATTAACTCCACTATCAATCCCGGTTGGAATATTAAACCGAGCAATGTAGGCCTTCATCCGGTTGGATTACTAAACCGATTAATGATCCTTTTTCCCAAAAAAATTTGTGTTGCAGGCGAAGCGGGGCTCGAACCACATGGCGGCAAGATGAGCCAAGCTTTCGCCTGGCACAAGCTAACTGGTTGGACGCTATACGCGTCTTTGCAAAGTGGAGCGCATTGTTTAAATGGATTGAAAATATGTATTATGAGAATTTCCAGCAAATGAGGTTTCTTTTAATATTGTAAGTATTGTTCAGAATAGTTTATTATCACTCTGTCATACTTAAATATTATGAAATATTCATTGTAATGTTTAAATTTCGTCGTCTACTAGAAATTACATTAAAGAGTATAAAATTCCAGTTAATTCCGCTTAGTCGAAAAAATATCAAGAAATTCCATTAAAATTCTCACAGGATACATTTTGGACTTAAAAAGAAGATTCGCATGAAATTAAGAAAACTAAAACTACTACATAATGTCTAATCGGCGCCGCCCGCCGTCATCGCTATCCTCCTCTCGTCGTCATTGTCACCCTCGTCCCTCATTGCCGTGGTCCGACGACGAGCCATTGCCGTCGGCCATTGCCACCGCCGAAGTTCGGGTCGAGTCGTCGGCGCCCTCCGGATCGTCGGAGAGATCGTCAGACATGTCGTCATCGGACCACCATGGCGCCTCATCCTCTTCCGAATCGGTACCTTCGAGAGATGCCACCTGTGGAGTGGCAAAACTCAGAGAGCCTCCACCGCCGGTGGTGGCGACGCAGCGGCGATGAATCGAGCTAGAAGACATGGCGGCGGAGGTATAAGCGAGGAAACTAAGCTCGTGTGTGTGATGTTGATTCCGCCCAAATTTATAAGGGCTCGATCGATCTTTCCATTTTCCTCGTGTGTTGGAAAATGTAGTCAAGACCTTGTGGCTCGCCTCCCCGATTAATTACATCGGGAGGCGAACAGAGCGACGCTTAGCGAACCGTAGGAAGGGATAGAATCGACGCGTGGGGCATGAAGCCTTCGATCCGGTTTAAAACACCCACCGAGACCGATAGAGACAATCGACCAGGCCTGCATAACCGATGGTCACAAAATTACGTAATCGTAAGACGCCTATCGGTCCGGTTGGTGGTTTAAACCGGCGTGAGAGAGCGATCAATCCGTTAAAAATAAAAGCGGGATTAACGCTTTTCTCGACGCGTGGGCCCAAGTTTTCATTGCGTGCGTTGGTGTGCCTTCATCCGGTTTGTGGTTTAAACCGAGTAATGGTCCCATTTTTCCAAAAAATGTGTTTGTAGGGGCGAAGCGGGGCTCGAATCACATGGCAAGACAAATGAGCCAGCTTTTGCCTCGCGCTACTAACGCTTGGACGCTATACGCTTGTCGGTATAAGTGGGGCGCATTGTTTAAATGGATTGAAAATATCTAGAAAATGAGGTTTCTTGTAATATTGTAAAGATTGTTCGTAAATAGTTTATTATCATTATAACATACTTAAATATTATGAAATATTCATCGTAATATCTAAATTTCGTCATTACTAGAAATTACATTAACTAGTATAAAATTCCGTTAATTCCGCTTAATAGAATAAATATCAAGAATACGCCATTGCAAGGCTACTAACCAACGATCGGACGCAAAACGCTTGTCGAAAATGAGGTGTCTTGAAAAAATAATTTAGTACATATATGATTATCGAAAAATAATGATAAATAGTACATATATGCAACTACTTTGTTTTTACAAGTGATCCTTCGTTGTGGTCATGGCGTGCACGTAAGGGCATCGTCATCACCATTGAGGATAGTAATGTCTACATCCACCGAGAAAGGCGGCACTCGTTGAACCGATTATACTCTTCTTCATCCGCTACGCCTCAACTCCGGCAATCCTTCTTTTACCGGGAAGAACAACATGGTGTCTTGGCTTATCAAGATACAAGTATTATCCTTCGCCTTTTGGTACTCGTCCCTTTTGCATTTTCGGTTTGCTATCCATGTCAATCACATAGAAAATCGTGTGACATCATTAGCGAAAGCACGAACGGTTCGTCCCTCAGAGGCCACTTGCTTAAGGTCCACGGTTGTCATCCCGCACTCGCTCAATCTGGACATTTGTCGGCTTGACCCATTGGCATCAAATAGAGGGACTTTCAAAGGTCCGTACTCGAGCTCCCTGTTTCCTCTATATATAAAACCATAATAGGTGTCAATGTTTCTATTTTTGTCCAATGCATCAATTCAACACCGCTATTTTGGTTCGTGCTCTTGCTATCATGAGATGCAGTGTAAAATGTGTATCCATTTATCTCATACCCTTGCCATGATACCATTGTCATTGATGGTCCCCGAGCTAAGAGTTGCAATTGTTCATGGACACCCTCCTTGCCCAACAGCTGCTTTTGTAGCCAACCGCCAAAACTCTCTACTTGCTTGTTTGCGATCCACTTTTTTGACCTCCCTAGGTATTCGTCTCGTAGAATCTTCTCGTGGTCATCGACATATGGAGCCACTAAAGCTGCTTGCTTCAATACTGTGAAATGTGCTTGTCTAAATGACAGTATATCTTTGCAAAAGGATTCTTTTCTCCCTAGAGTGCCTTTTCCTTGTAGCCTCCCCTCATAGCGTGATACAGGCACGCCAATCGGATTCAATTCATTAATGTAGTCGATGCAAAACTCAATCACCTCTTCTGTGCCAACACCCTGGGCAATGCATCCTTCTGGGCGAGACCGGTTACGAACATATTTTTTTAGCACACCCATGTACCTCTCGAAAGGGAACATGCTGTGTAAGAAGACGGGTCCGAGAATTTCTAACTGTTTCACCATGTGAACCATGAGATGGACCATCATATCAAAGAAGGACGGAGGGAAGATCATCTCAAGGTTGACCAAAGCAGCGACAATATCATCCTGTAGATTACGTACCTTATCTGGATCTATGACCTTTTGTGATATGGCGTTGAAGAACGAGCACACCTTCACGATTGTCCTCGTACCTTGTCCGCGTAACACCTCTCAACATCATCGGCAACAACGGGTCATCAACACGTAACAATCATGCGATTTCACGTTTACGATTTTATTCTCTTTTGTGTTTATAAGTCTTCTTATGTTCGACGAGTATCCGGAAGGGACCTTAACATTGTTTAACAACTTAATCATGTTCTTTTTCTCTTCTTTGCTTGGAGTGTAGCTCGCAGGATGGAGGTAATGCCCTTTGTCTCTTTCTTGCGGATGTAATTCCCGCTCGAGTCCTAATAGTTGTAAGTCCTTCCGTGACTGAATAGTATCTTTTGATTTGCCGTACATATCTAGGAATCCTAGCAAGTTCACGCAGACATTCTTCGTTATATGCATAAAGTCTAATGAGTGGCGAACCTCTAAGTCTTTCCAGTAAGGCAAATCCCAAAAAATTGATTGCTTCTTCCAACTAGCCTTCTTCTTAGCTTCTTCAGGAGGGAGTGATGGGACAGGTTTGCTACCATGACCCTTTCCAAATACGATTTTCAGATCCTTCACCATGGAAAATAAATCGCCCTAATCGTGATGCTTAGGCTTCTTGCGTTTCTTCCGTCCCATCAAAATTAACTGTTACTCCGTGAACAGGTGCTTCGTGTTTAGGAACCCACGATGACCCATGTATACAACCTTCCGAGAGTTTGTCGTACTTGTCTTCCATATCGCCCAAGCACTCGATGCGTGCTTTATATCCCTTGATAGATAGGCCCGACAGTTACCAAGTCTGGCTACCATTGATGGTCACGAATAGTAATGCACGAGGGTGAAGTACTCTCTTTGTATTCATCCCATACACGTACACCATCGCTCCATTAATGTTAGCAGATCTTCGATCAACGGTTTTAGGTACACATCGATGTCGTTCCCTGGTTGCTTGGAGCCTTGGATGAGTAATGGCATCATAATATACTTCCGCTTCTGACACAACCAAGGAGGAAGATTGTAGATACATAGAGTCACTGGCCAGGTACTGTGATTGGTGCTCAACTCGCCGTAGGGGTTCATCCCATCTGTACTCAACGCAAACCGTATGTTCCTCGCATTGCTTGAAAACTCCGAGTATTTCCTATCAAGTTTTCGCCACTACGACCCATCTGCGGGATGTTTTAGCTTTCCATCAACGTTACGAGCATCGCTGTGCCAACGCATCATCTTCGCATGCTCTTTGTTCGCAAACAGACGCTTCAACCGAGGAATTATAGGAAAGTACCACACCACCTTAGCGGGGGTTCTCTTCACCTTACATGCCCCCTCTACCTCACCTGCGTCATCACGCTTGGTCTTATACCGCGATGTTTTGCACACCGGACAAGCTTCCAAATTCTCACACTCATTGCGATAGAGGATGCAATCGTTACGGCATGCATGTATCTTCAGACTTCCAAGCCCAAAGGATGAGAGCTTGCTTGGCTTCAGACGTAGTTTCGTGCAATGTGTTACCCTCTCGAAGCAACTTCTTCATGAGGCCTAACAACTCGTTGAATCCCTTATCGACAATCCATTTGCCGCCTTCCATTGCATTAGTTCTAGTGTGGTACGCAACTTTTCGTGCCCTCGTCTGCAGCTTGGATACAACAAATGTTTCATAGTCCTCCCAAAGGCTCAAACTTTTCATAATGCCTTTATCAACGTATTCTCCTCTCCATCAAGCAAAGACATCGGTCTATATCATCGCCGCCAAACTCCCCCGCATATGTTGAAATAACTGTGTTGGCGGCGTCGAGATATTATCGCCCACCGTTCTTCTTCACCCGTGTAATCTCTACTTCGCGTGCTTGGTCCAACAGTATAATTTTCCATAAAACCTCTTGAGATCAAATGAAAATGAATTTGCTCACGCTTGCCCCTCCTTTTGATTCTTGCAATCAATACATGGGCAACATATATAGTCTAAGGTAATATTGGTTTCAACATGACGAATAAAAGTTTCTAAACCCTCCACGAACTGCGAGAAACATCGGTCCATGTACATCCATCGCCGATCCATCTGCATTATACATATTCATAGCATTGAGTGTAACGATACCTTGTGATCAAATACACATATTGATACCATACAAACAAACATCTTGCAAGGCTAAATACTCACAGGTGAATCAAAGAAAGATCATCAATCATTGATACTATTAGGAATTTGGTGTAGATATGTGGAATTAAAAATAATAATATTTTTAACATCCATCATTCATGAAATACCCTTCCCAATCCTTGTCCCCTCCATTAATCAATGCTAGTACACATGCAAACATGATTTAACAATACACATACAAACATAATCCGATACTTCACATACAAGCATCCAATGATAGTACACATTAAAATGCATCAATAAACATACAAAGTCTGCAAAGACATACAATTATAATAATTGTTCGACAACAACAATTTTAAATGCATAAAAATTAAATTAAAAGTACAACATAGAATGTGATCTCGATGTCTCAATCACACTCTATGGGAACGTGACTTCCCTTGCCCTTGCCCTCGCCTCGCCTCGCCTCGCCTCGCCTCTTGCCGCCTTGCCCTTGCCCTTGCCCTCATTACCACCATTCCGCCGCCATCGCCTCGCCTCGCCTCGCCTCGCCTCCTCATCACCACCGCCACCGCCATCGCCGCGACGTGGCACATCATTGGTCGCCACGTATTTTTGTCTTTTGCGCTTTTTCGTGGGTATTCCTTCCCCACAACAAGCAATGGTGGAGGGCAAAACACTTTAGAAAACAAAGACATTTTGGACCTAGTTGGAGGGAGCGTGGTTTCGATGTTAGTGGCGTTGTCACCGGTCCAACAAGACATCCTAAATCTGGACGGAAATTTAATGGAAAAACATGCATAAAGGTCAAGATTTGTAGTTGCGCCGTAGCGATGGCGGCGGTGGGCTATGCGGCGGCGGTGGCGATGGTGGCGGTGGGATCAAACGAGGACGCGATGTCGGTGGATAAATGTACCTCGGCGGTGTGGCCGGAGAGGCGCCGACGATGGGACAGGCGCGTTGCGACGACGAGCGGCGGGCGGGTCGTGGTGCAGGACAGCGCAAAAGGCGACACGAGCGTTGTTCGATGATGATCCGATCCCTTTCACCGCTTCCCAGCGGCGAAGAGAGGCTCCCCCTCCTCCTTGCTCTCGCCTCAGCAGCCTCCTTGCTCCTCGGCTCGGTCTCCGCTCCTTCCTCACAAGCGCGGCGACTCCCTCGGCAAGTGCGGCGATAAGAAGACGACGCAGTTGACTTTTTGTTACCGGAGGAGAAATGGCTCCAATTATCGAGCTCAAGATAGTCCGGTTTGTCACACCAACCGACTAATAATAAATATTAGTCCCGGTTGTAACACCAACCGGGCCTTTTGTGATGTAAGAAATGGCGCCAATTATCGGAGTTTCAAGTGTTAGTCGGTTGGTATCACCAACCGACTAAGATTCCCACCGCCAACCCACGCGCTTAATCGACCTATTGGTCGGTTGGTGGAACCAACCGGCTCGAAACCGCCCTTTGCCTCGTTACTATTGAACCGGATCGAAGTTAACCTTAGTCGGTTTGATGGTCTTCCTGACCGATGTGCTTGGGGATGGAAGGCCCGTTCCGTAGTAGTGTTAGCAGCTCCATTCTGCCTAGTGGTTCTGCAGCTTGGTGCCAGAGAGAGAATTTGGGAAAGAAGCTTTTGAATTGTTTTAGATAGGTCCTTATTAGAGGTTGTTTTTGCTTTTTTTTTTTTTTTTAACCAGGTCTGGAATGTACTTTCACATATGCTTCTGGTACAAAAGAGATGTTCTAGAAAAATTAAGATGTCTCGAATATTCACCCAATATCTATTGTTCCTTGAGCCCTCCCCAGGCCAATTTCAAACAACCTTCATCCACTCTTAACAATCGTCGTGCTAATTAGCCGTGCCTAGTATGTTGTTCTCGCTGGCGTCACAAGGAAACAGTGCATCTGTATGGGTGCGAAGAGTTCAAACAAAATCTAGAAGCGATCTTTCTTGTGCGTTCTTTTTGGAAAACTTGCCGTTAATCTCTATCCTCTGGGTCCCTTTTCGAGATGCCTTCTTCCTCTCTGCCATCACTAAGTGCGCACTTTCTACCTTTCTTCCTCTCAACGCCCTTTTTGTCTCTCAGGAACAGGAGTCAGGCCTCAGCGCAGCGGCAGTGCTACTTCTCTTTCGCATAATAAGCATCTGGAATAATTACGAACAAACTGCACACATCGAAAATGGCACGGAGAACTTTCCGCGGCATCAAGTTTTTTTCTGATCAACTCCCCTTTTTATCGTGCCCTTTCTGATCTTATTACTGCTAGATGTAGGAGTACAATACTACCCGTACGTGTCATGCATCTGATCTTTGTATCCTTAGCGAAGTAAAGCATCGAGCACTGATAAATCAGAGAAAGCAAAGCATATGGATGTGTTCTAGTGCTACCTTTTTTATATATACTAGCAAGCGTGCACGTGCAAAGCACGTCAGAGCAATAATGATATCAACAATCTGTAGAAAAAAAATAACATTTAGGACACGTTCATTTTTTTCTATTTGTCTATATCTATATTGAGCAGATGTAGGAGCATTCATTATTGCATTGGTTGTCTCATTCAGTTGATATTAATGTGGCTCATCTCATGAAACATCTGTACAAGCAAAATTAAATAACAGATAATCAAGATATAGATATAGATTAATTAACGGGTGCAATAACATGTAAATAATTGTTTTTATTAACAGATCAATTTTGTACATAGACGTACGCATAAATATATGTGACACTTACTCATTTAATTAAAAAGTAGCGATGCGTTCTCTCGATGGGCCGGTCAGATCATCAATTGTAATTATATATGTGCATCACAATTGTTATTTATCGCGCTGCAAGCTTAATTAATAGGTTGTATACGTCCGCACGCATTGACATGCAGAGGAGGATACTGGAGCATATTCTTAAGAGAGCTACGTAATACTCCTACTTATATATGGAGTCTGTCGATGGTTGGGATATTGACCCAAGTCAACTAAGGTTCTTTAAGAGGGAGATAGGAGACACGCCGAACAACACGAACAGCAACAAACAGGGAGACAGGGGTTTTTATCCTGGTTTAGGCCTCTCAGGGAAAATAACAGCCCTACTTCCAGCCTTTCTTTATATCAAAGATGATTACAAGAGGTGGCTCGACGAGATGAACAAGTCTCGGCGAGTAGTATGCGGCAATGCAATATTGGATGTTGGATTGACCCCTCAACACGCCGTAGGAGTCCTGTTTATATAGTGCAGAGCAAATCGACCGACCGAGGGAATATCGGGCCGTGCTAACTACGAGATCGTAACGAACTCGACATGCCAAATATACCCCGAGGCAGATAAGGCATACTCCTAATCTTGGAGATCACGACGTCTGCTTCAATCCGAAAAACCAACGTCCGGGTCTTCATGTAGCCGTGCAGAACTCTTGTTCGAGTCGGACTCGAACACGAAGTCTTGGACACCACGCAATCATACCGACCAGAAAGCTGTCCGGCACGATGCACATGGGCCTTATAGAACCTTCTAGAGAGCTGGGCCCTGGCAGGCTGTTCAATTAAGCCGTCAGGGAGTGGGCCATGGCAATGGGCCGTGATTTAATTCCCGACAGCTAGCCCCCGAGAATCAAGTGGAATAACTTACTAGAGTGGGGTCTTCCTCTTGAGAATCAAAGTCAAGAAGAGAGAAATTATGCTGCTACAAGGACGAACAACAAATGACCGAACAGGTTATGGTTCCACCGAACAGGACTTGTCCGGGATCGAAAAAACCCGATCAGTGCTAAGCAACTCAGTTGCATCGAACAGAAAACGATCCATCCGAAAGCGAGCACCCGGCCCTCGCCAGCGGACGTTGAAAAGTAGCAGATTGGCAAATCTCAACAGTAACTTGCGCCAAGCAAGGAAAACAGATGACCGTTTTTTACTTAGTCGTTGCGGTAAAAACTAGCCGTTTAGTGGCAAAAACCCGTTGCAAAGCTGCTCGTTTGGGTCTATAAAAGCACCCAAGTCGCCCGCGGCTTGCCACTTTTGCTCTCACGCCTTTCCTTCCCAAGCCCTAATTCCAACCGGCCAAGATCAAAGAGCTAAACTCCACCTCAATCTCGCTCGCCCACTCGAACCGCTATGGCCAAGTTCGCAGGCACTAGCATGACCGAGGAGGACTTGAAGGTCTGGGAGGAGGAGGGCCACATCGACGCCGGTAGCTGGAGGCTGCCCGAGGAGGAGGAAACTCCGGAGCCGCTCGAGGGCGAGTTCGTCAACTTCGAACAGTTCGCACTGTTCGGATTGAGGTCTCCCGAGAGCGACTTTGTAGAGGCCTTCTTCAACATCAGCGGATTGGAGGTGACGAACCTCAATCCGAATTCGATCCTCAAGATGGCCGTCTTCGCACACCTGTGCGAGGGCTACCCGGGAGTTGATCCGTCGGTGGGGCTGTTTCTCCACTACTACACGGTGACGAGGAGCAGCTCCGCCGCTTCGGCGCTTGGGTGCTACTACCTCAAGCTCCGGGCCACCGCCGACGACGCGCCGTACCCTCGTCCACCACTGCTCGACTCGATTGGCGCGTGGTGGATGAGGTGGTTCTACACTAAGAGGAGCGACGACAACAAGCTCTTCTTCACCGGGAAGGCGCCGGCGAAAGGAACCCCAATGCCTCGGCCGGAGATGTCCACTGAGGATTGGTACTTGACAAGGAAGATCGCCTCCCTCGTGGGCCTTGGGCTCACGGGCAGGGAGATCATCATGACTACACAAATAATGTGATATGTTCACATGAGAAGACCCTATCCCTTCTATAAGGTAGAAGGATGGGAAGACATCACCAGGGAGAGCACGGGTAAGTGCCTTTAAGATTCAACTTTTATTTGATGGTTTCATCCGAACAGGGACTAAGAGACTTTCTTACGTTTCGGCAAGGTAATCGACCGACGCATGGGTGACCGAAAGGTGTCGACTCCATGTCAAGGTCAAGAAGGACAGTGAGGTCACCGGCGAGGTGGCCTACAAGTGTCCGCGCAACGTGCTGGTCCGCACAGACGAGGTAAAGCATTTTCATCCACCCGGTTTTGTGAGACTTGCACGGTTAAAGATGCTAACATTCGCTTTCCAAATGAACAGGAGGATCAGCTGATCCTTGGAGGGATCGTGGAGGAACTCTCCGGATCCGAGAAAGAGAAAGCACGAAAGGGCAAGGCCAAGGTGGCCACGAAGCCCAAGGTGGCGGCTGAGCCGACGCGGAGCTCGCCGCGCCATGGCGGCCGCCAACCCTCGAAGAAGCTCCCCGCAACAACGAAGCGCGCCGAGCAAGCCAAGCGCGCGCACGGTCAGCCAAGTGGGCGACGACCAAGCCCCTCCTTCCTCGCCGAGCAAAGCGACGAAGAGGTAAGGATCATGACTCTCTGGCTTAAACGTTATACGCAGGCTCACCAAGGCCGCATGAAACGGCTGCAACAGGTCGCCGAGCAGAGGAGGCTCGAAGAAGAAGTCGCGCGTAAGGAAAAGCTTCTTGCGTTGCGCGAGAAGAGCGCTAAGCTCAGCAGAGAGTTGAGCTTGTCGCCGCCGGCATCCGGAGGCCAAGGCGAACAAGAAGCCAAGGAGCCCCCGAGGAAAAGGTGGAAAGTCTTAGCGACGAAGAAGAAGATTAAGCCCTCCGCGGCGGGTATGCAGTGTTAAACTTTCCGACTCCACTCCTTACCTAGCAGCGCAAGATTTAACTTATTCCTTTTTCATCAGCTCTCCAAGAAGAGGTCGCCGCGGACTACGTGCATGCGGCGGTTGAGTGATCCTTGTTGCCCGAGCACCTACACGGTGCCTCGCGAGCAACGAGGCTGCTCTCCCTGAAGGACAAGCTGGCAGCGTGGGCCTTGGTCCCAGGCTACTCCAGCGACCGAATCGACGCCTTGAAGGGCGCGATCAACTGGCTGGAGGCCCAAGAGGCGGATCACGGCGCCACGAAGAGCGGGGCCGAGGTTTCGGCTCCGCCCACTACCCAAGGAGGGGCCGAGCAGGCGGCCTCGCCGGACACTTCGTCGCAGGGGAAGACCATTTTTGCGGCGACTGCAACCTCCGGCGAGCAGGGAGAAATCCCTGCCACCGGGGAGCGAGGAGAGGATTGCGGACAGGGGGCTGAAGTACCCCCATCCGTAACCCCAGCGGCGTCTCTAAGCAAAGAGGCGCCAATCCTGTCCGAAGGCTAACGGGCATAGGAGCAAGAGGAGAGGCAGGAGCGCGAGGGCGACAGCCGCCGCAGAATCGCCCCTAAGGTGGGTGTGCGCCGCACGGAAGGACGGCGGAAAGGTCACCAAGAGTTTTATCCCGCACGAGCGAGGCTTCGTGACCCACGGTCTTGAGGATCGCCTGCGCCGGAGCCTGGAGCGGCGGCTTGAAAAGGTAATCCTCAAAAACCGAAACTTTGTCTGCTCGGGCTATAGCTGTCCAAGGCTTGACTTGTTCTTCTCTATTTCAGTTCATGGAGGGCACCATGGAGGACCTAGTGGAGGGCGTAACCGTCGAGCGCAGCGCCGTTATAGCGGGCTTCCAGGAGCATCTCCGGACGAGAGGACTCGCGGGGGAGACCTCTGCACCAGCCAAGAGCCGGAGCAGACTAAAGGCGAAGGTGAAGAAGCTCGAAGCCCAACTAGCCGAGGAGAGGCAATCATCCCAGCAGCTCACCCAAGGAGAGGCTGAGGAACTTCACGAGCAGGCTGCGAGGGGGCGCGCCGTGGAGGAACGGGCCAAGGAGCTGGCCGAGCAGCTCAAGGTGACCGAGAAACGCCTCAGTTAGAGGGTAAGTCTGACCGAGGACTTGCGCGCTCTGACCGAGGAGGTCGAAAACCTCCGGGCAGAGGCCAAGCGCAGCCAAGCCAGCGAGCAGGTCAAGACCGAAGAGGTCGAAGCCGTTCGGGCAGAGGCCACGGAACAGGCCAAGCGAAGCAAGGAGAAAATCGAACGTCTCCGAGCTGAAGCCCGAGAAGGAATCAAGGCCCAAGGCGAAGTCGTGCGCCTCAAGTTAGAAATTGAGGAGCTAAAGGAGCAGCTTGCTCCTAAGTAGCATCGCGGCTGTAACCCGAAAGAGTCTTGTACCTGAAACTTTTGTTAATGTGCAATAAAGACTTACCTTTTGCACGATAAGACTTACCTTTTTCCCTGCAAAAAAGAGCAGCAAAAAGATAAGAACGAACAGGAAACTAAGAGCAAAGGCACAACAGCGCTAGAAAGTTTTAAGGAAAACCGGTAGAACGCTTTAGCCTAAGTCCCAGCCCCCGTGGTGCAGCTGCTCGAAAACCTGAGTTTGCGAAATCGAACAGGTGCACAAGAGAAAGAGCAACACCCTAGCCCCCGGTACGGACGATGCTTGAAGTCCAAAGTTTACGAAATCAAGCACGTGCGTAGAGAGATAGAGCGACACCCGCATCCTGATCGACTTATTCCAAAAACTGCTCGTCAACGTAAGTTAGGCGATTCCGAAGGTAACCGAGCAAGGAAAATGCCTTTCCCGCGGGGGGCTTACAAGAGCAGGCTTTGCCAAGTGGTTGTGCCGTGAACGGTAAGTGCCTCTGCCGTGGAGGGCTTACGAGAGCAGACTTAGCCGCGAGGCGAAAAGCCGTGTTACGCAACCCTGAGTTTAGGAATTTGTTGAAACTAGACACGGGCAGGGAAACCCTGAAGATCGCGGAGCCAAGAGTTCGCAAGACCGGGCAGCCATCAAGTGTTACTAGAGAGGGGATAGTCTGAGAAGATAAGAAGTGAAAAAGGGCCGCAGGGGGCCGCGAAAATTCACTGTTAATTGGATTGAACTTTACATGGCAGCCCAAGAGACTTGGACGAACAAAGACGTGAGATTTGACAAAAAGCGCGAAGCTAAGCAAACACACGAAAGACCTACACAAAGAACTTACGAAGCTGGTCGATGTTCCAAGTGCTGGTCAGCTCTCTCCCGTCCTCCATTGCCAGGAAAACAGCCCCGGTCGAGCAGAATAAACGACCGTGTATGGGCCCTCCCAACGGGGAGTTAGCTTGTTGGCATTGGACAGGTTCTGCACACGGCGCAAAACGAGGTTGCCCGCCTTCAAAGCCCTTGGTCGAACTGATTAGGCAGCGTGCCGGCGAAGAGTTTGCTGGTAGCGCGCCATTCTGACTTGTGCCCGGTCGCGCGTGCCTTCGAGGAGATCGAGTAAGCGCTCTTACTCGTCGTCAACCAAGTTGACCGAGCTCGTGCGAGGCGAGCCGAGTACTATTTCGGCGGCGTAATGACTTCGCATCAGAGACCAATTGAAAGGTGTTTCGGCTGTTCTACCGTCAGAAAGCGAATCGCCCAGAGGACGGAAGGAACTTCGTCAACCCATGCCTTGTTGTGCTCGCGGAGTGCCGCGAACACGCGCCATTTGATACCGGACGATCTGTCCGTTAGCTCGCCGATCGCTCCATTGCTCGTGGATGTGCCACGAGGCGAACAGACTTGGTGCCCAAATTGCTCGCAGATTCTCGGAATAGCTCGCTTCTGAACTGGGTACCGTTATCCGTGATCAGCTTGTAGGGAATCCCAAAGCGTGTGACCACGTTGCTTTTGAAAAAACGCACAGCCGTTTTGGCGTGAAGAGATGACACGGGCTCTGCCTCAATCCACTTGGTAAAAGTGTCGATGGTGACAATCAAGTGTGTATAGCCCTTATACCCTTTAGGGAATGGGCCGAGCAGATCCAGACCCCATGTGGAGAAAGGCCATGATGGGGGGATCGTTTGGAGCTCTTGAGCGGGCTTATGTGCCTTCCGAGCGTGAAATTGGCAAGCTTTGCACTTGGTCACTATATCCCAGGCATCTTGTAACGCTGTAGGCCAATAATAGCCCATGCGAAACGCTTTGCCGACCAAAGTCCGGAAGGAGGCGTGGTTGCCACAGGCGCCCTCGTGTATGTCCCTAAGAAGGAACACACCCTCCTGTTGAGAGATGCACTTGGAGAGAACTCCCAGAGCATCTTGACGGTAAAGGATGCCGTCCACAAGCTTGTATGGACCAGCACGCCTTGTAAGCCGGGAACGCTCGGCTTCGTCTTCGGGCAGGGTCCCATCTGCGAGGAACAGGACAAATGGCGTTGTCCAGTCCGCAGCCTGCTCGATGACGGAGACAACACCACCTGTCTCTGTTGCCTCGTCCGGAGACGTGATTGAGGGCTTGTAAAGGTGCTCGACGAGCACCCCTGTCGGAGCAGGTTCGCGTGAGGACCCAAACTTAGACAGCTGGTCGGCCAGGAAGTTATCCTTCCTGGGCACGAAGAGCACCTCGAAAAATCGAAAGTGCCGCTCCAACTTCCTCACTTCAACCAGGTATCGCGCCATTGGGTCATCGCGATCGATACTCCTTGTTAACCTAATTGATGACCACCGTGAATCTCCTTCACGATACCGC
Organism: Raddia guianensis; assembly: GCA_036346415.1. NCBI lineage: Eukaryota > Viridiplantae > Streptophyta > Magnoliopsida > Poales > Poaceae > Raddia > Raddia guianensis. The sequence goes on from CM070536.1 coordinate 18,595,280, forward strand.
CGGACGCCAAGCGATTTGCACGCTTAGTCCCGCGAGGAGGGCCTCGTACTCAGCGGCATTGTTGGTCGCCGCAAAGTGTAGTTGGATAGAATATCGAGTTGCTCTCCTTGAGGGGAGATGAGAACAAAACCGGACTCGAAGTTTCGGTCGCGAGCCATCAAAAACATGGTCCAAGGATTCATCAAAGTTGCTCGGAGCTTCACGATTTGAATGAGCGGAGTCCATTCAGCGACAAAGTCGGTCAAGACACAGGGACGTGGCAGTTAGATTCGGGCAAAGAAATGAATGTCAAATTTCGCCAGCCCATTGCCCATTTAGCTATACGTCCGCCAGCTTCCTTGTTCCTTAGAATTTCTCCAAGAGGAAACTTGGTTGGGACCAGTATTTGATGCGCCTGGAAGTAATGCCGAAGCTTCCTGGAGGACATGAGCAGGGCGTAGAGCAGTTTCTGGATCTCGGGGTAACGCTCCTTTGATCCGTGAAGTACCTCGCTCACATAATAGATTGGCCGCTGGATGCCTTCCCTTTCCACCGTTAAGACCGCGCCACCGCTATGCATGCGATTAAGGTACAAAAGCTGCTCGCCGCCGTGGCGCGGGGTAGTCAAGACAGGTGGGTTGGACCGGTATTGCTTTAGATCCTGGAAAGATCGATCAGCCTCCTCTGTCCACTTGAAACCATTGTGACGGCGTGTTCTCCGCTCAACCACTGCGGATCACACCCCTGGTCAGATTTTTAGTCTGCTAGCCAACTCGATCAAGCTCGATCCGATTTGAGCGTCGGGCACAACAAGGAGCGACTTCAGATTTACCGAGTTCGGACCCCTCGCGGGTAATAGTCCTACTCTGCCGAGCCTTAGCTCTTTTCGATTGTGGTTGAATGGGAATGTGTTTACAGAGTGTTTCAATGCACGAATGCTCCTCTCCTCTCTCTTCTCCTCTCTCCCTCCTTTTATACAAGCTTTGGGTGGCGGAGAGAGCCGAGGGGTAGGCGATCTGATGCTCTCAAGACATCGACAAGACACGACAGAAGAGACGAAAACGTGCATTGCCACGCGCCAAGGCTGCGCCCTCGCGTGCCGCATGCAGTGGCCTCGACCCATGACATCACACCGGTGAGTCTGCGGGTGGGGCCGCCGCCTCCTCGACACAGGCGGCCTCCTAAAGCAAACCTTCTCTCACGGTCAATTCTTACTGCGCCACAAGGATGTACCGCTCGGACTGCAAGGGTCATCAGAAGGTAATCATTTCTTCCGCTGTATCCGCGTGATGTCTCATTAAATGCGCGTCCTTCGTAGCAGGGGAGCCTTCGTCCCCAAGACTCTTCGCAATGCTCCGCTGGCTGAGCCCCCTGTGCAGGGCCTCGCTGGTCTCCAGAGGGGCTCGCCCACGCACTCCACTTTGGCGCGTGGGGCCTCGCCTCGCCAGAGGGCTCGCCCACGCACGCGCCGCTGGCGCGTGGGGCCCTCGTGGCTTCCAGAGGGGCTCGCCACGCCACTGGGCCTTGCTCGCCCGCCGACGCGTGGGGCCTCCCTGCCTCTGAGGGGCTCGCCAGCCACTGAGGGCCTTGCTCGCCGCTTTGGCGCGTGGGGCCCTCCTGCCTCTCGAGGGCTCGCCCACGTGTTGGGCCTTGCTTGCCCGCCGACGCGTGGGCCCTCCTAGCCTCTCGAGGGGCTCGCCCACGCTTGGGGCCTTGCTCGCCCGCCTGACGCGTGGGGCCCTCCTAGCCTTCTGAGGGGCTCGCCCACGCGCTGGGGCCTTGCTCGCCCACCTGACGCGTGGGGCCCTCTAGGTCTTCCTAGGGCTCTTTGTACCCCGGTATTTATTACACCGACACATTGTGCTTGCGCAGGGCCTTAAAGAAGGGCGACCGCGTTATACGACGGAAATAAACCCGCCAAGGCGACCATCCGTTCGGTGAGGCTCTGAACTTCCTTGACGGTAGTTGGAGCCTGCATGTTTTCAATGGCCTCGATTGTTTCGGGGTTAGCAGAGATTCCTTGCGAACCAATTACATAACCGAGCAACATTACAGATCGAACACCAAAGGTACACTTCTCTGGATTTAATTTTATTCTGTGCCTGGCGAGGTTACGAAACGTCTCGGCCAGGTCTTTTACATGATCTGGAGCATACTTGCTCTTTACAACTATGTCGTCGACATAGACCTTCAGGTTTCTTCCGCGATGTTCTGGGAAAGTCTTCTCCATTAAGCGTTGAAACGTGGAACTAGCATTGCGCAGACCGAAAGACATGGTCGTATAGCAGAAAGTGCCGAAGGGGGTGATGAAGGCAGTCTTCTCTTCATCCTCGGGGAAGATGCTTATTTGGTGATAACCGGAGTAAGCATCCAAAAAACTCAAGAGCTGGGCATCCGCAGTCGCGTCGACCAACTGGTCTATGCGAGGCAGCGGGAAGTTGTCCTTAGGACAAGCAGCGTTCAGATCTGTGTGATCGACGCACATCCTCCACTTGCCGCCTTTCTTCTTTACAATGACAGGGTTGGCTAGCCACTCGGTGTGATCAACCTCGCGGATGAAACCAGCAGGGAGCAGCTTGCCAAGTTAATCCTTGATGATCCCCTGCTTGAAGTCCGAAAAGCGGCGAAGCTTCTGGTGAACAGACTTCTTGTCTGGCCGGACTGCCAGTTTATGCTCTATAACCTCCCTTGGGACTCCGGGCATGTCAGACGGCTCCCAGACAAACACGTCTGTATTAGCTCGGAGGAAGGCAATGAGCTCGCTTTCCTATTTGGGGTTCAGATTGGCCTCCAAATGAACTGTCTTGGAAGAGTCGTCCAAAGACAGCGGAACTTCCTTGGTCTCTCCCCCTGGCTGAAGGGAGACCCTAGGGCGTGCAGACTTAGTCTGCGGAACTTCGGGACCACGCGGCGGGAGCTGGTCGACCAGGGCAAGGGATTGCTCGTCGCAATCCAGAGCAGCTTTGTAGTTGCCCTTGACCGTGATCACACCGTTGGGACCAGGTATCTTCACACAATGATAAGCGTGGTGGGACACGGCCATGAACTTACCAAGTGATGGACGGCCCAAGATTGCGTTGTACGCAGATGAAAAGTCATTGCTTGGGCTGCCGAAGGTAACAGGCAGAACAATCTGCCCCAACGGCCGAACAGCTTCTGCCGGGACAATGCCGTAGAAAGGCATCGCGACCTCTTTAAGCTTGGAACGAGAAATCTGCATCTCGTCCAAGACCTTAGCAGAAAGCAAGTTCAAAGCGCTCCCGTCGTCGATCAAGACGTGGCCAACTCTGGCGTTGCTGATGGTCGGAGCGACCACCAGTGGGAGCCGCTGAGGCTTGGTCATCCCAGTAGGGCAATCTTCCTGGGAGAAGGAGATAGGAACCTTGGTCCACTTCATCGATTCGGGCTGAGGCTTGCCTTTTTCAACGTTGTGGACCTCCCGGGCAGCTTCCTTGAGGCTGCGTCGACAAGTATAAACCGAGGAACCGCCGAAGATGACGGCGATATGGTTTACGAGCTCTTGATACTCATCATCGTCGTCCCGATCACCATCTTCGGTTTGGCGCTTGGCCTTACCGGCTTCACCTTTTTCAAGCAGGGTGGACATTGGGCCCTTGCCGTTGTAAAAATCCTCGAGCTTTGCAGCCCAGGTCCTGCAGTGGCGTGTATCATGCCCGTAGTTTTGGTGGAACTTGCAATATCGGTCACTCGGACCTTTCTTGCCATGGTTGCCTCCCTGGGCGAGCTTCTTGCACTTATAATTATTGTTGGGCTTTTTCTGCCCATCCTTGGAAGGAGGTGTGCGATCTATACCGGCGACGGTGTTGTTCGCATCACCCTTCTTTTTCTCCTGGGATTTCTTGTCACCAGGATTGTTGCTGCTCTTCTTCTTTTCCTCCACACCAGGCTGGGCGGGCAGCTCGCCCTTGTCGAACGCCTTTTTATACTGAACGGCGTTGAACGCGCTCCGCCGCATTGGCGTAGCGATCAGCCGCCTCGAACAGTCGTTATCGTCCGTGTCTCATTGATCTCAAGATCTGGGTGAGCCGCTCGTCGCGGACTCCGTTTTTAAAGCGCGGACAATGATTCGTCCGAGATGTTCGGGATCGTGTTGCGAATCTTGATGAAACGCTTCACGGTTGCGGAGGGTCTCTCCGCTCATCTGGATCATCTGGTGCAGATCATCCTCCTTGCCCGCACGCACGAATAGCTTACCGAAGTTGGCAATCGAGTGTCACAAAGCTGGTTCCAAGAGCTAATGGAACCCTCTTGTCGATTGAACGACCCCGTCCGAGCAAAGACCCTCAAGGACGATCGGAGGTAATTAGCCATGACGAGCTCGTCACCCCCGGCCGCCATGATGGTCGTAGCGTAGATGGAAAGGAACTCCTCTGGGTTCTGGGTCCCATTGTACCTCTCCATGTGTCCGGGCTTGAACTTTGAGGGCCACCGAACAGAGCGAAGCTCGTCAGAAAAGGCCCTGCAGCCCAAGACGTGACACCGGCCACCTTCCCAAGCAGAACCTAGCCTTGAAAGGACGTTGGTCCTGTTGGTCGGGGGAACTCTAGCTGAGCGGGAGGTTTCTGCCTGGAGGAACTCTCTCCGTGATAAGCCCCCACGCTCCTTCCTCGTGGTTGCGACAACGCGCTCCTCGCGAGGGGATCGTCCGTGATCATCGCGTGCACGCTTGCCCCTGTGGTCGAGATGACTACGGGGACTTGCCGAGCGGCGGCGACCACGGGAAGCTTGCTCGTGGACAGTGGTCCTTCGACGGTGACGGCGGTCACGTGATCGATCGGATCGCTCACTGTCCGAATCCACCCGGACAGGCTCACTGTGCTGTCCGGATGAGGCTTCACCTATAGATTTAAGGCCCTCGGCCAGTTTCTCGAGGTGAGTAGCTACGGCATCGCCCACAAGGACGAGATTGTCCTGGTGAGCGAATCTGATTACGGTCGCCAGGGCCTGGAGCCATTCCCGTCTCTGCTCAATTGGTCCTGGGATCCCTGAGGCATTCGCGTCTTGCCCGATTGGAGTCTGGGCACGCGGGGATTCCGCCCGGGCAGGCTGAACTTCTACCGGGGGTCTTGGCGTAGGTGCGCGAGGCGGATCGTGTCGCTGACGCTTGCGCTGATCGCGGATCTGCGCCTTGGTTGATGGACTCGTCGAAAGTGCGGCGAACAATATCTTGCTCGCGAACAGATTGTGTGGCTCCATCTTGGTGCCGAGCAGAATTGACTCGCTCGATTTCTTCGGCCGCCGTGACCCGTGCATGATCCCCTGAGGTTCCTGCACCGGTCATGTTGACGCCGCGGTGGCCGTGCATTGGTGCGCTAGACGGGGTCATCACTGTGTCGCCACAGGAGGAATCAACCGACATAGCCTCGGAGTCCGATAGATCTAAACCAGCGTATAGATCGTCGGTTCCATATTCATCGTCGATGACGGGAGCTCGATCCGAGACCATCTCCGGAGCGTATCCAGAGACCCCTGTCTCAGATATAGACATCGCTCTAGGTCGATAAGATCGAGTCGAGCTGGCAGGGGAAGGGACATCCTGCCCTTCTGAGTCGTAGTCCTCAGGGAGAATCTCCGTGTCGCTGATGGAGTTCGACATGCTTGATTGTCGTGTCCCTACGGACGGTGCCAACTGTCGACGGTTGGGATATTGACCCAAGTCAACTATGGTTCTTTAAGAGGGAGATAGGAGACACGCCGAACAACACGAACGACAACGAGCAGGAGGCGGTGGTTTTATCCGGTTCAGCCTCTTAGGGGAATAATGACCCACGCCCAAACCTTTCTTTATATCAAAGATGATTACAAGAGGTGGCTCGACGAGATGAACAAGTCTCGGCGAATAGTATGCGGCAATGCAATATTGGATGTTGGATTGACCCCTCAACACGTCGTAGGGGTCCTGTTTATATAGTGCAGAGCAAACCGACCTACCGAGGGAATATCGGGCCGGGCTAACTACGAGATCGTAACGAACTCAACATGCCAAATATACCCCGAGGCAGATAAGGCATACTCCTAGTCTTGGGGATCACGACGTCTGCTTCAATCCAGGAAACCAACGTCCGGGTCTTCACGTAGCCGTGCAGAACTCTTGTTCGAGTCAGACTCGAACACGAAGTCTTGGACACCACGCAATCATACCGACCAGAAGGCTATCCGGCACGATGCACATGGGGCTTATAGAACCTTCCAGGGAGCTGGGACCTGGCAGGCTATTCAATTAAGCCGTCAGGGAGTGGGCCATGGCAATGGGCCGTGATTTAATCCTCGACAGAGTCCTGAATTTATTCCACCGTCCGATCCGGACAGACGTTTCATATGTATGAGTATGTATGATTGGGGCGTACGTGCCTGCCCCTGCCCTATTTATAGTGTTACTGTGCTAGTCAGTTAGTTCTAGTCTAGGAAGAATTAGGAAAAATTATTAGGAAGATTTATAATGAGAGAATAAAAAGTAATCCTGTGTATATATGGGCAAGAGTCCATGGTCTCTACGGGTGCTAGTCGGTTAGTTCTAGTCTAGTAAGAATTAGAAAAAATTAGAAAGATTTATAATGGGAGAATAAAAATTAATCTCATGTATATGTATATATGTGCAAGAGTTCGTGGTCTATACGTATCGAGTTGTGGGCAAGAGTCCGTGATCTATATGTATTGAGTTAAGAGTCAGTGGTCTATACGTATTGAGACAATAGTCTGTGGTCTCTACGTATATGTATATATAGGAAAGGGCAAGAGTCAGTGGTCTATATATATCGAGTTGTGGGCAAGAGTTCGTGGTCTATACGTATCGAGTCAAGAGTCCGTGGTTTATACGTATCGAGTCAAGTGTCCGTGGTCTTTACGTATATGTAGGGGCGGGCATTCGGTTTTTTTCGGTTCATTCGGTTCGGTTTTTTCGGTATTTGAAAAAATCGGTATCTGAAAAATGGGTACGGAAATTTTGCTGAAAAAAACTACTACCGAAATACCGAATTATTTCGGTACGGTATTTCAGTATTTCGGTAGTACCGAATGTGCTCTGCTGACAATGCAAAACAAGTGAATGCCATGCGGGCTGGCAGGCATGATGCATGCAAAGTCACGGGCCAGTACCAAACAAACCAATTGATGCCATGCAAAATTCCTATCTCGGCTGATGGGCTGGCTGAAAAAGTCACAAAGCACCTAGCTTTTCCGTTAGAGACTGGACGGCTACTGGGCCTACGCCTGGGCCTGCAGGAGACGGGGAGAGGCAGCAGGAGGCGCCGAGGCGGGAGGCGGGAGGCGGGAGGCCCAGCTGGTTCCCTGGTTTACGCTGGACTGAGAAAAGATCGGCATATGCGGTAGTTCGGTTCTCAGAGCAATGCTACCGAAACCGAACCGAACTACCGATTTTTTTCTAGTTTTCTACCGAACCGAATACTGAAAACCGAAAATACTGATTTTTTCGGTTTATTCGGTTCGGTTCGGTTCGGTATTTCAGGTTCAGTTTTTTTCTGCCCACCCCTACGTATATGTATATATGAGCAAGAGTCCGTGGTCTATTCGTATCGGGAATCCGTGGTATATACGTATCGAGTCAACAGTCCGTGGTCTCTACGTATATGTATATATGGGCAAGAGTCCATGGTCCATACATATCGAGTTATGTGTAAGGTCCGTGGTCTATACGTATCGAGTCAAGAGTTCAGGGTCTATACTTGACAGCAAACTTCTAAAAAATTATGACTGTTGGATGATGGGTTGAGTAAATAGACGGATGTGATTTGTAATTGAATCTAGGCCAACTGCTCAATTATAGTATGCTATTGCTGCTCGTACCCCTCGTGTACATCAGTATTCTAGACCCAGGGCTTTTTTTTGGATTACATAATTTATTTTTCACAGGATTTGGCCAAAGAATATGCTTAGCATGACGCAGTGGCGGAGCTAGAAATTTTGTAAAGTCTGGACGCCTAACTGGCGCTCTTAGGGTCTGTTTGGTTGCGTGACGCAGCTCACCACGCCGCAACCGCGGGCGCCACGCTTGCTTGGGCACGGGTTTTGTTATCGTCGCGCTTCAAGACGCCTACTTCGCTCGCTACCGCCGTTCATTTTTTTCCAGCCGCCTCGATTCTTGGGCGCTCGGATCGGCCGCCGCATCTTGGCGCTGACCACATACGGCGTGGCGTGTTCTGACAACAACCAAATCGCCCTTAGTTTCGTTCATTTTAGGACGTCCGCGACTAGGGAATGGGCTAATTTTTTATATGCAATTACCCATGACTCAATAGTTTAGCGGCCGGGAGTCCGGGCACGAGCCCAGGGTCGTCGGACCCCAGCTCCTCCACTGGCATGGCGTCATCACTGAGCACTATAGGTTTTCATCTCTCTCGGAAATTTTTCAAACGGCAGTTGTGAACGAGTGATCGAAGAGTGAGAACGCGTGTTTTTAAGTCCAATTTCATTAAGTACAATTTAAAAACAAAAAACTCCCATACAAAGCACATAGTACAACCGCAGTGCAAACGCTGCCATCATGGTTGTTAGAGCTCACTGCGATTCTGAAATATCATGGCCCAACAATGATCGGGCTCTCCAAGACCAACATTTGATCTTGGGTTCAGGTCTTCTACATCCATTGACCTAATTAGATCCACAACCAATGTTTTGCTTAACTCAAACTAAAAGATTGACTTGTAGGAGAGGGATGTTTTCATCTTTTAAGTTGTGCTCCCCATCACCAATATCTAATATGGGACTAAACCCAACAATCCTCCCATCACACATTGGGACATGTCTGACAACCTTGTGATGTCCAAAACATGTTTCAGGTTACAAATCTTGGCTCTGATACCACTTGTTAGAACCCACAATATGGCTCCTCCAAGGCCAACACGTGGTCTCAGACTCAGGTTTCCAACATCCATTGGCTCGATTGGACCCACATTCAAGGTTTTAGCCTAACTCAACCTAAAATACTAGCTTTATGGGAGAGAGATACTGTCGGCGTATTTCAGCTGGCAGGTTTTCCAGGATCTAGTCCGGTTGTTCGGCAGTGGGGGTGTGTGCATCCGGCTCACTCCTCTCCTCTCTCTTCGGCGCAAGAACACAAGAACAGACACTCAGGTTTACCCAGGTTCAGGCCCCCTGATCGGGTACCAGCCCTAATCTTGCTCAAACTTCTCACAATGTATGAACTGGTTAGTCTCCGAAGGATCCAATCTCAGGATTGATTCTGGAACCCTTTTACAGATGCACCCCCAGCCCTTATATAGCCAGGTTGGCGTGGGTTGCAACGTGCTACACAGTGCACATTAAATGATCCTACCACTATAGCCATTATTCCTCCTGTGCTAGTCCTCGCCGCCATCTCTCCTGCCCTGCTTCTGACAACGGGATAGCTTGGATAGGACAGGGCGGCCCACCTGTCCCGAGCGTCTCTCTGTTACACCTTAGTAGACGTGAACGGGACGGTTATAGAGACGGCCACAGCGTAGCTGACCTCACTAGAGGGGCGAGGGCAATCATACGTATTGTCAGAGCCCCGCCCACTTCGTCAGAATGGTTCCGTCACATTGAATGCTCCGGATTCGGTGTATCCCGAAGAAATCCTTAGCAAGGAAGCTTTCTAGCACTTTCGTCCTGTATCCCGGACAGTGGGGCCCGCGTACCCCCTGCTGCCCCAGTGCGCTCGCCCGGCGCTTGCTCGCCAAGCGCCACGTAACCTGGCCGCTCGGCGCTGGGTCTCGATCGCTTCGCTGCAGCCGAATCGCCACGTGTCTGTCGCCGGTGCCTAGGGCTCGGGCGTCGTCGCTGCGTCTTGGACCGCCACGTGGCCTGATCAAACGGTTCAAACTTCACTTTGTCTGAAACAAGACCTTGATCTATTTGGTCCCGGTGTTTCCAAGTATGGGACGCCTCCTAATTGGACTCTGGTCCCACCTGGCAGCGAAGCAGGGGCACACCCCGGTGTACAATACATCAACAGATACCTTCACCCACCAATATCTGATGTACAAATAAACCCAACAATTTCCCCGTCACACATCGAGCCATGTTCGACAATTGTGGCTTTGATACCACCTGTTAGAGCATCTGCTACAATAATTTCTAAAACTTGAGCTCTATATTTAAATATAAAAACTTTCTTAAATATTTTAGCACGAAAATACACATTAACTCCAACAATAATCCTTAAAATCAGAGTCCTGCATTCTATAGGTATCTATTTCGGGCTTATGCCTTGTTTGTTGAGCTGAGTTTTAGTGTAACAAATTTGTTGTTTTTATATAGCCTACATCATGTTGTGGTAATTCGTAATGTTTTTTTTTGCCTTTTAGTGGTTCTGCTTAGGATTGTAAAACTATTTTTAAATTATTTTTAAGAATTATTAGACCACTTTTTGATGACTCTCAATTATTGCTACAGTAAAACTCAACTTTACTCGACGTCGAAGCAAACAAGGCCTTAAGAAGAGAGTAGCTAAATTGGATATTCTACTCAGGTTTCTATCCTATTTTGAGACATTTTTCAAGATAGGACTTCTTGTTGAAGTGTTTTTTTTACAAAATCCCAAAATTTAAATTAGGTACTGAAGACCCGAGCTAGGCGGCTAGAGGGGGGTGAATAGACGCCACAACATTTTTCGACGATTCCACCAAAAAAACCGAACAACTTGACAACTATATGTACCATTCACTTTGGTGCATGAGAGCCATGAAATATTTGGGATTTTGAAAACACAATCCTGGTTGTCAAGTGTTCAAAAGAGAGGGATCAATTCAAATCTTGCTTTAGTAAAGGAGATCAAGTCAAATGACCAAAGTGGCTTTCAGAAAAGCCAAAGCAGATTCTTTCAGAACTTGTCCTCTAATGGAGCAGGAGGTTGGTGGCTTTCTGGTGCTCCAAAAATCGTGGGAAGTTTTCTCCCTATGTGTCAATGTGTTATGAAGCACTCCACCAAAAAACTCCTTAAAACTCCTTACAGAACAAATATGAAAATTCAAACAACACAAACTGCTTTCTGGAAAGCAAAAGCAGATTCTTCAGAGTTTGTTTCTAATTGGAGCAGAGAGATGATGGCTTTCTATTACTCCACAAATTTTGGTAATTTTTCTCCTTATGAAATCATGAGTCGTGAAGCTCTCTACCAAAAGTCATCTCAAGAATCCATCCACAGAAAATATAAAAAATCAAACACCAAGAGCAGTCAAGAACTTCGAGCAGAAAGTTTAGGGCTCGGTTTTCACTTCATAGCTCCCAATTGGAGAAACCAGTGGATTTCAAATTTTTACCACAGATGGGTATCTAAGTCACGCATCTTTTCCAACTGGAATCATCCCAAAATGATTTTTCTAAATTTTTCAAAAAATATTTTACTGGCTGCTGCGCGGATAAAAATCTCTGAACAGATTTGCAACAAGTCAAGAACTTGATCTCTTGCCTCTCATATGGTTGCAAAGAGTGTGGCAAATCATATTAGCAACCTCAAGGCTTCATAGACCATCAAGAATCAGCAAGAAATCACCAAGACTCATCTCCAAATAAGAACTCCAAAAATAGGAAACAAAAGAAAGAAGAACTTGAAGCAAATCAACACAAGATGATCATGAAGATGAGAGATTTCATTGCATAGGAGTTGGGGAATTACAAACCACACTCCATGTGGTCACAAGCACTCTAAGTGCCACCCTTACACACCCAACTCACCCTCTATATTTCTGAAATTTCAGCTCTAAGGGAATGAGGAGTAGGTGCTCCCCTCCACCTCTATTTATAGCCCATGGGTGAGATGCCCTAACACCTAGTGCCCATCTCCACCCTTCATTTGAGGATGAGTGGTGTACAGCACACACACACTACAAGACACATTTCCGAGAGAGAATATTCTCCACATATTCCTCCGGAAAATATCTTCGAAGATCTTGATCGCCACCACGCCTGGGCCCACCGGTCGAACCGGCCGCCACTGAGTTACCGACGCCTTGCGACCTCCAGTGCCTCGGATTCCTCGCCATGGCTAAGCTTCTCGAGTGCACCACCTCATGTGACCGCCAAATCATCGAACCCGGTCGTCTGCACGCCTCCAGACGCACCAGTCTCCAGCTGTCCCCGCGAAGCGTCAGCCACATACCCGCCGATACCTACATCACTGAGGTGAACACACACGAAACCAACACACCTTACCTTACCTGTAAGGTTAGTCCATCACAAAATTACCAACACAATAATCCCTTTATGACAACACAATTAGAAAGTCCTAACACACCACGTGTCAGCCTAAATTCCACCGGACCACTTCCGATCAAAACTATTACCTAGCCCAAGCTCAAAGACAATGGTGGGTACACCAATTCCACGGCAATTTCCACAAATGCATCATTTAACATTCTTCAAAACACTTCAAATTCCATCTTGTCATATATATTCATCATCAAACCGGAGTACCCTCCACATGGGTCTCAACAGGTACCCATATAACGCGCTGCTGGAGGTGCTTTTAGAGTCCACTGCGATCCTATCGTCTCATGGCCCAACAATGATCTGACTCCCCCAAGATCAACATAAGGTCTCGGGTACATGACTTCTACATCCATTGGCCCAACTCAACTCAAAAGACTAGCTTTATGAGAAAGAAATGCCTACATTCAAAAGATTCATTTCCTCTAACAGATTCTCTATATCTGTTACTATCTCCAGTCATAAAAACAAGTCGTTGTTGACTTTTGGACACGCCTTTGACCATTCGTCTTATTCAAAAATTTAGCGCAAACATGCGTAAATATAAATCATACTTAAAATATCTTTAATGATAAAACAAATCACAATAAAATAAATGATAACCTACATAATTTTTTAAATAAGACGAATGGTTAAAAGCGTGTTGAAAAGTCAACGACGACTTATTTTTAGGACCAGAGGGAGTACAGTATTACATAGGCTCGGCTGGAGATTAGATTCACTCGAGAGCGCGTGTCTGAAATGCTTACTTTGCTGCAGGTTTGCAGCGAAGAACTGGAAGGCGGCAAGCACGCGGAGATCGATCCAAACTACTGTTCACGAACTGAAACAAGTTTGACAAAACTCTGGGCGTTTGTCAGCGCTGAAATCTTTGAGGAACCCAGCTAGCTGCTCCATGCGGCATGCGCGCATAGCATGCGCTCACGCCTTCATGCCCTACTGATTAGTAGGACAAACTGGAACTGTTGCGGACTTCTGCATCATTCTCCTTGCACGAGTAGAGTAAGAATGTCAATGATATCGATATAAACACACACTCGTAACCATGGTTTAGTTTAGTTTAGTTTAGTTTAGTTTAACCATTAGCGTCCCATCAGTCATTCATTCCCTTGAAAGGAGTGCTCAGTACAGCACTTGATCAGTGATCACTCCCTTCCCACTAAGGCACTAACACACCTACTGCAATAATCAAATGGATAGCTTTTGCATTTTTGCATACATCTAATATAAAGTTGCAACCAGCTTTGTTCGTTCGATAATCAATCCAATTAAGCAGTGTTCTAAAAACTGGTTCGAGACCATGGTAGCACCAAGTAGCGCAGAAGCATCGCTAAACTTGATCACGCCCTCAATATTTCAGTGAATATTTAAGGAAGAAGGATCCCGCGGTGAAGTTGCGATTCCCAAAAGGAGATTTAATTACAGTCATTCACAGAGAAGTTTTCGTTTCTTGTTTCAATGGCAATATAGCATGTGTTGCGCCATATAATTGGACTTCCTTTTGTTGTTGAAGAGGCCTATATATAGAGGATAAGAACCAATTATTGTTCACATCAGTGTATGGAAATTAGCCTAAAATACTCCCTTTATGAAGACATCATGATATCAGTCTGTGATAATCAACCACTGCATCAGCATATTTAATTTACTCGAAAATTTCAGGCACGTCAATAACCACCTTAGGATACTCTTACTTGGTACTCCCTGTTTTGACTTCCTGCGTCTGCCTCCCCTCCGCTTTGCCCCTTTTTTCTGCATTGTCTTTGGAAGTTAGCGAGGGACTATCCTCATCTATTATCATCCACTCCATTAAATATTTCAACTTGCACTAAAAAATTCCATGCCACAAACCACCAACCATCATGTATGCTGCCAAAAACGAAATGGTGATTAAAATACTAGTCTGACGGTAAGTAAAAGTTATGTTTGGACAGCATGAAGCATCTCGCTGTTTCTTTCGAATATATTAATATATAAACTAATCAATTAAGAGTATATATCCTATACAGCTACACTTCAACCCTAGGGCCAAGCTAGGTCAATGGTAGTTCGGCACCTCAATACCTCACAAGACCACAAGAATTTTAGTCTTCTAGACAGTAGCAACTCAACAACGAAGCCACATACTTCCAAACCCTGGTCTTCTAATGCACGCAAAAACTTAAACTAATCGATAATTCATTCATTTATTTATTTATTTATATATATATATGAAAGAGGATCCTAAGGCCTAGAGGGGGGTGAATAGGCAATTTTACTTTTTCTTTGATTAATTGTTGATTAAGCATCAAATTAATAGTGACCCAATCCTAGTGTCAATTGATACGCAAGCGGAAGCGATAAACAAGTCAACAAGCAACTAAGACATGTCATCACAATCAACACATTCAATGCAACGGTAGTAAGTGCGGAAAGTAAATAAGAGGGCGACACGGTGTTTGTTTGACCGAAGTTCGAGTCGCAACTCCTACTCTCGTTGAGGCTACCCTTGCGACAAGGACGGCTCGCTCTCGAGCCTCACGCCTCACTTACTCCGGTAGTCGTTCAGCCACTCCGGCGAGGTGGACTCCGTCACCCGACACCGACTCAAGAGTAGCCACACGCCGAGGCCTACTCTCAAGCCCACGCCCACGAAGGATGTCTTCAAAAGTAACAAGTTCAAACGCCCGATCATGCCGGATCGAAGGACTTCCATGAAGCTTCGGTATTGGGGTTTGATGGATTGTGGCTTTGGATGATCTTGTGGGTGGAGGAATGGCTCTAGAACACCTAATTGATGAGTTATGAATGTGGTAGGTGAAGTGGAGCAGCAAACCTCAAAATAGCCAGCCACTAGATAGGTATTTATAGCCCCTAGAGCAAAACTAGCCGTTGCCCCTCGGAAGAGGACAAAAGACTAGCCGTTACACTCTACGGACGCCGTCCGACGGGATCCGGACGCCGTCCGACAGAGCTGCATCGCTCAGCAAAAATAGGATTACGGACGCCGTCTGTCCCACGGACGCCGTCCGACAAAGAAGGATCGAGCAAGCCCGAGCTATCGGACGCCCCAGACGCCGTCCGGCAATGAAATAGCCAAAGTGAACTTTATCGGACGCCGTCCGAGAACCACGGACGCCGTCCCGAAGGTAAATTAATTTGGATTTTGGGTTGGTCGGACGCCGTCGCTTTTTCGACGCCGTCCAAACAGAGAAGGAATTTTGAGCTAAAATGTGGGAAATTTAGGTGGGTTTCTCTCTTTCTAGAAATCTCACAAAGGGATATTTGGGTATTTTTAGAAGTGGTGGACTACGAAACCGAAGTTTTCGAGAATTCGCAAAGATCCGGCATAGTCTCGAGATATTGAACCCTTTTGAAATCCGACGAAAAACAGAAATAAACCTAACTACTCTAATCTATCGTGACCTCTTCTCGCCTTGGCCACGCATTTGAAATCTTGGAGCAGCTCGAGAAAATTGTCGACGCTTCAAATTAGGGTTTATAAAATCGCCGAGTCTTCGCTAGGGTTCCGAGAAGTCCAAAACCCCTAGCCCTTTATATTAATTAAATTTGTCATCAATGCCACTAATAAAAATTAGGGCTCAACGATGCTCACAATCTCCCCCTTTGTGGCACTTGATGGCAACCCAAGAAAGAATAAAATTTTGAGTGCAAAAGGGTTAGTGCAATACAAGTATGCGAGCAATTTGAATATGAATAAATAAGAAACCACAACTCGACCATAAAGGAGTGCAAATAAAAGGAAGCTCCCCCTAAAATCATGCATAAAAAGTTCAGAAGCCAACCGAATCATAAACCAACCGAAGTAACAAATTTTTAACCGAGTATCGAGGCAACAAATAATATTACAGGTAAACACAACCTCAATCTCACTACCCACTACTAATCCTCTACTACTCTCTAACTTCTCCCCCTTTGTCACCAAGTGACACAAACGGGAAAAGGTCCTATTCTTGCTGATCTTGATCCATGTCGTCGCCTCCGTCATCTCCCCGATCACGGTAGAGGAGCCACGACCTGGACGCTTGAACAAGGGCATATGAGTCAGAGAGGGACCGACCGAGGTGAGGAAGGATCATCAAACATCTGGGTCGGTTGAGGATTTGGCAAAGAAAAGTTGAGATGATGAGCGATCTCTCCACTGATGAAATAAATCTTACCGGGAGGAGGGTATGGTGAGGTGGAGGCACAAAGGAAGGAGCAGGCCTGGAAGGAGGGTACACCCAAGGATGAACCGGTGGTGGTAGGCGGTGGGCGAGGAAAACTCGAGTCTGCTGGTAATCCCGATAAGCTGCCGTGGACATGTGAATACCAACCATATGGATTTGCCCTTCCGCACTGGCATAAACATCGCTCCCATGTCTTGCCTGGTGACTTAAACTCTGCGAACTCATCGCCAAGTATGTCTGCGCCGCCAAGTCTGTCATATCTCTCTGCGGGTGGTGCCACTCTTCTTTCACCTCGGTGTGAAAATTTCTCATATCTGTGCAGCACCCTCATCTCACCTATCAAAGCGTCATACCAAGGAGGAGGGCGGTGCAGAAGACCCCGCAGTCTTGGCACAAACGGTCGTGCATTGGAGCAAAGCAGAGCAAAAGCGGGGCAGTCTTTGGAGGAGGAGCATCATCACCAGGTCTAGCCAACTTGGGCTTGCTCCCAAGTGAGTTCAGGAAGTTCTTCATTTGATGCTTTTTGATCTTATTGTTCCAACTTTTTACCTCATCCTCGGAAACCCGCTGAGTCCTGGAAAGCAATAGGCCAATATAGGGCACTAGAGGTAGTGCCCTATTGACTTCTCTGAATATAGTGTCATCCAACTCTCCCATGAGGGTGGCGCCAATGTTTATAACTCTACCTGTCAGAAGGTAAAGCATAAACCAGCTGCAGATCGGTAATATCCTGTCACGGTTCCCACCTCGAACAAATAAAGTGCTCCGAAGGATAAGATTTATCAGAGCGGGCTCTTGGCGCAATTGATTTGCCTTCTCTATGTTCAGTTCTTCTTCATCAACATCAATGTACATAAACCGTACCTCTTCAAGAGGAGGGTATTTGCCCCTCCAGAGGGCATCTTCATAACATACCTCATTCAAATCAGTGCCAGAGTCTGGAGTACCCAAAGCGTGATTCATCTCGGCCACTGTGATCCCTCTAATCTGTCCATCGACTGAGTGATAATAGTTTGACTCTGTCTCGTCTTCGGCAATCAGTAAAGTAGCAAAGAACTCACAGTTTCTTTCTATGCTCCAGGTCAATTTCTTGTTTGAGATCAATTCTGCCAGGCCTGGAGTGAAGCTGAACATGGTGTGAACCTCGGGCCTCGCCTTCTTTGAGATCTCGCTCCAGTCAACACGGTGGGGATCCCTAGGACGGTCGAGGGAGCAGAGAAGCACATGTACAATTGTTTACGAAACTTGGTGTAGAACACAGAAATCCTGGTATCCTCTACGCCGAGGGAACCATCGGCATATGAGATGACCTTTTCTTCCTCGGTGTCTCCATAGACAATTTCAGGACCGAATTATCCAGAGGGTCGTCCTCGGCGACCACTGTCTCAGTGACATCCTCGTCTATGGGGTCCTCAGCATAGGTGTCATCGTCAGCATCCTCTGCGGTGGCAAAAGAAGATCCCGCCATCCGAGACCAATGAATTCCCTGATCACGCTGCTGCTGAATATCTGCTCTAGTCACTTTGCTTGGGCGAGGAGGAGCGGCACTACTAGCCGTCTCATCGATATAATCCGGATCGCCCTTACTGCCGCTGTCGCGCCGACCACTGAGGGTCCTGCCCAGAGCCTTCCCGAATTTCTTCAATGATTTCGACATGTTGAATCACTTCCTCTGACAATGAAACCATCGACGTAACAACCTCGCGCTAAGCGCCATCGACCAACGATCCACTGACACGGTGCCAACCCACCACGGTCCAACCCTGAACACGAACGCGGGAAAAAGACCTATTCAAAACCTAGAACTCGGCAAACAAAGAAATTTGACGGGAAGAAGGCGGGAAGCCGTTACCGAGCCCTAGAAGCGAAGGAGGAAGCCGCCGTGCGCGAGGAGATCGTCCCCAAGGCCCTTCCCGGTAGGGGAAAAGAGGGAACTCGGCGGAGGCGAGGCACACGAACGTAACCGTCGGTTCAATCCACGCGGAGGGATCGAAGAGACGACGAGGGAGGCCGCGGTGGTGGTGGAGGTCGTCGGAAGTCATGGAGGGCCTTCCCGAGTGAGGAGAAGCGGCGGCGCCGGTTTGGGAGGAGAGAGGAGATCAAATGGGGAAAGAGGGAGGCGGAGAGGTAAGTTATAGCGATTCAAGACGATTAGGTCTGTCGGACGGCGTCCCGACAAGCAAAGGGTGCAGCGCCATGGGGACCTCGTCGGACGGGTCGCGGAGAGGCAGACGGCGTCCAAGCAGTGAGTTGCAGCATGGATAACGCTTCACGGACGGCGTCCGATGGCTATCGGACAGCGTCCGACAGGAGGCATGCGGCGCATGCAACACGCGATCGGACGGCGTCTGAGAGTGGCCGGACGGCGTCCGAGAGTGGCCGGACGGCGTCCGATGAAGGCTGAAAAACGCAGCTGCAAGCCCTTCTGACCTGTGGGCCCTACCAATGCGAGAGATATTATAAAAATAATATTTTGAAGTGATGATCTCCATTTTTGCTCAAAATTCATACGAAGATTCAAATGTGAGCAATTTGAAGTGATTTTCTAAGATTTAATTTTGAAGGGATAAGATTATAATATGACAAACGAAATCAAGTAAAATTCAAAAAAAAAAAACAAATTTTGATCTTAGAGATCAACAAAATGTGCGAACCCAAACTTTACCTTGATTTCTCATATAGGCATGAAAATCGAGCATAGGGGTTCACTTTAGAGTTTAAGCACATGTTTTTTTTGAATTTTGGTTCCTTTTCAAATATTTTCAACAATTTTGATGCCATATGATTTTCAAGAGAACAAATATGCATATGGAGCAAATTTTTCAAAGGGGTAAGATTTTCAAAACTAGAAGTTTGAAATGGTAAGAAGATAAGGATAGTCTATTAAGCTCAAATTTGTTTTGGCTTGAAATATAGGACAAGAATGTGCTCACCCAAAATCAAATTTATCTTTTCACCATTAGAGGGAGTTTTGAGATCATGAGTTGAAACTAAACTCCCCCTAAATGTGACAAGGGTCATAAGCAAATGGAAAAAAAATCAAATAAGACCCAAAAATCACGAAAACCAATCAACACGCATTTGATCTATCTAGTATGTTGAGTTCATTCCTTAATTTGCAAAACCGTGCCTCATCCAAGGGTTTAGTGAAAATATCCGCCAATTGGTCTTCCGTTCGCACGTAGGCAAGCACAACGTCACCCTTTGCAACATGGTCACGAATAAAGTGATGTCGGATGTCGATGTGCTTTATGCGGAATGTTAGACCGGATTGTTGGCTATTTTCACCGCACTTTCATTATCACATAGAAGTGGCACTTTTTCAAATTTTAGCCCAAAGTCACTAAGCATCCGAAGTCATGTACAAGAGTTGAGCACAACAACTCCCGCGCTACATATTCCGCTCATGTAGATAGCGCCACGGAGTTTTGCTTCCTCGAAGTCCATGACACGAGTGGCGCCCTAGCAAGTGACAACCCCGAGGTGCTTTTGCGATCAATTTTGCAACCGCGTAATCCGAGTCGAAATAGCCAAGAAGCTCAACACGCGCTCCCTTGGGGTACCAAAGACCTAGACTAGTAGTGATTTTTAGATATCTCAAAATGCGTTTTACGGCAATAAGATGCATTTCTTTAGGGGATGCTTGAAAGCGAGAACATATGCACACACTAAACATAATATCGGGTCGAGAAGCGGTAAGATAGAGAAGCGAACCGATCATGGAGCGATAAAGCTTTTGGTCAACGGGCTTTCCATCTTCATTCAAGTCAAGATGCCCATTAGTGGCCATTGGTGTTTTGATCGATTTGCAATCGTCCATTGAAAACCGCTTGAGAACTTCATCTTGGGTCCTTTGGAGTTAGTCATCAAACATTTGGGCACCCAAATAGCTTTTACATTCTTCTTATTATTTGGTGCACCAACATACTTAGCATAAGTAGAGCCATTTTTCCTTATAAGCATGTAGCTAGCATCAAGCACTTGAGTTTTAGACATGAATTGAGATGTTTTAGCAAGAGGACAAGCAATGGCTTTATGTTTTTCATTTTTACATATATGGCAACGGGTCCCTCCCTTAACAAAAGTTAGCTTGGCTTACTCCCAACCGCCTTTGGCAAATCCAGGATGAAATCCCAAACCATACTTACCCAAGGTATACCTTTGCTCCCGAAGCACCTTGTCAAGAGAGTTGTTCCCCACAAGCAATTTAGCCAATCTAGAGTCTAATTGCTTAATTCTATCCTTAAGAAGCAAATTTTCCTTAACTAGCTCATTAGCACATTTAGCAACACCACAAGTACCAATTGAACAAGCATTTTCATTTGGAGAAGTAGCACTAGTAGGTGAAGATGAGCTAGCATTGGGTGTGATCGTGGGTGACAAGGTAAAGGATGTGTCATGAGATAAGCTAAGTGAACCGTCTATAGTGTCAATTAAATCACAAGTCACACCAACATTGCATTTTTCAATTGAGCAATCAAGCGGAGTTTCAACATCAACATTAGAGCTAGCAAGTTTATTTTCTAGAATTTCAACTTGCAAATTTAGAGCTTCATAGTCATCTTCTAGAGTTTCATGTTTTTCTAACAAGTTCTCAAATTCATTTGCAAGCTCTTTATGCACCTTCACTAGCTTCTTTCTCTTAGACTCTTCTTTCTCTAGAGCATTATTCAAATCATCAATCAAAAATTTAAGCTCACTTTTAGAGAGGTGCTCATGTGTTACCTTCTCCTCTAATGCCATAAGACACATGGGAGGTGAGGGGTTGTCGATGGCGACTCCGGATATCTTCGTGTTTTCATTATCGGAGGAGTCCGCCCAAGAACCTTCATCATCGGTGATCCATTCCCCAATCACCTCTTCTTGTATATTTGCGGTGAGACAAAGCTTTTGCTTGGGAAGAGCCGGAGGAGCGTTTTCCTTGATCGCAAGTCCGGCTAGCCCATGAGCTCTAGTATCTTCTTCGGAGGAGGAGGATTGAGAGGACGATGAGCTTGAGCTATCTTCCTTTTTAGTCTTTTGACCGGCAAGAGCTTTCTTCTTATCCTTTGATTTGTGATCACTCTTGTGGTAGTGACGATATTTCTTCTTGTCATCTTCCTCATCTTCCTCTTGATTCCTTGCCTTGTGCTTGTTCTTTTTACTTCTTGGGCAATCCGCCGCCAAGTGACCATTCTCTCCACATTCATAGCAGCGATCTCGGAGATAGGTCTTCGCCTTGAAGAGGATGATCCGCCATGAAGCTCATCTTCTTGATCAACTTTCTTGACCGCTTGACAAGGAGGGCCAATTCTTCAATCTCGGAATTGCATCATCGAGTCATCATCTTCTTCTTCAATTTCAATCTTTTTCTTCCCACTTTTGGCTTTGGCGGGAAGAGCAATGGACTTCTTATTGAGGGGACTCTTCACTTTCAAGAAGTCGCATCTCATATGAGTTGAGTTGCGAGAAGCTTTGTCGGTGTCATTTTCTTGAGCTTTGATTTGGATGCTCGAATCAAGGTCACAAGTGGATTAAAGCTAAATGGCACAACATCAAGCATCTTCCGACAAATGTCAATGTCTTCCAAGACCTTTTCTCCGAACATCCGGCAATTTCATTGACGATGGGGTTCAACCTAAGAAACATTTCATTAACACTTTCATTAGGGAGCATCTTCAATTGATCAAATCTTTTCTAGCTCGAGATAGTTTCTCCCCAAGCATCTAAGACTACCAACATGAATTTCCCTAAGATGCTTCCAAATATCATAAGTTTTAGTAAGATTACCAATGCTATCAAAAACTTTGAGGATACACTAGAGAGTAAAGCATTTCTAGCAATGGCATTAAAGCGTTTGTACTTAGCATGAACTTCATCAAGAGCAATTGTTCCTAGGAGGGTCCGGATAGCCTGGTCTCACAAGCAACCCACACATCATAACTAAGTGCCTCTAAGTAACATTGCATCCTAATTCTCCAATAGTTGTAATTTGTTCCATCGAAAATAGGAGCTTTTCCAATTTCTATCCTAGGCCCTCTTGAGCCATCTCCTAGCGGTTAAGCTAATCTTTGGAGAACCTAGATGCTCGATACCACTTGAAAGAGGATCCTAAGGCCTAGGGGTGAATAGGCAATTTTACTTTTTCTTTGATTAATTGTTGATTAAGCATCAAATTAATAGTGACCCAATCCTAGTGTCAATTGATACGCAAGCGAAGCGATAAACAAGTCAACAAGCAACTAAGACATGGCATCACAATCAACACATTCAATGCAACGGTGGTAAGTGCGGAAAGTAAATAAGAGGCGACACGGTGTTTGTTTGATCAAGTTCGAGTCGCAACTCCTACTCTCCGTTGAGGCTACCCCTTAAGACAAGGACCGGCTCGCTCTCGAGCCTCACGCCTCACTTACTCCCGGTGAGTCGTTCCGCCACTCCGTGAGGTGGACTCATCACCAGACACCGACTCAAGAGTAGCCACACGCCGAGGCCTACTCTCAAGCCCACGCCCCACGAAGGATGTCTTCAAAAGTAACAAGCCCGAAACGCCCCGATCATGCCGGATCGAAGGACTTCCATGAAGCTCGGTATTGGGGTTTGATGGATTGTGGCTTTGGATGATCTTGTGGGTGGAGGAATGGCTCTAGAACACCTAATTGATGAGCTATGAATGTGGTAGGTGAAGTGGAGCAATAAACCTCAAAATAGCTGACCACTAGATAGGTATTTATAGCCCCAGAGCAAAACTATTTGTTGCCCTCGGAAGAGGACAAAAGACTAGCCGTTACACTCTACGGACGCCGTCCGACGGATCCGGACGCCGTCCGACAGAGCGTCATCTTTCGGCAAAAATAGGTTCTGACGCCGTCGTCGGTCTCCACGGACGCCGTCCGACAAAGAAGGATCGAGCAAGCCCCGGAGCTACCGGACGCCCAGACGCCGTCGTCCCGGAAAAGAAATAGCAAAGTGAACTTTATCGGACGCCGTCCAGTAACCACGGACGCCGTCCGACAATTGTAAATTAATTTGGATTTTGTTTGGTGGACGCCGTCGCTTTTCGAGACGCCGTCCGACAGAGAAGGAATTTTGAGCTAAAATGTGGGGAAATTTAGGTGGGTTTCTCTCTTCTCTAGAAATCTCACAAAGGGATATTTGGGTATTTTTAGAAGTGGTGGACTACTGAAACCGAAGTTTTCGAGAATTCGCAAAGATCCCAGATAGTCCGAGATATTGAACCCTTTTGAAATCCGACGAAAAACAGAAATAAACCTAACTACTCTAATCTATACGTGACCTCTCTCGCCTTGGGTCACGCATTTGAAATCTTGGAGCAGCTCGGAAAATTGTCGACGCTTCAAATTAGGGTTTATAAAATCTCAAGTCTTCGCAGGGTTAGAAGTCCAAAACCCCTAGCCCTTTATATTAATTAAATTTGTCATCAATGCCACTAATAAAAATTAGTAAACAACGATCTTCACAATATATATATATATATATATATATATATATATATATATATATATATATAGGTAAAGACTATAGTACTCTTAGGAGTACTTTAGCTAGAGTGCTCCCACATTTACAATGCAACACGTGTCCCTCCACCCCCGCGCTCTCTCCCCCGTCATTTTAATTTGATCCCGATCCCCTCCACGACTCCACCAGATCCAACGCTCCGCTGCGCCGGCGACCTCCCCCTCCTTGCCGTCCAGGACCCCGCCAGTGAGCCGTCCTCCGTGACGCTCTACTGCACCGGCGACCTCCCCCTCCTCTCCGTCCAGGACACCGCCGGTGAGCCGTCCTCCGCGGCCTCCTCTCTGCGGCGCGGTGACCTCCTCCTCCTCGCAGTCCTCGACCCCACCGCCGAGTCGTCCTCAACGGCCTCCTCTCCGCTGCGCCGGCGTCCTCGCCGAAGGCCTCCGCCCAGGGTCGCGCTGCGGGGTCAGGAGGCGCCGGTACGGATGCCCACAGCAGCCAGAGCCATGAGAGCGACATGGATTTGGCCATCCTCGTCACCAACTTCCTCGAGAACGGCGGCAGCGGAGGCGGGGACTCACGCGGCAGCAGCGACAGCGAATCCGGCCTCTCCGACCTCGCCCACCTCGCCTATAACATCTCCGTATGCACCCCTACCCTACCCTCCTTTGCCCTCCCCCAAGCTCATCCAGAAGTGTTGATGTCTCTTCGGCATTTCTATTGTTTGATTCGTGGCAATGGTCTCCGATTGTAATACATTGTTGGTTGGCTGGTTGCTATTTAACCAAACATACTTCGGTTAGTACTTTTGAAGCTATGACTATGACGAGGCTAGAACAATTAATTTGGAAATCACATATCAGTTGTTTTCATGCAAATTGTGTCCACTGTTCATGATGATATTGCTGGCTTGTTTAATCTGAATTTACACCATGACCAACGTGCAGAACAAAATCAATAATACAATTGTTGACCTGCATCTGTAATTTATATCATCCGTAATTTTGTAGAGCATTGGATTTCATTGTGGAACATTTGGTAAATGTAGCCATACATTTTTCATCTTTCTGTGATTTGTGTGACACCAGACTGTAGAAGCTTAAGGTTTAGGAACATTCTTAAAATGCTATGAATCTATGAATCTAAGGTTAATTAACCTGGTTACTCGTTGCTCCTCCTCTTTTTAAACAGGTAGGAAGATCATTGAGGGGTATGTTCTTTGTTTTGCGAATCTTGTTCTGTTTCTCTGCAATTTTGTGCTCTCGAATTGTTACAGAAATAAAATTTTCTTGTATGCCCCATCTTGAGATAGCTAGCTCAGTTACAATAACCTGCGCCCCCGACCCGCCGTGATCCAGCATTTCGCCCTCGAGCACGACCTCGGCTCTGGCGCCGGGTTTGATGCCGGGGGGTCCTTCTCCGCTCGCCTCAAGTCCTCCGCCCACGGCTCGCAGGTCCACCCTCCTGAACACTCCTCGCCGCTAGCTTCCCTCTCATCGGATGATCTGTGGGACAGGTGGTGGCATGTTGTTCTGATTCGTGACTGGGGCATGATTAGCGTTAGATTGATTGGTTGATGCAATGACGCTATCGTCCACGCAGCTGCTTCTAGATTTTTGGCTGGCATATATGTTGAATTGTGTGAATCCAGTTTCGTAATCTGTAGGAAAACTGAACAGGAGATCTGATCTGGTGGTGAATGTATTATGCGAGTACTGTAATGTATAGAAATTTAGTTTACGATAATTGGTATGCAACATTTACTACCGATTTGATCTGATTCCAATGTGGTTGGTTTCCTCATTATTTTTGCTTCGTACATGTTATGAACTACATTAGTCACTGCTCACATTGTTGTAAAGATTCTTAGCACATTATTGTAAATTTCTTGGCCCATTATTGTAAATTCATTATCACCTTATTGTAAATGGGTCAAGCTTGTTTGGGCATGGACTCAGTTTTTACCTTGTGTTCTCTTTGCTCGGATTATTGTAAATTTGATTAGCTCATTGTTGTAAATGTGTCAAGTTTGTTCGGGAATAGACTCACTTTTACTATCGAGTTGGCTTTGTTTTCTCTTACTCGGATTATTGTAAATTGATTAGCACATTATTGTAATGGGTCAAGCTTGTTCGGGCATGGACTAAGTTTTACTACCGAGTTAGCTCTGCTTGCTCGGATTACTGTAAATTGATTAATACATTATTGTAAATTGATTAGCACATTATTATAAATGGTCAATCATGTTCGGATATGGACTCAATTTGAATACCAAGTTTGCTTGTTTTCTCTTTACTCAAATTATTGTAAATTGATTAACACATTATTGTAAATGGGATCAAGCCTGCTCGGGCATGGACTCTTTATTACCGTTGGCTCGGTTTCTCTTGCTCGGGATTATTATAATTTGATCAGCACATTATAGTAAATTGTTCAGCACATTATTGTAAATGGGTCAAGCATGTTCAGTCATGGACTCAATTTTACTACTGAGTTGGCTTGTTTTCTATTGTTCGGATTATTGTAAATTGATTAGCACATTATTGCAAATTGATCAGCTCATTATTGTAAATGGGTCAAGCTTGTTCAGTCATGGACTCAGTTTTTACTATCGAGTTGACTTATTTTCTCTTACTCGGATTATTGTAAATTGACTAGCACATTATTGTAAATGGGTCAAGCCTGTTTGGACATGGGCTCAGTTTTACTACCGAGTTGGCACGATTTCTATTGCTCAGATTATTGTAAATTGATTAGCACATTATTGTAAATGGCTCAAGCTTCTTCGGTCATAGACTCAGTTTTACTATTGAGTTGGCTTTTTTTTTCGGTTGAGGCTACCCCTTGCGCACAAGGATCGGCTCGCTCTCGAATAGATTTTACAAGTCAGAATAGATTTTCGGCTAGAAAAGTGAGGGGAAATTTTGGTGGGTTTCTCTCTCTCTCTAGAAATCTCTCAAAAGGATAAATGGGTATTTTTAGAAGAGGTGGATTACGAAACCGAAGTTTTCGAGAATTTGCAAGGATCCAAGATAGTCCGAGATATTGAACCCTTTTGAAATCGACGAAAAACATGAAATAAACCTAACTACTCTAATCTATACGTGACCTCTTCTCTCGCCTTGGGTCACTCACTTTGAAATCTTGGAGCATTTCGGAAAATTTACGCCGCTTCAATTAGGGTTTGCAAAAGCACGAGTCTTCGCTAGAGTTCCGAGAAGTCCAAAACCCCTAGCCCTTTATATTGATTAATTTTATCATCAATGCCACTAACAAAAATTAGGGCTCAACGATGCTCACAATCTCCCCTTTGTGGCACTTGATGACAACCCAAAAGAGAATAAAATTTTTGAGTGCGCAAAAGGGTTAGTGCAATACAAATATGCGAGCAAATTTAAATGATTAAGAAACCACAACTCGACCACAAAGGTGTGCAAATAAAGGAAGCTCCCTAAATTCATGCATAAATTAAATTGAGAAGCCAACAAGGTTCAAATGTCATAAAACCAACCAAGGTATCAACCACAAATTTCAACGAGTATCGAGGCATCAAATAATATTACAGTAAACACAACCTCGATCTCACTACCGACTACTAACCTCTACTCTCTCTAACTTCTCCCCTTTGTCACCAAGTGACACAAACGGAAAAGGTCCTATTCTTGCTGATCTTGATCCATGTCGTCGCCTCCGTCATCTCCCCGGCACGGTAGAGGAGCCACGACCTCTGGGACGCTTGAACAAGGGCATATGAGTGCAGAGGGTACCGACCGAGGTGAGGATGGATCATCATATATTTGGGTCGGTTGAGGGTTTGGCAAAGAAAAGTTGAGATGATGAGCGACTTCTCCACCCGTGAAATGAATCTTACCCGAGAAGGATATGATTGTGGTGGAGGCACAAAAGAAGGAGCAGCCCGGAAGGAGGGTACACCCAAGGATGAACCGGTGGTGGGTAGGCGGTGGGCGAGGAAAACTCGAGTCTGCTGGTAATCCGATAATCTGTTGTGGGCATGAGAATACCAACCATATGGATTTGCCCTTACGGCCTGGCATAAACATCGCCCTATGTATGTCTTTGACACGGTGACTTAAATTCTGCGAACTCATCTCGCCAAGTACGCTCTGCGCCTCGCCAAGTCTGTCATCTCTCTGCGGGTGGTGCCACTCTTCTTTCACCTCGGTGTGAAAATTTCTCATATCTGTCATGACCCCTCATCTCACCTATCAAAGCATCATACCACGGAGGAGGGATGCTGAAGAGGAGCTCGCACAGTGTTGGCACAAAAGGTGCATTAGGCAGCAGGAGCAAAGACAGGAGTGGT
Source organism: Raddia guianensis (assembly GCA_036346415.1). Lineage (NCBI taxonomy): Eukaryota > Viridiplantae > Streptophyta > Magnoliopsida > Poales > Poaceae > Raddia > Raddia guianensis. Next base: position 18,623,435 of record CM070536.1, read on the forward strand.
GGAGGAGCATCATCACCAGTCTAGCCAACTTGGGCTTGCTCCCAAGAGAATTCAAGAAGTTCTTCATCGATGCTTTTTGATTACGTTGATCCAACTCCTTACTTCATCATTTGTTACACGCCTCGTCACGGAGAGCAATAGACCAATATAGGGAGCTAGAGGTAGTGCCCTATTAACTTCTCTCAAGATGGCGTCATCAAATTCTCCCAAGAGGTAGCTCCAACATTGATGGTCTTGCTGTCGGAAGAAATAACATGAACCGGTGCAAATGGGAAGAATTACATCGCGATTGCCACCTCGAACAAACAATGTGCTTCGAGTATAAGATTAATAAGGCGGGGCTCTCTCGCAGAACCGATTTGCCTTATCAATACTAATTTCTTCATCATCAAGATCCAGGTACATAAATCTGACTTCAGCCAAAGGAGGATATTTGCCCCTCCAGAAACCATCTTCATAGCACACCTCATTCAAATCAGTGCCAGAATCTGGAGTACCCAAAGCGTGATTCATCTCGGCCACTGTGATCCTTTGAACTTGTCCATCAACTGAATGATAATAGTTTGATTCTGTCTCGTCTTCGGCAATCAGTAAAGTAGCAAAGAACTCACAGTTCCTTTCTTGACTCCAGGTCAATTTCTTGTTGGAGATCAATTCTGCTAGGCCTGGTGTGGTGCTAAATATGGTGTGAACCTCAGGCCCTGCCACTGCTGTGATCTCAGTCCAGTCTACACAGTGAGGGTCCCTAGGACCAGTCGAGGGAGCAGAGAAGCACATGTACAATTGTTTCTGAAACTTGGTGTAGAACCTGAAGTCCCTGGTATCCTCTCGCCGCTGAGGGAACCATCTGGCATATGAGACAGACCTTTTCTTCCTCAAGTGTCTCCATAGACAATTTCAGAACTTGATCATCCATGTGGTCGTCCTCGGCGACCTTTGTCTCGAGAACATCCTCATCTATGGGGTCCTCAGCATAGGTGTCATCGTCAGCATCCTCTGCGGTGGCAAAGGAAGATCCCGCCATCCGAGACCAATGAATTCCCTGATCACGCTGCTGCTGAATATCTGCTCTAGTCACTTTGCTTGGGCGAGGAGGAGCGGCACTACTAGCCGTCTCATCGATATAATCCGGATTGCCCTTATCGCATTGTCGTCGCCGACCATCGAGGGTCCTGCCCAGAGCCTTCCCGAATTTCTTCAATGATTTCGACATGTTGAATCACTTCCTCTGACAAAGAAACCACTGACCAGAACAACCTCACTGCCAACTGCCACTGACCAACGATCCACTAACACGGTGCCAGCCCACCACGGTCCAACCCTGAACACGAACGCGGGAAAAACCTATTCAAACCCTAGAACTCGGTAAACAACGAAATTTGGCGAGAAGAAAGGCGGAAAGCCGTTACCGAGTCCTAGAAGCGAAGAAGGAAGACGCCGTGCGCGAGGAGATCACCCCCAAGGCCCTTCCCGGAGGGAAAGGAGGAGAACGCAACGGAGAAGAGGCGCACGACGGGGCCGTCAGCCCAATCCACGCGAGAGGATTGAAGAGGATGACGAGGAGGCCGCGGTGGTGGTGGAGGTCGCCGGAAGTCGCGGAGGGTCTTCCCGGTGAGGAGAAGCAGCGATGGCGGCGGCCGGGTTTGGGAGGAGAGAGGAGATCAAATGGGGAAAGAGGGAGGCGGAGAGGTAAGTTATAAGGCCACATGATCAGTCTGTCGGACGGCGTCCGACGGTGATCGGACGGCGTCCGACAAGCAAAGGGTCAGCGCCACAGAGGACCTCGTCGGACGGGTCATGGAGAGGCGACGGCGTCCGACAAGCAGCAGGCGGCTCGAATCGACTTTTACGGACGGCGTCCGGTGGTTCTGACGGCGTCCGTGATCGACTTCAGCCAACACAATATTCAGCCGGACGGCGTCCGAGACGTTCGGACGGCGTCCGATGGAGGTGAAATTGCAGCGACTTGCTCTTCCGACTAGTGGGCCCCACCAAAGCGAGAATTTATATATATAAAATAATGTTTTGAAGTGATGATCTCCATTTTGCTCAAAATTAGAGGAAGATTCAAATGTGAGCAATTTGAAGTGATTTTCTAAAATTTTAATTTTGAAGGGATAAGAATATAATATGACAAATGAAATCAAGTCAAATTCAAAAACCCAAATTTTGATCTTAGAGATCAACAAAATGTGCGAACCCAAATTTTGCCTTGATTTCTCATATAGGCATGAAAATCGAGCATAGGGGTTCACTTTAGAGTTTAGGCACATGTTTTTGAATTTTGATTTCTTTTTAAATATTTTCAACAATTTTGATGCCATATGATTTTCAAGAGAACAAATATGCATATGGAGCAAATTTTTTCAAAGGGGTAAGATTTTCAAAACTAGAAGTTTGAAATGGTAAGAAGATAAGGATAGTCTATTAAGCTCAAATTTGTTTTGGCTTGAAATATAGGATAAGAATGTGCTCACCCAAAATCAAATTTATCTTTTCACCACAAGAGGGAGTTTTGAGATCATGAGTTGAAACTAAACTCCCCCTAACTGTGACAAGGGTCATAAGCAAATGAAAAAAAAATCAAATAAGACCCAAAAATCACGAAAACCAATCAACACGCATTTGATCTATCTAGTATGTTGAGTTCATTCCTTAATTTGCAAAACCGTGCCTCATCTAAGGGTTTGGTGAAAATATCCGCCAATTGGTCTTCCGTTCGCACGTGGGCAAGCACAACGTCACCTTTTGCAACGTGGTCACGAATGAAGTGATGTCGGATGTCGATGTGCTTTGTACGGGAATGTTGGACCGGATTGTTGGCTATTTTCACCGCACTTTCATTATCGCATAGAAGTGGCACTTTTTCAAATTTTAGCCCAAAGTCACTAAGCATTCGAGTCATGTACAAGAGTTGAGCACAACAACTCCCCGCTACATATTCCGCTCATGTAGATAGCGCCACGGAGTTTTGCTTCCTCGAAGTCCATGACACGAGTGGCGCCCTAGCGGTGACAACCCCGAGGTGCTTTTGCGATCAATTTTGCACCGGCGTAATCCGAGTCGGAATAGCCAAGAAGCTCAACACGCGCCCTTGGGGTACCAAAGACCTAGACTAGTAGTGATTTTTAGATATCTCAAAATGCGTTTTACGGCAATAAGATGCACTTCTTTAGGGGATGCTTGAAAGCGAGCACACATGCACACACTAAACATAATATTGGGTCGAGAAGCGGTAAGATAGAGAAGCGAACCGATCATGGAGCGATAAAGCTTTTGGTCCACGGGCTTTCCATCTTCATTCAAGTCAAGATGCCCATTAGTGGCCATTGGTGTTTTGATCGATTTGCAATCGTCCATTGAAAACCGCTTGAGAAGGTCCTTTGTGTATTTCTCTTGACAAATGAAGGTCCCTTCCCGAAGTTGCTTGATTTGAAATCCAAGGAAGAAAGTGAGCTCTCCAATCATCGACATTTCAAATTCCTTGGACATCATCTCGCCAAAGTCCTTGCATTTAGATTTGTTTGTGCATCCAAAAATAATATCATCCACATATATTTGACAAATAAATAAGTCATTTTCAATTGGCTTTAGAAACAATGTGGAATCAATCGCACCGGTTTTAAATCCCTTTTCTAAGAGGAAGTCCCTAAGACGCTCATACCATGCTCTTGGAGCTTGCTTGAGACCGTATAGCGCCTTAGTGAGCTTATAGACATGGTTTGGGTGTTTGAGGTTTTCAAAACCGGGCGATTGCTCGACATAGACAAGTTCATCAATAAAACCATTTAGAAAAGCACTCTTAACATCCATTTGAAAGAGAGTTATGTTATAGAGAGAAGCGAAAACCAAGAGTAACCGAATAGCTTCAAGTCGAGCAACGGGGGCGTAGGTTTCTCCATAGTCAAGTCCTTCAATTTGTGTGAAACCTTGCGCCACCAATCTTGCTTTGTTTCGCACCACTTCACCGTTCTCATCTTGTTTGTTGCGGAAGACCCATTTGGTTCCAATGACATTGTGATCCTTCGGTCTTTCCACAAGCTCCCAAACTTTATTGCGGGTGAAGTTGTTCAATTCTTCATGCATGGCGTTCACCCAATCCGCATCCGCCAATGCCTCATCAATGGTCCTAGGCTCAACAATAGACACAAAGGCGTGATGCTCACAATAATTAGCGGTATGAGAACGGGTTCTTACGCCTTGATTGAGATTGCCAATGACTTGATCTAGGGGATGATCCTTGGAGAGAGTGCGGTGTTGTTGGACTGGTACTTGTAGATCAACGTCTCCCCCTTGAGCTTGATCAACTTCAAAGTTCGCATCTCCGTCCACCGCTTGATCTTGAGTTGTTGGAGAGGTGTCTTGAACTTGATCATCGATGGAGGTGGTGGGGGTGATTACTTCATCTTTTGGTGCCTCCGATGAGGGTCGAATTTCCCCCAACTCCATAGCATCATGCGGTGGCTCATCACCTACATTTCTTAACAAATCTTGCTCATTTTGCGAGCCATTAGTTTCATCAAACTTGACATCATAGGCTTCCTCAACTAGCCGGTAGAATTGTTAAAAACTCAAAAGCTTTTGAGCGAGAGGAGTACCCTAACATAATACCAACGCCACACCTCTTTTGGAACTTACCCAAATGAGTCCTTTTCTTATAGATGTATACCTTGCAACCGAAGACTCGAAAATACGAGATGTTGGGCCTTCGTCCTACTAGTAATTCATATGAGGTCTTGTGAAGGAGTCGGTGGAGGTAGAGGCGGTTGATGGCATGGCACGCCGTGTTGATGGCTTCCGCCCAAAAAGCATGCGGCGTGTTGTACTCGTCAAGCATTGATCTTGCCATCTCTATCAAAGTACGGTTCTTCCTCTCCACCACTCCATTTTGTTGGGGAGTGTATGCCGCCGAGAATTCGTGCTTCACACCTAACTCATCACAAAATTCTTCAACATTTGTATTAGCAAACTCGGTGCCATTATCACTCCTCACCTTTTTAATAAAAGAATCAAATTCCTTTTGAGCTTTCAAAGCAAATCTTTTAAACACATCACCGGCAAGAGATTTATTTGTAAGGAAAAACACCCAAGTGAAGCGAGAGAAATCATCGACAATCACATGACAATAAAAATTACCGCCTATGCTCGCATAGGTGGTTGAACAAATAAATCCATATGCAAAAGTTCAAGTGGTGGGATGTAGACAAAAAGTCTTAGTCGGATGAGAATTAGCCACTTGCTTGCCGGCTTGGCATGAGCTACATAAACGATTCTTCTCGAATTTGACATCCTTCACTCCAACAACCAAGTTATCTTTAAAACATTTTCAAAGTGCCCATTCCAACATGTCCAAGACGTCTATGCCACAACCAACCAAGAGTGGTTTGAGAGATAAGACAAGTCTTGATTTGAGAAGTTTCACGGTTTGAAAAATCAACCAAATATAAGTTTTGAAACCGGGTGCCTTCAAATGCAACACTTTGATCCTTAGTGGAAACAACACGAACTCCGTTGATTGAAAAGAAGCAATCAAAACCCAAGTCGCACACTTGAGCAACGGAGAGGAGATTAAAGTTGCAAGCTTCCACCAAGAGCACATTTGAGATGGATAGGTCATTGGATATTGCAATTTTACCTATACCCTTTACCTTTCGCTTGGAGTTATCCCCAAATGTGATCTTGTGTTCGGGGTCCTTCTCCTCTTCTAGTGAGGTGAACATACTTGAGCTACCAGTCATATGTTGAGTGCAACCGCTATCAAATATCCAATGCCGGCCACCGCTATTGTAGTTTACCTACGCACACAAATTCAAGCTTGGGTTTTAGGTACCCAAGACTTCTTCTTGGGTCCTTTTGAGTTAGTCATCAAGCATTTGGGCACCCAAATAGCCTTCACATCTTTCTTTTCATTGGGTGCACCAACATATTTAGCATAAGTAGAGCCATTCTTTCTCATAAGTATGTAACTAGCATTAAGTACTTGAGTTTTAGACATGAATTGATATGATTTTGCAAGAGGACAAGCAATGGCTTTGTGTTTATCATTTTTGCAAATATGGCAACGGGTCCCTCCCTTGACAAAAGTTAGCTTGGGCTTACCCCAACCGCCCTTGGGCAAATCCCCGGGATGAAATCCCAAACCATGCTTACCCAAGGTGTACCTTTGCTCCCGAAGCACCTTGTCAAGAGAGTTGTTCCCCACAAGCAATTTAGCCAAACTAGAGTCTAGTTGCTCAATTCTATCCTTTAGAAGCAAATTTTCCTTAGCTAGCTCATTAGCACATTTAGCAATACCACAAGTACCAATAGAACAAACATTCTCAATTGAAGGAGTAGCACTAGTGGATGAAGATGAGCTAGCATTGGGTGTGTGAGTGGGTGACATGGTAAAGGATGTGTCATGCGATAAGCTAAGTGAACCATCTATAGTGTCAATCAAGTCACACGTCACACCAACATTGCATTTTTCAATTGAGCAATCAGCGAAGTTTCAACATCAACATTAGAGCTAGTAAGTTTATTTTCTAGAATTTCAACTTGCAAATTTAGAGCTTCATAGTCATCTTCTAGAGTTTCATGCTTTTCTAACAAGTTCTCAAATTCATTTGCAAACTCTTTATGCACCTTCACTAGCTTCTTTCTTTTAGACTTTTCTTTCTCTAGAGCATTATTCAAATCATCAATCAAAAGTTTAAGCTCACTTTTAGAGAGGTGCTCATATGTTACCTTCTCCTCTAATGCCATAAGACACATGGGAGGTGAGGGTTGTCGATGGCGACTCGGATATCTTCGTGTTTTCATTATCGGAGGAGTCCGCCCAAGAACCTTCATCATCGGTGATCCATTCCCCAATCACCTCTTCTTGTATATTTGCGGTGAGGCAAAGCTTTTGCTTGGGAAGAGCCGGATGGCGTTTTCCTTGATCGCAAGTCCGGCTAGCCCATGAGCTCTAGTATCTTCTTCTTGGAGGAGGATTGAGAGGACGATGAGCTTGAGCTATCTTCCTTCTTAGTCTTTTGTCCGGCAAGAGCTTTCTTCTTATCCTTTGATTTGTGATCACTCTTGCGGTAGTGACGATATTTCTTCTTGTCATCTTCCTCATCTTCCTCTTGATTCCTTGCCTTGTGCTTGTTCTTTTTACTTCTTGGGCAATCCGCCGCCAAGTGACCCTTCTCTCCACATTCATAGCAACGCATCTCGGAGATAGGTCTTCGCCTTGAAGAGGATGATCCGCCATGAAGCTCATCTTCTTGATCAACTTTCTTGACCGCTTGACAAGGAGGGCCAATTCTTCAATCTCCGGAATTGCATCATCGGAGTCTTCATCATCTTCTTCAATTTCAACTTTCTTCTTTCCACTTTTGGCTTTGGCGGGGAGAGCGATTGACTTCTTGTTGAGCGGAGACTCTTCACTTTCAAGAAGCCGCATCTCATATGAGTTGAGTTGCCCGAGAAGCTTTGTCGGTGTCATTTTCTTGAGCTTTGACTTGGATGCTCGAATCAAGGTCACAAGTGGATTAAAACTAAATGGCACAACATCAAGCATCTTCCGACAAATGTCAATGTCTTCCAAGACCTTCTTCTCCGAACATCCGCAATTTCATTGTGATGGGGTTCAACCTAAGAAACATTTCATTAACACTTTCATTAGGAAGCATCTTGAATTGGTCAAATCTTTTGTAGCACGAGATAGCTTCTCCTCAAGCATCTCGGACTACCAACATGAATTTCTCTAAGATGCTTCCAAATGTCATAAGCTTTAGAGATTGCCAATGCTATCAAAGACTTGGAAGACACACTAGAGAGTAAAGCATTTCTAGCAATGGCATTAAAATGTTTGTACTTAGCATGAACTTCATCAAGAGCAATTGTTCCTACGGAGGGTGGGATAGCTTGGTCTCAAGCGACCCACACATCATAGCTAAGTGCCTCTAAGTAACATTGCATCCTAATTCTCCAATAGTTGTAGTTTGTTCCATCGAAAATAGGAGCTTTTCCAATTTCTATCCTAGGCCCCTCTTGAGCCATCTCCTAGCGGTTAAGCTAATACCGAAGAACCTAGTTGCTCTGATACCACTTGAAAGAGGATCCTAAGGCCTAGAGGGGGGGTGAATAGGCAATTTTAATTTCTTTTCTTAAATTATTCTTAATTAAGCAACAAGTTAAGAATGACCCAATCCTAGTTGCAAGTCAAGTAAGCGGAAGCTATAAATAAATCACAAAGCAACTATGACATGGCATTCAAATGAACACAAGCAATGCGAGAGAGTAAATGCGGAAATTAAATGAGAGAGTGACACGGTGTTTGTTTGACCAAGTTCGAGCCGCAACTCCTACTCTCGTTGAGGCTACCCTTGCGCTGGGACCGGCTCGCTCTCGAGCCTACCGCCTCACTCACTCCCGGTAGTCGTTCGCCACTCGCGTGAGGTGGACTCATCACCAGACACCGACTCGAGAGTAGCCACACGCCAAGGCCTACTCCCAAGCCCTCGCCTCCACGAAGGATATCTTCAAAAGTAACAAGCCCGAAACGCCCCGATCATGCCGGATCGAAGGACTTCCATGAAGCTCGGTATTGGGGTTTGATGGATTGTGGCTTTCGATGATTTGTGGGTGGAGGAATGGCTCTAGATCACCTAATTGATGAGCTATGAATGTGGTAGGTGAAGTGGAGCAGCAAACCTCAAAGTAGCCAGCCACTAGGTAGGTATTTATAGCCCCAAGAGCAAAACTAGCTGTTGCCCCTCGGAAGAGGACAAAAAGACTAGCCGTTAGCCTCTACCGGACGCCGTCCGACGGGCACCGGACGCCGTCCGACAGAGCCTACTGCTCACAAAGAAACGGCTTATCGGACGCCGTCCGGTCCCCACCGGACGCCGTCCGACAGCAAGGATCGCGCAAGCGCTGGAGCTACCGGACGCCCCCCAGACGCCGTCCGGCAGCGAGAAATACCGAATTTTGAACCTTATCGGACGCCGTCCGGTAACGACCGGACGCCGTCCGACAGAGTGTATAAATTGGGATTTTGGCTGGTCGGACGCCGTCTGGCTTTTCCAGACGCCGTCCGACAGAATAGATTTTCGGCTAGAAAAGTGAGGGGAAATTTTGGTGGGTTTCTCTCTCTCTCTAGAAATCTCTCAAAAGGATAAATGGGTATTTTTAGAAGAGGTGGATTACGGAAACCGAGTTTTCGAGAATTTGCAAGGATCCGGCATAGTCCGAGATATTGAACCCTTTTGAAATCCGACGAAAAACATGAAATAAACCTAACTACTCCTAATCTATCGTGACCTCTTCTCTCGCCTTGGTCGGGCACTTTGAAATCTTGGAGCATTTCGGAAAATTTACGCCGCTCAATTAGGGTTTGCAAAAGCGCCGAGTCTTCGCTAGGGTTCCGAGAAGTCCAAAAACCCCCTAGCCCTTTATATTGATTAATTTTATCATCAATGCCACTAACAAAAATTAGGGTTCAACGATGCTCACACGGAGCATCAGGGTGGACTCTTTCTCAGTTTCAGCGACAGTAAAGACAGTAAATGATGATCGCGTCTGGTCATGTACTGGGGTATATGGGCCGCAGCTGGAAGAGGAAAAACTACAATTCTTAACTGAGTTAGCAGCAATCAAAGAGCAGGTTTGTGATGCATGGATGATCTGTGGTGATTTCAACATGATTTATCTACACTCTAACAAAAACAAACCAGCTAGGAATCGCAGATTGATGGCTGCATTCAAAAACTCCTTAGATTACGTTGCAGTCAAAGAAATCAAGCTTCATGGTAGAAATTTTACTTGGTCTAATGAAAGATCCAACTGCACTTTGACAAAGATTGACAGATTCTTCTGTACATCCGATTGGGAGGGTTTTTTTTCCCGACTTGCCATCTACAGGCTCTCTCCTCCATGGTTTCAGATCACTGCCCCCTACTGCTCACGGGATGTACTGAAAGAAAGTCCTAAGGGATTCCGCTTTAAAAGTGTTTGGCCACGGCTTCCTGGCTATCTTCAGGTTGTCGACCATTGCTGGAATAGAGGTGTACAACAACTAGATGCCCTTAAAAGATTGCATATTAAGCTAGCGCGAACTGCTAAAGCATTGGAAAAGTGGAGCCGGCAATTTATCGGAAAGGCCGGCCTGCAAATGGCTTTGGTTAACGAGGTTCTTCTCCGTCTTGATGTGGCACAAGAAAGCCAGCAATTATCAAACCAAGAACTTTATTTCAAAAAACTTTTAAAGTGCAGGCTGCTGGGGCTGGCTGCAGTGAACAAACTCGGGCTAAAGCAAAGATCAAGACTTAGTTTCATTAGAGCGGGGGATGCAAATACGAAGTTCTTTCATATGAAGTTTAATGCACGCAAGCGCAGGAACAACATTGGTGCAATATTGACTAATGGGAGAACCTTGCATACTGACCAAGATAAGCATGAAGAATTCGAGCGTTTCTATAGGATGCTACTCGCAACAAAGAAACCAAGGGAATTAACCCTGAACTGGCAGGAGTTAGGAATCGAAGCCAGAGATCTGGCAGAGCTTGAGAGGGATTTTAACGAGGACGAAATCAAGAAAGCGGTGTGGGATTTGCCAAAGGAAAAGGCGCCTGGTCCGGATGGTTTTATAGGAGAGTTCTACAGAACTTGCTGGACCATAATCAAAGATGACATTGTCCAAGCTATGTTACAGGTTGCAACAAGAAATGGCAGGCATCTAGCCCTTTTAAATTCTACTCACATCGCCCTCATCCCAAAGAAAGAAGAAGCTACCACTACTGCTGATTTCAGACCAATTAGCCTTTCACATAGCTTCGGGAAACTCTTCAGTAAACTAATGGCAAATCGCCTAGCCCTGCTCTTGAATGATGTTGTCTCCCAATCACAAAGTGCCTTCATCAGAACAAGATGCATACAGGACAACTTATTAGCGGTCAATAGCACAATAAAGGAGCTACATAAAAAGAAGCCATCATTATTTATTAAAATTGACTTTGCTAAGGCCTTTGACTCTCTGAGTTGAGAATATTTGCTCGAACTCCTTCAGGCTATGGGTTTTGGAGCAAAATGGAGAGATTGGGTAGCACTTGTTCTATCAAGTTCTTCATCTAGGCTCATGATAAATGGCAGTCTAGGAAAGGGTTTCAAGCATAAAAGGGGTTTAAGGCAAGGTGATCCTCTTTCACTGTTGTTATTCATCATAGCCCTTGACCCTCTTCAAGCTCTTTTCTCAAAAGCAAGGCAGCAAGGTATCACTAGCAAGATCAGTGACAGAGTGGACAATTTTCAGATATCAATGTATGCGGACGATGTCGCTCTTTTCCTAAAACCAACCGAAGCTGATATAATAGGTTTAAAACAAATCCTTTCAATCTTCGGCAAAGCATCGGGTTTGGTGGTCAATTTCCATAAGTTCCAGGCGCTCCCTGTGAGTTGTGATCAACAGGTCTTGAACACTATGAGTGCAGTTTTGCCTTTGAAAATTGGTCACTTCCCTTGTACTTATTTGGGGCTGCCCCTACGACCAAAGAAACTCTGTAAACAAGACTACCAGCCGCTCCTCGATAAGATTGGAAAGAGACTAGCAGGATGGAAAGGGAAGTTATTGTCTAAAGCAGCAAGAATAGTCCTCATTAACTCTGTGATCACGTCTCAAGCAGTTTATATGCTTACTGCGACACAGATGAGTAAATGGGCAATCAAAAGAATAGATAAGCTTCACCGGAATTTCCTTTGGGGAGGTGCTGAAAATGGAGGAACCTCGATCTCTTTGGTAAATTGGAAACGTGTGTGCATGCCTATGGAGTTCGGCGGCCTGGGCATTAAAGACTTGGAAACTTTCGGGCGAGCACTCAGGATGAGATGGTTATGGCTGTCTTGGGTAGACTCTCAGAGACCTTGGAAAGGATGCCAGCTACCTTGCGACCAAACAGATATCACCTTCCTTAGAGCCAGTACCAACATCACTATCAGCAATGGCAAGTCAACCAGTTTCTGGCGTGACACTTGGTTGTTAGGGACTTCCCCTCAGCAAATCGCACCACTTTGCTATGACAGTTGGAATGCTCACAACGGTTGATGAATTAGCTCAATACATGCAGCTCTGGAGTGCTATCCAGATGGTACAACTAGGTAATGAGGAAGATTATTGCACTTGGCGATGGACTCTTTCTAGAAAATATAGCGCCAGCTCAGCTTACAAAATGCATTTTGTGACAAGTGTAAAAGATAGGTACAGTAAGTGCATTTGGAAGGCGAGGGCAGAGCCTAAATGCCTCTTCTTCATGTGGACGGATTTGCAAGACAGGATTTTAACTGCTGAAAATCTCCAAAAGAGAGGATGGCCAAATGCTGACTTTTGTCCCCTATGTGGATCAAGTCCGGAAAATACATCACACATCCTGTCTAACTGCGTTTTCTCTAGATTGATTTGGCGGAAGATTATGCAGGAAATCAAAGAGGATAACAACATCCGTACTCCGGATCAATACTCTCATATTGGAGACTGGTGGCTACAGTATAGACAGCAATTTGATAGTGCTTCCAGGAGAAGTCTAGATGGAATTGTCATTTACACAGCTTGGAATTTATGGAAGGAGAGGAATAATCGGATCTTTCGAAATGAGTACAACCAAGCTTCACAAGTGTTGCAGTGTATTAGACTAGATCTGATAAATTGGAAGCATGCTCATCAAATTTTTGATGATCATGGTTGACTTTCGGCTTCTCCTCTACTGTTTGTTTCTTTTCTTCCTCCGGCCTTTTCAACCTTAATCCTTCTCAATTGTAACTTTGTCTATTAGCTCTTTCCCGCTACGCGGTAGGCTATTCGCACGCGTCTTGTCTTGTATCTCACTTTCATCCTATCTATAAAGTTCAGGCGGTGCTCCTGCCTTATTTTAAAAAAAAAACTACTTAAGATTGAATTGAGCTTGATTCGAGCACGTAGACTAAACGATACGATCTCGAGCCAAATCCTGAGCTTGAGTCTAATTTAAGTCGAGCTTGATCCCCAGCTCGGATAAACATCGCTGCACCACCAATTTCTCTCTCTGAACCAACTAGTTCAACATTCAAACCGAGCTCAAGCTCGAAATCGAGTCCAACTGAGCTCATATAGCCTTGTCTCCTCTCTTAAAATAGCATTAATCCTTTCATTCGAGCTCAAATGAAGCGAGTTCAAGTCCAATCGAGATTCCATCAAGCTCGATATTGAGTTTGACCCTAAGTTGGTGTTTATACTGGCTGAGCTCGAGCTTTGACAATATGACCTCGCTCAAGATCGACTCGACCCACCCCTATATGGAGGAGAGAAAGAGGGATATATAGACTAGTTCTTAGAACATCTCCAATTAGTAAAAAAATATTTGAAATGGACATGTGATCTATAGATAACAAATAGACAACCTAATGGACTAAACTATAGTTATCTCTAAAATTAAAATTGGTTCATATATAATAATAATGAATGCACCTTGTAATCCTCTATAGATCAAGTATAAGAGCATCTCAAATGACTCCAAATCAGCTAACTATAAGAGCATCTCCAACCATTCCTAACTTAGTGTGGACTTAGCACTGTTCAACATTATTAATCAACATTTTTCTCTCTTGTATTTCATTTGCTGCAATGCTAAGTTCACCCTAAGTTGGGTACCATTGAGGTTGTCCTAAGGATTTCAACTCAGCCTTTTGTTTATATGGAGAGAGGTAGCGACTAGCTATAGTCGGTCTATAGCGGATTATAAGGTGCATGTGCACTATTACATATGGCGCCATATTAATTTTAGAGACAATGTTAGGATATCTCTAATGTTGTTTAGTCAGCTAGCGTGATATACCCATTTTTCTTGCCATTTTTAGCATTAAACTTTTTCAAAAAAAATTCATTTATGCTCCTTAACCTTCCCATATTTAATAGGAATTTTTCAGAGCCAAATATCTATTTCCTCTTATTAATAGATTATCTATCTCTAATTTTCTAGGGAAATATATCCAATGAAGTGTACAGTGTTATTGCGTATTTGAAATATCCTTATTTTAAAAGGATTTTAAAATTTTAATTTCATATTTTTCAGCTCTTATCTATTTTCTACGAATCTCTAAAGTTAATTTGATTTATAGAAAATGATTTTACGATTTACTAAAATCTTCCCTTTTCTGAAAGTATCCAGATTACGCCTTTCCTTTTGGTAATGCGCTTTTGACGTCACCTCCAGCCCAAGCCTTCGGTGCATCGAGTTGCAACCAACAGTCGAGATTCACCCGTCGAGATCCAACGGCGCGCCCTTGAGCCATGTCACCCCAAGAACTTATCGATTCACTGGCAAATCCAACGAAGCTCAAAAATTAGACGCCAGATCCAACATATGCCACGACTTCGTCCTACTTTAGCCACATCGCCTTCGCTGGAGCCCTTGGCGCCGCTGTGTCCGCCGCGCCGCCTGCCGAAATTCAACGCCGTTGTTGATTTTGAGCCTTCTCAACCATAGTATTAGCCTCTTTGGAACCCTCTCATCGTCACAGATCTCGTTTGTTGCCTCTTAGCCCCTGGATTGCCTCCATTGGCCATGGTTTTGTCGTCACCGTTTAGGTCCCCTTGCTGAAATGCTCTGACCATCGACGCTTGCCCCTTCCTATAAATAGGCCACTAACCAGAATAGCGATAACCCAAGCCACCTTCCTCCGCCTTCCTCTTCTCTCCGTCATCCCTAGCCACCCCGATGCCGCCTTCGTCTACAACTCCTACGACTACTGCCCCATCTGCTTTGGCTCTCCTCAACCATCTGCCCCATCTCCGGTGAAATCCGTGGGTAGGGCTTGGTTTTGAGGTTTGGGATCCCGATGGACTCATGCCCACTAGTACTATTCAATGCATGTATAATGGAAAACAAAACAATTGTCGGTGGCCCGAGCCAGACAACAGATTTGTGAGGGGCTACCCCGCGAAGCAACGTATCGTGCTTCGCGAAACAGCTCAGGGAAGCCGAGCAATCTCATAGTGGCTATCCTATGAGAACTATAGCTTGTCCTTTATTATTGGGGGTGCCCTCTATTTATAATGGGGTCAAATTACATTATGTCATTACAACCCTTCACCAAGGGAATCACGCAGGAGTAGAAGGGGAAGACTTGGAAAATATCTTCTAGACCCTGACCTGCCTCTAACCCGAGGGGGGGTACAGAAGGAAAAATACCTTCGGGACCCCGGGCTGGACTCAATTGCCCTCGCCTTTTTACCTAAAGCAGGGGTAGAACTAAGATTACAAAGGGATCCCATTGTTACAACTAACCACGATTCTTACGCCATATGGCCGGTTATTCTGACCATTTGTCATATCTTCTGACACGATACGATTCTTGGCCACAGTAACAGACCGTACCTGTTGTCCCCTGATCTTCTTGCCTCCCACGCAACCGTCTTTGCTTCGCTACTTAAGACTTAGGCTCTCCTGGCCTCGGGTGGTGTACTTCCTGATGTGCTTCGTTCCGTCTCTAAGAAGGCCCATAAGGCTCTCAGGGGGTACACCTCCCCTGGTCCGCTATTGCTTCGCCTGGGGGAAGCAAAACTCCCTTCTGGAGGTGCACTCCCCCTGGTCCGCCATTGCTTCAACTGGGGGAGACAAGGCTCCCTTTTGTCGCGTGTCTTCATCGCCTTCGCAGATTGGTTCACTTCTCTCGCTGATTCGTAGGGGGTGGGTGTCCCCTACAACAACAACAACTCTGAATATTTATTTTTGATATATAGAGAATAATATACTTATTTTGCATTTGAGGGCAAAGTTAGAACATCTTATTTTATATGTGTGGATAAATTGACTCTAGAGGAGCACCAATTCGGAGGCCCGGCTTCTTTATGTTCCCTGTATAGGCCCGTGATGGATGGAAATTGCGGAGAACAGGAGGCCCATGCATCCATAAGGCCTTTGTACACCTCGCACGATATGAACCTGTACAGCGGCTGCTCATCTACAGTAAGGCATGGGATGCACTCATAATTCACCAACAGTTAACTAAGCATACGCGTCTCAGATACAAGTACCTAACACATGTATCCGTAGCAGAAGTGCAAAACCGATTGGTTCCATCGGACTGACGGCTGCAGCTCAGGAAAAGCTTCGGTTCGACCGTCGCCTTTTGATCTACCCCAGCTTTCCTCCATGTGCTCGTAACAATCAGCGAGCGAAAACCATCGTACCTCCACTTTGCCTCCCAGGCTCCCACCACTGCACGCACTCTCCCAAAAACTTTAACAGTGCTTAGTCTGCTATCTATAAAAAATATTAGCTCAACGTTTAGTTTATACAGTGGAGAGAAAAGATGGAAAAATATATAGATTAACTACATGTAACTAGTCTACCTAATTCAAAGGTACATGTACACTATTACATGAGAGTTAATATTAATTTTAGTTAGTTTATTGAAGAGGTTATCTATGTAATATCTATAGATAACATGTTCATTTCTCACAGGCAGTGATTGGCTATGACATTGAAGATATATACCATTAAAAATGCTCTAATTAGTTAGCCCTATACGCTTTTGCAATTGCATGCTCGTAGTACGGTAGTCTGAAGTGTTTGCAGCTTGAAAGGCAGCCGTGCCCGTACGTCGGAGCCGGCGACACGACGGCGAGGTAGGTCGCCGGCAGAGACACCGTAGCGTATCATGTTGTGGTCTCGTGGCACACCACACCGACACCGTGGCTAGCTGCATGCAGGATTGCAGGGGAGAGGAGTGGACTGGGGGCTGTTGTAGTCTTGTAGATAGCGAGTGGCCTGAGAGCCTGGCATCTGCGGTGGGCAGGCATGCAGCGCAGGCACGCATGTGCAATAAAGTCCATCACCGCCGCTGGCCTCACATGTACTGGAATGTACACGCTGCTCCGCCGGCCGCGAGGTTACAGGTCGGCCCTACGCCAGCAGGCACGGCCGCGTGGGGTTGGGTCGTTTACCGCGCACCGCACGGCGCGCGCGCCCTTTTTATCCTCGACGCACTCGGCATTATTTTTTTTTTTGAGAAAGAACCACCTTATCATTCCTTAAGCTTCTGACCAAATACAAACTGATCCCTCTTTAAAAGAGAAAATACAATCAAGACTCTAGAGGATTGCATCGAAGAACCATGGCCGGAACTTCCCCTTCTCACCACGCCGTCACTGACGACGAAGAACGACGAAGACGGTGGGAAGAAGCCCATCTCCTCCCGCCAGAACCACACAGGGTAAAGGATCCACAGATCAAAATCAAGCATAAACGTGAAGGCACAGAAAATCAAATCTGGCCAATACAAGGAAGAAGGAACCACGACACCACCGACCTCAACCGCCTTCGGCACCAACTCCGACGCCGGAGTCTTCTGCAACAAACACCACTTACCACTTTCTCCACAAAATCTCCTCCTAAAGACGAGGAGTCTTCACCACGACGGGAGCTTGAAGCGGTGACAAAGCCGCCATCCGCCAAATATCTGCGAGAGGAGAAGCAAGTGCGCTCCTCCATGAAGCTCACGGAGACGGCAAGCTCGTCGCCACCAAGAACCTCCCCTCCCCCGGGCTCTCCTTATTCTCAAACTGAAACCTACATCTACTCCTACTGCTGTACACAGCCCCACCTAGATCTGCACCTCCTCCATCCCGCGACGACCCGCAGGCCGCCGACGGCGATTTGAAAAGGCCAGATCTAGGCGAGCAACTCAACTTCCTGTTCGCCCTTGCTACTACTTGAAGGATAAGCTCGGACATGACCTTGTTTTTTCCAAAAAAATTAGTCGTCCTTCTTTACCATCTCTAACATGCCGTCCAAGGTCTTTTTGTTTCAGATTAATGTTGAGTTGCGTTTTACTATAGAAAATTTTTAACCCTCTCAAAATATGTTTTAGCGAGTTCAAAAAATTATGAAAAAATATTTTACAAACTTTAAAAAGAATTATTTAAAACCCTACAAAAATGACTACAAAACATTTCATCGTTTGACTTATACAAAAATAACAAATTTTCATTTAATTTAATTTAATTTAATCTGAAACAAACAAGGCTCAAAAGCGCACTCGCTCTCTCTCTCTCTCTCTAAGTCCGTACACGGTTGTGGTACACGGGCAACGCCTATCTATGGGCATGCACCAGCCGTGAGCCGTCACGACCCTACACATTGGTACGTACTATGGTAGCACGCTGGGTCACTTCTCTCTCTTAGGTCTTGTACATTTCAGCGTAGCATAGCGTTTTAGCAAAATTTAAAAGTTTTTAAAGAGAGGTTTAAATGTTATTAAAAAATAATTAAAAATAGTATTAGAATCTTTAAAAGAACTACTAAAAACCTAAGAAAAATCATTACAAATTATTGCATCAAATAGGCTATATAAAAAAGATAAATTTTATTAAAACGCTACGCTACGCTACGTTACGCTAAAATGTATAGGGCCTTAGTCTCTCTTGTTTCCATGCATGTTCGATTTTGCTGCTGCATCCAGGCAGCATCCATATGTACGAGAGACGTCAATGGTGATGAGATAGTGAATTACTGCCACCAAAGTGGGTGCCAGTGGCTAGCTACCAGTCGACAAAACAATGAGTAAACGCACCTTGCGCGCGTGATCACAAATTCACAATCACAACGATCATGGGCAATCCA
Source organism: Raddia guianensis (assembly GCA_036346415.1). Lineage (NCBI taxonomy): Eukaryota > Viridiplantae > Streptophyta > Magnoliopsida > Poales > Poaceae > Raddia > Raddia guianensis. Next base: position 18,642,055 of record CM070536.1, read on the forward strand.
ATCAGTCCCTCGCTCTGGCGTGCCGCGCGAGTGGGCGCGAGCGATACCGGCAAATCCCAGAGGGGCGCGCCGCGCGGGGGCCGCCGCGACCTAAGCATAGCTGTCATTAGCGCCATCATTGAGCGTGTGCACGGCCCCGATCCCGCAGATCTCCACGCACCACCGCCAGAAAATACCCCGCCTCCCGCGCACGCATGCCGGCGCCCAGACCGAGGCAGACAGCAGTCACTTACTAGTCACCCCCCCGCTGGTGCCGCGTCCTGCCGCCGTTTCCTCAGGCAGCGCCGGCGCCGGCGCCGGCAGCGCGGCGACGTCGGTGAGTCACGGTGCGGCTCGCCCCCGCCCCGCCGCGGCTCCAGCTTGCTAGCTCCATCGGACGGACCGCGCAGGCCTCCAAGTTTAATGTACCACTCCCCTAGTTTTAGCAAGACGATGCAACGGTGTGACAGTGGCAGGGTATGGCTAGCTAGAGAGCGTGGTACTGCAGGTTTTCTGTATTGATCGGGGCGAAGATTACTTAATTACGGAAGGCTGCAGTGGCGGCACTCTAGTTCGTGTGTGCGTGAGGTTGCCCGGTGATTTGTCCTGATTGCGCCCATCATGGCGCCGTGTCAATGGTCGTAATGATTTGTACCGGAGCGCGCGTGGCGATGTAAAAAATTAGAGACGGGGGACAAGGCTGGGGAGAACGACAGCCGCGAACCGCCTGGTGTAGCCAGGCCTGTCTGTAGTGCGATGTCCTACTAGGTGGCATCTCAGCAAAACGAAGTCGTGAGACAGATAGTAGTGTATACACGCGCGCGCTTCGTTCACACCCACAAACGTACGTGCACTTACCGCGTGTTCCTACCAAACGGGCCTGTCTGGTTGCTGCCTAATATTACCTAGGCTAACCTTAGTAAAGTGTGGCAAGCCACAAAAGTGTGCATGAGAATTCCACGCCACACTTTGCAAGAAATCATGACAAAAATTACAGTTTATGACATGTGGGTCCAGTGACTAAGAAAGTGTGGCAAGCCACAGTTGTGGCACGAACCAAACACATGCTAAACAAACTGTGGCGCGTCTAACGTTAGGTGTGGCAGACTTAGCTGCGAACCAAACAGGCCGGTACATCACTCGTACCAAACAACTCAAAACCTTGATGTGCACATACCAGTATATCAGTATACCACATGAACTTAGCTCACCACTTAGCTACGTACACTTACCGTTCGTACCAAACTGCTGAAAACCTTGACGTGCATACCAGTATACCACACCAACATATATAGCTCACCGCTTACCTAAGCCATATCCTATTTTAGAGCTAGGATGTTTTGCTACCGGGAGATTGCTACCGGGTCCAGGAGAAGAGGAGATGATTTATTTAGAGCCATATCCTTTTCATACCTTTTTTTTAGAGGGCAAAGTATCCTGTGCATCCGGCTGTTAGGTGCACCCGTGCAATCGAGTCTCCACAGCCCCACGATGCTCATCCGGCGGACGAGTGTCTTCCCCTATCATTTTTTCAGCGAACCGCCCGCCTTACCATATTTTATTGCAACCATGCCCCTGGGCTCCCGTACCCTAAATCACCGTGGCTCCCCAAATCTCCCCCCTCGTCGTCGCTCCAGCTGCGTAGCTCCCGGCATGTGGCATGTGGTGATGGGCTTCATGCGATCATGGCGGCGACGACCTCCGAAAGTAGCCGCATGGCGGCGACGAGCTCTCGGCGGCGTGGCGGCGACGAGCTCCGAAACAAATCTTGGCGTCGGCGGACTCTCGGCGAGCCTCACGGCTGCGGCTCCCGGCAGGCGCGACGGCGGCGGCTCCCGGCATGCCTTGTGGCGACGGTTCCCGGCTGCCCTGGATGATGCGCACCTTGGGATTCCTAAAGGATGGTGTGGTACTTTCCCTCTCTAGGGTTAATGCTGCTGCCAATACGTTCTGAAAGGATGAAGAAGACAGTGAGGAAGACATGTATTTGAGCAAGATGTGTATTCATTGTTGTTCTTGTACAGAATTTTGATGTATTCATGGCTTTCGTTGTACAGAATTTTGATGTATTCATGGCTGTTCTTTGTACAGAATTTTGATGGATATTTGTAGCATGACATGTTACTGCAAAATTGTAGCTTGGCACTATGTCTTGTATGCCTCTGGATTGTACCTTGGCATTTTGCAAAATCTGGATGAATTGCAATGAATTTGATGACAGCAACTATATGGATCTAAGAAGCCTATATTTAGTTGTCTAAACTGGCAGTGGAAGCAAGGACCACTTTGGATAATGATCTTGATATAGATGAATTGCAAAGGAAAATTGTGAGGCCAAAAAAATGTGGCGAAGAAAATATTCTGGTTCATAGAGGGAGCTCAGCACCATCTAAAGGCCAAAAAAATGGTTTCTTTTCCCCAAACAAAAGATCTGGGGGCACTGCTCACAGACCGACTTCTGGGAAAGTTCAAGGGCATCCAGATCAAACTCAGGAGAACAATCTTGAAAAATATCTGTATGCATCTTATTTGTATCCATTTTGTTTTTGTGGAAAAGTGTTTGCATAACATATATATATGCCAACAATGTCTTTTGCATTATCTGAAAGGGAAAGATCCAACGGTGTGGACCATATAAATTCATTAGTTCAATACATCTCCTTGCCCTTACATATGAAGCATCCATAAAGCAAAAACATGAATCAGCCATTACATTACATGGCAGCCATATAGCAAACATATATATAGTCCTAGCCCTTACAAAAGCAAAAGGGTCTGTAGCTAGGATGGATGCATTGACAGGGAACAAGGTCACCAACATATATATACTCCTAGTCCCTTACAAAAGCAAAAGGGTCTGTAGCTGGGATGGATGCATTGACAGGGAGCAAGGTCACCAACATATATATTGTTATGTAGAGATTTAGATATAAATTAAATTACCTAGAGATTATTTTTTTGGGACAATTGCTTGCATCATGAAGCACCATTTTCTTACAAATTCCACAAACCTGTGCTTTCTTACTCCCCATCTTGGTTTCTTTGCTTCTCCTAATTCTTTTGCTTCTCCCTTTTGAATGAATATCGGTAGGTGGATGTATTTGAACTTCATGGGGAATTTTACAACCAACGAAAGCTTCATATTCATCTTGTCTATTGGCCTTAACAACTGGGACCATTTGGTCAAGAGACGACTCTAGGTTATGCACACTTGATAACAAGAAGTCCATGCCTTCGTTCGAGTGTTTAGCTTTCTCAATGAGATCTTCCACCTTGTTTCGCACTTTAGAAATCCTTGTTCTCATTGCAGCCTCGGTTGAGTCAATGGGCTTCTCTTCTAGTAGGTTCCCTCCTTCATCATATACATTTTCCCTTAAAGAGAGATAAATGAAAAAAATTATAGAGCTCATATAGAACAAAACATTTCAGCTATCAAGGTAGTTGTGTTTCATTACCTTTTGCATCTTTTCTCCCATCTTTTCATTATGAAGCTACTTGGTAACTCATTTTGTCTTTCACTTCTCAACACTTGAATAATATGACGACATGGTATGCCTTTTGATTCAAATAACTTACATGAACAACTAGCTATCATGCTAGTTGTGTTGTAATGAACAAGTCTATCTTTGTTTGACTCATCACTAATAGTCACAATTTTGTTAGACATCCCCTCTTCTTGCGAAGTGCCTCGAATACAACAAAGGTCTCTTGCAGCAACTACCTCTTCTTGAAATTTTCCAAACACCTCATGTGTGTATACTATGCTGCCATGTTTCTCCAACATCCATGGTGTCAACAATTGAGGAGTAGAGTGTATGCTCGCATGGTCTGCCTTCAACTCCTCTTGCCGTTGGCATTCCAATACCGTGTCAAATCTTAGCCAAAATTCAACAAATGACAATTTTCGATGAATAAACCGATTGAAAAATGAGTTTGCACTCTCTGACCTTGACGTAGTTCGAAGAATTCCAGCAAGAGGTATGTCCATAAAGTATGCCGGTATCCACAATTCACGAATGTCATACCTCTTTGATAGCCATCCATTTCCGCCAAGGTTAAAGTCCATAATAAATGAACTCCATTGTGACTCAAATTCCATCGCAGTTTCTGACCCCCAAACACATTCATTCAATGTTGGCCAAAAACGAGGATCCTCTCTTACAGAAGGACCAACCTTCTCTGAAACCTTTTCCATGATATGCCACATACATAGTCTATGAGTTGTTTCAGACAAGATTTGATTAATAGCGGCTTTCATGCTAGCATCTTCATCGGTAATGATTAGGTTAGGAGCAACTCCTCCCATAGCTGAAATAAAGGTTTTAAACAATCATATGTATGACTCAATCTTCTCATTAGCTAAGAATGCAGCCCCAAAGAAAATACTTTGCAGGTGATGATTGACTCCAGTAAATGGCGCAAAAAATCATGTTATATTGATTAGTCGTGTATGTTGAATCAAAGGACACCAGATCACCAAAATACTTATAGTTCTTTCTACTTGTAGCATCAGCTCAAAACACATGCACCAACCTTCCTTGCTCATCTACGACAAAATCAAAGAAAAATGCAGAATTTACTTCCTTCTTTCTCTCCAGCTGTTCTAAAAACATTTGTGCATCTGCATTCTTGATTTTTTTTTTCTGAGATCACGATAGTAATTTTGCAAGTCCCTCTTCGTGCACCCTACGTTCTCAAACCCTCCGTCACTAACATGAAGGAGTCTATATGCTTGTGAGGTGCCGATGCTTGCTTAATGACAAGTGAATAATGTGCCTTTTGCTCTCTCACTGATTATACGGTTTGATCTAATTAAATGACGCTTATCAGGTGATACTAGGCCATGGTTATGTTGCTCAATCATTGAAACTATGCAGTACTTATTATCACTACTCAGCTTCACCGCTATGTGTGCCTCACATCCACACCGAGTCTCTTTTACCTTATGTGTCTTCTTTTTGTGAGAAGGATCAACAATACCTGTATGTGCCTTTTTCTTCCTAAATCCTTGTCTTGAGCATAAATATCGCTTGTTCTGAACCACCTCATTCAATAACTTTTGTTGTCCAATACGCACCGAGAAACCGACTGCATGTGCATATGACTTGTAAAATTCCTCCACAGCCTCGATAGTTTCAAATGTCATCCCTACCGCTGGCTTCAATCCATCATCACACACGGGTATAAATGCGTCACACTACAATATTACATAGAACCAGATTAATTAAGAATATTTGGGTAAAACATGAACCAAACAAGCAAGGAATACTCACAAAAACAGGAAAAGTAAGATTCTTCTTTGGTGTATTCAATCCACCATGGATTTCTTGGGCTGCATCGGTCACTGATACTTGCATTCTCATTGGTGTCTCCAAAGTAACCATGTCCCTTGACAATTATATGATGAACTTAGGCATCGTCGATATGTTCAGTACTATTGCTGAATAGGGCAGCGTGGATATTACCTTCGTTAGCGCCAGAAGTCGAACTGATCGCCGACGTCTTCACCAGGGTATCGATGTGATGGCCGGTGGGAGGTGCTGGAGTGATGCTACCACGTCGTGAAACACTAACCAGCGTTGTGATGGACTCGTTTGCTGCAGGCTTGATGGAGGCGTTGCCGACGAAGACCGGTGGTGATCGTCGACAGAAGACTGCAACCTGCGGCCACCGGCGGCGACCTGCGGGCTGCAGTCACCAGCGGCGACCTGCGGCCACCGGCGGAGACCTGCGGGCTACAGCCACCAGCGGCGACCGGCGTTGCCGATGAAGACCGGCAGTGGCTGCGCGGAATCCATGCCTGCGGAGTATGCGATGCACACGCGCGGGAACGGGGATTTGGGAGGCTGCAGATTAGGGCTAAGCCTGATTTGGGGGAAGGAAGCGGCAGGGGCATGGTTGCAAGAAAACATGAAGAGGCGGGCTGTTCGCTGCAAAGAATGCAGAGGAATGTTGTTGTCCGCCGGATGAGCATCGTGGGGCTGTGGAGACTCTATCGCACGGGTGCACCTAACAGCCGGGTGCACAGGATACTTTGCCAAGAGACCCTCGACTTCTTCGACTATAACTAAAATCAAACTACATCTATGAATCAAAGAGAGCCTCTGTGTCAACGACATTTATATTCAGGCCGAACTTTGCACATGAACAAACCGAAATGAAGAGTGTATAATCTATATACTAAAGAGCAATATAAAGGCAGAGGTGCCAATAAACTAACTGGACCGGCCTAGTTATGTATGGGCTAACATATTATGGTCTATAAATATAATAAAATTTGAGAAAATCGTAATATTTAATGAATATGTGCCCTAAAATAAAATAAACTATAGATCATAAGGGAATAGACATATAAACATATATTTTTAATTAAGGCTCAGTTCTTTTCAGCTTAACAGCTTAACGGCTTAACAGCTTAACGATTTATCTACGTTTTGAAAACACATATGCTTTGAGTTTTTTGAGTCCGTTTTTCGTTGTTTTGAAGGTGGGTCCTAACACTTTAAAAAGCAAGTCAAACGAAATATATCCAAATCTCGAGACTACCTCGAGAAGCTCTCAAAGTTCACTCATTTCAGCTGTTCAGCCGATCAGCCATCCAGATTAGCTCAAAAGAACAGAGCCTAAATATGTGTGCTATAGTAGCGAATCAAATTGGGTTGAAACGAATCGTGCAATCCCGTCTATGTATAAACTATAAACTGAACCAAACCGACCTAGTTCAGTGAACTATACAGACCGATCCAGTTGGTGCAACTTGGTCTGTCCTATTTGGCTGGGCTCTAACGGTCTAGCCATAGTGACCACATCACCCCAAATTTTGTTATTTTTTATATAACATTTAGTGTAATATTTTTGAATAATTTTTAAAGATTTTATATGATTTTTCCTTAAAAATCTTAAATGTATTTTTTTAAAAAAATTGGTATGTATATATTGTACACATGACTGCTATTTTACAAATTCCTTAAACTAAACATCATGACCTCATCCCGTAAAAAAGTACACATGATCCCTCTTAAAAACTTCTCAAAGGCTGTTTGAAACGGGCGGTTTACGTGGAATATTAATTCGGCTTCTCGGTGCAACTGCGAAGAGAATCCAGTACGCATTGGGTCCCCTCCGCCGGTCCGTCCCTCCGGGCACCAGAGCTTATTACCATGCAATAGTCTCTCCCCCTCGGATCCAACCGCGGTTACAGTCGGCTCGCAGCGGCTCCTGCCGCCTGTGCGCGTCAATACAGCGCAACCAAACAAAGCCGTGGATTGGCCGCATCCACCGCACCGCCGAGAAGGAAGCACCATGGGAAACCGGACAATCGCCACCGCCACGCTACCCGCGTCCGGGCGCTGCCACGCTGAAGAGGACAAGAACGAGAGCGCTGCCATTCGACGCTGCCGTTTCTGTAGCCTCCTTACCTAGTTACCTTCCCCACCCATCCCCCACCCACGGAATCGGATCCTCTGCCGTCCATAGGGCTCACATCAGCCCCAGAATCAGGATCTGATGACTCTTGTTACTCCACTTACATGCACTTCGAAGCGTTACCCGGTGCTAGGTCCACGAATCAGTCTCAAAGGCAGAGGAAGGAACGGCAGGGGATACGCTTCCCCCACCCACAGGGAAAGAAGAGAGCACGGCGAAGCGTACAAGAACAGAACGAGATGCAATTTTTTTTTTTCACTCGGAGAAGAAAACTTTATGTTCTTTTCTGTCTCGCGTGTTCACTGTCCACGGGAAACATGACGAAGAAGAGTAGCGCGGAACTGAGGACCACACTGGCAGCGGTAGGGGGGAAAAACACCGATTCAATCTCTCAGCGATTTTCGTTGGACCAAATTAATTACCGGACTTAATATGTACCATCCTTTAATCACTCCCTTAAATATTGAAATAGGATTTGAGTAGTTCTTTGACCTATCAACATAACGGTTTGGAATCTTTTGCTAGCGTGGCACCCACGTTGATAGTTTTTGCTGACGTGATGTCCACCTTGCATCCACCTCACTCCCTCATTCTCCAATCCCTCCCTTTCTATCTCTATCTTTATCTCCCTCTCTCAATCTTCCCAAGCGCCAGTTACCACCACAGAGCCATGCCACATATAGGAGGAGGACGGCGACGCTCGTCCCTAGCGTGAATCTGAGTCGGGCTGCCATGGAGAGAGCCATTGCCACTGTTGCCTCCTTCACATCCATTGCTGACAGAGAGAGAGAGAGAGGAGGATTAGGAGAGGCAGGGTTGCCGAAGAGGGGCAGTGTTGCCCCTACAACACCTATGTGACCATTAGGGGCGAATCTAGGGGTCCCCGGTATGCCCGTGCACCCCCTCAATTTTTTGAAAAGTAGTAATATGATATATGGATATATGGATGATAAGAAAGTAATAGTAATGAAATATGTTTCATAAAAAAATTGAAGCTACAAATAGCTCAGTGGTGAGAGCATCTTCACGTACATTGCAGGTCTTAGGTTCGATTCCCGCCTTTGTATTGCTGCTTGCTGCATTTTGTTTTCCCTTTTTTTCACAACGGATCTGGTTTGAAACTTATACTCCGCACCAATTATTAGCAAGGACTCATAGAAAATAAAAAAATCCTTTTTTAAAAAAGGTTATTTCTATTGCAAATAGTTCCATTTAACGTCTAAATAAATTTAAAAGTTTTAGAAAAATTATGGAAAAAATCTCACTAGATCTATAGAAAAATAAGTACTTATGTAATAAAAACTGAATTTTTAATGAAATGAAAGAAGCCTATTTTTTCAAAAAAAAAATCCTATTACATTTTTTTTATTTAATGTTGACGTATTTTTAAGGATTTTAGGAAAAAATTAAGAAATTTCTCACTAATTCTATTAAAGAATGAGGTGCTCACGCAAGCAAAATTTAAATTTTAAAACTAAATTGTGCTTAAAATTGCGATGTTTCTTAAGAGTGCATGCACTATAACTGGCTTAACACTCGGGCACCCCCTGAAGTTGAATCCTGGATGCGCCACGGGTGATCGTCCATCGCGTGGACAAGAGAGGGGGAGGGGGAGCCAGGCACATGGATAAGAGGAGGAGGATGACACTTGTTGTCAGCGTGGATCGCGCTAGGCCGCCATGGAGGGTTGCCGCTTCCCTGACCCTTGTCCATTGCCACGCTCTCGCACATGAAAGGGGGAGCGAGCGAGCGAGAGAGAGAGAGAGAGAGAGAGAGAGAGAGAGATGAGAAGGAGAGGTGGGGTTGCTGGAAAGGGGCACTACTGCCGCTGCAGTCTCCCCTCTACTTGGCGAGTCGCTGTACAAGCAGATCAGGCATCCTCCAACCCTATGGTGCGACAAGCAAGCTTGACTGAAGGCGAGTTAAAGTAGCGGTGAAGCAGGTGTGTGGCAACATCAGTGAGGTTCTCCTTTGCAGCCTACAAGGGCGCATGGCACGTGAAGGTGACTTGCCGATTGAGCTTCTCCATCGTGGTGATCTTCCCCATGACCGCATGACAAATCTTATCGCCCAACTACCTCCATTGATCTCCATGGAAGTGATGCACACTAGTTCGGGACAGTGGAGAGATTCTTGATGTTGCGGAGCCGATGCAACGTGCGTCATCATAAGAGGAGGCCGGCAAGAGAGATTAAAGAGAGGAGAGTGGAAACAAGATTAAGAGAGAGACGATGATGATATGGTAGCCGCATCAACGTCATGTGGCTCACATGAGCGAAACCACGCCACATCGGTAAAATCACTACAAAACCATTATATTGACTGGTCAAAATACTAGTCAAGTCTAATTTTGATATTTGGAGAATTGATTAAAGAATGGTATTAGGTTTATGGACCAGTTTATAATATAATAAAGATAGTTGATGGATGCAATTGACGTTAGCTTTGTCCGGCCGATCGAGCTGTGGATAATCAATCGGCGCGCCGAAGTTGGTCGATCAGCTAGCCTACATGAGAATAGTCACCGTGTCTCCCGCCCCCCGTTGTACGCAACTACGCAAGGCCGGTCTGCTGCTCAGCCTGGCCGACCTATTCACTCGCAAAACAACAATCAAAATTAATTCTTTCTTTATCATCTCAGGCAGGCCGATCCGTAATCCTAGCTCCTCCTCTATCGCCGCCACCGTCCCCAACCGCTAGATCGAAGGATCGCTGCTCATCGGATTCCGCCGGCACTGTTGCGGCGTTAATGACCGTACCTTGGGATTCGCCAATTCTTTCAGAATCGATCTTCGTCGTTCAGACCGGCGACGGCGGCCATGACTGCCTGACTGGCCGGGAATGGGACAAGGGAGATGGCGCTGTACGTACGTGTCCCTGTGCATCGCCGTGCACTCCTCTCGCTGCAATAACGGCTGCTCCGGTAAAACATTAGACGCGACGGACTTGGACGAGGAGGAGGAGCCGGGGGTGTGCAGTTGTGCACTGTGTGATCGTTGGGATTAATGTACTGCATAAAGGGGCAACAGCGGCGAGTAATTACAGGTCGAGACTGCAAGGACGGCGCGGTGCAGGAGGCGACGACTGCTCGCCGTACGTTTACCCCTGTGTGCCGCCGGCCGCCGGCTGCCGGTGGCACGACGTCGTCCCCATCTCCGATCAGCACCGAACACCCGCGGACAAAGCACGTAATCGGCGGCCACCGCGTCCGACGTGTGGGCCTCACAGGGAGATTAGCGCTCATGATGAGTCAGTCTTCACTCAGATAATGCTCGAATGATAGTACACTGATACTACTAGACTGGAGTGCTAGCTAAGAGGAAAATATAATTAGCATTAGGGTCACCGAGATCTGTCGGATAAGAGTTGGGATTATGCCGAACACATCTCTGTCTCTCTCTGCAATCTGCGTGGGCAAGCTTTTTGTGATGGAAAGCCAGGATTGGCATGTCGTTTTTAACCCTCCTTTCCGTAAGCTTTTCCCCGAAAGGAATTCCAATCCTTTTGCCCCCACGGTCACACTTTTTAGTTGACAATGTCAGTGAAATGTCTCGAACCATGTGTAAAGGATTGCAGTGTTTATTGGAGTTTTTTCCCCTTCCCTTTCCAGCTTCTCTCTCTTCCCTCTGTACTCCACTAGCTGTAGTGTACTGTGGCCAGTCTCACACTCTCACTTCATTGCTACTGCTACTTCGTTGCTAGTCCCACCACTCCATCGGCAGCGCGCGCACTCTCTCTCCACACGCCGAGAGCACACATAGGCGTCGTGCTCTCCGCTCGCTCGGTCTCCTCTTCTTGCCCCAAAAGGGTGAAGCTACAATCTGTAGGGATCAGGCATCCAGGCGCCACATCGCAACGATTCCTTTGAGTCTTGGATGAGCAGCGGCCTCGGGACTCAAGGCATGCACAGATACACCCGCTCACCTGAGTCCAGTTCATGTATTTCTGTCCCCAAGTTGGCATCCTGACATGTTTGGTTTGGTCTGGATTTCAGGGTTCAATCACACCTGGCCGGCGCGAAGTCTGGAAAGATTTGGGTATCAGCTGCTGCCATTGCTCGATTTTCAAGAGACTCTGGGCAATTCTTGCTGTAGATTGTAGTTTTTTGGCGTGGCTGTCTTCCAAACCACCCAATCTCATCCTGCGCAACTCACTTTTGGAGTGATTTGTGGTTTCTCGATGCAGTATTTGGGCTACCTATGTTTGCATTTACTTTTCTTGTTGACTACATTGCTAAATTCTTGGTCTCAGTTTGGCACTTGGATGTGTCCATCTGGCTGCTATAGTCCCAATCCCAAATTGGATAGCTCAAATTTGCAGTGAGCCAGTGTCTTTGGTCTCCAGTGTAGCAGCATTGGGGTTTCTCTGCATTTGCTCAGGCGCTTGGCATCAACATGGCGCTTCGACGTGTTCGTTTCGGCTCTAGATATCCTAACTCCAACTTGTCTCGCTCACCTTTGCAGCGATTTCCGTTTCTTGATGTAGCCATTCTTTCTTGCCCCTATCCTTCCAGGTTATTCTCCGCGTTGGTGCCGCCGCAATTAACTAGACTATTCGTCTTAAATCTGCTCGCTTGATTCCAAGAGCCTTAAACCCTACATTCTTCGTCTCACCTCCAGTGTTCCGAGAATTCGCCATTTGCATGACCAGTGCTTCTAGTGTCCGCAAAGTAGGATCTTGCAATGCGGCTCATCATCTTGTATTTCTCGATTTGGGTTCCGTTGGCAGCTGCTGTTGTGGTTGGTTCAGACATGGAGGCACTGCTCGAGTTCGGCAAAGGCATTCGGCAAGACCCATCCCGCCATCAGGCCACTCCTTGGAACCCAACTAGTGCGTTGGATTCTGATGGATGCCCTTTGGACTGGCATGGCGTGCAGTGCAACAATGGTCAAATTCTTTCAATTGCATTTGATGGCTTTGGACTTGTAGGGAATGCCAGTTTGTCGGCTCTTGCAAGAATGTCAATGCTTCAGAACTTGTCCCTGTCAAATAACAAACTGGAAGGGGTCTTGCCCCGTGCACTGGGATCGATGACTTCGTTGCAGGTGCTGGATCTGTCGAACAATTTGTTCTCTGGTTCAATTCCGGTTGAATTGACTAAATTGGTTAGTTTGGGACATCTCAATCTCTCGTCAAATAGTTTTGGTGGTGCATTGCCATTGGGTTTTCGGAATTTGAAGAAACTGAAGTACTTGGACCTCCATGGCAATGGTTTCATCGGTAAAATGGATGACATATTTGCGCAGTTGGTGAGCCCCATCCATGTTGACTTCAGCTGCAACCAGATCTCGGGGTCCCTGACATCAATCTCTGACAACTCATCTGTGGTTAGCACATTACAATACTTGAATGTTAGCCACAATATGCTGTCAGGGGCAGTGTTTGAAAGTGACCCAATGCCCTTGTTCGACAGCTTGCAGGTGTTTGATGCAAGTTATAATATGCTCAGTGGCAGCGTCCCACCGTTTAACTTTGTGATTTCCCTCAAGGTGTTGCACCTGCAGAACAATAATTTCTCTGGGTCCATTCCAGAGGCACTCTTCCGGGAGACTTCCATGGTGTTGACTGAACTTGATCTTAGCTGCAACCAACTTACAGGTATCAATTTTTTCTACTCTCCATTGCATGCTCGTCTTAAAAGATTTAAGAACAATTGCCTAAGCTCACTCTTAGGCATAAACTTTGTTCTATCATATTTCCATGATGCTTGAACAAGCATATCGTAGTTACTAGAGTGATGCTGATTTGTGCACTTGTTTTTAACCCTATTGTTTCCACATGATTCATTACATTTACCAACCATGATGTTTTGTAATGGCCATTGTCGTTGGCCCGAGCCAGACAACAAATTTCTTAGGGGCTGCCCCGCGGAGGCGATGCTCGCGGAGCAGCTCAGGGAGCGGAGCGAATGCAAAGTAGCTAGCCGGAATTTGTTTATTGTGAATGGGACCCCCTCCATGGGTCATGATGGCTTGTTTATATAGGGTGAGGGCAAATGGGAAATCCCCTCTTTGCCCTTGAACCCTAGATGCCCGATGGGCAATCTTGTACATTTGTTTTTTACATGATTGGGCCATGGGCCTTCCTATTCATGTGGCCTACTCGATCCTAGCCCATTGCTCCGGGCAACCCAAAAGATGGGGTATCCCTACCCTATGTTACAACAGCCATATGCATCCCTAATTGGTGAAGAGGCTGGAAGTTTTTTCCATTGTCTAAAAAAAATGATGTTGATTAGCTTAAACTTCCTTCTGAGGAATATATTACCTTTCATTTCATCTGAACCCTTTTTGTCTTGTGCAGGTCCAGTTAGACGTGTAACATCGATTAATTTGAAGTACCTGAACCTGTCATGCAATAGCCTTCAAGGAAATTTACCAATCACATTTGGGAGCTGTTCAGTCGTTGATTTGAGCAGAAACATGCTTTCAGGGAACTTATCGGTTGTCCGAACATGGGGAAATTATGTTGAGATGATTGATTTGAGCTCAAATAGATTAACAGGAACTTGGCCAGATGAGACAACCCAGTTTTTGAGGCTAACTTCATTGAGGATTTCTAACAATATGCTCGCTGGACAATTGTCGACTGTCCTTGGAACTTACCCTGAGTTAATTGCCATTGACCTAAGTCTCAATCAGCTGCAAGGACCTTTGCCTGAAAATCTGTTTACATCAGTTAAACTGACCTATCTTAATCTTTCCGGAAACAGCTTTGCAGGGATTCTTCCTCTTCCTAATTCTGGAGCTAAGAACTCAACTTCCATAGATTTGTTGGTTCTCCCAGGGCAAACTTCAAACCTCTCGTTTGTTGATCTTTCAAATAATTCCTTGAGTGGTTCACTGCCTTCTGGCATTGGTGGTTTGAGTATGTTGGCATTGCTGAACCTTTGTCAGAACAACTTTACTGGGCAAATCCCAAAAGCAATCACCAAGCTAAAGAATTTGCTGTACATTGACTTATCAAGCAACCATTTCGATGGCAGTATACCTGATGGCCTCCCTGATGAACTCGTTGAATTCAATGTGTCCTACAATAATCTGTCTGGCTCCGTTCCAAGCAACTTGCTGAAATTTCCTGATTCATCATTCCATCCAGGGAATGAATTACTTATCCTTCCTCACTCTGGATCACCAAATGGACGTGAGGGATCAAGTGAGGAGAAGCATGGTATGAAGCGTGGAATTCTGTACGCATTGATTGTCTGTGTTGTTGTCTTTGTTACTGGGATCATTGTGCTTTTGCTTGTCCATTGGAAGATTACTAATCGGAAGAGTAGTGAAAAAGGCACAGACCAGGGTAAGCAGTTTGTAGCTCAAGATCAGGGTACTCAGAGGCATGCAGAAACCCCAACATCAGAAATGCATCATGTACCATCAGAATCATCGTCATCTGCAGAGTATGGAGGTGTTTCTTTGCCTGGCAGTGGCAAGACAAGACAGCATGAAGCTCAAGATGTAGATCAGCCAGCAGGTAGTAGCTCCGATGTTAAAGATGGCATGAAGCCTTCGATGCCTCCATTGACATCATCACTTCCTGATGCACGGGCACACCAACATCATTCCATCTTGAGAGTGCACTCTCCTGACAAACTGGTTGGGGATTTACATCTTTTTGACAATTCTCTGCTGTTCACGGCTGAAGAGCTTTCTCGTGCTCCAGCAGAGATCATTGGCCGAAGCTGCCATGGAACATCCTACAAGGCTACGCTTGACAATGGCTATGTGCTGACAGTGAAGTGGCTGAAAGAGGGCTTTGCTAAGAGTAAAAAGGAATTTTCTCGTGAAATAAAGAAGCTCGGCAGCGTCAGACATGCTAATCTAGTTTCTCTGAGAGGCTACTACTGGGGTCCCAAAGAACATGAGAGGATCATCATATCAGACTATGTAGATGCCACATCTCTGTCTGCCTATTTGTCTGGTAATCTGGCTTCTTAACTCCATCAAATTCTTGTGGCAGTTGATTTGTATATATTCTGATGCATCTTCCTCTTGTTTGTTCAGAGTCTGAAGAACGAAGTCTTCCACCTCTATCAGTGAGCCAGCGACTGGACATCGCAATTGACATTGCGCGCTGTCTAGATTACCTGCACAATGAGCGGGTGATCCCACATGGCAATCTGAAGTCTTCCAACGTCGTGATTCAGAACTCAAGCTCATCCGCTCTGGTAACTGACTACAGCCTTCACAGGCTGATGACTTCGGTCGGCATGGCCGAACAGGTGCTGAATGCAGGCGCCCTTGGGTACTCCCCACCTGAGTTTGCCAGCACAAGCAAGCCTTGCCCATCTCTGAAGAGCGATGTCTATGCCTTTGGCGTCATCCTGCTCGAGATACTGACAGGGAGGATCGCTGGGGAGATCATCTGTTTGAACGATGGCGTGGTCGACTTGACGGACTGGGTGAGGATGCTGGCAAGGGAGGAGCGTGTCTCCGAGTGCTACGACAGGCACATTGTGGAAGATGAACGCTTAGGAGGCGGCCTGAAGGCGCTGGAGGACATGCTGTGCATCGCCATCCGGTGCATCCGGTCTGCTTCAGAGAGGCCGGAGATACGGACGGTGTTTGAGGACCTCTCATCCCTGTCATCATCATCGTGACCGGGGAGAGTTCTTGGTATGTAGTGTACATCTCGTACTCACATCCGTTTGTCAAAACAACGGGAGAGGGTATACTAACAATTTGTTAGGGCCTTGTGGCGTTTATGTGTAGTCTCCTCTGAACAACCATTGTTTCGGTTCCTCTTCCCGGGATGCGTTCATTCATTCTTACTTAGCCCACAGTTTTAGGCCTACATCGACATGATTGTGAGAATAAGTTGAGTCTGTGTATCGTGATTTTGCACATCTGATAGGAAATAAAAACAGGTGTAGTGATTCGTTGTTCTTGCATGGTTCGCACGCCTGTGCAACCGGATTATCAAACATGGATAACAGCTAGGTGTTCCATGCTTGATCTATGCCATGAACAGGAGGGAACTCTGGAAGGGCAAGAGAATACATCGTTGGTGACGTTGTGGCTTGGGCGAAGATGAGAACAAGGAAGGTTCGGTTTTTAAGGCTTTTTTTTTGTCAACATTGCTTCACGTTCTCGTGGTATTTGATTCGCGGAGAAATTCGATTCTCTTCTTGCTTGCTACGCAATATAATTCCATGGAGAGGAGAGCCTGGAGCAAGAACATATACCTTTTCAAGGTGAGAGATAAATGCAAGGTCCCGGGACTCTCTTGTGGCTCACTACATCTATCGGCGCATAATGCCTTGGCTGCCAGATCTTGAAGGTTTTTGGCTGACAAACCCTGCGTGAGAGTGGTTTGAAAAAAATATAAAAATTGTATTGCTATATTGGGAAAAAAATATATTGCTAAGTTTAGACAACGCAGGTGGCCGTGCTTCCGGCGGCAGCAGCGACTCATCATTGTCGGATATTTAGATTGACACTTGAAAATATATATATATATATATATATATATATATATATATATATATATATATATATATATATATATATATATATATATATATATATATTTGTCTCCGATGACACTCCCATAATTTCATGATTCTAGTTGAATTTATATAGATTTGAATTTATTAGTAAATTGTAATAGTTATTAGTGGTCAAAGTTGTATTTCGGAGATTGTATGGATCTCAAACATGTTTTGTGAACAGGAGGGAGTATTAGACTACCACCGTTTGAAAAACTAAATTCTTTAACTTATTAAACCCGGTTTTAAATATTTTTGCAGGAACAAATAAAAACATTTAAAAAATAGAAAACTTCTATAGGCTCTCAAAATTCGTCCAAATATCTTGGCAGATAATTAGATACATTAATCTCGAGAACGGCCTATAAACAGTTCTTTTGCTTAGTTTTTAATATTTTTTAAAATATTTATTAGTTGTTTTAAGATTCTTTGAAACCGAAGTCAACTAGTTGAAATGTTTAATTTTTCAAATACCATACCAATATCACTAATATAGGAAGATAATCAAAACAACCATCGGAGTGGATACAGTAAGGCACATCGATCAGTAGTTATCTTATTACTCCCTCTGTTTTTCTTTATTTGATGCATTTCACTTTTGCACATGTTTTTTACCATTTATCTTATTAAAAATTTAATGTAAACATGCAAAAAAAAAATACAAGTCATACTTAAAGAACCTTTATTGGTAAAACAAATCACAAAAAATAAATAATATTATAAATGTTTTTGAATAAAACGAATGCTAAAAAATATGTTCAAAAATCAAATGCATCACAAAAAGAACGGAGTGAGTACTCCCTCCTTTTTTTGTTTGATGCCTTTGACTTTTTTGCACGTCTTTGACCATTCGTCTTATTCAAATTATTTTTATAAATATCATTTACTTTGTTGTGATTAGTTTTATCAATAGAGGTACTTTAAATATGTTTGATTTTTTTACATCTTTACACTAAATTTTTGAATAAGATGATCAAAAACGTGTTGAAATGTCAAAGATGAAGAAAAAAAACAGAGGTGGTACCATTTCCCATTTCTGTGATACCTTACTCCCGATGTGCCGCACGAATCTCACAGCGCGCCCCTCAAAACCCCCAAACCCCTCCTCGGTAGGCCGATACCATCCCCACGTCTTCCCGTTCCTCTCTCTCACCCTCTGAATCCCCTCGTTCCGGAACCTTCTCGATGCTTCTCTCCCGAAGGTTCTGCTCCGCCCTCGCTCGCTCCCCCTTCCTCGCGAGGGTGCCCTCTCCTCTTCGCGTAGCCGCGCCCGCCACATCTGCGGTCCCCCGCCCCACGCCACGCCGCCTCATGTCCTCCTCCGGATGGCACCACTCTTCGCGCCCACCGCCGCCGCCTCCCCCCTCTGGCGCCGACAAGGTCTCTGCTCATACGCTGTTGCCTTGGCTGTCTACCTGCCTGGTTTTCCTTCCTCCACCTGATGCTTCTTGAGGTGTGTATTCTGTGCTCTGCTGCTGTAGGATCAGCTATTCCGGGGGCTGGAGGCGGCGCTGGGCACGACGTTCAGCTCCGACCCGCTGGCGCCGCCGCCGGAACCGATGATCCTCGTCATCAGCGGCCCCAGCGGCGTCGGCAAGGACGCCGTCATCAAGGTGATTGATACCATGCGATCCTCTACCCTGCTTTTGATGCCGTGTAGGTGTTTATTTGATGTCGGATTCGGCTTTACAATGTCGGTCGGGTGTGCATTGCCTGCCAGAGGCTGCAAGAGGAGAGGGAAGGGATCCATTTTGTCGTCACCGCGACTAGCAGGGCAAAGCGGCCTGGTGAAATTGATGGGAAGGACTATTATTTTGTCACCAAGGAGGAGTTCCTCACTATGATTGAAAGGGAGGAGTTGCTTGAGTATGCCCTTGTTTATGGGGAGTATAAGGGGATTCCCAAGCAGCAGGTATGCTTCTGCAATTCGGATCCCCTGCAGTAGATAGTATAAATGCGTAGATAGTATAAAACTATAAATGCACGGTGTGCATTTTGACCTGAAAACAGATTATAACTTCAATAAATATGTCATACGGTGTTCAATTTGTACGAAAATTTTTTTGTAATTCATCTAAAATCCTAAACAACCCATTTTTGAAACTTTTCAAATTTTTTGATTTTTTTGAATTTTAAAAATTCAAAAATTTTAAAAAATTCATAAAAATTGAAAAAATGAAAAAGTTTCAAAAATAGGTTCGTTATAATTTTAGATGAATTACAAAATTTATTTCGTACAAATTGGATACCGTATGACATATTTATAGAAGTTATAATCTGTTTTCAGGTCAAAATGCACACCGTGCATTTATACTTACTACTGCAGGGGATCCCAATCCATGCTTCTGCCTCAAATTTGTTGTTTTGTTTTCATCAGAATGGTATCATGGCTGAGCACTAAATGTTTTGATGCCCACACACAGTGATTTACTACTGCACATTTATGCTCATTTAATATAATGATGATTCAATGAATATCTTGTATCATTAATGAAAAGTTTGAATAGGCTCTTCCTTAATAGGAGTTTATGGCCGAAATTTAAGACAGAAGCTTTCTGGGGACTGGGGGATGAATATGAATTTTATATATATACATGTATGTATGTATGTATGTATATATGTATGTATGTAAACGGAATGGGACTCCATGAAGTCGGTGCTTTATTCCTTATTGCCATTGGATTTCATTAAGATTCGTACACACAAAGTAAATATATGCAAAACAATATTGTCATTTATCATTCAAAGGTATGAATGCAATAACTGCACAATTAATTGTTTTCAAACCAGGTAAAGAGCACAGACTCCATGGAGTCCCAAATATTTTTACTAAAAGTCTCTGCTGGTGAGTGATGGTGGTTGAGCGTTCATTTGCTGATATTACCCACCAAAGTCATCCCTTGAAATCCCTCTTTACCATGAATAAAATTACTCACCAATGCCACTCCATGAAATCCCTCTCCACAAATACTAAGGACTTGTTCTTTTCAGTTTAAATAAAATAAAAATTTGTTATTTTTGTACAAGCCAAACGATGTAGTATTTTGTAGTCATTTTTGTCGGGTTTTAAATAGTTCTTAGAATTACTAAAATAATTTTTTGGATTCTTCAAGATCTCTATTGAGTGATTGCAACTTCTCTAGATTAAAACCTTCAACAACTTTAAGTCTAAAAGAACAAGGCCTAAAATTATCGACCATATGTCATCCCATAAACCTACCTCCAGTGCTTGCCCTCCACTATCTTCTCTTGCACTCGTGCCATGCTGGTCCCTCTCCTTTCCCACATTGTCATCGACCATGATGAAGTGTGGAAGGGTATAACACTGTAGTGTGAAAGCGGAGCTAAGGGCATGAGCACGATGCGATCGACTGTGAAAGTGGAGCTTAGGGCATGAGCCTCTTAGCAAAGCACGGGCACTCAGACTAGTTTTTTGTTAAAGGAAAATGGGTCCCTCTATTTTTGTGTTGATATGCCTTGACTAGTGAGAATGCTTGGGTTTATTTCTGTTATTGATAACATGTTGAACCGGAAAATCTTGTAGATAAGAGGCATTCTGATTTTTTTCAATGTCTTGATAAACCGATTTAGGGTCAATTCTCCCTACCTTACCTTATTTGACTATTCTACTTATTTGATTTATTTCCAAATTTCAAGAGCTTCCTGAGGTGACTCAGGAGTCGGGTCCCCTTTGTTTGACTTGTTTTAGAGAGCTTTTGGGCATGCCTTTGATCTAGGAAAAGGACAAATTGAAAAAATTTATATTTTGAATGAAGATAAGCAAATAAGAAGATAAGTCAAATTAGTCAAAAAGCTGTATAGAACAGGACCTTATTGTACTAGAAGAATAGAACCATATTTGTTCGTACGCAAAATAAACTTGCTGAAAATATGTTATTGGGATGAAGTATTATAACCCCCAAAACATGGGTTTCTACAAGCACATTGGATCTTGACATCTGGAAACCCCTCGAAAAATCGAGCTGCCATGAGTTAAAGGCACATGTTAACATCCTAGTTCTTTGAAATCCTCGCATAGTCGCATTCCATATTAAAGCTGTATAACAGCTTCAACCACTATACTATTTTCTGTAGATTGCTGCAGGCTAATGGGAACACTGCTCAACTGCAGGCATATATTGGTTCTGTTTCTTCTCTAATTTATCACGCTAATGGCAAATACTACGAAGATAAATGTACATCCCACAGTAATTTGGCTCTTTGATGTTCATGTCTAGATATTTTTCTGATAAAAACTGGAATCATGAATTCAACACACACACATTACGTGGAATGCAGTGCCCTTGTGATTTTCTTGTTCAATCATCACTTTCATGAACCTCTAGGTTGGTCCAAATGTTTATTTGTATACTGGGGATGTTTGACCTGTCTAGTTCAACTCCCTGGCATGAGAGCTTGATGCCACCCCTGAAAAAAAGAGAACCAGATTCACTCTATTTTATCTGCAAAGCAAGATAAACCGTGAGCAGTTTGCACGTTACAAGAGTAACATGTGTTTGTGAACTGAGATACGTTGTTATTGAACTTGTTCAGCTTGTATAAACCAATTGTTTATTTATTGTACGAAAATTATTGCTTGAGACTCCTTTATTTTGCTTGATTGAGCATTGAAAGCATTATTCTTGTGATGTCTCAAGCATTTTATTGTACTTTGTTATTTGCTATTGTGTGAGAGCTACTTTGACTCAATTGCATCAACATTCCTAGAACATAAGAAATGATGTTTTAGTGCCTTTTCTATAATTATACTAGATTCAATAAACAACCCATCTGGATAAATTGCTCATATATATTACTTTTTGGCATGCAGATCCGCGATTACATGGCCAAAGGTTATGACATTGTCTTGAGAGTGGACATTCAAGGAGCAGCAACTTTGAGACAGATACTCGGTGAATCTGCAGTTTTCATTTTTCTAGTTGCAGAAAGCGAAGAAGCACTTGTCAAAAGGCTAATTCACCGTAAAACAGAAACATCAGATATGCTTCTTGTCAGGATTGCAACAGCCAGAGAGGAGGTGAAACGAATGAAAAATTTTGACTATGTAGTTGTCAATGCTGAAGGAAAGCTTGAGGATGCTGTTAAACAAGTGGAATCTGTCATTGATGCTGAGAAAGCAAAAGTTAATAAGCGTAATGTCAAGATCTAGTTAAGGCTCATATAAGGCTTATATGGTCGATACTCTTCATGCATTCAATTGTTTTGAGGAAAATTATCCTCAATTTAAATAGCTCATGTCCGATATAATGCAGTGCAGAGGTGGTTACTGGGGATGCAATTTGACTGTCTAGATTTGCACCAATAGCCTGAAAGTTCTATTTATTGGTAAGTCTCATGAATTGAATATACTGAGATATCTTGACTACACCATCTTGGAGAGGATGGGATGTGATGTATGTTGAGTGCATTATGTACTTGATCTTTCCTGAGAAGCATGTTTAAATACCATTGCTGTGCAGACATTTCAGGCCAGGAAGACATAAATCGTCCCCCTTACCGCTGTGTTGTGTTCTTTTTTACAGAACTCCGTATGGATGCACCGGACTTCTATTTGACACTGCAATTCAGTGGATATTGCTTTTGTACACCACCTGTTTGCACCTATGTCTAAAACAATAATTTGGTGGTAATTAGCTTAATACCACTTTCATATACTGTCATAAAGTAAAAAATCAAAACAAATATAAAATAAATTTGCTATTTTGGATGTCAAATGCAAATATAGTTGCCTCCTCAAATCATGAACTTAATAATTTAGGATATAAAAAACCAAAAACAAACAACTTTGGAACAAAACATGTTGATGTGTCAGATATACAAAACAATCAAAAAAAATGTTGATGTGTCAGATATACTCTGAACCAAACGATTTCACATTCATAAATCGAATTTAAATAAATTCATGATTTTAAAAATTATTTTAAATTTGGAATTTCATACACTAAATTGTTTAATTTAGAAAATGACGTGTTAGATAGCAGTGTTTTTGAGACATCAATTTTTTAAAATTTTTTTTTGTGATTGTTTGAATTTTTTATAAATTGTTTTGATTTGTCTATGAAACTTTTTTTATTTTTGCATTATGTATCTAATTATGGAGTTCATGGAATTTAGTACTCTTGTATTTGGCATATGAAAACTGTGTTGCATATTTCTGATTTGATTTGTACAGTATATGTTTTGTTTTTTTTATTTGTATATGTTTTGTGTATGAAAGTGTAATTTTTTCATCCTGGGGACACGAGGGGACTTCTGAATGGAAAATTCGGGAGGCGGAATTCGTAGCATGCTCCGAACCCTTGCTTCTGGACCATGTCAGTTTGCCAAAATAGATTTCCAAGAAACTTCACATAAACACAGAAGCATGATGTACCACTGTACTGAAATCCACTCTGAATGGTAGCATTCCAGCTTGAGTTAACTAAAGTAAATGCAGTTACACTGTTAGATCATCCAGTGTGCTTGCTACTAGGAAATAAAGATGATTAGCCTGCCTAGCACAAGAAAACAACATCAACATTGCAGTTCAGCGTCACTGTTAATGTACATAGAAAAGGCAAACAAAGAAAAGAAGTTCGCCTGTCCATCACTTCTTTATCTCAATTCCACTTCTTTCGCTTCTTTCCAGGCTTCAGTTTAATAACTTCATCGATGTACAATATGTTCTTCCCCTTGTACACCTCTGGAGGATTGCAGCTCCGAACAGTACCAGCGAATTGGTGCACTCTGTCCTTGTCGATGCCGGCGCAGCATATTATGTTGGGTTTAAAGCAGAATACGCGGACAGCAGGTGGAGGAGTGAACTGCACCTCGTGGCTGTAGCCCAGCTTCAGAAACAACTTACGCCCTTCTTGCTCAGACCTTGCCTTGAAGCCAACTCCGACGAGTTTCAGAAGCCGGAAAATCTTAGCCTCCATTGCAGCTGGAAGGAGCAAAGGTCTACACAGCAGTAAATTTCATTACAACATTGAAAATTCATGTGGATGTAAGAGCTACACAAACACATTGTCCTTTATTGAGCTGGAGGCAAAAAGATATACTCCCTCCACCCAAAATATAAAGCACACACGGATTTCAAGATTCAAACATCTTAACTTTTGACCGGTAGTTTGTCTAACAATATGTTGATTTTGTGATACACAAATAACATCTTGGGATTCATATTTGAAAATATTTCCTAATAATCATAATTTTATTATTACGAACGATACAACGTAAGTATAGTTTTGAAGACCATGATAAGGCAAAACATGCCTCATATTTTGGGATAGAGTATATTGTATTTATTCTTTCAGGTATACAAGAGCAAGAGCAAGATATCAATTGTTTTCCAGAACACCGTACAGCTTGAAAAGCAAATAAATGAAGCTAACTCATATTCTCGCATCACATGATATGAAATTTATAAGTTTCATAATTACTACTCAAATACCAAAGAATGATGAGTATTTATAAAGCACCACTATTAATATTTTGTCAAACCATCCGAGTAAGCCTGCTCATGGGTAGCCCGGCCAGACGTACCCGACCCTACCCTACCCAAAAAACCCAACCCGACCTAGCCCAACCAATGCATCGGGTCGGGTTGGGCATCGATTTGAAGCTTGACCGTCGGGTCGGGACGGGTTCGGGCTCAAAAAATTGCAAAATAAGTCGTGCGGGCTCAGGTTTTCGAGTTTCGGGTCGGGCTTGGGCCCGGATTTGTGACCCAGTGCGTCGGGTCGGGCTCGGGCTCGGGTCAGCTAATTTTTTATCAGGTTTTAGAAAACCCGACCCGAACCCGCCCGAGCCCGACTGATGATTAGGTCTACAGCAGAGGTGCAAAAGAAGGCAAGCGGAAATCAAAAGGCATGTTTGTGCATCTTACCCCAGATTGGGAATAACAAATCAAAAGGCATGCTTGTGCATCGTAAGCCCTACGCATTGGCTTCGGCGGCTGGGAACTGGGAAGTGGGAAGGCTAGGAGTGCCGGCCAACGACCCTACCTGGTTGAGTGGTTGTCCCACGGCCACAACCTACAGGCCAAAACCATCTCGTTTAAGGCATGCATAACGGTCGAGACAACAACTGTCTTTAACTATTGCTATGCCATTTATAAATAATACTAGACAATCTATACAATTGTTTGTCTACATAGTTGTCTACACAGTCATTTAATGTTTACGTCTGAGTTAAAAAATTATGTGTGCATCTCATCTTTATAGACTACATATTACCATTTCATATATCAAGCTTGATTTGTATATGTGCTAAAATGAGAAATAGTACGTTTAATTAAAATTTTGGATACCAACTAGCCATACACCACTTTTTCGTTAGGTAAAAAAATAAATAAAAATACTAATACAGCTAAATACATGCATAATAGCAAAATAGGGCACATCTAGGAACCAAAATCGTAAACATCCAACTTTGCAAATTGTAGCATTCTTTGGTTCATGCATAGTCCTGGAAAAGTCACAATTTAAAATAATAGTGATAATTTATATTGTTCCTATCATAAAAGAATCCGAGAGGCTCAGTCTTAATCTAATTATGTAAGTGCAGCTTCAGTAAACCTAACCAGAAAAATTCAAACCAGAGATGGATTTGGTAACTCTGATTCTGAACATTAGAAATATATGCTGAATATATATGCCTAGACTACTTCAACGGCACACGGCACATAGTCCTGTACTACGAGGACAAAATCAGCAACAGAAATGTACTGAACAGATTTGAATGCTCTAATGAAGGAGAACAAATTTGCTGGTTACTTAATATCATCTCTATGTATGCAGCCATCAGGTGCAAGAATTCCTTGGTGTTCCAGTGAAGAAGTTTTTTCGGCTCTTTTTTCCCATCCTTTTCAGACTGCCTATAGAATTTCTTATATTCCATTATCTGGATAGATAAAACTTCTTGGAGAAACTGTTTGCATTATAAGAACCGCCTTTTTTTCCCCATCCTCTAAACATTTTTTAACGGCCTTCTAATACTTTCAGGCTGCATAACCTTCAGACTGCACAGGTATTGGATCAGTGGGTTCGAAATTACTGACATTTTGTGATGGTGGAGAGCTGGTCGTAGGCAGCAACGAGGCGCGCCCCCGGTGGAGGCGGCGGCGAGGTGGCCCGGTGGAGAGCAGGGCCGCGGCGACGACGTCCCGATGAAGATGTTAGAGGCGGACCGGTCGACGAAGGTGATCGACGGCGTGCCCCAGTGAAGACTAAAGAGTAAAGAGGGTGGAGGCGCCCAGGTGGAGAGTGTGGAGCTGCTGACTTGCTGCGCACGGGAGCACGGGAGCAACGGGGTAGAGTGGGCTTTCCATGCAACGTCTTTGCCGTCGCTATGCCTGTCGGTGCTGGCCACTGTTGTAAAGGATGTTTATGGTGGGCTAAACTTATGGAATCGATTTGATATCAAACGACTGAGATCTATATTTAACTCTCAGTCGATTTTTTAAAACCGTATATCAAATATTTACAGAACATATAAAAGATTCAACGAGAGTATATAAAAGATTGGAAAAGTCTATATTACATCCTGAACTTTGACCCTTCGTCTATATACCCCCATAAACTGCAAAACCAATTATTCTACCCCACAAAATCATAAAACCGATGCAAATTACACCCCGTAGTGGTTTGGTATGATATTTTGCCACCGTGGCGTGCCACATGGCGATCCAATCAACATATACACAAACAAAAATATATAATATTGTAGAGCCAACGTGTCATGCCTTTCCTCTCTTTTTCTACCTCTCTCCTCATTTCTCTCCCATCAGCGAGTTGGCAGGGCGTACCGACGGCTGCCAGAGCGACGATGCACGGCCAAGGGCACACGGGCAGGGATGCAACCACGACGAGCGGCGGCCTGTGCTCTCGCCAGCCCTCTCTGCCTCTCCTGTTCTTCTCTCCCTCTCCCGTGCTCTGCGCAACTTGTGCCTCCCCGACGTCGCCTCCCTGTCGCCCGTGCTCCCCTCCGTCCGCTCCCTCCACCGCCAGATCCGCCTCTGCTCAGCCTGTGGAGGCGATGGCCAGACCTGCGGCGGCTTGGCAGACGGGAGCGACCGGAGGGGAGCACGGGCGGCGGGGAGGCCGTGGTAGGGAGAGCGGAGGAGGGGCGGCCGGAGCGGAGAGGCCAGAGAGAAGAGGGAGGAGGAGGGGCGACTGGAGGGGGCGGGAAGGGAGAGGCCGGAGGGGAGCATAGGTGGCGGGAAGGCTGTGGCGGGGAGGGAGGAGGAGGGGCGGCTGGAGCGGAGAGGCCAGAGAGAAGAGGGCGGAGGGGTGGCTGGAGGGGAGCGAGAGGGGAGCACGGGCGGCGGAGAGGCCGAAACAAGAAGGGAGGAGGAGGGGCTGCGAGAGCGAGAGGACAGAGAGGGAAGAGAGAGGAGGGGAGAGAGGGGGAAAAGTAAGTTGGCTGACTGTAGGCCCATAATGTTGTTTGCTGACTGTACATGCTGATTGGACTTCCACGTCACACGCCACGCAGGCAAGACCACCCGAAAACCATCGCGGGGGTTATTTGTACCTTTTCTCTGGTTTCGTGGGCCAGAATACCTAGTTTTTTAGTTTAGAGATTGTTGGCACCCGATTTACAAGATCGGATTCCACCTGTGTACGTAAAGACGTACTAGTCCCAAGGATCATGGCTAGTACACACAGTTAAACAGAAACGGTACATTACCAACGTTCTGAATATTACAAAGAGGGAACTTAGTCCAATACAAACACAAGCAACGGCTCGCAGGCCGTAATACAGAGTGCACAACGATACATGCCTATTACAACATCTAGAAATTTATTTATTCCACAGGCACGAGGGTTGTAGGAACACGCAACCCTATTCTTTATAATCTTCCTCGGAGAACGCCTCCTCATCGTAGTCAGGGTCATCTTCCTCGGACGACGGGCCATAGTCGGACGGACCAGCTGTTGAAATTTTGAAAAGGGAGAGGAGAAAAACGAGGGTGAGTGCAATTTGTACTCGCAAGTCGGGAGGTATGCAAATGTGGCTCGGTACAAGGAGAGCTTAGGATAGTTTGCGGAAAAGCTTTTATTGGCCTAGTTTTGGCAAAGCATTTTTGGAAACATTAAATCTTAACATTTTCTTTGGGCTCTTCTTAAACGGTTCTCGCCACTTGGCCTCAGTGCCATAGCGAGAACAAAATCCTTTCTCATTTCTTTTCTCAAAACGGCTAGGTCCATTCCGCGCGACAATTTCCAGTAGGCCGACCCCCAATCCGAAATGTAGCCGGTGGCACCTAACTCAAACGAAAACTTTCTCAAATCCTTTACTCATCTCAAATCCTTCGTTTAAAACCCTTTTCTAAAACTGGTTTTAAAATGAAGAACTACCTCGTGAACAGTCCCTTCGCTTGTTCATAACCGCGAGCACGGCTATCATGATAGTTTTAACTCTGCAGAGTGGGTATGCTTTACCCTCGCGAGGCTACGCACCAGAAGTGTTTCGCCACAAGACCACTAACCACGACGGCTAACGACCGGGCCCGTAATACAGAGTGCACAACGATACAAGCCTATTACAACATCTAGAAATTTATTTATTCCACAGGCACGAGGGTTGTAGGAACACGCAACCCTATTCTTCATAGTCTTCCTTGGAGAACACCTCCTCATCGTAGTCAGGGTCATCTTCCTCGGACGGCAGGCCATAATCGGACGGACCAGCTGTTGAAATTTTGAAAAGGGAGAGGAGAAAAACGAGGGTGAGTACAATTTGTACTCGCAAGTCGAGAGGTATGCAAATGTGGCTCGGTACAAGGAGAGCTTAGGATAGTTTGCGGAAAAGCTTTTATTGGCCTAGTTTTGGCAAAGCATTTTTGGAAACATTAAATCTTATCATTTTCTTTGGGCTCTTCTTAAACGGTTCTCGCCACTTGGCCTCAGTGCCACAGCGAGAACAAAATCCTTTCTCATTTCTTTTCTCAAAACGGCTAGGTCCATTCAGCGACAATTTCGATGGTCGACCCCAATCCGAAATGTAGCCGGTGGCACCTAACTCAAACGAAAACTTTCTCAAATCCTTTACTCATCTCAAATCCTTTACTCATCTCAAATCCTTCGTTTAAAACCCTTTTCTAAAACTGGTTTTAAAATGAAGAACTACCTTGTGAACAGTCCCTTCGCTTGTTCATAACCGCGAGCACGGCTATCATGATAGTTTTAACTCTGCAGAGTGGGTACGCTTTACCCTCGAGAGGCTACGCACCAGAAGTGTTTCGCCACAAGACCACTAACCACGACGGCTAACGACCGGGCCCGTCCCATATCGGGGCTCGAGGTCGTACTGTTATGGCTTAGTTCGTAGGATCATACGACGAACAGTCCTTGGACTAGGAGAGAGTCGATATTTTAGCCCAGTTTTCAAAACGGTGCCGTACTGCACCAACCGACAAAATATCTCTCCCTAGTCGGAAGATTTTGGGGTAAGAGGAAAATCATTTCCTACTAAGCATCACCTTCGATGCACTGTCTTTAAAACACATTTTTCCCAAACATTTCTCCACAATAATCTCATTTCACACAAATGATTATATCACTTCGCGCAAAAGATTTTTAAGCATTTATCCTACCACAACGGAGTATTTAAATATGAGCAATTTATATTTTAGCCTTAGGTTTAGTCCTACCATCGCTCTTACATTTTCTATTCGGCATGATATCTAAGTCTAGTAAATACGACGATTACCATTTTAAACTAGCATGCACATTTTCAAGTCTAGCAAATATTTTCTAAATAACGAAAATGGCTCCACGATATGATCGAAGGGGACTTGCCTTGATCGGTTCCGAGGAAAACCAAGGGGACGTCGTCGATCGGATCTTCGGGACCTTGACCTCCTAAACGCGCACACGCATATGCAAAGCAATACAACAATCATAAGAAAAAAATTTAATGCCTTGCTGTTTTAAGGACAATGCAGCAAACCTTAATCTCCATGCATTTTTCTTTAACAGAAAAACTATGCCAAATGATCTATGTACACATGAAATGATGAAATTCCTAAGCTATGAATTCTACTAACAAATACTTGTTGCATGGATGGCAGTGCTAATAAATATTTTCTAAAGTCCAGGGACCTTTAAAGCACTTGTAGAATTTTTTTCAGAATTTTTATCATACAGCAGATATTTTTAATAATGCTTCAAGATACCAAATAATGATTTAAAACAGTAATTAGTGGGGGAAGAAAATAAAGGAAATAGGGGCTTCCGGTGTTGGGCGGCGGGCGGCCCAACAACCAGGCGCATCCAACACTGCCTTGGCAGAGGGGGCGGCGACACGTGGTGATGGCGGGGCCTCACAGCCCCACCTATCGGCGCCTCCCGCGCGGCTAAGGGGGAAAAACAGGGGAGGCTCCGGCGGGTGGCGGCGGCGAACAATTCGGCGGCGATGATGCATCCATCCACAGCTAATGGGTTGGCCCAAAATGCGGAGGGAGGCGAGGCAAGCACGATGGTGGTCCCGGCAGCACCGGAAATGCACGGAGGCGGCGGCGCAACTGAGCACGGCGACGGAATCTCACGGTGTCTGCGGCGCCGGTGAAAAACTGGATCAAAACTCAATTCCCTCGGCCGTAAGCAACAATAGAGTGGGGCGAAACGTTTGGTGAGCTCACCGGGACGGGAAGGGTGGCCAGGCGGTGTGGCGACGACGGCGCAGTCGCTGACGCCGGTGCTGGCGACCCCCCGAACGGACCGACGACTCCACTCCTTGGGTTCGAGCTCCTCCGCGACGACCTGCAGACCACACCCGAGGGGAGCACGGATCAGAGGAAAGGAAACGAGGTAGGGGAGGAAGAAAAGGGGACAGCGGCGAAGCAGGGGAAAACGGCAGCGCATCGGCTCGGGTGAACAATTGATGCGGTGGCGCGAAGCAGGGACTATGAGAGAGCAGTTCCCCATTTATAGGCATGCTCCACCGGGGAGGATTTTAACGCGATGCGTGAGGTTGGTCACGCCGGCGCAATCTCCGGCCGGTGGCGTGAAGGGAAACGCTTGGACGCGATGGTACCGAGGCGGGTTGGCCGGCGATAAGACCCGAGAGGCACAGAGAGAAGAGGGGTCCGGAGGGAGGCAATAGGAATGAGCAATCGCATGGAGAGACGAGCCAACGAGCTCACGGGTGAGAGGAAGAACAGAGGCGGCGACTGGCGAACAGGGGAAAATGGCGCCGGGGAGGAAGAAAGAGGGAAGGGGGCTGACAGAGGGGGTCCACCTGTCGATGGCGCCTCGCCTCGCGGGCGCAAGGAGGCGGCTGCGGCGGACTAGGCCGGCGCGGCACTGGCGGCCCATCCAGAGGGGAAGAAGAGGAGTGGGGAAAAGAAAGGGAAGGGAGAAGTGGACCGGCTTGGGCCGGGGAAGAATGAAACATTTAAATTTTCTGTTTCCCTCCGAATTTGCTTTTGAATAATTTCTAAATACACCATAATTTGGTGAAATACTTTAGCTTTTAGAAATAGCCATCCCGAATTAATAATTTTAGGATTGGCTTTAATAAAATATTATAAATTAACAAAATACCATGTTTTTCCACCAAAGGTGCAAGCTTGGAAGGTTTAAATCATTTTTCTAATTTGCATGCAATGATGATGTCATGATGCTTAAATATTTTAATGTTTTTAAATTATGCGGTTTAAGAAATTTATTAACGTGCCAAATTAGTTTTAAAAATTTGGGATGTTACAGGGATGTATGTAGACGAAGGGTCAAATTTCAGGATGAAATATAGACTTTTTCCTAAAAGATTTAATGAGAATATCTGGATACGCAAGAAAATCGACTAGACTTATTATGAATCAATCATCTGACCCTCCAAACATGATTGTGATCCTACAAAATAAGTCCAACCCGGCAGAGTTATCTGTAGGGGTATTGTAGACAAAAATGAATTAGAATAGATATAAAATAACCTTTTGAAGTTTTTGGTGATTTAAAACTATCCGCTATAAATATGAGACACTCCTTTATAATTGGTTGCGGCTCATATTGGGTTCAATAAAGTTTTCTACCTCGTGTTTTTTCTCTACATTTGTATCCACATATTGTGTGATTGAATGTTATGATTGGTAGTCAATGACGTCTCATGATTTGTTATATTACAACACATTATCAGCACGAATCACAAATCTCTACGGTGAATCGTTACGTTATTTTTGAATCAATCTACTGTTCAATCTATTGATTGCATTCAATTTGTAGTAGAACGGTTTTTCCCTTTGCACCTAAGCCCTAACCCTGGATCGCCAACGTTGCGGCCACCGGCCCACACATGGTGTGACCCACGACGTGGCATGGTCTCTAGCTATCGAGCGCGAGCATGCCCGGCGCGGTGTGTTTGAGTGCGGGTGCGGCCCAACCAGGTGTGGTCGACACACGCACGACCCAATGCAGCTCGACCTTGCGTAGGCACGGACAGCACGGGCATGACAGACAAAGGTGGGAGCAAGAAAAGAATTTCTTCCTCTTAGGAGGGGTTGCTGGTCTTCTTAATCTTCTATTGGTTATCTTTTTCTTGTGCCGATTCTTCTTGTATCAAAACTAGGAGACTAAGTTGTTAGAATTAACCGAGAAGCATTTGAACCATACAGCTAAAACCTTGTTCTCTTTATCTTATCTAGCTTAACTTACATAGGCTAAGAAAGATAGAAAAAAAATGATATCCCGCAGATTTATGGAGAAGGCGGCGGTGGCTCCACATCACGCCCAAGAGCCACACCGAAAGG
The DNA here is from genome assembly GCA_036346415.1 of Raddia guianensis. NCBI lineage: Eukaryota > Viridiplantae > Streptophyta > Magnoliopsida > Poales > Poaceae > Raddia > Raddia guianensis. Next base: position 18,674,700 of record CM070536.1, read on the forward strand.
CGGTGGCTGTCGGCCGGAACCCAAAAGGGCAACCACAATGACGCCGGCGAGCGCCTTCAGTCTTTTTAAAATAGGCACATCAATTGTGCGACGATGGGCTGGCATTTTAGGCAGCCGCGGAGGCCCAATCCCCAACGTGCACTGGGACGGGTCCCAGTAGAATCGTGCAGGCCGCGGTTGTCACTCACCAGTCGCCGCTTCCTCGGCTGGGCTGGGAGATTTACCCATAGACCACCCAATTCGATAATTTTAACCTAAACAAGATTAATTTAATGTGCCTTTACACCCACAACACCGTACATACAAATTTGTTACCTCCACAACATTTTGTCTATTTCACTTGTTTTCCTAATCAATTACCTTTTTTCACACTTGACTTTATTGTTTTGCCCCTGACTCACTTGAGCAAAGAACCATCTTTTTTCTTCCCCTGACTTGCATCGATTCTTTCTGTTCTTCGTCTTCCCCATTGCTGCCCCGGGCCCAGGCCAGATCGGCCGCCGCCGCTCCCCCGCCCTCCAGCCAGATCGGCGTTGGTCGCCTCCTCCCCGCCCCCTCCCTAGATCAACGCCTCCCCGCACCTCCTCCCCGACGAGTGTTCTCCTCGGCTACCCCTCCTCCTCTATGCCCCTTCCCTGTCGACCCGTTCCTTCCGGCGCCCCCTCCTCCGCCTATCCCCTGCAACTCCCGGTGTGGCGCGGCAGCAACCCTAGTGGCGAGATGTCTACGGTCAGCGACGACAGTGGCGGTCAACGACAACAACAACGCCGCCGCTATGAAAATTGTCCCCGACGACTGTATTTTGGATGTATTTCCCTATGTAATGGACATGCGTTGGATGCATACATGCTCTGATTTTAGCAAGTGATGAAATAAGGTTATGATCGATGAATTTTGTCAAAATTGATGAATTTTTGTCAAACTCGATGAATTTTTTTTATCAAATTTGATGAATTTCAAATCTATTGACTATTATTTCCATCGTTCAAATTTTTTTGTTGCAAATTACCTTGATCATATACTAGATGTGGCGTTGGACTAGCTACTTCGGTTATTAATACACTGGTATGCTGTTTTGGCTGGAAAATGAGTCAGGGGCAAAACGGTAAAGTCAGGTGTGAAAAAAGAGTAATTGATTAGAAAAATCCATGAAACAATCAAAATATCGTGGAGATAACAAATTCAAATGTACGTGAACATAAACATATGGGCAACGCCAGGGATCGGACGTCCGGACCGTCCGGACCTGCTGACGTCAGCAGGAAACTTGCGCGGATATCTACTGAAACTTGAAAAATAACGATGGAAACTTGATAACCCGTGGCAACTTGGGGACGAAACTTGGGATTTCAGAAAGTTTTTGAGAATAAGAACCAAGTTTCGACTGTACAAAATCCAAGTTTCGGTGGCGATATACAAGTTTGATGAGCAAAACCTAAGTTTCGGAAAAAGCGAAGTTTCGAGGTCGTGAAACCTCAAGTTTCGTGCAACTTGGCGATGAAACCTAAGGTTTGAAAGCGTCTCGAGAGTAAGACAAGTTTCAATAGTGCAAAGTTCAAGTTTGGTGGCGGATATTCAAGTTTTAAAAGTTAGAGAAAGTTTGGTGGGAGAAGTTCATTTCCATGGCGGAGTCCTCCAAAGTTCGGATCGAGGAAAGCGAAAGTTTTATATGTACAACTCCAAGTTTGAGCACGAAATCCTAAGTTTTCAGAGACAAACCTCGGGTTTCGAGCTGAAATGGGATGGGTCTCCTCCTTGCCTCCTTCCCCAGATCCGTGAGATCCTTGCCCTTCTTCGCCGGATCCGCCGTCGTGACGGCGAGCCTCACTATCGCCGCTCCCGTGCTCCTCGTCGGGGTGGTCGCAAATCCCTCCAGATCTGGCGGTGGCCCTTGGAGCACCTGGCGAGGAGGAGGTCCTCGCGTGTCGCCAGCGTGAGGAGGGCAGGCGGCACCGCCGCCGTGAGAGGGAGGAGGAGGTGGGGCGGCACCGGCGACGGAGGAGGGGAGGAGGCACGAGGCGCGGGAGGAGGCGTGGCGCTGGGCGACGGCGAGGAGCACGGGAGGAGGCGGCGGAGGAGGAGATGGACGACAATGAGGTGCGGGAGAAGGTTGCGACGGAGAGGGAGGAGCGCGGGAGGAGGAGGAGCGCGAGCGAACAAGCTGACGCGAGCGAGCGAGCAGTCCGGACGGACGGATTCGTCCTAAAGTGTTTCCGTGAACATATACTAAATAATGTTATTTGAGTTATGGCCATGGAATTGAATGGCATGTGGGTAATCTTTTCCGCCGCCAACTGCGTGCGTCGCCACTCGCCACTCGCTGCCTTTCCCTTCCTCCTCGCGTCCCTACCAAGTCGCCGAGTCAGCGTCCGGCACCGGCAGGCGGCGGCAGCACGCCGCTCACCTCCCCAAATCCTCATCGCCCCCGTCCCCGAACCCTAAGGTAGCCAGTCGCCCAGCCCCATGGTGGCGCAGGGGGTCGCGGACGCCGTGCAGGCCTACACGGGCCTCTCGCCCGCGGCCGCCCTCACCATCCTGGCCCTCATGCTCGCCACCTACCTCCTTGTCTCCTCCCTCTTCGTCGCCCCCGACGCCGCCTCCCCCTCACCCGCGCCGCCGCCCAAGCCGCCCCAGCAGCAGGAGCAGGAGCAGGAGCAGGAGCCGGAGCCGGTGCCCTTCCTGCCGCTGCCGGAGCCCGTGCAGGTGGGCCGGATCACGCTCGAGCAGCTCGCTGCCTACGACGGCAAGGACCCCGCCAAGCAGATCCTCATCGCCATCCGCGGCCACGTCTACGACGTCTCGCGCGGGAGGTCAGGATTATCTTGTGCTTGCTTCTCTGCTCTGATCTTGTCGGTATCATGTGTATACTGATGCGCGATATGATTTTGCTACCGTAAATCGTATTGAGCCGGAACAATTTAGGCTACCTAGAATTCTAGAAGGAAAGAACAAGCAGCAGTAGTACTAGTACAAGCAACTAAGCAAGTTAATACCTGATATGGACTAGTACGAGCTGGATGACCTGCCCTGCCATGCTTTAACCAAGTCCTGGAATGGAACGTTTACTAGTACGTTGGTTATCATACAGGCGGTTTGGATAATCCAGTTGATTCAGAGACGAGAATGTATTAGAATAGAAAGGCATTGTTGCGATTAAATTGGTGAAGTAAAATTAATAGAAGTACACAAGCAACAAGAAGCTACATAATTCTCACGCAAGTCTGATCCACAGGAAGCAACCTGACATCTTTTAGATGCTTCTCACTAGATGTTATTGTCTAGATGTTGCTGAACATTTGATGACATTGGACTGTACTAAGACCGGGTGTTGAAGTTTGTGAGTACCCTGTGCTTCTGAGGTTTGTTCAAATGGCTAAGACAAGCAGCAAACAAAACACTATAGTCAATTGCCCATACTGTCACTCACGCTTTCGTATGTGGTTACATGTTTTTGTCCAATGGATGCACATTGCACAAGACTTGCTGTCCCAGTCTATTTTAGCTAGAACATCATGTTAGCTTGATTGCAGTATTCGGTTCTTGTTCATGAGTTCTTTATCTCAAAATATTTGTCTCTTTCATGACATGGGAATTTTCAAAGATATCAATTGTTGTGATGATTTGGTGAAGTCAGGTTTTTATTTAGACACTATATATTATTGATTACAGGATGCTATTATTAAAAAAACTCCTTTTATTTTTGGAATTATTGAGTTGAAACACCATCGTATTCACTGTGTAATGTATTTGATCTCTGCATCATTTTATATGCCATGCTAGCACACCTAATTTGATGCCGTTCAATTATTTTCTAATTTCTTGCAATGCCAAATTTTCATGTCTGGTTGCTTGTGTTCACCTTATTTCTGCAGTTACATATTTGTTTGTTGTCTCCGTGATCATAATCTATCATGTGACATCTTTCCTTGTTTATTTTCACGTTTGTCTGTAAATAGTATGTATTAGTTGGTGAAATCATGTGCTACTGTAGTTTAGCGGGGTATTGTTTTGCAGTCTGCAGTTAGTAGTACACAGCTACAGTGGACACCCTTACCGTTGGGGGGTCTTGCTTTGTCCATCTATTATATTTCTTATTAATCTGCTGTTTCAACAAACAACAAGCATATTCTTATTTGTTGATCCTGCCTAGCTCTTGTTGGTATCATTTCATCATTTGGCCCATATACTTCCAAGGAATTAGGTGTATAGGTCTAAATCTTCATATGATCTTCCACTAGAGGTGCCTTATGTATCTCATTTCAGATATGTACTAGGTACTCGTGCACTGTACATTTTTTATTTGAGAAAGTTTGTACACTGTACGTATATACTGTGACAATTATCAATGCTGAGGTACTATCATTTTGGTGATCGGTGAGCATGCTTCACATGTACATATGAGAAGTTTGAAATTGTTACTCCATCACATTATGCATAAATAGAATATTCACGATATATTAGATGTATAATTCCCTTCTATCTGATGACCATCATACCTGCTATGTCTTTTTAAGCACTAAGCCTTGGTGTAGTAAGATCTTCTGACATGATGCGAATACATAATGTCTGCCCTCTTTATTATTCATGATTATTTTTCTTTAACTCAGGCTCTTTTATGGTCCTCAAGGACCATATTCCTTGTTTGCCGGGAGGGATGCAACTCGGGCCCTGGCATTGATGTCATTTGACCCTAATGATCTCACCGGAGATTTAGAAGGCCTGAATCCAGATGAGCTGGAGGTGTTGCAAGATTGGGAAGATAAATTTAAAGAGAGGTACCCTAGGGTGGGTCATCTTGCTTCAGACAATGCAACAGACTGTATTGAGAAGAATGCTCATCAGCTTGATCACGGGGAAGGGAATGCCTAATTCCATCGGTTTGTCTGATCCTCTGTTTTCTCTCTCCTGGATTGCGAGCGTTAGATCTGATACACCGATTAGGTAATGTTGCTTATCTGCTGTACTGTACGACGGTACGAATGTGCGTGTGACTAAAGGCCATGTACCTGCTCTAGCCCTACTGTGTTCTTTTGGAGAGAGAGCTTTACTATGTTTTGGTGTGTAGTAGTGGAGAAATTTTGAGCGAAAAAAAATTCATGCGGCATGAGGGAGAACGATGTGCATATGTTTTGATCCGTAGTCTGTACCACAATCCACGGTTTGATTCATGCAAGTTGCAACAATGATTCTGCTGGCAACTAAAGTGCCTCGTCAAGACGCCAACTTGCAGGCAACCATACATTACTCCATTCTTTTCAGCAGTGTCGGAGAACAGCATCTCTATTCTTTACCAAAATTCTCCCTTTCGATGCATGATGCATTAGGATGTTTTTTTGTCGTCCACCTAGCTTATCACTAACACACGTACATTTTGGATATTAAATCCGCGGCCGAGAGACAAAAATCTGATCTAAGCTTATTCTAATTAAAAAAAGTTGATAAAAATTTTAATTTAAAAAGTTATAATCCTTGAGACTTGAGAGACATCTCGAAAAGTAAAAAAAAATTAAATTTTTAAAACTCATAAAAATAACCGTAAAGTACCGTATCATTTGGTTGATAAATTTTTATCTATCTATCTATCTACTCCCTCTGTCCTACAAAGAATGCATTTCTGATTTTTCTCAGACAGATTAGTGTGAAAGGCAAATGACTAATCTGCCCCTAATTAATTAAATGCACAAGCGTGCTGCTGCTTTTGTTTTCAAAATAATTAAATATGCATGCGTCTCCTTTGGTGGGGAATGGATATAGAGAGAGATAGGAGTGGGGGAGTTAATGGGCTGCCTCTTCTTTGATGGGCCCCACGTCTAAACATGCACTCTTTGTGAGACAATTTTTAAACACTAAAAATGCACTCTTTGTAGGACAGAGGGAGTATCTACTATTTATATATCTATATAAAGCAGAATTAAACGGAGCCAACCACAAATCCTAGAAATTTGGTATATCGTTGAATATGGATATTATTATGTAAATCTAGCGGTCAATATTAACCTTTATAACAAACTACTGAAGTTGATCTATATATTAGAGATAAACTCTAAATCTAATATGATATATTATCTATATTTTAACACAAATCTAGTCGCGCAAACGTGTGGATCACCTTACTCGTTTAATTGAATTCGCGAGTTTCATACTGAGCCACAGCGTGAGGTGCTGATCAAGACTAATTCGATTTACCACAACGTGACGCATCCTCTGTCATAACTGCAGAGACAGTTATGCCACTAACATGTGGGTCCTACGTGGGACCCACCAACCTCTAGTCATATGCTAATCATATGTAGTGACTCAACTGCTCTCTGCCGTTAAATTCACAGCGGCAGAGGACCCAATTCCGATCCGGTACGCATTTAGGTGTCCGCATTCGCAGTGGCTCATGACTCGTATCCTCCGTAGGCTGTACCAGAGGGAACGAGCGTACACGATACACAGTACACTCACCTCGCTCCACATGGCGTGTCCCGAAGCGGAGCAGCCGAGCAGGCGCTTCGATCGCGCCATGTGTAGGAAGCAGGGCTGGTCCATAACCACGCTGCCAGCGCGGCCACCACCCGCCCAACCACCACGTCCTCCTCTCCTGTTCTGCCCTTGGAAACAGGCAGCAGAGCATAGCCAGGCCGCTCCAGAAGTTTCACGCCCATCTGCTCTTTGCCCTCCGGAGCCCAGAGACCACTTTACCAACCGTTTTTGCTAGATATTTCTAGGTTTTTCTCTTTCCTCCACTGACTTTGTGGCAGCGACGCGAGTCTTAGTTTACACATGTTGAATTTGACGAAATTTGACATATCTTAACCAAATCCTTCGTATGTGCTCATCGTGCATTTGTATGGTCTAAAGCTTACTTGTCTTATAGTTTAGGCGCTTTATCTGTCTTTGGTTTTATCGCTTGTTGTTTGTCTGGTTCAATAACATGGCTTATCCGAATGAGTTTTATGGACTCACCAGATCAAAAGCTTCTCAAACTCAAGCATTTACTTTTCTAGTTAGAGACCAGCGTCTTGGAGCTAATGTGGGATCCGCCCAAAGACCGACAGGTTTAGGTAAATATCTAATGCGTTCCCCAACGGGAGAGGTTATTTTTTGGGGGAAAAACTATGCGTTTTTGGGACCTTCGTGATCCATGGTTAGGCTGGCTCCAACAAGGTCCCTTAAATTTGATCCCCTATAGCTTAATATAAGGGTTTTCTGTAAAAAATCCATCCCCTATAAACATGCATGCCTCCAACAGTAATCCCTTAAAGTGAATCTCTACCCAACTGCTCCCAGTCAACACAAAGTAGAACGACGGAGTAATTAAGCAGATTACCTTTGCCAGAGCAGGCCATGAGCGGCGGGAAGGGATGGTAGGGTTTGGCTCATGATGGGCTCGAGGCACCAAACGAGTTGGAGAGGGCTTGGCGACGTGGTGGCGAGTGTGTGGGTAGAGGCAGTGGTGGTGGTGTGTAGAGGACGGCGACGTCGGGCAAAGGAGGGAAGGGCGGCAAGAGAAGAGAGGGGGCAGGCGTCGAGGCAGAGGAGAAGCGAGCGGCATGGAAGAGGAGGCCAAGGCAAGGCGGCGAGGCAGAGGATCAAGGCGTCTGGAAGAGGATGCGGTGGCGCTGGCGAGGCGTAAGAGGAGGGCGGCAAGGGAAGAGGAGGTTAGCGGTGTTGGCGAGGCGAACAAAGCAAGGCGGTGGCGAGGCGATAAGGCGGAGGGCGGGAGGGAGGAGAGGAGGCGAGAGGAAGAGTGGGAGGAGGAGAGGAGCGCGGCGCCTATTCCTATCACACGCGGGAGGAAGGCAGTTGAGGATACGGGAAGGAGAGAGGTCCCGTACGTATCCGGTTTCTCTCTCCACTACGGTAAATTAGGGGATGCTTTAAGGGACGCTGTTGGATGCTGTAGGGGAGCATTTCATCCCCTTTTTTAGTGGTTCGGTGATGTATACAGGGTGTTGTTAGAGCCAGCCTTAGAATCTCTAAGGGCCCCCCAACGGTTTGGACTTGAATAGGTTGAAAAAAGACATACAACCTTGGCAAGATTAACGTTCGGCAGAATATATGACCCATGCTCCTTTAGGCTCTTAAGGGCGGGGGTCAGGAAGTTATCCGCCAGAGGTGGACAAGCTCTTAAGGCGGGGTCGTCCATGATGTCGCCCATCCTGTGGCTCGCGAACCCGTCCTCGTCAAGAAATCCAACAGGCGTTGGAGGATGTGCGTGGACTTCACCGACCTCAACAAGGCGTGCGAAGGATCCGTACTACGCGCCCGCATTGATCTTATCGTCGACTCAACGGCGAGGTGCGGCGGTGTGCTTTCGGATCGTACTCGGGTACCACCAGATTAGCATGGCGAAGAAGATGAAGACAAGGTCGCTTTCGTGACGCCCATGGGCGCTCATCGCTATACAAGGATGGCGTCGGATGAAGAATGCAGGCCCAACCTATCGCCGAGCCATGCATATCGCCACCGCCCTAAATAGGGCGAAACACGGAGGTGTCGTTGATGATCGGTGGTGAAGTCCAAGAAGGCGGAGGAGTTGATCGGCGACCGGAAGAAACCTTCGCCAACCCGAGGAAATCTCGCATCAAGCTTAATCCGAGAAATGCGTGTTCGCCGTTCCGTCAGGGCAAGCTGCTGGGATTCCTCGTCTCCCTGAGGAGGATTGAGGCGAACCGACAAGATCGCGTGATCGAGAACATGAAGCCCCGCGCGACTTGGCGAGATGCAAAGTGCTTGGTGGGTCGCTTGACCTCCTGGGCCGCTTTATAGCTCGCCTGGGATAAAAGTCTCCCACCGCTCAAGCTCCTAAAGAAGACCAACCGCCGAGTGGACGGCGGAGGCGCAGGAGGCGCTCGACGGTCAAGAAGTATCTCACCTCCCCGCCGTCTTTGGTCGCCCTGCACCGAGCGAGCCGCCGATCCTCTACGTCATGGCGAACCCCAGTGGTCGGTGCGGTCTTTGGTAGCGAAAGGAAGGAGTTCAACGCCACATCTACTACATCAGTAAAGTCCTCCACGACGCTGAAATAAGGTATTCACAGCACCAGAAGATGCTCTACGCCGTGCTGGCGGCGTCCCGAAAGCTGCGCCACTACTTCCAGGGGCGAGAAGTCACGGTGTTGACCAAGTATCCCTTGCGGGAGATCCTCTTCAACCGCGAGGCGACGGGTCGCATCGCCAAGTGGGCCATGGAGTGGCGAGTCGATCTCAAGTTCGCTCCCGAACGGCCATCAAAGGCAAGCTCTGGCGGAGTTAAATCGTGAATGGACTTCGACGGACACAAAGTCGAAGACACCCTAGCACCCTCGCCGTGGACTCTCTTCTTGACGGCTCATTCCGCCGGAGGGGTCGGGTGGCGTCGTCTGGTGTCTCCATCGGCGATGTCGTCCGGCACTGGTGGTCTTGGACTTCGCGCCACCAACAACGTCGCGGAATACAAAGGATTGCTCGCCGGGCTCGGGGTGGCCGACCCTTGGCATCCGTGGCTACAAGTAAAGCGACTCTCTCCGGTCATCAACCAGCGGTAAGCGATTTCTCCGCTCGGATCCGTCATGGCGGCCTACGGCGAGGTGCGCGGTTGGAGCGGCACTTTGAGGGTTTGGGCGTGCACGCCCTCGCCGCGACAACTATATGGCGGATGAATCGCCCCTGCATTGCCTCGTCGAGGGCACTGTTCCGCCGGGTCTTTGAAGAAAGACTTACTGCCGTCCGTCGCAGCCCCCAATCTGGCGGGGACGACGCTTTCGACGCAGCCCCACCTTCGAGGAGACGCCACCGATCTCGCCGCAGCTCCCGGTTGGAGGGAGGAGGCGAAGCGCCGAGGCGGTTGAGGCGAAACGCCGAGCCAGCGGAGTCGTCGGCGACAATGTCGTAACGTCGTCACACTCGTCCGAGAAGGTCGATGGATGGATCCGATCCTAGCCTACTGCGGGATGGAGTGATCCGACGATGACGCGTCGCCGAGAAGATAGCGCGCAAGGCCAAGCGCCATACAGTAGGTGGGGACCAGACGCCCGGCGCAAACGGAGTTCTCTTGAAGCGTCACTCGGGAAGCGGGAGTGCAATTCTCTCGAGATCCATGGAGGCATGTCGGGAGCCATCTGAGGCCGGGCGTTGGTTGGGAAAGCTTTCCGCCACGGCTTTATTGGCCCTATCGCCTCCGTGATGCCTTCGAGCCGTGAGGAGATGCGAAGCGTGCCAATTTCATGCTAAGCAGATCCACCGACCGCCCAGCGCCGCAGACCATTCCGCTCTCGCCGCCGTTCGCGATGCAGAAATTTGGACATTACAGGCCCGTTCATGGGCGACCGGAGGGTACACACACTGCTCGCCGCCATCGACAAGTTCACTAAGTGGGTTGAAGCCTCGCCGATCCCGCGATCACATCCGCAGCGGCTATCAAGTTTATGAAGAGCATCTTCGTCCGGTTCGGTGTGGCTAATGTAATCATCATCGACAACGGCGCTCGATTCAAAAGCGCGATTTCCAAGGCCGGTGCGAAGAGTTGGGTACCAAGCGTGCTTTGCCTCCGTGCGCATCCGAAGAGCAATGGGCAAGTGGAGCGGCGAACGCGAAGTCTTGAAAGGGCTCAAGACAAGGCGTTCGATCGCTGGAGAAGCGTGGGCGTTGCTTTGAAGAAGTCCCCACTGTGTTGTGGGCGCTGCGGACAACTCCTAACAGAGCCACCGGCGAGACCCCTTTCTTTCTGGTGTATGGCTCTGAGGCGGTGCTCCCATCAGAGCTCGCCTTTGGGTCCCCAAGGGTGGCGGCGTTCAGCAAAGACAAAGACTCGACCGCGTCAGACGAAGTGAATCTCTGGAGGAGATCCGAGATGCAGGCGGCGATCCGGGCCGCTAAGTACCAAAGAAGGGCCGCCGTTATCAAGCAAAGCGGTGTGTGTGAGAACATCGGCAATTGGCGACCTGCTCACAGAAAATCAAGCGCAGACGGGCGCAATAAACTATCTCCCCGTGGAGGGCCCTTCAAGGTGGTCTCGATCTCCCTTGAGCTCGGTCCAGCTCAGATTCGAGGATGGTCGCGAATTGTGAACACTTGAACGTCGGTACCGAGAAAGTTCTACCCAGAGGTAGCAGTTCGCTTTTTTTTGCCTTCCTTTGGAGCCGAGCGACGAGGTCTTCTTCCTTTACCGCTTCGCCTCGGGTCTGCATTGTATAAAGCCATCTTCAATAAAAGATAAGTTCATCTCCTTGTGGGCATCTGTTTTTTTTCGCCTCAAGTCTGTTAGAAAGCATTACATTGAAAGTCGGTAGCGAAAAAAAGTACTTAAGGCGATGGCCCTTAGTTGTAAGGACTAACGCCACGACTTGCGGTTGGGCGAGGCGGCGGACGGAAGCGGGTTCTAGCCTGGTGTGTCGGCTCGGTCTAGGTAACGAGCCAACAGCGGCACCAGCGACTAAACCACTTCAGGAAGCTAAGTGCTCGCCACACGATGTCTAGGGTCGGTTCGCGAAGAGGCCATAAGGGTTGAAGTAACCAGATGCCTGAGGAAAAAGCGCTCACTTTCAAGTAAAGCTCGTCTAAAACTTTTTAGCGATCGTGGCTTAGCCTTAAAAGATCTGTTAGAAAGCATTCACGAAAGTCGGTAGCGAAAGTACTTATGGCTGATGGCCCCTTAGTTGCAAAGGCAAACGCTTATGACTTACGCTGGTGCGAGGCGAAGCGACCGGAAGGCGGGTTCTAGCCCGGTGTGTCGGCTCGGTCTCAGGCAATGCGCCAACAATGCACCGCGACTAGACCACTTCCAGGAAGCTAAGCGCCGCCACGTAATGTTTAAGTCGGGTTGCGAGAGGCCATAAGGGTTGAAGTAACCGGATGCCTAAGGAAGCAGCGCTCACTTGCGGCGTAACCTTGATCTAAAGCCTTTGGCGGTCAGGTGCCCCAGTTCAATTTCGCAAGTTAAAATTGTGCGAAGTTCAAGTGAGACTCACAAGAAAAGAGCAAAAGTTTGTTTGCATTGATAGGCAACGTTTACAAAGGCGAATAGACGGGGAGTTTCGCTACTCCTCCTCGTCTTAAATCTTCCGCCGAGCGGCGCCGCCCATCATGGATCTGTGGCGGCGGCGAGTGTCAACCCGCTACCGCTCAATCCGGTCCACCGGGCGCGGCGATCCCGATGGCGGCGTCGAGATCAAACGCGCGTCTCGAGCAAGACAGTTGCCCAAGATGAACATGGCCGCTTCAAAGCGCCTTGGCGACCGTCTTCGATCGCCACGTCCGCAGCGCCACCGGAAGACCGCGCAGGCTTGGCGGCTCATCCCACGGCGCCGGCAGTACTACGCGCCGTCTCCTCCAATGAGAATACAAAATGCGCCAGATGGATGCGGGCGTCCGAAGCCGTGGTAAGCGGCGCGCAGCATGTCGGCGAGGGTTGGGCGTTCAAGTGTTCAGCGGAGGTCTTGATCGCTTGGCGGCCGCGGCGGCGGCTTGGCTGCCGCAGCCTCGCGGGTCATCGCCTCCTTCGCGGCGGTTTCTTGGCCAAGGGCCCGCCGCAGCTCGCCGGCGGATCGCTCCGCCAAAGCAAGGGCTTCCTCCCGCGTTGCCCAGGTGCGGGAGAGGGTGCGAAGCGCCTCGAAGGAGCGCCCTACGTCGGCGGTCACGGCCGAGATGGCGGCGGCGCCAATGACGCGGTGGCGAAGGTTCTCCGCCGCGGGCGCGGCGAACTCTCCGCCGCCATGAGCGACCTCCGTCAAAGGAGCGGGCGGAAGGTGAGGGACTGGCGAAGTCGCGCAAGCGGAGCTCGATGCCCCGCCGTCGTCTGTTCCAAGAAGGGCAAGCAGGTTCGGTATGCAAAAGCGTGTAGCATACTAACCCTAATGTGAAATGTGCGTAAGCGCAGGAAAGCCAACTGAAGTGGCGCGCCAAAGCGAAGTCGAAGGGAGCGCTAAGTCGCTGATTGCGGCGGTGATGGCGCGGTCGCGTCACCACCGCCGTCAAGCGGCCGCTAGCGCAAGTGGTGCCGGCAGAAGCACCAATGTGGCAATGAGGCCGGCCAGCGTCGGCAAGCGCCGCGCAGAAGCGTCGGCGTAGAAGGAGGCGGAAGAACCGCGCAGCGGCGCCAGTTCTGAAGAGTCGCCAGCGCCCCGCCCGATGGCGCGAGCGGCGGCGGTAGCAGCAGAACCCCCCGGAGGGGGGTGCGGTGGCGGCGAAGCTCAGATCGGGCGAGCCCTCTTTGGGCTCGCTCTCCTCCTCTTCGCCATCGCCCACGGCGAGATGAGGCGGCGCTTCCGAAGCGTGGTCGGTCGGCCGCCACGGCGGAGGTAGCGGCGGTCATGAAGCTTGGGCGGTCGCCGGAGGCGCATCATGGATCAGAGTGGCCCCGTGCCACTTGGACCGCAGACCGAGACCTCCGTAGGGGCGGCGACGCAAGTGTTGGTTGCGCCCCGTGGATCCCGATCGCGAGGGGAGGATACTGCGCAGCGCGAAGTGTCGCTGATTGATGGGGCGATAGCCCTTGACCGATCCGAGCATGTCGTCCGGCACGTTCCCTGCGGCTGGGCGAGTAAGAAAGGAAGCCGTAAGGTGGGCAAGCAAAAAGATTCCAAGAAAGACAAGAGACCCAAAAGATTAAAAGAGCACTCACCGCCGAGGGCGACGCGGACTCCGTCGTTGTCGCCATAGTACATCCAGGCGGGGCGAGTCCTCATGCGGAGCGGGCAGAGTCGGCGCCGCAAAAAATCCGCCGCGACGAGGGTTCCGGTGAGCCCGCGGCGGCGAAGATCGACGATGCGCGTCAGCATCAACCCCAGCTCCGCTGAATCGTCGGGCGAAGCCCCGGTTAGCGGTGGGCTCAAGGACTCTCAGGAAGAGAAAGATCGTCGCAGCCGCTGGAGTCCTCCACGTACAGCCATTGTCGGTACCAGTCCTTCCAGTTGGACTTGGACGCGATAGGGATGAAGGCGGCGGTTTCGCGGAGCGTGAAGTAGCAGCTCCCGAAGGCCCCGCACGGGCGCGGCCTCGCGTGCAGCACGAAGAGCCGGCGCCAGAGTGGGAGGCTTGGCATCGTCCCCACGAACATCTCGCAGAGGTGGACGAAGATGGCCAGCGCAATGATGGAGTTGGGGAAGGTGCACCGCTTTGGATCTCGTGAGAAGGCGAGCACCCCAAGAAAAATTCAGAGTACGGCGGATGAGCCCGCCAACGCCGCCGACGAAGGTGATAATCTCCCCATCGCGAGGGCTCGGCGCCATGGTGCCAGGGCGGAACCGGGCGGCGGTTGGCGGCACAAACACTTGAAACCGCCTCCGAGTCTTCGTCGGCGGCGGAGGTAGGAAAACTCGCCCAGCGACGGCGCGCTTCTCACGGCGATCCTTGCTGCGTTTGGGCGCCATTGGAAAGCGATGGAGAAGTTGGCGAAGAGAAAGAAGGCTCGTGGTGGCGGCGAAGGAGACAATTGGCGATATGTGAAGACTTAGCGCGGAAGGATTATCGCAGCTACCGAGAGAAGTATTTATAGGCGTGGGCGCGAGCACGACGGTTTGATTCCGCCACGCGCTGGCGCCATCATTGTTCGCGAGTTTTGGTTTCCGCAAAAGGTGTAGATCCCCAAGGAAGATCGTGTGCGGATGAAAAATCAGCGACTGGCGCGCGGTGGTGGGCCCCACGATTCGTCTCCGCCGCACAAGAAACGGAAAAGTGTCTGTGACGGTTCACAGATCATGGTGGACCGGGGCTCTGTCGGTGTAATAAATACCGGGTACAAAGAGTCCGAGAAGACAAGGCGGGCCCCGCGTCGCAGCGAGCAAGGCCAGCAAGGCGTGGCACAGAGATGAGCCCTCAACAAGACAAGACGGGCCCCACGCACAAAGGGGCGAGCAAGGCCCAGCCACAGAGGCGAGCCCCTCGATGCACAAGGCGGGCCCCACGCGTCACAAGCGGCGAAAGCAAGGCCCCGCCACAGTGGCGAGCCCCTCGGGAGGCCAAGAGGGCCCCCCGCGTCAAAGTGGGCGATCAGCCCAGTGGCGTGGGCGAGCCCTTCAAGACGAGCGAGGGCCCCACGCGCCAGCGGGTGCGTGGGCAAGCCCTCTCAAGACGAGGCGAGGACCCAGCGCGCCAAAGAGGCGGGTGCGGGCGAGCCCTCTCAAGACCAGACGAGGGTCCCACGCGTCAAGGTGGGGCCAGCGTGGCGGGGACGTTGCGAATGAGTCTTGAACGAAGGCTCCCCGCCGCTGCGCGACGAGCGATTTATTGCGACATCACGCGCGGATGGACGGTGAAGAAATGATTAACGCCTTCTGCCGACCCTTGCAGTCCGGCGGCCGCCACCGTGGGCGCAGAAGAATTGACCGCAGAGAGAAGGTTTGCTTGAGGAGGCCGCCCGCGTCGGGAGGATGTGTAGGCCCCACCCGCAGACTCACCGGTGTGACTGCAGGCGGGTCGAGGCCATTTGGCGGCACGCGAGGCGAGCGCGCTGTGGCGCAAGGCGTGATGCGTTACGCTCTTTTTTCGTCAGGTCGTGTCGTGTCGATTATCGAGAGAAATCAGATCGCTTACCCCCTCGGCTCTCGCCATGACCCAAAACTTGTATAAAAGGGGAGGAGAGATAGGGGAGGGGACACGTTAGGTGGCACAAGCAGACGTTAGGTGCAAACGTTGCACAAGCATAGGTTCCAAACACACGCAGTTCACAAGCACCCTGTAAACACATTCCCATTCAACCACAATCAGAAAAGAGCTAAGACTCAGGAGTAGGACTATTACCCGCGAGGGTCCGAACACAGGTAAATCCATGAAGTCGCTCCTTGTTGTGCCCGACGCTCAAATCGAACCGAGCTTGATCGAGTTGGCTAGCAGACTAAAAATCTGACTAGGGGTGTGATCCGCAGTGGTTGAGCGGTGAACACGCCGTCAAGAACAACTTGAGCATGTCATTTTATTTTCTCCTAATAAAGAAACAATTAAATGTCATTGAAAGTCGGAGACCGACTCGATGCACAGTGCACCGTACCGTTACTAAACCTGGAGAAAATAGAACAATCTACTAGTTAACTAAACCTCGATTAGCACAAACTACTCCCACCACAGCTGGGTAGCAATCACACCTTGTGTCCTCACCTAGCGATAATGGCAACATTTATTATGCCTTCTATGAGCGGTGGCAACTCCCAGGTGCCTTCCTCATGCAACGATGGTGACCTTCGGGCCTTCGTTCTGCATCAGCCAACGGTTGCAATTGAGATAACCAATGCGGTAGTCTTTGCTTGATTGTGGCTAGGTGGAGGGCGGTGGAGGTGGAGTGGTGGAGGGGGAGACAAAGGAGAAAGGGCATGAGAAATAAGAAGGTAGAGAAAGTAAATGGTTCAAAATGTCGTAATGACATATATCAAAGGAATCTAACTTTGCAGTGGAAACTTTGTCCTAATATGAACCGAATTAACCTATTTAAATATATTGGTAATGGTATTTTCAATTAAATATTTTTACAACGGCTGATAACAAGGTTTTAAAAGTTCAAACATACACAATTTAAATTTTTAGTTGGTGTATAGCTCTGGGTACAAATATTTTGAAACATGAAAGAATAATTGTAATGTATGAAACCACTTTGAATTTGCACTAAAAATTAAATACCTCTAAAGGAATTTATCTATTTCTTTATATTCCTGAAAGTCCCTTGAATCGAAACCATAGATGTTTTCAAAAAGAAGAAACCATAAATGTTTTTTTTAAAAAAATAAGCCATAAATATTAGGAAAAAGTATAGATTACCCCCCTGAACTATTGCAAGAGTATAGAATACCCCTGAACTTTAAAACGGATAAAATATACCCTCCGACTATTAAAAACAGTTAAAAAAGAGCCCTAAACTTTTATGAGGTATAGATTACCCCCCGGAACAAGTAAAGGTGGTATTTCAACTAAAGAAAATCTAGAAAAAATATTTAAAAAACCAGAAAAATCTTAAAATATTCAAAATAATCTTAAAAATCCAGAAAATCATTGAAACATCATAAAAAACAGAAATAAAACTTAAAAGTTCAAAAAACTTGAAAAATTTAAAAAATTTAAAACCTTGGAAAATAAAAAAATTATGATTTTTTAAGGAAGAAAGTTTTTTTGGTTTTTTCATAATAAAAAGGAAAAGTAATATATTATGATTATTTTTGAATTTATTATTTAAGATTTTTTATGGTCTTTAGGATTATTTTGAATATTTTAAGATTTTTTTTCTGGTTTTTAAAGATTTTTCTGAATTTTTTTGGTTGAAATACCACCTTTACTTGTTCCAGAGGGGTAATCTATACCTCATAAAAGTTTAGGGTCCTTTTTTAACCGGTATTAATAGTTGGAGGGTGTATTTTATCCGTTTTAGAGTTCACGGGGTATTCTATACTTTTGCAATAGTTCAGGGGGGTAATCTATACTTTTTCCTAAATATTAATTGATTAGATAGATGGTGGAGAGAGCAATTTGCATTGAAATTCTCTATGGTTCAGCTGAAAGAGGTAGAGATCATGCTAGAGATTCTCTTAAATTCAATAAAAAAATCTATTCTATGACATCCCTCTAAAGCAATATTACAAAATTGAACATCCCTGATAGCGCTTTTTCTTTTGAATTAAAATTTATGCCTTTTTTTCCTTTAAAGTTGAAAGTCCCTTTTTTCTATTTTACTTAAACAAGAAATTTGTACCTGACAAGCCTATAGCTCCACATTATCCACTTGATAGGTTCACCCATGATCCATCAAAGCAGTGCTATCCTGTTGACCTGTTCTAGAGTTTTATCGAAAACATTCGCCACAAATAGAATGGTTTTGTAATTGCAGACGATTGCCTCCCTAATTTTTTTTTCCTTCGTTTCATTATCTTCAACCATTGTTCTCTCATGCGCTCTACTTATATGTCGTGCCATCGCCCCCCTTCTTCCTCCCTTGTGACATTCCCACTTGTTCTTTCTCGCCACCTACTCCGTCCTTCCCTTTTGGGTTAGGGTCAGAGGCGTAGCCAGGATTTTAGGTTAGGTTGTGCCAGTTTATCACAGCTGAGTTCAATTAAAGGTAGTGCTACTATATACACATGGTGTAAAGATAAGTTTTCTTACATTTTATCAATGCAACCAAAAACTCTAGAGCTAAACAAACAAATGACACTTTTGTCAATTCAGTAGCAACTCAAAATATGAGTTTGCTGTATGCTTAGACCTTAGGTTAGTTGTATGGACTGGGGGATGATAGATGGGTCGACGGATATTTGGTGTCCCTGGTTGCAAGTGGTGTGACGGTGTAATGAGACTGGTGGTGGCGCTGTCAGAGTTATGGGTGATCAAAGGACAGTGAGTGGCAATGGCAAGAGAATCAGCACATGATGACCTAGAGTTAGGGTGGGCGAAACCAGCCGATGCTATGAGAAAAAAGGACGGAGCGGTGAAGATGATGTCGTATGCAAGTGGTTGCCAATGAGAGATGGTAGGGATGATCTGGTGGAGGTGCATGTAGCCGTGCGTCCATGCGAAGGAAAAAGAAAGGAGATCGGCCTTGTACATTTCAGCTTATCGTAGCGTAGCATTCCACTGTAATAAAATTTAATCTTTTTTATATAGCCTATTTGGTGCAATAATTTGTAATGATTTTTCTCAGTTTTTAGTAGTCCTATTAAATATTCTAAAACTATTTTTAAATATTTTTTACAACATCTAAATCTATTTTTAAAAACTCTCAAATTTTGATACAGCGAAACGCTACACTACGCTAAGCTGAATTGTACAAGGCCGAAGTGGAGCTGGAGGTGTAGAGAAGGGAAGGCACGGTGATGGTAAAATCACCAGGGCTGCCATGGAGGGACCCAGCCGACCACCAACTGGCAACTATGGCCCTCTTTGATACCTTGTTTAGTTGTAGTTTAGTTGTGGTTGAAAAAATTTGACCATCTTTGAATGTGCTTTGAAAAAGCTAAATAAATTATTAAAAAAATATTCTTGAGATCTTTGAGAAAAACCCTACAAAGTTCTAAAAAAATTATTTTCAAAAAATAAAGTATATGACCTATACAAAATAGTCAAATTTTCCCAACCACAACTAAACTAGAACTAAACAAGGTATCAAAGAGGGCCTATATATCCCAATTCCCACATAAAAATGCGGTTTAATTTCAACAGTACCACTTGGTGGTGCACACTGTAACACCCGTGGAAAGGGTTCATCTTCCTCTAATTCTGTGTAGCCGATCGAATCTCCATCGATGAAGTAGGTGCACTGCCAGCTGAGCAGTGAAAGCAATGCAGGCACGCACACCCCCAAAAGGCAAATTAAAAACATTCCCAGACAAGATTGCTCCAACAATAAGTGAACCCAACCTGATTGGTTTTGATTCCCATCCATCATGCATGAACTCGACAGTCGACACACTGATCCATTTTCCCCCGTTGAGCCTTCTCCCTTCGTTCCTCTTTCCTGGCCGATGCAGCCAACTTTAGGAGACACCGCGCAAGATTTGGGGAACTCACCTAGTTGTCAGCAACATGGCATCTATCAAACCCATGCACACGGACTAAAGAAATCAGCTCTTTCTGGTGGCAGAATGATCGAGCTCGATCGAGTACGGACAGTTCATGGCTGATGCATCGATGGATTGATGCATCAATCATGTACTACCAGTAGCCTACCGCTCCTACCAGCAGTGCGTGTACATGTGTGCTTTTGATGCTCCCTCTTTGATGGTTCCAATCATACAAGAGTGGACCGTATGTACAACTCAGTGAGCCAACCGCATGATGCTCCTGCATGCTCGAATGCTCGATGCTCGTAGCATAGCCATTATTGGGATCAGCTCCATGGACGGCTTCGCCTCCTGGCTCCCACGCTTGCTTGCGTGCAAAGCTGGGCACGGGCGCGCGCATATTCGTCGTCGACGTCGCTCGCTCGATCGTGTGCGGTGGTCGATCTGCGCGCCGTGCGTGTTCGATTGGAGTTGTTGCGAGGTGACGGCGTGCGCCCGCGCATGGAAGCATTTTAGTAACCCCAAGTGCATGTGCCGACGAATGGATCGGCATGGTAGGATTCTTTTGGTTTTTTTCCTAGGTGAAGTGGGTGTGGGCGTGTGGCGACTGCGAGCTGCTCTTTTGGAGGGGTTAAGCATTTCCGGCATACTCGCTATCTGCTGGTGAGCTTAATTAGGGGTGATAGCAAGCGGAAATTAGCTCCAGCAGCCTTCGTAAGTCGTAACCCTTAGCAAGCTCGCTAGTCTCTAGTCTAGTCAGAGGAGAACGGCTAACCAAATATGGTGTCTTTCTTCTCTCCCTATGTCCATCTCGAGGATACGTGTGAGAATAATTGCATCTCGCTCGTTTGCTCGATGGTCTAGAAGCTTGTGAGCAAGAGTAAATGCACGCTATACTAAGGTGGAGCATGCACGACGCTTTCGATTGCAGCGAAGAAATATACTGTTTCTACTGTAATCAATCTAACGGCTAGGAGGGAATTTGTTGTGTGCCACTGAGAAAGTTGAAAATCCCCTATGCACCACCAAGAATCTGTTCTGCCGTCCCATGCCACTGTTTCATTTTTTTACTTCTCTAGATGCTACTGCTGTTAACTTCATTAATTTCCCCTTATTGCCCCCTGAGTGTCATTGCCGTCAACTCTATTAGTCAACAAGTCATTTGACCGATAACCCCCAAATCACCCCCGTCATGGGCGCCTTGGTGTCGCCGTCCGCGTCCCCTCCGCCACCGTCCTCATCATCCGTGCTCCGCTCCGACCACGCTGTCACCGTCGGTGGCAACGGGGGACCCATACTTGTGATGAGAGTGAGGTTGGTGGGGTGTCACATGTGGAGGACAACAATGGCGAGCTGCGTGTCGGCAACAGTGAGGTCAATGAGGTTAGCGAGGTGGGAGAGCCACACGACGGAGAAGTGGTAGAGGGAGGCGATGCAAGAGAGTGCTCAGAGGCCCGTAACAAGATGCTCTAGGGGGAGAAGCCGGGGCGTCACCGCCGAGCAATCGGAGAAGACAAGCGTGCGGAGTGACGATGAAAGCGCCTCAAGTGTGGCTGCAGAGACAAAGGTGGTGTGGGAGCAGTCATGCACGGGTCAGGGTTGTGGAGTATTGGGACGAGGCGACGTTGGTCGCGATCGCCGGTGAGGCCTATATATGCTCGACAGCCATAGCGTCGTGTGTCCACACAGGTGGTGCTAGACGCGAGGCGGCACCATGGGAGGTTCCAAGATGGGCAGTAGGAGGGTGGTGTTGCTGCCAGTTCACCGAAGAACGTTCGTCGGTGGTTTCTCTACTCTTCCATATTTGAGTATTGCTGTATTGGTTAGAAAGAGATGTTATTTTTCTATATAATTTTTCTTCTTCTCTCTTTTACATCCAACACGGTCAAAAGTAGGGCTATAATAACGGAGTTGATGGTGGTGGTGGCACTACAGGGAAAAAAGGTGAAACGGTGGCATATTAAGGAAGAGAAAATTCGGAGAGAGGATTTTCATCTTTCTTGGTGTCACTGGAATTTCCTCTACAGTTATATTTGATCATGGTGGTTTGGCCCGATGACCCAACCTGTTTTTTCCGGGCTAGCTTGGTAATCCTATTGGGCCCGAGCTTCATCGGACCCGATACAAAATTGGGTCGGGCTTAGGCTTCAGGACGGGCTCAACAGCACAGAAAAAATCAAGCCGGGTTTTGGGCCAGGTTTGAGGTTTGATCAGAGCATCTTCAATGGTGTCATGCCAAATAGGTATAAGGATTCCAACTCAGTTTTTTGCTTATGTGAAGGAGAAAATGAGGGTGTGCTGGCTACTAAATTACAGCTAGTTTATAGCCGATTCCAATGCACTTACTATCTATTGCATTTAGACCTATATTTAATCTTATAGACAATGTTATAGCTAGTTCATTAGAGAGTCTGGCTATATACTTTCTATAGATGATATGATACTTATTTATAGCTAGCAACTATCTACATCATTAGAGATGCTCTTGGTTGCGGCTACAGCCTCGTGAGTCGTGACCAATCACACATGCATTAGCGTTGGAACCGTATCTATCCGCCAAGTAATTAGTAAAGCGCCACGAGAAAAGGCAGAGCTTCGGTTGCGAGCGGTACGTACTCTTGAGCCAACAAAATGAGTTGACAGTTGCACGATTTTATACATCGCACTGAACCTACTGGTACTAACTTGCTTTTTAGTGGCCATTTATATATGGGAAAAAAGCATACATGCCACTGTAGAGTTTTCTTCGGACAGAAATGTCATCGCAGAGTTCTTAATATCCCAGACGCCATTATAAACTTTAAAAAAAGATGCACAAATGCCATTATTCGAGCTGGGAGAGAATTTCAAACGAAATACGTGGATAAATACCCCGAAAATACGATTTGACATGTGGGTCCCATATGTCAGCCTCTCATCTTCTTCTTCCTCCTCCATCTCTCTCCCTCTCTCCCCGATCTCCCCCAATCTGCCCCTCTCTCCGCCTCTCTCTCTCTCTCTCTCCCGATCTACTGCACCGCCACCGCCGACGCCATGCCGCCAGTAGCCACCGCCCATGAAGAGCCGCCGCAGCTGCCGCCGCAGCCGCCATCGCCTGCCGCCATGCCACCGCTGCCTTCCCACGCCGCCGTCGCCAGATCGAGCCGCTTCCCCACGCCGACGCCGACGCTTGCCGCCACGCCGCCGCCGACGCCGCCGCCACTGTGGCCGCCACCGCCGCCGCCGTCGGGCTGCTTTGTTTGCAGATCGGGGGGAGAGAGAGGGAGAGAGAAGGGAGAGAGATGGAGGAGGAAGAAGAAGATAAGAGGCTGACATGTGGGACCCATATGTCAGACCGTATTTTCTATCGTATTCTCCAGATTTCATCCAAATTTCTCCCAAATTAATAATGGCATCTATGCATATTTTTTATGTTTATAATGGCATCTTGGATATTAAGGACTCTACGATGGCATTTCTGTCTAAAGAAAACTCTACAGTGTCATGTATGCTTTTTACCCTTTATATATTGATTCCTGCTTCTTGGAAAGACCATTCTTCACATTTCCCACATACAAAAAAGATTAATATTAAAAAATATATACAAAGAAAGATAGCAGGTACGATCGATAGGATATATAGCTATATCGTGTACCCATCTTATTCAGTGTAGCACGAATATTCAATTACTTTGATTTAGTAATATAATTCAGGCTGGGCATTCGATTTCATTTTTTTTCTGCTGCCTTTTTTAAAATGGAGCTCTTTTTGCCCATTGTTTCGCACTTTCGCTGGCTTGCTTAATTAATCGCATAGAAATTCTAGGGAATTCGATTGTAATATTTCTCACTGCTGCATGTGCTTCAGAATTTGCGTGGAGCGACGGCTGCACACTGATTAGCTTGTGGTATCTCACGACCTGTGTTTGTACGTGTTTGGTAGTGCTATACATCTACGCTGGATTTGGCCTCTCTTCCTGGTTTCCGTGTAATTCACTGAGGGGTTGTTCGTTGTCTGACTCCGGCTCAGTCAGACCCGTGTGAGCAAAGCACCGTAGGTTTGTTCAGGGGGTGGACGCAGTTAAAATAAGGGGGGCCTCCGGTGTATTCTCTCTCAACCCCCATGGAGTGAGACCATTATTAACCGTACAGCATCCATCGTATGGTTAATTTGGGTTTGTAAGATAATATGACGCGCATTCACCGACGCCGCTGCACGCATCTCGGCCGCCGCAGTCATTGCCGACCGGCGTTCTTGCTGCGTCTCCGCCATCGCCGCCACGCTCGCCGTCGCCGCCGCCGCGCTGCCTTCGGGCGGTTTTGGCTGTGCGCTCGTCGCCGACAATGCCATGCGTCCCGCCACCACCGCCTCTGTCGTCCCTCGCGTCGCGTGCTCGTTGCCCGGCGAGGCCATGCGTCTTCATCCACCACCGCTGCTGCGGATCCCCTTGCCTGCTGCTCGTCACCGGCACCGCCATGCGTCCCTAGCCACCGCCGCCGCCAGATCCCTCCGCGACGCGCGCTTCGTCGCCCGCCGCTGTCATGCGTCCCCGACCACCACTGCCGCTGCGCGTCCCCTCGGCCCCCGGCATGCAGCCGTGGCTGCACGCTCATCGCCCTGCGACGCTATGCATCCTCGGCCCCCACTACCACTGCGCGTCCCACAACGGCCGCGGCCATGTTCTTGTCGACCGGTCCAGTTGCCGACGAAGACATAGGAATGGGCGTCTGACGGCGGCGAGCGTCGACAAGGGCGGCGAGCGCAGGCGGCATCCTTCTTTTAGCAAAACAGACAACTAAAACGCATAGTCGTGCATTCAAGCCCTTGCACATCGGAAATAAGCCATGGGAAACGAAAGCGTCTTCGAAAAGTCAAAGAAAACGTGGTTGAGATCTCACAAATACCATTGGATCAGATTAGATCAATGGTAAAAAACAATTGGGGTGCATGTTAAAAAACTCCTCAAATAATAGGAGGGACCGATGATAAAAGGTGATTTTTTTTCTACCGGCCTTCCATCCTATTTTACACTAAAAATTATATGTGGGTATAAGGTGGGGCTCTACTATCATAGATAGCGAACCCACCGCTAGATCAACCCCTAGATGTGTTTGTTTATCTATTTTCCGGCTGTAGCTAGGCTAGAGTGATGCAAAATCACTATTCGGGCCTGACTCGAGAAAAATGCCCGCCGTGGCCATTTCTCTCTCGAGCTAGGCCCGAACAATGATTCGCGAGCGAGTGAAGGTGCGACAATGACACAAGCGAGCGAAGGCAGCATCGATGAGGTTAGGGAGGTTGGATTAGGTGGCAATGGAGCTTTTGGGAGCCTGGATCCTACCAAGCTCGGAGTGCGCAACGATGTTGGATCTTGTCAGGGGAGCGCGTGTTGGCAACGGATCCGATAGAGGAAGGGCGCGACGGGCGCTGGATCCACTCGGGGAAGGTTGGAGTGTCAACGACGATATAGGAAGGTCTTCAGAGCTCGGGACAGTGGGCTTAGAGCGATGCTCGTGCCGACAACCAAACGCTGGCTCAACCTAGCATAAATGAGTTATTGCAAGGCAACCAAACATGCCAACTTGCATGAACTCAGCCTGGCTCGCTAAGACTGACTGGCACAATCGAGCTAGACTCGCCGCGAACCGTGACTAAATAGTCCATGGAAAAACAACCAATTTATGGATTACCGTCCTCTGCAAGAAATATAGTCATAGGCACCCCACCAATTTGCATAATGGTACTCTCATAGGCCGTGAGAGAAGTACTCCCTCCATCCAAATATGATAGGCATATTTCCAGACGGCTCAGTGACCAAGGAAAACCCAGTTGAGTAATCCACGTAATCCACACATTAATTGCAGGCGTCTTCTCGTTTCCTGCTTCAGCCCGAGTGCGCGCAGCTCCTTTAGTTAATCGCCATGCAAAAACGAATCAAACGAATCAAAACCGCGCTTGCACAGCTCCTTCAGCTGCGCGCCTTCAGCCCGCGCAGCTTCGCGCCTTCAGCCCACGCGAAGCAAATGCACGTAATTAATCCTTGCATGTAATTAAGCCTTGCTTTTCCGTTTTCCGAACAGTCGCTGGCGAGACGTACGAGACTACGAGTAGCAGCAACGAGACGTACAAGCTTCAAACCAAATATGCCTATCATTATTGAAAACTTTTCTTTTGGAAATATGCCTATCATATTTGGATGGAGGGAGTAATATGCTTCTTTGTAAATAGAAAAATTCCCAAAGATCAATTAGGTTATCATGTAAGATTGGTTGTAACTTGTTTTGTTCTTTAGAGCTGTCTTATTTGCTTGTATTCTAAACTTGAGAGTTTTTTAAAATAGCTTAGAGAATTTGATCTGCTTTATTTGACTTCTATTTTTAGAGTTTTGAGACACAACCCTGAGATGAAAAAAACCAAATTACATTACCAAATCGCACAAAATCGATTGTACCGTTACCTGGTTGCTGGCTGCTAGTATGACTTACGAGTTGGATCACTGCAAACGGTGGTGAGCCACTCGAAGAAGAGAATGGCGACGATGACGATTAAACAAATCTAGCAGGAGCACAGAGGCAGTAGAAGCTAACGGTATTATTAGGGGCGCCCTGCCCGACAGCGAGTCATGGAGTTAACAAACGGTCGCTCTCCGCCTCCACCCTCTCGCCTCCCTCCTCTTTATAAGCCCCTCTCCTCCTTCCTTTACTCGTCGCCACCACCACCACCGCTACCCTTCTCCTACCTCACCAACTCCTCCTCTGCGTCTCTGCTCTGCTCCACTTCTCTCGCCCCTTCACCATCCAGCTGAGCTGAGCGATCGGGGCTGCGGAGATCGTCTTCTTCTCCGCTCCCGGCGAGAAATCAAGAAGCGCATTGCCGTAGCGGACAATGCAGTCGAAGCACCGTGTCTTCGCGGAGGACCTGCTCCTCGCGGAGGCGGAGGGGGAGGACCAATTTGATCGGGTGCCGGACTCGCTGGTGCTCCTCATCTTCAACAGGCTCGCCGACGCGCGCTCGCTGGGACGGTGCTCCGCCGTCTCGCGCCGCTTCAACGCGCTCGTCCCGCTCGTAGACGACGCCTGCCTCCGCATCGACCGCGTCATCACCGACGGCTCCGCCGACGCCGACGACGCGCTCGGCCTCGCCGGCCCGCGCCCGCGCGCCGTCCTCTCGCACCTCCTCAAGGCCGTGCTCCTCGCCGTGCTCAAGCCCTTCGGCCACTGCGACGCCGGGGCCAGGCCCGCGGGCCACGCCGGCGGCAAGCACGCGCAGCACCACTCGCCGGCGCAGGTGCTCAAGAACTTCAGCAGCATCCGCAACCTCCGCATGGAGCTCCCCGTCTCTGACGTCGGCACTGACGACGGCGTCCTGCTCAAGTGGAAGGCCGTCTTCGGCAGCACCCTGCAAAGCTGCGTCATCCTCGGCGGCACCAGGCTGGACCGTGCGCACGCCGGCGCTGGCGCCGCGGCCGCCGCCGGCCACGACTCCACGCCTTCGCCGGCGGACGACAATGGCAGCATACCGGAGTCGTTCTACACCAACGGGGGGCTGAAGCTGCGCGTGGTGTGGACCATCAGCTCGCTCATCGCCGCCGCCACGAGGCACTACCTGCTCCGGGAGATCGTCAAGGAGCACCCGACGCTGGAGCATGTGGCGCTCACCGACGCGCACGGGCAGGGAACGCTGCGCATGGGGCGGGAGCAGCTCAAGGAGTTCAGGGACAAGCCGCTCGCCGCCGCCGCCGCCGCCGCCGCCAACCGCACTCAGGTGCCCGCCTGCAACATGAAGCTCCGCTACGCGCCGGCGCTGGAGCTCTCGGACGGCACGACGATCCAGGGCGCCACGCTCGTGGTCATCAAGCCCGTCGGCGAGGGCGGCGGCGGCGGCAGGAAGGAGCTCGACGACTTCGTCGCCGGCGCCTTCGACGGCCCTTTCAGGGAGGCCGTGTGGGCGCTCAGCAAGCGCCGCACCTACCTACTCGAGATGAACGGCTTCTAGTCACCAATGGCGATGGCCACTGGCCACTAGATTGCTCTGCTCGCTTCAGCTCAGCTCAGCTCATTTCAGTGGCTTGCTGATCTCGAGGTGTCTCTCCTTGTAACAACGAACGTGTCTCCTCAATTTTTCGTTACTGCCTTAGTACCCTTGCGGCAATAATGGAATGGAATGGCCAGCTTCATTTCATCGTGATGATTTGATGAATCAATGAACGGAATGAAAGCAATCAAATTTTCAGCCCAGTACCGCCAAGGAGGGTTCTGTACAATTCCAAAGTGAAATGGCACCATTTGGTCCATTTAAAATTGAAATGGCAGCATTTGGAAGTGTTGTGCTTGGAAAAGGAAAAATTACGCCTTCCATAAAAAATCAGAAAAAAAAAACACATATAAGGAATGGAGTACCTGAGTATAGGATACATATTCATATCTCATAACGTCATAAATCTACCCAAATAACCCACATAACCATTTGTGCTCCAGGATGCTTACATTATTTTCGTGTGGGCTTGGGTTGAGTGCGTGCATTTTTTTTTAGATAATGCACGGATCCAATAATTTAGTCCCAAAAGTCACAACTATAACATGTTCTCAAGAATAAAATTTAGATTTTAATTAACTGTGCATATTTTAACAAAGGTGAACAACTTACCACCTACCATTCTCTATGCCATGCTTTGTTTTTGGATGGAATGTGCAAATATGCATGTATCTAGGTTCTAGGCATGTCCTCAACTATTCGATCTTGCTTTGGGATTCATGCAGCTACTACCGCTCATATACTTCTGCAAAAAGAACCTATGCAATCTTCAAAGCCTTGGACTCTGTGCCTTCTTCCCATCCTCTTTCTCATATCCCTTCGCCCCTTCATTAGCCGACCGGCATGAGGTTATCCTTTCTACCATCGACCATGGTGCCCTAGTCTTAATGGCGAGGTGTGACAAAGCAGTAGGGTGGAACAATTTGGACCCACATTGTGAACGCGGGGCACGCACGATGTGGACTGTGTGGTGTTGATATGGCACATGGCATGGACCCAACAGCGTGAACCAAACGATGTTGATGTGATGTCGTGGACTATGGGTGGTGCATTGTGGCGTGGACTCAACAACATCTATTCGGCAATGACACGGTGGTGGGAACCAAAAGCAACATGGTGAGTCGAGTTAGCACCATAGATTAGTATCATAGTGGCACAATGGTTAGAGCCGAGGAGGAGAGGATAAAGGAGCCTGCACATAATTTTGATATTTCGAGGGGCTTTGTGATAAAATACATGAAAGATAAGAAGTATAGAATGAAATTTGGAGCACGATCGAACATAAAAAATGTCTCTAAAACCGCAAGCACATATAGAAAATCTGCTTCGCTTTTGGGGTGCTTTGTTGTGGCTTGCTTCTTGCTCCACCTATGAAAGGTTGAACTGAGCACTAATCAAAAAATTTCTTCTCTTTGCTACATTTCATGCAGAAGGTGGTGTTTCCTCGCCACCGAGGATCAGTTCCTTGGCTTAGGGACTTTTTGCAAAAACCCTTTGAAGACAACCCAACAAAAAGTGATCAAGTTCCTCGCCTTTTCTGACGTGCCGAACACCACCCGCCACCGGTGACCACCGCCCCTGCCGCGCACGTCAATGGCAGCACCGCCTCATCTAGGGCTCGGGGCGGTGCGGCAACTCGGTGCGATGGTTGGTAGGGTGGCGTGAGACGGTGCTGGAGGACGTTGGCGGTGGCGGTGGGCGAGGGACAGTTGGCACTGAGGAAGGGAGGAGGAGGAGGAAGAGAGGAAGGAAAGGACCTGATTGTTTTTCTATCCAACTTTGCAAGAACGCAAGTAAAGGGTGGGAGCTCAACATGGATTTCGGCGCACGACTGATGCACAAGATAAGCCAGGGAGCTCTATAGTTGAGCGGGAACGTTTTTTTTTTTTGTTTCATTAACTATGAACGTACCATTTTTGTTGTCTAGTCTCTACATTCAGTTTGTTTGGAAGAAACACATAACTTCACATGTGCACCGCTCCTTCCATCCTTTTGTTAAGAATGCCAATCGTAGTGTTGAACTTTTATCACCTGGTGCAGTCTTGTGGCATGCTTGTTTCTTGCACGCCCCTCCTTTGGACATCACTGTACAATAGCCTATTTGCGATTGCTTAGCATTACGGTATAAGCTTTCTTAATCTACACTGCAATACAGTAAGCGCAATTATGCAGCATTCCGGATCAACTTCCTTAATCTATACTACACATTCTTGTGCACCTGCACGCTAGGCTGAATTTTATACTGGAGTGCATGATGTATAATCCATTCCATTGACACTGAGGAGGAAGAAGTGGGCATCGTCAAAATGCTGGAAGGCAGGCAGTTGAGATGCCCTTATCTGGACTGTCTCCTTAGGGCAGCAAACATGTGAAATCCTCTCTCTAATCCCTGTCCATTTTGCAGCCACCAAACGGCTACTGGGAGTAGTCTCCCTGACTTTGCACAAAATAAAATTAGATGTCATGTGTGCATGCTTTGCTGAGTTTTCATGTATCATTCTGAGCTAGATGACATGTGTGCTGCAATTAGACACGGGATTAACAAAAGGAAAGCATGTTTCCAGCTGTTTGATTCCTTTAGCCTATTAGCTTCCATTCTTCTTCTTGTCCATGGTCACCAACCACTAATAGTGAATAGTGTCCATATCTTGGAGCAAGCTGCTAGTGATTATGAGAGAGCTTTCCTCGATCAATTTCGTGTTAGGTGAAGCGATGGACCATGAAGCAGTAACTCTGTCACAATTGTTTAGGAACGCATAGTAAAAGAATATTCATTAAGATTAATGCTAACCTTGATGCGATATTTTTGCCACTAACACTTCAAAATCTATATTTTTTCATATAACACTCTGGCCTGCCATAGACAAACATGAAAGTGAAAATAAAAGGAAATGCAGAGAGATCTGGTCCAAGAAGCTGCAATGCATCGTAATCATTGAATCTTTGATTGCAACGGAGCCACCAATGCCGCAATTTGATGTGGGTGATCAGGCTTTCAGTGGGATTTTCCATTTCTTGATGTAATGGGGGGCAGCTGAGATACTGGATTTGATTTAGGCTGTTTGTTCTGTTGGAGTTGCTGGAGGAAGGTGAGGAAGAGATGGATTATGACGGAAGAAAAGGTAAGCGAGAGTACGCTCTGTTCATAGCCTACTTAATTGCTATCTTTTTGCAATGCGATGGCCGTGCTACGTTCTTGCTGATACGAATTCGTTTTTGTACAAGTGTGGGGGCAAATGAAATGAAAAGAAATCATTCTGTGGCTATCGGACGGTGGTTGGGTTAACGGCCGATCCCTTTTTCTTGATGTCCCTGTCTGTCTTACGGCCTTTGATGTGACCCTTGATGGAGTGATGGAGTCTATTTAACGGGTGATGACAAAATTGCAGCTATGAATTGGCTCAGAGGTCGGAATCGGAATCAGAATCAGAATCAGTGGTACAATGAAACACCATCATGGATGGTTAACAAGAAATAAAAATGTTAATATCACGTAGCGGTTATTCAGCTGGAATTGACGACTTGGGCTGCCTACATCTTGTCATGTATGATGCAGAGACTGAAAACTAATTCCATTATCTAAAAAAACCTGAAAGCGACGAACGTAGATTATAAATTGAGTTTGATGAATGAATAAGCTAACTGAGCTGAAATTAGTTATTTGTAGAGCTGAATGGATAAATTGGCTAAATAAATAAGCATAAGACATTTATTTAGTTTCTAGAGCTTTAGAAGCTTTGATTTTTTAAGAAAACGGCTATGAGAACCCGTGTCTGGCTTTCAGAAACGGTTATGGATTATAATTGTTGATTATTTATAGGGCTCTTTTATGGTACCTACTACTAAAAATACTACCACAGTAGTATATTTTAGATCTAACCGTCCATTTCATAAGGGTGTTGTAAAAAAATACTACACTTGTAGTATAATATACTAGTCTTGCAGTATAAAAAATCTAGAACTAATCTCAGCTATTGGATTAAGAGGAATGGACGGTCCTCATTACTCAGTAGGTACCGTAAAAGACCCCTATTTATAATCTGAAAAGGAAGAAAATAATCTGAATGTTTAAAGCTTCTTCAGTCATGAAGCGCCGAGCAAGTGTACATCTTTACAGGTTGTAACGGCCAGAAACCACGGAATCTAAATGAATCGATCAAATCAACCAAACTAACTATGTTGAATCATCTCTGGAACTCTGGATTCAAGTTCCAAGGTAGCACCGAGCACTCAAACGGTCGTCTTGTATCGCCATGTGAGAATGCGAGCATTATCCAGACATGGCCTCAGCCCTCAGCATGGCTCAAGAGTCAACGTTAACACCCTACTAAACTATGCCTGCACTGGCATTGGTGCGAAGGATTTGAGGGAATATTAGTCCATATGGCCATTAAGCTATTGGTCCGTATGGCTATAAGTATTGAGCTCAGCCTAATCAATGCCCTAGGATAATTGCAGCCGTATCTTCAGAGAAGCGAAGACTTATATGGCGTCCAGCTGAGTGTCGCTGGTCTTACCGTTGGCATTGCGTGCCGTTGTGCTGGGCTGTGGTTACTCCGTTGTTTAGTTCTCAGGGAATTCTTTCCTTCCCATACTCCGTTGTGCTAGGGTTGAGTGAGCCTGCCCTTGGCGATTAACAAAGATTTGGTCTTGGTTTTCTTTCGTTTCAAGAACCCCTTTTTGCTTGCGTTTGATGGCGGCAACGTCTTGCCTTTTTTTTCACATGAGCAATGCTAACGGAGGATGCAAAAAGGAGAGCGAGGGGGTAAAACTACTTCCTCCGTTTCAAATTGTAGTTCATTGCTGACTTTTGAACACGTTTTTTATCATTCATCTTATTTAAAAAATTAGTGCAAAAATACAAAAATATAAGTCATGCTTAAAACATTTTTAATGATAAAACAAATCACAACAATATAAATAATATTTACTTATATTTTTTTAATAAGACGAATGGTCAAATAGAATATTCAAACGGTCCTGCTATTTCACAGGCAGCCGTTGGATCTTCGCTGCGCGCGCGGTCGGCTGTTGGATCGTGGGTGCGTCCGGATTAATCCAATAGTTAGCACTTAATTAGTGAAAATTCCACTAAATTTCTACTGTTTTTCCACATTTTCATTTACTGGAAAAAATGTTTTGCGATAGTTGAATTTTTTGCGTGAGGTCTGATTTATTATAGATTTATTTTGTTTTCTGCTTATTATAGATTTCTTTTGTTTTCTATTTGTTATATATTTTATTTTGTTTTCTATTTTTCACGTCGAGAGATTTTTTGCTTGTATAATTTGCGAAATCGTGCGGGCGCAAAAAATTCCACTAAATTTCTACTATTTTTCCATATTTCCATTTATTGAAAGAAATGTTTTGCGATAGTGGAATTTTTTGTGCGAGGTGTGCATGCATGTACGTAGCATATGCCTGCACAAATGCTGAAATTGCAGGCGCCTACCTAATAGTGCCTCCCATATTCAAAAGTCAACAGTGAACTGCAATTTGGAACGGAAGGAGTACATGTTATGACTTGGGACACATTAGATTGCATGTGATCACAAGAGAAAAGTATACTGCACTAGAAAGCTTAGAAGTAACTTTTTTAAAAAAAAAAAAGTTTAGAAGATCTTGTTTCTTAACTAAATCAGAAGATTTTGTAAAAACAAAAGAGCAGAACATATGGGGAAAATCTTGCTGAGATTCTCGGCATTCACCTATGATTTCATTTCCCTCTCGTTCTCATCGCTCTCTAGTTAAGCCTTAAAAAAAAAAGTTTTCCGTTAACTAGTAGGTTAGGCCTTAAAAAAGAACAAAAGATACCAAACAAGTAGAAAACGCTAAATATAGTTTTTCCCCATCCACTAACACCATTACTCTCCCAAAATAAATATCTAGCAATACCACATTATAAATCCAGGCCTTTTGTAGAAAATAATTTCAAGTATAAATCAAAATAAGAAGGGATAAATCCTACATAGCTGGCTCTGAACCCGTCCTGATCACAGCTTGTCTATTACTATAGGATTATTTTTTTTGAAAAGGTATTACTATAGGATTGGACTCTGCAAGACTAGCATTGACATGATCATCGAAGGAACCATCTTGTCCGCTACCGAGGACAAGAACATGGCCCACGGCAGCAATTCAATTGAATTCCCGGGTCTGCTTCACCTTGCTCTGAACCCCCAACCATCCAAGGCAGTATCACATGTCCCTAATAAAAATCTCACGTTCATCAGTGCTATTTAAACACTGAGTTGTCGTCCTCAAAGCAGCAGAAACAACAATAATACATAGACAAGAGATTTTTTTTATACTGTAACTCATTCCAGACTACTCACTTCATATCACCAAAAACTTAACATATTTAACACCGACAAGCTTTTCTAAATACAACTTTAACCACTAATTATCATTTCACTTTATTTATAAAATCCACAAAAATATGATCATATAGAGGTGTCTTTTGAGTCAAATTTATCGGTTTTGCTGCTTCTCATGTGACTGTTTTTTAAATAAGTTTTAGTCGATTTTCACATAGATAGATTCTACCGTTAGATCTTTTATATGTCCTATAGAGACGTTTGATCAACGGTCTAGAAAATCGACTGAGAGATAAATAACTCTCAGGCGCCTGATGATAAGTCAATCCTCAAATTTATATGTATAATTCTTATGTATGCAATCTAAATTCAAAAGATTTACATAAATAAAGTTTTAAATATTAACTTACTTTTTGTGATACAGAGGGAGTATTTATTCGCAATATGCAATTCACTTGAGGCATTTATAAAATTCAAACACTTTGATTTCTCAACCCTCAACCCAGTTTCTCGAAAATCTCAAAGCAACTTTCTAAGAACATCTCCAACGATGCCATATTAGCTAGATATAAGAACTTAAACTCAGTTTTTTGATTATGTGGAGGAGAAAAAGAAAGAAAAGATATAGAGTGTAATATCTCGTGTAGGGCGATTGGAGCCTGGCTCACCTAGGACACTACATAACAAATAGAGAGGGGTTTTGGGATCGATCCATCTCACGCCATAGCCTTCTATATGTAGTGCCATTGTCATCTCGGCGTAGCCATCGCTCCTAGTGTCATCTCTTGCACCCATCGTTGCTAGACATCTCTTGGGCCAGCCGCTATCATCTTGATGACCTTTCCCTAACCTTAGCCCATGCTAGACATTGTGTGTGTCGTCATCGTCAGTGGAGAGCGCCGCCCATCTGCCTTTGGGCGAGATGCCGCCTTTGTTTGCCAACGTCATGCCAGGGAACCGCCGCACCGGAGAGCCATCTCACTAGAGGGTTGCCGTCGTCGTCGGTATATGTCATGCCGTGATCAGAGGGGAGGGCAGCAAGATGGAGGTGATAAAGCGTGAAGGGCAGTGGGAGAGGGGAAGAGGGAAGAAGAAAGAAGAGGTTAGGGCTTGTGTATGTTGGAAGAGGTTAGTGCTTGGTATGTGTTGAGGTAGGGTTTGTCTATGTGTCATGGATCTTGAGAAAATAGGGGAGTGTTGCCGAGATCTTATAGTTTTTAGAGAGTTAGAGCATTCTACGCTTAAAAGGAGTGGGGTATTACATAGAGACTAGCTCTTATCTAAAAGTCAATCTATAATAGACTACGAAGGGCATAAACAATATTACATATGTGCCCATATTAATTATGGAGACTATACTATAGCTAGTCTATTGAAGAGGTCTTCCATTTGCTATCTATAAATGACATGTTCATTTCTTATAGCTAATTAGCTATAGTGATTTACTTTACCATTGAAGATGTTCTAAAGCTCTTAGACATAAGCATTGGCATTTCAAAACTGCTTCTACAAACTCTCAAATGTAGCTTCTACATACCATTTCAGATTCTAGCAATTCAGCTTAACCTTTTAAAATAAAATGAGACTTTGGTATGAATTTTGGAGCAAATAGCAAAACGGGTTGGATAATATTCGTATGGATCTGGATCCATATCCGATTTTTATTGATTTGAAACCCATTTTTCTATCCCAACGGAAATTGAAACGGATACGGATAATTATCTAAATTTTTAAATGGATACGAATGATTTTTAAACGGATATACATTGAGGGTTATTCAGTGAATATTATTCGTATCTGGTGACTTGTTATCTAGATATTATCCTATTTAGAAAGGGATTGAGTAGCCTGACTTGCTCTATGGTGATTCAAAGCATGAGTTGACACTAATGTGTGGCTTGGCCTAAATATCGCTGTGTGTGGGTAGCTTTGTGGGCATGCCACCTACTGCTCTACGCAAGCCTACCTACCTGCATTGTATGCCTTTCAAATTGCACTGTATTTTGTATTACGTGTTGTGCTTTTGTCAATTAACAGCAGTAAGGCTAGTTTATGTTGATTTTTTCATATCGAGGTAAACCTGATTTCATTTTCGAATTCGATTCGTATAAGATCTGACTATATCTGACACTATTCGTTTTTAAATCCATATCAAGTAAAAAAAATATGGGCACGAATATAAATTTACTCTTATTCAATTGTATCCGATCCGTTACGAAATGGCGCTTTAAGACGGATTATGGGATGAAACCTTGTTCGTGTAATCAATGTCCACCATGGGTATTAGCGACGGAGCAGATGCTGGATGATCGTCCTACGATCTCCCGTGTGAGTGTGACGTTAACGTGCCACATACCCACGAGCTCGCGCTGTCACGCCTTAATAGCTCATCATTGTCTGGTAGTAGTTCATAAGCCATACGCCTACATGTACGCATATATGGGTACTTTATCCGATCGCTTTTTCTTTAAAATAATGGTGAGGCCTTTTTCTTTCTCCGCTCAACTCTCTTTCCGTTACATGATCCCACGCCCTGAACACACAACGATCAGCACTGAATACCCCGCAAATCAGCGGGAGTCGTCGTGATCGTGAGCCCGTCACGACCTTACGATTTGAGCAGCTCAAGCCACCCGTCGCTATACATGGACAGTTTTTTATTTATGTAAAAAAATACGGAAAAACTTGTACGTACTTCTCTTACAAAATGTCCAATAAAAACTATTTATTTTTTTAAAATGAAGTTATTGTTTTTTCTCCATCTCTTTCTCTCTTCTACTCGGTCGAGTTGTCTCCATTCAAGTTGTGCCACTGTCTACGACCATCTTCCCTCCTTACCGCGACCATGATAACCCCCACTAGTGTTGTCGTGCCAAGCCCCCTCTCCACTCTAGTCGGGGCTAGCCAGTCAGCTCCTCTCCAATAGTAGTGTCGGCCTTACGATCTGGCAGCCATGTCTGTCCTACCGAATTCGATGTGACACATAGCTATATCGAGAACCAAACTTTACTCTGAGTCAAGCAATCCTAGCTGGGATGCATGGTGGCTCCTAGCAACGATACTGCCCCTAGCAAGCAATCAATTAATGGTCTACATGAAGTAAGAGGAGAGAGAGGATCGATGATGGGAGAAAGGTGTGAACTGCCTTGCTTTTCGTTTGGAAATTTATGCCGTGTTCTTTTCATCTTAACAGCTTAACGTCTTAACAGCATAGCGACTTATCTACGTTTTGAAAAGAGGTTTGGAAATTTATGCCGTGTTCTTTTCATCTTAACAGCTTAACGTCTTAACAGCATAGCGACTTATCTACGTTTTGAAAAGATAAATGCATCCGAGTTTTTTTAGTCCATATTTTCACTGTTCTGAAGTTGGGTCCTAACGCTTTAAACAGCAAGTCAAATAAAATGGATCCGAATCTCGAGACTATATAGAGAAGCTCTCTAAATTTAGGCCATGTTCTTTTCAGCTTAACGGCTTAACAGCTTAACGACTTATCTACGTTTTGAAAAGACATATGCTTTGAGTTTTTTGGGTCTGTTTTTTCGCTGTTTTGAAGATGGGTCATAATGCTTTGAAAAGCAAGTCAAACGAAATGGATCCGAATTTCAAGACATAATGCTTTGAAAAGCAAGTCAAACGAAATGGATCCGAATTTCAAGACTATCTTAAAAAGCTCTTAAAATTTAGTCATTTCAGTCGTCAAGTTGTTCAGCTGTTCAGATCAGCTCAAAAGAACAGGGTCTTAGTTATTTCAGTCGTTCAGCCTAGTGATGTTTTTTACAAAGGAAAAAACTCATCTGAGGGAGAGTAAAAGAATATGACATAAATCTTGAAGCACGTCTATGATCGCTATTATACATACTTACATAACCAAAACCTCACTCAAAATATGTTAGACCAGGGCAGGACAATGGTGTGGCAGCAGCTGCTCTCGTCCAGAAGCATCCTTTCACCGCTAAGAATCTGCCATTGAATGATCCGACTGGGACAGTTCACCTACGTGCACGAGCAAGGGGATACGCGGGCCGGCTCGCCGGAGCAGCGACAGATGACGAGTCGCTCGCTCGCAATCGCATCATTGACGAAGCAAAGTTTCGCGATATATTCCTCCTGTCCGGCCCTTCCCTGGCCAGGAACATCACCGCATTCTCGCGACAAGCGACGCTGCCTTCCTGTCCGTTGTCCATCCATCGTCCCCTGCCATGGATGGAGCCCGCCGGCGACGAGATGAGCCCGACCGGCGGCGTGCCGGCGACGCGCGCGCGGGGGGGTGGGAAAGCGAGCGTCGCCGTCGGCCACGTGAAAAGGCCCTGCTCCCATGACGCCTCCCTTTCTGCCGGCCCGGCGCTGCCGGTGGCGTGCGGTACGAGACAGCCGGCCGCCGCTGTCGCGGTCGGCGGAATCTTGGCGCGCGGGTGGCGACGGCGCTTGGCTCCTCTCGCTGTCTCGCTTTTCCCCAGCGCGCCGGCCTGTCCGGGGTGGCCGCCGGTGCGAGGCGAGGTGTGACGACGTGGCCGGGGCGGGGGCCGCGTGCAGGAGCAGGAGCGTGAAGGCATGAGCTGCCTTTTCTTTTCTTTTCTTTTTGCGTCGCAGCAATTTCCCCTTCTTTTCAGTACGTAACGTTAAAATAGATGACTCTTCGGCAGGTCGCGCTCACGCCCACACCACAGCACAAGAGTTTATACTGCGAACTGTTCACTACGCTCAAGGATGTGTGTGCCACTTGTCGTTTTGGCATCCGCAACACAATTTTAACATCTAGTTACATAACGTGACCCAGCGATTTATTTATAGAACTCAAAATTATGATAAGCATGTTTGGCGAGTATGGAAAA
The DNA here is from genome assembly GCA_036346415.1 of Raddia guianensis. NCBI lineage: Eukaryota > Viridiplantae > Streptophyta > Magnoliopsida > Poales > Poaceae > Raddia > Raddia guianensis. The sequence goes on from CM070536.1 coordinate 18,713,306, forward strand.
GGCAATGGAAGTTTGCAAAGAGATTGCTAATGGGTTTTGTTTTCATTTCACAGGAATAAAACACATGTTGTGAAGATATAGTGGTTTCGACAGTTCTCAAAGCAATTTTCCAAATATAAACTAACTTTTCAAAAAGATAAAACACATGTTTCACTAAAGAAAAAATAGAGAATGCTCGAAAAAATCGGACCCATTCCTTCAGCCCATACAAAACATGTTTCACCAAGTAGAACTTAATGTTTTACAAAAGTAAAACACATATTGCAATGAAGAAAAAAATGTAAAAAATGTAAACATGTTCGCCCTGCAGTTGGAATATATTGAACATGTTTTTCAGCATATAAAATCAAATACTTCGCCAGATAGAACCTACGAGCATGTTTATTGGTAGCCACATTTTAGTCTCGTTGTAGCAGTAGGGTTGGAGTAAAATATAAGGAAAAAATGTACATATTATGTAGAAAAAATAGGGTAATAATCGAGAAGTTGATGAATAGTATCAGGATAGGTCTAGGATGTGGCTAGCATTGTATATGTAAAACACATGTTCAATATAGAAAGATAGAAATGTTTCAGTAGGCAGAGTCTAATGCATTGGAAGGGCAAAACACATGTTTCAATGGAGAAGGAAGCATAAATTTTTGGAACCCAATATTTCAAAAGAAAAAAAAACATAGGTTTTAATAAAGAAAAACGTAATTTTTTTGATATTTATTAAAAAAATTGTTTCAATAGACAAAACTAATGTTTCATAGGCAAATTACAACTGCAGGGCGTTTTCACCAAAGCAAACAGGTAATTTTTGAGCGAACTCAAAACTACATGTTTGATTTTACCAATTACATCTCGCTAGCTCCACTGTAATATGGAAGTGTTATTTTACGGTGCATGGCCTATAAAAATAATAAATATTTAGGCTATAATGAAAATAAGATTTTACGTCCAAATAATCAGATTCTTTGTCCAATCTAAATTGTATACAAAATTCCAAAGATTAAGTTTCAAAAGTAACTTGCACCTATATCAAACGTGATGTTCTAGAAAACAGGAGGAAGTATTTTGTAACCATCAACCCTGTGCATCCTCGTTCCCTTCGCCAATTACTTTCTACCACTTCAAAAAAAAAAAAGTTCATTCATAACAGATTTCAATTAAAAAACTACAGATCAAACAAACCAGGAGTAATGCTCGCGCAGTGGCCTAGCAAAACATAACTTACTATAGAATGGAGCAATATAATTTTTAACAACAGGCGTATGTTACAGTAGACTTGGCCTATAGGATAACCATTGCGGTCATCAAAGGTCCAAGTTCTAGGCTTACATAGTAAACAGTCTGAGCAGAAGATATATTACAATATTGACCAAAAATGCTCCTGGCTTCTCGTCTTACACCTACTCAGGGCAAGCATATGTCAACTCGTTTTCACTATTGTCCTACTGGCTGTATGCTGAAATTGGAGCTACCCAAGCTTTCCGATCTCCATCTTTTTCTTTATCGCACGATGACCATGGTAGACAAAAGAATCTATGATACCAGCAACAGTGAATATACCTGTGCGAGTGTATATGAACCATGGATCAGAAAGTTTTACTCCTACAGAAATAATCATGCATATAGAGCCATAGAGGTAGAACAGAAACATATGCAGAACGAGGCTTCTGTTTGTGTACCAACAACAGTTGCAAGTTCCCATAAAACTGCAATTTCTCAGAAATGTCATTACAAAACGTGATTTTATTTAGATGCAATTATTTGCGCCGATTCGTTGCATATATGCCATTACAGCGAGTTTCCGGCACGTACCAACTTAAAATATGAACAATATATGATGGACCCACATGTGACATGTCATACATAGGTCCTTTCTTCCTTCCTCTTCTACCTCCTCCTCCCCTCCTCTCTTCTCACTCTTCCGTCCTGGTCTCAGCGCTGGCCGCGTCGACCTCCCCCTCCGCCAGCCAGCATTGCCTTCGGCCACACCCACCTCCGCATCCGGTCGCGCCACCTCCGTTCTCGCCGCTTCCGCATCCGGTCGTGCTACCTTTGTCGCTCACTCCAACGGCGCGCGCCACCTCCATCTCCTACTCTGGCAGCCCGCGCCACTGCCTTGACCGCCCTTTCCACTGCGGCGCACGCCAACTACTCGTCCTGCCACCTCTCAAGGTCCACTAGTGACGACAATGACAACGGCGCTGGTGACGACAACGACGAGGACGGCGGGGACACGTGCCATTACCACAGCGAGCGCATTGACCGCCCTTTCGACACCGGCACGCACCGACTACTAGTTAGGGAGAAGGGATCGCTGCACCGCCTTGCAGCTCCCTTGCCGGAGTTGGGGGAGATGGGGAAGAAAGAAGAGAAGAGTATGACATGTGGAGCCACCTATCAGACCGTATTTTTATACGCGAGACCATATCAATGTGTATTTCCAACCGGTATATCGTGAAAACCCTCCGTAATGGCAGTTCTAAAGTGAATCACGTTTTCAAATGACACCTAAATAAAATCACAGTTTTATAATGGAATTTCTGAGAAATCACAGTTTTATAATGGCACCCATGATATAAATCCTAAAAAAACAATAGTTGCAAGTTTATCACACACCTCCAACAATAGCACATATGTTTGTCAGGAAATGAAGGAGTGATGTATTTTCTTCAGTAAAATCAACCTGTCAAAGAACCAGACAAACTAAGTTACTTCAACATAGAAGAAGACCACTACAGTAATCAGTATGATGAGGAGAAAACTGAAGTGCAACTTCAAAGAAAAAATTTGCAGACTTTAAAAGCATATAGCTAATATGGTCCAAATATACTACTATTATGAAAGAGTCAGACAAACTAAATGACTTCAATATAAAACATGACCACTACTTATTTCAAGGGATTATCAGTATGATACAGAGAAAACTGAAATGGTACTTCCAAGGAAAAAATGCAGCTTGCACTTATTCTTTTAAGAAACACAGGTAATATAGACATTTTGTCATTTTTGTACAAGCCCAATGATGTAATATTTTGTAGTCATTTTGTGGGATTTTGATTGGTTCTTCTTAGAGTTCCTAAATAATTTTTTAGAATTTTTTGAACTCTCCAAGGCCTCTCTTGAGAGACCACGACGTTTTAAGATATATGCTATAGTTTTCAGCATGTTTCACCATAAAAGAACAAGGCCTATAGTCTAGATATGCTACTCATTATGTACATACATAGCCATAGATGAACTGTAAACAAATACTATTTCAAGAACAACTAGACATCATCAGCGGTATTCTGTCCTCACCTTAATTGGTGAAAATTCATAGAAGAAATATATACCAGGTGGGGGCCTGGGATAGCCAATTGCTTCTCTAAAGTGCTCTGTCACAGAGAACTGCAAAAGAATGAAGAATTAACCACGAGTTTGGCTTGACAAAAAAACAATACTACAATGTTTACCTGATTTGAGTGAATCTTCCGGCCCCTAATATCAGTGTAAATTGTAGGAACAACCTGTACAAAAGAGATGATTATTAGTAAATTAAAGCAGGCAGGATGACATCTCTTCACACGCAACAGTTTATAATGAACAACCATAGTGTAATATTATCTGTGGTTGACACCTTACCTTCACAAAGTACTGGTACATTCCTGTTAACCCATTTGTCTGCTCCTGTATCCACTCTACACTGAAACACTAAGGAAGATCAGGGGCATGGAAAAGTTGTGGACCAAAGTGATGCAATTTTGTGATCTGCTTCCTGAACTAAAAAAGTTTTAACTAGTTGCAAATCATACCCATCAAGAGGATTGACAACTCCAGGGAACTCTTTCCCAAAGGACAGTTTGTTTATCTTGTGACTTATCTGTTTCAAGGAAAGGGAGAAATGGACTATTATATGTTCAGGTTCATGCTCAAAACCTTTTTTAGCTCAAAATCATGGATTAAAGGAAATAAGTTTACTTGCATTGTAATTTTCTTGCTGGAAGTTCAAAAGATCTTGAAGAAAGTGGAATGATTGGTCCAAACTTTTTCCAGGGGCAAAGTGAAAATTCCCAGCAACTTTATTGACTTCTACGAATCCATGAATGTTGCAGCCTTCCCCTTGTTCATCTCTTAGCCTCTGAACAAAGCCCTCTCTCTTGCACTGGAGCACAAGCCAAGGGGGAAAAATAACAAATGAAGCATAGCACAAATACCAAAAGACATCCAAAATCTTGCATACGATAACACAAATCTTATTTTCCAATTTAGGTCTTATTCTCTTCGCCTTATCTAACTTATCTTTGAATATACAGGTATAAAGTCAAAGATAAATTAGATAAGTTAAGTTAGATAAGACGAAGAGAATGAGGCCTTAGGGGTAGGATAACGCAAATCTTGTTTTCCAATTTAGGGGGTAGAGCAGAAGAAACGTGACACTTAAGGTTGACAAGAACTTTTTCATTTTACATAAAATAATATGAAAGAAGTTGTATTATAAATTTCTTTTTTTTATGGATCTATTGTCTATTACCAATGGGATTCCTTATTAAGCTACTAGCATGAATAGATGGAATCCAAGCTATCAGAACACTTCGTACACATAGCACAATGACCATGTCCCAACAGGTAATATTTTCATAATGAATCTGTTAGGTGATAAAGAAACACTACTTACATCACAGGTACACCGTACACATTAGTTGACTCATGCTTTACAAGTTTACAGTAACAGGTTTAGCTGGAATTTATAATTTACCGTTGCAAGTTAATTACTTGAGTGACCTATTATAATTTTAGTAGATCAAATCAGACCAACGACACAAGGGTACATCACGAATCACACAAATGGTGTCTGCTGAAAACCATGCACATGAACAAAGAATATGTTACAAAATGAGAGTGAAGCAAAGTGATAAAAGTGCTCAATACCTGATCAATTAACTCTATATTGGTGACTGCCCACCCTTTCTTCCGATAGGCATCACGAACTTCTTCACAGGAGTTGCAACACTGATCATCTGACTGGTAAAATTGTAAAATGAAATAGTAGTGTATTTTTATATTTTCAATAAAACTTTAAAGGAGAGATGTATTGCCATTATGGACTGAAATAAGGATGGGTAGTAGGATAGGCATAAATGATAAACCATTGTGTTTCTAAAATAAATGAACTTGGCACGATTTCAAAGACACACCTCTTCAGAACCATAGCAAGACCCACAATAAACCTCATTATGGTCAAGCCTTCCACCATGTTTTTGCAATGGTCTTTCAATCTAGAAAATGAAAAAAAAAAGGTTAGTTTAAGGAAGAACGTTACCTTGTAACATAACTGTGTTGCACACATTTCACATTTGTTACTTGTAAAGATACCACTCTTCATACCATTACCATGCATGAAGTTTGCTAATATTATTATGAAAACAAAATTGTGCATGCAACTACAGCTTTATTATCATTTGCATATGGCATCCAAGAAGGCTTATTTTTTATATGCTACCCAGAAGAGTGAACTTGGGAATTGAACAACAAAGTAATGCTACTTTGGGCAGGCACTATCAGTTCCTTCCGTTGACACAAGAATTGAAGAAAGATTAATGATTCTATGTAAACACAAACATGAATGAAGATTCCAGAGCAATCAGCATGGGGATGTACACTACATACCAAAAAATTGTTTGGTTCTATAACAGAATAATATTGAAATAGATTACCGTGTTTATTTTTCAAATAAGTATCATAATAGATGCTGGAGAAGCAAATAAATTCATCAAAGAATTGATCCATGCCATTTCCAAAGATGAGGACCAGGGTTTGCTCGGGTCGGGTAGCTAGAGGCTGGATGTTGCCTCAGCCCACGCGGGTTTGCTTCCAAATGAGTCGCAACTACCTTTCTCACTGTCTCACATGTGCACAAGCATTATTTGAATGGAAAGAAACGGATGAGGCAAGGTAGTGTTGAGCCAGGGAACCCTCCCCAAGCCTATAGAACAAACAAGATGCAAGAACGAGCCAGGTGGGTTCCAAGCCAAAAGCCAGTGAATGAGCCAGCCCGAGCTAGGAGATCAAAGGTGTGGACTCTTAGGCCGAGCCAGGAGAAAGAACAGATCAGATCAGATCATGTGATTCAACAACAATTCAAAGCGGAATTTGAGTGATTACTCACCAAAAAAATTCTGTTCTGGCCTCGATTACTGGCATATCAAGCAGCAACTCACAGCCACTGTGTGATATGGCCAATCTTGTATAGAGTCGGAGGGATTTGTTGCTGATAAAAGGAAGTGGACAGGAGGAGGGTAGCTACGTGCGGCAAGAGGAGAAACCAAACTATCAAGAAGAGGCATTCGGCTCTTGCATCAAAATCCTAGTTTCAAAAAAAAAAAACTACTAGGACTTAGGCAGCAGGTTATGCTCAGTTGATGCCGCTACTCAAGGGGGTGGTGATCCTAGGTAGCACTAGCAGGACCAGAACACCAGGGAACAATGGTGACACATCCATGCTTGTCGGTTCCATAACTCGCTAAGTCATGATGGCATACAAGAAATTTTCTCTATTGTTTTTAGTTTCTTTATAAGGTTTTTCCAACTTGTAATATAAGCTACGAAGAGTTACTGAGTTAGGTGGTTCTGGAAAAGCGCATTATGAAAAGTAACTTGTGACTACTAGGAAACTCTAACATATGACCATGTGTCTACTATGAAAGCCTAAATTTTTATGAACACTAGCACTGGCTATCTTCCAGAGTAAAGATAAAAGGTCACTTAGCATCACATTCAAGATCTTATTACATTATGAATTGATCAATTGAAACAGATCTTGATGAATTTGCTACATTGAAAAGTATAAGTGGTTTCAATTATGAAAATGGCAGGTAAACCAGAACAGTTTTTGTCATTTCATGTACACAGACATTCAAGTGAAAAGTGTGACAACATACCTTAGGGGCACCCACTCCATCTTTTCTTGAATCAATTACATTACCAAGATGGTCAAGTCTTTTCTTTATTATATCATGTCTCTGTAAAATAGATATTCATGACCTCAGGAAACACTTAAAAATATATAAAAGCAAAACAGAAAACAAGGAAACTTATGAAAACTGTATGTACATACTATATCATAATGTTGTTCTCCACTGACATCCATCGTATCAACAGCAACAAGAGAACAAGGAAGAGCCGGGAATGTTACATCAAACTGCAAAAGTGGTCATTTATGTTAACAATGCAAAAGAATAGAAGGAGCCTCTTCGCATAAGAAATGGCATATAAGGTCACGCCTTCACAACTTGGAGAATATTCTTAGCCAGTTCACTAACCAGTAATATCAGGTTTAAATGGCCCATCACCTATACAACATCTAAGCGTAATTTACTCAATAGTTGACGAGTTGTAAAAATCTAGAACAGAAATGAAGAAAGTCTGAGGTTGTGACATCTAAAAGCAATCAAACAACTCCAAAGTTTTGCAAATTAAGCGGGCCAACCCCAACCGAAATGGGTTGATATGACAGCATAAATTTATAGCAAAACAATATTTACGTTCTTTTCTTTTCTTTTCAGCTTAACAGCTTAACAGTTTAACGACTTATGTACGTTTTGAAAAGACATATACTTTGGGGTTTTGAGTCCTTTTTTTTCTCTCTAAGGTGGGTGCAAACACTTTAAAAAGCAAGTCAAACGAAATGGATCTAAATCTCGAGATTACCTCAAAAAACACTCGAAATTCAGTTATTTCGGCTGTTCAACCGTTCAGATAAGGCCAACAGAACAGAACCATAGTTACATCCTTTCCAATTAGCACAACAAGCATGGAGAGGCAAAGCTTAACACTAATACAATAAATATGCAGAGCATCTTAGAAATACCAGACAAATGGAATAATTGGAATGTCAAAATGAGCATTTTGCACTAACGTTAATATGTAGTCTCTCCCCTCTTGAGGTATCAACGGTGAGCTTACTCTCTGTGGCAGAATATAGATACAGCCCTGCAGAAACATTAATACAACAGTAAGTTAATGCATAGCATATCGAGTGACAAGAAATACATGGAACAAATAGTCCAAGGAGAGATCAGGTAGCCACGCTGAGAAACAGAAGTACAACATGTAACAGGTTAGATGAGATCATCCGACATTTCAATTTTATAGTATGCTAAAATAAAGGTCATGCCCATGCAAAGGCAATAACACATAAGTACATAAGGCGCCTACAACTTGGCATCAACACTAGCAAGATAAGAATGACTGAAAGCATGGCATCTCATAAAATCCAAGCTGAAAATCTAATGAAAATCCACCATGCTAGTCTTACAGTAAGGAATAACTCCACCATATTAGCAGAGTAGGAAAAATTAACTGGCAGAATTCACATTAAATTAACCGCATCCAAACAAAAAGGTGCAAACACAAACATTCACATAGACCCTGTACTCTGATGGCATCAACTCACATATAGCATCCAAATTGAACCAATAGCATTATTAGATCATAAAATGATCTAGGTACTGCCCTGCCCTGCACCACCACCTTACTAACAAGTGCCTCCACCCAGAAGCAGCCTCCAGTTTTATACACGGGAATTCAAATGCATGCAGCATGCTAATGAAATTCCAAAATATCCACCACTAATGTTTCGCTTCACACCGATCATATGGTCACCAAGCACAAGCTCCAATCCGCCACGAACATACGCTCGTTTTCGCGTCGGAATACACAAAATTATCGAACGTACGCAGAGCCACCGAGATAAAATGGCGAGATCGAACTGTGCCGCGTCTACAGAGACGAAATTTAAAGGGATCTGGGACGAGAAGTGGAGCGAGAGGGGAGGTGGTACGTACGGATCTCAGAGAAGAAAAGGAGGAGGATGGCGAGGGAGGAGACGATGGTGATGAGGCCGCCGGAGAGGGTGCGGCTGTAGAAGTCCTCGTTCACCTTCGGGTAGGCGTCCAGGTTCCGCAGCCTGCTCCACAGCTCCATCGCTCCGGCTCACGCCGCCGGCGGTGTCGCCGGAGCCCTAGGACGAGGAGGAGATCTGCGTTCAGTGTTGGCACCGTGGTCGTCGCGAGGAATGGCACGGTGTTTTGTGAATTTGTCGGGGAGCAAAGGGATAATTTCGCGATTTTGTTTTATGGGCCGACATGACATAAATTTAGTATTAATGGGCTGTAATTGATGGGCCTCAAGTTGTAATTTCGTAAATGTGCCCAAAGATTGGGGCTGATATCGTAAATTTGCGGCCATGTCGACGCCTCATCACTAGGAAACACAGGCAGTGGGGCTAATTTTTTTAATGCCATTGCAGGAGTTATATAATTATCCTGTCATCATTATGTCTATTATATATAGGATCAAGATCCATTATTATAGACACAGGCGATCGCATATAGGATAATTAGTTCAAATGCAGTCGCACATAAGATCCATTATTTGTTTAAGCCGAAGTGTGATTGCTTTGGATCAATTTTGTTTAGATGTAAAGGGCAGCCTCGACATGAGCTTTACCATTTTATTTAAGGAGAGAAATGCATAATACACACAAAAAGATGACATTGGGAGATTGAGGTTATACCCAAATAGGAAGGAGATAGAAGATGGGGAGAGCACGGCCCCACCGAGTGGCAGGTCCAGATAATTTGACCTAAACCATGCCAGTCTCCACCACGGCAGCCGCTGCCAATCATGTCATCAAGCGCACAATAAACACTAGCCATCACCAATATGCACATTAAGGTCAGTCTAGTCTCTAACCACCACCCCCTCGTAGAATGTTTGACCAAGACACGAGAAGGAGAATGGCATCGATCATCACTACCATGCTCACAGCCTCCTAGTTGGTTGGACGCATCCACGCGGGGACACGTCAAAGGCATATATAGTCAAAGTGACACTGCTGAGGTGATGAGGCCAAAGAAAGGCCACCACTATCTACCTCGTGGGCCTGACATGGGACACACTGCAGCCCCACCAACAAGGCAACGGAGCAAGAGGAGAGGAAGGAGAAAAGAGAAGGGAGAAAGAAGAGGCAAGGGAGTAGATCGGATCGAGGTCTTCCACGACTCAACTTGGAGACACACCAAAAACGGATCGGAGCATTGCCGATAAGGAGCGGAGGTTGAGGGAACGATAACCACCGTCCTCCTTGCAAGCAGGTGTGCCATGGCACCATTGTTGAGGCAAGGGATCAAGAGGGAGGAAGAAGAAAAGGGAAAAGAGGGGAAAGGGAAAACGGGGGTTAGCACCAATGACAACGGAAATAGAGAGAGGCGCGGTGCGGCGGAACCCTCAAGCCGCAGGCAAGGCCACAACCACCATAGCAAACAGCCAAACATACAAGTTCATGAACAAAGGAAAGAAGAGGTAAAGAGAAGAGGGAGAAGTCGAAAGGAGGATGAGGAGGCCACCAATGGCAGGAAGGGCCACTGGAGAAGGAACCCTAGGTAGCCATGGTTGAGTCGTAAACGAACAGCTCGAGGGCTGGCAAAAAGTGTGGTGCAGTTCTAGTGCTGAATTGTTTTTAGTTTTTTTTTTAAAAAAAAGAACCTGGTTTAAAAACGTTCCACTAGTGACTTAGCGATTGTATAAAAAAAATCAAAACGTATAACATGTTCAATCATCATGGCAAATAATCTGTGTCAAGAACAGGACGGCAACTCATGTTTAATCATCTGTCATGTCAGTCGCATAAGATGAGGCTCAATACAGCGCTCGCCGAGTTTATAACTAGCAATGATACTGCATTTCGGCGAAATCGCACCGATCAAATTCAGAAACATAACTCTAAGTCAGGACTCAGGAGTATACATTGCCCCACCATAAAAAAAATTAAAGGAAAAGGAGAACGAAATTGCACGTATTGATACTTCTTACTGTATGAAATCGAAAGCTCTACAGAAAAGAAAACTCATATGCCAATTTACATCAGTATAAATATACATCTAGTATTCCCCATCTCACGGTTTAAATGTTTAATTACCTACGCCTCACATTTACAGACGGCATTGGCATGACATTACTAAAAAATTTACATATATTTATTATCCTCTCCCACCTAGACTTATCTTGCAACTTTAAAAAATATTGTAACATTGATTTATGCCTATTATTTCTACAAGAATATGCACATGGACGATATACTTCCTGTCTCTAAATGACTTAGTTATTATGTGCCCGTCCTCAAATTAGTACCGCTGCTCTGCCTCCGCTAACATTCATCATCTTTTTGCCTGACCTTCATCATATTTCTCTTTTGCCTTGTCAATTTCCATCTTGAGATCAACATACTTCTGCAGTGAAACATCTGAGAAGAATTCAAGCTTCCCTAAGAATATCTCCAAACTAGATTGTAAATCCATAGGAGGATAATTCCTATGGATTTCCCCCGTTTCACCGTTTAACCCTCCATTATGCGATAAAGAGCGGGTAAACCTTGAACTACCTCGTCTCTTCTCTAGGCGTGGGGTGGAATTATTTATATCTGCGACAAGACCTTTAATTGCATCTTCCAGGTCCTTGGTTGGTAACTCCCTCAGTAACTCCATCCATATTTTACAGGTTTTAAATATGGGTGCGACGTTGCAATCTGTTATTACAAGATAATCTTCCTTCTTCTTCCTGGAACTCTTTTTCCTCACTAATTTCACACACTTGTGTAACCATGAATCTAGGCTACGCAAATACGAATCGTGGGATGCTATCCATTTCTGGAAGTTTGAACATAAAGTGTTTAGCTCAACCTGGAGGAGTAGAGTTGCCTGGAACTGTGATTCCGATCGAATCAAGACTTTTGTGTTGCCACTGCTAGATAGTAGCTTAATAATCTCGTGCTGATGCCGATGACACTCAAGCATAGTTGCCCACATCCGAGTTAAACTGCAAAGGGGATGGATTTTTTAGCAAATGCAAATAAAAAAACTCACTCAAGTACCTTCCAGCTGTAACACGTACGTAGGTTAATACAAACTGAATGAACCATACCTTCCAATTAATTCCTCCAGCTGTGGTTGAAGTTCTTTGTCCCTTATATCCTCTATGATCTTAGAAATCATGTCAATTCTCTGAATGGCTACTAAAATTCTGGAGTGCAAATCCTTAACAGCAGCACGGGTTCTATCAATACTCATTTGGCTTTCTGCTCTCGACTCCTGGTGTCTCAGATGTCTACATTTCTCATCATACTTCCTGCAAATTGCACCACTAGCCTGAAGGCGATATAAAGGTTAGCATGAAGCACTATGTTTCGTCATTGCCAATTCACAGACTTAAGGCAAAACGACATGGAGTAGTGTCATTTATTCGGAAATATTAATACAAAAAGATTCAAGTAAAGGGAACAAGAATTTTAAAAATGTCAAACCAACATATATGTGTGTATACCTAGTTAAAACCTTACATAATCCAAGAATGTGTGAATGTCATATTGTTATTGTAACCACTTGTCACATTATGCAGTAAGATCATTGTTCTAAAGTTTTAAACAGCCAGATGGGTGTGGGGGCAGTGACCACTGCACCGTACAGGCGTACAGAAGTACTCCCTCCGTCCTACAATATAGGGCGTATAAAAATTTTCATCAAGACCAAGAAATGGTGTTTAAGAGAGTAAATCATCTTTAATTATCTCGTTACTCGAAGCATGCATCTCCTTCCCATGCACTTAATTAATAGCTTTAACAGCTAAAGCTAGCAAAAGCATGCACTTTATAGTGTGAATAGCTTAACTATAAGTTAATTGCTCGTCTTTCCCAAGGAAATAATGGGAACACGTCTTATATTATGGGACAAATCAAAAAAACGTATGCGCCCTATATATTGGGACGGAGGGAGTAGTTACTAGTTTGTCGAGACACTCTACAGCCTGTAACAGACTAATGCAACCACTATAGCATGTTGGTGTAGCAGCCCTTCAATGTTGCATGTTGCTTCAAACATTTGAAAGACAACAAATCGAAGAATTTTCGAGCACAACTATTTATCAATTTTCAGCATTTCTTCTTGCATATAACGTAGGGATGTTCAGGTGAGGAATAGAGCACTGGAATGGTCCTTACACATTAGCTGTGTGCTGTAATGTTAAGTTGGCCACCTATAGTTTTGTAGGACTTTCTTGTGGATTTGTTTTCCTTCCCTTCTATATATGATTGGCAGAGCTGCTGTCTGTTGTAAAAGAATGGTTTTTATATGATTCATTTGATGCATATTCTACCCATCTTCCATTTTGAAGCATTACTTGAGGACTTGGCATTGTCCTTTTCAGCTTAAATTAAAATTGAAAGCTACCTCTAGAATTTTTTTTATTTTTGTACAAGCCACATGTTGCAGCACTTTGTAGCCATTTTTGTAAAGCTTGGAGAGTTTTTTTTTCTCAAAGCTTCCAAAGCCATTTTTGAACAATTGTTTGAGCCCTTCAATCGCCTATCAAGAGCCCACAACTTTTTCAGATTGTAATATACCGCTGGTTTCAGTAAAAAGAAAGGATTGAGTAATCCTAAATCCTAATACAAGATAAGTTATTTCACTTCAAAATTGATTGGACTAACTTCATATTTTCACAGATATAGCCACACACAATATGCGGTTTATGCCTTCTGTATCGCTGTTGTCCTCTATAAACTATGAAAACACCACATTGAACAATTGAAAACTAAAAGGAGTAATTCATAATGCATAAATCATTGCTAATAGAAACTAAAAAAAAAGTAATTCAGTAAAATGACCAATAAAAAACTTTTACCTTAACTTCATCATACAACTTTCTCTCCCATGCATATAATCTATCTAGTGTGGATGCATGACTGCCAGAATTCATGTATACACCACTGAAGATATTTCCAGTGAGACCATCAACATCATCTTTCGACGCAGCCCCAAGAGGATTCCTAGATGATGAAGACTGTGAAGACACTGATCTATGCCAAGTAAGGTACTTCACATCAGCCTGAGAAGGAGCTGCATTAAAACAAAAGGCACTTATCGGTCAAGGTGAGAGAAAATAGCAGCTCTATCGCTTATAGCATCAGCCATTAGGTAGATGGCAATATAATTAGGAAAAAGTTCATTTTAGATACCTCAACTATCGAGAAAGTCCAAAAAAACCCCTAAACTATGATTTGGTTTGTTTTACATAACTGAACTTTCAATACCGGCTCAAAACCCATCACAAGCTGGTTTTTTAGTTGTTTTGCTGACGTGGCGCCACGTGTCAGGCAAGTCAGCAAAAACCACTACCACATGGCGCCACGTCAGCAAAACCACCGAAAAAAACAAGGTTGTGATGGTTTTTTAGCCGGTATTGAAATTTCAGGTATGTAAAACAGACCAAATCATAATTTAGGGGGTTTTTAGGACTTTCACGATAATTGAGGTACCTAAAATGGACTTATTCCATATAATTAAGATATTATTGAATAAGCATACCTCCTCCAAGCACCTTCTACTATGATAAGCATAAAAATTATAAATATTGATCTTTTTTTTACAGTTGGGAGGATCAGGGGAGAAAATCCCCCCTCCCGCATACGGGTAGGTCGGTCTCGAACCCGGGTGGGGGGCAGCGCATCCCTCGCCCCCCACCACTGAGCTATGCTCAGTTCCCATAAATATTGATCATATGAAGATAACATTACTGTATTGTAGCCAAAGTGCTTATAAGATATTATATTATCATCAAATGATAATTCTATAAGACTATAACATAATATGGTAACCGATGGTCAGAATTGTATATATGAGACCATGAAAAGTAAATGGTGGCTTATCTATATATCAGTTTTCCACAAGTAGAAAAACAAGTTGTTTCAAACCAAAGATCATAGAAGAAAAGGCATGCAAATAACAGCATAAGATGCAAACTATATTAACCAGAATGAGTATTGCGTGCTGGAATTGGAAAGAAGACTACTGTTAAAAACAAAAACTTACGCTGAGGCACAGGGACTTCTGCTCTGCAGCAAGCAAAGAATGTGGCAAAAAATCCTGATGAATTTGATCCATGTGCTGCATCACAATCGACAAGTTAATCCAAAACATAAATGAACTAGAAAAGATGGAATAACATATAACTATGATGATATGCTCGCAAGTACAGTTACTATTAATGCATTAATGGATAACTGAGAAAGAAATAGAATCTTCACGTCATGATGGTTTTTGTGTCCTAAAAACCTTTGTATCATTCTCTTGAAGCCAAACAATAACATATTGCTCTAAAAAATGAAAATATTATTTAAATAACAGTAATCTAAATTCATTGGGATCTAACCTCTTTCTTCAGGTAGTAAAGGACGGAAATTGACTTTATCTGCTTCAAGCATCCTTGGGACTTCTTTTCCTGAGTCTGATGCCTTAATAAATAAGATTTCAATCTCTTTCATACATGAAAATAAGTCCTTCACCCCATTTTTTACATCCT
Source organism: Raddia guianensis (assembly GCA_036346415.1). Classification (NCBI taxonomy): domain Eukaryota; kingdom Viridiplantae; phylum Streptophyta; class Magnoliopsida; order Poales; family Poaceae; genus Raddia; species Raddia guianensis. The sequence goes on from CM070536.1 coordinate 18,728,690, forward strand.
GAAAAGGTTCCTTTGATTTCCCATTCATAGGAAGAGCAACAATAGAAGGTGCCACTTCTTTCATAGGGCTCGCCGTAGGGGATTCATCAGATTCATACATGCTAATGTCTAGTACCCTCTTGTCATTTTTTGGATTGTCATTTTCAGAATCGATATTTTTGAAGGCTACCTTCTCCGAAGCAAGATCTGCAGGTGACCGATTTGTTACAGCATTTTCAACAGCCATATAGTTGCGGTTCTTGAACATCCGCACTAAAGATTCAGATGACGGATTCTCAAAATCATCTTCTGACTCTGCAAAATCATCCTCTCTTCCATTTATGGTTGATTTCTCCCCATCTTTGAGACCTGGAGCTTTCTCTTCCTGGACATGCTTAATTTCATCAGGATGAGCAGGAGACTTCTCCATTTCCTCTTCGAGCTCTGGAATTCCTTCCTTCTCCCGAAGACGCCTGATATCATCAGCATTTTCAAAGTCATGGCCAGGTTCCTTCTCATCTTGAAAAGAAAACTGGTTTTCAATAGGTTGAAAAAGGCCAAAGTAGTCCCAAGGTGGTGTCCCGGGAGGAGCTTCAAATGTGGAACTATCATCCAGATCATGTGCAGCTTGTTTAGGAACTGGGGATGATGTTTGCAGAGTTGCTGTTACAGGAACAGGCAACTTCTCCTCGACAGTCGTTGCTGGGTTCCCAAAAGCTTTCATATGGTTTACATGGAAACGTCCTGAAGATAAAGGGGATGGAACTGGAGAGAAAGATTCACTAGCCTGATGTGAAACAGATGGAGATAAATTCATCGATTTCTGCCTAATGGTAGGAGGCTCCGGAGTTGCAGATGTTGATGTGTACAGCGAAGAATCTGTTGGCACTTCAGGCTCTACAAATTTTCTCAGAGCAAGTCCTGTGTGTCTCAGTGATTGAATATAAGCAAAGTGTGCAGCTGCGAGTGCACACCTTCCATCAAGTGCTTCTCTAATATATCTTTTTCTTTCCTGGCACAAGACAAGGGCCTTGTCGTCTTCATTATTTCCCCGTGCAGACCCCATTTTAGTGTGTACCACCTTCAGTGCCGAACAAAATTTACAGGCGCACACAAAGTTATGGCCATAAAAGGCAGACTAAAGCTATTATTGAAGGAAGCTGTTTTCAGATAAAATAACACCAAACGCTGTACAACTTTGTGCCTGCATTTCAATGTATTGAAGATTTGACGTTAGACCATATATTGGGGTTTTTTAAGAAATATGCATTAGATTATGACTTAAGAGTTTGATTGAGCAGAAAAGAATAAAAGATAAGTTCATGTTACATCAGCAACTGCGCATAGTCATTAGACGAAGCCTACTCAACAGTATTATGAAATACACTCATCACAAATGCAACATGTTGTAAAATTAGTTGATGTGTACTACTCAGTCTCAAAATGATGACATCAAAATTCAATATGAATGATATTAGTTTTGTGACGCAAACAAGTACTGTGGAAAATTCGGTGGTAAACATCAGACAATTCATTCCCATTTAAACTAGCTTGCTCAAATCAATTATACTAAAAGCAGGGGAATTATATGTGCATGGACAGATCCAAGTAAACAATGATATAGATTGTTTTTCTAGAAAATTCTGTTTTCACGTTAATCTTTAACAGAACCAATTAAATCAGTACAATCATACAGACGGCAAGCTCCTCATATCATCTCACACAGAAGCACATGGAAATGCAAGTTCCAGAAAAAAACCAGACACCTAAGTAATCCAGTACATGGAATAATCAAGGCAGTGCATTGGGTTTTTTGGGGATTCTTGCTTGCCTACCCACCCCCTTCCCCGGTCTCTCCCTGCTCGCCGGCCGCCGCCTCCATCACCAGCAGGATCATCCGAAGTAGTGGGCAGTCGCGAGCTCCGGCGGGAGCGGCACGCGGCGACGAGGGCGTCGGCGGGAGGGAGAGAGAGGGGGGAGAGAGAGAGAGGGAGGGAGGGAGGGAGAGAGGGAGAAAAGATGGAGGGCGCCTCTTGGAAGTGGGGACGAGACTCGATCCGGGAGAGAAGAACGCCGATCTCGCGCGGGCTCTGCGGACTAGAAGCGCGACGAGGCGGCGCTTTTCCAGCTGTGGCCGACCGGGCAGGTGAGTCCGTTTTCCAGAGAGAGAGAGAGAGAGAGAGAGAGAAAGGTGAGAAAACCACGGACCTTGCGGGTTTTTTTTGTCGAGGTTGGCTTCGTTGTGTCCGGCGAGCTCGGCGACGAGGAGGAGGGCGACCTCGGAGGCGAGGGGAGGAGAAGCTTCGGAGATGATGGTGATGAAGATGATGAGCAGCTGCGAGCAGGTGGGACTGTGGGTGCGCGTGGGGGCACTGGCAAGTGGGGCCGCGGGGGAGGAGGGAGTCATGAGACACCGTGCAGTCGTCACTGACGCGTGGGCCCGGTCCCACGCGTCAGTGACGCGGTGTGACTGCAGAGGATCTCATTCCGGAGGGGAGAGGGCGGCGCCGGTGGCGTTAAGGTCTCGAAGGTGTGGCCGTAGCCGCGCGACGCCACGAGGAACGAGCCGAAAGACGAAACGGTTGGCACTTGTTCTCTTCTTTTTTCCTCTGCTTGCCTTCTCTTTTTTTCCCCAAATTTTGTTTTGGTTTCTTGAGGATGCAACGGTGGCGCCGCATTGCCGCCGAATCAGCGGTGCGCGATCTCTCTCGTTTGGTTTCCCTTTTTTTTATTTTCCAATTGTGATGCGAGGAGAAAAGGAGAAGTTGCTTTTTGCGATCCTTTGCCGATTGATGCTTCCATACGATTTTTGTAGTTTTTTCAGAGCGATGTCTATTTGGTAGGTACAAAATTGTCGGAGTAATTTTCGTATGATTTCCATGAAATATTTTAATGGCTTTCTGCGTTCCAACTCTCGAAGAAAATAAACTAGTCATATGAAATTCCTATAAATTTATGTAAAATTTCTAATTTCAAGCATTCTCTTGGGTGCTCTCTCTTTATGTGTTCCAACTAGCGTAGAAAATAAACTAGTCATATGAAATTTCTATAAATCTATAAATTTATATAAAATTCCTAATTTCAAGCATTCCCTTGGGTGCTATCTCTCATCCTGGTTTCAAGATTTTTTTTGCAATATTCTACCGTTAGTGCTCTGTAGTTTTCCTAAGCAATTAAAAAACGGAAACACTCTAGGACGGCCGTCCGTCCGTTCGGACTCCTCCATCGCTCGCGTCAACTCGCTCGCTCACGCTCCTCCTCCTCGCTCGCGCTCCTCCTCCTCCCGCGCTCCTCCCTCTCCGTCGCAACCTCCTCCCGCGCCTCATTGTCGTCGCATCTCCTCCTCCGCCGCCTCCTCCCTGCTCCTCGTAAATGCCAGCCCCGCCTCCTCCCGCCTCGTGCCTCCTCCCTCCTCCGTCGCCGGTGCCGCCCACCTCCTCCTCCTCTCACGACGGCCGGTGCCGCCCCGTCCTCCTCACGCTGGGCGACACGCGAGGACCTCCTCTCGCCAGGCTCCAAGGGCCACCGCCAGATCTGGAGGGACGGCGACCACGCCGACGAGGAGCATGATAGTGAAGCTTCGCCATCACGACGGCGGATCCGTGAGTAAGGGCAAGGATCTCACGGATCTGGGAAGAAGGAGGCAAGGAGGAGACCCATCCCATTTCGTGCTCGAAACCCGAGGTTTGTCTCGAAACTTAGGATTTCTGTGCTTCAAACTTGGAGCATACATATAAAACTTTCTATTTTCCTCGATCTGGAACTTTGGAGGACTCGCTCATGGAAATGAACTTTCTCCCATCAAACTTTCTGTCTAACTTTTGAAACTTGAATATCCGCCACCAAATTTGAACTTTGCACTATTGAAACTTGTCTTACTCTCGAGGCGCTTCAAACCTTAGGTTTCATCGCCAAGTTGCACTAAACTTGAGATTTCACGACCTCGAAACTTCGTTTTTTTTTCGAAACTTAGGTTTTGCTCATCTGAAACTTGTATATCGCCACCAAACTTGGATTTTGTACAGTCGAAACTTGGTTCTTATTCTCGAAAACTTTCTGAAATCCCAAGTTTCGTCCCCAAGTTGACACGGGTTATCAAGTTTTCACCGTTATTTTTTAAGTTTCAGTAGGTATCCACGCAAGTTTCCTGCTGACGTCAGCAGGTCCGGACGGTCCGGACGTCCGATCCCTGGCGTTGCCCATTAAAAAATACTAGTATTAAAACCAACCAAGATATAAGTTTTTATATTCGAGCTATAGGTTGAAATATTGTCTTCCGGTTTCTTAAAAAAAATAATGTCTTCCGACCAAAAGTATGTAACAAATCTACTCGGTCAATACAATCTGTTGGTACCTGTGTGACGCCATATCCGAGCTAGCCCGTAATTGTGGATCTTGGCCATTAGTGACAACTGATTACTGATCCAACTTTCTAATTACATGCAATCTCTGTGTATGTCTTGTTAATCAAAGCCAAATTGTGTAAAAACTGCAGTCAGGGGCAGGGCATACCATGATCGCAAAAGAAGACAAGTTAACTTCTCGGAACGGCGTATAAATAATCAAAGCCTGCGACGCGGCCGGTGATGTGCAAATCTGGGGTACGTACGTTGACGGGCCGAGGGTGCGAAGAGACGTAGACGTCGACGGTTCCCGGCTCTCGTTTTTCAACCGGATCACGTAGGCAGCACGACACGAGTCTTTCTCAGCACGAAGGTACGAAGTACTCCCTCCGTCCTATTTTTTTGTTGGACGCTTTTGATTTTTGAACATGTCTTTGGCCATTCGTCTTATTTAAAAAATTATGTAAATATCATTTATTTTGTTGCGATTTGTTTTATCAATAAAGATGCTTTTAATATGACTTATTTATTTGCATATTTGCACTAATTTTTTGAATAAGACGAATGGTCAAAACCGTGCTCAAAAGTCAAAAGCGTCAAACAAAAAAAACCAGAAGTAGTATACTAGTATTTCTTGACTCTAGCTAGAAGTTTAAGGTACAATTCTTTTCGGCTTAAGACTTAACGGCTTAACAGCTTAACGACTTATCTATGTTTTGAAAACACATATGTTTTACGTTTTTTGAGTTCGTTTTTCGCTGTTTTGAAGGTGGGTTCTAACGCTTTAAAAAACAAGACAAACGAAATGTATCCGAATCGTGAGACTACCTCGAGAAGCTCTCGAAGTTCAGTCATTTCAACCGTTCAACCGTTCAGATCAGCTCAAAATAACATGGCCTAAATATAGGAACCGACATTGTTCTTTTGAGTTTAAAGCTGCTAAAAGTTTTAATTAGAAAAGGTTATGACTATTTAAGAGAGGCTTTGAAGAGTTTAAAAATTGTAAAAAAAATTATTTTAGTAGTCTAAGAAAAGCCATTCAAATCACACAGAAATGACTACAGAATACTACTCCCTCTATTCTGAAATATAAGACATATAATTTTTTGATGAAGTCAAAAAATGTAAACTTTGACCATTAATTTTTCATATTATATCATCAATAACTATAAAATTAATATCATATCAAAGTGCTTTCAAATACGAATCTAACTATATCACATGCATAACATTGAACATATATGTTCCTAACATAATTATTAGTCAAACGTTCTAAACATTGACTTTTTAAAATACATGTACGCCTTACATTTTAGAACGAAGGGAGTATATCATTAGCTTGTACAAAAAAAAATTATTTAATTTAATTTAAACCAAAAAGAACAAGGTCTAAGTCTTCTTTTTACCGACGTGTGTGGATTTGATCAATGTTTTATGAGCATGTGATTTTTAATTAAAGAAAAAGTCTATTAACTATTGTGCTTCGTCTATTTAAGCTCATGAACTATGAAATTAGGTATTTCACTCTGCAAAATAAAAGAAAGTAAATAATACCCCCGCAGTGGCTTTTTGGGATGATTTTGCCCACGCGGCTACTGAGGTGCTGTCTAGTCATCAAAATAACAAATAACTAAAAATAAATATGTTGGACCTAACCGTCATGCTCATCTCTCTCCTCCATCTTTGTCTCCGCCGCCACTGCCTCACCGCCCTTGCCCACCCATGTCACTACCTCGTCGCCTCACCTCGTCCTTGCCCACCCACGTTGCTGCCTTGCCCTCGCCTTATCGTGCCCTCGCCCACCAGCGATGCTACGATGCCCACCTATGCTACGCCTCGACCGTGGTGAAGCCAAGACATGCAGCATGGAAGCAATCCGTGCCCAGCGTCGTCGCTCCAACAGTATCGACGGGAGCCATCCGTGGAAGAGGAAGAGTAGGCGGCACCAGGTGAAGCTCGGGTGATATTGGTGGAGGTGACAAACAGCACAGTGAAGGGGCAACGCCGGTGGGGGTGAGGTGGAGGGGCGGTGGATCAGTGGGTGGCGTCGGTGGAGTGGGAAGATCTAGCCTTGTTGGCAACCATATCCTTCTTCTTTGACTCATGCGCTCACCCACCGACGTGATGTGCACTAGGGTTGGTCCAATCTTCTGATGAGAATGATACGTCGATTTTGAGTGCGACGACTCACACAAATTGGTACCGACCAACAGGGCAACAACCAACAATCACAAAGTCACCTCGCCAAGGAGATCAACCAAGCCAAGACCCGATCGATCGTTGAATCTGCTGCAGCCGAGAACAAACAAGAACAAGATGATAGCAATTTTAATTAGAATCGCCCTCAACTCCTTATACTCCTACAAAATAGTAGTAGCAACAGGATGGAAAGAAATAGATGTTTTCATTTAATACATTACCATTGGAGTAAATAGTCATAGCTAAAAGAACTATCTCCTTTATCTTCAGTTTAAAGTTTATTGCACTTCTAACAATTTTATTATTGTTTTTAGCTCTCTTTGCACGAAGTTTAAATATTTCCGCAGGAGACATGGGATTCAAAATCATTTTCTTTCCTTTGGACATGAAGGTATATTGATTGATTCTAATATTGTGAATAACTTCTACATCATATAATCGTGTTCTACCTAATAAAAATGAGCATGCTCATATTGATAAGACATCACAATCAACATAGTCATGGTATAAACCAATACTGAAATGCCCTCGTACATTTTTCTAAAAATCTTAATTATCGGGTGACTGAGACTTTTCTAAAAAGCAGTCGCATGATGATTAGAAAAAAATTAATAAAAAAAACCGTGCCTACGTGCGTGCGTGGCCCCGCCCGACTGCCCGAGCACCTCACATCATGCCTGCATGCATGGACGGAATCGCGATTCGCGACGGCGCACCCAGAACGTGCGCGCGCGCGCGGCACCATGCGAGGCACGAGCTCGACGTGCCACCGATCGATTTCGCGCGCGCGGCCCAGGCCTAGCCGTAGAACTACCATTGGTGGGCTCGTTGTACCTGCACCGCTTGCCGCTTAGATTGTGACGCGCGCGGCAGGGAATTAAAAGTATCTGATCCATCGTCTGTTTTTTAAAACCGTGGCAATAGCTCTATCTATTCAGTAGAAGAAAAGAAAAACCCATAATTACACAAAAGAACAGAACAGCAAAGAAGAGAATAAGCTATACACAGCCAGCAACTAAGGAATACTAACTATATTTAGCTAGCAACACACAACCAAGGCTTGGCTACCCGATCTAGCAACTCATCCAGTGATCAACTTCACCTACTGCCTCCATTCATTCTATCGTGAAGAACCTGCAGGTTGCTGCTATACTGTGATATGAAGATTCTCCAGTTCCTTTCTTTCCTTAAATTCCAGCAAATATATGTGATGATTCCATCAAAGTTTCTCAAGAATTTGTTCAGGGTCTTTCTTGCTAATAGCCACCATTGTCCCAGTGTAATGTGTATCAAACTTGTAGGAGCCCGCTGCGATCCTGCCATCTCATGGCCCGCCAGCGATTCGGCTCCCCCCGAGACCAACACCTGGTCTCTGGCCCAGATTCCCCACATCTATTGGCCCAACTAGAAACATAACCCAGGTCCTGACCCAACTCAGCCTAAAGGGAGAGGGGTGCCTCCACCTTTTAAATTGTGCTCCATCATCACCAATATCCGATGTGAGACTAAACCCAACAATCTCCCCCATCACACATCGGACCATCTGTCCTACACCGTGTGATCTCCTGAAAATGTTTCGGGTTACCGACCATGGCTCTGATATCACTTGTAGGAGCCCGCTGCGATCCTGCCATCTTATGGCCCGCCAGCAATCTGGCTCCCCCCGAGACCAACACCTAATCTCGGGCCCAGATCCCCCACATCTATTGCTACGATCCTGCCATACACCGTGTGATCTCCTAAAAATGTTTCGGGTTACCGACCATGGCTCTGATATCACTTGTAGGAGCCCGCTGCGATCCTGCCATCTTATGGCCCGCCAGCAATCTGGCTCCCCTCGAGACCAACACCTAATCTCGGGCCCAGATCCCCCACATATATTGCTACGATCCTGCCATCTCATAGCCCAACACATGGTCTCGGGCCCAGATCCCCCACATCTATTGCTGCGATCCTGCCATCTCATGGCCGCCAGCGATCCGGCTCCCCCCGAGACCAGGCCAACACCTGGTCTCGGGCCCAGATCCCCCACATCTATTGGCCCAACTAGAAGCACATCTATTGGTAGCATCTATTGGTAGCATGAAGGGAGAGGGGTGCCTCCACCTTTTAAGTTGTGCTCCATCATCACCAATATCCGATGTGGGACTAAACCCAACAATCTCCCCATCACACATCGGACCTTCAATCTCCCCCAGATCCCCCACATCTATTGCTGCGATCCTGCCATCTCATGGCCCGCCAGCGATCCGGCTCCCCCCGAGACCAGGCCAACACCTGGTCTCGGGCCCAGATCCCCCACATCTATTGGCCCAACTAGAAGCACATCTATTGGTAGCATGAAGGGAGAGGGGTGCCTCCACCTTTTAAGTTGTGCTCCATCATCACCAATATCCGATATGGGACTAAACCCAACAATCTCCCCATCACACATCGGACCTTTTAAGCTGTGCTCCATCATCACCAATATCCGATGTGGGACTAAACCCAACAATCTCCCCATCACACATCGGACCTTTTAAGCTGTGCTCCATCATCACCAATATCCGATGTGGGACTAAACCCAACAATCTCCACACATCGGACCTTTTAAGCTGTGCTCCATCATCACCAATATCCGAATCACCAATATCCGATGTGGGACTAAACCCAACAATCTCCCCATCACACATCGGACCTTTTAAGCTGTGCTCCATCATCACCAATATCCGATGTGGGACTAAACCCAACAATCTCCCCATCACACATCGGACCATCTGTCCTACACCATGCGATCTCTTGAAGATGTTTCGGGTTATCGACCATGGTTCTGATACCACTTGTAGGAGCCCGTTGTGATCCTGTCCCAGATCCCCCACATCTATTGGCCCAACTAGAAGCACAACCCAGGTCCTAACCCAACTCAGCCCAAAAGACTAGCCTGAAGGGAGAGGGGTGCCTCCACCTTTTAAGTTGTGCTCCATCATCACCAATATCCGATGTGGGACTAAACACAACAAAACTGATCCAGAGGGAGTATTGCCTGATGTGCATTGAGGACCATCAAGATTTTGCACCAAATATTCCGTGAAAATGCACGTTTGAATATGGGATGGCCTGTTGTTTCTTCATCAATTCCACAAAGGGGACATAGAACCGAGTTTGCCCATCTTCTTTTTACAGGTTTCACGCCGTGAGAATTTTATCTTGTAGGGCCGTCCAAATGAAGAAACGGTAACATTAGCCTTCCATAGTTTCATGTACACACAGGCAAAGGAGACGTCCTTCACGTTGGTCACAAACTGAACCATATAAGCAGATTTTGTACTGTACATACTATTCGATGGCCACCGCCACATGCAAGTATCTGCCGTATCAATAATAGTACAAGCCCGACCACGCCCGTCGCTGGGGCGCCACGTGGCTGGCCTCCCCGTCCGGCGCCACCGCAGCCGTCGGATCGCACGCGCCGTTCAGATCTGACCGTCCATTCCATTTTTACGTATAAAACAATTTTTTGCGCGGAACAAACAGCACGGCGGGCGATTTGCTGGGTTGGTTAGCCCACTGGGTTTCATCATGAGGTCGATTCCCCACCTCGACGGGCGTTTTTGCTGCAGGCAGCAGAAGCGCGCCCGACCTCGGGAGCGCCCACCCACCTAGTCCGATGTAAGTGCGATATTATGAGGTTTGCTCCATAAACTAATCCATCGTTTGTCAAAGTCTAGCTTTGGGAGATTCAAAAGGTTTCGCTAAAAAAATAGATTCAAAAGGTGGTGGCTCTGAAAAACAAAACCGGATATAAAGATTCATCGTTCATGTGACTTCAAAAATTTTCAAGACGAAATAAAGAAAGTTATTCAGTTGTTCCACCTAAATCACTTTAAAAACATACCAAAGCTTTCGACTCTCGTCAACACCATCGTTAAACTTAAATCCTACCGCTAGCTCCCATTTATAGGACTTTGTCTATTTCTGTTTATTTTGAAAAAAAAAAATGTGATCCCTAGAGAGTTGTCTTAGACAGTTAAAAATTATGGAAAAATATTTTAAAAACTTTAAAAAGAGACATTCAAATCTTCACAAAAAAAAGCACTAAATCGTTTAGCTTGTAAAAAAAGACAAATTTCCAGCGATAACTTTTAATTTTAATTTAAGTTATAAAAATGAGATCTCTTTCCCTGCCTTACCTTTCTCCCTCCTCTCTCACACCGATAGGCGGAGAGAAGATCTCTTCCCCACCTTTCCCCCTCTTCTCCATCACCAGCAGCGAAAGATGTCTTGGAAGGTGGCGCCAAGATATCTTTCACCACCTTCCTCTTTTCTCCCTCACCAAGAAGTGGGCGGCGCACTGGCAAAGAGGAGAGCTGAGAGAGAGAGAGGGAGAGAGATGAGAGTGGGGGGGGAGAGAGAGAGAGAGAGAGAGAGAGATGAGAGAGCCTTTGTGGCGACACCTTAATAGAGTAGAGGAGAGGGGAGGGACTCTGGCACAATAGTGAGATGTTAGTAGCGCATTGGCGACACTACTTTGATAGTTCTCCTGGATTCCATGGTTCGATTCAGACCGAGAGGTAGCGGATGATGAAAAATACATTGGCCAAAGAGGCAAGGAGTGCAGAGAGAGGGAGGGGGTTATAACGGTGGGGCTTAACATATTGTGAGCAGATGTTTTATTTGAACTTTCAATTTATAAATTATAATTAAATGGTTCAATGCTATATATAGCAAGGGATCATTGGTTTTTCAGATGTTTATAGAAGAACATGTCTTTTGGTGTGATGTTTTCAAAATGCTTTTTTGTTAAGAGTGGTATGGGAGAACAATTTCCCAATTAGAAAGGCCATGATATCTAAAAGCCAATTTAATCAGAAAAGTCGTTAAGAAAACCCTTGGCTTTTCCAGACCTAATAAAAGCCCCTTTGGAGACGGACGGAGCAGTGTATGCGTCGCTGCCGTTTTCCCTCCTTCTCCTTCCCTTTTATCTACCCGATGATTCCGGTAGATCCGTTGGTGCGAACACTGTTTGCGTCGGATGCACGCGGCTGGCGGCTGGCGCGTATGCATGCTGCATGGCCACGAGCCCACGAGACGCCGACGCGCGGGCAGCATCAATGGCTGACACCATGCAGCCGGTGGGGTTGTTCATAGCTTCATATGTAGGTTTTCTTCTGGGCTTCAATTCTAGCGCGACATGATCGATCGATGATAATGCCGTAATTACTGCAAAGGGAGGGCCGGAGACTGGGAGAGAGAGAGGCCGGCCCGCCGGGATGTTTTCTTCCCATCGACCGCTTTCTACACGTGCAATTATTCGACGCCAAAAACACGATCTTCTCCAAAAGGGTTCATGGACTCGTCCGTCCATACGTTGATAAACCCACGTACGCCGCACTGGCAAAAGGTTGCCCAGAGCTGTTACGTCTTTTTCCAGCTACTGTGAATCAACAAGCAAGCTAAAGAAAGGACTCATGCGTGCTAGCTTGAACCGTTGAACGAACGAGCACATGCATATCGGGTTCAACTTTCAATCATGATCATATATACCAATATCGTGCAATTCACCAGCAGATCTCTGGTTTATTTTCCAAACAAGGGTGCCTCTTAGAAATGCCAGATCAATTAGCCGGGCTGTCAACGTCAATTCCTACCAAATTAATAGTATTTTAGATGTTTTTACTAACCATTGTATGACTGATTTTTAAATAAGTCTTAATTAATTTTCTCACATACTTAAATGTTTCTGTTGAATTTTTTATATGCTTTACAGAGGTGTTTAATTTACGGCTAAAAAATCAATTAAAAGTTAAATAACCCCTAGTCAGCTGATGTCAAATCGGCCCCGATATATGTTTGCCATGCCACGGAACGTGGGAGGAAAGAAAATATTGTACGCCTGCTCGACGTCCTAGCTTTTCCACCGAAAACACCGTGTGCTTCTGTTCTGTACCAGCTGATGTGCATGGGGCGCCATGGTACAGCATGTGCAGCATGCTGAATGCCGACATGCACAGTCAGCACCAATAGTGCGTCCGTCTGGTGACGAGTCAGGAGCATGTGCGGTTGTGCACCCCCCTCCCATCCCCAGTCTCCACTCGCCACTCGAAGCGAGCTTTTCAATCCTTGATATTGAGAATGAGTCCACAATAGTTTGCTCCGATGCTACAGACCAGCTACAGCCTACAAGAAATCCAGTGACGCTTTTGCTCCGAGGCGAGCACGGAAGCACCTGCGGTCGCTTGAGAGAACGCCGACGGCTGGGCCAGCTGCACACGTGTGAGGATGGCATCATGGAATGCACATGCATCTAAGCTGCTCCCAGCTCCCATTTGCTATTTCAGAAATCGAACGACACGTTTAACTGTACCCCAACTTAAAATAAATTTAATATTATTTATCAGGCTTTTTCTCCCTTTTATTTTGTTCAACCAACTTATTCTCAAATCGAATAGAATTGCTACTTCGATCTTTAAATTTACGAATTCCCCATGTTGTTTCCCATATTTACGAATTACATTTTCTATATTAGTGGGAACATTTATTATTTAAAATGTGCAACGTTGCGTTTTTTACGTATTGTTTGAACTTTCGGCTCGACAGCAAAATGCAACGCAACGCTACAAAATTCCAAAACAAACGAGACCATAGATCCAAACTTAAGGAAGCTATCGAAGGATCCCAACGTTGTGAAAAGATCCAAATTTCATATAGCACTTTAGGGCCTACACGATGATGCATGTGCCTATGCATAGGTGCTTAATGACTAGTATTTGCCATGTGTCCAAGGGCCACAGCAAGCAAACTAACTAATTATTAAACACACTCCCTATACTCTTCTTCATTTTGATCAATGCAAGACAATTCTCCTGTCCCTTTGCTTAAAAAAAAGTATTTGCTTAAAAATGTTGATCAGGGACGCCGTCGTTGTGGTTAGGGTGGACGGGGCTGGCCGACGGAGGGTGGGTAGGAGGTGGAACAGTTGACGGCAAGGACGCCGCAGGGCGGGGTGGTGGCTGGAGGCGGCAAAGGAGGAGGAGGAGGAGGCTCACAGAGCGGGTTGCGTCGGCAGCGGAGAACGAATGGAGGAAGGGGATCGGGGAGGCGACGCGCTGGCCTGAGGAAGAAGACAAAAGAGAGAGTCACACGCATCTAGCCTTTGATCCAACGGCTAGTAAAAGCATCTGCAAAAAAACCCCTCAATGCAAACGCCTGATTACTAGTCAATCCTTTACTAAAAAGATTGTTCTTAATCGTAGACACAACCGCTCTCTCTGTATGTGATAAAAAAATATTTTTTTATTCCAAACACCACTCCAGACATGTACATTTGTCGTGTAATAATTTATTTATATGCTTAACATATTCATATATGCTTAACGGGCAAGGAGAAGAAAAAAAAAAAAAGGCTGCTTCATGCCATGTGTTCCCCACTCGACAATGCATCGCGAGGCGCCGAGCTGGAGCTTGGAATATTCGTGACCTCGGCCCGCCATAAGAAAACTGCACCCCGATGGACGTATGCGAGGGGCCCATTCTGGCATGTCGGTGCAGATCATACGAAGAAAAGAATATATGATGCGCGTTCGATCGGATCGATCGCTCCATACGTCCCACCCGATCGATCTCTTGTAGGAGTTAATTTTCAAAGACATGAACAACATGCATCATGAATATATTACAGACATAGGTAAAACAGAAGCAATTAATCATATGTTCCTCTAATATACTCATAAACCGAAATAGTAAAAAACTACTGGTTAGGGCGGTGAACAACACACGTACTAGTCCTTCTCGGACTCACAACCGAAAAAGAAAAAAGACTACCCACTGCTGCGGTGTAGATGGTGATGCATATTGCAGCGACAACGTAGATGAAGTAGTCGTAGCAGATTGTCACGAACGTAGAGAAGAAAAATATGAGCAGTAGAACGAAGCACTTTTTCAAAACCTTATTTGCTGTCTTTCGGTGCAGGATCTAAATGGCGACCTGTTTCAAAGACCTGCTCACCCATTCACTGGTGCATGCCGGCGCAATGGGACATGATTGCCTATAGAAGGCAGCACAAAGGAAGAAAGAGACAACTCAGAGTAAGATAAAACCTTTATTTTGAGGATAAACCTTTTCTCATTTGTTGTGTGGCGTTTTTGAATGGCGACCTCTGCCTACTTATATAAGGGTTGAGAGGTCTCTTTTCCCCGCACCTAGCAAGGTGATAGTAATCGTTCCACCTCCACCTCTATAAAGTGAGTCTCATGAATCTTTAAGATTTATCATAAATTAAGTAAATATATAGATCAATACCATATATTCTAACATCGCTACAAAAATCAACATTTTGTTGTATGACTACTATAAATTCAGTGTGTGCGCCGGCGCACGAGCGTGTGGCTATAGGACACTTTTTTGTGTTGCCACAATTAATTTTTTAAAAATCAAAACAAATAAAAAACATGAGGTGCTAAAAGCAAGCGCTGACCATCTACTCAAATTGTGAACCCCGTAATTTAGCATTTGAGATGCCAAAAGCAAACAAACTTCTAAAGCCAAAACGGATATAAAACAAATAATAAAAAAACCAGAAAAATGTCAAGGTGTCAAAAACACTTGTGTAAAGTTTATCAAATTGTGGACACCACAGCTTGGCATTTCAAATTCCTAAATACAAGTGTTTTGGCACATTGACATGTTCTTTTTTTTTTTTGGTTATTTTAAACACATTGATTTTTCAACTTTCAAAGCTCAAGCAATGGTACTACCGTGTGCGCTAACTGCTCAGAGTAATTAAATGTTACTAAGCTATGCAACTCTTTTGTGCGGATCCTTATTATCCGTCGCTCTTCTAATCATTAAATTTCGAAAAAAAATTGATTTCTTTTCTAAGAAGGGGAAACAAATTTAAAGTGTAACAGCTTTGCTCCCATGTGCTTAAACAAGAAAGTGTGCAAATGTGCAACTGTTTTTTCGCCAGTGCGTTCGCTCTGTCGCTTGTTTCTGTTGCTTGTCTTGATTTTTTATGATCTGTTTTGTATTTTAATTGATTTTTTAACCTGGTGGCACACAAACAGTGCCCTGTACGTAGGCCTATATGGCTATGGGCCTCTTTGATAGCTTGTTTTAGTTTAGTTTATTTTTTTTATAACTTTGTAGGGTTTTTCTCAAAGATCTCAAAAAAAAAAATTTAATAATTTATTTAGCCTTTTCATACCACTTTCAAATGTGGTCAAATTTTTTTAACAAAAACTAAACTAAAACTAAACAAGCTATCAAAGGCCTATATCAGCATGCAAGCTAGTGTCCTTGTCGCTAGCTACAGGTCTTCGCCAGCCATCTCAACAAAAAAAAAAAAGTCTTCGCCAGCCAACTCGATCGGGTTGAGGCTAGCCTAGCTGACGTAGATCCGCATGGTAATATTCGAAACAACTAAAGCCAACGGCCACCTCTGGACGTCTTGATATATATGGGTCCGCTTCAGTACCTTGTTTGGTGGGCATGCACGCGCGCTGATAAGTCCAAATGTTTGTTTGAAATTTGTCCCTCCAGGTCAAAAGTCTTTTCGGCCTTTTACATCCGTTTTTGTCCTTTAGTTTATGGGAGAATGCGATCCTTCGATGTATCTAAGGCTATTCCCAATGGGTAGTATCATACTCATTAATGAGATGCCACATAGGAATTTTTGCTGATGTGGCACAACATTTAATAGGAGGGAGAAGAAAGCTGTATCTTGAGCAAGATACTGCTTTGGCACGATATCTTAGACCATATCACAAAATCCAATACCATGGGTCCACTCTCATAGACACAACATTACACAAATTAATTGTTTTAAAAATTTGAGTATGATATCATGCATTGTAGAGGGTGTTTCTTTCTAGCAGTATCATACTTTTTATTCTATGTGGCATTCTTGGATATTGAAATATGATACTTTGCACTGGGAATAGCCTAAGGTAGAAAGTTTTTAACACTATTCACATCTCTATTTCACTATTAATCTATATTTCACATTTGCCCCTATTTTTCCCCACATCCTCCAGCCACCCCTGAACCGCTGTATCTCCCTCACCTGTTCCACGGCCACTGCGCCTCCCTTAGGAAGCTCAGCCTCTGTGCCTCCCTCACCCAGCTCCACGGTCATTGCTAAGGCGTGCAAGCATAGCGTCGAGTCCCCTAGGGGTTCAGCGTCAGATATGGCGTGGCTGCGTGTGGCACAAGCGCCTTAAGAAGTTACAGTAGAGCCGCGACACCGACGATGCGGGAGCGAGGTAGGAGCGGCCGCAAAAGCCGAGGGCCGAGAGAGGCATCGATACATCGTAGGAGCCCGACCGCCATCGCCAAGTACCAGGCCATCATCGAGGTCGTCGTTGATACTGTTGTGCTGCCGCTGCCATGAGCATCACCGTCGTCGCTGTCAAGGTCGTCGCCGCTTTGCTGCTGGGGTCATCACCTTCTTTCCTCCATATCAGTCTGCCAACGACCGGGGCTTGAGCCTCAATACGCCCTGGCTTTGGCTCAACCAGATCCTCTGACGTACTGCAGATGGCAGTAGGTCATTGACAAGTAGGCCCTATCATGCCTACTTTGATTCATTTATTTTTTGAAGAATCAGTTCATTTGTTTGTGCACGAAAATACTATAGAAAAATAATTCATTCGGCCAGGGTGCCTAAATCATAGGGGAAATGATGAGAGGGAAGGAAATACATATATCCCCTTCAACCTCGGTGTCTATGTACTCCCTCCGGTCACAAAAAGAAGTCGCTGTTGACTTCTGTACACGTCTTTGACTATTCGTCTTATTCAAAAAAGTTATATAAATATTATTTATTTTGTTATGATTTGGTTTTTTATTAAATGTATTTTAAGTATGACTTATATTACATATTTGAACTAAATTTTCGAATAGAGTAAAATACACAGACGGTCCCTAAACTATTAGTCAATTCTCAGCTAAGTCCCTAATCTATAAAACTGTAGTTTTGGATCCCTAATCTTTTTAACTGGGTCCACCCAGGTCCAAACTTGCCATGTGACAATCCTAAAGCTGATGTGGCGCTGACATGTCATGTAAAATAGTTTTAAAAAGAAAAAATATTAAGAAAATATAAAAATACGTGGAAATCATTTAAAAATAAAAAATCATTAAAATGTAGGAAAATTATTTAAAAAATCATAAAAAGGAAAAAAGGAAAAAAAGAAAATCATTAAAAACATACAAAAAAATGATAAAAATACGGGAAAATCATTTTAAAAAAGAGAAATCAATAAAAATGATGGAATATAATGAAAAACATAAACATATGAAAAAAATCATAAACATATTAAAAAGAAACATAAAGACAGTGTGGTCGCCTTTAATCACTCTATAGTTGTAAGCGCAAGACCTCTAACGTCATGGCGTCTCAAGTGCTACTTTTTCTTTTTTTAGAATTTTTAGAATTGTTTTACTATTTCCCGTATTTTTTTTATGATTTGTAAAATTTTTTAGGTTTTTTTCTAAATTTTTTAAGTAATTTATATGACATGGACTGCCACATCAGCTCTAGGGCTATCACATGGCAGTTTTGGACCGGAACGAACCCATTTAAAAAGATTAGGGACCCAAAACCGTAGTTTCATAGATTAAGGATCTAGATGAGAATCGACTAATAGTTTAGGGACCGCTCGTGCATTTTACTCTTTTAAATAAAACGAATGGTCAAAGGCGTGTCCAAAAGTCAACGGCTACTTCTTTTTGTGATCGGAGGTAGTATTTTTCAAAAGGCGGCTTTGTGCACCGGAAAGTATCAAAGCAAGACGTCATGCATATGCATTTTTATCTGCTAAAATAAATTGTTTGGGAAAATAAGAGAGGGACAAGGATATCTTCGACCTCAGACTAGAGCGACTGCACCATGTTTTCTTTTTTTTTTTTAAAAAAATAATGATATTCCAACATACGAAAAAGAAACACGCATGAACCTTTTTTTGGAGAGAATAAATACGCAAACGGAAGTAACTAACTACCACAATATACTTTCCTCCCCAAAAAAACTAGAGAAAATTGCACTGTAGCTCCCGAAACTTGTACCAAATTGCACGAAATCCCCTAAACTTTGAAATTGCTTTATCAGCTCCTGGAACTTGTCTCCGTTTGCATCGTTAGTCCTGGGCCGTTGGGATCCGTTAGAAATTCCGTTAAACGCTGACGTGGCGCCCACGTGGCCGTTAAGTGCTAACGTGGTGCTACATGGTCCAAAAAAATCCGAAAAAATAAAAAATAATTCACAAAATTCATAAACAATTTCAAAAAATTCACTAAAACATAATTTAAAAATATAAAAATTTAGAAAACCTGAAACAAAATACAGAAAATTCATAAAAAATAATCTATAAATATAGAAAAATTTAGAAAGCACGAAAATAATCACAAAAATCATAAAAATGTAGAAAATTCATACAAATCTAAACAAATCATTTAAAAATCTAGAAAAAATTAGAAAACCGAAAATAATTCACAAAATTCATAAAAATAAATCATAAAAAATAAATTAAAAATTCAGAAAAAATCAGAAAAACTGAAAGAAATTCACAAAAAAGTTAAGTGAAGTTATAGTTTTTTTTTGTGAATTTCTTTCAGTTTTTCTAATTTTTTTTAACTTTTGAAATGATTTTTTTGGATTTTTAATGAATTTTGTGAATTAGTTTCGGGTTTTCTAAATTTTCTAGATTTTTAAATGATTTGTTTGGATTTTTATGAATTTCTACATTTGTTATGATTTTTGTGGATTATTTTCAGGTTTTCTAAATTTTTCTATATTTATAAATTATTTTTTATGAATTTTCTTGATTTTTCCAGGCTTTGTAAATTTTTCTATATTTTTTAAAAATGTTTTTGAACTTTCTGCATTTTTTTATGAATTCTTTGAATTTTTTATGAATTTTGTGAATTATTTTTGATTTTTTATGAATTTTTATAATTTTTTGAGGTTTTTTAAGAATTTTTTGGGGCCACGTCAGCGCCACGTCAGCACTTAACGACCACGTGGGCGCCACGTCAGCGTTTAACGGAATTTCTAACGGATCCTAACGGCCCAGGACTAACGGTGCAAATGGAGACAAGTTCCCGGAGCTGAGAAAGCAATTTCAAAGTTTAGCGGATTTCGTGCAATTTGTTACAAGTTCCGGGAGCTACAATGCAATTTTTTCAAAAAAAAAAAACTAACACTGCTACGTTCTCACTTGGGCGGTTGGGCTTCGGCTCACGGGCTTCTTCACCCTCGCTCTCGAGCTCAGGCCCGTCACCCCTGTCCACGGCATCCACCATTCGCGGCGTACCGCGCACATACCGTTTGGTTGATGTGGGCTTCCACGGTGGCCCGTACGCGCAGATTGCGTTGACAGCGTTTGGAATTTGGATCGCACAGAACGGCCCGGCCCGTCCCAGGCCATCCTGTCACGCAGAAGGCATATACGTGCCCGTTGACTGCTGTGCCAGTGTCAAAATATGGTATCGACGAGAAGTCAGATGACAAATTGACAATGTAGCTACCATCAGAGCCCTCTAAATTACTGTTTATCAGAGAATTAAGAGATTCGAATTTAAGTCCTTAATAGAGGAAAGTTTTTTTTAAAAAAAGGCAGTAGGGTTGAGAGCGAAGAATTCTAACTTTTAAGTGTTGCAGAGAATTTTTCGGATGTAGTATTTGGCTAGAGAAATTTGAATTAAGTACGGGGATTGGTTCTGTGAACAGAAGAACAAAGATACAAGTTGCCCTTTTTCCTCCAATCCCAATGCAGTGGATGCACATCTTGATCACCTTGTATGTCTCCTCACTAGAGGAGGAGACAAGTTTGGGATACAAGTTTGTCAATGGCCAAAATTGCTGGGAACAATAAAAGACTACCGAGAAAACTCTTTTTCCACGGTCGTCCATCGCGAGAGATTGGTAGAGAGAAACTAGGCTTCTCAACGGCTTGACGTCAAAACAACTTCTTTCAACGGCATGACAAGTGGCAATTGAGAGTTTCCATTTAGCAGCCGTTTGGGGCGGTCATGGCTTAGTCTTGACGGCATGCTGGCCATCGAGAGAGCTTTGACATGGGC
This sequence comes from Raddia guianensis, assembly GCA_036346415.1. NCBI lineage: Eukaryota > Viridiplantae > Streptophyta > Magnoliopsida > Poales > Poaceae > Raddia > Raddia guianensis. The sequence goes on from CM070536.1 coordinate 18,749,270, forward strand.
TGGCCTATTTGGCTTGACCGTGGGCGCTTCTCTCTCAATAGTTGTTGAGCGTTGTGCTAGCATGTGCAACCTCCTGGCGTGTGGGTTTGGTACTATGTGCGACCGTCGAGAGAGACATTTCTAGCTAGTAGCCCACATGCATGTTGGCGACCAAATTTCTCGACGGCCAGGCGAAAGCTGTCGACATAAACTTATTCTCAAAAAATAGCTACAAATGGCAAAAAAAAAAGGGGGGGGGGATTGTAGGAGCTACTGCACCCGGTAACATCTAGAAACCTGCAAACCCAAACAACACCCACATATATCCCAACTAAGTACAAACTCGAGATCATACAAGGCGAAATATGTGATGCAAACCACTGTTTTCGTACAAACCCCGTGAAAACCATATATAAAAGTTTTGTAAATTCGTGAAAAAATCACTGGAGATAGGTATGTGCACGAACTACATCACCACCAAATCTCAAGTCTAAACTCAACATCGAGTTCGTGCACATACCTATCTCCAGTGATTTTTTCACGAATTTACAAAACTTTTATATATGGTTTTCATAGGGTTTGCACGAAAACAGTGGTTTGCACCACATATTTTGCCATCATACAAAAGCACATACATTTACATCCATCGTGCGCATAGAATTCACAAGCTCATATCGTTCAAAACGTGCAAAAGATTGAGATGCTTATCACCTTACTAGTGAGCAATAAAAGGCCGGTGGGGTGCCATCGAAAAACACCTAGACAAAGTCGTGATTATGGCTCCCCGACATGTCCTTGCGTTGCTGCTCGTCGAACCCTTCGTGCCTCGGCTAGAGCTGGAGCTGGAGCTGGAGCTGGAGCTGCGGAACCAGATCCCTGTAGTGCACACAAATCGCAATTAGATGGATAATGTTATCATTTTGTCTCAAAAGACAATGCTAGATAAGTTGAATGGGTTAGGACACATACAATTGTAGGAGATATGGTCAAGGAGCGTCGAACTCCCTTGAAGTTGCCCTGATCTGTAGGTTGTCCCACGAAGCCGCACGAGAAGGGAGCCTGGCACCCGTAGCCACTTGGACCAACCAGCAGCTTGCAAGATGAGACAAGTTTAGAGGTCAAAGAAAGAAAAATTAAAATATGATGGTTGATGGGCTAAGTAAAAAATCGTTACAAATTTAGAGGCAATTATGCAATTTTGTTAAAAAATAAGTCCGAGCCTCCAACAGGCTTCCCTAGGCTCCCCATCCTAAAATAGAGGAATGATTTTTTCTCTATGTGTTCCAACATCGTTCTCTATTCCGTTCTCTAAAACAGAGAATTTCTCTTCATTCTTTTATATGTAGGGATTTTTTCTCTCTTTATACAATTCTCCATATAGAGAACGCTGTTGAACATGGAAGAAATATAGGGAGAGAATCTTTTTAAATGAAGACGGTATATAAAGACTATAGGGGACCAAATTTAGAGAGATTAGTGTTGAAAACAGCCTAACACGCTGAAAGCCTGAAACGATCACCTCATAATGCGTACCACTAAGTCAAAAGGGACGAAATATTGGCATGCACTTTTCTTCCCTATCTACAATAAAAAAGTTTAACGGTGTTTTATTTCTATCTTAAAAGTTTTGCAGGGTTTTAAGAATGATGAATAAACCCTTCAAAAGTTGGGATTGACAAGCACCGATGCCGGAGAAAGGGAATGGCCGCTAACGCCGAGCGCCGGCCACGTACGACATCATGCATAACTAATCCGCTCAACCGCAAAAGCTAATCGCTTTCCAGATGGGCAGCAACCATGGGCGCCAGCAGGAACAGATCGTAGATAGACTAGGTATTTTTTGTTCAAAATTGTTGCCTTTCCCGGTCACCGGCTAGGTTTGTAGCGGCAGCGACAATCCATACATAGGCTATGGCTACCCAATCCGAACTATTCTGATCAGCGAGGCTGTCTTATGAAATACTCCCTTCGTCCTAATATATAGGATATATACAAATTTTCATCAAGACCAAGAAATGGTGTTTAAGAGAATAAATCATCTTTAATTATCTCGTTACTCGAAGCATCACAAATTAATCTTTAATCTTTTTGTTTCTGTGCATGCAAGCATTCTTCTCCTTCCCATGCACTTATAGGCTGTTTGGTTGCCTTCTCTCACGAGCCTGGCCCATCCGACTCAGCCAGGCTAGTGAGATAGGGATGTGCAGATGCAGAGACAGCTTTGGTTGAGTGTTTAGTAGACGAATATTTTAAAATTTAATTATTTTGAAATTTATATTGCGAGTGTGGTCTAGTTTTGTTTGAAAAAAAATCAGAAATCCATTTTTATAATCGGTTTGGTAATCAGTATGCTAATAAAAAGATACAAATAAAAAAGGAAAAAGAAAAACTTATCTGCTACATGGCAGCCCATGCATGCATGATATGGTGACTGACTGTGGCCCCATGCACAGAACACAAGGCAGGCATGCGTTGCATCTAGAGAAACGCCCATTTTCTGTGTTTCTTTGGAGTCAGGCTACATAGAGAATCTTGCATCCACAGAGCCAGGCTCAAAACCAGATGCAAGCAACCAAACACAAGAAAAAAGCAAGATTCTGCATCTGTAGATGCAAATCTCTCTAAATGCAGCCAACCAAACAGCCTATTAATTAATAGCTTTAATAGTTAAAGCTAGCAAAAGCATGCACTTTATAGTGTGAATAGTTTAATTAGGAGTTAATTGCTCGTCTTTTCCAAGGATATAATGAGGAGACGTCTTATATTATGGGACAACTCAAAAATATTCATGCGCCCTATATATTGGGACGAAGGGAGTACTAGGAGGGCTGAAAATTTTATTCCATACTAGCAGGTACTACCAAAATGGAGCGCCAGATGGGTCAAGGGTTTGTCTTCAATTAAATTTTGTTAATTTTGTTGTTTTTGAAAAAAACGCTTCTAGGTGTACTTATTCACCAACTTTGAAATATTGAAACCAATGACTAAACCTCTTGTGACAGTTTCCTAGGTGGTTTTGTCCATGGACAACACATATAGCCTTTTTTAAAAAAAATATATTTTTAATGTGAGATCACGTTTTAGCTCCTCTTCATCCCTTTTTTCTCTCACCAATGCGTGTCACTGCCATTACCACACTACCCCTAACATCGTCGATGCCGATACACCCAACACCCAATCGCACCGCCCCCTTCGGCCTTGGCGCCTCTGTGCCTAGTGGCTTTACACCATTCTTCACATCAACGTCCAACAAGGTTGTACCAGGTGCATGCATCGACAAAGAACTGGCGCAAGAGGAAACTAGAAAGCAACGGACTGGGAAAGATGATGTTAGTGCAACGCTAGAGCTTGTAGGGAGAGGTGGTAGCATTGGGATATCATAAAAGAGGAGGCTTGAGAGGAGGAGGTGGGTAGTAAGATGAGGTGACATTAAGAGGGAGATAGGGATAGGATGGATAACATATATGCTTAGGAAGGAGGTATGAAACATGGTTGATTGCATCATGCTTGGCTAGAGGCTAGAGATGGGAGGCCAGCAGGTGATAGGTGGTCTACCGAAGGGAGACGAGAGGCAGAATAAGTAGTTGCTTACACGTGACCCTTGATTATTAGCCTTGGGTGACATCAAGGAGGCAACAAACTCACACACCATGTTGGTGAAATATCCAAAATCACTTCATGGGGTTATTTGTATGTTCTACACAATTTAGGGTATAGAACACCTTATTTTAAGTTTAGGATAATGTAGATTACATAGTGACATTGCAATATAATTTCCTCTAGTTTTAATCCATTTCTACCGTTATTAAAATAAAATTTCATTAATATCATTAAGCAAATCAAGAAAGCTCATCATTTACATTAAAGGTATTTAATATATGTTATGAATGGAACAGCCGACTAATTCAACCCAAAAAAAATATGGATAAGCAAACTGTATGAGGTAGAAATTAGCCTCTCCCACCAACCCCATAATGTCTAACAAATCATCTTTCTCCAAAAGCTATCATGTTCCTAGAACCTAGATCTTATTCTTTTCGGCTTAAAGTTCCTAAAAGTATTAATCCGAAAAAGTTGTGATCCCTTGAGAGAGGACTTGGAGAGTAAAAAAAATGTATACAAAATTATTTTATTAATTATAAAAAAATATTTAACACCCCATAAAAATTACTAAAATAACAAGTTTTTATTTAATTTAATTTAAGATGAAAAAACAAGGCCTTATTTGTTTCATTTGGACTTGAGTGCTCTTTAGAATTTATGTGCATATTTCTTATGTACTTTTTTATCTTAATTTTTGAAAAGACAAACCCTTGGGTTTGTTTTAGAGCATGTACAATGGTTGAGACAACAACCATCTCTAACCATTGCCATGTCACTTATAGAGATACTTAGAGACAACTCATATAATGGTAGAGATGGCTTAGAGACAACTGCATATTTTTTTGTGTCACTTAATCACACACAAGATTTCTTAATTCACATGTAGAGTCATCTCTTGCATTGGAGACGGCTCAACTCTCTATGCACACCCTCTCTCTTCCACATCATTATCTATCCTACATGGCAAACCTTATAAATAGCTTAGAGACAGCTGATGTGCACTATTGTACATGCTCTTAGCCTTTTCTCCCGTCTTGAAGAAATGTCTCAAAGCTCTAAAAATAAGTCAAACGAAGCATGACGAGCTCTCCATGCCACCATTTCAGAAAGCTCTCAAAGCTTAGTTTTTCAACAAAGAAAATATCTCAGAATTTATATTTTATTAATTAAGTATAGATACGGACTGATAAGTCAAAATTCCTATCGGTGACCAGACTGGCCCCTTTCCAGGCTCCCAACAACCTAAAAGGCAGCTTACTACCAGAAAATGCCATCCTGGCTGCACCGAGCGGGGTCAATTTTTAACAACGACCGATTAACGAAGTGCTTCCTCATAAGTAAAGACCCTGCCAAACAAGTGAATGTGCCGTGCTATTCTCAACCGCTAAAAATCCGGTCACGGCCCGGCCTCCTACAACCATTTTCCGTGAGCTTTCATGTAAGAAGTTTGGCGCTATCATCTACCCTATTTTACGGTTTTGGAGTTTGGTTTGGCCCTAGTGCTGGCGGGTCATTGCCACAAGTCTTGCTTCATGTTCCCGTCATGCATTACGAAAACACCATTCTTTATTCAGACCGGGAGATAGCAAAAGGATTGTTTATTTCATTTCTAAAACGAATTCCGGCGTTAGGTTTCAGTACCTCTCATGGGAAAAATACCCGAAATAATCAACAGTAAAATAGAAAATTAATAGAATAATCCACTGTAAAAGGAAATTACGAAAATATCCTCGGGTCCCGCCACCGGGCACGGCAGTAATTTGCCGCCACGAGACGACATGACTTCATTTGCCGCCACCCGGTGGCGGGCTGATTGCCGCCACCGGGACGACCACTCACCACCGCCGCCACCGGGTGCATGTGACCAGCCTGCCCCGCTTTTCGGTATTGCATGTGCTATGTATATGTATATAATATATGTATGCATGTGTTATATATGTATAATATGTATACTGCCCCATTTTACTAATATTATATTTTAATATAAATATCGATAAATATATACTAAATTATTATAGTTGTCCAAAAATATGTAGTAGGTGGCGTGTAATTTTATTGATAATTGATTAGTAAAATGGCATGTCTAAAATAATTTACGTTGGGAGGTAGGTTTCGTTCAAGAAAGCCTCCCACAATTTTTTCGATCTTGATGAGCTCGTAAGATGACAATGACATGAACCACGATCACACACGCACACACTTCTCGCTGCACCTTATTGATAATTTTATTGATAATATGTAGTAGGTGGCGTGTAATTTTATTGATAATTGATTAGTAAAATGGCATGTCTAAAATAATTTACGTTGGGAGGTAGGTTTAGTTCAAGAAAGCCTCCCACAATTTTTTTCTGATGAGCTCGTAAGATGACAATGACATGAACCACGATCACACACGCACACGCTTCTCGCTGCACCTTCCGCTCAATTTGCTCCGTTGGTGACCGAGACGAAGACCACAATGACTGGACCTTCTCCCATGCCACGTTGCATGTACGTGGCGTATATTTATATACACATGTGACCGGATAGCATATGGCATATATACATTATAATATATGTATAATATAGATATATTTATATACACATGTGACCGGATAGCTTCTCCTATAATTTTAATATATATGATAAATATATGGGTAAGTAAAATTTGATACATGTATAGGCATGTGAATATACATTTTAAAACTCAAAATTGTATGTAATTTTACAAAATTGCAAATTTAAAATTTTAGCAAGTGTTAATAGTCGTTTGTACGGCAAACTAAATTTTGTAAAGTTAGAAGCTATGAGATAAATAAAACATTAAATACACGTAAAGTGAATCTTGTCATGTGAATAGGCGTGTCGTGCATAGACTTGTTAACGGCAAGTGGTAAGTGCGAAGTAGTAGTAAATGCAACGTCACTAATCGCCATAATGGTCAATGCAATGTTAATAATTGTATGGAGAATAATTTCATGGCCAAACCGCCGAATGCACATAATAACATAAGTCCATCAATTACATTATTACACTTAGCGCCGACGACCCCTTGTCGTGTATGCACTTGGGGTGTAATGGTCGTGGATCGTCGTCTGTTGTCCAATGACTGAGAAGGTCCAAACCGAATTTGATCATCGGTTTGGTCCATGGTTGGGACATACCAGTTTGTGAACTTATGGCGTCTGTGAGACCACCAAAATATGGAAAACCCCCCATCATGCTTTGTTCATAAGGGGTGGCTTGGCCGTGCACAACCTGTGGAGGGACCGCATAGGGGGTTTGCTCCCCGTGTTGCAAATTTGAAGGGACCCCATGGGGAGTTTGCCAGTTAGACCCCCAGGCTGTGTCGGATCTGGTATAGGAATGTTGCATCCGTCCAAAATATCTTGAAAGCTAAGGTTGGATGCAAATGCACTATCCAGCATTGATCCTCCATGTTTGCCCAATTTGCATCAAATTGGGTATCTTGTGTCTTCGCGATAGTCATCGAGGTTTCAAGACGGCGCTACGTTAATATCAATCCTCCTCGTGACTCGCCCGGTGGAGTTGAAGAATGGTGGTATTTGTGTTGGAAGGGTGTCGATGTAGAGGCTCGGGAAGGTTGAGATTGTCGGCGTGGAACCGAACCCGGTGGTGTACGCTGTCCATGGATCGTGATCTCGCAGAGCAGCAGACATCTTGGAGGAGGTGGTGACTTCGGTTATGCGGTGCATGATTCTTCTCGGATCGGGTATCCTTTCGCGATCTGTCAGGCGCGATCTATGCCCGCCGACCCCTAATCGCTCCCGTAAGCCGAGATCCCGCCTTCTAATGAGGGCCTCAATGAATTTGAAGAAGATTGGCGGTCCATTGTGTTTGCGATACAAGCTCCGTTGCATGGCCATGCAACGAATCGACCTCGTATCCGCATCAACCATGTCATATGGTATCGAAGAAGGAGGTATGAAACGCAATATAGATGAAACTATCGGAGGCGCACGTCGTGCGAACATGGACTCGTTGGGCATAACCCTCACGGTTGTCGAAGTGGTGGTCCGCTTTGCTGTGGTATCGCAAGTCGACATCGGTCCTTGGGCGGTACCATTCCATGTACCCCAAATATCGGTCTCGTCGCGGCTCCATCGGTACCACACTTCGTCGATAGCTAACTTCGATCCACCGCTTCGATGTGGCGCTGTGGACATGGGCCCAATCACGGTTGCGCCGGTTGAACTAAGCCTGAAAAAACACTTGTACGCTATATTATGAGTGGTACAAATATATTCGAAATATTTAACTTATGATGCATACCCATGGGAGTTGCCCGGATGCCGAGCAGGTGAAAGTGGAAATGTTTGCCGATAGCCAAATTGCCGTTGAACGCGTTCCGGCGAGTATCCTTCGACGGCATTCATGCAGACTAGATAACAGGTCGTCATCCAATAGTCTACACTCTCAGTACACGTGCTAGCCAGCAAGCCCCCCGTGACAATATCATAGGTTGCCAGATGGCAGAATGGTTTCCACGTAACTTGGTCATGTACCAGAAGGTCTAGGTCTGACACAAGCCGCGTGTAAGACGCCCTGTCTACTAATTCTCTTAGCCATCGCAACTTCGCATGCAACCATCTATATCCCATTGTTGGTCTACATGCCGGGGGGGTCAAATCGGCGTCTACATGAACAGGATAGTATCGTACTGGCGTGTTTGGACGATTTAGTGGCAAATAACTCCACGACCATAATTGGATGAGGAGAGGACAACCCCCAAACACTGCATTCGGGGCTGACCGATGGCATGCGACACATAACTCCCGGTATGTATCGGCCAATACGGTAGACCCCCAACTGTACGGCTCGTAGTCCTCATAGCTCTCGAGCTACGAAGACTAGGTGAGGGGGTATACAGTCACCGTTGCCATTTGTGAACATGACGCCGGCGAGGAGGTAGTACAGATACACCTCGTAATGCCGCAGTACGATCGCCTCTTCAGCATTGACTGGACACGGACCAGCCTCGTCAAGGTGCTCGAGCCATGAGATCGAAACACCCTGGTCGCTTTTCAACTTCAAACCTGCGCAGATTTAGAATAATATTTCATAGGGTAAATTTATGTACTAATTACAAATTTGCAAGTGAAAAAGTAGACACTCACCTTTCTTCGACATAATTTTTCCATGTTTGCCTGCTTGGTTTGTTGACAACGAAGACTCGTCCAGAGATGGGCAACCCTGTGAGCATGGCCACATCCTTCAATGTAATTGTCATCTCACCGACCGGTAAGTGGAGCGTGTGCGTCTCAGACGCCCAATGATCGACCAGTCTTGATGATAAGGCCCGGTCTAGTCTTGGTAGCGGTGTCGACGGTCATTTCCTTGTGGGACCCCATTAGCAGTGAGTGCCCACGGCAATAGTCCAAGACGGGCAAGGAACATCAAAAGCGGGCATCCAATTGTTTGATTTGTCGTGATGCCCTCAATCGTAATGTTTGCATCTACAAATAACAATATCATAATGTTAGCTAACCATGTTAATATGAGATAATTTTTATGAAACATGCAAACTGTTCATTGCCACGCACCCATTTCTGCGACCTATGGCCGGAGTCATCCCGTGCGGAGAAGAACTGTGGAACCTCCATTGTCTATACTGCAAGAAAATATTATAGTAATTACATACGACAAATAGTAAAACATCATGTGACAGTGACGAATACAAGTCTTTTATTAAAACTTACAAGTGACGATAGCCAGAATAATATTGTGCGACGGTGAAACAAGAAGTGAGGATATAACGAATACAACTCTTTTATTAAAATATGCGGTGATACAAGAATTGCCGAATGATATTGTAGGACTCATCCCCGATTTGGACAGCGCCTACGGTCATGTCTCGATTGTTTACATAGCCGACAATGACGCAAACCATCTCCTCCATCGGCAAGCATCCATGTCACCTTGAAACGCGCCCGTCGCGGTCTACCTTGTGCAACACGCTTCGTAGTGGGGAATGGATGGAAGGTAGGCCCTTCTGAGTTTTTATATCCCCCCCTCGATTAATTGGCTGTATCTTGGGTGCCCATGTTTGCCTAATTGCATTCATCGAATAGTACGGAGAGACGTATTGGGTGCCATCGTTGCCAGCAAGATCTCGACATGCCGCCATGACGTGCGAGCATGGGATGTGTTCGGCGGGGTTTATTGCAAGTGCATACTGACCTCATCTTGACCAAGTTGGCACTTTTGTTGATTATCTCTGCGCTAAATCTGTCATGTACTTTCTCTTGCGTCCACATTGAATATGTTATTCATACGGTCATATATTGACGTGCGGTGGAATCGAGATTTCATCGACGCCTCGTAGGATGGCTTCGACGACGAGGGGAGAAAGTGCTTGTGATTTGCATGGCCGCCATTTCTCGGTCGCGGAAATAATCACTTGTCCTAAAAAAGATTGTCGGTACATAAGGTACCGGGGTGTCCTCTCCATCTCCTCCAGAAAAGGGCTAGAAGACGGCGTCATCCAGAAGGACCGTGAAGACCGGGTCTGGTTCCGAGTGGACTGGCGGGCACGCGGGCCCCACCGCTGAATCGGGCCCAGGCGTCTCTCGGCGGTAAGGCGACGGACCCTGCTGGCCGGGAGACGGGCGAGCCCTCCGTGCAAAGCGGGCGACCAAACCCCAAAGACGTGGCGAGCCCTCCGTGCTAAGCGAGCGACCGAGCTCCGAGATGCGGGCGAGCAGCGCCCGGCGAGACACGCTGCACGCCGGGCGAAAGCGGCTTCGGCGATCAGATACTGTGGCGCGGGCGGGCGAAGCGAGATATGCAGCGATTCGGCGACTGAGATACGTGGCGAGCGGCAGTGGCGGGCGTCGAGCCCGCGCCGCATCGGTGACCACGTGAGCAGCTGGCAGGGTCGGCGGGACTCTGGGCCTCACCTGCCACCGATGGGACGCGACAAGGCAGCAGGACGTGTGTAGCAGGCGGCTACGACAGCACGGCATTTATTGTATACCTACCAGTGCAGTGATCATGTAATAGGTTAGATGCGTCCCCCCTGTTTTCTCTCTCTCCGTCGGGTCGGGCTCACCCACGCTATATAAGGGGATCAAGCCACCACGGGGAAGGGGGACGAGTCTCATGTTCTCTCATTCCACCTCATTTCCACTCGCAATACACACATAGAGCGAGAGCTCAGCAGGAGTAGGGCTATTACCCACCTCGGGGGCCCGAACCTGGGTATATCGCGTGTGTTCATCCTGTTCTTGGGAGCTCGAGGGCGGTTCGAGGCGCAGCAGTGCTACCCCCCGTGTCGGATCTCTGATTCTTCTCGTCTAGCGGCAGAAAAATACGCTGACAAAGATCATCTCAATGATAGTGCATATTGGCAGGCCGCGCTCCTCGTAGCACATTATTATATCGACTCACTATGTTCGTCGTCATCACCGTATCCGCAATCTGAGACTTCTTAAATTTACGATCGAGCGGAATGGAAACTAACATTGTAAATAAATCTACCACTTCGGGCGCCATCGATGTCATGTACGAGCCCATTTCTCCGCCGGTTTTGCGCTATCCATCGAGCAAAAGTAATTTTACTGGCGAGAGTGACTTCTTTCGCCCCTAGTATTTGAACCCCGATGTGCTTTGCTCTTCGCGACCATTTTCTGATACGTTCGTTAATATCATTGAAAAGCGCATTGAATTTGCGCTGTTGTTTTTGCATGCACATTGTCTTGAATTTCTTCACTAGGGCTTATTCTTGAATGCGGTGTATAGGTTCGCCCCGGTGACGATGCACCATCGAGAACGAATGCTCGCCACATTGGGGCATCACCGGTGGATAATCTGATTACACCATGTAGGATTCTCGGTGGCGGTCGAAATGACGACACTCCGGGGCGATCCGTGACAACGTGAATCTTGAAGAGTTAGAAACCACAACCACCGTCATTGTTCTCGCTCTCCACAAAAGCAAATGCCGAGGCAATATCCGGTTGTTCCGTCAACTCCAAGTGCCGTCCAAGAGAGCACCATAGTACCTACCGGTGAGGAATGTCCCATCGACACAAATGACAGGACGACAATGCGGAAGGCCTCTATGCACCGCCAAAAGACCAAAACAGCGATCGGTAGAAGTGGTTGGGTGCGACACTTCCATCGGGAGATATCTGACCTCATGGGCGAAACATAGCATGTCCGAGATTGGTCTCCGTATCTTGCGGAGGAGACGGGAGCCCAGTTGTATGACTCCTTATAATCCCGAACAATAATTTCAAATGCCTTTTGCTTGGCTCGCCATGCTTGGTGATATGTAATCGACATGCGGTCGCGGTTACGCACCTCGGCCATTATGGAGTGTGGTTTCATTGAGATATCGGCTTGAATAGCAGTTAGCAACATCTGCGCTATGAACTTCGAGTCCACATTACTGCTAATATTGCGTACCAACTCCTCCGTACACGTGTGCGGCTCGTACCTACTGATTATGAAGTGGTGCTCATATTTTGGGCGATGGGCCCGAACATGGAATGAGCACTCCGGCTTCTTCACGCACTTCACCTCGTACACGGCCGGTCCGGACCGTGCCACGGAGTGCTCACGCCGTGTTGTGACACCAAAGTTGCTGATGAAGTGTATGATCTCATCCTTCGTGCTAAACTCTTGACCCATTTGTTATGTCATTATGCATATACCCCATCGGAAATATTCGAGTGATCCCGATCACTCAATTCAAGCATCCGAGCGCGATAATACGCTATGGCGGGCATCGGTCGTCCTCTTCTTCGACATCGTCTTCACCCCCTTCATCGAAATCATCCCCTAACGCATGTGCATCTATCTCTCCTTCCTCCATTGAGATATCCGGATCCGTGCCCATGCCGAATGGCTCGACACCGGGCGATGCCATTCTACCAATTGGGTCCTCCGCATACCCTTCCGGCACTTCCTCATGTGCACTCTCTTCTATGGTGTTGCTAGGCCCCCTCCGATTGTCTTGCCTCAGCAAAGACGACGTACACCTAAGTGGTACCCTCTTCTATCGCCTTATTAACATAGTACGTCCAAGTCGACTTATTTCTCAGTGGCCACAGGTTGTATACGTACATTGAACTATTTGGAACCTGACATGGCCTAACACCGTGTAGAACAAGTTTGTATTCATGACGGTTTATACGGAGATTTCGAGCTATAACCCTCGCCAGCATTGGCAGCTTACAGAACTAATTAATCACTAATCATATTTTAAATTAATCTAACACAACAAGTTTATGTTAACTATAAAATGCGTGCACTGACGGTTATAAGATCGATCGGTTCAAAGTTCTGAAAAATTAAAACAAGCGTGTAAATTACACGAATATCTGAAATTAAGTGGTCATATTAAACTATCACCGTATGTACTTGTTACCTTCGTAAATCGGTGCATCTTATTGCTACCGCTTCTCTGAAATTGGTGCGTCTACGGTGCTTGCGGTGCAAAATTAATAACAAAATAAAAGCAAGACCTAAGTCTTTGGTGCTTAGTTTAATTAATTAATTACGTGATGGTGATTAGTTTAATTACCATTAACAACATACTATGCCAACATCGGTATAGTCGATAGCCCTCACATATCAATATATACATACAATATTAAGTACTAATATGGCAAGATTAGCATACAACACGCAAATAATATTAGCATAGAATATTATTATGTTTAAATTAACTCTTGCATATACGCATCATAATAACACTAATTTAGCAAGTACATCAAATTTAAATTCCAAAATATTCCTCATTTGAAAGTATAAAATATTAGCGAAGTCACACTCGATGAATCCTCAACCGAGGTATCGTGAATAATATACCGAATCGAACGAATCGAAAAGAAGCGAAAGCGAGAGAGTGAGTGTGTGAAGGGCGCTCTGCAGTGAAGCCTCGCGTGTGTGTGAACCGAAAGCGAGAGAGTGTGTGTGTGAAGGCCGCTCTGCGTGTGAAGCCTGGCGTGTGTGAAATTAAGCTGAAAGCGAGAGTCTTTGCGTGTGTGAAGGCGAAGCGCACGACGCGATATATATAGAATCGGTTTGTGATCACTGTGACCTCTAATCGGTATTAATTAGCGTAAATCATGCAATTACTATTTGATTAATTAAAAACTCAACACTATTTTGTCGGTGAGAATTATTTTATTATTTTTGGACACTATTTTGTCGGTGAGGATTTTTTATTATTTTTTCGACACTATTTTGTCGGTGGAACATTATTTTAATATTTTTTACGCATTGTATTGTCGGCAGTATTATTTTAATATTTTTTCCGCTAAGTGCATGCAACGTCCGGTTAATTAGGGGACAAGAGGGGCATGCCACCGGTGGCGGCGGTGAGCTAGTGGCCGTCCCGGTGGTGGCGGCTTCATTGCGGCCGTGTTCGATGGCGGCCGCCACCGAGTGGCGTGATCCGGGATATTTTCGTAATTTCCTTTTACAGTGGATTATTTTATTAATTTTTATTTAACTGTTGATTATTTCGGGTATTTTTCCCCTCTCATGCCAGTGCGTTTTGTTTGCCTTGCTAGGACTGCTGCCTCATTTTCATTTCTATTTTAGCCTCTATAGTATAGGCATAAACCATTAATTATTCCCAACTTTCTGGATGGAATATAATGTTCAGAAAACCAATGAAGTACGGAATTTGGTGGGATTTGCTGGTGGTGTGAACATGGACGTCAACGGCGGCTGCACCTGCGTGTTTTTGCATTTTTGTGTGCCGATGGAATCGCTGAGCCACAACTATATGCTTTCTTTTATCCCTTGGATGCCAATTAACAATCGTGGAGTACATTGTGACCACACTTCTATGCTTACTTTTTTCTCGTTTTATCAGGATTGAGACAAGGTATTGCAGTCGATGGCCAACTAATTAGCGGGCCATTTACTAGTATAATAATTTATATGCTTATGCAAGTCAATGAATAAGGCAAGATCCGGATGGCATATGCATCCCCCCTTCTCCCTCCCTGTCGACCAACCAATCAGAGGGTGATATCTGTCCATGCTTCTAGAAGGGCCAATTCTTGATGTGCCTCGGTCCAACAAGCCAATTACAAAACGCTCTTGCTCCGTCATGGTCCACATATTGTGTTTGCAAAAGTGATTTTTTATGACACACCTTCGTAGGTATACTGGTAGTATAATTTAGATCCGACCGTTCATTCAAAGAGCCTCCCACATAAATTATTACTAACATTGTGCTATAAATACTACTATGAAAGCATAAAAAATAAAAAAAATATAAGCCATTAGATCTAAAAGGATGCACGGTTCGTATTCAATAACGTGTACCACAAAATTTCTCTCGCAAAACATTAACACTAGTAAAAATTCCAAGAGGATCAGATGGGAACTAACTGCCCTTCATTAAAGAAGAAAGATGGACCTGCACAGCTCTGCCTTCGGGGAGGCGGTACAAGTCAAAGCTGAGCTAAACATATCTTAAATTTACTAATGCTGGTGGAATAAAGTATGTGATCTTCTGCTACGTGTTTCCTTCTCTCTGAATTCATTGACCTTAGATTTATGATCTACGTACCCATCCTGCCATCCACCAAGGACCAGTTTGCTCTTTTCATGGCAGTCATATTCGCGGCAAAGATGGACAGATGGTGCACTGCAAATCTGCAATGCACATTTTTCCTCGAGTAAAATGCACCGGCGGCCCTCGAACTTGGCGAGAAATTTGTCATCCGGTCCCGAACTTAGAAAAGCAAATTTATTCGGGTCCTCGAACATAAGACGGGGTGTCATTCCGGTCCCGAACTCGAAACCAAACCATTCGGTCTCTCGAACTTAAGACGGGGTGTCATCCAGGTCCCTAAACTTGGTAGGTGTGTCATCCAGGTCCCCAAACTCAAAATTTTTAAAAAATCATTAAAATCCAAAAAATAAGAAAAACATATGAATTTTAGAAAGTCATTAAAACATTCAAAAACAAGTATACAATATTTAGAAATATCATAAAAAGAAAAAAATCTTATAAAACTATGGGAAGATCATGAAAATTAGGATAAATCTTATAAATCTTATAAAACTTTTTTGAGTTTGGGGACCGGATGACACCCCGCCAAGTTGAGGACCTAGATGACACCGTCTGCCAAGTTCGGGACCGAATATATTGGTTTCGAGTTCGGGACCGGAATGACACCCCGCCAAGTTCAGGGCTGGATGACACCCCGTGCCAAGTTTAGGGACCCGAATAGCTGGTTTTCTAAGTTCGGGGACTGGGATGACACCCCCTGCCAAGTTCGAGGGCCGTCGGTGCATTTTACTCTTTTTCCTCACTAACATCATAGGGCCAACTGCTGCTGCCTTTGCACTTTTCACGGCAACAGCTCAGGCTATAGATGTCATTCGATGCATCAACTGGTCACTGGCCTGCCTGGGCGTGGCCATTAGCTGCATAATAATGAACATAAGTAAGACTCAACTGGGGCCTGGGGGCAGCACATCACGCATGAGATCACTTCGAGTCCTAAACTAGACGAAAAGGGGAGATTCCTTCCTGCCTCAACATGTCCTGCAGCATGTGCAGGTCTTAAAAAAAACGTCGATGTGCGTTAGGTATCAGCCTAACCTCCCTCCCCAAGCAATGAGACGATTCTTTGCCTCCGGCTCCGCGCGGCAAAGAATCAGGTCAAGTCCTATTTTTTTATGGCCAGGCAGTACCAAACTTCCATTTTGGACAGGATTTGAACTGGTCCGGCCGAATATCATACTAACTATAGCCCAAGTTCCAATCAACAGGAGTATTTTTTATCTCCAAGTTGCAGGATCGATGACAGTGCTTAGCGATTATAATATGGCACGACACATCATTCTAGGCCACTTGTAGCCTTCTCTGCGTGACTGTGTTGTTCCTGGCATTTGAAGAAGCTGCAGAGAAATTTCTCTCAAGTCGCCCCGCCCCCCGTCGGTGCGCGAGGGCACGTGACAGCGACGATACGGCGGAGGAGAAGATAATCTTTGCATCGTTTTGGTCTTGTTATTTGGGTGTTTTTATATGGTGTCAGGTCTCAATTATGGAGCTCTTGGTGTTAAGCTAAAAAGGGTGCTCTGGTCTAGTACGTTTCTGAATTAAGACAGCTCTTCTTCTTCTTCTTCTTCTTCTTCTTCTTCTTGCTCCTCCTCCATCTCTGCATTTCTTCCTTCGTTCTTCTTCTTCTTCTTCTTGATCCTCCTCCACATCTCTGCATTTCTTCCTCCGGGAAGAGCAATGTCTCCTGTGCCGAGCCCACACCAATCACATATAGGCCATGGCACAAGGTAACTGATACAGGTGTAGGTAACTGATACTGGTGTCTAATTTGTGATCTTTTTGTAAGGGTACGGTGATGATGCGAGTGCAACAGTTTAATTTCTGTAACACTTGGTTTCTTTCTGAAAAAAAAAAACAGGAAAGAGAAGCGAAAGAGGACGGTGGATACCTTCGCGCCGCACAACGACGGCCATCAATGGAGGAAGTACGGCGAGAAAAAGATAAACAACTGCAACTTTCCCAGGTTCGGATGAACATCACCTCTTTGGGCTCCTCATTTCGTCAACTCCAACTGTGTGTGTTCGAGTTCAGGAGAAAAGTTCATATCACTTGTCTGTTCATCTGCCTTGACCTGCAAATAATCACAAACCAACATCATTTGGCAAACTTCTTTGATGTTCTTCGCATCCAAACCTACCAAAGGAGTGGTGTAGTATAACTAATATATGAAGAAAAAACTGAATATTGTCATTTCATTTCACTCACAAATCGGTGCTTTCTTTCCCTGTTTTTTATGCAGGTACTATTACAGATGCACCTATAAAGACAACATGAATTGTCTGGCAACGAAACAGATTCAGCAGAAAGATCACAGTGACCCCCCATTATATTCAGTAACCTACTACAATGAGCATACATGTAACAGCGCTTTTCTCCCCCTTACCCCCACGGAGTTCCAGTTGCAGAACGCATCTGGCAAGGCAGTTTCTATCTGCTTTGATTCATCTGGAGCTCAAGAACAGATAGCCAATGCCGGCTCGCCTTCTTCGAGTGCGGCACGGCGCAGCACACCATCGGAAAACAAGAATCAGCTTCTTCCACAGCGTTCAGAAGCCTATTCTTGGGGCACCAGTGTGGTAGAACAAAAACCGGCCTGTACTGAGCTCCAGTCTTGCAGCATCAAGTGCCAGGATGCATTTTCAGCTGGTACAGTTTCCGAAGAGATGGTAGATGCAGGCAGATTTGGTTCTATCAGATTCTTCCATTTTTTGTAAATTGAATTAATGGAAGACATTTGATTTTACTTCAAAAGAACTAATATGATACAAATATTTTTTTCCCTCTACACGCTAGAGTACTAGATATTTGCATGTGAGATGTCACCATGATCATCATTGTTCACTTAAAATGCCACTGCTAATTCAAATTCTAGAATATATTTTTGCAAAACTCCCCCATTACTAATGTTGAGATAACGCAGTGTAGTATTAGTATATCTTGAAAAGCAAAGAGTGCATTACTGATTCCATTATGCAACCTACACAATGAAAACGTGATTAGATTAGGATAGGAACACACAGGATGAAAAAAAAGCAGCATTGGTGAGAGCTGTTGTTAGGCCTCACGGTAGGGCCTACTATCGCCGAGGCAGGCCTGGGTAGGAGGCCCAGCAGGAGGAGGCCAAGGGCCTAGTGCAGCCGCAGGCGCAGCTCAGCCAGGCCTAGCCCTCGGCTATCTTTCCTATTAGTTATTTCCAGATCTTTGTTATCTTTTCAATTAGTTATTTCCATATCTCGTTAGTTCCTATGTTTAAGGTATTTTGGATGTTATAAAATGAAAAGAGAAGGAAGAAAACGACACGTTTAGTTGCCACCAAAACCAGTCCAAGGTGCTGCCATCGATAACTGGCTGGTGGCATCATACCGCCAATTACCTGGGTGTAGGGCGTAGGCGCAGCAGCTGCAAGGCGCTGCCCAAACCCTATCGTTCCAGGCTTCGGCCAAGAACACGAGCTTTCGAAGGACAGCAACCACATCAGCTGTCAAATCATCGGAAATATATATGCATAATGTCATAAATGAGAATACAGGGTCCCCAGAAGTATATGAACCTGAAAGATGTGCAGATAAGTATATTTTTTGAAACCATGTGTTGTACCTTAGCCATCAACTAAAGGATTCCACAGCAATAAGCAATTCAGTTCAGGAGAACACATAAGATGGATTCTGCTCCATTCATCAGTAGCATGAAGTAACAAAATACTAGCATTACCATCTCAGAAAAAACATGGCATGCCAAATTTTAGGAGATAAGCGATGGAGTTGAATGAACTAGTCATAATGTTCCAGAGTCGGAGAGGTCATTGGTGCAAATGTACACACGAATTATATTCTTCTTCAAGATGCTATGCTTTCAAGCATTGTAGAACCACCAAGGCTTGTCCAAATGGGCATGATGGTAATGAAGAGAGACCGAAACAAGAGCAAATACATCAAATGACACAAGCTTGCATGCTTAAAAAAGAAGAGAACCTCTGCGTCTGCAACAGCTAGCTCTATTCAATCTCCAGACCATATCAAGCAGAAACTAATAGGTCATTTTCAGTGTAAGCTGCGTGTCCTATGACATGAAGATCACCTTCCTTTGTAAAATGTAATCAACATGATCAGATGAAAATGTCCAGATGTTACTTCCAAAATTTGATGACAAGATGGTATGAGAAACCCCCAGCATATAGAGTGAAATCACGATTGAGTGGCTGCAGCTGAGCAAATCATGTCTGCACACTCTGAATCATCTTTGACTTCAACATCGGTGAAATTGAAGGTTCTCGCCAAGCTGTGCACGAGCTGGTCATGGATCACCTCGTCGGGTGGGAGCTCCACCACTGCCTCCCGCCGCAACGATGTGACCTCCTTATCGGCGATGCCGCAGGGCACAATGTGCTTGAAGCACCCCAAGTCAGGATCGATATTGAATGCCAGGCCATGGGACGTGAACCCGGACGAGATCCTGAGGCCGATGGCCCCAATCTTCCTGTCCCCAACCCACACGCCGGTCTCGCCGGCGGCGCCCGGCCTCGCCGCAACGCCGTACATCGCCGCCACCTCGATCATGGCGGACTCGAGCCCCTCGACGTACCTCCGCGCGCCGAGCCCGACGGCCCGGAGCGAGAGAATGGGGTAAAGCACGGCTTGGCGCGGGCCGTGGAAGCTGACGTCGCCGCCCCGCTCCGTGCGGTGGAGCTCGGCGCCGAGGCCCCGAAGCGCTTCCTCCGGAACGAGCAGGTTGTGGTCGGTGCGCCGCTTGCCGAGGGTGTAGGTCGGCGGGTGCTGCAGCGAAAGGACGAGGTCGGACAGCCGACCGGCCCTCCGGTCGGCAACGAGCCTCTCCTGGAGCCTAAGCGCGTCGCCGTACTTAACTACCCCTAGCCTCCACGCCTCCAGAACCCTCCTCGCGCCACCACCACTCATCTCCGCCGAGATGGCGGCCTCCTCCGGCGAAGCTGCGACGGCGACAAGGAAGCGACAGACGAAGCGTTTCTGTACTAGAAGATGGGCCACCTGCTACTCAACGTAACACACTCCTTGATGGGCCTTACGAGATGGGCCTAAAGTTCCAGCCCACAGCTGAAGAAGAAGAACAAGCGACAGCGACGTGGAGGCGACCGTGGGGTGGTGAAGGCGGGCCGGTGCAGGGGAGGGTGGGCGTCGCGGATCTGGGCGGCGCAGAGGAGACCGGGGGGCCCGGGCCGCGACGGCGGGCCGGGAGGCGGCGACGGGGACGCCGGCCCGAGGCGGCAGCGACGCGGAGGCGACCGGGGGCGGTGAAGGCGGGCGCGGACCTGGGCGACGCGAAGGAGACCGGGGGCCCTGGCCGCAACGGCGGGCCGGGAGGCGGCGACGGGGACGCCGGTCCGAGGCGGCAGCGACGCGGAGGCGATCGGGGGCGGTGAAGGCGGGCGCGGACCTGGGCGACGCGGAGGAGATCGGGGGGCCGCGACGGCGGGCCGGCGCGGCTCCGGGCGGTGGCGGTGGCGGGCGGCGCTAGGAGACGTGGGATCGCCGGTGCCGATTTGGGGATTTTGCCCCTTGATTTGGGATTTTGCGCAGCCGATTTGGGGATTCTTGGGTAGGATCGGGAGTAACAACGGCCACTGCGGACAGAGTTGACGGCAGTGTTATTCTGGATCTAACGGTGCTAACGGAGATGGTATTTTGGATGTGAACTCCCTTTTGATGGTATTTTGGAAAGAGCCGTTCATTTTAGTGGTACGAGGGCAAAGGCGGAAACCTAGCCGAATCAACCACTCCGACGAAACTCGATCATCTCCGCCGGCGCCGACCGGCGCCGTACGCCACCTCCGTGCGATCGCTCGGCTTGGCCAATGGGCTCCTCCACCCCCAGTCAGAATATGGCGGCGGCCGCGGCGTTTATGGAGCTTGCGCTCGATCAGGTACGTCTGAAATTCGAAATCCGACACGCGCATGTTACCAACTCTGGCGCTAAATTCCCGGCGGGTTTCTGCAGGCCAAGTTCGCGCTGGACAACCTTGAGGTCCCTGTAGGGTATGCTCCAGCTTCGCTTGGTTATAATTGACAGTGGTGAAGGTTGATTCTTAATTCTCGCAAAGCTAAGTGCCTGGTTCTTCTTTCCATGTCATGGCAGATGTGTGATTGTGGAAGATGGGAAGGTTATCGCCTCCGGTAGCAACAGGACGAATGCAACCCGGAATGTATGTATGCTATGCTTTTATTATCTTTGATGGACATGTCTACACTGAGGTGTTTTATGCTCGGTTTGAAGCTGTAATTTACTTGTCACCTCAATTGCAACTTGCAAGGCTACCAGGCACGCTGAGATGGAAGCAACCGATGCCCTGCTTCGGGAGTGGCAGGGCATGGGACTTGACCAGGCGCAGGTTGCGGAGAAGTTTGCGGGATGTGACCTTTATGTCACGTGTGAGCCATGTATAATGTGCGCCATGGCATTGTCGATAATTGGTCTGAAATGCTCTGGTTGTCTAGCATCCTTCTCCTGTTAAACTGTGTTACCCTATCAGAATTGTGCTTTTTAACGTAATCTTTCTTTGTTCTCCGAACAGGAATAAGGGCAGTGTACTTTGGTTGTGCCAATGATAAATTTGGTGGATGTGGATCGATCATGTCACTGCACAAGAGTTCTTCGTCTGATGATTTGTCAAGGTGAGAAAAAACAGCAGCACATTAAAAGTTACTTATTCTTGAAAATAAACTATATACTTAAAATTAAGTTCTCAACTTCTCAAACACTCTTAAAGCCTGAATTCTATTAGTTATTTCGGCACCCATGAATTCATGGCTAGCATGGTCTTATGTGATTTTTTTTGTCTTTTTGTCAGGAGTGAGTCTCCCGGAGCAAGAGGTTTCAAATGTACTGGAGGGATCATGGCAGAAGAGGCAGTTGCTCTTTTTAGGTGTTTCTATGAGCAAGGAAACCCAAATGGTATGTGCTGTTGGTGTTCTGCGTGCAAATGTTATTACATGATACTAAAATTATTGCTTTAAATTCATATACAATTATAATACAAGTTCTATGTCATAATATACTTCAAACCATATTCCTTGTGTTGATTTTGCATAGTTGGGCTTTTTGTGTTGATTTTGCATAGTTGGGCTTTCTTAGTACTATTGATGCAATTAGTATGATTTCATTTTCTATCAAGTATTGAGGACTGTCAATGTTATTGCATTTGTAATATATGCACATAAAACAAACTTCCATCATGTTGCCTCTTCATAATGATAAGATTTGTGTCCCGCACATTTCAGCTCCAAAGCCCCACAGACCAGTTCGATTAGCTCAGCAGTAACTGGCGTGTTCATTGTACCATGAGCATGATAAGGAAGATATCAGGAATTCAGATGTGAAGAATGGGTGAAAGCTTGCTTAAGGTTTGTGATATTATTTAGAGGTAACAGTGCCACATTGGTGCCTTCGAACAGCAGTACATCACCTTAATGTGTTGTGCTATGATTGACACCACCATAACATTTGTTTCTGGGGTGGTGGTTCTTGCAGTCTCCATCCTACAAGTTTGGCTATTCGAAAAGACCTTCCACAATTGAGAGTTGATGAGATTGTTGTCCTCCCTAAATTTCAGCCCCATGCAATTGTAGCAATATATATACCTTCAGAGCACATTTGATTATGGAATCGTGGTGTATGTACAAAGACATATATCCTTTTGCGTTATGCTTTGTTTGGTAGGAACTACCTCTACCTACTCTTTGAGTATTGTGCCACCACCTTGACAAATCGTCAGACGAACTCATAGGACAAATCGTCAGACGAATTTCCTATTGTGGATGACCTAATAGGGCACAAGAAGAATATGGCATATAAACCACACCCTTTTTTTATTCAGACATAATGGAAAAAAATCTTACCATACAACTTTATTTCACCCCATGAATACCCAAAGGGTGCATCATGTTCATTTTTTTTAAAACAAATAAAATGCCATTTTGTACAAAAGCATGTAAGAAGCTCAACAAGTGGCAATAACAGCACAAGTTAGCTACATTACCAGTTTCCTAACTAGCTAGTTTACAGGTAACGAATCACTACGGTTCTCGGTTCCATAGGCAAATAGGCCTGTGCTAATTGATCCTTAAAATTGCAACCGAAAACGATTTCAGTATCTTCAACAATTAGATTTACACAATTTGCAACATTGCAATACTCCAACACTCCAAAACCAATTGTGAGTAGAACAGATTGTACGGTGTAAACAAGAAGGGACATGTCAATGTACGGTGTAAACAAGAATGGTGTAACGACCTATTGAGTATTCACACACATACTCATGAACTTTGTCTAACGAGGTTAAAAAACCGTGAACTGTGTACAAAAAGAGAAGCCTATCTGAAAAGCTAAGTTCCATATTTTCTTAGATGCAGATTTATTCCATGTCAAACTGCTTCAGTGACCGAGGGCTGCAAATGATGTCAAATGGTTTGTCAATACTGTCCCGTAGTATCGAAATCTCACCATCCCTAAGCAGTATCTCGCCCTCCTTAAGCTGTATATCTTCATCAAGAGATTTGATCTTCTGCTTTAACGAAGCAACATCATTTTGCAGGGCACTGACAGTTTTTCTCAACTGTTTCGTTTCCTGCCACAAGACGTCCCTTTCATCGCTTACTGTTTTGAGTGTGCACCGAAGGGCAGTTAACTCCTTAGAAGTTTCCTGACAATCCTGCTGGATCTGGTTAATGCTCTCGTCTTTCTTCAGAACCTGCAAGATGCAACAAGTTTATGACTCGATATGTGTTCGTGACACAAGCATATAATATCAGATGCTTAACATGTATTTTTTTGAACCGAGCTTAACATGTATTTGACACGCTGGTGCCTGAAACTCTTTTTACAAAAGAAATATTATTAAATAATGTGTGTGTGTGTGTGTTTTTGGGAAACAGGACGTGAGTTACCTGAAGTTCTAAATGCTTTGACTTGTGGCTGAGGCAACATAGCTCATCCTGAACTCTCTGGATCTCATTTTGCATGACATCTTGGATTCGAACAGAAGATGCTAGATCTGACTGCAATTGCTCGATGTCTAGTTCCCTCGACAATAGATTCTCCTTTAGTACTCTACTGAGCATAGCTTCTTCTTTCAACCTCATTTTGAAGTCATCCTTCATGAAAGAACAGAATAAGAAGACGTGGTTTGGTTTTAGCTTCTGGTACTAGCTTAAACTTCCCATGCTCCGACTTTGTTTCAGTAACTTAGGCCTTGTTTGTTTTAGATTAAAGTTGAGTTGCGTTTTACTGTACCAAATTTGTGACCCCTCGAAAGACGTTTTAAATTTTTTTAAAAATATGAAAAAAAAATTATTTTACGAACTTTAAGAAGAACTATTTAAAAACCCATAAAAATGAATACAAAATATTACATCGTTTAGCTTATACAAAAATAACAAATTCTCATTTAATTTAATTTAATTTAATCTGAAACAAACAAGGCCAGCATAATGTTTGTCATGTTCTCTATCAATAAATTTCATGCTATGGCATAATGTTTTAAAAAAATAATGAATGTTTTTCACAATCTTCTCTAAATCAAAGTTATAAGCCAACTGAACTCTTACAATTTACTTTCCGAACATTAAAAATACAAAAATTAGTTTTGTACCTTAGATAACCTGACCTGTCTCAAATTATTGTCCTCTGTGATTTTTCCAGTTTCTTCTTCTTTGCTCTTTTCAGTCAAAACAGATTTGGTTGTTCGCAAATTTTGTGTGAAATTCTCAGTTCTTTCTTTTATACTCTGGTACTTCAAAGTGTATTCAATGGTTGCTAATGCATCAACACTGCTGATGTTCTCGGTCTTCTTAGATTTTATCAAACCCAACAGTTGGGCACAAAGCTGACTAGTATCATCAAGTAACAATAAGCCTTGCATCTGTAAGGTGTCTACCCTAGTGTGAAGCTCCTGGTCAAGACGATATGAGGAAAAATTTAATCCGTTGCCACTACTTTGTAGGCGATTTAAAATTGCTATGTTCTCTTGCCGAAGATACTCTACTTCAAGGGTACAGGAATTAATTTCTTTTCTCAGATTTTGCTCGATTCCAGAAAGTCTGATAAGTTCCATTTGCATTCTACTGATGCTTTCACTGCTTCCAACAGATCTCTTTTCTAAATCAGCATTAAATCCCTGTCTCAGGCCAGCTATTGTTTTCTCCTGTTCACTAGATTTTCTTTGTAATCCAGCAATCACTTTGTGAAGTGCTTTATTATCATCTTCCTTTTCTTTTAAGCAATCCCGGATTTGGTTCCTTTCTTCTGCAGCCTTAGTGAAGTTATCATGCAACTGTTCTGAGGAGCTGTAAAGATCATCACGCTCATTTTTAACTTTCAGTAGTTCATCATGCAATTCTTTGTTTTGTAGTTCCAAACTCTTAATCCTATTAGAAGCATCAACTCCTTTCAATTCAAGCAAAGTAACTTCTCTCTGAAGGGATACATTTTGCTCTGCAAGCTCTCTTACTCTGTCCTGCAGTCTTTGTTCTTCGGATTGAAATTTTGCCTGCTTCACTGACCAATCATTTAACCTTCTATCCAGCTCCCTTTCCAAGGTAATTTGCACATCAGTCTTCTCTTTCTCCATCCTTCTAGTTCTGGTGTCCAATTCTACCTTGCATTGCTTGTATTGTTCTTTGGAAGCAAACCTTTCTGTAAGGCGTGCCTTAATCTGTGAAGACAGCTCAAATGCCAATTCTTTTCTGTCCTCAATCAAATTCTGAATCAACTGCAACATGTCAGTTGAGTTCAGGTTTTTATCCCTGAGCATGGTAAGTTCATTCATTTCTGCAGAAGGAACTGTAAAGCACGCAATCACTTCTTTAGCTCTTCTAAGCAACTGTTCGTCAGTGTCTTGTTCAGAGTTAATATCACAAGAACTGTGAGGTCCATCATGATGAAAAGTATCTGCAGCAAAGCATCTTGAGGTAGCACCTGTAATAGGATGCATTGAAGTGCCATAGAAGCACGGAGATTGCAGATCCTGCAAGTCCTCGTATATATCTTCCACTGTAGTCATGCTTTCTGATTTGCACCCCTTGACATGTGAAGGATTCTCAGAAGATCCTTCGAATAGCCTTGTATCGTCACCATCTGCATCACACATACATGCAGCCTCCCAGATATTTTCTGTTCTATCTTGAGCAAGATGGTTGTGGAAGGCATCAATGGCATTGATATTTGAGTAGCTCTCAATGATTTCTTTGCAAGATTTTGGTGAAGATGGAGCTGTAGAATGGGGGCGAGGTGGCCGTCCACGTCCTAAATAAGGAGCTCTGGATCTCATAGGGTATTTCAGTGCATGCCTTTCATTTAGTCTATTTTCTTCTTGCTCACCATCAATGTACAAATCTAGCACCTCATTCTTGTTCAGTAAATTGGTCAACCTAGCAGATCTGCATTTCAGTGCAATAGGAGAACTAACAGGAGAGTGCCCTGTTGAGCACGAGTAGCACCTTGATTGAGGTGAGCCAGTATCCTGGATTTCATGCGCTTTGGGAACCTTTATCATGTATTGTCCCATGTCGGGGTGTCTTTCTGGTGACCATGGGTAGCATCTGCAGGCAGTAAGCTTTGTTACTAACATTTTCCAGATATCACGATAATGATAAACATAACATGCAAGTAAAATGCACACAATTTCACCATAACATTAAGCTGACAGAAAGATTTTATTAACAACGATGTTATGGTAAACAATAATATATTTTTAAAAAATGAACTGAATGTTCCTGCAGATTATGCGTGCCCCGGAAAAATAAGACAAAGCAAATTCTCATAAGGGGACTGTTAGTAGCTCACAATAGGAGAGTGAAGAACAGGTCATCTAGCGACTTACTCTGCATCCCCAGGATGACGAGGCGCATCAGAACTATTGGACATAGAACATGGGATATTGCCTGAAAAGTTCAGTCTTCGTTCACGCAAGGAACGATCAATGGCCGAGGATGTGAAGGATCGGCACCTCCTCAATTGCGTATTGGACGATTCCTCGTCCCTCAGCTCTCCATGCTGGCCTTTTGGACTAAATTCTTGCGAGTCAGGATAACGAGAAGCACCGCTGGACTGACCATCCGGTTTGTTCTCGTCCCTCTTATCATGCCCCTGTGCCGCTTTGCCATTCCCGGCGCTGCTTGTGAACGAGCGGAATGGAAAGAATCTTCTCATCCTCCGCGATTCCTGGTACACAGCTTCATGACGAAACCATCGGTCAGAAAACAATAACATAGACTAAAATAGTGGAATTGTTCTAAAGCAAAACACAGAAATATGGAATCGACAGTGCGTGCTTCGACATCGACGGGTCCACCGCCCGGGAAAGGGGGTAGCTGCCCGGGATCCCATGGATATGCAAGGAGGAGATATCGGGTACCTGCCGCCGTCGCCGGAGATGTTGAGGACGGCTTGCCCGGGAGAGCGAAGCTGGAGATCTAGATGGGGGTGGTCGAGGAAGGCCGGAGACAGGGACGGAACCAGAGCCGCAGAGGCGCGTGGTGCGTCGACCGAGGCAGGGTTGGGGCGGCGTGGAGGCGTTGCCGGCGAGGCGGCGAGGACAACGTTGAGGAGGCCGGAGGGTGGGGGCGGCGGCGGCCAAAAATCCCTTTGGGGTGGGGTTTGCAGGAGAAGGCCGTTGGCCGCTTCTTTTCTCGGAGACTGCTGTGTGAATTTAAACGGTGAGTCGATCACCACCGTCTATTTGCGAAACCGTTTATCCATCGGTGGTCGTAGCTAAGGTTCTAAATAGTGGGTACAGCGGTGCTATAGATAGCATTTTTAACCCTAAACATTAGGATTGTTTGGTTGCCTTCACACGGGCTGGTCAGGCTCACCGCGTACAGGCAACCTCATGCAAAAACACTGTGCGGGCCTAGCTTCAAGAAAACGGCCAGAGTGGCCGTTCCACCCGAGTCTGGCCAGCACGGTAACATGTGCTCGGGGAGGAGGAGGCGCTGGAGATGGGGACGGCGGCAGTGAATCGGGGCGGAGAAGAGGGCGGCGGCGCTAGAGATAGGGGCGGCAGTGGTGAATCGGGGGGAGAAGAGGGCGGCGGCGCTGGACATGGTGGCGGCGGCGGTGAATTGGCGCTAGAGAAGAGGGCGGCGGTGCTGGAGATGGTGGCGGCGGCGCTGAAGATGGTGGCGGCGGCGCTGAAGATGGTGGCAACGGCGGTGAATCGGGGCTGAAGAAGAGGGCAGCGGTGCTGGAGATGGTTGCGGAGGCGGTGAATCGGGGGGAGAAGAGGGCGGCGGTGCTGGAGGTGAGGGCGGCAGCCGGTGAATCGGGGGAACCAAACACCCTCCACTTCTAGCTAGGCACTATGCATGCATGCTTCTGGTCAGGCTAGGGTGAGCCTGGCCGGTGCGGGCCTGGCTCGGTTGGGCCTGCATGGCAACCAAACACGCCCTAAATTATATGTCTTTTTTCTCTAAAGCAGCTAAGCACCTTATGGCAAAAAAATGGTGTTAAACTACTTGCCACTTAGCCGGCTATAGCAGTGCTATTCTATTTTTAAAAAATAAAACTCTAGCAAGGCATTCATTCATTTTACATTCACGGCTACTCCCATGCATCCCGCTCCTTGCTTTTCTACATGTCTTCTCCTCCTGAGACAAGCGGGTACTACATCCTGCTTCTCTCTCACATTCTTCCCTAACATTATTACCCCCCGGTTTGTGGGTGCTCTCATTGCCTCGTTGTTGCTCTAGTGGTTGCTTCATTCCCTATATTTATTGCTTATTCGGTGATTGCTTCATTTCCTACCTCCTCTAGCGGCTACCATCATTCAACTCATCATATGTGGACCAAGAAATTAATCTTTTAATTAGTAAATTTATTCATTATTATTCTATTAATCTTATTCATGATCTTTCGATAACAACATGTTAGGATGAGATACCTAAAATATTTTGTGTTTAGAGATATTTAAAATTTCAAATGGCACTTGTGCTAAACATTAATAAAAATCTTATATCTTATTGATGCATTAGTGCTTCACACATTATGTCTTCTCTTTGCCTAGCCCTTTCCTCTTCTTGCACACACATTGCAATTAGGTCATCAATACTCCACTTGTCCTTTCGAGAATTATAATCTATTTTGAACGAAGTATAGGAATGTCATTATGAAATGCACCGAGAAACCATCGCAAATTATCATGCCTAAACGCATAAGCTTTGCAAGCATGTCTGACACCGTCTGTCGGTGATAAAATTACGGCCCATTGCCATGGCCCACTCCCTGACGGCCCAGTTGAACAACCTACCAGGGCCTAGTTCCCTGGAAGGTTCTATCTGGCCCATATGCATCCTGTCGAACAGCTTCCTGACTGGCATGATGCGTAACGGCCCAGTATTCGTGTTTGAGTCCGTCTCGAACAGGAGTTCTGCACGGCTACGTGAAGACCCGGACGTGGTTTCCCGGATTGGAATAGGAGTCGTGACCCCCAAGAATCGGAGTTTACCTTATCTACCTCAGGGTGTATTTGGCATGTATCGAGTTTGTTACGAACTCGTGGTCAGCCCGGCCCGGTTATCCCTCGGTAGGTCGGTTGTTCAACACTATATAAACAAGGCCTCTACGGCGTGTAGAGGACACCTGATCTTAGGCCAAGAGACTTCGCATTGTCACATATTACTTCCTGTACACACATAATCTCGCCGAGATCTGTCCATCTCGTCAAGTTCCTCTTGTAATCATCTTTGATATATAAGAAAGGCTGGGCGTAGGGCTATTATCTCTCCCGAGAGACCTGAACTAGGATAAAAACCCCTGTCTCCCTGTTCGTCGCTGGTTGCTGTTCGCTCTGTTCGGCGTGTCTCCTATCTCCCCTTCTCAAGAACCTTGGTTGACTTGAGATCGATATCTCAACCGTCGACACCGTCCTTATACTTCCCGACCCGTTATGCTTAGTCGTTGGAAGTTTTTGAATGAGGGTGCTTGCATAAGTTTTAGAAGAGACCTTAAATGGTTACTCTACCTTAGTCAGGTACTCCTTAGACCATCTTCGGCTATTTTCTTTTTTTCATTTTCTTCCCTATTCTCTTTCCAACATTCTTTCTTTTCATTCCCCGCCATCTCAACAACATTTTCTTTGAAGAAATTCGTAAAAAAAATAGAGAGAGAATTTCTTTTTGATGGGAATGCACGAAGAAATTTCTTTTTAAGAGAACCGTGAAGATAATTTATTGGAACATCGCAAGAGATCATAGATTCATAATCTCTTCACGAAGAAAAAACAACTTCCAAAAAAATATCATGGGAAATGGTCTTTGTGTCGTTTTTTTTCCGATAAAATCTTTGTGTCAGGTTTTGCTCCCCCTTATTCCTACTGGCTAGTAGGGTGCCCGTGCGTTGCTACGGGACATACGCTTAGTTGGGATATAGATATAGAAATAAGAGAAAATTGCATAATGAGCAAAGAAACCTTTTTTGTCAATCATTATTTAGTGCAAATAAAACTGCGCTTAATGCAAACTTATTATTCATGTGTCAATAATCGTTGGTGGGGGAGACACATGCTTGTATCAAAACAAACCAACCGCACAAGTTCAACTCCATAAAACACAAACTATGATTAAAAAAGCTATATCATCATGGCAAACATCAATTCCGAAAATTTTGATATGAACATTTTTTATAGCACACCAGAAAAATTGCACAATAGGTATGTCACGTAGCATTTTAACAATACCCATAACACATCTTAATATATGTCACGTAGCATTTTAACAATACCCATAACAGGACAATGAATACCAACATAAATACATCATCCAATCTTGAAATAAAATGGCAAACATGACATAAAGCAAATAAATCTCTACTAATAGAATGCCATATGTTTGTCAATCATCATTATTTAATACTAATAAAAATCGAACAATCTAAATTTAGATACTAAAGCAACGTTTCTTCTTTTTCCTCATCATCCCAACCGAACCTCGTGGCACAATTGGATTGTAGGTGCATGGGTCAAGCTCTGCTACGCTAAAAGGAATAAGTCGGTGGATGCGTCTGAAAACCACATCTACCATGCCAAAGTTTTCTTTCGTATCCTCGAGGTCATTAGCAACATCCGATGACTGGACGGAGACAAAGATGTCTCCATTGAAATGAACAGCGCATCGAAAACCGCCCCTATTATGAACTTTCGCATGCATGACCAGTGTAGCGATAAACACATGGTTGTATCGTGCATCGCCTTTCAACTTTATTAACAACACGTTGTCAACATCGCCAAATTGCACTCCTAGAAACTCGACCATGTACTTCCCTATCTTCCGTGATACTGCACATATCAAATATTATGTAAGTAGAAGTATGTAAAACGCCATCTAAGAAATCAACAATTGAATGAAATGATAACATACATACCATTTCGAGGATAAGGCATAATTCCCCACTCCTTGGCCATATATTCAACATGCTCAGATGTAGCATTACGCATGCCCATACTTCTTCTTAACTCTCCCACGGACGGCTTCGCCACAACAGGAGAGGCGGTGCATGGATCGGAAGTTACTCTTCTAAATGGTATTGTTCGATGGACCCTTCGAAAAGTCACATCGACATTTCCAAAGCGTTCTCTAGTGTCTTGAAGATCTTCAGCGACATCCATTGAAGAAACGGCACATAAATAACGCCATCATAGTGGACTGCAAACTTGAAGCCACCTTTTGAGCTAGTCTTTGCGTGCGCCACCATCGTGCAGTTGAAGACTGGATTGAATGTCACGACTCCTTCTGCCTTCACGAGAAGTAAGTTATCTATGCACCCATAATTCACCCCCAGAAGATCCACCATCGTCGCACACATCGCGACTTCATACATGTTTCTTGCAGCTACGCATGAAAAATATAGATTCAACACATTGGCATTAAATAAAAATGCATATCCAATTAGAGGAAATATAGCAAAGCGAAAAACATATGTACATACCGACTCGACAAATGCCTGGAACACTTGATAGGTTGATGGTCTTAGAACCAGATCCTCCTTCCATGGAGTAAGAACAGCTCAATAGTTTGCCTCGACCTTCTGATGAAATCATAAAATGCATAATGTGGTTTCAGATTTGAGAACAGATGTTCAGTTTCTTGAACATGTATTAGTTGTTCTTAGGCAAGGCACGAGCATGTATTTTCAGTGATAAATGCATTATGTGGTTTCAGATCTCAGAGAGCAGATATTTCTATTGTATGGGATGCATTATAATTTTCAGAGAATGCTTCTTTGAAGACTTGACACAAGGAGTGATGTACGCTTGTGCATCATCTAGCACTGAAAATCACCTTACGATTTTATACAAATGAAGCTTACACTAATAACATGTCAGATTAAGATGAATGAAAGAAAGATAAAAAAGATTTTTTTGTAAGCTGAAAGTTCAAACGATACATGTTTGCCTGACCAATGCACGTGCATAGTCAAGGAAAAATGTATATGTTTTAAATTAAAATTAAAACTACAGCACTATATGTTATGAGGTGCATACTTAAATAGCCATTTTCATGCAGCAAAACTTCAGCAAGTCTAGATCTGCATCCTGTGATTTGAATGCAGTCTATTGAACTATGTGTCTTCCATTTAAATGAGAAATCCAAGCATGCATATATCACTATTAATTTTCAGCTTAATCCAAGTATGCAAATTTGTACTTCCATTTTTTGAGGCTTACTATAGGAATACTTTGATAACTCTGTGGAATAATTTTTGAAAAATGAAAGCATGTTTAGATCATGTTGATTACCTTGTATGAGGACTTTAGAACATAAACCATGTGGCAAACATACTGCAGAGTGAGCAAACAAATTTGGGTCGTAAACACCACCTTGATTTCAGTATTCTTGATGGCCTATAGCTATTTAATCAACCTTGATGGCAATGATAGAAGAAGACGAAATTCAGGTATATTTTTCACACAGTAGAGTTTGATGGGATAATAGAAACTGGTAGAAATCAAATATACAAATAAAGCTTACACTAATAACATGTCAGGTTAAGATGAATGAAAGAAAGATAAAAAATATTTTTTTGTAAGCTGAAAGTTCAAACGATACATGTTTGCCTGACCAATGCACATTTCTATCTTGCGCTGATGCTGTTTTTTCAACAAAAGAGGCATCTAGAATATGAATATTTTAGTCACTCTCAAAGAAGAAATAGGAATTCCTGTTCCTTCCACATTTCTATTTTTCTATACAACTTTATATGGTTAAGGTTTTCATTCATCTACAAAAACTTATGGTTAAACTGAGCTCTAAACCAA
This sequence comes from Raddia guianensis, assembly GCA_036346415.1. Lineage (NCBI taxonomy): Eukaryota > Viridiplantae > Streptophyta > Magnoliopsida > Poales > Poaceae > Raddia > Raddia guianensis. The sequence continues at coordinate 18,782,668 of CM070536.1, forward strand.
ATACCTCACTAATGACTCATGATCCTGGTTGTGTATTGTTTGAACATACAAAAAATAAGAACTAATGGTTTCTCTCACAATTTTAGTTCTGTTTTGTGAGATTCCAATGAAATAGGCTACATTACTGCACCTTAAATCATTGATGGATAATATGGGATTTGCTAAGAGTCTTGCAGATGCACTACATACCGAAACATGAGATTAATAATTTCAGATGCATTTGAATCACAAGTAAATTTGATTAAACCACTACATACCGATAGCCTTGCAACCTTGGTGAGCTTTTTCTTTACTTCTGGAGGCAATCGTCTTTTAATTGCTGCTTGACCATCGATAGCTGGTGGTCTGTCTGCAAGGAGAAATTAAAGTATCTTAACTCTTCCAGCACTACACCATGATCAAGAGAAACTGAAAGAATAATATATAAAAGGGAATGCAATGTAATACTCACATTCAGCAACAATTTTTGAAGATCACGAATGGAGCAACCGATGTTCCTCACTGGACAAAGAGGAGTGCCCTGGACGGCATGGACAGAAGCAGGAAGCAAGGCGTGGGGAAAGTTGGAGAGGAACCTACGCAATTGTGTGTGGGGGGATATGTAGCAGCTGAACGTGGGAGGAGCAGCCGCAGTACAACCATCTAGCTCGCAGCAACCGCCAAGTCCGAGACGTGGGGGACATGGAGGATGGAGGGTCGGAGGAGGGCTGCGCAGTTGGTGGGGCGGCGGTTTTCGAGGATGGGAGCCGAAGGCCATCTCTGGTGAGGGCGGCGCCAACTACTGCTACGGGAGGAGCAGCGCCGATGGGGAGGGGGCAGCAGCACGTGGAGGAGGCTGCGGCAGCGGGGAGGGGGCAGCGTTAGCACGAAGAGGAGATGGCGGCGGCGGTGAGGGCGCGATGCGGGAAGGAGCGGCGGCGACAGGGAAGGGTGGCGGCATGGTGAGGAGGCCGTGGGAGGTAGGCGGACGCGGCGGCGGTAGGGAGGGGGAAGCGTGGGTACTGGGTAGGAGGAGGAGGCGGGCGGTGGCGAGGCGCGATGTGGGAAGGAGCGGTGGCGGCAGGGGGCGGCGGCGTGGAGCGCCTTCCTAGCGAAGGCGCGTGGAGTCGTGAGCGCGAGCGGCGGTGGGAAAGAGCTGAGCGGCTCGGCGCGCGGCACGCTGTGGCGGCGGGTAGAGCGGCTCACGGCTCGGAGGCGGGCGGGTCGGAGGCGAGCGGCTCAACGGCTCGGGCGAGCCGACGCACGGCCTACTCTCTCTTTAAAGGAGTAGAGATTATGGAACTCTTCGTTATCATGAGAGGTAGGCGGTTAGACACTTAATAATCATCCTTTTTTTGTAAAGAATAATCATTCTAAACAGTGTAGAATAGTGAAACTGTAAAGCTAAATACAAACTTTAAAACAAATTAACAAAAAATACGAGATGATATACTCAGAAATTAAACAAAAATAACGAATTAAAACACGAGATGATACAAAAAAACGAGATGTTTAAAACAAATTAAACAAAAATTACACACACTCAAGACACCAAGGCTTCGAGATGATACAGGAGAAAAAAACAGTTCCCCGGACGTGTCCACGTTTACAAGCTGAAAGCGCACACAACGGCGTCGGCGTCGGAGACGTGCGTGCAACCCAAATCGCACGGCGCGTCGGACACCTAACGCGCGCAGGGCTCAGGAGCGTGGTGGCGCTCACGACGCCTTCTCCTGATCCGTGGACGAACCCTCACGGGTCTCGTGGGGCTTCGCGCCGTCGCCGGCGTCGGCCGTGGACGGCGCGTGCGGCGACGACGCGGCGGCGGGCGCGGCGAGGCTGGAGGCGTGGCGGTGGTGCTTGCAGCGGAAGGAGCCCGGGTGCGTGGTGGGCGCGCAGACGCAGGCGTGAGCGCCGCCGCCGGCCCTGCCCCCCACGCCGGCGTAGCTGGAGAGCGAGTCGTTGGACCACGACCTCCGCATGCCGCCGCCCAGGCCCAGCCCCTGCAGCCTCGGCGCCGCCTGCCCGTAACGGTACGCCCGCCGCTCGCTCGCCGTCATCACCGGGCTGTCGCCGTTCATCGCCGCCGTGCCTCCCTGCTGATCAAAATTCACATCTTAGCTAGAGCCATGCTTGTTCCTCATCTCATGAGAGAGAGAGAGAGAGCTGATACCTCAAGCTTGACGGGATGCACAGCGATCGTTGAAGAAAGAAGGGTCTTGGCAGCTTTGATGTGCAAAACTGGGAGAAGATGCAGGAGCTACGCTATAAATAAGCTGACAGGCGCGGGAAGGAGCTAGGAGGGTGGCAGATGGCGCGCGTCGTCTGGTCTTGCTCACTCGTCAGGCATAAGAAAAATGCCATTTCAACTCAACCCCGCCGTTGCTTTGGACCAAAGCCGGTCTTGCCTTTTCATTTGCATCCCTCCGTCCAGCTCCAGCCTAACTGCAGCCTGCAGGTGCGAGCACCACAAGAAACTTCTACCAAGCTCGATTGTCAGATAATGACCGACCAGGCCGATGGTAAACTAATCGCAGGAACATACATAATTAAGTATATTCATTCATGTTAATTGAAAGAAATTGAGTACCGTCGTACTGACACCTACCTCTTCATTCGCCCTTCCAGCAGGCAAACAAGAAAACGTAGAAAATCACGATCAAGCAACCCACGTACGTAGGCGTGGATTGTTGGCCAACTTCATGGCGGTTTCCGCTCTCTTGGACCATTATCTGAAAATATAACCGATTGAATATTCCAAGATTTTCCACTACTTCCCAAAAAGAAAATACCACAGCGTTTCTAGAGTGGTAGGTAGCAAGACAAGCACGACACAGCAGCCTTTGACTAACTCGTGGTGATTAACGGACAACACATCATCAGCCATAACCACCGGCGCCGGAAACAGGATTTAAAAATTGAGGGTGCGCAATTATACATTTTTTAATGCATAATAAAAAAATTCGTTTGGCACATAATATTTCTTTAAAAATACACATAAATCTAAAGATGTATAATTTTTGAAATTATAAGATTGTAAAGTAACTGGTTGAAATAAAATCGCTCATAGAAACAACATAACATGCAATGAAATAAAAAATGAAACAATATCTTATGATAATATTTTACGGTTCTTCATATCTTGAAAATGCTTTTTTATGGTGTCACATCTATAGCCTTGGATAAAATATCCCGCTAAAAAAATGACAAACCAATCATTTAGAAATTGATTGGCTAACTAGTGCAATATGAAGTGTTTGCTCCTAAGTACAACTAGATTGTAAAAAAAAAGTGAAAATAAAAATGATAATATTTAAAAATAGAAAATAGAAAATTATGAAGTAAAAGTCTAACTAGATTAGAAAAAATGTAAAGAAAGTGAAGAGGAAAATGGGAGAAGGTGGAAAGAAAATGAGAACAGTACAGAGTAAAAAAATAACGTAGTGAACAAGGTTTGAACTCAAAACCTATTGTTTGAGAATCAGGTGCCCCTCTATAATATTGTAGCAGATATAGATGGGCTGTTAGAGGGAAGAAATTTTTTAGAGAGTAGTGCAAGTTGTGAAGGAATTTTAGAGTGGTGGATAGAGTGGATGCTAATAGTGTTTTAGGGAGGAGATATAGAGGGAGAGTTGGAGTTGCTCGAATGTATGCGATTGAGCTACTACTAGCTATATGTCTATACAAATAACTCAGTTTTTACAAAACCTTCTACGAGTACCTAATGCTTATACCTAGTTACCGAAAATTATAATTATGTTCATGGATCATGGCGTGCCTCTTTCGAATGAAAGTAGTCTGGCAGGAGGAGATCAATTGATCCATGAAGGGAGCGAGGCGGGAGGCTGAAGTTTGGAGAAGAACTTGCCAATGTTGTGGATGAGGCTTATGAGGCGGTAGTCTAAAGTGGTCTATAGATCGGTTCTCTTAGACAAGAGGGCAATGTGGGATTTGATAAGGACAAGGAACTCATGGCCATTAAGGTGGAACAAATGATGCAAGGCGGCAAAAATGTCACCCTTAACAGTGTCCCAGTAGGATTTGAAGAAGGATGATGAAAAGTCAGCAGGCCCTAAAGCTTTGTTGTCTAGCAGACCAAAAATAGTGTTGTTGATATCCACCATGGAGAAGGGCTCTTCCAAGACAGAGAGGTTTGGAGAAGCGTGGCCAACGGATGGGGCACTTGCGAAACAGGCACACATAAGTGCATCTATAACCCTAAATCATATCGCTCTCCCTAAGGAAAAATACCCCAAATAATCAACAGCTAAATAGAAATTTAATAAAATAATCCACTGAAAAAGAAAATTATGAAAATATCCCCCGGTCCCGCCACCGGGCAATTCACTGAGCCATTGCCGCCACCAGGCGGCCATGAAGAATGATTCTTAGCCACGGTGTGGCATGCTCTCTCTTGCCGCCACCAGCGTGGCAGCAGCTCCTTCGGTATTGCATGTGTATGTGCGTATGTATATGTATGTATATGTATGTATATGTTATAAGTATATGTATATAAATGTGTATATTGCATGTGACGCCATGTTACTAATATTATATTTTAATATAAATATATGATAAATATATACTAAATTATTTGTAGTTTGTCCAAAAATATATAGTAGGTGGCATCTAATTTTATTGATAATTGATTAGTAAATGGCATGTCTAAAATAATTTACGTTGGCACGTAGGTTTCGTTTGAAGAAAGCCACCCGCAATTTCCCCAGTGCAGTGAGCTCGTCAGATCACAATCACATGAACCACGATCACACACGCACACGTTTCTCGCTGCACCTTCCGCTCAATTTGCTCCCGTTGACTGTCCGAGATCAAGACCACAGCGACCTGGAGCTTCTCTCAAGCCACGTCGCATGTACGTGGCGTATATATACACATGTGGCCGGTATTGCATATGGCATATATACATTATAATATATGTATAATATAGATATATCATAAATTAAAAATATATATGCATGGGATATTTTGTAAAATTTGATACATGTATAAGCATGTGAATATACATTTTAAAACTCAAAATTGTATCTAATTTTACAAAATTGCAAATTTAAAATTGTAGGAAGTGTTAATAGTCCTTTGTACGGCAAACTAAAATTTGTAAAGTTAGAAACTATGAGATAAATAAAAACATTAAATACACGTAAAGTGAATCTTGGCATGTAAAGTGAATTAGAGAATGTAGCAGAGTTCAAACCATACAATACAACACAAACATCAATACGAAAGTAGCAAAGTTCAAACCATACAATATAAGCATGAAGACCTTATAGTCATTTCTTAGGGAATTGAAAAGTACGACGTAACATTTGGGTGACAGCTAGCTACACGCGTCGCCTCCGGCATGCAGGGCATAAGCGTTCCGTGCGGACGTGCATCTCTAGGGTACGCCTTGTCATTTCGAGACGATTTTCCAGATCTGCGATCCTTGCGTGGAGAACCATCATGTATGCATCTGCTGCCATTGGAAAATGATCATCCATCCACGATGCCATACGACAATCATTTATCTGTTTTGCATAGGATATGTAGTTAGGTTACATCGTAAAATAAATTCGATCTATATGAAGGTAAGTAAACTCACGGCGTATACAGGACATCGGTAGAATCTCCGTCCGATCCAACCAGACACAGGCCTATCATAGGTCTGCACCACTGCATCCATTCCACAAGCACACCTGGGCCAGTCCCAAAGATAGTGAGGGCCGGGCCGCAGCATGATTGACTCCGTGCGGTAGTTCTGTTTTATTTTGTTGGGCAGGTCCTCCGATGGGTAATGGATGTGGCCTTCTGGGCCAGACGATTTCCACTAGCTTGGCCTAATCCATGCGTTGGTGGACCTTTGTTCGGCCATCCTACTATGATGACGGCAGATAGTATCACATGTCGTGCATAGACGTGTTAACGGCAAGTGGTAAGTGCGAAGTAGCAGTAAATGCAACGTCACTAATCGCCATAATAGTAAATGCAATGTCAATAATTGTATGGAGAACAATTTTCTGGCCAAACCGCCGAATGCACATAATAACATAAGCCCATAAATTACATTATTACACTTAGCGCCGACGACCCCTTGTCGTGAATGCACTTGGGGTGTAATGGTCAGGTGGATGCGTCGTACGCTGTCCTGCAGCCTGAGAAGGTCCAAACCGAATTTGATCCTCAGTTTGGTCCGCGGTTGGGATATACCCAGGCTGTGAACTTATGGCGTACGCAGACCCACCAAAGTGTGGAAAACCCCCCATCATGCTTTGTTCATAAGGGGTCGCATGGCCGTGCACAACCTGTGAAGGGCCCGCATATATATAGGGTTTGCTCCCCGTGTTGCAAATTTGAAGGAACCCCATGGGGAGTTTGCCAGTTAGACCCCCCAGACTGTGCCGGATCTGGTATAGGAATGTTGCATCCGCCCAAGATATCTTGAAAGCTAAGGTTGGATGCAAATATACTATCCAACATAGATGCTCCCATGTTTGCCCAATTTGCATCAAATTGGGTATCTTGTGTGTTACGATAGTCATCGTAGGTTTCTGAAGACGGCGCTACGTTAATATCAATCCCCTCCTCGTGACCTGGCCCAGCTGGAGTTGAAGAATGATGGGCGCTGTATTGGAAGAGTGTTGATGTAGAGACTCGGGGAGGTTGAGATTGTCGGCGGGGAACTGAACCCGGTGGTGTACGCCTGTCCATGGATTGTGATCTCGCAGGAGCAGCAGATATTGGAGGAGGTGGTGACTCGGTTATGCGGTGCACAGATTCTTTTCGGAACGGGCTATCCCTTTCGCGATGTGTGCACGATCTATGTCCGCCGACTCCCCTAATCGCTCCCGTAAGCCGAGATCCCGCCCTTCTAATGAGGGCTCTCAATGAATTTGAAGAAGATTGGCCGGTCCGCTGTGTTTGCGATAGAAGCTCCGTTGCATGGCCATGCAACGAATCGGCCTCCTGTGTCTGCATCAACCATGTCATATGGTATTCAGAAGGAGCTATGAAGTATGCAATATAGATAAAACTATCGGAGAGGGCACGTCATACCAGAACATGGACTCATTGTGCATAGCCCTCTGGTTGTCGGAGCGGTGCTGCTGCTGCATGTGGTATCGCAAGGTGACATCTGGTCCTTGGGCGGTACCATTCCATGTACCCCTAAATATCAGTCTCGTGCGCGTCTCCAGCAGGATACCATACTTCATCAGTAGCCAACTCAGTCCACCGCTCGATGTGGGCGCTGTGGACGTGGGCCCAATCACAGTTGCGCCCGGTTGAACTAAGCTTGAAAAAACACTTGTACGTTACATTATGAGTGGTAGAAATATATTCGAAATATTTAACTTATGATGCATACCCATGGGAGTTGTCCGGATGCCGAGAAGGTACAAGTGGAAATGTTTGCCGGTAGCCAAATTGTCGTTGAACACGTTCCAGCGAGTATCCTTCCACGGCATTCATGCAGACTAGATAACAGGTCGTCATCCAATAGTCTACACTCTCAGTACACATGCTAGCCAGCAAGCCCCCCGTGGCAATATCATAGGTTGCCAGATGGCAGAATGGTTCCCACGTAACTTGGTCATATATCAGAAGGTCTAGGTCTGACACAAGCCGCGTGTAAGACGCCCTGTCTACTTCTCTCAACCATCGCAATTTTGCATGCAACCATCTATATCCCATTGTTGGTCTACATGCCGGGGGGTCAAATTGGCGTCTACATGAACAGGATAGTTTTGTACTGGCGTGTTTGGACGATTTAGTAGCAAATAACTCCACGACCATAATTGGATGAGGAGAGGACAACCCCCAAATACCGCATTGGGGGCTGTCCGATGGCATGCGACACATAACTCCCGGTATGTATCGCCAATCTGGCAGAACTTCAACCTGCATGCGGCTCATAGTCCTCATTAAATAAAGTTTCATTGCATAGCTCTCGAGCACGAAGACTAGGTGAGAGGGTATCTGATCACCGTTGCCATTTGTGAACATGACACGGCGAGGAGGTAGTACAGGTACACCTCGTAGTGCCGCAGTACGGTCGCGTCATCAGCATCGGCTGGACACGGACCAGCCTCGTCAAGGTGTTGGAGCCATGAGATCGAAATACCCTGGTCGTTTCCATTATATTCAACTTCAAACCTGCACAGATTTAGAATAATATTTCATAGGCTCAATTTATGTACTAATTAGAAATATGCAAGTGACAAATTAGACACTCACCTTTCTTCGATATAATTTTTCCATGTTTGCCTGCTTGGTTTGTTGACAACGAAGACCCGTCTAGAGATGGGCAACCCTGTGAGCATGGCCACATCCTTCAATGTAATCGTCATCTCACCAACCGGTAAGTGGAACGTGTGTGTCTCAGGACGCCAGCGGTCGACCAGTGCGGTGATAAGGCCCGGGTCAACATTTTGAGTGCCTTTTGTTTGGCTCGCCATGCTTGGTGATATGTAATCAACATGCCAGTGCGGTTTTGCACCTCGGTCATTATGGAGTGTGGTTTCATGGAGATATCGGCTTGAATAGCAGTTAGCAACATCTGCGCTATGAACTTCGAGTCCACGTTACTGCTAATATTGCGTACCAACTCCTCCGTACAAGTGTGCGGCTCGTACCTACTGATTATGAAGTGATGCTCATGTTTTGGGCGATCGCCCTAACATGGAATAAACACTCGGTTTCTTACGCACTTCCTCGTACACGGCGGCCGGATCGTGCCACGAGTGCTTTCGCGCCGTGTTGTGACACCAAAATTGTCGATGAAGTGTATTACCTCATCCTTCGTGCTAAACTCTTAACCCTTTGTTATGTCATTGTGCATATACCCCATCGGAAATATTCGAGTGATCCCCGATCACCCAATTCAAGCATCCAGGCGCAATAATATGCTATGGCGGGCATCGGTCGTCCTCTTCTTCGACATCATGCTCACCCCCTTCATCGAAATCATCCCCTGTGGCATGTGCATCTATATCTCCCTCCTCCATTGAGATATCCGGATCCGTGCCCATGCCTAATGCATCGACACGGTCATGATACTACCAATTGGGTCCTCCCATACCCTTAGGCACTTCCTCATGTGCACTCTCTTCTACGGTGTTGCTAGGCCCCGTCTCCGATTGTCTTGCCTCAGGCAGCACGTACACACCTAAGTGGTACCCCTCTTCTACTGCCTTATTAACATAGTACGTCCAAGCAGATTTATTTCTCAGTGGCCACAGATTGTATACGTACATCGTACTATTTGAAACCGAACATGGCCTAACACCTTGTAGAACAAGTTTGTATTCATGACGGTTTATACGGAGATTTCGAGCTATAACCCTCGCCAGCATTGGCAGCTCTATTGGCAATGTGACTGTAGTCTGCAAATGGTTGCATGTGTGCATGCTTACAAAATTTCCTTGCATTGGCGTGGGTGCATCTCCGTAAAAAATAGTCATTGGTGTCTCCATTTACGTCTGTAACATACACGTGCTCATTCATATTAATATTAAATTTACGTTTGTTTATATTTAACTATTATTTCATACATTACATAAAATGTTAGCTTATGTGTTTAATACATAATACGTGTAAATATAGCGTACGTGTTTAATACATAAATACGTACAATTATTAGCTTACGTGTTTAATACATAAAATGTTAGCTTACGTGTTTAATACATAAATATTAACTAAAATATCACTAAAATACGTACAATTATATTACTATTTTGCATGCTAAATATACATTAATTTCTATTATGTTTAATTAAGCTAACAAGAAAATTACTATATGAAAAATATAGTCACTCTTTTTAACTACATACACTAGCGTTAATTTGTCGCTAATTATATATAATTTTTTTGTGATGCGTGCAATTAAAATTTAAACATTCATATATTACATGCTATAAAAATTTACTAATTTCCATTATATTTGTAGACCATTTTCTCTCCTTACATAACTAATTAATCACTAATCATAATTTAAGTTAACCTAACACAACAAGTTTATGTTAACTATATAATGCGTACCTGATGGTTACAAGATCGATCGGTTCAAAGTTCCTGAAAAAATTAAAACAAGCGTAAATTAGACAGAATATACGAAACTAGTGGTCATATTAGACTATCATCGTATGTGTGCCGATCTTCAGTAAATCGGTGCATCTTATTTCTTTGCTATCTGATCTTTGGTGCGTGCTACGGTGCGGTGCACAATTGATAACAAAATAGAAGCAAGACCTAGCTGCTGGTGCTTAGTTTAATTAATTAATTACGTGATGGTGATTAGTTTAATTAGCATTAACAACATACTATGCCAACATCAGTATAGTCAAATAGCCCTCACATATCAAGATTATCATACTGTGTATATAATATATACATACAATATATACATACAATATTAAGTACTAATATATATATACATACAATATATACATACAATATATACATACAATATTAAGTACTAATATATATATACATACAATATATACATACAATATTAAGTACTAATATATACATACAATATTAAGTACTAATATATATATACAAGATTAGCATAGAATATTATTATGTCAAAATTAACTCTTGCATATCGCATCATAATAACACTATTTATTAGCAAGTAGATCAAACTTAAATTCCAAAATATTCCCTCACGCTGAAAGCGAAAAATATCAGCGAACTGACACTCCTCGTGAATCCCCAACTGAGGTATCAGCGAATAATATACCGAATCGAACGAATCGAAAAGAATGAAAGCGAGAGAGTGAGTGTGTGAAGGCTTTCTGCGTGTGAAGCTCTGGCGTGTGTGAAATGAACTGAAAGCGAGAGTCTTTGCGTGTGTGAAAGCGAGCGAACGCAGAACGCGATATATATACACTAAATTTTTTGATCACTGTGACCTCTAATCGATATTAATTAGTGTAAATCATGCAATTACTGTTTGCTTAATTAAAAAGTCAACACTATTTTGTCGGTGGAGATTATTTTATTATTTTTTCTAATTTGTTTTGTTTGTGGATATTATTTTATTATTTTTTCCGCACTATTTTGTCGGCACGACGTTTTTTAATAATTTTTTGGCCGCATGCGATAACGGGACGCGGGGAATTAGGGGGCCGGTCGGGTCAGCCGAGCTGCCGCCACCCGGGGTGGCGGGACCCAGTGCTACTTTTGTAATTTTTTTTCCCTGTGAATTATTTTATTAATTTTCTATTAACTGTTGATTATTTGGGGTATTTTTCCTCTCCCTAACTCAATGTGGGTCGAGTTTGCAGGGAGTAGTGCTCTCTCGTACGATTCTAAGAGAAGGCGTGCTCTTTTGATGCTTTGGCCTTCAAAACATAAGCACTAATGCCTTGCGCTAGCACCGCTCCCAGGATTAGGGTTGGTGGGTTTCCTAAACAGATTAGTTGCCCTATATATCCTCCTAGTAGCTCTATTTAAAAAAAAGCAGCCTTCTTCCATTGTCTTGTTTTTTCGACCTATTTCGAAGTGAAGTTTTGAAGCACATGAGTCAACAAACCGTGTGACGGCGTGTTCTCCGCTCAACCACTGCGGATCACACCCCTGGTCAGATTTCTAGTCTGCTAGCCAACTCGATCAAGCTCGATCCGATTTGGCGTCGGGCACAACAAGGAGCGACTCACAGATTTACTGAGTTGGACCCCTCGCGGGTAATAGTCCTACTCTGCTTGAGCCTTAGCTCTTTTCGATTGTGGTTGAATGGGAATGTGTTTACAGAGTGCCTCGAATGCACGAACACTTCATGGATCGTCCTGTTCAGTATGCCTCTCCTCCTCCTTTTATACAAGCTTTGGGGTGGCGGAGGAGGGGAGTAAGCGATCAAAGTGCTCTCGATAATCGACAAGACACGACAGAAGAGGCGAAAACATGCATTTGCCGCCCACGCCAGCTGGCAGCGCCGCGCGTGCCATGCAGTGGCCTCGACCCGCATAGTCACACCGGTGAGTCTGCGGGTGGGGCCCCGCCTGCTCCTCTCGACAGGCGGCCTCCTCAAGCAAACCTTCTCTCTGTAGGTCAATTCTTCTGCGCCCACAGTAAGGATGTACCCCGGATCTGCAAGGGTCATCAGAAGCGGTAATCATTCTTCCTCTGCTCTATCCGCGTGGTGTCTCATTAAATGCGCTTCGTCCTTCAGAGAGGGAGCCTTCGTCCAAGACTCATACGCAATGCTCCCCGCCGCTGGGCCTCGCTTTGGCCAGGCCTCGCCTGGTCTTGAGAGGGGCTCGCCCGCACGCCGCCTGGCGCGTGGGGCCCTCGCCTCACCGTCGGAGGGCTCATGCCTTACCCTTTGGGCGCGGGGCCTCCCGACTTCTTGAGGGGCTCGCCCGCCACTGGGCCTTGCTCGCCCACTTTGACGCGTGGGGCCCTCCCGGCCTCTGAGGGGCTCGCCACGCATTGGGCCTTGCTCGCCGCCCTTTGACGCGTGGGGCCTCCCGGCCTCTGAGGGGCTCGCCCATGGCTGGGCCTTGCTCGCTCGCCGACGCGTGGGGCCTCCCGGCCTCTGCGGGGCTCGTCCACGCCTTTGGGCCGTGCTTTCGTCTGGCCGACGCGTGGGGCCCTCCCGGCCTCTGAGGGGCTCGCCACGCTATGGGCCTTGCTCGCCCGCCGACGCGTGGGGCCTCTCGGTCTTCCTAAGGCTCTTTGTACCCCAGTTTATTACACCGACAAGAGCCCCGGGTCCACCATGATACGTGAACCGTCACAGAGATATTTTTCCATTTCTTGTGCGGCGGGAGGCGAATCGTGGGGGCCCACCACTGCGGCGGCCGTCGCTGATTCTCCACCGCACACGATCTTCCTTGGGAACCACGCCGCTGGGAAACCAAAACGCACGGGCAATGATGGCGCCAGCATGTGCGGAATCAAACCGTCGCGCTTCGCCCACGCCTATAAATACTTCTCTCGTGCGCGATAATCCTTCCAGACGCTAAGTCTTCAAGCCATCCCATCGCCTTCTTCGCCGCTACTACCTCCTCGCTAATCGCTACCGACCTTTTGCCGCCACCGCCAAATTTTCCATGGCTCCCAAGCGCAAAGCAAAGGCGCGCCGCGGATGCTGCGACCATCTTCGGAGCCGCTCGCTCGCTTCCACCGTCGATGAGGATCGTGGCGCGGCCAGTCTTCGTGCCACCGAGCGCCGCCCGGTTCCTTGCTTGGCACCATCGCGCCGAAGTCCTCGCACGGGAGATCGTGACCTTCTCTGAGGCGTCTTTGGCGGGCCTTGTCCCCGTACTCGAATTCTTCTTGGGGTGCTCGCGCCTACGGGATCCGGCGGCGCACCTTGTTCCCAACTTCGATCATGGCCTGGTCATCTTCACCCACCTCTGCGAGATGTTCGTGGGGACGATGCCGAACCTCCCGCTCTGGCGCCGACTCTTCGTCTTGCACACGGGCTCGCGCTCGAGCGCGGTTGGGAGCTGCTACTTCGCGCTCCGCGTCACCTCCGCCTTTATCCCTGCCGCGGTCAAGTCCAACTGGAAGGATCGCACCGGCGATGGTCAGACGTGGAGGACTCCGGTGGCTGCGACGATCTTGCCCTTCCCGCGATCGCGGAGCCATCGCCGATCGGGAGCCCGGCCGACGATCTTGCGAGTACGGAGGCGATGGCGGCGCGCATTGCCGAGCTCCGCCGCCAGGGGCTCACCGGAACCCACGTGGTGGCGGACTTTTTGCGACGCCGTCTTTGCCCGCTTCGCTTGAGGGCGCACCCCGCCTGGACGTACTACGGCGACAACGACGGGACCCGCACTACTCTTGGAGGTGAATACCCTCGCGCTCTTTTGGATTTCGTACCTTCTTTCTTTCCATTTTTCACTAACAGCCAGCTCGCTGCTTCTTCTTTGGGTGTTCAGCTGATGGGAACGTCTTGTCGGGCGGCGTGCTCGGGATCGTGGCGAGACTATCGACCACGCCGACCGGCGACATCGCTTCGCCGACGGCATCCGCCCCTCTGCGGCCCAGGATCCACGGGGCGCAACCCTTACTTGCAGCGCGCTGCCCCATGGAGGTCTCGGTCCTGCGGTCCGTGGCGGGGACCACTGCAGATCCATGAGCCGCCTCGGCGACCGCCTAAGCTTCGCGGCCGCTGCTGCTCTGCCGTGGTCGCCGACTCGCCAAGCGCTCTCGAAGCGCCACTCATCCTTGCCGTCGACGAGCGGCGACGAGGAGGAAGGAAGCGAGCAAGAGAGCGCGCTTCAAGCCCGGGCTTCGCCGCCACCGCCGGCTCCAACCAGCGAGGGCCTGTTGCTACGCCGCCGCTCCGCCACTGGCAGGCGGCGACTCATCAGAACTGGCGCCGCTGCGCCGGTTTCTTCCGCCTTCCTACGCCGACGCTTCCTGCTGGCGGCGCTGTTCTATTGGCGCTCCACCGCACGCTTCGCGCCAGCCCGCGTCTGGCTCGGCGGTGGTGGCTGCGACCATGGCGACACCGCCGCCACAAACAAGCGACTTGGAGCTCCCCTTCGACTTTCGTCTTGAGCGCCGCTTCAGTTGGCTTTCCTGCGCTTACGCACACCGCACTAGGGTTAGTACGCCACGCGGTTTTCGCATACCGAACCTGTTTGTTCCTCTTGGAACAGGCGAATGACGCTGGGCATCGAGCTCCGCTCCACGCGACTCGCCCGGCCCAGCGTGCCGCCGCTCCTTCGACGGAGGTCGCCACGCGGCGGAGAGTCCGGCGGCGCGGCCGGAGAACCCTCGCCACCTCGCCCGTGGCGCTGCCATCATCTCGGCCGTGACCCGGCGTGGGGCGTTCCTTTGAGGCGCCGCACCTCTCCCGCACTGGGCGACGCGGGAGAAGCCCTTGCCTTGGCGGAGCGATCTGCCGTGCTGAATGGCGAGGGCCTTGGCCAAGAAACGCCCTGGCGAGGCGATGACCGCGAGGCGGCGCGGCCGCCATGCCGCCTCGCTTCGCCGCCAAGCGGTCGAAGACTCGCTGGAGCACTTCGAAGCCCCGGACCCTCGCCGACATCTGCGCGCGCGCTCGCGGCTTCCGGACGCCGCCTCCACTGGTGTTTCCTGCATCCCCATTGGAGGAGACGGCCTTGAAGAAGACGCTGCTCCGTGGGGACGAGCCGCCAAAGCCACGACGTCCTTCCGGCGGCGGCTGCAGACGCTGAGCGATCGAAGACGATCGCCAAAGCGCGCTCGGCGGCGCGGTTCATCTTGGGCAACTGTCTTGCTCGAGACGCCGCGTTTGATCTCGACGCCGCCACCGGGGAGCCTTCGCGCCAGCTGGACCGGTTTGAGCAGGCGCGGGTTGACACCGCCGCCGACCGCGTGTCCATGATGGGGGGCGCCGCTCCAGCGGAAGACGAAGGCCAGGAGGAGTAGCGAGACTCCCCCGCCTTTTTGCCTTGTAATTGTTGCCTATCAATGCAAACAAACTTTTGCTCTTTTGTTGTGAGTCTCACTTGAACTTCGCACAACTTTAACTTGCGGAATTGAATTGGGGCACCTGGCCGCCAAAGGTTTTAGACTGAACGTTCTGCCGCAAGTGAGCGCTGTTTCCTTAGGCATCTGGTTACTTCAACCCTTATGGCCTCTCGCAACCCGACTTAAACATTACGTGGCGAGCGCTTAGCTTCCGGAAGTGGTCTAGTCATTGGTGCGCCGTTGGCGCATTGCCCGCACCGAGCCGACACACACGAGCTAGAAACGCCTTCCGTCCGCCGCCTCGCACCGGCAGTAAGTTATAGCGTTTGCCTTTGCAATTAAGGGCCATCACCCTAAGTACTTTCGCTACCGACTTTCGGCGAATGTTTTCTATGAGACCTTTCTAAGGCTAAGCCATCGATCGCAAAAAGCTTTAGAGCGAGCTTTCGTTGAAAGTGGCGCTTTTCCTCGGGCATCTGGTTACTTCAACCCTTATGGCCTCTTTGCGAACCGACCCTAGACATCGCGTGGCGAGAACTTAGCTTCTAAGTGGTCTAGTCGTTGGTGCATTGTTGGTGCATTGCCTAGACCGAGCCGACACACCGGGCTAGAACCCGCCTTCGTCGCCGCCCAACCATGAAGTCGTGGCGCTCGTCCTTACAACTAAGGGCCATCGCCTTGAGTACTTTTTCATTGCCGACTTTCAGCGGAATGCTTTCTAACAGACTTGAGGCGAAAAAAGCAGATGCCCACAAGGAGCAGAACTTATCTCTTATTGAAGATGGCTTTGTACAACGCAGACCCCGAGGCGAGCGGTGAAGGAAGAAGACTCGCCGCTCGGCTCCAAAGGAAGGCCCAAAAAAAAAACTCTTGGATCTGCTACCACGGTAGAACTTCCTCGGTACTCGGCGTTCCAAGTGTTCGCCAATTCGCGACCGTCCTCGAATCGAGCTGGACCGAGCACAGGCGGGAGGCGAGACCACCTTGTGGTTGAATGGGAATGTGTTCTGAGGTGCTTGTGAGCTGCGTGTGTTTGGAACCTATGCTTGTGCAACGTTTGCACCTAACGTCTGCTTGTGCCACCTAACGTGTCCCTTCCTCTCTCTCCTCCCCTTTTATACAAGCTTTGGGCTGGCGGAGAGAGCCGAGGGGGTAGGCGATCTGATACTCTCGAGATAATCGACACGACCTGACGTGAAGAGGCGAAAACGCATCACGCTTGCACGCTGGCGGAGTCGCTTCTCGCTGCCGCCAAATGGCCTCGACCCGCACGATCCACCGGTGAGTCTGCGGGTGGGGCCTCGCACATCCCTCCCGACGCAGGCGGCCTCCTCAAGCAAACCTTCTCTCTGCCGGTCAATTCTTCTGCGCCACGTGTGGATACCGCCAGATCTGCAAGGGTCATCAGGCGGTAATCATTCTTCCTCTGTCTATCCGCGTGGTGTCTCATTAAATCGCGTCGTCCTTCGCAGCGGGGAGCCTTCGTCCCAAAGACTCATACGCAATGCTCCCTGCCATGCTGGCCCCTGGCGCGCGGGGCCCTCGCCTAGTCTTCGGAGGGGCTCGCCCACGCACTCCACTTTGGGCGTGGGGCCCTCGCCTCACCGTCGGAGGGCTCGCCCACGCACTCCGCCTTTGGCGTGGGGCCTCCCGACCTCTGCGGGGCTCGCCCACGTATTTGGGGCCGTGCTTTCGTCCGCTGACGCGTGGGGCCCTCCGGCCTCTGAGGGGCTCGCCCACGCTGGCTGGGCCTTGCTCGCCCGCCTGACGCGTGGGGCCCTCTCGGCCTTCCTAAGGCTCTTTGTACCCCGATATTTATTACACCGACACCGTGCCTCCGATGTAGTGATGCTCATGAGACTTTAGCAGGTGCAATATCACTTTGATATAAAATATCACTCAATATTGACCAAAATTTGAAATCTGTAGTTCAAATTCTTTGATTTTCACTATAAAATTAGCCAATTTCCATCAATATTGATTGATTTCCCACATGACGACATGTTGCATACCTGAAAGGCGTTCATTGAATTGCTCGCACAAAGTGAAAAGGATTTGACAAAATAAGCACATCTCAAAAGTATATATCAATACATTTCAAAAACACTGTTATGATTTTAAGGGCTCTTCCTGATTTTATTGTAAACTTGTCTTTTTATAAGTTTGGCTTAGTTTATATGAAAATATTTTAGATATCATGTCCAATTGCAAAGTCAGTCTGATACATACGATTGATAATGAAAAAAATAAATACGTACACTAACTAATGATGGTGAGTAGACCTGCTCACGGGAAACCCGGCCGAGATGGCCGAACCCGACCGAAAAAAGCCGCGACCGCCCGACCGGCATCGGGCGGGCTCGACCTCGATTCAACCGGTTTGGGCCGGCGGGCCCGGCCCGGATTCCGCCGATTTTAGCTGGTGGCGGGCCGGACCGGGCAGAAGGGCTCGGGCACTGTTTTTCGGGACAAGGCTTTTCGAGCCGGCAAAGTTCGCCCGACCGGGTTTGAACAGGTCTAATGGTGAGTAATATCAGATAGCCACACAAATGTTTGTTGGTGAAATCCTCTCGAAGAGTTGGAATAGAAATTACCAAATAAATGATTGCTCAAATTAAGATTTTGAACATAAAAATTTCTGACAGTTTGCCATAGGAAACCCCACTCCATATGCTCCATAAACATTATCAAGTGATAACTAATGATGCGCTACAAAATTCCAAAATGGATATACCACCCTTAAAATATTTGGTGCATTTTTAAAAATTTCTTAAAATGTTTACGCTACCATTTGACCAAATGTGTTATCGAGTGCTAATAGTCAATAAGTGCAACCCTGCCTACTAGATCTAATAAACTCTTTTTTAGAATAAGAAGATCAATTTGCTAAAAAAAGAGAGAAGAAGATCAAGTAAAATGATGTGACGCAAAATTGAAATTTCTAAAAGAGAGAAGTAAAAAACCTTTGAAATGTTTAATATGTTAGGCTACCATTGAACGAAAATGTCCAGGACACGCCTAATAGCTAGAGGCGGCCAAATGGGCGAATCATCTGGGCGAACCGGCGCCCGTTCTGTGCTTGAGTAGGCCGGTTCGGTTCATTCAACGAACCGTCTCGGCCGGTTCGCCCAATAACCGCGTTAGGCTTGGCACCGGCTCGTCGGCTTTAAGATGATTCGATTCGCATAATAACAGTTCGGTTCGTTACTATGCGAACCGAATCGCCTTTGTTCGCCCGTTTAGCCCGGATTCAGATGTGAACATAAATTCAAAATTAAACCGCCTCCCGCCCCCGCCGCATATTGCGGCCTACGCTTCGCCCCCGCCCGCCAGCCCACGGGCCGAAGCGCCAGCGCCATGCTGATGCCATGGCGCCCGCCCGGCGCTTATGCGCCGGCCGGGCCCCTGCTGTCGGCGTGTCCCCACTCGCCCAGCTGCGTGCATTACGCCACGTGGCGGCGCCGCTCCGACACCCCCTCGCTTTTCCCGCCCAGCCGTCTGCGTGGCGGCACCGCGCGCTGACACATGCCATTGAATCGAACCGGGCCGGCTCGTCCGGTTCGTTCGGTTCGCTTTTTATTGCCATTGCGAATATAACCGTTTATAGCCGTTTGATACTTTAAAAATTCGTAAAAAATAACAAACAATTCAAAAAATCTCAGATTTTTTTTCTATAAATAGGCGACCACGCCCTCTTCTGCCAGCCACCCTTGCAACCATTCTCTCTTGAGTCTCTTGTGTGCATTGCGTTTTTGCAATTTGTGAGCTAAATAGGCGTTGTTAATTGCAAATTCGGGCTTAGTTCGAAATATTTCAAAAACATATTTCTGACAGTCATATTTGTTGGTGTGATCCTGTGAGGTTGATATATTTCCATACATTTATTTGCTATATGTTTGATTTGAGTATTGTGATTGTAAATTAATTGTTGTTATGTTATTTCATGTGTAGACAACTTCTCGAAATGGCTGATGGTCGTTCTCCGTACGATGAATTTTTCCTTAGCCAGTTCGGATTAACACCGGATGGCTACGAGCCAATTGACCAAAGTCTTCCTGAACCGGTTCAAGACATGGAGACTACCGGAACCGAGGAGCATTTCATGGTTCCGGTTCAACCTGTGCTTCCGGCTCCGATACCGTCGGATCGAAGCGGACTCGGGTGAACCGGTCGGAAGTGTGGAACGACTACGAGGAGCTGAAGCACCTCATGGACGGGAGGCTAGTGAGGTATGCGGCTAAATGCAAAATGTGTGGACAGGAGTTGTCGGCGGTGTCGGGCTCGGGTACGGGACATCTAAAGAGGCATGTCGGAGCATGTAAGAAGAACAAAGGTGTTCAAATGAGGCAGCAACAGTTGAGCTATAACCCTGATGGTTCGGTAAGTAACTGAGAGTACAATCCCGAGGTAGCTAGGGAGGCGTTGTGCCGATTAATTGCTTCTGAAGATTTACCTCTTGGTTTTGGTGATTCACCTGCTTTCGAAGACTATATAAAAACTGCTCATAATCCTAGATATAGTAGTGTTTCTCGTCAAACAACGACTAGAGATTTGAAAAAATTATATGCCGCCAACAAATTAAAGTTAAAAGAACAATTTAAAACCTGTACATTTTCTATGTCGTTAACCTCGGATATCTGGGCTGGTAGGGCTAGAGAAGATTATTTAAGTGTTGTTGCTCATTATGTTAACCAAAACTGGCAAATAGAAAAAAGAGTAATTGCCCTTCGCTTTATTGATGTTAACCACACGGGCAAAAATATTGCTGATTGCATTTTGAATGTTGTTCAAGAATTTGAAATTACCGATAAAATTTTTTCTATTACCTTGGATAATGCATCTGCTAATACTAGTGTCATGAATATTTTGAAACCTGTTTTATCTACGTACGCCGAATCATTTTTAATGCATCAACGTTGTGCATGTCATATTATTAATTTAATTGTTAAATGTGGTTTAAAAAGATTGCAACCTTATCTCCAAGTTATTTGGGATGCCATCTCATTTTTAAATAGTTCTAATACAAGAATTGCTGTATGAAAAAACTATTGTCGTGCATCATCTATTCAACCTATGAAATTTGGCCTCGATATGCCTATTAGGTGAAATTCCACCTATCTTACGTTGCAGCACATATTACCGTATAGACAGGTTTTCAAAGTTTTTATTAACACGCAGTATCCAACTCAAGATGGAACATCACTTTTGACCCCACAGGTTTGGCAAGTACTTACTCATTTACATTCATTTCTTGAGATTTTTTATGAAGCTACCGTTAGCCCTTCTACTGTGTATGAGCCTACATCTTCTTCCATTATTATGTACATTTATCATATTGCTAATCAATTAAAAATGTTTGAAAATGATCATATTTTATTTGATGCAGTTAGCCATATGAAAGCTAAATATTTAAAATACTGGAGAGATATTCCATTTTTAAATTCTTTTGCTTTTATTTTAGACCCTAGAGCTAAATTTCCTAGATTAACTAATGCTCTAACACAACTTGGTGTTGCTACTGGAATTGATTATTCAAATTATTTTCTAGAAGTTAGAAGTAAACTTAATGATTTGTGTAGAAAATATGAAAAAAGTATCAGGAGTTCGGCCCACCAATCACTTGACCACCACCAGTTCAACAAACGGGGAGAAAGATGTCCTTTTGGAAAACTATCACGGGGAAGGACGCTTCAAGTTCTTCGGACGGTTCAACTCGCCCGACTGCACAAGCATCCCGCGGAGCTGTTGGCGAGCTTGCCTCCTATCTAGCAAAAGACGTCGTCGACTTTCAAGAAGAAGAGTTTAATATTCTTCTATGGTGGCAGCAGCATGGTGGAACATATCCGGTGCTATCCATACTAGCACGGGATGTGTTAACTGTTCCAGTCTCCACGGTTTCTTCCGAGTCCGCTTTCAGCCTAGCTGGGAGAATACTGGAGGAGAGACGGACTTCCCTCCATAGTGACATGTCGAAATACTGTTGAGTACAAAAGATTGGGCATTAGCCGAAAGACGATAGCAAAACATCGTCGCCAAGAGACACAATGAAGAGTTGGCGGCTTCATTCGGGGGCTTAGAACTTGATGACTAATAGAAGGGCCCAATTTTTTTTATTCTTGTATTGTAGAGCTTTAGGCTGTACTCTTTTTTCTTTGCTAAGGTTTTCTTAAATTGAGTTTTTACTTGGTAAAGTTTTTAACCAGGCAGCCATGTAAATACACGTTAATAAAAAAGCTCTGCAATGCATTTTTAATATTTCTCCATATATATTTTAAAATTTAAAATTATTTGAATGAATTATGGTTCACATTTCTGAATTTTTCGGATTTTTCTAAATTTTACGCATAAAAGCGAGCCAACCGGGTCAATCAACCTGGTAAGCTCGATTCATTCGATTCTCAATGAACCGAACTAAAGCCGGACAGCCTGCCCGTTAGTTCGTTGGCGGTTCGCGATAAGAATAGGGCGAAAAAACAAACCGGGCCGACCCGGAACCGAACCGTGCCGAAACAGCCCGGTCCGTTGGCCAGGTCTGCTAATAGCAGTGGAGAAAATTAGAAGGGTAAAACGGTAAACTAGCGGACGGAAACGAGGGTTTCGGTCTCTCGTGGTCTTTATCCACGGAACCTACCTCTGGCGGCGACCACTTGGTAGCGGTGCTCGGTCCCTCGCCATGGCGTCGGAGAAGGAGGCGGCGCTCGCCGCCGTGCCCAACGACAACCCCACCATGTGAGCCCCCTTCCCTCTCCTCTCGCTCTTCCTGTAGAGCCCGCTATAATTTGTGGCGATGGTAAGTCTTCCCGTCGTTGACTCCTCGATTGGTTGGAGACTTGGAGTGCGCATCGGTATGCGTTGGGAGAATGTAGATTTGGGTTGTTTTACATGGTAGGATGTGATCCGTCATCCCTATATCGAGCAATTGCAGGGGATTGCGAATTTAGTCCT
Source organism: Raddia guianensis (assembly GCA_036346415.1). Classification (NCBI taxonomy): domain Eukaryota; kingdom Viridiplantae; phylum Streptophyta; class Magnoliopsida; order Poales; family Poaceae; genus Raddia; species Raddia guianensis. The sequence goes on from CM070536.1 coordinate 18,805,000, forward strand.
TGTAAACTGGGAGTGGGATTGCAGGATTGGTGAGCTGATATTGTGTCCATCTCTGCCCAATGGTTCTATGGCCCCGGGAGAATGCCAGCTAATTCATTTTCAATTGTAGTCCGTGAACAGCTAAAAGATGTGCGGTGTGCAAACACGGGCGTGTGCAAATGGGAATTACAGTTGACAGGTGACTGGCAGTAGCCCGTTGGTTTATGAAATGTCACACTAATTTAATTTGTAGGTATAGCCACATTGATTTATCAGTGAAGGCTCACTTTTAGCTTCTCTACATAGATGGTGTGTGTTTTTACCAGTAACATTTACGAGCTACGTGCAACAATATCACTGTAAGGAATAATCATAAAAATGATGTATGGCACATTGGTCGGTATTTTCTGGAACCTACAAACTACAGACCATAGCTGTGCCTTGATAGTGGATCCTACCTATTTTATGCTTGTACTGTGCTGATAGACTACTGCTAATTCATGATCCCTGATTCTAAAAAAATGATGTTCCCTGAATACTTTTGGGTAGAATATAGATAAATATATCTATGTGAATGCTACTAGATTTTCGGCAACTGTAGTTCCAAGGTCTTGGTCGCAATTTTAATCTCTGTCATGAAGCATAGCCTCGTAACGTTTGCACCAGCGGTAATTAAGGAATGTTGCCTGGGTCAATGAGATATTAATCTATCAATAATTAGAGTGCCAGTTATTTCTCTGTAGAAGAATTGACTTACTGAATTGATCAGCCATGGCCTAAAATTTTGAAAAACAGCAAGCGAATTAGTTTCTGAAACATATTGCATTTGCAGATTTGACAAGATCATAAACAAGGAGATACCATCCAAAGTGGTTTATGAGGATGAGAAGGTATTGCGCAGTATTGCTTTGATCTATATTCAAATAGGCTGAAATAACTTTTTATGAAAAATTGATTTATTACCAGGTGTACCTCCCATTGGTGTTAAAATATGCAAAATTTCTTCAATGAATTTGCATGACGTCCACTTAGGCTAGAAGATAAATGCTATATTATACACTAATCCATTAACTTCAAGACTTCCACTTCACCACCTAGCTAGAGCTACACACAATGGTTCGGGACAAAAAGGGAAGTTTGTTATTATATATTCTCGTGTGCCAAACAATTCCTTAAACAGCTTTGGAATTTGGATGTGATGAATTAAATATTCTGCTAAATGCTATGTACAAAGTTAGATAATTTCATTTTGTTTAATTGAGCACTAGAAAAATGAGCTGTCTAACCATAAAGTTGTCAGTACTCAAATAATGTTAATACAATAATACATTCTTGAACTGGAGGCACCAACTATTGAACTTTAAAATATAGTTATACCTCATGGTTGTCTAATCTTCTTCTAGCTGCAATTGAGTTTTGTGTTCTAGATATGAAAGCATGTCATCTAAGGAAAGAAAAGCTCATGATTACTCAGTTAGACCCACCAATTCACTTGTGTTGTGGATTTTGTTATTCTTCTAGAGTTGGCTTCTTGAAATTAGAACGATCAAGATTCTTCAAAAAGAGGGGATTTTGTACTCAAGTGACCATGCATGTTTTCGCTACTTGTAGTTGTAGATGCTCCAAACCCTCCAGTCAATCATGGCATGACCATGTATACTATTGATTTTACATTAGCATTCTTTTAGAGAGCATTACGCTAATAAAGAAGCATGGCTCCTTATTTGTCGATGACTAGGTTATGAGTGTACAACATAGTGACATTCTAGTATGCTGTTGTCCATTGTTAATGCTGTTGTCCACTGCTAATGCCTAAATCTTTTGAAGTTTGTCTATCTGATATTCTTATGTTTTGGACTGAACACTTCTGTTCTTTCTTAACTCTCCACATAACTTATCAACTTTGCTTATGATTATGAAAGGATATGAACTGTGGGTTTATTTTCCAGGTTTTGGCTTTTAGAGACATATGTCCTCAAGCTCCGACGCACATCCTAATAATTCCCAAAATCAAGGATGGACTGACTGGCCTCTCAAAGGTAGTATTTAACTATTCATTAATTACTTTGGTCACAAATATCTTTTATTGGAGATGCGTGCCAGTTAAAGTTTTGAAATTAGCTATAAATATCTTTGTAAACATTTACATTTTCTATGTGAAATTGATTTGCATAGATTCGTCCTGGAAGGTAATTCTATAATATCATAATTTTATTGAGTTTTATAAATATCATAAATTGCATGGTATTAGTGGCCAAAGTTGTATTTTGTGGATGGTGTCGCTGTCCAAAATAACAAATATTTGTGGAATATAACAGTTTGCTACTTCCAATTTAATTCAACTGCCCTCATGATCTATACAATATACTTAAGGGCATAGCCAGCCATATAGTACTATGGCAAAAAGATCTTTGGAATTTACGGTTCTCAGAAATAAAGGGGCATTTCACAACATCTTTCCAGGCAGAAGAGAGGCATGTAGAGATACTAGGGTACCTCCTCTATGTTGCAAAAGTTGTTGCAAAGCAGGAAGGACTTCAAGATGGTTATCGTGTTGTCATCAATGATGGCCCTAGTGGATGTACGCCCCATTTCAATGCCCTTAGATTATAACACCTACTTGTTTGACCACCTTCTCATCAACAACCTGTATTTTTTTTTTTTGCAGGTCAATCTGTTTACCATATTCATGTGCATCTCCTTGGAGGCAGGCAGATGAACTGGCCCCCAGGCTAAGAAGCTCCTGCTGGTTATCAGTCTTCATTGGCAACGATGTCCATTAAATTTTCTATTGAATAATTCCTGTAATTTCCAGAACAGTCAGTGCGCTGAACTTGCGCTGCATGTTTGGAGCTACTGGAATCATCCTGCTGTGATCTATGGACAAAGAAACTTGAACTGGAATTGACTGGTCCTTTCCTTACTAATGCGTGCTATGCTATCACTATTCACTGCTGCTATTTTCTTGTTGAGAAATTGTGGTTACCTGGCTATCTGCATTGCCTTGTTTGTATGGTGGAGCTAAAAATGTATAAATATACTGTGATAACTCGTTATTGGGCCAATGGCCCGGCCCAGCCCACGTTTGGGGTATTGTAACTGATGGGGGCTGAAGCCATCAAGTTTTATCCCGTGAGAAAACCTAGCCGCCGTTGCTCCCGTGCTGCTGCTGCCCCAGTGACGCCGTTGTCTCTTTGATCCAAGCAGTTTATGTACCTGCGGACGATTTGACCGACCCTGCTCCTGCTACAATATTTGCACATTTGGATGCTACTACCGTACTTTTCAGAGGATTAGCTTCCAAGGGTATTTATCCAGCAGTAGATCCTTTAGATTCAACCTCAACTATGCTACAGCCTCGGATCGTTGGCAACGAGCATTATGAAACTGCGCAAAGAGCCGTCGCCGTCCAAGGGCCGCCCGCCCGTGGCAGCGCCGCCGCCGCCGCCGTCCGGCGCTGCCGTCGCCGGTACCATCCTTGGGTCCATCGACCGGTGGTTGCTGCCTCCTAGAAGGACGTTGTGTTTCATCCCCATGTACTACTCAAGGTACTGCTCGTAGGGATTTAGTAGATGAGAGGGTGGATGGGGAAAGGAGATAGGGAAACGAAGCTTGATAATTGATTCTATTGGTGCAATTAGATGAGTCCCCCTGTGTCTTCCTCGCTCTAGATGGTGGATTCGTGGATTAGTGAGGATTAATGGGTTTAGAAGAGGAATCTAGTATGCAGCGGGTTCGGGTTCGGTTTTCATCTATCTATGGTTTGATTCAAGGTTTGGTCCTATGAAAGAATTTGTGCGTCTATGTTTTAGCTTCGTTTCGAGTATAGGAGCGCGATAATCGGATAAGCGGGTTGGGAGTTATGATGATTTTAGTGTTTGCTGTCCGGAAGTTAGTTTCTGTCTTTAAAGGTCTATTGTTCCTAGATGGGCTATTTTGGGGGAGAGCGATTGTTGGCATGGTGTAGATTATCTTTGTTGCTCTTTTAGATAGCGTTCTTTTGAGATTTATTATTATGCTCTGTATATAGGTGGAGGTTTGGAATCGACGTCGACTACGCATCATCTATAAGGGTTTAGCGGTTGAAAGGCAAGTATATGTTAAACTTATAGCGTATTGATGTGATTGGCTTGTGGGTGTTTCTAATAGCTATGTGATCCAAACTTGAGTGATTGTGATATTTATTGCTATATGTCGGAGATGTGTGAGAGTTGTATAACAAAGAAGCTATTGCATTATTGCATCATGTCATGTGCATATGAGCCAGGTCGGTGAGAAAGTCACTTTTGACTAGTCCGTTTCGGTAGGTGAGAAAGTCAAAAGTGGCTAGTCCGGAGTGCTCTGGAGGAGACATACGCATGCGCATTGCATTGCATCGATTGGACGAGAAGTGGTTTGTTTGGATTATTTGAATTGACGATTATTTTTATTTCTAGTGTGAAGAGAATAAACTTATGGAAGTGATCTTCTGATTCTCGTATTTGTATTCTCTAGTCATTTATACATATACTTTGCTAAGTATTCTTAAATACTCACTCTTGTTTTTATTTGGTTTTTTAGCTACAGGTGATGTCAATCATGCATGGGACATGGGAATGTAGCACATCTATCTGAGCACTCACTACCTTCCACACTAAACTAGTTGATATTGGTTTCATATGAGTTTTATTAAATAGTTGTCATGTGTTTAAATAAGCGTTGCATTTATTGTAGGTTCTAAATTGGCTACTGGTGGATAGAATTGTTTATTTGTTCTCTTAATATAAATTGCCTGTCGTGGATGTCCTTATAAACAAAGGAGGTGCTGTCGAAATTTATAGTTTTTTTGAAGAGTTAGTAGCATTCTGGGTTCTCGAGGAACCGGGGTGTTACATATACTCTGTATAGCCGAATGAACCTGCGCTAGACAGCTCGAGAGTGGCCCCCCATTTTTTTAATTACGTAGCCCATACAGAGAATGCATGTTCATAGTAACCTAGGATCGCTTGACATGTTTTGGGGACCCTTTTAGGTCTTCTTCTGCCTCAATTTCATTGTGAACTACAATCATTTACATATACAATGTGCAAGCAACTCAACACTGATGTGACGCATGTCTTCGTTGCCGTGTCGTCCTGTTGGGTGGTCACGTCGTCCAGTCGATTCGTGACCGTCTGATCGCGAGCAAAAATTGTCGTCTTGTTGGGTGTGGTCACGTCGTCCCGTCGATTCGCGATCGTCTGATCACGAGCGAAAATTACATCGGACCGTTCATTTATTCTTTACATATAAAATGATTCCTATCGCACAACCCAAAGCAACGTGGGTGCCTTCTCCGGTTGGCTAGCTAAGCTAGCTTTTTGCTCGAAGACCACGTCTCAAATCCCACATGTGTCGCATTTTTGTTTATTTTTCCCGGTGTCCATTTATTACATATATAAACTTTCGTCCCGAAGAAGTGCTACTCAATGCACTGCTAACAACGCGGCCCGTTGCCCTGAAGCGCGGGGTTTGAAGCCCCGCGCTGGTTTGGATGCATTTTTTTAGCCCTTTACTGTTTCATTTTTTAGCCCTTTACTTTTCATTTTTTATAGGTCACAAAAAAAAAAGTTTCTCAAAATTAAACCATGCCTACATAGAGAACATCTATAAAAAGTTTGATGCTATTCGAGAATTTTTTACATCCAAATTCACTAAAAAGTAGCCCTTTACTGTTTCATTGTTTAGCCCTTTACTGTTTCATTTTTTATAGGTCACAAAAAAAAACAAAAAATGAAAGTTTCTAAAAAATAAGCCATGACCAGAGAGCATCCATAAAAAGCTTGATGTTATTCAAAAAAAAAATTACATCAAAATTCACTAAAAAGTAGCCCTCTGCTGTTTCATTTTTCAACCCTTTACTGTTTTGTTTTTATAGGTCACAAAAAAATTAAAAATGAAAGTTTCTCAAAATTAAACCATGCGTGCACAGAGAACATCCATAAAAAGTTTGATGTTAGTAAAAAAAAATACATCCAAATTAACTAAAAAGTAGCTCTTTCTTGATAATACCATATTTCTTCTCGATTTTCCACTTCTTCGTTTTACTTATGTTAGGCCACAAAGAAACATTAAAATCCAAAGTTTTTGAACTATCCACACAAATAATATGTGTTGTGGAAACAATTTCATCGGAGTGAATCATATTCAAAATTCTGTGCATGAAAATTTCAACGGATTAATCATATTAACCCGGTCCGGACAATCACATTGACCCAATGAATATTCCATTAAACACATCAGTCCGTTAGCAGAATAGCATGCGGGTTTTGAAGCATGAACCCTATTCATCAATTTACCCATGTTAATTTGATTGAATTAATCATGTTATACAATACTAGACTATCCATTATCCCATGCTCCGCGTTCCGAAAAAATATCACACCGTGAATCAAATATTCACGTGGTCGTAGGAAATAATGATTTGTAGTTATTTTTTGACATTTAATAGAAGTCCTAAAAAACAAAAAAAAAATTATATTTTTTAGCCTTAGCATGTCTATTCTCAAAAGCTTTTATCTTATTTGCTTACAAGATATCTCACATTTTTAATCAAATGAAAAAAACATTAGTATTGGATTCCATCACTCACTTCTTTTCTTTTCTTTTTACGCAACGGTAACTACGGCGTGCCGGGCCGCGCCTACCATTCTAGTATATTATATCAGACAACTATGTGAACTACAATATACATGCCTGTTCGGGCTCTATATATTGACCTTTTCAGTGTAGAGCACAGTGTATTTGTTCGGCTTTCGTTACCGGAGTGAATGACCTACTATGAAATAAAGATATGAAAATGCAGAGTGAGTGCATCTACTACCTGCTAAACAATATATGCGCTGAAATATACTCTCTCTTTTTTGACCTGGTCACTGGGAGAGCCAAATGTTCTTCTTTTATTTTTTTTAAAAATGTTCTCTCTTTTTTTGACGCTGACAGCTGAGTGCATCATCTAACATGATCACCTCTTTCATACTACTAATAACAATTAACAAAAGTTCCTCAAGTCATAGAGAATACCAGGTAACAAACACTGGACAAGCCACCCGGCACGGAGAGTTAGTTTTTTTTTTATCTCCAGTTTGATGCTATATTGCTATCTTCTCCACGACTTGGTTCTTATGGATCTCCAGATCGTAGGCATCTTGTCTCTAGCTCTGCTCTAGCCACTCTCTCACTCACTAGTCACTACAGAATGCCAAGCCTCGGCACTCTCCTGCACCTCCTCTCCCTGCTCGTCGCCGTCGCCGCCGACGCTGCCCGCCACCTCGCGAGGCGCGCGCTTCCGGAGTTGCCCCGCCTGTCCACGCGAGAGCGCCGTCTCGACCGAGAGCTCCCCGTGGCACGGTACGCCAAGCAGCAGCGGCAGCAGCAGGAGGAGGAGGCGGCGGCCGAGCGCTGCGCCTTCTGCCTGAGCGGCATCGGCGACGGCGACGAGGTGCGAGTGCTCCGGTGCCGTCACCTGTTCCACCGCCGCTGCCTCGACCGGTGGCTGGCGGCGCTGCCGGGGGCGACGTGCCCGCTCTGCCGTGGCCAGCTCCTCGCGGCGGCGTGCGCCGCCGGCGAAGGAGCGGCGGCGGAGGAGGGCGCCGAGGGGGCGGCCATGGCTGTGTTCGTGGCTTACGTGCGCAGGTCCGGTTGGTTCTGGCGGTTCGGAATGTAGCGCAGCACTAGCCACGAGCCAGTAGGAGGCGATCGACTGACTACAGGGGACACCATGTTAGACCTGTCCTTCCATGCTTTGCCACTGGCAGAAGTAAAAGTTTGGTACACCTGTATGCTGTATGCTGACTACAGGGGACTCACAGTATAATTGTGTCAAGGGTTGTTAAAATTGGCTCTACCGTTTTGTGAAAAACAAACTTGTGCAAATCGATTTTACCAGGGTTTTAATTTGAATCGTTGCTTAGATTTATAAATCGACTTTACTCAATAGCTATGCGTTTTGGCAGAATCGATCAGGATTTTCTAACACCTGTATCTCTTTGTATCCTGTCACGTATCTTCGGATTGATGTCTCAAATGATCAATCCTAGGGTAAGATCGGCTCTTCTTTCTTATCGAATTCGATGCCAATGCGTAGCCAATAAACGTGATTATACATGTCACATTGCAGTTCACTGTTGATTTTTATACATGTCTTTTGACCATTTGTCTTATTTAAAAAAAATAGTGCAAACATGTAAAAAAATAAGTCATGCTTAAAATATGTTTAATGATAAAACAAATCACAACAAAATAAATAATATTTACATATATTTTTTGAATAAGATGAATGGTCAAATAGAATATTCAAAAGTTAACAATAAACTATAATTTGAAACGGGGCGAGTATGTTATTAAAGAGACAGAAGTGATGACGCACCTCCCATGCATTTTACTTTTATATTGGCCTCTATAATTATCTGGTTTTGCAGAAATGCTCAAGCTTTTTTTTTTTGGTCGCATGCGTTAGAGTTAATGGTTTCAACCATTCTCAGCATTTTTACTAAAAAAATTTATCCCAGCATGTAAAACAATCGAGCATCTCTTGTCATTCTTGTGACACGTCGATTGCAGAAGAAAAAACATCTCTACCTAATACCGTATGTTATGTACCTGCAGGGTAAGAAACGGTATCCTAGATCCAACCTAGCCTAATCATCATGCTGTACCGATTCTTTCTGGAATATGTTCGAAACAAGTTGCGAGCATGTTCAAAGTGACTTTAGCTCAGCCAGTTTATATTTTTTCAATCTCACGCACAATTGACTTTCACTCATCCAATTTTTACATTTATACTATGCTTATGCTTGAAATGAACGTTTAGTTTTTTCTATAAATCAAATCGTCCGAGCCGCAGCGGGAATATAGAAAAATCGGACGGAAGAAGGCCGCGCAGCGGGTGGTGGGCCAGAGGAGAAACCAGGAGACGACCCAAGCCCAGCACGAGATATTTCTGCAAGTCGCATGCATCGGCGTCGCTCGTTTCACCATCAGCGACTCGCTCCTCCTCATCGCGGATTGCTCGCGGCTACTCGCGCCGTCGCGCGGTCGCTCCCTCGCCTCGCTCTCCACTCCAGCCTGACGCTGCCATGGCGGGGCTCGCCGGCCTCCGTTGTTGCGGCCTCGCCGCGCGCGGCTCGCTCCCACCTCCCGGCAGCCCTGCGCGCCCAAGCAGGTCATCGCGCGCCCCCGCCCTCCGCTACTCCTCTCTCCAAGGTGCGTGCCCTGCATTCGCCTGCTCGCCGGTGGTCGCCGCTGCCCGAATCGAACTTCGCCTTCGTCTCTTCGGTACTGACGCCAGTGACTTGCGCCGCTGCTGGTAGCTGGTGATGGTCTAGGCGGGGACGACGTCGTGCGCGCGTTCCTCGAGGAGAGGCAGATGCACGGCGACCTCGTCTCGAGAATCTCCGACATGGTTTGGAGGAGAAACGGCGCGAGCATTGATGCGTTGCATGCTACCGCGGGTCAAGACAGTGATGTAGGTTCCACGCGGCCTGAAAATGTAAGATGCGCCAATCAGGCTGTTTGCGCTGCTTCATTTTTGTTATCTGAAGCATAACTGGTTGGGAATTGGGATACAGGTCATGGATGATGCTATGAACGAGGGAGCCCTGAGACTTGCGGCAACTAGGGATTTGGTATCTGGTGAAAGCAGCCTTACTGTGAGCAGGAGGTTTTCTGCTAAGGTCTGCCATGGCTCATGGTGGTGTTTTTGGGGGACTACTGTTCATTATTTTCTTTTGTGAGTTCTGTGTGTGACCACAAGAAACTGATAGACATATGGATAACTGGGAATACTGTTGAAAATGTTTATAGGATAGGCAGAATGAGAGTGACAAAAGGATGGAACTTAACCGTCTGAGATATGAAGCAGTATGTTTTCTCTACACATTTTCAGTGCTTGTCTTCTTACGTATTAACTCAAAGAGAATTCTCACATTTACCTCCAAAATAATACCATTTCTCACAGCTTAAGGATGAACTGCTTCTCCTGACCACAGGAATTGGAGCTGCTTGCAGTTTATATTGCCTCCTGGTTTTTTCTATGGAGGTATGTAGAATTTATAATTTTATAGTTGATGTCAAATTAGATAGAAGCCACATACTTTTCTGCTAACCATAAAATAATTAACTAGAGTTACTAAGAAATCTCTTGTTTAATGACAAACTTCAGAAGCTAACCGATATCTCCGATCTACTGATAGATAACAAAAAATGTTATATTTTGATTTTTTGTTGACATAATCTGTGCTTACTGGTCATCACTCAGTTCATCTTATTTCCAAATGCTGCTCCTTATCTCAGAGACTTTGAATTAAATAACATTTTGTACAATTCAGTGGACCCAATGTAAGATACATGTGGACATATAGCCATATAGGAAATGGTTCCCTACTCCTTGGAGTACATACTCATATTTCTCATATGCCCACTTAAATGATATTGCCATACCACTTTATCTTTTTTTTAGCACACTCTAATAATGATTATAAGATACTCTATTACTCCAAAGTGATTTCAATGGAAATTTTTGTAAGGTTCACTCTTTATATCATAATTTATGAATATAGTCCTTTTATATTTATAAGAAAGGTATACTAGAAAAGTCTCCAATGAAATAGTTTTTTACCGAAGCATATTGGAGCATCTAGAATTAAGTGTGTATGCGCGCACGCACGCTAAACACTCGGCCCATGTAGCCCATGAGGCACATAACCTTTACCCTGTATTGTATTGTTTACTTTTAGACCAAAAATAGAAGAGATAAGGATGTGACATCGTGTTTGAACACTCTCAGTTTCACAATGATTAGCATTCAAGTATGTTGAAACTTGAAAGTGATAAAGAGATACTATATTTTTTTTAAAGTGGTAGTGGTATATTGAAATTAGGAGTACCTATGATCTTTAGGCTTTACATTGATATGATTCCATAAGTCAATGAGTACAAATGCTTTCACTGTTCCTGAATATGTAGTTTTGGTGATGTTACTGAATCTTTAATGCTCCAATTGAGCAGGCTGCTATCAGTTATGCTTGTGGAGTTGCTTTCAGGTAGGCTTCATGACTTTACTGTTCAACATAACTACATAAGATGAAAGTTTGTGGCAGCCATCAAGGAAACCGGCAATATTTTAGCTTATGTTTCAATTATGTAAGACGTACTGTAAAATCCAACCAATCACATTATGTTGAACAGTTGCTTGTATCTTCAACTTCTGTATCGCCACACGGACAAACTGTCAAAAGAAGATGTTCCAGAAATCTTTTTGAAGAAGAAAGTGAAGAAGTAGGTTTGGGAATGTTATTCTGTAGTTTAATCTCAAATCTTGTGCCCCTCGCGTTCTCACCGTTTCATTAACTATTCCTGCTTATGCACAAATGCCAGAATTGGCATACGAAGTGAAGATTTGAAGAATACCTTAGAGAAAACATTGGGTGGTACTGCAATAGCTCTTTCATCCTCAAGGCTTGTGATTCCCACTGTTATTTTTGGATTGTCAGCTTTTTCAGATCACTTCCAAAATAGCATTATGAATTTTGAGGTAAAAGCACAATTTTTCATTATAATACATATCATTTAGTTAGCGATCCATATGTTTTCTTGTTAGACACATTTATTTCCCCTGTTAAGTGTGTTAAATATATAACAAGGGGATATTACCCTGAATTTTTGAAAAATTTCTCATGTTCCTCGTCAGAAAATTGTTCCCCTGTGAACACAGATCCTGAATGACTGTTTGTCTTCATGCAGCTTGTCCCAGGAATGATGGGTTTCTTTGCTTACAAGGCTGCAGCTTTGGTACAAGTCTACAGAGACAACGAGGACCTCAGATTGATACTCCCTGAAGAAGATGCTGACAGTAGCTGAAGTGTTATTAGTGGGGGATTGCGTCAGCCAGTTTATTTATGATAAGACGACATCGATGTATAGCTCATATGCCATTTTTGAATAAAATCTCTCTGATCTCTTGCTTGAACACTGTGATAAATACACGGGAATTGAATGTCTTACTTACATTTTTAGGGTGATAATGTTGGAATACTGCTGCTAAGCGAGCATGTTTTTCCCCAATGTGAAACGATAAAACATTACAACTTCTAAGATACTCTTGTGATCACAGGCTGCAGAAAGCAATGCAACAGGTGGAAGGTGGATTGCAGCAACAAACCACAAGAGAGTACAATACTTCTGGAACAGTAGTCATACTGCAAGTTGGAAACTGCAGGGAGAGAGAGAGAGAGAGAAGGAGGGAGAGAGAGAAAGGAGTTTGTACTAGCTAAGTATTTCTAACACGGCAGTTACAGCTTGAGCCACCTTAAATCCCGGGAAGTTTACTTCTACAATATTGGCATGATCAGAAGTTGGCCGAGTTAATCCGCCGGAGCTGGTTCTTTGGCTCCTGTTGCAGCACATAGTGCACTACTGGTGCAAATGCCTGTCAACAAAAGCAAAATAAACTAGTTACTGCAGTAGTTTTGCAAATTGTAAATGTAGGGCGTACAAAAACATGTAGGGCATTGAGCTATGAAAATAGATCTCCATTGGTGAAGCAGATCTCAAAGAGCAAATGCCTACTAGTTCATCGTTCCCTCAGACATAAACAAGAATAGAGTTCTTCAGCTCGTAACTTGAGCAATTGCAGATTCCAAGTTTCCAACTGATGCATGCATGCGATTCGGATTGCACTGCATGTGCATAAAGCATTCATACAATTGTCTTCAAAAAGAAGAGTAAAGGGCTCAAATTTCTGTGAACCACAACAGTCACCCGGAAGCAGTAACAACGGGGGAAAAGTTTAGCACTTCATTTCTAAGAACACCATGAAAGTTTTAGTTGATCATCTTGTACTATTTTTTGAAGTATTATTTTTTGGACAATGCGGTCAGGGTTTCAAACACCCAAATGCAAAGTAGGACATAAATCTCACCTTCCGGAGAGGTTGCCGCTTGCAGTCGCAGAGCAATGCGTATCGTCTTCAGATTTCATGATATGGCCATAGAAAGGAGCGGAGGACAAGCATAAAAAACACAGAAAACGATAGTGCAGTTCGACATAGATGTGCAGATTTTTCTAGGACATGGGCAGCACTAAATTCTGTACATGGAGCTGAAAAAGGTAGGCAAATAAAGTTATTCACTGACATTAAGGTAGGAACCATCAACTAAGAAAGTATGATGCTGACCACATGCTCCTGAGGAACCTGAGCCCACATACAGCTTGCAAGGTGTCTTGTGCATTTAGCCGGATAGATTTCGCATTTGATATGAACTCTTTTTCTAATCCCGTGTTTGATTTGCGGTCCTTTTCTGATCTCGTATTTGATATGAACTACTTTTAATTGCTTTTATTTTATCATGGCAGTGGAAGTGAACGTGAACTATTCTTTTAATTTTAGCCGTTATAATTTGGCTACACAATAATCAACAGTGTAGATCTTTTTCTCTCTCCAATTAATATGGGATATTATAGTAGTTTATGATTAACGTGGTGGTTTTTGTTGGATTATTTTTTTATTATATAATAGATAGATAGATACACAGTTAGATGTGCTAATTAAGCTTTTCAAAGCCCCTAATTAAATCCATCCTAGTAGTAAGCCTAGACTAGTGTACTCCATAAATAGTGATGTAGATTTTTTTTTTCTCTCCAATTAATGTGGGATATTATAGTAGTTTATGATTAACATGGTGGTTTTTGTTGGATTCTTTTTAATTATATAATAGATAGATAGATACACAGGTAGATGTGCTAATTAAGCTTTTCAAAGCTCCTAATTAAATCCATCCTAGTAGTAAGTCTAGAGTCTAGACTAGTGTACTCCATAAGTAGTGATGTCTGTCCAATAAGCAGGCATTGGCATTGACTACTGCATTTGGGAAGTATCCAGAATGCGGCCACAGGCGGGAGAGAGGGAGAGAGAGAGTGAATGGTTACTCATCACAATACCGTCTTTAGCTGATCAAGCAAATGTGGCCTGCATATTTCCTTAGGTCATCTATCTACGGTTCTTCTGCCCCTGCTGCTGTTTTTTTCCTCTCAAGAAAAGGAAGATGCGAGGTTGTGAGCTGATGTCTTAATTATCTTATTCTGAAAGAAAACTACTTGAGTTTTTTAGCATAGGAGAATTTTTGCACGAGAGAATGCACAGAAAAAGGCTGGAATCCCATCGGATCACGCATAACTTTGCCGTGGTCCATGATTTCATCCATCCATGCATCCATCGCCATGCATCCTCTCATCATAAGTTCATAACCACTCCGGAGCAGAGCCTCCGCCAACCAGGCGGAGACAGCAGAAAAAAAAAAACAGAAGGGTCGCATGCAAGCAATGGCAGCGTAGGCCCTGGCCCTGTAGTCCTGTACTGCTGCTGTACTACATGCACCAGCTCAAGAAAGAGAAGCTAAAAATTGCTCAGAAATGAACACTCGCAAGTCATGAGTCTCCCAATAATTGATCCGGTGCAGGATCTCACGAGCTCGATCGCTCGCCCCCAGCACGACCAATCTCTTCTTCTTCTCTTCTGGCCCACGGATCACTCACCAACAAGGAAAGATAAAGAAAGTTTTCCTTGTCGTTTATTATCCGAATCCGACAAGGCTTGAACTATTTGTTACGCCGTATGAGTTCCATGCCAGTATTCTGGTTGTCCGTTAGCTTTGTACTGTATGTGGAAAATTAAATTGGTTTTTTGGGCAAAATAGGGCAAGAAAGCCACCAACTTTCTGGCTAATATTGATTGATAGAAATGGGGAATGAGCTCAGAGCATAGAGAAATAAAGAAGGAACCAAGCATAGCAAGCTCAGATAAATCCTTTTGAAAAAAAAAAGTTCTTTGTCGTTTATCCGACAATTCTTGAACCACTTATTGTCTGGCATGGGACCCTGTGCGTACAATAGTTTCTGTGTTAGCTTTGTCCTTTATTGTGGGAATTTAAATCAATTTTTTGGGTAAACAGGCTTAAAGGCTCGCCAACTTTGGGTTAATATTGGCATTGAGCCTAGCAAATTTAGGTAAATCCTTATGACCAAACCAACGGCTTTAGCGTAATTCTCGTCAATAACCAACCTCAGGGCATGTTTGTATAATTTACGCTCGCTTGCCGCGAGTGATGGTGCTCGTAGGTTTCAAAGTGCGGGTTTAAAAATTCAAATACCGTGTGCATCTTGAGCCGCTCGTTCTCCTCCTCCAGCCGCGAGATCTTGTTCTCCAGCTCGTTCGTGTACGCCTGCATTAAGCAGGTTGGTCGAGGCAGAGATAAGTGACGTTCATCTGGTGAGCAGTGAGGTGGGAGGAGCCCAAGATGACGCCAAGAGCTCACCTGCTTCCTCGCGCGCGACCTCGCCGCCGACTCCCGGTTCTTGATCATCCGCTTCTTCCGCCGCTCCACCGTCTTCTCCGCCGCGCCGCCGTCGGCGGTGCGCTTCCGCCCGGCCGCCGCGCTCGCGCCCCCCTGGCCGCCGTGGTACAGCGCGTCCAGCACCGGCCCGGCGCACACGCCGAGGGGCCGCGGCACGGGGCACGCGACGGCGACGGCGACGTGGTGGCGCTGCCCCGGGGCGCCGGCGCCGGCGCCTGCTCTAGCGGGGCGGTGGAACTGCTGCGGCGCCCAGCCGCCGGCGCCGGTCCTGGACAGGAAGTCCTCGAGCGTCATCTGGGCCGGCGGCGGCGGCGGCAGCGTGCACCCGCCGCCGGCGCCGGCCCCCTGGATGTCGCGCCACACCTCGTCCACCGCCTTCCTTCCCGCCGTGCCGGCCGTGCGGAGGAGGTCGTCGAGGCTCACGCCGTGCAGCTGGGTCTCCACCTCGCCCAGCTCGGCGCCGCACGCCGCCCCCTGCTGCTGCGTGTGCGAGTGCGCCCCGCTGCCGTGGGACGACATTGTCCGCGCTCCCATCCACCCGTTACTCCTCACCGGCCGCCCTCGCGATCGCCGCACAACCACCCGCTAGAAACGCTCCCACGAACTTGCATGGAAGGAAGAGAAGCGGCCCCTGTAGAGAGGCAGGCAAGCGAAGAAGAAGAAGAAGTGGTGAAGCAGAGGAGGCAGGAATTAAGGATTCCAGAAGGGGGATGGGGGGGCAGACAGGCGAGGATCACTTGGGAGGAATCCAAAAAGGGGGAGAAGATGGAGAGCGAGTGTGCGCAGGTGTCACTCAGGAGGACGAGGGGAAAAGAGCCTTTTCAGCGACGCCTAGCAACTAGCGAGGTTCTCTCCCTTGCTGCTGCCTTCGCCCAGTCGATTTGTGTTGGTGGCGCGCAGGCCCGGGCCCAGCAGTTAGGGCCCACAACGGGGAGAGGGGAAACGAGGCGGGCGAGACCGGGCACCTCTCGCTGGGCCCAGATGGCAGTGCCCCTCCCCGCTCGCGCTGCATTTGCACGTACCAATCTCGTTGGAATTTTTGTCGTACGGCTCAACCCTTATCATTGTGCGAGAAAGAGGAAGCATTGCACTCAAGTGGCAACCAGGGTGGGCCCGGTGAATCTAGAGGGAAAAGATTATTGTTTCCACCTGCGCGCCAGCACGTACCCATCCGTGTGAGAGTTGCAATGGATGATAGGGAAGGAGAGTAGGAGACCCACTCTCTCTAGCTTTCGGCGTCTCCGGCGACAAAGGGTGCGCGACGACATCTTCTCTTGGCCGATCCACATCCTCTGCCTTTGGGAGTTAAACAGCATGGTGCCTTTTGACCTACGATGCCAGCGAGCGCAAAGGTGCACGCTTCTTAGCTCCCGCGAATGCACCCGTGACGTCGTCGATGGACCGAGCTGTAAATGGTCTGGCTGTGCACCTAGCTCCCGTAATCCCGTTTTAGCCTTCCAGATGCGCGCCCTCGACGTCGATTAGGATCGCCCAACAACCTGTACGTGGGAAAGGCAGTGTATTCTCATGCTCACGCCACTCCGCCGTACTTTTGCGTCCGTTCTACGAATCGGCCGTAGTCTACGATGGAGTAATAACGGATGGCTGAAGGCGCAACTGATGATATGGAACGCGACAAGAGTGAAGATCAAGTTCAACACTGGTATGAATAACAAGTCTTGTATCCAAAGTTTATAGATATGTATTGGCAAGTTTTTTTAAGAGAAAATTGCACCATTAGTCTCCAAACTTGTCCCGTATGTGCACATAAATCCGTAAGTATCGAAACCGCTTATTTTGTAATATCCGGTTGGGCCTTCGGTCCAACCTAACCCTAAGCCCACATGTCTCCTCTAGATAACAAGAAAAAGAGAGATCGGGGAGATCGATCTTCCCTGATCAATCCCTTCAGCCGCCACCTAGGTTCTGCTTTGCTGTCGCCCCTAGACATCACGCTGCCTCCTATAAGCTGGTGCCGTCGCCCCTAGCCATCGTGCCGCCTCCTACGAAACGGCGTCGTCACCGCCACCCCACCATCGTCGTCGACCTTGCTGCTGCAGGGCATAGCCGGTCTGGGCAGCGAGGGTAGTGGGAATGGATGGCCAAAGGAGGAGAAGAGGAAGGAGAATGAAGGGGTAAGCCAAGTGTAGGAGGAAGGGAAGAAAGGGAAGAAGAGCAAGAGGAGAGTTAGGTTTCACCCAAATCCGTGGGAATGGTTGCGAATTGAGGTAATCTTCTATGATTTTCCCTCTAATATGATGAGTATGGTAGGATTTGGGATAAATTGCAAGCCCTTAGGCCTTGTTCTTTTCAGCGTATCGTACCGTTGCGTATTATTGTAGCAATTTTTATTATTTTTATATAGCCTATATGTTGTGATAATTTGTAACGATTTTTTCGTGACTTTTAGTAGTCCTTTCAAAGATCCTAAAACTATTTTTATTTTTTTTAATATTTAGACCTCATTTCAAGGGCTCTCAAATTTGCTACAGTAATACGCCAACGCAACGATACACTGAAAAGAACAAGGCCTAAGATTGGAAATTGTAGGATTGGTTGGCAATCTGTATGTGCTGTAGCTTGCGAGTTAAATTCGTGATATTTATGTCCAGAATATGAGCATGGCCTTATGGAAAGAATTGTGGGATATGTTTCTAGTTTTCCATAGAGTCCAAGAACGCGTAATTTGGATAAGTGGTTTAGGGGATATGATGTTTTTCGTGCTGTTGTCCTGTTTTGACTGCAGAAGGAATTTCTACATCACTAATAGAAATTGGTTTAGCTAACTATTCATCTAAATAGTAATTGAGAATATAAGTGTTATGGGAATCAAAGAGTTGAAATTAGGTGTTTTAGAAAAACCTAAAGAATAATTGGTTAAGGCTTAATATTATTTGATGTTAAGTAATCCATAAATTGGTGACCTAGATGAAATATGATATGGAAAGACTTAGGACTAAATGGTTAGTGTTTGACCTTTATTGATGCTTGGTGATGTCGCGATATGGTCATGATTGTGGTATGTTGCATGTGTAGGTTATACCTCGAGACCGGCATCGGCGTATTGTCCTTTCAACTCCGATAAAAGAGGCAAGTATATGTTAAACATATAGCATATAAATGTGGATGACTTGTGATTGTTTCTATTAGGTATGTTGAGTAATTGTGATATTTATTGTTATATGATGGTGCGTGAGAGTTGTATGAGAATGGAGGCAATGCATTATTGCATCATGTTGCATGAACCAGGTCGGTGAGAAAGTCGTATAACTAGTCCGGTGAGGTCGGTGAGAAAGTTATACAACTATTCCGGAGTGCTCTAAAGTCCTACTTGGTAGGCACTCCACGGGAGTTGAGTAATTGGTCCCCGCCTGAACCAGGACGGGCAAGGTGTGGCATCGACGGGTGCGCACCTAGCTATACCGGTATGACCTCACAGTATAGACGTATGTGCATTGCATTTGCATCGAATGGATGAGAAGTGATTTGTTTGGAGTATTTGGGCTAACAGTTGTTTTTGTTTTCAAGTATGAAGGGTATGAATTTATGTAAGTGATCTTGTTCATGTATTTTGTTTTCGGAATGGTTTATATATGTACTCCCTCCGTTATGAAATAGTTGTCGTTTTGGACATTGACACGGTCTCCAAAATGCAACTTTGACCACTAAAAACTATTGTGATTTAATTTTAACATGCATTAAAATTATACTTTTATGAAAGTTCTATTCGAAACGAATTCATCTATATAAATTTTATGCTTCAAATATAAATGATTTAGAAGTATTTTATAGATAAAATTTTAAAACATTGACTTAGGACATGTCTAAAACGACAACTATTTCAGGATGGAGGGAGTACTTTGCTGAGTATTCTTCGATACTCACACTTGCTTTTTATTTGATTTTTAGGTAACAGATGACTCCATCGTGCATGGGGCGTGGGAAAGTAGTACATTGATATGAGCACTCATTACCTCTCACATCGGAATTAGTGAACTTAGTCTTCCCATGAAATATACTTAGTAGTTGAGCGTCATGTATTTTTGGAAGTTACTATTTTGTTGTACTAGTACAACGCCCGTGCTCTGCCACGGGACTAAAGGGAGAAAAAGAAAACATAAATCGTAACAACATAAAAATTATAAAAGACAGTTTAGGAAACAAGTGTGCGCATGTCTATTACAATATAGAGGTTAAAATAAAAATGACATACACTAACTAATGTACAAATATGAATGTTTTACAAATACTCAAATCATATATTTAATTGTAAAAAATATCTAATAAAACAAAATCATATAACTTCCATACCATTTCACTGGTAATATAGTAACAATCTAATAGGTAGTTACTTTTCAGATAAAAACAGATACTTGGATGTTTTTCCGACTTCTCACATGTAGTTAACAATGTAGGGCACCGGGCCGCCTGACAGTTTGGTCGGTTTTTTTCATTTTTGTAGAATGGTTGAAATGACTTGAATGAGTTCCTTTAGTTCTTGATGAGCTATAGTTCATGATAGTTTTAGGCTTGTTATAGAAGTATTTTTTATTTTTGTGACATACTAATTCAGTAAATGTATAATTTGTAGAACAGAATGTTACAGTGGATGTGTTAGGGAGGGCCAGTATTTCATGTACAAGAGATGTATGACTCTTTAACTTGCACTCACCACCACCTCCACCACGACTACAAAGACGCTTTACATTAGTAGAGATATGACAACTTCATGGTTTTGCTTACACAATACTCGAGCTACGGCCGAGTACAAGATGATCCCAAAGCAAATCAAATACCATCTCTATTGACTTCCTCAATTACTCATCTCAGCTATTGAAAATGACAAACCAAAAGCCCTGTGCAAAGGTAAAAAAATATAGCTAGAATTCTTCACAAGCATAGCAACTACAACAGTGAACAACAATAAATAAAAAGAGAAGATCAAAGCTCTTACATTTGCACTCAGAGAAAAACCAATCGTTCCATCATACGTCACATCAAAACACTATTAGCGTGTGCTCCCTCCATCTCTCCATATTTCCTTCACACTTTGCATACCCTCTAAAAGATTTCTTCCTTCGAGCAACTCCTCTATGCAGCTACAGTGCTATGGAAGAAAACCTAGATTTGCTCTCAAAGTAACTAATTTAGATCGAAGATCAGAGAACACGTTGCTACACAAAAACAATCTAGTTGGGAAAAACAGTTAGGTGAGGGGACATGAAATACTCACTACCCATAGAATTGGGATTGGGGATTGGAGATGGGAGGGCTAATCAACTTGGGAGTATTTGTCGTAAGCACCAAATAGCCACAAATGTAGTACGTAGTACAAGAAAGGAGCCAAGGACTTGGTGATAGCACCAGCTAGCGAAGGGGACGCTAGTGGCACCCAAGGTGGTGGAGGGTATAGGATTGGAAAAATAGCTCGTCACTCGCAGCTCGGCTCGGCTCGGACCTCTGAACGGTTCGAGCCAAGCCTAGTTTTGAGGCTTGTTAAAATAGCGAACCGGTTTGGACTCAGCTCGGCTCGTTTACACATTTTTAATGCGAAAACGCCTGTGGCTCGTGGCTCGGCTCAGGCTCGAGCGAATTTGGCTCGGCTCGGACCTCTAAATGGCTCGGCTTATTAAATAGTGAGCCGGCTTGGGCTTGGCTCATTTACGCTGGCCGAAGAGGGTGTGCTATGGCGCGCCCTCAGGTGGTGGTGGGCTGTGGTAGTAGCACCCCGGGGGCCAATCGTACTATGAGAGAAAATTAGAACGAGCTAATTAATTACCCTAAAGAAAAATAACTAATCACGTAATTAATGGCCCTAACCAACTACGGATGACGCGGTCAATGCAGGTCAACCCGTCCAAGCTATGTGTAAGAAAAGAAAAAAAATAGGGGTAGGGTGTGCGTGCATGTATTCATAGGGATGAGTGTCCGTGCATCTGTGAGCGTCTACGTTTGTACTGTGTTTCGCCAAAAAAAACGTATGCAATTAAACTTAACCATGCGGCCAGCTTGATCACCGTTAGCTAATCAACGTCAAGAAAAGAATAGCCGCTGCCAGTTGCCAATTAACGTGATCCGCGATACAGCAGGATGGCAGAATTAGCCTACGGCGGCAAAGTTAAACTGGTGAGAGGAAAATAGAGCGAGCACGAGTCCCTATACGCGGCGCCCATCGGGGATTGGCAATAGTGCCTGCACACAGATTGAGGCCACACTTCCATTGCTGGAAATCATCCATGCCGTCGGATGGATTTGAATGGTCAGGATGTATTTGATGAGCCATCACTCATCACCATAAGGTGCTTTTTAGGAGTAGAGATTTCTTTATATGGTTAGTGGTTGATGGAAATTGGTTATATATTCTTTTGATATAAATTGTTTGTCGCAAATGTCCATATAAATATAGGAGATTCTATCAAAATTTTATAATTTTTAGAGAGTTAGTACCATTCTGGGTTCTCGAGGAACCAGGGTGTTACATATTTGGGTATTCAAACTTGCGAAACCGTTGCTATCAGACCCATACGCTGGTTTTTTAGGTTGTTTTGATGATGTGGATGGACATGTTAGCGCCTACGTGGCATTTTTCTTTTTCTTTCTTACTTTTAATATGGTCCATAGGTTTCTTACTTTTCTTTCTTACCTTTAATGTGAGCACACTAAAAGTAAGAAAGAAAAAATAAAAATGCCACGTAGGCGCTGACATGATAGTCCACATCATTAAAACAACCTAAAATACCAGCCTATGGGCCTGATTGTAACGGTTTCGCAAGTTTGGATACCTAAATAAGCGGTTTCTATACTTACAGATTTATGTGTACAACCGGGGCAAGTTTAGGGGCTAATGGCGCAATTTTCTCCTTTTTTTAATCTAGTGGCCAGCAGCAAGTATCATTTTGTCTTTTGATACAATTATCTTTAGAATTTTGATGCCTTGTCTAACACAAACTCATGAATGCCTATATAGTCCTATTGTTAATCCAAAATTGTGCAGGCCGGAGGATGAAGAACAAAAAACTCACTCTCTCCAAAATTGTATATATAGTCCATGCCATGGCAGTGTTGTTTTTTTATTTCTTACATCAAAGATTAATTGGTGATCAAAATAGATTCATGATCTAAATAGATTCATGTAAGCATGAAAGCCAAAGTTCTTTTCATAACATAGATTCATGTACTAAAGCAATTATACCGATATTAATTTCTTTATTAAAGTTAACATGAAAGTCTATAGTGGCAATGCCTTTTTTCATAAGATATATCTCTCTATCATATTCAAAGATTATAACAATCAATGCCATATTTTTGCAGCATAAGCAATACATCTTCTTGGATGCCTCAAATCGGCATGGATTTTGCAAGTGTAGACATGCTTGGAGGTTTTGCGTATTCTATGGTGGTCAAGTGGGCTTTAGCTGTAGTAAGAAATATGAGAACAAAAGTGGAATGGACAAGGTAATCACATCATATAGATATGTTTGCTCCAATCAAGGTTTTCGAGTAGAGGATAAACGAGATCATTTGACGAAACTTTCTTGAAATTATACAAGAACAGGTTGTGATGTTCGTATGGAAATCATCTTAGATCATAATTCAGGATTGTACAAGTTGCATAATCTCAATTTTGAACACAACCATGTTCTCTATTTACCCGAGACAACTCACCTAAACCTTCACATAGGAAAATTAGTGAAGTACAAGTTATTCAAATGGAACATTGAAAAGAATTGATTGTCACTTATAGGGAGATGCCAATAAAGAAAACATACACCATCAACAATCGATAGAAAATAGTCAAGATTGGTTAGAAGAGAATGATTTCACCGGAAGTTACATGCAATTATTGATGGTAAATACTAATCTCTTGGTATATTGATGTTTTCTTATTTTATTGTCAACACTAATCACAACAATACATTCTCATGTAGAGGGATCCAATGATGGTGATCAATTACGAGGTGCTACATGGATTCAAGGTACCATGCACTAAGAAGTGCTAGATGGAGTCTTTTGGGTCATGCCGCTAAGAAGTGCTAGAGGGAATCTTGTGTGTTTTGGCACACTGAGAGCATGAACATCAGGCTCGGCATTGTACTATAGCTACTGATACAGCGCAAAAAAGATCCAAACGCAAACAAGTCAGAAAAATACATGAAGCAAGGCCAAGGTGATGCAAGCCCTTGATACGGAGCCTCATGTCCATGCTCTGACTACCAGTTCAGTTCAAAGTGGTGTTGAAGTTACTATTTGAATCAAAATTGCATCCAAGTTACTATATTTTTAAACTTTCTGTTTGTGCAAAAAGATCCACAATGCTGTTGAGAACCCATTTTGCCTATATTCATGCTCTTTTGCATCCTAGATGATCATTTTGTGGATCAAATTTCAGTATTCAGCATTCAGTTTTTGTAGTCTGTATGTGTTCTATGGTTTTGTCTGGAAATAACTCTTCAGTCATGGCTCTACGTGGATAATTGGATGTAGATCCAGCGGCCAAAATCGTTGCTTCCTTATTTTTAGCAAAGTCAGCAATTCAGTGGGCCGGCCCATCTAGCGTTCGTTGGAGTTGTTCGACCCATTCGCGAGCTGTTCGGCCTATGCGCTCGCACTGTGCGCATCATCTGAGGAGCTAGGTAAAAAAGGCATTGTGCCGTCTAACTCCCAAAGGAAGAGGATCCAGATCTTCCTCCTAGCCCATGAGAAGAAGCAGTGTAGGGCGACAGCTCATGCCCCGACAAGGGAATGAAGCGTTAGGTACCTTTTAAACAACGAAAAAATCACTCAAAAATCTAAAACATATGTCTTTTAAAACGTAGATAAGTCGTTAAGACATATGTTTTGGATTTGTTAGTCATTTTTTCGCTGTTTTGAAGATGTGTTCTAACGCTTTAAAAAGCAAATCAAACGAAATTGATCCGAATCTCGAGGCTATCTCGAAAAACTCTTAAAATTCAGTCATTTCGGCTGTTCAGCCGTTAAACCATTCAGATAAGCCCAAAAGAACAGGACCTAAATAGAACAGGGGAAATAGTCCTAAATTGGAGGGGGAAGAGGAAAGGAACAATATTTGTAAAAAAACTACGTCCGAACAAAAAAGCAAAGGAAGAATACTGGGAAAAAAAATTATTGTTCGGATTTTATAAATCCTCCGATTGTTCATGGATTTTTCCACTTAAGCTATTGGTCCTGGCCTTGGCCTGGTTCCACTATTCGCGTTTCCCCCTTTTTTTTTTTTGTATTTTTAATGGCCTTTAGAAAAGGAATTATAAGAAGGGGTTAAAGGGTGGAGGGACATTATTTATAAATTTATATATTTTAGAATTTCTGGATGTTTATGTTTAATGCGCCAAATTGAAAAGAATAACAGGAGGGGAAGGAGCAAGGGAGCGAAATTTATGAGAACATATAAGAGGGGAAAAAGAGCAAAAGAACAATATCATAAAATTTTAAATGTTCCGAATTTTGAAAATTCTCAAACTTTTCATGTATTATTTTGGTCTAGCCACAGTTCCTTGTACGGAACTACGTATTTATATGCAAGGAATCCCCATGTGATATTTTGAATAAAAAGGCAAAATTTTTTGAGCAAAGGGCAGGAGAGCTGCCATCTATTGATCAAAAGAGAAGAGGTTTACAGAGTAAAAAGGCAAAATTGCTCAGTCTCTTTTTTCAACGTTGAAAATTACAACTTTTGCTCGGAAAGCAGTCATGTACATGCATTTTCTTGGACGATTTTGTCCTAATGAAACAAACGAACTACATACTCTGATAGTTAATTGTTCCCTAAACAAATACAGCACTATGCCCCTATCTGCATCCCTCCTATCTGATCTTTACGCGTGCAATGCAAGATCATTGCTAGTTGATTCCTCCACAGCTGCACTTGGATGAACTGGCCGGTACGCTCCGACTCTCCAAATGTAGGTAAAAGATCCCTACCACGGCACCCAACCTTCGAGCTTGATGTCCTGAACAGGCGCCTTCTCCTGCACCGGCTTTGGTCGTCGATCTCCGACGACCCCAACAGGCCGCGGCTCCTTGACCATCACCGGCTGCATGCCCATGCATGGATTCGTCCTCGTGACGGCGTGCTTGCGCAACAGCATCGGACACGCGAAGGTGTCCACCAAGACGAGAACCTGAACGCCGCCATTGCCGAGGCGCTGGTCGGCGCAGGCTTCGGCCACGCACGCGCATATCTCCCTCCTCACGGCGACCACGGCGCGGCGGTCGAACGGGTGCTCCACGAAGGGGAGCACGTCGGCGGCGAGGACGCGCTCCACGCGCTCGGGGCGGCGCAGCATGCGTGAGGGCCGCCTCCGACGAGCGATGTCCTCGGCCACCTTCTCCACGACCCGGCCGCCACCGACGGGGAAGTGCCTCCTGATGACGATCCTGACGTCAGCCATCAGCGCCCCCGACGGCGGCCGCGAGGATCTTGCTGCTGGGCCGCCTCGGCTTGACGACGGCGGGAAGAAGACGGCGAACTGAAGACGGCTGCCCAGACGAACCGCCGGAATCGGAGCGGCGCCGAGGTTCTTGTCCATGGCGCGCGGTGTCCCGGCTTGAACGAGCGAGTCGACGGATCAAGCAAAGAACGGACGGCAAGGCACCAAACAGCTTGCAGCGAGATGCAAATTTGTTGTGTAGGGCGCTAGCTGCGCATGGGGCGCCAAATATTTATACCCGGACGGGAGACATTGATGCTGGAATTCTCGCGCACTTCGAGTCGGATTCGATCACCTTCTCCGACTCGGTTACTTCATGTCGCAGCCGTTCTGCAGACACCAGGTTCCAGGAATTCTTTTGAAAGAGAACTACATAAAAAAAAAAAAAAGGTATTTGCTTCCGCGTAGGCGCCTGCAATCCGGACAGCGCGCAGGCGACCATCCTCACCGTACGCGTGTCATTTTGGAAGTCGTGCAGGAAACCACGTGTTGCTCTACCCATTTTCAAGCGCCCACGCATTGATTTGTCTCGCGAGGTGCATTTCATTCGGACAGAAGAGGGGAAAGTGAGGTGCACTGTTCGAAGGAGGCGATTGCATCGGCGATTTCGTTCCCATTCCGTCGCCGCGGTCGCCGTTTCAATCGCTCGTCCGAGCTCACAGCTGAGAGGTGGAATTCGTCGCCGTATTCCTCGGCGTAGATTCGGAGGTCTTGTCGCGGCTGCACTGTGCGTACGGTGGGGAATGCTTTTCTGCTGCTTGTGTTTGTAATCTATCGGCGTGTTGATTTTGGGAGGTCATACTATGAGTACGGTATGGGTTTTTTGCTCAGATTTGTGTGTTGTGTTAGTGTGTAGCTCAGATTTTTGCATAGTTGAGGGGGAGGCAATTTGTTAGTGTATTTTTCAAGTTTAATCTCATTGGATTGATGCTGGATCCGGTTTGTGCTTGTTCATGCAAGCTTATTTGCAATGGTGTATCCGGGTTTGTGCTTGTCCTAGTGCGATTTTTTTGTTAGCCATTTTTATTGATTTAAGCTCGATGGTTCAAGAGATTTTGCGTTCTTCATCTGAGGGTGAGTTGCCTCATTTTTTGGGGGGATTGTGTGTGTCTTGGGGATTTTGCACCATTCACATCGCCATTTCTTGTAGATATTCGCGGTGTATAGTGTCGATCTGAGTCGTATTCCCATCCGATGTGTACATCTCATTCTCGATTTTTTTTATTTTGTTTTTGCAGTAGGTGGGGCTTTTTTTGATCTGTCTGTGCCATTGTCATGGATTTCGGCCCTTGTTTGATTTTTGTGCTATTTTTTGTGGGCGCTATTATCTGATTTTCATTCAGATTTTTAAATGGAATGCATGCACTCCTCTGGTAGCCTTTCTTTTTTTTCTAGATGGGGATGAGCTCAGGTGTTAGTTTTTTTGGTAATTTCCAGCCACCTGGCTGATCAGATGCCCCACCTAGCTGCATGTTTGCATGTCTATCCAATTTTTTCTCAAATTTCATAATTGCAAATCTCAATTTTCAGACATGGAAAACTGAATTTTCAGAAACATGTTCCACTGAAAACTCTGTTTATTTGTACTGAAATTTTTATGGGTATATGTTCTGAAAAAAATTCATATAGGCCATGTCCTAGCTCCATGTTTGCATGTTTATCGAAGTTTACAGATTTTTTCAGAATTGCACATCTGGAATTTTCACTCTTGGGAAAAAGTATTTTCAAAAACATGTAGCACTGAAAATTCTGTGTATTTGCACTGAAATTTGTGTTTTGACAATTCAATTTTCCAGATACGCAAAAACTGAATGTTCCGGTGAGTAGTTGCACTCTAGCTGTGTTCTGTGCATGCTATGTTGAATTTTTCAGGTCTAGAATTCATTTTTTCAGATACGCAAAACCGAAATTTCAAAAAACTGTTGAACTGAAATTTTGTGTATTTTTTGTTGAAATTTGTTTGCATATCTTCTGAAAAAAATTCAGAAAGGCCAAATTCTGCTGCATGCTTGCATGTCTATCTAATTCTTCTCAATTTTCTGAATTGCAAATCTCAATTTCAGATTTGGAAAAGAGAATTTTCACTAACATGTCGCATTGAAAATTTTGGTCATGGTATATCGAAATTTTCGTGCAGTTTTTTATGTTTATCTATGCACCCCCAAATCGTCCTTGCGCGGGATGGACTTGGTTTTTTTTGGAGCAGAAAAAATCGACCTGCATGTGTATGGATTCGAATGCGGGTGGGTACCTTGTGTTTTCTTCGTCTCTTATTCCTTCTCCTGGTAGATCAACTCATCCAGATCTGGGACCTATAGAATCGCCGTATGAAGTGGCTTGTAGGGCAATGAAGACAACAGGGGATTGGGTTTTTTTTGTCGTTACATGCACGTGGGAATGGGGGCGGGCCGATTTACTTTTGGTGGAGTTGGGGGAAAACAAAATCGCCTGCGTTTAATAAAACGTGCAGGCGACTGCACAAACACAACCATGCAAGCGACTGCAACAAAGGCGGTCCCAAAAAGAAATTCATAGCATAGGACGTGACTTCCGGTCGAATGTCCAATGAAAACCCTTGAGTTGGATATTTTTGTAATGTGGGCATTATCTACGGTTTTTTTTTGGCTCGTGTTTTTATGATTTTTTTTTGTGGAACGTGGTAGACCAAGGGGAATGTTTAATATTGGAAGAGCACTCCTACCGAATCGTTTGGTCTGGACGATGGTTGTTATCGGTGGTCGCTGTTGAAGTATAAGTGAATTGCCCTTCTTTCCCCATAAGCTTAAGCTTTTGGGTGAATTGGTAGGGCATGCAGCTCAATATGGTATCAGAGCCAGGGAACTCGAGTTCGAGTCCTGACCGACGCAATTAAATAAGTCGCCCACTCTATTCCATGTTTAAGGCCTGGGGGAGCAATTAAATAAGCCGCCCACTCTATTCAATGTTTGAGGTCTGGGGGAGCCTGCAAGTGCGGGGGAGTGTTGAAGTATAAGTGAATTGGCCTCCTTTCCTCATCAGCTTAGGCTTTTGGGTGGATTGGTTAGGGCATGCAACTCAATAGTCGCATCTACACAATTATTTAAGTATTTCTTTGGTCAAGCATTTTGGTCAAAGCCCGATTCCATTTTTTGCATTTTTCTTTTAAATTTTTTTGGAGGTCTTGAAAGGGAAGTATAAGAATGTGGGAAAGGAGCAAAGTAACTTTTTTTTAGATTGCTATTTTCTGAATTTAAAAAAACAGAAAAATGATGGATTATTTTGGTGTAGCCAAAGTTCCATTATTGTGAGCTATCTATTTTGTAATTTTTTGGCATAAGGAAAAGAATAAGAAAAGGGAGAAATATGACATACATAGGAAAGAAGGAATGGTTTTTAATCCGAACTTCAAAGCATTTAGAAACATCCAAATTTTGTGTGGCTCTTCTTCGTGAAAGCAAATTTTCATTTTTTGGAGTCTCATCTTTTATTTTTTTCTTTTATTTTTTACTTGCAAAAAATAAAATAGAAAAGGAAATAAATATGGTATAAATAGGAAATAAAAATTATTTAAAATTTGAACTTCAAATATTTTGGAAAACATCCAAGCTTTGTAGAGGGATGGTTCTATTTTTGCGAAATTCCTATTTCGCAGTCTTTTGGTACATAGGGAAAACAAAATAGCGAAGGAAAGAAATATGCCTAACTAAGAAAGAACAAACTATTTTTAAATTTGAACTTCATAAAATTTTATAAACTTGAAAACTTCGTGTGGATGTTATTTGTACAGGTATGGTTCTATTTTTACAAACCTCTATATTTCTCATATTGTTTTTGGGGCATAGAGAAACACAATGGAAAAGGGAAAAAATGTGGCCTAAATTGGAAAGAACAAACCATTTTTAAACGTGGACTTCAAATATTTCAAAAAAACATTAAAACTTTGTATGGATGTTATTTATGCAAGTATGGTTTCATTTTTTTTTTGCAAAGCTTGATTTTTTTGTTCGTGACAAAAAAAAAAAAACTACATACACGAGGGGAATAGGCCTAAATTGAGGGGGGAAGCGGAAAGGAACATTATTTGTAAGAAACTACAAAATTAGAAAGAAAAAAACCAAAGGAACACTATTGGAAAAAATTGATGGATTTTTATAAATTCTTCGTTTTTTCGTGGATGTTTCCACTTGGGCTTTTGGGTGCTGGCATGGTTCCACCGTTCCACTCATTTTCCCTTTTTATTTTTTGAATTTTTAACGGTTTCTAAAAAAGAAAGTTTGAGAAGGGGTTAAAGAGTAGAGGGGCATTATTTTTAAATTTCTATTTTTTTGAATTTCTGGAGGTTTATGTTTAATGCGCCAAATTGAAAAGAATAAGAGAAGGGGAAGGAGCAAGGGAGCAAAATTTGTACGAAACTATAAGAGGGGAAACGAGCAGAGCAACAATATTCTAAAATTTCCAAATTTTTGAATTTCTCAAACTTTTTATGAATTTCTCAAACTTTCGAATAGTATATAGATGTACATGCAATTTCTTTGGACAGTTTTGTCGTAATGAAACACAAACTACATTCTTTGAGAATTAATTGTTCCCTAAACAAATACAGCACTCTATGCTTCTATCTAATCTTTATGCAGGCAATGCAAGATCATTGCTAGTTGATTCCTCCACAGACCACAGCACTTGAAGAACTGGCCGGTACTCTTGGTACGGTATGCAGGCAAAAGATCCTACCACGGCACCCAACCTTCAAGCTTGATGTCCTGAACAGGCGCCTTCTCCTGCACCGGCTTTGGTCGTCGATCTCCGACGACCCCAACAGGCCGCCGCGGCTCCTTGGCCATCACCGGCTGCATGCCCATGCATGGATTCGTCCTCATGACGGCGTGCTTGCGCAACAGCGTCGGGCACGCGAAGGAGTCCACCAAGACGAGAACCTGCACGCCGCCATTGCCGAGGCGCTGGTCGGCGCAGGCTTCGGCCACGCACGCGCATATCTCCCTCCTCACGGCGACCACGGCGCGGCGGTCGAACGGGTGCTCCACGAAGGGGAGCACGTCGGCGGCGAGGGCGCGCTCCACGCGCTCGGGGCGGCGCAGCATGCGCGAGGGCCGCCTCCGAAGAGCGATGTCCTCGGCCACCTTCTCCACGACCCGGCCGCCGCCGACGGGGAAGTGCCTCCTGATGACGATCCTGACGTCCGCCATCAACCCCGGCGGCGGCCGCGAGGATCTTGCTGCTGGGCCGCCTCGGCTTGA
The DNA here is from genome assembly GCA_036346415.1 of Raddia guianensis. NCBI lineage: Eukaryota > Viridiplantae > Streptophyta > Magnoliopsida > Poales > Poaceae > Raddia > Raddia guianensis. The sequence continues at coordinate 18,836,029 of CM070536.1, forward strand.
CGACGGCGGGAAGAAGACGGCGAACTGAAGACGGCTGCCCAGACGAACCGCCGGAATCGGAGCGGCGCCGAGGTTCTTGTCCATGGCGCGCGGTGTCCCGGCTTGAACGAGCGAGTCGACGGATCAAGCAAAGAACGCTAGGGCGATGCACCAAACAGCTATCAACGAGAGGCGAATTGGTTGTGTAGAGCGCTGCGCATGGGGCGCCAAATATATAGAGCGCGACGGGAGGCGTTAATTCTCGCGCAGTTCGAGTCGGATTCGATCGCCTTCTCCGACTCGGTTGCTTCATGTCGCAGCCGTTCCGCGGACACCAGAAGCGGTGGCATGGGAGTTCTTTTCAAAGAGAGCTAGAAAAAAAATAGAAATTTGCTGAGTTGATATCAGGGATTATTCTTTAGGAGAAATTTTGACAAAATTTTGCGAATTTCGGTAATTTTGGTTCGGTAGTTGTTCGCATCAGAGTTGTCCCGCCAAGCTATCTCATCGCACCCAATTAAACATGAAAACCGACAATTACATTCCAATCAACAATATAGACAAAAATAGTGGCTTTTATTCATCATCCAGTGTACATCCTCAATCTTCTGTCACAAAGCAACCAAACATATATTGTACTAGAATGGGAAAGCACGTCGAGCACATTGCTCATAGGGATGGCAGCAAAACACATAGGTATGGATACCCATGAGTATCCGACATGATGGGCATGGGTATAGATTGCAACCTATACCATGGGTTTTTTGGGTTCGGATATGGGTACCATTTTGTACCCATGGAAACCCATGGGTAACCTGAATTCTTATAGGTAGACCACATGTATGTATATGTGAATATGTCTGTCTCCACCGTCACTCCCAATCCCCCACAGCCCACACGGCCCATTAGCCATTACCAATCCTCCTCCCCATTAATTCTATATAACAAAGGGCCTAACCAGCTGGTTCCTGGTTAGGCCACATTGCCGCGTCCAGAAAGCACCACGTCGCCCAGTCATTCGCGAGACCACATCATCTGAAAAACGATGGTCGTCCGATCTTTTCGCGGGATCAAATCCGGCCGTCCATACTAAATAAACATTTAAAGCAAAATGTTTCAGCCATTGCACAACAGCACGGGTGGCTTGCCCTGTTGGCTAGCTCAGCTGTATCTCAGCCCGCCAGCCTGTGTTCGAATCCTGGCTCGCCCCAGCTTTTATCAATTTCATGCTGACCACAGCTGCAAGCAATAGCACGCACGCACTGACCACACTATGCATACAATTCTTTTTCCTCTGCTATTTCTTTTTTTGTAGCTCGCAAAAAGTTTGAAAAAATTTGAAAATTAAATCATGGCTGCACAGAGAATATCCAAAAAATTTGATGTTGTTTAAAATTTTTCAAATCCAAATTTACAAATAGTTTGTTCTTTCTTATTATGGGCATATTTCTTCTCATTTTCTATTTTTCAATTTTACTTATGATACGTCACAAAAAATCATGAATTTAAAAGTTTCAAAACCATGTATGCACAAGAACATCCAAAATTAAATGCTTTCATAATGCAACATTCGGACTAAGAATTTTATTTTTGTCAGGTCACAAAAAAATCATAAATACTGAAAGTTTTCAAAAATTAAACCATGCATGCGCAAAGAACATCCACATAAAGTTTGATGTTATTCAAAAAATTTTGAAATCCAAATTTAGTAATAATTTGCTCTTTCTTATTGAGGGCATATTTCTTCTCGATTTTTCACTTTTCAATTTTACTTATGGTGGGTCACCAAAAATTCATAAATCTGAACATTTCAAAAATATGTCTACAAAAGGATAGCCAAATTTTTAAAAAATAAAAGTTTTTGGAATGCAAGATTCGAACTAATGATTTTATTTTTGTCAGTTGCAAATAAATCATAAAAGTTTAAAAGTTTACGAAAATTTAACCATGCATGTACAATGAACATCTATAAAAAGTTTGATGCTATTCAAGAATTTTTTAAGTCCAAAACCATATCTGAACAAAGAGCATCCAAAACTAAAAGATTTCAAAGATTAAAGGTTTTCATGGTGCAAGCTTCAAACTAAAGTGTTTTTTTAGGTAACAGAAAAAACATAAATTCAAAGTATACAGCGTGGCTGCACAAAGAGCATCCATTTAAAAGGTTTAATGTTGCTCAAATTTTTTTCAAGTTCAAATTTAAAAATAGCTTGCTCTTTGTAATAAAAGGCATATTTCCTATCGACTTAATTTTTTATTTTTATTTATGGCGAGTCACATTAAAATCATATAAATTAAAAGTTTTCAAAAAAAAATATGGTAACGGTTCATAAATGCAACAAAAAATATGATGAGGGTACATAAATATATTTGAGCTTTAGAAATGTTGACTTCTATAGAATGAATTAAGAAATAATAGAAAAGTTAAAAATTAAAAAAATCAAAGAAAATCCAAAGAAACAAAAAGGTATCATAATGCACTTTTGTCTTACAAAACTAATACCACCGCCACGGGGCGTAGCCATTGCTAGTTAACCCTAATTCCCCGGCGCCCCACCCTCTCTCCCCTCCCTCGGTCTCTCCCCTCCCTCAGGCCGCTCGCCGTCACTCGCCAAGCTCCCTGTCGGCTACCGCCCCTCACCTTCCAAGGCCGTCGCCGCACCGCCCACGCCGACGCCGCCTCGCTCGCATCTTGGTGCCTTGACGCCTCCTCCACCTCTGTCGGCCGCCTCGCCTCCCCATGAGGAAATTGAGTTTTTGTCACTCCAAACATTACCACTTATAAATTTGCCACTCTCAAATTGATACTCACAAAAAAGCCACCGCAAACGATTTCCGCTCGCACATTTGCCATTTCGGGTCATTTTCCCCTAATACACAAACCAAATACAGAAGAAATAAAGGAAAAATATGCGGGGCCCACATGTCATCCTCCGCCCTCCTCCTTTTTTCCTCTCTCTTCTCTCTTTTCTCCGGTGGACATGGTGGAGGCGGCGGCGGCGGCGCGAGCTCGACGACATGGCCGAGGTGACGGCGGCGGTGGAGCGAGCTCGCAACGACGACCCGGCGCGGCACCTCCTCCACGATGATGCGGCGGTGGCTTAGTCATCTACATAGGCCGGCGGCGGCTCAGTCATCTACATAGGCCGGCGGCGCTCGGCTCTCCGCCGCCTTGGCGTGGCGTCTGGGCCTCGGCCTTCTCAACCAATAGCAATGGCGGCAAATCTTCTATTCAATGACGCTGCCACCCTCTTCCTCTCCTCCGGCCAGATCTGGCGGCGGCACGGCTTCTCCTTCCTCTCCAGCAGGGGCGGTGCCCCACTTGCAACGTGGGCCAAGCACGGCGGCGCCATTGACTCCTGCCCCTCCTCGGTATGGCAGCGACGCCCAAATCCTGCTCGGCGCAGGCGATGGCGACCTGGTGACGTCGCCCCGATCGCCCCTGTTGAGCTCGCCGCCGCCGCCTCCACCATGTCCATCGGAGAGAAGAGAGAGGAAGGAAGGAGGAAGAGGAAGGAGGAGGAAGAAGAGGATGACATGTGGGCCCCGCATATTTTTCCTGTATTTCTTACGTATTTGGTTTGTGTATTAGGCAAAAATGTCCCGAAATGGCAAATGTGCGAGCGGAAATTGTTTGCGGTGGCTTTTTTGCGAGCATCAATTTGAGAATGGTAAATTTGTGGGCGGCAATGTTTCAAGTGGCAAAAACTCAATTTTCTCCATCCCCATGTTGCCGCCATGCCGCTTCACGCGTCGCCCTATTCATAGAGGTGGTTAATGGTGGCTTGATTCGACCAGTTCAAGCCCGTTTGGTAACCGAACCGAGCCGGCCCGGTTTTATATGGGTTGGTTTATTTTTATTTAAAAATATCGAAATAAATTAAGAAAAAAACCCTATATTTCACTAATATACACTATAAATTGCGTAAATACACTATATATCATTAGAAATATATATAAATGAATATATTTAATTAAATAAATATCTTCTGATGATGAGCAAGGCAAAACCGCAAAGCAAAGCCAGTTCATTATACAAACCGAACCGGACCGGCCCGACGGGCCGAGGCCTCGCTCCAAGTTCGGTTCAGTTTACCGAACTGGCCCAGCCCGGTTTGGTGAACAGTGTGGACCGGTCTGGTTCAGGCCGGCCCGTTTGGCCACCTCTGCTCGCTCCGCACGCCGCCCATCGCCTCCCCATGCATCAGCGCTGAACCGAAGCTGGGCTGAGCCAGTAACGAGCCGAGCCGGTTTTCCTGCTCGCTTCGCATCTGGCACACGCCTGTGCGCGCTGATGCCTTTGGTCCGAAGGCTGTTTCCCACTTTCCCGTAGGCCGTAGCTTATCGAGTTGTCTTCTTCCTCGCTGCCTTTTAAAACCTTGTGGAGGATCGAGACCGATCGAAGAACTCCTAGCTCCGAAGTCCTCTCCTCCACGCGCACGCCAAACACCACCAACCCAAGGCATCTGCCGCTCCTTCTCTTCGTCCTCCTCCCAAACTCCGAATCCCGGAGCTAACAACAACCCCGGCGGCCGGCGCCCCCATCAGGAGCCATCGGTGAGCTGAATTCGATCCTTCCATCTCCCTTCCTTCGGTCGTAGTTTGCTCCAATCGAGCGTAATTCCTGCACAAGATTTGTTCGGTTCGTCAAATCGTGGGTGGGTGGGGGTGGGGGGGGGCTAGGGTTTTTGCGTTAGGGGGAGGGACATGTGCTGTGCGGGTCGCTGCATTCTGGGAGGATATTTTACTGGGTGGCCTTGATCGGCAGGGTTGTGTTGGGGACTAATCGAGTAGTTCTATATCATCTGTTAAATCCCAGTAAACTTTATTGTTTTAATCATGCGGCACTCTGGACATGTAAATGATGATTTTGGGGGCCTGCAGATGTTTTCCCCTTTCATGAAAGGAACCCTCTCTAAACTTCTAGATGATAGTGAGGGGCTTGAATTTTGCTAGCCTTTTTTTTACTTTAAAGAACCCACATTTCAGATTATTCTCTTTCCCCGAGAGGGGGAAATCGGGTGTACGACACCCAATTTGGACGCCCCCACTGTATTCGACATTAATTTCGTCTGTCTTGAGGCATACGACACTGGACGCAGGAATCTCTCCCAAGTGACATTTTGGCCATTTTTTCTATTTTCCTTTCTTTTTCCTCCATTTCCCATATCATTTTCTCATTTTCTCTCTCTTCTTACATCTGGGACCCACTTGTCATCCTCGTTGCCTTCTTCTTCCTTCATTCCGGTCGGTGAGGCGTGGTGGCGGCCAGGCGAGGCGCGGCGGCGAGGTGAGGCGAGGCGCAGCCGGGCAGCGTGGTGGTGTGGCGGCGTGTGAGGCGCGGCGGGCAGCATGGTGGTGGCGGCGCGACGAGGCTGTGACGCGGCGGCGCAGGCAGGGAACAGGGGTGGCTCGGGCAACGTCCTCGGCGGTGCTCCAATGTGGGAAGGAGGGGAAGACGGGGAAGGGAGGCGGCGGCTCGGCCGGTGGCGGCAAGAGGGGCAGCAGCGAGCTCAAGAGCGGCGGTGCTCTTCGGCGGCGGCGCGGTGAGGCACTCTATAGCCATGGCGGTGGCGCTTTTCGGCAGCGGCGCTCTCCGGCGGCCATGGTGGCCGGAGAAGAAGGAGGAAGGAGGAAGAAGGAAAAAGAAAAGAAAATGGGGGAAAATGTGGGAAAAAGAAAAAAAATAGGGAAAAAGGGGGAAATGGTTGAAAAATGTCCAAAATGTCATCTGGGGGAGAAATTCGTGCGTCCGGTGTCGTATGCCTCAAGGCAGACGAAATTAATGTCGAATGCAGTGGGGCGTCCGAATTGGGTGTCGTACACCCGATTTACCCCTCGAGATGATAAGTATTAACGAACTATGAAGCCTACAAGTTGATTGATTGCTGTTGGATACATGATACGATATGTGCTGGAAACATCAATATTATTGATTCACCAGGCCTGCGAGATGCTGATTGGTTTCCCTTCTTTTTGTAAGCATAAATTTTTAGCGCCTGTGCTTGATGTCAACAACCAATCTGAGGAGGCGCCTCCATCACGGAGATGTTGATGGAAGGAGGAATGAGCATGTTGACATATCTGGTATAGGTTCTCTCGATGAACCGCTACTAGGGAAGTCTCACTATGAAAATGGTGGATCAGAGGTTAGTATTTTCTTTATCTAATTTCCTCAACCGTTCTTACAATTTGTAATATTTTCCCAAATTATTGATAGTTTTTGTTGTCATCTTCAGGTGTATGATCCCAGATGTCAAGACCTATGGGACGATCATAGAAAGAAGGAAGAACTACACTGGTCATTTGTTTTCTCAAATTTGATCGCGCAATGGGCACAGTGGTTAGGTACAGTTCATTATACCCAGCACATTGATACATAAGTTTTGTCCACGCTTGATAGGGATGGCTTGTTATAGTTTATTTCAGAATCATACTAACCATCCTAGTTAACGCTAATTCAGTAAGTATATGTTAAATATGTATCAAGTTATTTATTTCAGAATCTTACTAGCCATCCTTGGTAAACATTTATTCAGTAAGTAACTTATGTTAAATCTGTATCAAGTATCCACTGATACCCACATTAAGTCTTAACAATACAGACCAATATGCCTATGCTCGCATCTGCCCTGTGTATGCATTTCTAACTTTTATGAGCTGTGGATAGCTTTCGTAGGTATGGATTAACTTTAATCAGTGTCTCTGAATGATCACACACAATTTTGTTCCTTTTGTATGGATGCAGCTCTTAGTGCAAGGTTGACTAGACAGAAAAATTGTTAGCACAGTGGAAAGTTATTTTTTTGGTTTTAGGTTTGGGTGTGAAAAAGCATCCAAAATATCCGACACCAGAATCTGTATCTGAACCTAATTATATACATTCATACATATATCCAAATATATGTACTTGTATCCATATCTGCAACAATTATCTTAATTATCCGACATACAAATATAGTTGTGTTTCCGTTGTCTAATATGCTATTTTATTTGCACTATTCGTGAGAATAGTTGGATGAATATTATAATGAAATGTGAATCCATTGTTCTTTAGGTGAAATGATTATAATGATTAAATATGCCAATGAGAAATATCCATATATGGATCCAAGAATATCTGAATCCATTTCATATCCGATAATATCTGAATCCGAATCATATCTAAATACAGGAATATCTTAATCTGATCCGTATCTGTTTCATAAATACAGATACAAATACAGTTTGACCACTATCCGATCCATTGACACCTCTAGTTTTGAGTGTCAGTTTTAGATTCGTGATTGCATCACATTTTGCAACGTCATCCAAACATTACATTACTGTAGCAATGTTCACTAGACATAATTTTTAGCGATGTGAGAAGTGATTTTCCTATCATGGAGTCCATCTTGAGCTTTCTATTCTGACAATTCAAGCTGATACTGCAATCCTGAATTATTCCTTTTTGCCATCTTTTGCAGCAAATATTATTGTAAATTCAGGATCGGTTTTTGGCAGATTGTTTCCCTATTCTTCAGATCACCAAACCAGAAATCAAGTTTGTCTCAGTCCTTTGCAGGTAATGTATACAGGAAATGTATACAATAGACATGTGAGAATTGTTCGAGCGCTCAACCTTTGCACTGTTTATTTTCCAGGAAGAAAGATTGGATACATTAAGACGCAGATTGCAAATTTCTTTTGATGGCTCCCGTATTGAGCATCAAGTATGTGATCAGTTTTGGTAGCAAGTATGGTTCTGTTTTTTTTGTGCTTGCACTGTATGCGCGTGCATGTTTGTGTGGGTGCGGCCGTGCGGGGGTGTGTGCATGGGTGCATGTTTGTGTGTGTGTATGTGACTTTTGCACAAGTCATGCCTTTAGTGAAGCAACTGATCTGCATTGTTGTTATTAGGATGTCTTGAGGCAACTCTGGAGGTTAGCTTATCCGACTCGTGAGATTCCTCCTCTAAAATCAGAATTATGGAAGGAGATGGGTTGGCAAGGCACTGATCCATCAACTGATTTCAGGTTTCCTATTAATAGTTTGTGTATCTTTTTTTGAACCGAAATAGCCTGTGTATCTATCGGATACCCATATTGATAAGAATGTTGTCCATGCAGGGGTGGTGGATTCATATCTTTGGAAAATCTCATCTTTTTCGCTAGGAACTTCCCTGTATTTAACTTCTACCCTTTAATCTAATAAGATTATTGATGATATATTTATGCTTTGTATTTTTGTTAAATAGTTATATGTGTTCTGGGCCTTTTGGCGCAGCGTTCATTTCAGGCACTTCTAAACAAAGTACAAGGACAGAGAGCAGATTGGGAGTACCCTTTTGCAGTTGCTGGTATCAACATTTCATTCATGTTGATCCAGATGTTGGATCTACAGTCAGGTACTATCCCAATTCCCAAATCATCTTTACACTAAATTGTATGGTTCCTAATTCCCGTTTTTTCATGCTCAATTTTTGCAGCCATACCTTCTTCGAAGTCAGGTATACGTTTCCTGGAGCTGCTCGGACGAGACGAGAATGCTTTTGATGGCCTGTACTGCGTGGCCTTTCGGCTGCTCGATGCTCAGTGGCTTGTCAAACGCGCTTCGTATATGGAGTTCAATGTAAGAACTTCGGGCATATTACAGAGTGATCCTGCTTTTCCTTTTACTAGTTTTTTTTTTTAATCAAATGCGTTATTGTTTGGTTGTCTCGCTGCACCAGGAGGTCTTGAAATCAACAAGAACTCAACTTGAGCGTGAGCTAGTATTGGAGGATGTACTTGCGGTGAAGGACCTACCGTCGTACACGATGCTGGATAAATAAAGATTGTGCTTGCTGCCGTTGTGCACTGTGTGCCGGAATATGTAACCGGCTTTGCTTTTTGCGCCTTGGGAGCAGGGCGGTTCAGTAGTGCTATAAACTGTGTTAATGTGTTGATGATGGCAGTGTGACAATGGCCATTTGTTATCTGGCTGTCTTACCGAGAGGAAAATTTCAGGCGTTGTACATTTACATACCGTGCATCGGTTTGTCTTCACCACAAAGGAAATTAAAGCAACAAATTTGTCTCCCTTTTGTAATTACGAGAACATGTTAAATTTTGCCACCTTGTGTGCTCTCGCACGCGCGATGGGTCGTTCAATAGCGTACCGCATGAAGCGTACATGCTCTAGTAGTGTACCGTGAGCGTGCACACGAAAGACGGGATATGGGCACACATAGCAAGACCGACGAACAAGGGCGGCTCGCGGCCGGCAAACCGGCGTGCAACGCGGCTTCCAGCCCTGGTGCACGGGGCCTCGCTTTGGAGCTTGGCCTGCAAACTGGACGTGCGCAGAGACAGCGCGATGTGCGCATCACACCACAGATTTTCGAGTAAAAGGCCGAGCATTAACATGCATGGGAGGCACGTACACAGAAGTGGAACGCAACGAAATCAAAAGGCGCAACAAACGAAGCAGAAAGCTTCTCCTAGTAGACGTAGCACGTACAACAGCTGTTATTCATCGATCGCCGCCGTCGACGGGACAGCGCCGACGCCGCTCACATCTTGCCGTGGCGGTGCACGCAGGTGGCGGAGTCGGCGCACCCCTCGACGCACTTGTCCACCAGCTCCGCCGCGCGCTCCTTGGCCAGCCTCCCCTTCTCCTCCAGCATCTCCGCGCGCTCCCTCAGCGCCCGGTCCTTCTCCTCGAAGTACACCGACGCCGCCTTCTCCGCCGCGCGCTCCTTCGCCGCCCGCTCCTCCTCGCCGCCCACCCGCTCGCGCCCTGGGCAGGCTGGGCTCACCGTCAGCTTCTCCTTGATCGCCCCCGCGCGTCACGTTCCCCAGCGCCCCGAGCAACCCACGCCCTTGAGCATCCCTGCACGTACGGAGAAAATATGCAAGAATTGCCGCGTCAGTGGGTGACACCGTGACAGTGTCTATATATATACTAGTAATGTATAGCAGCGTTGCAGTGGCATATACTTGTCGGCGGCGTTGTGAGCGCCGGCCGTCTCCTTCGCCTTCGCGGCGGCGGTCTGCGAGGCCTCCTTGCTGGCGCCGGCGTACTCGCCGGCGTTCTGGTTGGTGGCGTCCCGCGTCTCCTGGGCCGTCTCCTTCGCGCCCTCCTTGAGCTCCGCCGCCTTCTGTGCCGTCATGTCCTTGGCCTCCCGAGCCTTGCCGGGCAGCGCGTCCTTGTACTCCCCCAGCTTGTTCTTGGTGGCCTCCGAGGTCTCGCTCGCCTTCTGCGCCACCGCGTCCTTCGTCTCCCGCGCACTCCCGGCCGCGCTGTCCCTGTACTCGCCGAGCTTGCCCCGGGTCGCCTCCGCCGTCTCGCTCGCCTTCCGCGACACGCCGTCGTTGGCCTCCCTCGTCTTCTCCACCGCGGTGTCTCTGGCGCCGCCGAGCGTGCGGCCGACGGCGCTAACCAGAGACTTGGCCCCCTCCTGCACGCTCCCCAGGATGCCGCCGGAGCCGGCGCCCGCGGCGGCGCCGTGCTCTCGCTCAGCGCGGGCGCGCGAGATCTCGTCGGCGGCCGACCGGGCGTCGTCCTCCGCCTGCACCACGCGCTCGTCCCGCGCGCGCGCGATCTCCTCCGCCGCGCGCCGCGCGCCGGCCTCGGCCCGCGCCTCCCGCTGGTCCTGCCTCGACGCCATTGCCGCTGCGATCTTGAGGCACGAGTATCACTGTGCTTTCGAGTGGAGTGATCGAGCATGCAGTATTGCGATTGCAGTGTGCGCTGTGTCTTCGGAGCGGACTGAGCTACTGCTGCTTATGTAGTCACTCGCGTGGTGAGAAATGACAGCGTGACACGTGGCTGGGATGCGAACACGTGTGCTTCGAGTAAGTACGGCTGCGAATAGTGACACGTACGTGCCGCCGCGGCGCGCGAGCATGCAAAGCGGACACGTGCCTTGCCAGGTTTAGCGGCGGTGCCGAGGCTTTCTGCTATTTCCATGGGATACATGAAACAGCAGCCAGAGAGCATCTTACGATAAATTTGAACTATAACAATCGCATATATTATACAAAAAATCTTTTTTAATTAAACAGTTATAACATTGTTATAAAATTAATATAAACTTACATGTAGTAGGGATACACACCTTGTAATTCGCTGAAGACTGACTATAAGTTAGTATTAGTCTTCATGTCTCCTTACGTTCTCTCATCCATATAAGTAAAATACTTAGCCACTGCTGGCTTACTTTGCATCATTCAAGATGCTCTAATATTTAATGTCTGGGTCTTGATTTTTGATGCTCGAACGGATAACTTTATCATAATATGTATTTTACTTTTTTTCTTTCCATATACCAATATTTATATATTCTGTCTCATCAACATATATATCATGGTTTAGGTATTATGTTGGAGTTAATAGAAATAACAGCATGTGACTTTTAGTTAAATGGAGACATAGATGTAGGAAACACCAAAGAATTGGGCGTCCGATGGGAACTAATCCCGTCAGACGCCCGCATCATGTTGACATTGACATGATAAAACTTGAATAATTGATGCTGAAATTTAGAGGAAAAAATAATTGATATTTTTTCTTGGGAAGACTGCAAGAGAACGGTATAACTCCCCCATCTTTGATTTCTTAAGCACTTGAAGACTCGTATTTCATGGAGAGATCGATATGTATATAATGTTTGACAATATCTATCTTATACTTATATTAATTTAATGATATGTGAGTTTGGTAGAAGCAAACGCAAGTGATAAGGAAGAAGCGAAATTTTTAGGGAGGTTAACAACGCGCACTGCTGCCATACGTGAGGGAAGTAAGAAGCGGGGAAATTTTTCTGGTGCAAGGAGAAACGCACGATGCAAATGAGAGCAATCCAATGGATCTGGGCGCTATACGTTCCAGGGTGGTCGAACGGTACAATGGGCGCAGTCGCTTCCTTTTAGACAAGATGATCAGATGATGCATGATTGTTGGCGGAAGGATACGATGGATAGTGTTTGCGATGGGCATCATTCACGAGGTGATGCATGATTGTTGGGTGCGGCCCACATCCAGGCTTAACGGGCCCAACTGATGGGCTTCATTTTGATCCAGAATCTGGAAGAGTGATCGATTTATGTCACCGTGTATCAAGTCTGTGTGCTGCCACTAACGATTTTCTCAAATGAACAAAAAAAAGTAGCACTAACAATTAACAGCTCGCTCGAGAGAAGCCCAAGATGTTGCTAGTGTAAGCGTGTCACCGAGGACCACGCCCCCTTTGGATTTAAGATGCGCGAGTCGTACTTTTCCATGGAAGAGTGGTGAATGGCGGTTGCGAAATGATCCCAGCTAAGACGCGCCAGTTCAACGTTCCAACCCAACCAACCACACCAACGCGCAACCAATGCATGTGTTCGTAGTCCCAATACTTCCCTCTCCTACCAAACAAGCAACCGGCATCGCCGGCCGTTCTGCCTGGATCACGAGTAGATTCGGCATCATCGTTCCAGCCAACATAGGCGTGTTTAGTTGGTTGCATTTGCTCCAATCATACCCATCACATGCAGAAAACATATGTTTGATGACTGAATGTCCTTCAGAGCCAGGCTCAGCAGCCGCAAAATCACTATGCTGGTCAGAATTGAGCGTATCTAGTGAGTCAGGCTGAAGCGAGCATATCGCTACCCAACCGAAGGTGTCCAAGCACGCAACGCGGCGGCGATGAGAAGGGCTAGTGGCACTCTGATCAGGGCGCGTGTGAGCTCGACGATGATGCGGACTACCACAACGATGTCTTCCTCGGCCCATATGTAATAGCCTTGTAATGAATTAGTTATAGCATTAGCTCTTAAAATTAATAAGGGCCCATATGTAATAATGCATCTTGTAATCCGCTATAAACTGACTGCTAGTTAAGAGTTAGTGCATGTTCTTTTCGGCTGATCTGAACAGCTGAACGGCTGAAATGACTAAATTTTGAGAGCTTCTCGATGTAGTCGACGGTTGGGATATTGACCCAATTCAACTAAGGTTCTTCAAGAGTGAGATAGGAGACACGCCGAACAAAACGAACAACAGCGAACAGGGAGACAGGGGTTTTTATCCTGGTTCGGACCTCTCAGGAGAGATAATAGCCCTACGTCCAGCCTTTCTTATATATCAGAGATGGTTACAAGAGGTGGCTTGACGAGACGAGCAAGTCTCAGCGAGTTTATATGTGTACAAGCGAAGATCAGGCGTCTATGAGATGCTAAGACGTAAACTCGATGTCAGGTCCCCCCTAAACACCGTAGGGGTTTGGTTTATATAGTGCGGAACAAACCGACCTACTGAGGGATAATCGGGCCGGGCTAACTACGAGACCATAACGAACTCGTACGTGCCAAATACGTCCCGAGGTAGATAAGGTAAACTCCAATTCTTGGGGATCACGACTTTTATTTCAATCCGAGAAACCAACGTCCGGGTCTTCACGTAGCCGTACAGAACTCTTGTTCGAGACGGACTCAAACACGATTCCTTGGCCGTTACGCACCATGCCAGCCAGGATGCTGTTCGGCACGATGCACATGGGCCTTATAGAACCTTCCAGGGAGCTGGGCCCTGGCAGGCTGTTCGATTCGACCGTCAGGGAGTGAGCCATGACAATGGGCCGTGATTTTATCCCCGATAGCTAGCCCCCGAGACTCAAGTGGAAGGACTCACTAGAGTGGGGTCTTCCTCTTGAGACTCTAAGTCACAAAGAGGGTAATTTTGCTCCTTCAAAGACGTGCAACAGATGACCGAACAGGTTATGGTTCAACCGAACAAGATTTGTTCGGGACCGGTCAAACCTGATCAGTGCCGAGCAACTCCGTTGCGTCGAATAAGGAACAACATCTGTCCGAGCAGAGCACCCAGCCTTCGATGCAGAAATCGAAAGAAGTAAGATGAATCATCTCCTTGAAGCTGAACGTCAACAAGGAGGGATCGGATTCTTAGTAGTGAAGAGCGTACCACCGCATCCGGTAAGATCAGATCTTTCGGGATAATGAACATAGCAAGTCGCGAGACGGACTCGTGTTGCTGCATCCAGGCATTCAGATGCCTAGAAAAAGATAGGGGAACCACCTCTCGGGTTAGAGCTTGCCCGAGAAAATAGAGATTGCGCTCTCGAGCGAATGTCGCGCTCAGGAGCGAAGGTGATGTACCCCCAGACGTAGATCGTGTGCTAGGAGCAGACAATGCATACGAGTGGGAAAGATGACCCAGTCCCCAAGCGTAGAGCTCGCCAAAGGAACCAGATTAAAAGATCCAGCCCCCAAACACGGAGCTCGTTAAAGGGACTAGAAAGTGCGACCAGGTGAAGACGTACCCGATCGAAGACGATCCAGTCCCCGAGCACGGAGCTCGTCGCGGGACCAGATGCGCGCTCCGAGCGAAGAGATGCCCGGTGCGAGGTGAATCACAACCCGTTGCAGTCAGAGCCGCAAGAGAACGTGTGAAATCAACGTTTTACCCATGACATATTTCCTTGCGACAGTGTTAGCGTTGTCTTGACAAGTGCAGAACCGACACTTGGAGTGCCCGTTGCGATGAGAATCGGCTTACGGTGGGCATGCCCGTTGCGATGAGAATCGGCTTACGGTGGGCATGACTCCGTTGGTGGCGCACTACCTTGACTTAGCCGAACTGTGAAGGTCAGTACCGGGTAAAGGCAAGAAATCATACGCGGGCGAAGTGAATCAGTCCCTGGGCATACGCGGAGCAAACCCGGGAAGAGAGGGATGCAGACATCGGTTTTGGTGGGAAAGTCTGGAACCTCGCCGCGACCATCACCGGAGTCTGACGTTCCCCGTTCCTGTATTTCCTGCAGAAGACAAACAAGAAACCAGCCAGCAAGGGAAAAACGGAGCAAGAACATGCTCTAAAAAGAGCAAAGCGAGTTTTGGAAAACACGCTAAGGACGACCTACCCGCACAAGACATAATTTTTTTCGGATATGTCCCCCGATAGCATTAGTGTCACCTCGGCGAATGCGGAACCGACGCCAGGAGTGCCCGGCAATCCTCCGAGGAGCTGGCCGAGCAGCTCAAGACCGCCGAGCAGCGCTTGAATCAGAGCGAGAGTCTGACCGAGCAGCTTTTCCTGTAAAAAAGAGCAGCAAAAGACAAGGACGAACAGGAAACCAAGAGTAAGGCGAACAGCGCTAGAAAGTTTTAAGAAAACCGGTAGAACGCTTAGCCTAACTCCCAGCCCCCGTTGTGCAGCCGCTCGAGGACCTGAGTTTGCGAACTCGAACAGGTGTATAAGAGAAAGAGCGACGCCCTAGCCCTCGGTACGGACGATGCATGAAGACCTGAACTTGCGACTTCAAGCACGTGCGTAGAGAGTTAGAGCGACACCCGTATTGTCGACGGTTGGGATATCGACCCAAGTCAACCAAGGTTCTTCAAAGAGCAGATAGGAGACACGCCGAACAACCACGAACGAAGAACGAACAGAGAGCGGGGTTTTATCCCGGTTCAGCCTCTCGGAGAGATAATAGCCCTACGTCCAACCTTTCTTTATATCAAAGAGAATTACAAGGAGGAACTCGGCGAGATCAGCAAGGTCTCGACGAGTAGTATCGGAAAATCTATCGCTAAGGGTCTAAGCTAGAAGCTAAGATGTAAAACTCAATGCCGGGATCCTCTAAACGCCGTAGGGGGCCTGTTTATATAGTCTTGAGTAAACCGACCTACCAAGGAATATCGGGCAGGCTAACTACAAGATCGTAACTAACTCATACATGCCAAATACATCCCGAGGTAGATAAGGTAACCTCCTAATCTTGGGGATCACGACTCCTAATCCAATCCGGAAACCAACGTCAAGGTCTTCACGTAGCAGTGCAAAACTACATTCGAGTCGGACTCAAGCAGAATCCTAGGCCATTACGCACCGTGCCGACCATGAAGTACATTCGGCGGGATGCACATGGGCTCGATAGAACCTCCCAAGGAGCTGGGCCCTGGTAGGCTGTTCGATTGGGCCGTCAGGGAGTGGGCCATGGCTATGGGCCGTAATTTAATCCCCGACACGTATCTTGATCGACTCATTTCAGGAACTGCTCGTTAACGTAAGTTAGGCGATTCCGAAGGGTAACCGGACAAGGAAAGTGCCTCTGCCGCGGAGGGCTTACGAGAGCAGGCTTTGCCAAGTGGTTGTGCCGTGAGCGGTAAGTGCCTCTGCCGCGGAGGGCTTACGAGAGCAGGTTTAGCCGCAAGGCTGGATGCCGTGTTACGCAACTCTGAGTTTAGGAACTTGTTGAAGCTAGATACGGGCAGGAAAAACCTTAAGATTGCGGAGCCAAAAGTTCGCAAGACCGGACAGCTATCAAGTGTTACGAGAGAATAAGGTAGTCTGAGAAGACGAGTGGTGAGAAGGGCCGCAGGGGGCCGTGAACATTCACCGTTCAATGGGTTGAACTTTACATGGCATCCCGAGAGACTTGGACGAACTAAGACGCGAAATTTGAGAAAAAGCGCGAAGTTAGGAAACGAAAGACCTACACGAGGAACTTACGAAGCTGGTCGATGTTCCAAGTGCTTGTCAGCTCTCTCCCGTCATCCACTGTCAGGCGAACAGCCCTCGGGATCCGAAAGGAGTTTTGATCCAGTCTCCGAGCACGGAGCTCGTTGCGGGGACCAGACGCGCCCCGGGCGAAGAGCTGTCCGGTGCGAAGAGATCCAGTCCCCGAGCACGGGGCTCGTAGCGGGACGAGACGCGTTCCGGCGAAGAGTCGCCGGCGCGAGGAGATCGATCCCGAGCACGGAGCTCGTCACGGGACGAGACAGCGCCGGCGAAGAGTCGCCGACACGAAGTGATCCAGTTCCCGAACACGGAGCTCGTCGCGGGGACCAGATCTGGAAGGCGATCGAGATCGAAGGGATCGATCCGATCGGCGAGGGCGTGACATCCGCCGCCGAGTCATAGTCCTCAGGGAGAATCTCCTGGTCGCTGATAGAGTTCGACATGCTCGATCTGCGGGTCCCCACGGTCGGCGCCAACTGTCGACGGTTGCGATATTGACCCAAGTCAACTAAGGTTCTTCAAAAGTGAGATAAGAGACACGCCGAACAAAACGAACAACAGCGAACAGGGAGACAGGGTTTTTATCCTGGTTCGGGCCTCTCGGGAGAGATAATAGCCCTACGTCCAGCCTTTCTTATATATCAGAGATGATTACAAGAGGTAGCTCGACGAGACGAGCAAGTCTCAGCGAGTTTATATGTGTACAAGCGAAGATCAGGCGTCTATGAGATGCTAAGACGTAAACTCGATGCCAGATCCCCCCTAAACACCGTAGGGGCTTGGTTTATATAGTGCGGAACAAACCGACCTATTGAGGGATAATTGGGCCGGGCTAACTACGAGACCATAACGAACTCGTACGTGCCAAATACGTCCCGAGGTAGATAAGGTAAACTCCAATTTTTGGGGATCACGACTTCTATTCTAATCCGGGAAACCAACGTCCGGGTCTTCACGTAGCCGTGCAGAACTCTTGTTCGAGATGGACTCAAACACGATTCCTTGGCCGTTACGCACCATGCCAGCCAGGATGCTGTTCGGCACGATGCACATGGGCCTTATAGAACCTTCCAGGGAGCTGGGCCCTAGCAGGCTGTTCGATTGGGCCGTCAGGGAGTGGGCCATGGCAATGGGCCGTGATTTTATCCCCGACAAATCTATTTCATTTGACTTGTTTTTTAAAAGTGTTAAGACCCACTTTTCAAACAGCGAAAAAACGAAATCAAAAAACACAAAACATATGTCTTTTCAAAACACAGATAAATCGTTAAGTTGTTAAGTCGATAAGCTGTTTAAGCTAAAAATAACAGGGCCTTAGAGCATCCCCAGCAGGGCCTTTAAATTTCCCTCTATCGCTACAGTAACTGCTACAGTAATCGCTACAGTGCAAATTCTCTCTCACATGCATTAAATTCCCTCCTGCTGCATTTGAAAAATTTTGAAGTAGAGATGCATTTGAGGGGTGAGATGGGGATGCTCTTAGTCTCTATCTATGTTCTCTTCCTGTCCAAATAAACAAAAAAATAATAAAATGAACTCTCTATAGATAGCTGTTTTTAACTCTATTGGAGATGTCAAAAGGTAAGAGCGCAACATCACTAATCATGTTTTAAAAATTAAAGCCGTTGCAGCTACCAGGGTACCACTGGTCACCAGTGTGGTCACCTTCCCTCCCGACAGCATCGTCCCCCACACAACCCATCGCCGGCCGCACTGCTCCAGTGCTCCCTCGAATTCGAAACGCCACGAAGAAGAAGAAAGCAATCAGATCAAAACGCCAAACCCAACCCAACACACCGGCGCAATACACGCCCCGTCGTTCCGCTCGAAAAGCGCCGCCGCCTCGAGGTCGCCGCGCCCCGGGGCTCCTCGTCGCCCGGTCGGATCCCTCCTCCCTTCCTGGGCGTCTTCGATTCTTCGGGGAGCGCACGCAGGGGATGGCGGCCGCGTCCAGGAAGGAGGAGGAGCGGAACGAGCGGGTTGTGAGGGGCCTCCTCAAGCTGCCGCCCAACCGCAGATGCATCAACTGCGGCGGCCTCGTGAGTGTCTCTTCTGCTCTCACCCCGTCGTGCATTTGCTGCTGCTGCTGCTGCTGCTTCCGATCCGGGGTGCTGCACTGCTGCTCGCTGTCTAACTGAACTTTCCTCCTCCGTGTCTGTGGGTGTGGGTGGCTCTGATCCAGGGGCCGCAGTACGTGTGCACCAGCTTCTGGACCTTCGTCTGCATCTCCTGCAGCGGCGTCCAGTAAGTGATCGTCTGCCGTTGAGACTTGAGGTGCTTGTCAATCAAGCCTGTCGGGATTGGAAAGCTTCGTCCCTCCAACCTGCGATAAATTTAGCCCGTAGCGTTCAGTTTTTGGCGTTTTCAGTGTAGTGTTTAGGAGTCGGACTCAAGATAACTATTGTTTCACTTGCAGCCGTGAGTTCACTCACCGAGTTAAATCGGTGTCCATGTCGAAGTTCACCTTGCAAGAGGTTGAGGCTCTCCAGAAGGGTGGGAACCAGGTAAAGGCATCCATTGAGTTGTTTGTTCGTTGGGAGGCTTCGAGCTTGGAAATTCCCTTTTGGTTCTTGTCTTAACTCTTAGACTGAATGTTGCAGCGAGCCAGGGAACTGTTCCTGAAAGACTTTGATGACCAACAAATGAGGTCGCCTGATAGTAGGTAAATAGCTCGGCGACCGTCATCTATACATACTAAACTTTGATTGGTTAATTAACGGGACAATTATCGCATGGTATACCATATATGATCTGACTAAATTATTTTGTTGCAGCAACATTGACAGTCTTAGGGAGTTCATAAAGGATGTTTATGTGGAGAGAAAGTATGCTGGTGCAAGATTTTCTGAAAGGCCTCCAAGAGATAAACAGGTACAGCTAATTGAAATTTCAACATCCAAGAGTTAGCCTTCCTGAACGAAAACAGTCCTTCATTAGCCTTGAATTCTAACTGTCACAAGATTTAGGAAGTCTGCTCCAGTATTAGTATATGCATGCCATTTAAAATATTTGTGCAGGTGCTACCTGTTATCAAAGTTCATTTGTGCTTTATTCCATAAATGACAGTTTTGTTGTTGTTTCCGTTGCACAAACATATGTTGCAACTTACAACAGTGCATCTTTGTAAAATAAATTATATTCCATCTATGTAGAATGAAAAAGCCCACGAAGAACACAGAAGGGCTAGCTCATACCATTCATTTTCTCAGAGCCCACCCTATGATTACCAATATGAAGAAAGACACAATGGCAAACAATCTGCAGTGTTAACTAGGAAACCTGGTTCAGATCGTGGACATAATGGGAAAATGTCTGGATTTGTTTACAGTCCTCGCAGCCTGCGAGAGAGAATGTCTGAGGATCGATTTGCCAATGAGAGTTTTGCATCAAGGACTTCTGATTTCTCAGGGTCAATCATGAGTGAAATGCATAAAACTGCACCCCATTCACTGAGTCTCCTTGATAATGGGTGTTTCAGCCCCCCTGTGCAACCAGGTCAATCAAATACACGAACTTCTAAGGGAATTACTCAATCTCAGGTTTTGTGCTTGTCATTCTTGAAAATAATTGACTTGCAGTTCTTGTTGTGTCTAATAAAACTATGCGATGATTTTAAAAATTTTTAACCTCTTTATGCAGATACACGTGTCAACAGTGGCGTCTATTAAATCAGACAAGTTAAGCTTGGATGATGTACTATTTGAGCCTGATAATGCTCTTGGAACTCAGCAAACCAACAATTCTATTGCTCCAAGTTGTGTAGCCTTTTCTGAGGTTCTTAATGCTGCAAAAGAAGATCTCTTTAATGAGCTAGTGGCGCAGCAAAAACCTGTAACTGGTTTGGATCAACCTATAGATCTTTATGCAAATATGCCTCCCGTGACTCCATCTGCTGATAGATTTCCACCATCAGCTCTATCAGTGGACAATACTTTGTGGGCTACATTTGATACGCCTCCTGAAGAAAAGCAACCTGGAGTCACTAGGCTCTCTCAAGTAGCTGCCATAGGCAAAGATAAACAAACCCTTAGTCGTGATTTATTTTTATTTGAACCAAATGACCAACAAACATGGTTCCAGACTTCTAAGGATAACTCTTCGGTCACCAACAAATCCATTGTTTCTTCTTGTAAAGACAAAACCCCTAACGCAAATAGTTTTCAGGTGAGGAACATTTGCATTACTCTAAAAGTTTCATTGTATTTGTGTTTGTATCAGCATATACATGCAATAAATGTAGGGTTCTTTTTTTAAGATGACAACTTAATTTTGCATATTTGTTAAAGTCACTCTGTTCTTTTTTAAAAAATAGTGATTGCCTATGCTAAGTTTAATATTTTACACTGATTTTTTCACATTTTGTTAGCCTTGGGATGCTTTCGATGCCACCAGGGGTAACACCCAAAGAGATGCACCAGGAGATTTGTCATTAACGAGTTCAAATGTACGAGAACCTAAAGGACCAGTGGATGGAAATAGTTCACAGGTGAAAATACTTTGATATTTATGGTTAAGAAAGTAATTTCCCATTGCTAAATTCTTCTTCTGGTATTTTGACTTTTGAGTCTATTAAGTTTTAATGGCTTCTCCATGCTTTCATTCTGCCTGTGTATTTGCAGTTCTGGTATTCATTTGATGATGTAGGTGGGATCATGGCTCATAATCTGTGTACTGTTCAGTCGCAAACTAATGAGAGCAAAAATGATGATAATGTTTCCATTACAACCAGCAACCCATTTACTTGTTCTATACCTACAAAGGTACCCCCATATTTCTTCTTCAATTTTACGTGATATATAAAAATCTATTTTTTTAAATTATTTTCATGTAGGATTCATGTAATGACGATTCCCAGCAATTCTACATGGATAAATTGGCTCTTCATGCACCATTTGCTGCTTTTCCAGAGCCATCTGCATTATCTGTCATTTCTTCAGCGGTATAGCTTTTACACTCTCACCCCATTTAGCATTTTTTATACCATTGCTGTTCTTTAACACGATTCTGAATTGCATGATACCTCTGATTTGCAGGAAAGACCTTCTACTGATCAGACAATATCAAATCCATTCGATTTTCCATATGATGTTGGTGCAGAGGCTCAAGATTTGGTATGACATTTCATTTCTTGTGTTAGATGTGGCCAGTGCTAACAAAAGCAACAAATAGGCCACCAAAGTTTTTTTCTGTTCCATGTTTCCATGCAATTTGGATTGTCAAATCATTTTGTGGATAATACTGTCAACATTACTTGTCTCATTTTTTTTACTTCAAACATGGAAATACACCGTGGCTACGCCTGGAAGTGGTTAATAACAAAATTGCTCATTCACAGGCGTTTGCTTCGTGGTCAGTTGCGCGGGCGATTTTTTTGCCCATTGTTGAATGCTATACTTCAAGATGTGATGCTATGTGGTTTTTACTCACAATTCGGTAGTAGGTGGACTAGGCAACTGTGTAGTTGCTCAAAACGCAGGCGTCTGCTCAGGAGACAGTCCCGGTTAATAATGGATTTTGCTCACCTAGGCTAGCCTGCATAATATTATGTAGGGTAGGGAATTGCTCTTGGTGCAATTGTATAGACTCAATTACAAGTCAAAGCTTGTGAATAGAATTTGGGTGGTTAGGATTGCGATGATGTGTTATACACTTTGAATATTAGGGGTTAAATAACTTGATAGGTTTCTCACATGCTTGAAGGAGCTGCCATGACAAATCATTAGGTAGACTTCACCAAACACAGCATAGGTTGCATGGAGACTGACATGACACCGGCATGATCCATTATAGATGGAAAATCATGGCACTGTTCCGTAGTAGTAACGTGTGCTAAAAGTATATGTATGTGAGTATCTTTTCTCAAGGGAAGAAACACTCAAATTCTGCCATTGTAATGCTTGAGGCGATGCATTAGACCATAATTTGATATAATTTTTTGCTTATCTCACCTTGCACATATAGGTTTGTCGCTTTGTCTCAGCTGTTGGGTCTTTAAATTAATCCCTTGAAAATTGTAAAACGTTTCAGTAAAGCATGCCATTGAAGCGTTGACTCATTATTGTGTAGCAGTGTAGCTGCTATGCCAGGAAGTATTTTTATAACCAGAAATAGTATGATTTTTTTTATATATGTACATATATATTTATATTTATTGTATTGGTCATGCCCATGTCCACTGTGTGTGGGGACATCAGTATGTTGTCTAATATAAACGAGCGAGGTGGCCCGCGCGTTTGCGCGGCTAGATTTGTTTTGGCATATATAGTTTATCTATACCTTATAATCTATCTCTAATGTATCAGATCGGATTTAGAACTTATCTCTAATATATTATATCAACTTTAGTATTTAATCTGAATTTCTAATATTTTTTTAATCTAAGCCGCATAGATCTATTATTTTTCTTGATTTATGTGAGAATTTCTTTGATTAATATAGGCCGTTATAATTTGGTCCCACCGTTGATCGAATGGTTAAAATAATCATATTATATCATCTTTAGTATTTAATCCGAAATTCTAATATTTTTTCTTTTAATCTAAGCAGTTATAATCCGAGCCCACAAAAATCAATGGCATAGATCTTTTATTTTTTTCTTGATTTATGTGATAATTTCTTTGATCGATCTAGGCCGTTATAATTTGGTCCCACCGTTGATCGAACGACTCAAATAATCTAGGTGATGTGGACGAACGTGGTGGCTTCTTTTTCCCCTCCTTTATATATATATAACTGCTTATATAAATATGTATTTTCTATAGGTAAACTATAAGTCATCCATTAACACGGTGTTGTATGTCCCAAGCACTGTAACATATAGCAATATTTTATAAATGAAATATTTGAGCTACCACAGGTTATAAACAAATGAGAAAAAATACTTCGAAGAGAAAATGGATTAAGTGATTAACTAAATTTGGAGTGTCACATTAAATTCTTAAGTTTAGTAAAACACATCAAGATGAGAAATCAGTGTGTAGCTAATTCCTACTACATTATGCAATATTGAAATGACAAATATAAATCTAATTTACATACTTTGGGTTCATTTTCCTTGCTCTCTTAGGTCTTGTTTGGTATGCTTGACCCTCTAGATTAATCTTCTGGTGTTCTGCATCTTTGATTTGGATATCTATGCCATCAATTATTTTAGCCAACTTCCTTGCTGTTTTTAGACATGAACCGTTGTTGTTGCTTGGCCTTTAGAAGGGTTTTTGTCGTCCCAACTGTTTATAAAGGCCCTCTCCCGTCTTGTGGCTATTTAACCGCTTGTAAAGGCTCGCTCTTGGTTTTTACTACCGCTTGTGATGTGATGCTCAGTTGTGTAGTAGTGTCATGTTCGCTGATATTGGTTAATTATCCAGAAAAAACAATAGTAAGTATTGGTCTTTTGGTAGGTTACTATACTTGCAGCCGTTGTGCGGTTGGGGACACGAATCATGTTGTTGCTTGGCCTTTAGAAGGGGTTCGTGTCCCCAACCACTTCTAAAGGCCCTCTTCTGGCTTGTGGCTATTGAATCGCTTGTACAAGCTCGCTCCTAGTTTTTACTACCGGTTGTGATGCTCAGTTCTATAGCAGTGTGTCATGTTCACCGATATTGGCTAATTATGCTGAAAAAACAACAGTACGTATTGGTCTTTGACTTCGTTGATTGCTGGTCTGCAAGTTTTTTTGGGGTGATAGCCTCGTACTGCCACGTATAGGATACGGTATAATCATCTAATACAGACTTGGCATTATCCAATCTTGCGGGTAGATAACTATGGTTTATGTGATCTTGGATGCCGCATTATTTTATTTTGTATATATAATAGATATAAAGTATTTTTTTAATCTAGATCATTATAATATGGTCTCACTATTAATCAAACGGTTAAAATAAATATGGTGTCCCACACATTTGCGCAGCTAGACGCGTTTTATACTCCTATTCTAAATTTTATTACAATATTTTTCCTTGTAGTTAATTTTAACTCTTTTTTTCGTAGTTCTGGATACATAGTCATTTTCTATTATTTCTATATTACCCTATCTATTTCTATATTTGTTGTACTTGAGATGGGCTCATTTTCTAGTTTCTATTTGACACGGACTCTTGTTAATTTTTTATTTTTATTTTGATTTTTTATTTGATATGGACTTTTTTTAATCCAAGTCATTATAATTAGGTCCCACAATAAGAGGCGATGTAGTTTTTTTATTTTATCCAATTTATGTGGAAATTTCTTTCGCGTATTTGCGCGTCTAGACATATTTTATATTTCTATTATAAATTTTATTCAATTATTTTTCTTGTAGTTAATATTAATTCTTTTTTGTATCATATTAGCTGATGCATAATCATTTTTTATTGTCTCTATTTTAACTGATCTGTTTCTATATTTGTTGTAGTTGAGATGGACTCATTTTCTAGTTTCTATTTTAAATTTTTATTTCTTATTCGATATTGGACTATTTATTTTAATCTAAGTCATTATAATCAGGTCCCACAATAAAAGGGCGATGTAGGTTTTTTCTTTTATCCGATTTATGTGGAATTTTTCCTACTATATGATAGATTTAATCTGAACCGTTATAGTCTGGCCCACTGTAATCAATGGCAGAGACAATTTATTCTTATTATCTTATTTACATGAAAATTTCATCCAATATATAATAGATTTATTATGAGTCATTATAATCTGATCCCACTACAATTGATGGTGAAGAAATTTTCTTTTCCTTTTATTTATGGTGAAATTCTCTAATTAACGTCATGGCTCCATTTGCCCCTGCTTTATATATGAGTTTGGAAAAAAAAAAGATCCCTGCACCCATCCACCCCGTCATTTGTTAATCATGCATGGAGTTCGGATATGTAAAATGGTGGCTTTGCATTTTTATAGTTATAAGTTATGAGACATACTCCATTTTACAAAATTACATATAGCGTATACTCCATTTTATAAGTTATGGAGTATCGCTATATGTAATTTTGCAAGAAAAATATACACGGCATGAAAGCATATATATGTACGTACGTGTTGGAGATGAATCCTTGCACGTTTATTTATTGGAGATGAATACGTGTGTGATTTGTACCTGCATGCAGTTAAATTATTCTTCCTAAAGTATTTTGTCAGTATATGCAAGCATGCGCGTGTTAAAGATGAAATCTTCTGTAAGGTTTAGGTATTGGAAATAATTTTAGATATTTTTTTAGGGAACGATAATTTTAGGTGTGTTTTCAATAATCCGCAAATTTAGGTATTGGAAATAATTTTAGATATTTTTTAGGGAACGATAATTTTAGGTGTGTTTTGGATAATCCTCCTAAGTATATTAAGAGAAAGTACGTGTTCCGGTGTTTATGTAGACAAAAATTTAGTTGATCTACACTCTTGTCGATCATAATGTAGACTGCAATATAGATACACATACAAACTCTATTTTTATTTAAGAGTTGTGTATGGGTTTTTTTTTTTTTGAATCTTTTTCATGTGTATGATGTGGACTCGATCTAATTTAATTTAAGCCATAATGATACGATCCCACTATGATCGATGGTTGAGATGATCTTTAATTTATTTTTCTTTGAGTAGGTGTGTGTGTATCTCTATATATATACATTGCGGTGTATATATCCATCGATATATAATCCTTGAGAAATTGATGCCTGTTCATCGTCTGCCTACACCGTGAGATTAACATGTACGCTTAGTGTAGTATATCATGTATGTATCCCTCGTACGTGTACACATATTGGAGATAAATTTTTTATATGATTTTTACTTATAGTTAATTAAACCTCCTAAATTTTTCTAATGTTATTTGGTTAATTAATCGACAATACAATAATATAATTTGAACCCACACTGATTAAGAGTGTAGATTTTTCTTTTCTCTGTTTTGATCTAGCACGAAAAGAGGGAATCGTCGGTGTGTTTAACCTGAAAAGCGTGACTTGATCTGGTGATGAATGATGATATAAGAGCTTGATTTGATCTGGAAAAAAGCAAGGAACTGTTGGCGTATTATCCTAAAGTTTTTACTTGGTCTGACGTGATTAGATGAGAAAGCGGAGGATTGAAATTTGAGGACCGTACCGTATTGGCTTGATCATGTGGCAAGTGTATTTCGTACACTTGTTGTATTCTACATATTTAATTAGATAGATATACATATGAAAGGTCCTGCGCTATTTTTGCTGTATGATATAAAAGCGTGACTTGATCTGATGCGTACATGATTTGTTGTGTTATAGATATACATATGTAATCCCTATATATAAATTCCTTGTTGGTCTATGGATTGAATCTTAGCTCCATTGGACATGTTTTTATTAGATATATCTAGACCGTTATAATCTAGTCCCACCGTTGATCCGATAGCTGAGATAATTTGGGTGATGTGGACGAACGTAGTGGCTCCGTTTTCCCTTCCTTTAATTATATAATAGATATTGGTTCATTCTAGAACATAACAGCTTGTAAGTATAATATCAGGACTCGGTCAGTTAGAATATTTGTCCAACATCCCAGTGATCTCGATAGCTTTGAACAAGCTATTCACCTTGCAGAAGTTCTGGTACTTGTGGAGTTGTGGTAGTCATGTCTGGGTTGATACGTATGCAAATTTGGGTGAGACCACGTTACAAGATTGTTACGAACCAGGTGTGACCTGGTTGCCAGAATTTCAGTAAAGATTATAAAACCAATTTTACCTGGGTTCGCTGAAAATTAAATAATCTGTTTGTGCGAAAGTAATGTTTGATTTTTCTAGTCAATATATAATTCCATCTCGGCCCAGTATGGACACCCATTTTTTAACCACACTTCAATTTGCAGTTTATGGACGTGAGTGCATTGCAAGCGGCTTTGCCAAATCCAAACTTACCTACCTCTTTCATTGATGGTTTGCCTGAAACATGGTTCTCCAACAGTGATTCCACTTATGTTTCATCCCGACCAAATGGTAAGATTTGCTGACTAGCATCTACCTTGTTTCCATGTACATCAAGGCCATCTGAATGGAAAATCATATGCATATTTTAGGTGGACTGCCCTACCTTGTTGAGCCGGTCCAGAACTCTCTGCTAAGGTAAGTTGCTCTGGCTTGGCTTAGGAGGCATTAACTCCTTTTTCAGCTATTATTTCACAGATATTAACATTATTGTTTCAGGAACCTAACACTGAGCACTATATCAACTGGAAATCCTTTTGCATAGAGAAAGGCTTCAGTTTAGAAATGCTACGGCTCTTTAGCACTGATACACAAATTCTACTACATGTTCTGAATTTATACTCCAGGGAAGGAAATCTTGAAGGGTAATAAAGTGATGAGCTGGAAGATGATACATTAGCTGCGAGTGTCCAAAGGGGAATGTTGTGTGGTGAAGATTGTGTTGGCGTGTGAAATCTGCATATTCCTAGTTCCATATCATGGATTTAATTTCATAGACTGGATTATTGTCCCCAAATATCAACTGGACTCGGGAACACTTTGGTCACTTGGCGCTGTCTGGGGATTCAGTCGTACTAGCATTTTGTATTACTTTTATATAACGGTTCAGTTGCTATAGAAATCGAGAAAAATTCTCTAGTAAAAATTGAGGAGGAAAAATCTTAGTCTTGTGTTCGAGAAAGGCCAAGGGGAACAACATAAACTAAAAGAGAGCAAGGCAGAGCAAAATGCACGGCATGATTACTGTAGATAGTACTGCAGCAAAATGTTTTAGCAAACCGTTTGTTGTGGCGTTGAATCTCAGTCATGCATTTGATATTCAAAGATCATTGCCTTGAGGTTAAGTATGGTACTGTTGACCTATGCAATGAGCTTACGCTGTTACGCAGAGGCGGAATTTGCTTCCCATCAATACAACAGTAGGCACTGGGACCAGAATATTGCAAATATTTTTCCCATCTGGGATTTTCTGAAAACAATGCAAATCTTGTGATTTATGTATGGAATGCGGAGTTCTTTCTGGTGACAACATTAGCCGTCACCATTGTACACATGCCTTTTTGTTTAGTCTGATGCTCTAGAATGCCTAATGGGATGATGCTACTTTGTTTGAATTATCAGTCTTTCTCAGATATTAAAATAATCTTATTGCATGCTTTCACCAAATCTGCGCGCTGGCAATGGGAGTGATTAGTCGTCACATAGAACACATTCTTTGTTTACTCTGGTTCTCTAGAATGTGGCGCAAAAAGTGGTCAATTGCCGTCCCCACTGTTCTACTAGGTGGAAACCGACCACCGGGAGTTACATCTAGAAAGAACACAAAAAACAAAAGTGCTGCATCTAGAAAAAACACAAAAAACAAGTCCTTGATCTTCCATTTTATATCTTTAAAAAATGAGCATATCGAACGTTAGAACATTGATAATTCGTTTGGAACATAACTCCATGTACAAGAGCAGACATGGCCGAGTGGCTTGAGTAATTGAGTTGGAAAGGCCGGGATTCAGCAACTTCGAAAATTGATTTGAAAAGCTGGGATTCAACAACTTCGAAAATAAGAGGATTGAGAAGTGGGTACATTTGAAATCTTGACACAAATGTGTCTCATCATGTATTTATGGAGCAGATTCAAAACGTTCGCGGAAAAAGTATTCGAAAAGATGAAACTTCAGACTCGAAGAATGCCCATAATTCATAGTCCATAAGCCAACACAAAAACGATTCATCACTCAGTGCTGGACGTCACTACTAAATCTCGGATAAAATTGCTTATACTTATGTACAGACTACAGAGTATTCCTAGTTCCTTTACATTTCAGAAAGAGCCTACACTACTAGTAGGACGACGGCCGCGCGGCGGCGCGCATCCTGCTTCCCCACGTCTCCCCGCCGCGCGCAGCCGCGCGCCACTGCAGGCCGGCCAGCTGCGCCTCCCAGTCGGCGAACCCGGCGCGCCGCGCCGCGCGGGAGTCCCCGCCGCAGCGGAGCTGGATGTCGTAGCCCCGCCGGCGCTCCGGGTCGGACAGCACCTCGTAGGCCTCGCGCGCCCTCATGAACCGGTCGGCGCCGCCCGGGCAGGCGTCCGGGTGCCACCGCCGCGCGGCGCGCCGGTACGCCGCCTTGATCTCCGCCGGCCCCGCCGCCTCGTCCACCGCCAGCACCTCGTACATCGTCGCCGCCGCCGCCACCGCCACCGCCCTCACTCTCACACCCACCCGCGCCCTCGGCCCCTGCTGCTGGCACCCCACCCCCACCCCTCCGAAGCACCCCGCAGCGGGCCTCGCGCACAGCGCGCTCATCTCCGGTTGATCGGTGTATAATGCAAAAATAGGTTCTTTCTGCTCTCTTGCCCTCGCCGGCTCTTGCGTTTGGGATGGCAGTGAGGCGTGGCGCCACCGGGGCGCCGCTGATATATAGCCCACTGCGGCTCCGGTTTTCCTTTTTTTCCCCGGTGTTCTGGAAGAGGGGGACGGGCGGGAAGAGGACGCGGGCTCGGTCGGGACGGATAAGCGCGAAAAGCTCATCGTCATCGCCCACGGCAAGCGCCAAGCCGCCAACCTTTCTTCCGCTGTCGGCTCTGATTCCAACTGATGTCATCATGCTGTGTGCAGTGAGGGCGACTTTTGTGGCGTGAATCGTTGCCCAGCCAGTGCATCTGGGATGGGCTTCTAGATAACGGCTTGGAAAGGGAAGCATACGCCATCCGTTCGAGAAGGAAGAAGATATTGTCACGATGCTTTACTTTTTTTTTCTAGACAGTCACGATGCTTTTCTGTTGCAATGACCTCGTATATAACTTTAAAAAAATTACTAAATTTGTTTCTCAACTATGGTGGAAGAACCTCGTATATAACTTTTAAAAAATAACTAAATTTGTTTTTCAACTATGGTGAGCAAACTAATTTAGTCACTTTAGTTTTTTAACTGGTCAACATGATGGTTTTTAACACTTTCACCGGAATGGGGTCACACAAAAGGAATTTCTAAGATGCCATACACATGTTATCAATTTTCTCTCTTACCAATCCTTCCCTTTCTCAATCTCATTCCCTCACCGACCACAATGCATCCCTACCAGCGTCAGCGAACTCCCTCCTCCACCATCGGTGCCGGCCAACTTCCTCATCGTCAGCACTATTTGCGCCACCCTGCATCGCTATCTTTCCCCTCTCCCTCTCTCCACGTGGACCACAGTGAGCTTGGAGGTCGAGCACCACTTCGAGAGTTGCCCTTAGAGTCTTAGAGCTGTCAACACCATCAATTTGGGGAAAGTCGTCGGTCCTTACTAAATTTTTTTTGCCACTCCATTTCTCTTTTTTTTTACTTCGCCTTCGAGCTCGATGAGTCTCCTTCAACCCTTCCCGAATTTCCACACCTCCTCACAATGTCGCCCATCACTTTCACTTGCCGCTCCTAATCACAACTGGAGCATCTTCTGTAACTTGCACTGCTACCCTACGTCATGCCTTCATTGGCAAAGCTGCGACACCACCCTCACTCGTCCCTAGACATCCATACCACCCTATCCATCCTCACTTGTCGCCCCCACCTTCCCTAGTCATTGTCTGCCACCCAATAGCGTGTTTTCAATGTCGAAACTTACTGCAGAGCACTCTCTCTCACATACTGTCAAATTGATTGGCGTACCATATTTGAGGGTCAATTTGGTCTTTTTTTCATGTAACTGTAATGGTTAATTCAATATATGTCAATACGAAAGTTATGATCTTTCGAGAGAGGTCTTGAAGGAAAAAATTGTTCTAAACCTTACAAGATGATTTAAAAGTATTGTATTGTTGGCTTGTAAAAAAGATAGTCGTTTAGCTCTAGTGTTAAATCTTACTCCCTATTATTTTCATCATTGAGTAAAGTTGAGTTCTATTGTAGCAAAAGTTGAGAGTCCATGAAAAAGGATCTAAAGAGGATGAAAAAATAATTTAAAAATAGTTTTAAGATCTTTTATGTGAACACTAAAAGTCCTGAAAAAAATCGTTACATATTATTACAACATATAACCTATACAAAAATAACAAATTTTGCTATAATAAAAATCAACTCAACTTTATACTAAAAAAACAAGGGCTTTAAATCGTAAAGACCAAGGCCGTGAACGAGTGCAGCTACCACGGCTCACAAGCTCCAAACGGATCGTCGGGTCGAGCAAAACGTCTAGCGCTCAGCTGATGCGTCCGGCTGCGCGCGGCGCGCGTATGCACGGTTCTCTCATCTCTCACTCTCTCTCTCCCGGAGGCTTTCTTCTTCTCGACACGTCGTCTGATCAGTTCTCCAAGCTCCACCTTGTTGGGTTGATCATATGATCTTAGGTGTGAACACACCTAAGTGATTATGTGCTAAAGATGTCAAAACCAAATTGACAACTAGAACCTTAGCTAGAATCTTGATTGGAGGCTCTAGAACCAACTCAATGCATCTCAAATATGCTAAAGGATTGTCCCCCTAGTGCACAACAACTCTATATAAGGAGAGGACCCCCCATTGGCCTCTCAACCTATCCAAGTTACTAGCTACCAATCAGCTTGTTGTTGGAGCACTAGGAAGGCTCAATTCCTCTTCTACACAAGCACAAGAACAAGGCCTTTACATCGGTTCAAGTTCAAGGATGAATTCTTCATCAAGTGAAGGTATGTGTGCATGAGTTTCTTTTCAGTTTTGGTGTTCTAGCTAGAGTTAGTGATCCTGAGAATCTAACAATGGTATCAGAGCCAGGTCTATCTCTAGTTAGGACCCTTTTGCAGCTAGGGTTTATGTTGTTCATCTATCTTTATGCCCTAGCTCATATATGTTCATGCACAAAGATTGTACTGTCTTTAAGATTCATGTCAAATTGATGCTATACTAGGGTTTCTATTAGTGCAAAGAGCATCAATAGAAGGGGATTGAATCAATTTGAGCAAACCCTAGGTCAAATTCCCCAAAACCCGAAACCCTAGCTCATGGAAATCCTCAAAATTTCTCTTGGATTCGGCGAAATCCTAACCCTAGAAAGAAGGGCGGTAGACGTATTCGAGCTTGTTGCCGACGTTCATTGCCATTGCCGCCGCCATCCACCGCACCAAAGACGAAGCGGTCGGCTCTCGCAAGGCCGGCCGCCAGAGGTCTGCCACCTCGGGCGCCAGCATCTGTCGTTAGGGCTGCCGCCATGCGAAGGTGGCGAGTCTTGCGCGCGCCGTCGCCGCCGCTGCCGGGCGGACGCCATCCTGTCGCGAAGCACCGCCTCGCCAAGGCACTGTCGAGAAACCGCCGACGGAGCTGCACAAGAAGCCTAACGCAGACGCTGCTTCGGCGAGGGTCTCGGGCCGGTCTTCTCTGTCGCGCCTCTCTCTTGCTTGTCATTACATGCGCCGCCATGCCGCCGCCGCCAGTGAACGGAGGGGGAGGAGAGGAGGAAAGAGATTAGGGGTAGGGGGGAGCCGGGCGGTCGGGATTTTGCTCATGCGGCTCGATCGAGCCGTCCGATCGAATCAGACGGTCCAGAAGGCGGTGGTTAACTGTTGGGCCAAAATCGCCCAAAGACGGAGGTTTTAAGCCCAGCCGAGAAAATAAAATAAAATTGATTTGGCTGCACTGTATTGGGCCAAATTAGATTAATATTTGGGCTTAATTTATTCTAAATGTTTTTAGCACTGTTTTAATTATGAATTAAGCTCAAATAAATGTTTACTTTAAACTATTGGGCATTAATAATTTCTAGTGTAAATGTTTATGTCTTCCAAATTTTTAGCACTAGTTGTTTATGCTTTTATGCCCAAAATAACGCAAGTTTCCATTGCGCAATTAAGATTGTAATTTTCTAATTAAGTTGGAACCAACGTGAAAACTTGATTAGAAAATTGCAGATTATACCAAAATTCTCTGATTAAATTGGAACCAACGCGAAGATTTAATTACGAGAATGTTTATGATCTCTGACATTAAGTGTGGCTTATATTTATTATTCTGACCAACGTTGATTAATAAATATTTGTCCCAAAATTTTATTGTTCTTATCTATTATCTGCCCAACGGTGATATGGATTTGAATAATGAAAGAAGTTTATACATTGATTTGTATTCTCCACTAATGATCTTTATTTCTTAATGTAGCCTCTAATGCCTCAAATATTACTGGATTAATCAATGGCATTGAGCAACTCAATGGGAGTAATTATCCTTCGTGGAAGGAGAAGCTCGAAATAATGCTTGCCTTGCTGGATCTTGATTATGCCCTAAACAATGAGGCTCCCAAAGCGCCCGTAGAAGGTTGTGAAAATTATGATGCCCTCAAAACGGGCTATGAAATTGAAAAGGGCAAATGGGATCAATCAAATCGAAAGTGTCTCATGATAATTAAGAGCTCCATAATTGAGGGCATAAGGGGAGCAATGCCAGATTCCCAAACGGCTAAGGAATATCTTAGCAAGATTGAGGATCAATTTAAAGGGTCCTCAAAGGTTTATGCAAGCACTCTTATCAAGAGGCTTGTCAATGATAAATATGATGGGACTGGCGGTATAAGGGAGCATATAATGAAAAAGAGCAACATGGCTGCAAAGCTTAAGAAAATGGAGATGGAAATCTCTGATGGTTTTCTTGTCCATTTCATCATGACCTCTTTACCACCGGAGTTTTCTCCGCTTATTTATAAATTATAATGCCATGAAGGTAAAGTGGTCCATTGATGAATTAATGGCCATGTGTGTTCAGGAAGAAGAAAGACTCAAGGCTGAAAAGGTTGATCATATCAACCATTTTAAGCATTCTGAAAAAAAGAAATATCAGAAATTTCAGAAGGAATACGCGCCTAAGTCTTTCCAATTCAAGAAAAAGGGCCAATCCTCTAAGGAGACTCAGCAAAATAAATCTGAAAATGGCTCCGGTTCTGAAGCTAAAGCCAATGCAGATCCAAAAGGATGTCATTTTTGTGGTAAGCCTGGACACATAAAGAGGGATTGCATTGGATTTTTGAAATGGCTCAATAAGAAAGGTACTGATGTTATTACATTTATAGATGAATCCCTTTATACTGATTATGCCACTAGTACATGGTGGGTTGACTCAGGAGCAACTATTCATGTTGCAAATTCTTTACAGGGATTCGATACGAAGAAGACCCTAAGAAGAGGGGAAAGAAGGATTAGAGTCGCCAATGGCGTCGAAGCAGAAGCTGAAGCAATTGGAGAATTTCCGCTTACACTTCATACCGGCTTCACGCTTCTTTTGAAAGATGTTCTTTATGTACCCTCTATGAGAAGAAACTTAGTTTCTGTATCATGTTTAGATGATGATGGGCTTCACTGCCATTTTGGGGATAAGAGATGTATAATTAAGTTTAATGATAATAATGTTGGTCTTGCCTTCCAACAAGACAAGCTTTATATGATTTCCCTAATTGATCCAGTGAATAGTATCGATCCCTCTACATCTACGAATATCAGTACCAAGCGTAAGAGAAAGAGAAATGATAATGAGACTTCATCAAAATTGTGGCACTATCGTTTAGGCCATATTTCGAGGGGGGAGAATTGAGCGTCTCATTAAAGAACAAATACTTCACCCTCTAGATTTCTCTGACGCCGATCAATGCATTGATTGCATTAAAGGAAAATATGCTAAACAAATTAAGAAAGGAGCCATAAGAAGCACGGGAGTCCTAGAATTGATTCACACGGATATTTGTGGTCCGTTTTCAGTAAAATCAGTTGATGGTTTTGATTCATTCATAACATTTACTGATGACTACTCCCGGTATGGATATATTTATCCCATTAAAGAACGTTCTGAGGCACTAGACAAATTTAAGATTTTTAAAGCTGAGGTTGAAAATCAGCATAATTGCAAGATTAAGACAGTTCGATCAGATCGTGGTGGGGAGTATTATGGAAGACATACTCCATATGGCCAAATTCCTGGACCATTTGCAAGGTTCTTGCAAGAAAATGGCATAGTAGCCCAATATTCAACACCGGGCGAACCTCAGCAAAATGGAGTGGCTGAAAGGCGTAATCGCACACTTATGGACATGGTACGAAGCATGTTGAGTCACTCCACTTTGCTGGTTAGTCTTTGGATGGAAGCATTAAAAACCGCTGCACATATTCTTAATCGAGTCCCTAGTAAAGCGGTGCCTAAAACACCTTATGAGATATGGGCTGGGAGAAAACCGATTTTGAATTATCTGCATGTGTGGGGCTGTCCAGCTGAAGCGAAAGTTTTCAATCCAAATGCTGGAAAACTGGATCCTAAGACTGTCAGTTGTCATTTTATTGGATACCCTGATAAATCCAAAGGACATCGTTTCTACTGCTCGAATCAATTCACAAAATTTGTTGAAACAAATCACGCTGTGTTCTTGGAAGATGAACTGATCAGGGGGAGCATGACACCTAGGAAAATAGATCTTAAAGAAAAACGGGTATATGTCCCGACACCAATGATTCAAGAATCTATTCTTCCAGTACATGTTGATGCAGCACCTTCTGAACCTCCTATTACTATCACTAATGAACATGATGAGGAAGCTCAGGAGCCTCCAGCTGTGGCAAATGAACCACAAGATGAACCTCTTAGAAGGTCACAACGAGTAAGAAGGTCTGCTATACCAAGCGACTATGCCACTTACATGAGTGAAGATATGAATGAGATAGTTTTGGATGATGATCCTACTTCATTTAAAGAAGCCATGAAAAGTGAGCATTCATCTGAATGGTTTAATGCCATGAAAGATGAAATAAAGTCTATGAGTACCAATGAGGTATGGGACTTAGTAGAGATTCCTGAAGGAGCCAAAACAGTAGGCTGTAAATGGGTCTACAAAACCAAACGTGACTCTAAAGGGAATGTCGAAAGGTTCAAAGCAAGACTCATTCAGAATAATTATGGCGCTTGTAGCTCATTATGATTTAGAATTACACCAAATGGATGTTAAAACGGCATTCTTGAATGGGGATCTTCATGAAGATGTCTACATGGCTCAACCAGAAGGTTTTGTTGTGAAAGGAAAAGAACATTTGGGATGTCGGCTTAAGAGATCCATTTATGGATTGAAACAAGCGTCAAGGCAATGGTACCTCAAGTTTGATGAAATAATCAGACAGTTTAATTTTAAGGAAAATGAGGTAGACAATTGCATATATGTCAAGTTCAGGGGGAGCAAATTTATTTTTTTGGTACTTTATGTCGATGACATTACATAGCCAAGAGTGATAAAGATATGCTACTCGAGACCAAAAGTTTTCTCTCCTCCAAATTTGACATGAAGGATCTTGGTGAGGCAGCCTATGTTCTAGGCATTGAAATTCACCGAGATAGAGCCAAAGGCGCATTGGGGCTATCACAAAAGGCATATATTGAAAAAGTACTGAAGAAGTACAATATGCATAAGTGCTCTGCGTCGCCTGCTCCGATAGTCAAGGGCGATAAGTTTGGGACTTTTCGGTGTCCAAGGAACCAATATGAAGTCGATCGATGAAGGCGGTTCCATATGCTTCTCATTGCCGGAAGTATCATGTATGCTCAAGTATGTACTCGCCTCGACCGCATTTGTAACCGGATGCTTGGCGGTATCATCAAATCCAGTCCAGATCATCGGAAAGTTTGTTAAAAGGTCTTATGTTATTTGCAAGGCACTAAGAATTACATGCTCACATACGTAAAATCTGATAACCTCGGTTATAGGTTATTCAGATGCAGATTTTGCAGGTGTATGATAGTAAGAAATCCACATCAAAGTTACATATTCACTTTTCTTTGGAGGAGCTATTTCGTGGAAAAGCTCCAAACAAAGTGTTATCGCATCGTCGACAATGCAGCAGTAATTTGTGGCATGTTATGAGGCTACCGGCAGCAAGATGGCTCAAGAATTTTATCCCGGATTGAGAGTGGTCGACAAGATATCTAAACCACTCACTTTATATCGCGATAATCAACCAAAGAAGAATCTATTCGAGTAACAACAAGTCAAGTGGTGCCGCCAAACACATTGATATCAAGTATCATGTTGTGAAAGATAGAATCCAGGATCGCACAATTGATGTGAAGTATATAAATACGGTTGATGTTAGCGGATCCGCTCACAAAAGGCCTACCACCAAAGGTATTCAATGGACATGTTGCCGCATGGGTCCAGTAGAGAGCTTTTGATTACGAAGAAAGCGGGACCATTATATATATATGTATTCCCCTTTATGTACTAAACCTTGTTTTGAAATAGAATGATGTACTATAGTCATTAGAGTTCAATGGTACTTAATTGACTATTGTAACTCTCTGTCTTGGTATATTGTTTTATTGAGAAATAAATTTTAATGTTAATCCATATGATCAAGGGAGAATGTTGGGTTGATTATATGATCTTAGGTGTGAACACACCTAAGTGATTATGTGCTAAAGATGTCAAAACCAAATTGACAACTAGAACCTTAGCTAGAACCTTGATTGGAGGCTCTAGAACCAACTCAATGCATCTCAAATATGCTAAAGGATTGTCCCCCTAGTGCACAACAACTCTATATAAGGAGAGGACCCCCCATTGGCCTCTCAACCTATCCAAGTTACTAGCTACCAATCAGCTTGTTGTTGGAGCACTAGGAAGGCTCAATTCCTGTTCTACACAAGCACAAGAACAAGGCCTTTACATCGGTTCAAGTTCAAGGATGAATTCTTCATCAAGTGAAGGTATGTGTGCATGAGTTTCTTTTCAGTTTTGGTGTTCTAGCTAGAGTTAGTGATCCTGAGAATCTAACACACCTCTCTCACTCTCTCTCTCCCGGAGGCTTTCTTCTTCTCGACACGTCGTCTGATCGGTTCTCCAAGCTCCAAAGGAAACCCCCACAGAGAGAGACGCGACGGCGTGGAGTCTACAACGATCGCACTGATCACAGGTCGCCGGGATCGTGCGTTCTTACGTGTGTAGAGATGGCAATGGGGCCCCGATCCCGATTCCTCATGGGAATTCCCTATTAGGGACGGGACGGAGCTTTCTTCCATGAGGATGCAAACGGAAAA
Source organism: Raddia guianensis (assembly GCA_036346415.1). Lineage (NCBI taxonomy): Eukaryota > Viridiplantae > Streptophyta > Magnoliopsida > Poales > Poaceae > Raddia > Raddia guianensis. Next base: position 18,874,445 of record CM070536.1, read on the forward strand.
TTTCTTTCCCGTCGGATAAACGGGACAGGATGGGAAGCATCCCCGCCCTGTTTACATGGGCCCCGCTAATCTTTAATGTGATGATGTTTTCATGTAATAGTTAATGATAAAAATAAATAATGACCTTGTCAAGTGATCATCCAATATATATATGTGATCATTTTGATGCATATATGATGATTTATTAACTATGAGAATACATATATATGATAATGTTTTATATTAATAGCAAATACATACATATTAGATACAATTTAAGCGGGGGACGGGATCCCGTCGGGATTTATTCCCTCGGGACGGATGGGAGAAAATGTCCCCCATGAGCGTTCGCGGGGACAGGGACGGGGAATTTTTCCCCACGCGGAGATGGGGATGGGGAGCCATTCCCCGACGGGGAATTCCCCGTTGCCATCCCTATACGTGTGTACCCAGGAGCTCCACGTACGCGTCGCATGGGTTTGCACAGTCTTTGACTCGGATGCATGGATTGCCGTGTGATCGACTTCAATTTGCTTCTAGTGACCGACACGGAAAGATGCGGTGATGGAAGGACGAGATCGATTGGCTGTTCAAGATTGGTCCTATGCCCACCTGTTCTGGTTAATTTGCCACCCACGACGGCACGCATCGTGGTATTTGCGGTAACATGCCTGATCAGGTCGAATAAGCAGAGGTATTGTGGATAAAAATGAATTGCCATGAATCCTTATTTCTAGAGATTTTTGGTGGTTAAGAAGCCCTTTATTATTGATATATTAGATTAGTAAAGATTTTTTGTCTCATGTGTTCTCTCCATATCTATGTTCATATACTATGCGATTCAAAAAAAATGATAATCTACAACGTGTTGTGATTCTTTATTTTAGAACTATATGGACCACATGGTACGGGTGCAGATTGGGTCAATCTTTGCAAGTGGATTCGCTGTGGATGACGAGGAAACAATCACTCAACCCTATCCTTGTAGAAAATGAAAGAAAAAGATAAATCTACACATTACTGCAAATTGCCCCAATACTGTATATGTTATCGTCTATGTCAATAATAGAAGTCCCTTGAACCCACATTTCATAAACATAATGATGGTATATAGTGGATTAAGATTTTCTGCAATGACATATTAGGATTTGACATGAAGAAAAATGCACCATCCATGTCTTGGCTGTGCAAATGCATGGCGGAGCGGACATCGTCATGTCTCTATCTTCTATTATTAAAATTTTAAAGTGGATGTTGCAAATGCATGGCGGAGCGGACATCGTCATGTCTCTATCTTCTATTATTAAAATTTTAAAGTGGATGGATGGTGATTGTTTTTTATTGGGCATTTCTATTTCTTTATTTTGGTTTGATGTGCTCAATTATATGGAGTTTTTTTGTTTAGTTTTATGATTGATGTGTTGTATTTTAGAAAGCTTTCGGTTAGCTCAAGCTATACAAAATCAAAGACCACGTAAGTAGAGCATAGTTGATGGTAGGACAGAAATATAGACAACATACCTGAGGATGCGAAAGCAAGATGCAGTTGAGCACAAAAAATTGGCCAGATGTGGAAGCATGAATCATTTGCGTGGAAATGGATAGAGCGCATGAGCCAAACATGTTGAATATGATGCATTAGGACTGTGAAAATGGCTATGATATTCATTCTAACACAACGCGTGTCGACGGTTGGGATATCGGTCCCAAGTCAACTAAGGTTCTTGAGAAAGGGAGATAGAAGGCCTGCCGAGCAAGGCAAACAGCAATTAACGAGCAACAGGGAGACACATGATTTTTATCCTGGTTCAGGCCTCTCAGGGGAGATAATAGCCCTACGTCCAGCCTTTCTTTATATCAAAAAGGATTACAAGAGGAAACTCGACGAGATGAACAAGTCTCGGCGAGATTATGGGTGTACAGAAAAGCAATATGCGATGATGCGCTAAGTCTCGATCTTCTGGTCCCTCAACACGCCGTAGGGGTCCTGTTTATATAGTGTTGAACAACCGACCTACCAAGGGATAATCGGGCCAGGCTAACCACGAACTCGTAACGAACTCGTATGCATACCAAATACATCCCGAGGTAGATAAGGTATACTTCAATTCTTGGGGATCACGACGTCTGCTCCAATCCGGGAAACCAACGTCCAGATCTTCACGTAGTCGTGCAAAACTCTTGTTCGAGTCGGACTCAAACAGGAATTCTAGCCCGTTACGCACCGTGCTAGCCAGGAAGCTGTTCGGCATGATGCACACGGGCCTGATAGAACCTTCCACGGAGCAAGGCCCTAGTAAACTGTTCGATTGGGCCGTTAGGGAGTGGGCCATGGCAATGGGCCGTGATTTTATCCCCGACAGCTAGCCCCCGAGACTCAAGTGGAAGGACTCAATAGAGTGGGGTCTTCCTCTTGAGACTCCAAGTCACGAAGAGAGTAATTTTGCTGCTAAAAAGACATGCAACAAACGACCGAACATGTTATAATTCCTTCGAACAAGATTTGTTCGAGACTGAGCAAACCCGCCCAGTGCCGAGCTACTCTGTTGCGTCGAACAGGGAACAATCATCTGTCCGAGCAGAGCACCCAACCCTCAGTGCAGATACTAGAAAAAGTAGCCGTTGGCAGAATCCAACGGTAACTTCGCTGCGCAGTGAAAACGGACGACCGTTTTTACTTAGCCGTTGCAGCAAAAAACTAGCCGTTTGGTGATAAAAAACCATTGCAGAGCTGCTCGTCTAGGACTATAAAAGCTCCCAAGCCGCGGGCGGCTTACCACTTTCGCTCTCACGCACCTTTCCTTCCCAAGCCCTATTCCAACCGCGCTCGGCATCAAACAGCCACCAACCAACCCCAAAACTGCTCGTCCAACCTGGGGATTGCTATGGCCAAGTTCTCAGGCACTAGCATGACCGAAGAGGATTTGAGGATTTTAGAGGAGGAAGGACACATCGACGCCGGCAGCTGGAGGCTGCCAGGGGAGGAGGAGATCCCGAAGCCGCTCGAGAACAAGTTCGTCAACTTCGAACAGTTCGCGATGTTTGGGCTTAGGTCTCCTGAAAGCGACTTCATGGAGGCCTTCCTAAACATCAGCGGGTTGGAGGTTGCAAATTTGAACCCCAACTCGTTCCTGCAGATGGCGGTCTTCGCACACCTGTGCGAGGGCTACCTAGGAGTAGATCCATCAGTGGGGCTGTTCCTCTACTATTACACCGTGACGAGGAGCAGCTCCGCCGCTTCGGCGCTTGGGTGCTACTACCTCAAGCTCCGGGCTACCGTCGACGACGCGCCGTACCCTCATCTACCACTACTCGACTCGATGGAGCCGAGGTGGATGAGGTGGTTCTACACCAAGAGGAGCGACGACAGCAAGCACTTCTTCACCGGGAAGGCGCCGGCGAAGGGAACACAAATGCAGCGGCCGGAGCCGAGCGGCGAGGAGTGGTACCTCACCCGGAAGATCGCCTCTCTTGTGGGCCTCGGGCTCACGGGCAGGGAGATCATCCAAGACTTCGTGGTGAACAGGATCTGTCCGCTGCGGAAGAGATCCTACCCTTTCTACAAGATTGTAGATTGGGAGGATATCACTAGGGAAAGCTCGGGTAAGCCCCTCGAACGCTCAACCTTCTTTGGTGATTCATCCGAACAGGAACTAACGGCTTCTTCTGTCCGGGCAGTGAAGCCGACCGACGCATGGGTGACCGAACAGGTCGACGCTATGCTGAAGGCCGCCAGGAAGGACAGCGAGGTGACCGGCGAGGTGGCCTACACCTGCCCCAGGAACGTGCTGGTCAGCTCACCAAAGGTACCTTCCAAAGAATTCCCTCTAAGTTGCTAGACTCACACAACTAAGGCATGATTACATTTGATTCCAACTCTTCAGGACGAGCAGCTCATCATCGGCGGGATCGTCGAAGAGCTCTCAGGGTCAGAGAAGGAGGAAGCGAGGAAGGGCAAGGCCAAGGTGGCCGCGAAGCCTAAGGTGGCCACCGAGCCAACGCGGAGCTCGCCGCGTCATGGCGGCCACCAGCCCTCTACGAAACCCCCTGCTGCAACGAAGCGCGCCGAGCAGGCCAAGCGCGCACACGGCCAGCCAAGTAGGAGACTCCCAAGTCCTTCCCTCCTCATCGAGCAAAGCGACGAGAAGGTACGGAACATGACCCTGTGGCTGAAGCGTTATGCACGGACTCACCCGGGCCATATGGAACGGCTATAACAGGTCGCCGAGCAGAGGAGGCCCGAGGAGGAAGTCGTGCGCAAGGAAAAGCTTCTCGCGCTGCGCAAAAAGAGCGCTCAGCTCACCAAAGAGCTGAGCTTGTCGCCGCAAGTGTCCGGAGGCCAAGGCGAAGACGCCAGGGAGCCCCCGAGTAAGAGGCGTAAGCTCCATCAAGGAGCGAAGAAGAAGGTTAAGTTCCCTGCGGCAGGCATGGCAGGTATGCAAAGGCAAGATTTTCCCCTTACATTCTACCGAACAGCTTAGGACTTAACCCATTTCTTTTTCATCAGCTGCCCAGGAGGAGATCGCTACCGACGATGTCGACGAGGCGATCGAGAGGTCCTTACTGCCCGAGCATCTACACGGTGCATCGCAGGCAATGAGGTTAGCCACCCTCAAAGACAAGCTGGCAGCGTGGAACGTACTCCCGCCGGGCTCCAGCGACCAGCTCGACGCACTTAAGGGCGCGGTGGAGCGGCTGGAAACCGAAGAGGCGTGGCATGAAGCCGCGAAGAGCGGGGCCAAGGTGTTGGCTCTACCGGCTGCCCAGGATCCGACCGAACAGACGGCCCCGGGTACTTCGTCGTAGGGGCAAATCGTCCCTGTGGCGACGGCACACTCTGGCGAGCAGGGCGAGAGTCCGGCCGCCAGGGAGCAGGAAGTTGGCCATGAGCAGGGAGCGCATGTCGTGCTGTTCGCGGCCTCACCGGCGTCTCCAAGTAAAGGGGCGCCGGTCTTGCCCGAGGTTGTTCGGCGGAGGAGAAGGAGGTGCAGGAGCTCAGCAGCGACCAGGGCGCGGCCGCCAGCCCTCCCAGGACTGAAGGTACAAGAGAGAGAAGACGAGCCCCTATGTGGGCGCACTCCGGCAGGAAGAAGCCGCAGCGCAGAGAACGTCCCGCTGCGGCCGTTCCGAACAGCCGGGGATTTGCGACCCAAGGCCTCGGGGAGCGCCTTCGCCACAACTTGAAGAAAAGATTCGAAGAGGTAAACCCCAAATTGGAATTTGTCCACTTAAGTTACGAGCACCTCATCGTGACGGAATTGCCCTTCTCTCACTCAGGTCTTGTGGTCGACTATGGACAACCTCGAAGAAGGCGTCGTCCTCGAGCGCGGCGTCATCTTAGGAGCTCTTCAGCAGCAGCACCAGGCCAAAAGCTGGAGCCGACTGAAGGCGAAGACGAGGAATCTCAAGGCCGAACTGACCGAGGAGAGGCAGTCCTCTGAGGCTCTTTGGGAAGAGGCGGAGGACCTTCGCGCGCTGGCCGCGAGGGCGAGCGTCACAGAAGAAAGGGCCAAAGAGCTGGACGAGCAACTTAAGGCCGCCGAGCAGCGCCATGGTCAGAGCGAGACTCTGACCGAGGAACTGCGGGTCAAGACCGAAGAAGTCGAGGCCCTCCGTGCAGAGGCCAAGGAGCAGGCCAAGAACAGTAAGGAGGAAGCCGAACGTCTCCGAGCTGAAGTTAGAGAAGGGATCAAAGCCTAAGGGGAAGTCCTGCACTTCAAGTTAGAAATTGAGGAGCTAGAGGAGCAACTTGCTTCTAAGTAGCAGCAGGGCTGTACCCTGAAAGGGACTTTGTACCTGAAAACTTTTGTTAGTGTAAATAAAGACTTACTTTTTTTCTGCAAAAAAGAGAAGCAAAAAGACAAGAACGAACAGTAAACTAAGAGCAAGGCGAAAAAGTGCTAGAAAGTTTTAGGAAAAGGTAGAACGCCAGCCTAACTCCCAGTCCCCGTTGTGCATCTGATCGAAAACCTGAGTTTGCGAACTCGAACATGTGCACAAGAGAAAGAGCGACACTCTAGCCCCCGGTACGGACGATGCTTGAAGATCTAAGTTTACGAAATCAAGCACGTGCGTAGAGAGTTAGATCGACACCTGCATCCTGATCGACTCATTCCATGAACTGCTCGTCGACGTAAGTTAGGCGATTCATAAGATAACTGAACAAGAAAAGTGTCTCTGCCGCGGGGCTTACGAGAGCAGGCTTTGCCAAGTGGTTGTGCCAAAAGCGGTAAGTGCCTCTGCCGCAGAGGGTTTACAAGAGCAGACTTAGCCGCAAGGCGAAAAGCTGTGTTACGCAACCCTGAGTTTAGGAGTTTGCTGCTACTAGATACGGGTAGGGAAATCCTGAAGATCGCGGAGCCAAGAGTTCGCAAGACCGGGCAGCCATCAAGTGTTACCAAAGAGAAAGGTAGTCCGAGAAGACAAGAAGTGAAAAGGGTCGCAGGGAGGCCGCGAATATTCACAGTTTATTGGATAGAACTTTACATGGCAGCCCGAGAGACTTGCATGAACTAAGGCACGAAGTTTGACGAAAAAGCGCAGAGCTAGGGGAACAGACAAAAGAGCTACACAAAGAACTTACGAAACTGGTCGATGTTCGAAGTGCTGGTCAGCTCTCTCCCGTCCTCCATTGCCAAGCTAACAGACCTCAGGCGAGCAGTAGAAACAACCGTGAACGGGCCCTCCCAACGGGGAGTTAACTTGTTGGCATTGGACAAGTTCTGGACGCGGCGCAGAACGAGGTCGCCCACCTTCAAAGCCTTTGGTGGAACAGATTTGGCAGCGTGCCGGTGAAGATCTTGCTGGTAGCGCGCCATTCTAACTTGTGCTCGGTCGCCTGTGCCTTCGAGGAGATCTAGTTCGAGCAAGCGCTCTTACTCTGAGTCAACCATGTTGACCGAGCTCGTGCGAGGTGAGCCGAGTACTATTTCGGCGGGCAAGATGGTTTCTGCACCATAGACCAATTGGAAAGAAGTTTCTCCGGTTGCCCGGCTGGCTGTGGTGCGAACGGCCCAGAGGACGGAAGGAACTTCGTCAACCCAGGCTTTGTTGTGCTCGCGGAGTGCGGCGAACACGCGCCGTTTTATACCCTGGACTATCTATCCGTTAACTCGCTCGACTGCTCCATTGCTCTGTGGATGTGTCATAGAGGCGAAGCAGACCTTGGTGCCCAGCTGTTCGCAGTATTCTTGGAATAGCTCGCTTCTGAACTGGGGACCGTTGTCGGTGATCAGCTTATGGGGGATCCCGAAGCGCGTGATCACATTGCTCTTGAAAAAGCGCACAGCCGTTTTGACGTGAAGAGATAACACAGGCTCTGCCTCAATCCACTTTGTGAAAGTGTCAATGGCGACGAGCAAGTGTGTAGCCCTTGTACCCCTTGGGGAACGGGCCGAGCAGATCCAGACCCCATGAGGAGAAAGGCCATGATGGAGGATCGTTTGGAGCTCTTGGACGGGCTTATGGACCTTTCGGGCGTAGAATTGACAAGCCTTGCACTTAGTCATTACATTCCGAGCATCTTGTAACGCAGTAGGCCAATAGTAGCCCATGCGAAACGCTTTACCGACCAGAGTCGTGAGGGAGGCGTGGTTGCCACAAACACTCTCGTGTATGTCCCTAAGAAGGAACACACCCTCCTGCTGCGAGATGCACTTGAAGAGAACTCCCAGAGCACCTTGGCGGTAAAAGATGCTGTCCATAAGCTTGTATGGACTAGCACGCCTTATAAGCCGGAAACGCTCAGCTTCGTCGTCGGGCAGGGTCCCATCTGCAAAGTACCGAACAAATGGCGTAGTTCAGTCCGCAGCCTGCTCAATGACAAAGACAGCACCACCTGTCTCTGTTGCCTCGTCCGGAGACGTGATAGAGGGCTTGTAAAGGTGCTCGACGAGCACCCCTGCCGGAGCAGGTTTGTGTGAGGATCCAAATTTGGACAGCTGGTCGACCAAGAAGTTGTCCTTCCTAGGCACGAAGAGCACCTCGAAAAATCGAAAGTGCCGCTCCAACTTCCTCACTTCAGCCAGGTATCGCGCCATTGAGTCATCGCAGCACTGATACTCCTTATTTACCTGATTGATGACTAGCTGTGAATCTCCCTTCACAGTTAGCCGTTGGACGCCGAGCGACTTGCACGCTCTTAGTCCCGCGAGGAGGGCCTCGTACTCCGCGGCGTTGTTAGTCGCCGCAAAGTGTAGTTGGATAGAATACTGGAGTTGCTCTCCTTGAGGGTAGATGAGAACAAAACCAGCCCCCGAGTTTTCAGTGCGCGAGCTATCAAAAAACATGGTTCAGGGGGTTTCTTCAGGTTGCTCGGGAGCTTCCTGAGATTTGGGCGGGTAAGTCCATTCAGCGACAAAGTCAGCCAGGACCTAAGATTTAATAGCAGTTCGGGCAGAAAACAGAATGTCAAATTCTGCTAGTTCCATTGCCCACTTAGCTATACGTCCGCCGGCTTCCTTGTTCCGTAGGATTTCTCCCAGAGGGAACTTGGTCGGGACCAGTATTTGATGCGCCTAGAAATAATGTCGAAGCTTTCTGGAGGACATGAAAAAGGCGTAGAGCAACTTTTGGACCTCAGGGTAACTCTCCTTTGATCCATGAAGCACCTTGCTCAAGTAGTAGATTGGCCGCTGGATGCCTTCCCTTTCCAAGGTCAAGACCGCGCTCACCGCTTGTGGCGTGCAGTCAAGATACAACAAAAGCTGTTTGCCATGTCGCGGGGTAGTCAAAAAGAGTGGGTTGGACAGGTATTGCTTTAGATCTTGGAAAGATCTGTCAGTTTTCTCTGTCCACTCGAAACCATTGTGCTTACGCAGGGCCTTAAAGAAGGGCAGCCCGCGTTCGCCTTGACGGGAAATAAACCTGCTTAGAGCAGCCATCCGTCCGGTTAGGCTCTGAACTTCCTTGACGGTAGTCGGAGCCTGCATCTTTTCAATGGCCTCGATTTTTTCAGGGTTAGCAGAAATTCTTTGCGAACCTATAACATAGCCGAGCAACATTCCAGATCGAACACCAAAGGTACGCTTCTCTAGATTTAGTTTAATTCTATGCCTGGTGAGATTTCGAAAAGTCTCGGCCAGGTCTTTTACATGACCTGGAGCTTGCTCTTTACAACTATGCCGTCGACATAGACCTCCAGGTTCCTTCCGCGCTGTTCTGGGAAAATCTTCTCCATTAAGCGTTGGAAGGTGACACCAGCATTGCTTATTTGGTGATGAAGACAGTCTTCTCTTCATCCTCAGGGGTGATGCTTATTTGGTGATAACCGGAGTAAGCATCCAAAAAACTCAAGAGATGGGCATCCGCAGTCGCGTCGACCAGCTGGTCTATGCGAGGCAGCGAAAAATTGTCTTTAGGGCAAACCGCGTTCAAATCTGTGTGATCGACACACATCCTCCACTTGCCGTCATTCTTCTTTATGATCACAGGGTTGGCCAGCCGCTCGGTATGATCAACCTCACGGATGAAACCAGCAGCGAGCAGCTTACCAAGCTGATCCTTAATGATCCCCTGCTTGAAACCGGCGCGCGAAGCTTCGGGCGAACAGCTTTTTGTCCGCGGATCGCCGGTTTGTGCTCGATAACCTCCCTTGGGACCCCGGACATGTCAGACGGCTCCCAGGCAAACACGTCTGCATTAGCTCGGAGGAAGGCAATGAGCTCGATTTTCTATTTGGGGTCCAGATTGTCTCCCAAATGAACTGTCTTGAAAGGTTCGTGAAGAGACAGCGGAACTTCCTTGGTCTCTCCCCCTGACTGGACAGAAACCTTGGGACGGGTAGACTTGGTCTGCGGAACCTCGGGACCACGCGGTGGAAGCTGGTCGACCAGGTAAGGGATTGGTCGTCGCAATCGAGAGCAGCCTTATAGTTGCCTTTGACCATGATCACGCCGCTAGGATCCGGTATCTTCATACAATGGTATGCATGGTGGAACACGGTCATGAACTTGCCAAGAGATGGCTGGCCCAAGATCGCGTTGTAGACAGATGAAAAGTTGACCACGTCAAACGTGATCAACTCTGTCCGAAAGTTGCTTGAGCCACCGAAGGTAACGGGCAGAACAATATGCCCCAGCGGCTTAACAGCTTCTTCCGGCACAATCCCATAGAAGGGCATCGCGACCTCTTTGAGCTTGGAGCGAGGAATCTGCATCTCGTCCAAAACTTTGGCAGAAAGCAAGTCCAAAACACTCCCGCCGTCGATCAGGACACGCCCGACCCTAGCGTTGCTGATGGTCGGAGCGACCACCAGCAGGAGACGCTGTGGCTTAGTCATCCCGGTGGGGCAATCCTCCTTGGAGAAGGAGATAGAGACCTCGGTCCACTTCATTGATTCGGGCTGTGGTTTGCCCTTCTCAACGTTGTGAACCTTCCGAGCAGCTTTCTTGAGGCTATGTCGAGAGGGATAAGCCGAGGAGCCGCCAAAGATAACGGCTATGTGGTTCACGGGCTCAGGATATCCATCCTCATCGTCCCGGTCACCACCATTGGTTTAGCGCTTGTCCTTGCCGGCATCACCTTTTTCGGACAGGGTGGGTATGGGGCCCTTGCCTTGTAGAAATCCTCGAGCTTTGCAGCTCAGGTCCTGCAATGGCGTATATCGTGCCTGTAGTTTTGGTGGAACTGGCAATATCGGTCACTCGGACCTTTCTTTCCTTGATTGCCTCCCTGAGCAGGCTTCTTGCCCTTATAGTTATTGTTGGGCTTCTTCTGCCCATCATTGGGAGGAGGTGCGCGATCTATACCCGCGACGGTATTGTTCACATCACCTTTATTCTTTTTATTATGGGACTTCTTGTCACCAGGATTGTTGCTGTTCTTCTTCTTCTCATCCACACCAGGCTGAGCGGGCAGCTCGCCCTTGTCAAACGCCTTCTTGTACTGAACACGCTCTGCCGCATTGGCATAGCGGTCAGCCGCCTTGAACAGGTCATTGACGGTCCAGGTCTTATTGATCTCGAGATCCTGGGTGTGCCGCTCGTCGCAGACTTCGTTTTTGAAAGTGCGGACAGCAGATTCATCCGAGATGTTCAAGATTGTGTTGCGGATCTTAATGAAACGCTTCACGAAGTTGCGAAGGGTCTCTCCGTTCATCTAGATCATCTGGTGCAGATCATCCTCCTTACCCAGACGCACGTAACAGCTCTGGAAATTGGCGATTAAAGCGTCACAAAGTTGGTCCCAAGAACGGATGGAACCTTCTTGCTGATTGAATAGCCACGTCCGAGCAGCGTCCTCAAGAACAGTCGGGAGGTAATTAGGCATGACTAGCTCATCACCCCGACTGCCATGATGGCAGTAGCATAAATGGAAAGGAACTCCTCTGAGTTTTGGGTACCATTGTACCTCTCCACGTGACCAGGTTTGAACTTGGAAGGCCACCTGACAGCGCGGAGCTCGTCAGAGAAAGCCTTGTAACCCAAGACATACGCCTGGCCACCTTCTCCTGCAGAACCTAGTCTTGTAAAGACGTTGGTCCTGTTGCGCGGAGGAATTCTAGTTGAACGAGATGACTCTGCCTGGAGGAATTATCTCCGGGACAGTCCTCCGCGTTCCTTCCTCGTGGTCACCACGATGCGCTCCTCCCGAGGGGATCGTCCATGATCGTCGCGCGCTCGCTTGCCCCTGTGATCGTGGCGACCACGGGGAAACGTTGCCGACCACGGGCAGCTTGCTCGTGGACAGTAATCCTTTGACGATGACGGGGGCCACGCGATCTATCGGAGCTGTCCAAGCCATTCCGGGCAGGCTGACTGAGCTGCCTGGAGGAGTGCTAACTTCGCCTATGGACTTGAGGCCTTCGGCCAGTCGTTCTAGGTGAGAAGCAACAGCGTCACCCATACGGACGAGGTCGGCCTGGTTGGTGGATCTAAGCACCGTTGCCATGGCCTGGAGTCGTTCCCGACTCTGATCTAGGGGTCCTGGGATCCCTGAAGCTTCCGCGTTTTGCCCGATCGGGGTCTGGTCACGCGGGGATTCAACCCGAACAGGTGAAACTTCTGCCGGGAGACTTGGCGTAGGCGCGCGAGGCGGATCGCGACGCTGTCGCTTGTGCTGATCGCGGATCTGCGCCAAGGTCTGATTAATGGAGGCGTCCAGGTTGTGGCGAACAACATCTTGTTCGCGAGCAGCTAGCGCAGCCCCATCTTGATGCTGAGCAGAATTGGACTGCCCGATCTCGCCGGCCACCGCGGCCCGCACAGGATCCTCTGAAGTTCCCGCGCCGGCCATGTTGACGATGCGACGGCCGTGTGTTGGCACGCTAGACGATGTCATCACTGTGTCGCCACAGGAGGAATCGACTGACATAGCCTTGAAATCCGAGAGATCTAAACCAGCGTAAAGATCATCGGTTCCATAATCATCGTCAATGACGGGAGCTTGATCTAAGACCATCTCCAGAGCGTATCCGGAGAGCTCTGTCTCAGATCTGGAAGGTGACCGAGATCGAAAAGATCGATCCTATCTGATAAGGGACGTGACATCCTGTCCTTCTGAATCATACCCTTCAGGAAGATTTTTCTGATCGCTGAACGAGTTCGACATGCTCGAATAGACTTGATCTACTATCCTCACGGACGGTGCCAACTATCGACGATTGGGATATCGGTCTCAAGTCAACTAAGGTTCTTGAGAAAGGGAGATAGAAGACCTGCCGAGCAAGGCAAACAGCAATCAACGAGCAACAGGGAGACACAGGGTTTTTATTCTAATTCAGGCCTCTCAGGGGAGATAATAGCCCTACGTCCAGCCTTTCTTTATATCAAAGAGGATTACAAGAGGAAACTCGACGAGATGAACAAGTCTCGGCGAGATTATGGGTGTAGAGGAAAGCAATATGCGATGATGCGCTAAGTCTCGATCTTCTGGCCCCTTAACACGTCATAGGGGTCCTGTTTATATAGGCTGTGTTTCTTTCGGCGGTTAGATTATAATCTGAAAAGGTTGTGATGTTTTTACAGAAGATTTAAGGAGCTAAAAAAATTATGAAAAAAATATTTTTGAGATCTTTGAGACAAATTGTGCAAAGTTTCGAATAAATAACTATAAAATATTTCAAAATATAACCGGTACAAAAATGACAAATTTTAAGTTGCAGCTTATAATCTGATTATTATGCTGAAAGAAACACAGCCATAGTATTGAACAACCGACCTACCAAGGGATAATCGGACCAGGCTAACCACGAACTCGTATGCATGCCAAATACACCCCGAGGTAGATAAGGTATACTCCAATTCTTGGGGATCACGACGTCTGCTCCAATCCGGGAAACCAACGTCCGGATCTTCACGTAGCCGTGCAAAACTCTTGTTCGAGTCGGACTCAAACAGGAATTCTAGGCCGTTACGCACCGTGCCAGTTAGGAAGCTGTTCGGCAGGATGCACACGGGTCTGATAGAACTTTCCAGGGAGCAAGGCCCTAGTAAGCTGTTCGATTGGGCCATCAGGGAGTGGGCCATGACAATGGGCCGTGATTTTATTCCCGACAACGCGGGTGGTCAACTAGCTCTATAGATATAGGAATAGAAAAAACATAGAATTATTACATCTAGCCACCGTAAAATTTTTGCAGGATTAAAATCGACATGAATCGTTCTAACACGTTGTGAATATGATGCAATAGAACTGTGAAAATGACTATGATCTTCATTCTAACACAACACGGGTGGTCAACTAGCTCTATAAATATAGAAATAGAAAAACATTGGATTTCTTGCAAGATTAAAATCGACATGAATGATTCTAACAATAGTGAATATGATGCATCGTTCTAACAAACTCTGGACCGCATCTTCTCCAAATCCTTATGCGGCTCTGCTCCTAGATCAACAGCCTCTTGCTCAAATTCTTCAACGGCATTGACTTGCAAGAATCAAATAAAAGTCCAAGATAACAATTTACAAGAAATTGGTTAAAATTTAAAAACAAGATATGACTTTTGGTATTTGATCATTGGTGGAAATGGCATTGCTATAGTTAGGTTGATTTGGAATTGTGTCCAAATCCCATCTGATTTCAACCGCTTTGTGCTGTGACTTTTTGGACTGTGATATGTGAATCGTCCAGCCAGCCAGTTGCATATGCCATGCTTTCGAGAAGCAAGAGGATAGTGTCAAGTCACAATACTTGTTGGCGTAATGTTGTGAAATATTTTAATTCAATATATGTTAATATGAAGGCTGGTGCTTCGTTGTCACATAGAATGTCATTCTCCAAAGGCAAGCAGCAACTTTCGTAATATAATACATATTAGATCTTTTTAAATCGTAAAGCAGCTTTGCTCCTTTTACTTTTAAAAAATAGGTCTCCAAGACCGCTAAGTGAACCCCTCGAAGTTCTAAAGATTTTTCCTTAACAATAATTGATTAAAACAATTATATTTGACAAACTAGAGCAAGAAATAGGGGCTACCAACACCGCATCACACCTTGGTATATATGTCTAGGCCTGTTCGATTTGTGTCTAACCCGACCTAGGCTAACTTCAAACATGTCACAGTTTTTTAGATGGTGTTTGGTTCATGTGCCACGCTTTCTTAAACTTTTTGACTCTAATGTAAATAGATTTACATTTTTGTTCAACTTTGTCATAAGTGGGACGCTATTTTTTTTCATTACAAACATGTGATTTGCGACACTTGTCTTGCCTAATGTTAAGTGTGGCTAGATATAGCTGCAATCTAAACAGACCATGCATCTTTCACAAGTTAAGCAGCTGCTGCTGATCGAGACACGAGTGCACAACTAATGAACTCGCTGGGTAAACGGTTGACTTCAGAAACCAAACGAACCGTCTCAACTCGATCACGCAAGCCTGGCTCCTCATCCACGAATCTTTTGGCTGACTTGGAGGTTGGAAGACGACTACGACGGCTCACAAGCTCACAGCCAAAAGAACAACGTTTCCACTGCCGACTCCAACTCGCCATCGACGACTGCAGCTATCGCTCGCACAATACTAGCTCCACTCCACTACCGCTCCACCGTCCCAGTATGCCACCAACGCGCTGGTACGGTGCGACTGCTGCGTGCATGCACCTTGGTACCGGGTGCAGCTTGGGCCAAGCTTCCCGGGTGGGTTATTACGTTCGCCATGGAGGACGACGGCGCAACCGTATGGAAGGCGAAAGGGAAAGAGTTCTGGGCCACGGCTAGAATATTAGTATGAATCATATATATGATCCTATTTACCAGAGCACAGTGGCAGGGATCGAGAGGTGTACGTTTTTCCAAGCAGGTCGATTTGTACCATCGCCCATCAGGATGGGACATCTTGGTTGCGCAAACATGTGGCGTCCGGAGCGTATCTCTCCTCTCGATCTACTGTAAAATCAAGGTTCCGTTCTTTTGTATACTTAATAGCTTAACTGCTTATCTACGTCCTAAAAATGCATATGCTTTTGAATTTTTTTAGTTCGTTTTTTCTCTATCGCAAAGGTGGATCATAACGCTTTAAAAAGCAAGTTAAACGAAATGGATCTAAATTTCGAGACTACCAGCCCAAAAGAACAAAATCTAAGAAATGGTTAATGATCATAGTCTCGCCTTTCTTTCTTTCGCTGATATTGCACGTCATAAGAATACTTTATTTATCTACTTCGTTTCCTTAATATAGGGGGATGAATTTTATCACGCCCAAAACAGGAGTGCTAGGGACGCTGTTTAGGTGTAGACGATTGCCATGTTGTCTTGAGCTGCAACCAGTGGTGGATTATAATCTGCAAAAGTTGTGGACCCTTGATGAAAAACTATTTAAATTCTTACAAATATGACTGCAAAGTGTTATAACTTTTGACTAGCAAAAAAGAAATTCGTATGATGGTTCCAAATTTTAATTTAAGCTGAGAATAATAAAGGTCGATGGCGCACAACCCTCAGATTTATGAGGGGGCCGGTGGGCTCTAGTGTGTTAAGTTTTGGTGTGATATGTCAACACAACTAGTATATTGGCGTTTGATTAGAATCTAGCGGTGACTCCTTATTCATAAAACGGTGACACTAGGCTGATTGTGTAGTAGTTGCGGGCTGATGAAGAGTTGGGCTAGCCTGTGAAAAGGGGCAGCCCAGACGAAGGATGGGTGACACCGCTGTCTAGAAGAGGCTTAGAGCCTATTTGGATGGCCGCCGTCGTGCGCCGTGCCAACTGTTGGCTCACCGTGGAATTTTGGCGCTCGCTTGGATGGCCGCCTTCGATGAATTGGCGTGCTTGCCCATGCACAGTAAACGGCGAGGCGAGCGATGACGCGGCTCCCGATTTGACTGCCAATTCTCGCCGACTCATGCGAGGGCTCACCCTGCTCCACGGCTCGCCAAGTTTTAGCATGGTGCGCAGCGGCGGCCATCCAAAGAGACCCTTAATGCACCATACCTAATAAGGAAATTCTCAAGGAAGGTAAAATATAGGAGAAACCTAAAAATGAAAAAAAAAAGCAGAGAGCTAAAAAATGCAAAAAATAAAAATAAAAATAAAAATGAGTTGGACCAAAGTATGTGGTCAAATTATGAGATTTGAGAAATTTTGTAGGCGCACATTATGTATGCAATTTTGATGGTATGACAAATTCTTCTATCAACAACAAACCAATAATTTATTTGAAATATATTTAACCAAAGACTGATGTCACTTATGCAATGGAGGTTGGAGACACACGATTCGATCATTGGTGGGTATTTTTCAGATAAATTTTGCGTGCTACTCTCTGGTCAAATATGACTATATTTTGAATGGTTGAGTTAAATTAATAAGCTAGTTATGCTTAAGTGAATTAAATTTTAAGGTGTGGTTGAAGAGGTTCTTTTATCGAACCTTGTCCACTTTGTTTATACTATTTCTAAGAGTTTTTAGGTGGTTTTATAGGAAAATGCTAGATTTTTAAAGTCAAATCATAACTTAATTCATGATATCATTACTATTACAATTTATTAATAAAATTTAATAAAATTAGAATACAATGAAAGTTTGTTTTGAGAGGAATTTATAGACATGATTATATATATAATATTAATCAAATTATTGTTAATATATAGATAATGAAAATTTTAACTACCACAAAATTCCTTTTATGCTGATTTCAGCCTAGGCTTCAGTGTCTCAAAAAATGCGGCAAAGTTTACCACAGCTAGCCAAAGTGTGGCAAATAATTTGAATGACAAATCTTAGGCAAGTTTGCTAAAGAAAAGTGTGGCAAACGTGGGAAGGTTGATATATGGATCAGCCAGATCCTAAATGGCTTAAACAGCTAACTTTCTTAGAGCCAAAAGGGGGAAACCTCCATTCCAGCAACGTGAGAATTGGTCTTGAAGCGTTGGTGTCGGCACCCGATTTACAAGATCGGATTCCACCTGCGTAAAGACGTACTAGTCCCAAGGATCATGACTAGTACACACAGTTAAACAGAAACGGTACATTACCAACGTTCTGATTATTACAAAGAGGGAACTTAGTCCAACACAAACACAAGCAACGGCTCGCAGGCCGCAATACAGAGTACACAACGATACAAGCCTATTACAACATCTAGAAATTTATTTATTCCATAAGCACGAAGACTGTAGGAACACCCAACCCTACTCTTTCATAGTTTTCCTCGGAGAACGCCTCCTCATCGAAATCAGGGTCCTCCTCCTCGGACAGCGGGCCATAGTCGGACGGACTAGCTGTTGAAATTTTGAAAAGGTAGAGGGGAAAAACGAGGGTGAGTACAAATTGTACTCGCAAGTCGGGAATAATACAGATGTGGTTCGGTACGAGGAGAGCTTAGCATACTTTTGCAGAAAGGCATTTATTGGCCTAGTTTTTGCAAAGCATCTTTGAAAACATTAAATCTTAACATTTTCTTTGGGCTCTTCTTAAACGGTTCTCGCCACTTGGCCTCAGAGCCATAGCGAGAACAAAATCCTTTCTCATTTCTTTTCTCAAAACGGCTAGGTCCATTCCGCGCAACAATCTCCGGTAGGCCGAACCCCAATCCGAAATGTAGCCGGTGGCATCTAACTCAAACGAAAACTTTCTCAAATTGTTTACTCATCTCAAATCCTTCGTTTAAAAACCCTTTTCTAAAATTTGGTTTTAAAAATGAAGAACTATCATATGAACAGTCCCTTCGCACGCTTATAACCGCGAGCACGGCTATCATGATAGTTTTAACTCTGCAGAGTGGGTACGCTTTACCCTCGAGAGGCTACGCATCAGAGGTGTTTCGCCACAAGACCGCTAACCACGAGGGCTAATGACCGGGCCCGTCCCATAACGGGGTTCGAGGTCGTACTGTTATGGCTTAGTTCGTAGGATCATAGGACGAACAGTCCTTAGACTAGGAGAGGGTCGATATTTTAGCGCAGTTTTCAAAACGGTGCCGTACTGCACCAACCGGCAAAAATATCTCTCCCTAGTCGGAAGATTTTTGGAGAAAGAAGGAAAACATTTTCCTACTAAGCATCACCCTCGATGCACTATCTTTAAACACAGTTTTCCCAAGCATTTCTCAACAATATTCTCATTTCACACAGAAGATTATATCACTTTGCATAAAGATTTTTAAGCATTTATCCTACCACAACGGAGTATTTAAATATGAGCAATCCATATTTTAACCTTAGGTTTAGTCTACCATATCTCTTACCTTCTCTATTCGGCATGATATCTAAGTCTAGTAAATACGGCAATTACCATTTTAAACTAGCATGCACATTTTCAAGTCTAGTAAATATTTTCTAAATAACGAAAATAGCTCCACGATATGATCGAAGGGGGACTTGCCTTGATCGGTTTCGGGGAAAACGAAGGGGACGTCGTCGATCGGGTCTTCGGAGCCTTCACCTCCTAAACGCGCACACGCATATGCAAAGCAATACAACATACATAAGCGAAATGTTTGATGGTTTTGCTGTTTTAAGTAAAATGCAGAAAACTCCGGTTCCATGCCTTTTTATTTAAAGGAAACTATGACACAAGACCTATGCACATGAAATGATGCACCTAAGGCTATTTATTTTACCAAAAATGAATGCTACATGCATGACATGCATACATATAATTTTCTTAGGTCCAGAAACTTTCAAGGTATCTTCATAAATTTTTACAGTACAACAACTATTTTTAACTAATGATTTTAGGATACCACAAAAAGATTTAAAACAGAAATTGCAAAAGACAATAAAAGAACGGGCCCCTCGGCGCTGGGCCGGCTCGGCCGGACGGCCCAACAGTGAGGCGCGGCTTGGCACCGTGCGGGCGAGGGTGGCAAGGCGAGCTGACAGGTGGGCCTTCCCCCGGTCCCACATGTCGGCTCCTCCCTCAATGGCAAAAAGGGGGAAAACAAGGGAGACACCTCGGCGGTGGCGCTGCCAACGGCGGCGATGGCACCGACCACCAAGGTCCAATTGGGCCCGTGCAGAGCGAGTGACGAGCGAGGCGAACGGCATGGGGGTCTCGGCTTCCCCAGGGGTGGACGGAGTAAACGGCACGGCGGTCCGCGGCTGTGGCGACACACGGGCACCGCGGCGCCGGTGAGATAACTAATTGAGTCCAAAATCCCCCCTCCCGCCGGGAGAATGAAGGGGGTGGAGTAACTACCTCTGGGGTCGCCGGGCCGAGGAGGATGGTAGGACGGTCGGGCCACGGCGGCAATGACGGCGTCGGCTTCGAGGATCCGCACGGACCTCGCGGCTCCACTCCTCCGGGAGCGAGCTCCTCCGAGAAGATCTGCGGAGCACACCCGAGGGTGAGGATAGAGAGGAGAAATGGAGACGAGGTGGGAAAGGGGGAGAAGAAAATCTCGGCGGAGCAGAGGACGACGGCGCACCGGTTCGGGTGGATGGCAATGCGGTGGCGCGAAGCGGGGAGAACAGAGGAGCAGTTCCCCCTTTTATAGACGTGCTTCGCCCGGGAAGATTTTAACGCGACGCGCATGGTTTGGCAACGCCGGCTCAATTTTCGGCCGGTGGCGTGAAGGGGAGCGCTTGGATGCGATGGTACCTAGGCGGGTTGGCCGGCGACAAGACCAAAGAGACAGAGAGAGTAGAGGGTACGGAGGAGACGATGGAGACGACAATCGTGTGGGGGAAAGAGCCCACAAGCTTGCGGGAGAGAGGAGGAACAGCGGCGGCGACTGGCGAACAGGGGAAACGATGCAGGGGAGAAGGAGGAGGAGGAAGCGGCTGACGAGGCGGGCCCACCTGTCGGCGGCGCCACGCTTGCGGAAGCAAGGAAGCTGGGCTGCGGCGGAGTGGGCCGGCGCGGCATCGGCAGCCCATCCAGAGGAAGAAAAGAGAGGCGGGGAAAAGAAAAGGGGGAAGGGAGGAGTGGGCCGGAACTTGGGCTGAGGGAGAAATGCCTTTTAAATTTTCTGGTTTCCAATGGAATTTCATTTTCAAATAACCTTCTTTAAATACATCAATACTTAGGAAATATAATTTTGCTTTTCCCAAAATTTACTAACACATTTCCGATTAATTCATCTTGGGATTGGCTTTAAGAAAATATTATAAACATATTAAACCAAATACTATATTTTCCCACCAAGGGCATTACTTTAAAATATTTAAAACACAATTTTAATTAAAAGACAATGCATGAGATGAGGATGCCATGATGCTAACCATAATAAATGATTTAATATTTCTAATTTATGTAGTTTAAGAAATTATTAATGTGCCAAATTGGCTTTAAAAATCTTGGGATGTTACAGTTGGACAGCGTAACAACACAAAACCAATATCTTGCAGGAAATCACACGAAATGTGACGAAAATCCAAAATCTTTTGTATCAACCAAACTAAATTCAAATAGTTTCAACTTTATATTATTTTAATTTTATGAATCTAAAACTAAAAAAAGAAAACTATTATCTTTATACTATTAAAAACGTCATGTCATGAGTGATTTTGGTGAATGGTATGCCACTTACCAATGCCCTTTAACTCACAAGGGAAATTTGGCTCTCTGTCATCGTTCAAACCACCCTATGGAAAAATAAAAAATGTCACTGAATTGCATAAGGGATTATTGTCTCTCCCTTTAGCATAATGAGAGAAAAGTAATAGGAAAGCAGATTGGGTGACATTTTTGCAAGAAAGTCGAGAAAGCAATGACATTCTCACAATTAATCCAAAGACAGTGTCATTTTTTCAAATAATGGTTTGACCGTTGGCATGGAACCAGATTTCGCTGCAAGTAATTAATTACCCACTGGATGTCACCAACACCATTAATCCTTATTTTTATGTTTTGGCCAGTTGATTTGCAGTTTAACTATTTTTTAGTGAAAAGAGACAATTGACTAGTTTTTTAGTGAAAAAAGACAATTGACTAATATACTGAAAAGAGGAATTCAGACCATGGCCCTCCTTGGTTCGCGGTTCTGGTACAATTTGCAAAATTTGTCATTTTTGTACAGGCCGTGAAATGTGTAACATTATGTAATAATTTTTTGAGGTTTTGTGGAACTTTAAAATATTTTTAAATATTTTTTTGTTTTTCTCAAAGATTTTAAATTTATTTTCGAATAATTTTTTATTCTTTCCTAGTCTCTTTTTAACAATTCTTAACCTTTTTAACTACGATCAAAATCTAACCACAGCCGCGAATCAAAGAGAACACATGTTTGTATTTATATCGGTCAATAATCATCTCTCTACCCTCGTAGGCGGAAGATAACCCTCTGGCAGTGGGGCAGTGGGCTCAATTCCTGCTGCTCGTGCCAAGCCAGCAGCAAGCACAGTGCACAGACAGTGGGCAAAGAAACCCTCCCAGAACCCAGACCAACGGAGAATTGCAGAAGCGAGCAACGGACTAACGGAGCCGCCAGGCCGTGAAGTCGACTAGAGAAGAAAACAAAAGGGGTTAGGCGCAAAATTTCCGCCGCCTCCGCGTTGCGAGGTGGGAGACGGCGGCAACCCCACACCCATCCGGATTCCGGAACCCTACCCTCAGGGTTTCGCCACCATGGGATCCATGGGCACCGCCGGAGGGCCGCCGCCTCCGCATCCGACGCAGCCCCAGGTGGCCACGCCGCCGTATGGGCCAGGACTCGCCGGGATCCTCCCGCCGAAGCCGAGCGGGGAGGTGAAGAAGGAGGAGAAGGTGGACTACCTCAACCTCCCCTGCCCGCTGCCCTTCGAGGAGATCCAGCGCGAGGCCCTCAGTTTGTCCCCTTGCCTCCCCATCAGCCCTAACACCGACTGCTCCTGCGTTTGAATTGCCGCAGGCATTGGCGAGTAGCTACTGATTGGTGATGATTTTGTGGTTTCGTCAGTTGCTCTGTCGCGATTCGGTGGATTGTCGTGTTTCACTTGCTAGGTTGCCTCACTTTTCTGATAGTAGTCTGTTGCTGGATCCCAAATGTGAAATGTGCTGTGCTTTAGTGCTCCACTGATCGTTGCTGCAATTTGCGATGCTTTGATGTGCTGAGTCCTAGGAGTAGTTTCGCAGGTGATTCGTAACACAGTCACCACTCTTTCTGTATGCTGCCAAGACACTGGTTGGTATTGCTGGTGTGTTCCATAGTTTCCACTACACTACCCAATACCCATTTCAAATTGGACATATGTTAACTATTCTAAAAGTGCTTGAAGCTAGGGAGTTGCCAATATTAATCCATGTGACACTTAGATTCAGCTCTTAGCGATGACAAATTTTGAGGGGGGTGTGAGACCTATATCTGTTATGTCTATCCTCCAACTACCCTGAGATTCAGTTCTTAGCAATGAGTTACTCCTCTTTTCCTGGCATCTAAAGATATCATTGAACTACTTAGATTCAAACATTCAGTGAAGGACCCAAAAATGAAAAATCTTCTATATGCAGTGGGTAAACTGCTACAGTGCTACTATTGCCAAACTTGTATGCAATGCCGCATTTCTGCCTTCCAAGGATTTACATTCTTTAGTAAACCATAAAATCGACAAGAAATCTGCAAACGTAATTCCATCCCTTAAATTACCTTTCCCTAACTTCAATCACAACTTCAACAATTTATTTCAACGTGAACCTTTTGGTTTATGCAATCTTCATATTTCCTTTAAAAATTATATGAAAATATGCAATATTAGACCTGTAAGGAAGCTTAATTGCTTGCTTTGTGCTTTTGTTGTGTACCCGCTGCTGTGTATTATTTGACTCTTGAGCCTTTCTTTTACGAGGTTTACTGACATGCTCTATTGTAGTGTCCTTGAAGCCTGAACTGTTTGAAGGATTGAGGTTTGACTTCACAAAAGGGTTAAATCAGAAGTTCTCACTTAGTCACAGGTAAGGAAAATGCATAATGTTGGTGAATATGTTTGTCTTTCTTGTGTGTCATGTATACTGACAACTTCAACAGTGTTTTTATGGGTTCCTTAGAAGTTCCGTCCCAGTCATCTGATACTATAAAGGTTCCAACATCACATTATGAATTTGGTGCCAATTTTTTAGATCCAAAGGTTTGTTTTCATTATTTTGGATATTATGGCATGAGGCATCACAATTCTGCAGGACGGTATATATATGTTGAACTTCATTTGTAATTATTTACAAAATTTTATGTAGTTAATGCTCATTGGAAGGGTAATGACTGATGGAAGGTTGAATGCTCGTGTGAAATGTGATCTGACAGAAAACCTTACGATGAAAATAAATGCACAGGTAGTTGAATTTGATGTTGTGGTTGCTCTTTTTATTTGATAATTGCTTGTTTTTTGTTTTTGGTTGATGTTTGCCATTTGACTGTTTTTCAGCTTACCAATGAGCCACATTACTCCCAAGGGATGTTTAACTTTGACTACAAGGTTAGTATTTGTAACATTTATCTCCTTAAGCAATATTAGCATGCTTAATCAACAAACTACTATTTTATTGTTTGGTTCCTTTTGGTTATTAATTCCCATAGCAATTCACATATTTTAATAGGGCACGGACTATCGAACACAATTTCAAATTGGAAACAATGCATTCTATGGGGCAAATTATATTCAGGTAAATAACTTTATGGTGCAGTTCAGTTTTTTTTTAGCAGCATCACACTGTACGTGAGCACCTTAAGGAGACAACGGAAAATTGTCATTTCATTCTGACCATTTTTTCTTTTAGGAAGTAGTTTTTCTTAACCTTGATTTTTTTTGTTCATGTGTTCCTAATCACTTTCTTTTTTGTGTTTTTTTTGCTTCTATTTGAGCTTCTGTTATATCTTATACCCTAAGCGTGTGTTCATCTGGCCACTTTTGTCTTATAACTTAGTAAGGTCTCAATGTTGTGGTTATGCTTAGGCACCAGCTTATTTTGCAATACTGGTTTGTTTCGAAGGTTGAACCATCCACTAGCTTTATATTTTTCATTATTTTGACTTGAAAAAAACTGTACTATTCGATCACAGGCTTAATAAGATTGAGGGTATTAAGTTGAACACCAATTGAAATTTATTAATGCATTTTTTCGTTTTTTAAAAATTACAGTTGCCAATACTATTCAAAATTTATACATTTGTCCTTTCTTTTCAAGTATACAGTTGTCGGCACTATTCACAGTTTAAATGATCTGACCCTATCACACTTGGAATTCTGATTATATACCTTGCTAAATGGCAAGCATATTCATATATTAAGAACTTAGGTTGAAGTCTTTTATTGAGTTGACAGCAAGTCATCCAGTGGGTCCGCGGCCACCAACTGGCACCTTCAATTCGACTTGATGAGTAAGTCGAATGACTTACGGTCAACTCGTCGACTTGGGTCGACTAGTCATTGACTAGCATAGGAAAGTCGGGTGATTTACAATCAGATTGGTTCAGGTTGTGTTGAGAGAAACAAACAAGGCCCAGGCCCATCTAGAGAAACCCATGTTTTTATTAAACTTGGATGTCCTGCTTCATCCCCCTTCTACCTGACCAAGCCACCTCCATCTCGGGTTCATACGCTGTCGCGGCATCCTTCGGGACACCCCTTCTGTTTCCGTCACTGGTAGCTCCCACTGGCAACATGCCATGGTGCCTCTGCCCCCTCTCCTCTTCCTCTTAATTCTTCACTAGCAGTAGCAAGTTCTACTATTAGCAACTAGCAGTAGGCAGTAGTAAGTGGCCAAGTAATTAGTATACCAAGTACTAAATAGTATGCTAGAAAAAAAAATCACTATGTTGGCAAGTCGATGACTAGCTGATTGGCTTACTGACTAGTCGGTAAGTTGGTCCCTTACTGACTCGATTTTGACTTACTGACTTGATAACTACAGTCTATAGCTTCGTATGACTAAGTTTGTAATGAAGTGGGCAAGTACATGTTTCATGCAGACTAAAATATTTTGCAGTTTTTATCATGCATTAATTGGCATAATTATGGCTATGAAGTTAAATTGTTCTTTATCCACTCTTCTCTTGATTATGAAATATCAACCTTTCCATGTTTCAGAGTGTTACACCAAATTTATCAATGGGAACTGAAATGTTCTGGCTTGGCCACCAGAGGAAATCTGGAATTGGTTTTGCTTCTCGTTATAACACAGATAAAATGGTAAGGAGCTAATGTGGACCTTTTCATCTTGGATGGTATAGATTTAACTTTTGCATGACATGCTTAAGTTTTAAGGCCTTTGGGCACCTTTTCTTTTTATGATCATTGCAGATTGGTACTCTACAGGTCGCTAGCACTGGTATAGTTGCCTTGAGTTATGTCCAGAAAATTTCTGAGAAGGTTGGGCTTCACAAATATTGTCAACAAAAGTTTTTCATGCTATGTCAACATGATTATAAACTCTTAAGTATCTGCAGGTTACCCTTGCGTCTGATTTCATGTATAACCACATGTCAAGAGATGTGACTTCTAGCTTTGGTTATGATTACATGCTTAGGCAGGTCAGTATATTTTACAAAATGTCTAAATGTCACATTTTGTATCACTTAGCAATGCATTCTTTATTGAGCTCCTCCATGTTCTGTATCTCTGCATGGTTTGTTTGTGCCAATAGACATGTATGAAGAGTTTATACCCATGTACTCTCTCACCCATTCAGTGCCTTGTTTCTGAATTTCTTTTGGTTGTTGCAAATTTTTGTAATATATTCTGTTGCAGTGCCATCTAAGGGTATTTAATATATTATGTTGCAGTGCCGTCTGAGGGGTAAAATTGACTCAAACGGCGTTGTTGCCGCATTCTTGGAAGAAAGATTGAACATGGGTGTCAACTTTCTTCTTTCTGCAGAGGTATGAATATGAAATTCCAATACGCTTGGGTGTTGCTGCTGCAATTTTTTTGTTAACAAGAAATGGACGCCCTAGATATTTTGTTGATATTTTTTGAACTTATGTTTTCTGGTGCAGATAGACCATTCAAAGAAGAACTACAAGTTTGGTTTTGGAATGACCCTGGGAGAGTAAATCTACTGACAGCAATGGTTATGAGAGGATGTTTCTGTAGTTGGTTGTACGTGGTTCCTTGCCGTATGGTCTCTCGGTTTCGAGCAAACAGGTTCTTGGCCTCGGGCATTAGGATAATATAGGAAAAGACTTGCTATTTTACAGAGTTTCTTTTCTGGTGTAATGGCGGATGTCTCATTTCAGTTGCTCAAGATAATACGATCATTTGGCGGTTTATGAATTTTTTTGTTCATCTTGGATGCAACAAGCTGGACGATGTTGCAATAATGTTGTATGGATGCTGGCAATTTTTATTCCCTAGGCTTCCAGCACTAGGCGTTTACTGTAACAACTAGCTGCAAAAGATTCATTCAAATTTCCTGTCGCCTTGTTCGAAAGTGCCCATGTTTTTATGTTCATAAATGGTATGACACGTGCGACTGGTACTATGATTAGCTCATAAAGCTTATTTTGTGCCTATTTAAGTTCTTACCATATCTGACCAAATTTGAATTATTGTTCCTTCCAGCTTCTGTGGCCTGAAAGAAGGCGATGCACTATTTTATCTGGCAGCTCATACGAGAAATTAACAGAGTTTCCTCTGATGTGTATGGTTTTATGAGAGAAGGAACATCTGTCTCTGGCCCGTTTGCATTAGGATCAGCCCGTACATCACCTTATTGTAATTGGTGGATCACACCTTATCGCACAGCCTGTATTTTTAGATGTATGCGTGATGCATCGGACTGAAAGGACAATGATGCGCTAATTCACTTCATCTCGTAAATGGCAGTTTCACGAGTTAAAATTTGAGAAAAACAATGTGCTAACCAAATTTTATGCCAAAGCGTGTGTTTACACGTATATCAGGCAAAATAACCGAGCCAAAAAGGTATCCCTGCAATTGGTGCTTGACACTGAAGTCTTGTGTCCATTTCTCCTAAATAATTTGTGTAACTGACACGTGGGTCTTAGTTTAGGGTTTAGGATAAAGAACATACAAGAGTGAAGAACATGCTAGCATTTCGAAGTCAACTTTAAAACGAAAAAGTAGTTTTACTAATGACGGACGCCAGCGTTTGGATGTCCGGTGCGAGCTCCCAGATCGGACCAGCCTCGATCGTCGAAACTTCGGCGAGACGCGCATCCAACCGCTTAGAAAAAAGGCCACGCTATGCTATCTGCCCCCTTTTGTGACTCCCCATGCATGCGCGAAAAAATGCCACTTTGCATGCCTCCAGCGGGGATTCTCTACAGAGCATGTGGCCCAATCAAAAAATTGATGAATACCTAATGAAACTTAGAAAATGCATAGTAAAATTTAAATAAATAACTAACGAAACTTGAGAATGTACTAATGAAACTTGGGATCATACTAATGAAAGTTGATAATATACTAGCAAAACTTGAGGAAACCTACAAAACTTGCTAACTTACTGTTGAAACTTGGAGAAGATACAACCAAACTTGGCTAGCACCGATGTAACTTAAAGAAAGTACTAGCGAAACTTGGCTAAAAAAGATGAAACTTGAGGAAAACCTAACGAAACTTGCTAGGTTACTATTGAAACTTGAGGAAAACCTAACGAAACTTGATAGGTTACTGTTGAAACTTGAAGAAGATAACATGAAAATTGGCTAGTACCAATGTAACTTAAAGAAAGTACTAGCGAAACTTGGCTAAAAAATGATGAAACTTGGCTAAATACAAGTTTCTTTAGAAGAGATTGATGTTTCGTTGGACAGATTTTGATGTTTCAATAGTGCAAGACTAAAAAAGTCTTCCATACGTTCGACCACAGGGGCTATGCGCAGAAAAAATCGGCATTGTTCTCTGCCATCCACACCTGCCCGCATGCGTGGGCCCCACATCATGCAAAAAGATTCCTCTATATGCAACCAACGCAGTAAAAAAATCAGGCGATGTGCTTTCTTCTGCGGACTCGCGTTAGCACGCATCGTCCAAAAAACCATGCGGGAGTGAGCGTTGTGCCCCATGTGGACCCTGCCCCAACTGCACGCCGCGTGAGCTTGGAAAAGACGCGTCGTCCGTGCGCATGATTCCGGACGGCCGGATGTCCGTCCGTGTCCAAGTGTTTTTCTTATTAATTGGAGTGCTATGCACCTCGTCATCAAGAAATAAAACTAAAATGAACATCAACATCCAAATTACTTACTGTAACCAACGACCAAGATCTGATAACAAATTAACAATACTGATAAAGAAAACGATGTGATGCGACAATAGCTTGGTTGTGCACATCAACCCAGAACACAATTATGCGACGTGCTCCTAACGTTTAGACAACTTCCATTGCACAAATAGAGTCTGCAATATAAACAAATGATCTTACTCCACATCATTACTAGCACTGTCCCAAAAGCACGGCAAAAACAGAGAATTGGTCTATGCTTGGAGTATATCCATCATAAAGGGTCAAGCTTTTGCAGCACCAGGTAAAGAAGAAAACAAAAGTCAGTACAAAAAGGAAGGGATATAAGCTTGTGAAAGTGTGAGACGACATGATGCTTTGCATTTTCAGCGTGATACCAAGGTGGCCTCCCAAACATTTTCAACCTTATAATGTCTGAACGCATGGATTTCGTAGAAAACATAATAATATTTATGGAACTATCCTAAAAACCTTTTTTACTTTAGAGACTGAACAAATACCAGCTACATATTCATATTGGGATCTCAAAAACCATCCGAGCAATCATAATTTCATAATAGCATCGCGATATGTACAGAGTCGAATTTTATCCATTATATAAAAATACCAAGAAATTATTGGCAAGCAATGGATCTCTAGACTGAAGCTTAGCTATCCAATGTCTTGTCCTTTATTCCAACCTGCTGCAATAAGAACACATCTTACTGCTGCAATCAGAAATAAACTTGTGCGTCGCGACACAGTGTCATTTTCATTCATCCTCCTAACAAGATGGTTCAACAATCACAACCTTTCTGTGCTCTGTCAAACCCTGTAATGTACTATGGCCGGCGTAACATCAAGTTCATAATTCCTATCATCCATCACTGGTACATTGCTGGCTTGCTGCGTTTCTTGCAACCGTCTGCCAGGCAAAAAAAATACACCTTGTTCAATTTTACCCCGCTCTTAGTGGTTTGGAGAGGCAGAAAAATCGTTAAAATAGTTTCATAAAGGTTAGAAAATCTTTTTTAAAAAATATGGTTACAAAACGCTAAATTGTTTGGCCTGTATAAAACGAAGAAGCAATATTGGCCGTAGATTATAATATGGATTTAAGTTGAAACGAGGAGGTGGAGACGAAGTGGGAGGGACTCAGGGACACAAGGAGAAGACCAAGCCGGGCCCAAAGGGAAACACCCCTGCTCCGCTGCTCGCGTTGCCCACAAGCTACGGCTGCCTACACATCCCCATCGTCCACTGTCTCGGCCAGCCTACGCACACCGGCACACGAACACAAGCACGCACTGCGCTGCGGCTGCGCTCCCATCTCCCACATCCACATGTCAAACAGAGCACGGTCCAGGGATCAAGAACCGACGCCACGGGTATGATGCGGCCAGCCGCGGCGGCGGCGGCCGCCGCCCTCGCGTTCCTTGTGGCCTGGTCGCTGCAGCCGCGGGCGGCGGTGCGGGCGCAGATAGCGGCCGCGCCCTGGGCGGCGCCGGCACCCTGGCCCGGGGCGCTGGACTGCAAGGCCGCGCTCCTCAACCTGACCTCGTGCCTGACGTACGTGGAGGCCGGGAGCTCGCTGACGCGGCCGGAGAAGGGCTGCTGCGGTGCGCTAGCCGGCGTCGTGGACGGCGAGGCCGCCTGCCTGTGCGGGCTCGTCGGCGGGTACGCCGCGTACGGGGTCCGCGTCGACACCGTGCGCGCGCTCGCGCTGCCCACCATCTGCCGCGTCGACGCGCCGCCGCCCAGGCTCTGCGCCGCGCTCGGCGTCCCCGTCGCCGAGCCGCCGGGCGGCGCCGTGCCCGCGGAGTCAGGTACGCCCGACACTATGGTCTCTGCCGCTTCCAACAGTATCTCGCTCCGTTATTTTACTCCCACGTATTTTCCGTTTCTTTCCATTGTATTTGCGGCCTGTCCTATGTAAGCGAACAAAAAAATCAATCCATTATGTGTTTATGTATGCAGAAAATTCAATGTCA
This sequence comes from Raddia guianensis, assembly GCA_036346415.1. Taxonomy (NCBI): domain Eukaryota; kingdom Viridiplantae; phylum Streptophyta; class Magnoliopsida; order Poales; family Poaceae; genus Raddia; species Raddia guianensis. The sequence continues at coordinate 18,904,894 of CM070536.1, forward strand.
AAAGTGATCTTTTTAGTTGCCGTAGATTCCCTCATGCACAATTTAACATTACAAATGCCATTTGCAACAGAATACTTATCGAGTGATTCGAATTTTTTTCCAATGCGTTCAGTGGCCAAAACAGTAGAGGAATCAAGCTTTTTTTTTTTTTTTATCGAACCAACCACCTATTCTATTATCTATCCGGTAGTTGAATGTCGGCGCTGACTAGACCAGGGCATCAAGCGAATCGCGCGATCAAAACCATGTCTTTATTACCAGTTTACCACGAAATGCTCGCGCTAACAAAGTCTCAACGCCACGGCAGGGTACGGCATCCCGGAGACCACCCCGGCGACGGCGAGCGGCGGCGGCCCGGCGGCGCTCAGAAGCTGGAGGCTTCATCTGCGGCTAGCCCTCTGCCTCGTGCTCCTCACGCTGCAGCTGTAAAACCTTCCAATTCCACACGGCAGCGCGTACAGAATCTGTACATGTACACGCGCGCTAGCTCCTCCACCATCACCACCACCACCACCCCAACCGTCGAATCAATCAATTCAATTCAATTCAGCAATTCGTGCGTCCACGCCATGGATCCCCCCGAAATAAGGTCGCGTCGTTGGAAGGGGCCTTTCGCGCGTATGCCCCGCCCCGCCGCGGCCGGACGGACCGTGCGGTGGCGAGCAATGGGAACGTCCGAGCCGCCGCCGCTGCAGATGCAGACGCGCGGCCTCGCCGGAGCGCGTGAGGGGGGTAAAGGCGGCGGCTCGGTGGTTGATGCGTCGCGTGCTGGGCGGCCGGCCGTGCCGCTCCACGGGGCACGGGGCACATGTGACCGCTGCTACTAGCTGCCGGTGGTGCTAGCTTAGCTGGCCGGAGTACTTCGCCGCGGTGGCTCCGAGCCGTGCCAAGGAGCGGCGCATGGATGTACCGGGAAGAGCATACGAGGCAGGAGGACGCGAGCGCCGTCGTGTGACCTGGCTTTGGCCGTGCCTCGGCGGTGGGGCGCGCCGGCGTTGTCCAGCTGCGGTGTCCAGATTTGGGTTTTTTATTGGCGTTAGATTATGGGAGGAAGGAAAACATGGGACGGTGAATTTTTTTGGTACACAGCTTTATACTATTATCTAACTCGTCACGAACGCTAGATATAGAGCAGTTGTTGAGCATAAGATCCTCAAACAATGAGTAGATTGATGGATATAGGCCTTGTTTGTTTTAGATTAAACTAAACTAAACTAAACTAAACTAAATTAAATTTAAATTTGTTATTTTGTATTAGTCAAATGGTGTAATATTTAATATGTTGTAGTTATTTTTGTGGTGTTTCAAATAGTTATTTTTAGAGTTCGTAAAATAATTTTTCATAATTTTTTAAAAAATTTAAAATGTCTTTCGAGTGGGTCACAAATTTACTACAGTAAAAATCAACTCAACTTTAATCTGAAACAAGCAAGGCCTAGACACAAGCACAAACCCTCTGTATGGGCTAAACCAATCAACATCATTGACATCTAGAAATCTTCATCGCTGCATTTGGATTGCTCGATAACCATCTTCCAAGAATAAATCCGAAGACATTCGCTATAAACAGTATGTCCAAGTCGAAAAAAACTCAAGGTTTTGCCGCATACCAGAAAACTTTGATGACAAATTGGTAATCACCTTCCACACTTGACAGGATACAATCAATGTCATAGTCCTCTCTAGCGGTAAGAACTCTGACTCGAAGGAAGAAATCGATCATGTAAAGACCGGAAAACAACAGACCTACCAAACCATCCTAGCCGATAAGGATTCCATCGTCAACTCAACCCCATCCCAACACAAGAGAAGACACAAACAATAGCTATCACGAAGATCAAATACACCAAACCTTACTAGCACAATAACAATAATAACACAAGAAAAACAAAAACACAAAAAAAGGAGACGGGGAGAAACAGGGAGAAGGGAGCGCATCCCCTCCTTCTCAGGCTGGCTCCAACAAGACCCCTTAAATTTGATCCCCTATAGTTTGATATAGGGGTTTTCTCAAAAAAATCCATCCCTTATAAACATGCATGCCTCCAACAGTAATCCCTTAAAGTGGATCTCTAGCCAACCGAAACTAATCCTGCTCTTCATCATGACAACCTTGTTGCGTCGACACCTAAGCGTGGCGGGAGGTATTGCTCAGCTGATCTCAACACTTGTCGGTCTGGCTGCACTACAAGTGACTAGTGAGTGAGGTAGGGCGGCAGGCGGCGAAAGAAGGCGGCGGGCGGGAGGAGGAGGAGGTAGGCGGCGAAGCGAGGCAGAGGAGGAGGGCGGTGGCGGGAAGAGGAAAGGCAGCGTCGGCAAAGCAGAGGAGGAGGCGGCAGCGGGAGGAGGCCAGGCGGCGGCGTGAGCCGAGCAGAGGAGGCGGTCAGTGGTGGGATGAGGAGGCGGGCGGCGGCGGGACGAGGCAGAGGAGGCGGGAGAGAGGAAGAGTGGGAGGAGGAGAAGAGCGCGGTACCTTCCGATCTCGCGCGGGAGCATTGCAGTTGAGGATACGGGAGGGAGAGAGGTCCCCTACATATACCGTTCCTCTCTCCACTCCGGTGAATTAGGGGCTGCTTTAAGGGACGCTGTTGGATGTTGTAGGGGAGCAGTTCATCCCTTTTTTTAAGGGTTCAGTGATGTATACAGGGTGCTGTTGGTGCCAGCCTCACCGCCGACGTGGTCGCTGGAGCAGGAGGAGGGGGCGGGGGACCGAGGAGCACGGCAACTGACGTAGGGGACAGTGAGTTGAGCCAAATGGAGTCATTAAAGAGTAACAGTAAAAGAGCGGGCCTATTTTTCACACAAAAAAGTGGGCTTAAATTCCTAATGGGTCCTATCAGGCCTAGCCAGGTAAGTCGAGGACTGTAGTGCCACTAGCAAGCTCGTTTCCCGCAGCAAGTACGATGGATCCTCTTTTCTTATTTTCATCTGCGCCGCATTTGGATCGGGGTTGGATTTACTAACTAATTCAAGCTTAGTTAGGTTTTATGTTTGGAAGCCTAAATTAATTTTGAGTTAGCAAGGTTAACTAGAGTTAGCGAGTAATTTAGGCCCTGTTCTTTTGGGCTGATGGGAACTTAAAAAACCCAAAGCATATATATTTTTAAAATATAGATAAGTCAGTCGACGGTTGGGATATCGGTCCCAAGTCACCTAAGGTTCTTGAGAAAAAGGAGATAGAAGACCTGCCGAGCAAGGCAAACAGCAATCAACGAGCAACAGGGAGACACAGAGTTTTTATCCTGGTTCGGGCCTCTCAGATGAGATAATAGCCCTACGTCTAGTGCTTCTTTATATCAAAGAGGATTACAAGAGGGAGCTCGACGAGACGAACAGATCTCGACGAGATTATGTGTGTACAGGAGACTAAAACATGATCTTAGCTTCAAGTCGCACAGGATTGGTCCCTCTACACGCCGTAGGGCCCTGTTTATATAGTGTTGAAAACTGACCTACCGGGGGATAATCGGGTCGGGCTGACCACGAGATCGTAACGAACTCGTATACATGCCAAATACATCCCGAGGTAGATAAGGTATACTCCAATTCTTGGGGATCACGACGTCCGTTCCAATCAGGGAAACCACGTCCGAGTCTTCACGTAGCCGTGCAGAACTCTTGCTCGAGTTGGACTCAAGCAGGAATCCTAGGCCGTTCCGAACCGTGCCAACCAGGATGCTATTCGGCAGCATGCACATGGGCCTGATAGAACCTTCCAGGGAGCCGGGCCCTAGAAAGCTGTTCGATTGGGCTGTCAGGGAGTGGTCCATAGCAATGTGCCGTGATTTTATCCCCGACAGCTAGCCCCCGAGACTCAAGTAGAATATCTCACTAGAGTGGGGTCTTCCTCTTGAGACTCCAAATCACAAAGAGGGAAACATTGCTGCTACGAAAACGTGAAACAAACGACCGAACATGTTATGGTTCAACGGAACAAGTCTTGTTCGGGACCGAACAAACCCGATCAGTACCGAGCAACTCTGTTGCGTCGAACAGGGAAACACATCTGTCAGAGCAGAGTACCCAGCCCTCAGTACAAATATTGGAAAAGTAGCCGTTGGCAAATTCTACTTAATAACTTTTCATTGCTTGAGAGAAAAGCAGGCGACCGTTTTCTTGAACCATTGCGATAAAAACTAGCCGTTTAGTGACAAAAAACCATTGCAGAGCTGCTCTTCTGGGGCTATAAAAAGCACCCAAGCCGTTCACGGCTTGCCACTTCTGCTCTCACGCCTTTCCTTCCTAAGCCCTATTCCAACCGCGCTCAGCGTCAAACAGCCACACTCCACAACCAAAGCTGCTCACCAACCCTGGGGATCGTTATGGCCAAATTCTCAGGAACTAGCATGACCGAGGAGGACTTGAAGGCTTTAGAGTCGGAGGGACACATCGACGCCGGCAGCTGGAGGTTGCCTGGGGAGGAGAAAACACCGAAGCCGCTCGAGGACGAGTTCGTCAACTTCGAGCAGTTCGCGCTGTTCGGGTTGAAGTCTCCCAAAAGCGACTTCGTGGAGGCCTTCTTGAACATCAGCGGGTTGGAGGTCGCAAACCTTAACCCCAACTCGATCCTCCAGATGGCAGTCTTCGCACACCTGTGCGAGGGCTATCTGGGAGTTGATCCTTCGGTGGGGTTGTTCCTTCACTATTACACAGTGACGAGGAGCAGCTCCGCCGCCTCCGGACTTGGGTGCTACTACCTCAAGCTCCGGGCAACCGCCGACGACGCTCCGTACCCCCGTCCACCGCTGCTCGACTCAATGGGCGCGTGATGGATGAGGTGGTTCTACACCAGGAGGAGCGAAGACAGCAAGCTCATCTTCACCGGGCAGGCGTCGGCGAAGGGAACGCAGATGCCGCGGCCGGAGCCGACCAATGAAGAGTGGTATCTTACCCGGAAGATTGCTTCTCTTGTGGGCCTCGGGCTCACGGGAAGGGAGATCATCCGGAACTTCGTGGCGAACAGGATCTGTCCGCTGCGGAAGAGGTCCTACCCTTCTACAAGATAGAAGGCTGGGAGGACATCACCAGGAAGAGCACGGGTAAGTCTTTTAAACACTCAACCTTCCTTGGTGATTTCATCCGAACAGGAACTAAGCTCATCTTCTGTTCGGACTGTAAAACCAACCGACGCATGGGTGGCGAGTAGGTTGACGCCATGCTGAAGGCTGCTAGGAAGGACTCTGAGGTCACCGGCGAGGTGGCCTACACTTGTCCAAGAAACATGCTCGTCCGCTCACCTGAGGTAACTTGCAAAACCCCATCCGAGTTGCTAGACTTGCATGGTTTATGGCATGCTAACATTCATCTCCGAATATGCAGGACAATTAGCTCATTATCGGCGGGATCGACGAAGAGCTGTTTGAGTCCGACAAGGAGGGAGCAAGGAAGGGCAAGGCCAAGGCGGCCGTAAAGCCCAAGGTGGCAACCAAGCCGACACGGAGTTCGCCGCACCGCAGCGGCCGCCAACCGCCTCTGAAGCTCCCTGCGGCGAAGAAACGCGCCGAGAAAGTCAAGCGCGCTCGCGGCCAGCCAAGCGGAGAACGCCCAAGCCCGTCCCTCCTCACCGAGCAGAGCGATGAAGGGATACGGAACTTGACCCACTGGCTGAGGCGATATACGCAAGCTCACCTGGACCATGTGGGACGGCTGCAACAGATCGCCGAACAGAGGAGGCTCGAGGAGGAAGTCACGCGCAAGAAAACACTTCTTGAGTTGCGCAAAAAGAGCGCTCAGCTCAGCAAAGAGCTGAGTTTGTCGCCGCAAGCATCCGAAAATCAAGGCGAACAAGAAGCCAAGGAGCCGCCGAGCAAGAGACGCAAGCTCCGTCAAGGAGCGAAGAAGAAGGTTAAGTTCTCTGCGGCAGGTATGTAGTAGCGGAGCTCTCCCCTTCACATTCTACCAAACCGCACAGGACTAACACATTTCCTTTTCATCAGCTGCCCAAGAGGAGATCGCCACGGACGACGTGGACGCGGCGATCGAGCGGTCTCGCCGCCGAGCACTGCGCAGGTGCGTCGCGAAAGCAACGAGCTCGCCGCCTCAAGACAAAATTGGCGGCGTGAGGCTACGCTACCGCCGGGCTCCATCGATTAGATCGACGCGCTGAACAGCGCGGTGGAGAGGCTGGAGGCCGAAGAAGCGGGGCGCGGCGCCACGGAAAGCGGGGCCAAAGTCTTGGCTCTGCCGGCTGCCTGGGGCGAAACCGAGCAGGCGGTCCTACCAAGCACTTCGTCGCAGGGACAACCCATCCCTGTGGCGACGGACATCACCAGCGAGCAGGGCGAAAGACCTGCGGCCAGGGAGGAAGAAGGCCACGAGCAGGGCGCACAGGTTGCCCTGTCCGCGGAGACACCGACGTCGTCGGGCAGAGCGACGCCAATCTTGCCCGAAGGTGATCGGGCGGAGGAACAGGAAGAAGGGCAGGAGCTTGAGGGTGAAAGGCAATCGCCCGTCGCTGCTGCCCCCAGGCGGGTGCGCACCAGCAAGAGGTAGGCGCAGTACAGAGAGCATCGTGTCGCGGCTATTCCGAGCAATCGGCGCTTCGCCACCCACGGCCTTGGAGGGCGCCTTCGCCAGAACTTGAAGAATCGTCTTCAAGAGGTAAACCCAAAGCCGAAACTTATCCGCTTTAAGTCACGAGCAACTGAATTTGATGGATTTGTTCTTCTCTTGCTCAGGTCTTGCGGGGCACCATGTAAGATTTCAAAGAAGGCATTGGCGTCGAACGCAGCGCTATTCTGTGAGCCTTCCAGGAGTACCGGACGATGGAGCTTGAGGGGGAGCGCCTCACACCGGCCAAAAGCCGAAGCCGACTGAAGGCAAAGGTAAAAAAGTTTCAGACCCAGCTGACCGAGGAGAGGCAGTCTTCCGCGGCACTCCAGGAGAAGATCTCCACCCTGTGGGTATCACAGGTAGAGGCCGAGGAGCTGGCCGAGCAGCTCAAGATCAGCGAGCAGCACCGAAGTCAGAACGAAACTCTGACCGAGGAGCTGCGGACCAAGACCGAGGAGGTCGAAAACCTTCGTGCAGAGGCCAAGGAGCAGGCCAAGCACAAGACAGTCAGCAAGGAGGAAGCCGAATGTCTCCGAGCTGAAGTCAGAGAAGGGATCAAAGCCCAAGGGGAAGTCCCGCGCCTCAAGTTAGAAATTGAGGAGCTAAAGGACCAGCTTGCATCTAAGTAGCAGTAGGGCTGTAACCCGAAAGGGACTTTGTACCTGTAAACTTTTGTTAGCATAAATCAAGACTTACCTTTTCTCTACAAAAAAGAGCAGCAAAGACAAGAACGAACAGAAAACTAAGAGAAAGGCAAAACAGCGCTAGAGAATTTTTTTAAAAAGGTAGAACGCTAGCCTAACTCCCAGCCTCCGTTGTGCATCTGCTCGAAAATCAGTTTGCGAACTCGAGCAGGTGCATAAGCAAAAGAGCAACACTCTAGCCCCCGGTACGGACGATGCTTGAAGACCTAAGTTTGCGAATTCAAGCACGTGCGTAGAGAGTTAGAGCGACATCCGCATCTTGATCGGCTCGTTCCATGAACTGCTCGTTAACGTACGTTAGGCGATTCATAGGGTAACAGAATAAGGAAAGTGCCTCTGCCGCGGGGAGCTTACGAGAGCAGGCTTTGCCAAGTGGTTGTGCCAAACGCGGTAAGTGCCTCTGCCGCGTGGGGCTTACGGGAGCAGACTTAGCCGCTAGGCGAAAAGCCGTATTACGCAACCTTGAGTTGAGGAACTTGCTGAAACTAGATACGGGCAGAAAAATCCAGAAGATCGCGGAGCCAAGATTTCGCAAGACCGGGCAGCCATCAAGTGTTACTAGAGAGAAAGATGGTCTAAGAAGACAGGGTGTGAAAAGGGCCGTAGGGGGTCGCGAACATTCACTGTTAATTGGATTGAACATTACATGGCAGTCCGAGAGACTTGGACGAATTAAGGCGCGGAGTTTGACAAAAAGCGCAGAGTTAAGGAAGCAAACAAAAGACCTACACAAAGAACTTACGAAGCTGGTCGATATTCCAAGTGTTGGTCAGCTCTCTCTCGTCCTCCATTGCCAGTGTAACGGCCCGGCGAAAGCAAGAGAAACGGCCGTGAACGGACCCTCCCATCGGGAGTTAACTTGTTGGCATTGGGCGGTGTTCGGGACGCGCGCGAGCGAGGTCACCCACCTTCAAGGCCCTTGGTCGAACAGATTTGGCAGCGTGCCGGCGAAGAACTTGCTGGTAGCGCGCCATTCTAACTTGTGCCCGTTCGCGTGTGTCTTCGAGGAGATCGAGTTCGAGTAAGCGTTCTTGCTCTAAGTCAACCATGTTGACCGAGCTCGTGCGAGGCGAGCCGAGTACCACTTCGGTGGGCAAGATAACTTCTGCACCGTAGACCAATTGGATAGGAGTTTCCCCGGTAGCCCGGCTAGCTGTGGTGCGAACGGCCCAGAGGACGAAAGGAATTTCATCAACCCAGGCTTTATTGTGCTCGCGGAGTGCCGCGAACACGCGCCGTTTGATACCCTGGACTATCTGTACGTTAGCTCGCTCGATTGCTCCATTGCTCTGTGGATGTGCCACAGAGGCGAAGCAGACCTTGGTTCCTAGTTGTTCGCAGTATTCCTGAAATAGCTCGCTTCTGAACTGAGTACCGTTATTGGTAATCAGCTTGTGGGGAATCCCGAAGCGCGTGATCACATTGCTCTTGAAAAAGCGCACGGCTGTTTTGGCGTGAAGAGATGACACATGCTCTGCCTCAATCCACTTTGTAAAAGTGTCAATGGCGACTAGCAAGTGCCTGCAGCCCTTGAACCCCTTAGGGAACGGGCCGAGCAGTTTCGGACCCCATGTTGAGAAAGGCCATGATGGGGGATCGTTTGAAGCTCCTGGGCGGGCTTATGGGCCTATCAGGCGTGAAATTGGCAAGCTTTGCACTTTGTTACCACATCCCGGGCATCCTGTAACGCTGCAGGCCAGTAATAACCCATGCGAAACGCTTTGCCGACCAGAGTCCTGAAGAAGGCGTGGTTGCCGCAGGCAACCTCGTGTATGTCCCTAAAAAGGAACACACCCTCCTGCTGTGAGATGCACATGGAGAGAACTCCTAGAGCACCTTAACGGTAAAGGATGCCGTCCACAAGCTTGTATGGACTAGCACGCCTTATAAGTTGGGAACGCTCGGCTTCGTCGTCGGGCAGGGTCCCATCTGCAAGGTACCGGACAAATGGTGTTGTCCAGTCTGCAGCCTGCCCGATGACGGAGACAGCACCACCTGTCTCTTTTACCTCGTTCGGAGACGTGATAGAGGGCTTATAAAGGTGCTCGACGAGCACCCCTGCTGGAGCAGGTTCGCGTAAGGATCCAAACTTGGACAGCTGGTTGGCCAAGAAGTTGTCCTTCTTGGTCACAAAGAGCACCTCGAAGAATCGAAAGTGCCGCCCCAACTTCCTCACTCTGACCAGGTATCGCGCCATTGAGTCATCGTAGCACTGATACTCTTTGTTTACCTGATTGATGACCAGCTGTGAATCTCTCTTCACAGTTAGCCGTTGGACGCCGAGCGACTTGCACGCTCTTAGTCCCGCGAGGAGGTCCTCGTACTCCGCGGCGTTATTAGTCGCCGCAAAGTGTAGTTGGATAGAATACTGGAGTTGCTCGACTTGAGAAGAGATGAGAACAAAACCAGCCCCTGAGTTTTCGGTGCGCGAGCCATCAAAAAACATGGTCCAGAGGGTTTCTTTAAGTTGCTCGGGAGCTTCCTGGGATTTGGACGGGCAAGTCCATTCAGCGACAAAGTCAACCAGGACCTGGGATTTAATAACAGTTCGGGCAGCAAACAGAATATCGAACTCTGCTAGTTCCATTGCCCACTTATCTATGCGTCCGCCAGCTTCCTCGTTCCGTAGGATTTCTCCCAGAGGGAACTTGGTCGAGACCAGTATTTGATGCGCCTGGAAATAATGTCGAAACTTTCTGGAGGACGTGAGCAAGGCGTAGAGCAACTTTTGAACCTCAGGGTAACGCTCCTTTGATCCATGAAGCACCTCGCTCACGTCGTAGATTGGCCGCTGGATGCCTTCCCTTTCCACCGTCAAGACTGCGCTCACCACTTGTGGCGTGCAGCCAAGGTAGAACAAAAGTTGTTTGCCATGTCGCGGGGTAGTCAAGACAGGTGGGTTGGACAGGTATTGTTTTAGATCTTGAAAAGATCTATCAGCCTCCTCTATCCACTCGAAACCATTGTGTTTGCGCAGGGCCTTAAAGAAGGACAGCCCACGTTCATCTTGACGGAAAATAAACCAGCTTAAAGCAGCCATCCGCCCTGTGAGGCTCTGGACCTCCTTAACGGTGGTCGGAGCCATCATGTTTTCAATGGCCTCAATTTTTTCAGGGTTAGCAGAAATTCCTTATGAACCTATAACATAACCTATAGCATGCCATATCGAACACCAAAGGTACACTTCTCTGGATTCAATTTAATTCTATGCCTGATGAGATTTCGAAAAGTCTCGGCCAGGTCTTTTACTTGATCCGAAGCATACTTGCTCTTTACAACTATGTCATCGACATAGACCTCCAGGTTCCTTCCGCGCTGTTCTGGGAAAGTCTTCTCCATTAAGCATTGGAGGTGGCACCAGCATTGCGTAGACCGAAGGACATGGTCGTATAGCAGAAAGTGCCGAAGGGAGTGATGAAGGCAGTCTTCTCTTCATCCTCGGGGAAGATGCTTATTTGGTGATAACCGGAGTAAGCATCCAAAAAATTCAAGAGCTGTGCATCCGCAGTCGGGTCGACCAACTGGTCTATGCACGGCAGCGGAAAATTGTCCTTAGGACAAGCCGCGTTCAAATCTGTGTGATCGACACACATCCTCCTCTTGTCGCATTTCTTCTTTACGATCACATGGTTGGCCAACCACTCGGTGTGATCAACCTCGCGGATAAACCCAGCAGCGAGCAGTTTGCCAAGCTGATTCTTGATGATCCCCTGTTTGAAATCCGAAAAGCGACGAAGCTTCTGGCGAACTGGCTTTTTGTCCGACCGGACTGCCAGTTTGTGCTCAATAACCTCCCTTGAGACCCCGGGCATGTCAGACGGCTCCTAGGCAAACACGTCTGCATTAGCTCGGAGGAAGGTAATGAGCTCGATTTCCTATTTGGGGTCCAGATTGGCCCCTAAATGAACTGTCTTGGAAGGATCGTCAAGAGACAGCGGAACTTCCTTGGTCTCTCACCCGGCTGGACAAAAACCTTGGGACGGGCATACTTGGTCTGCGGAACCTCGGGACCACGCGGTGAAAGCTGGTCGACCAGGGCAAGGGATTGCTCGTCGCAATCTAGAGCAGCCTTGTAGTTGCCCTTGACCGTGATCACGCCACTAGGGCCCGGAATCTTCACGCAATGGTATGCATGGTGGGATACGGCCATGAACTTTTCGAGAGATGGCCGACCCAAGATTGGGAAGTCGACCACGTCAAACGTGATCAACTCTGTCCGGAAGTTGCTCGGGCTGCCGAAGGTAACGGGCAGAACGATCTGCCCCAGCTGCAGCACTGCTTCTCCCGGGCCCCGGCACAATCATATAGAAGGGCATCACGACCTCTTTGAGGCTGAAACGAGGAATCTACATCTCGTCCAAAACCTTTGCATCAAGCAAGTCCAACGCACTTCCGCCGTCGATCAGGACACGCCCGCTCTGGCGTTGCTGATGGTCGGAGCGACCACCAACGGTAGCCGCTGAGGCTTGGTCATCCCAGTGGGGCAATCCTCCTTAGAGAAGGAGATGAAAACCTCGGTCCAATTCATTGTCTCGGGCTGTGGTTTGCCCTTTTCAACGTTGTGGACCTTTTGAGCAGCTTCCTTGAGGCTGCGCCGAGAGGGATATACCGAGGAGCCTCCAAAGATAACGGCTATATGGTTCACGGGCTCAGGATAGTCATCCTCATCGTCTCGATCACCACCATCGGCTTGGTGCTTGTCCTTGCCGACATCACCCTTTTCGGGCACGGTAGGCATGGGGCCTTTGCCGTTATAGAATTCGTCGAGCTTTGCAGCCCAGGTCCTGCAATGGCGTATATCATGGCCGTAGTTCTGATGGAACTGGCAATATCGGTCACTCGGACCTTTCTTGCTTTGATTGCCTCCCTAAGCGGGCTTCTTACCCTTATAGTTATTGTTGAGTTTCTTCTGCCCATCCTTGGGAGGAGGTGCGCGATCTATACCGGTGACGGTGTTATCCTGCGTAACTTTGTTCTTTTTCTTCTAGGACTTCTTGTCACCAGGATTGTTGCTGCTCTTCTTTTTCTCATCTACACCAGGCTGGGCGGGCAGCTCGCCCTTGTCAAACGCCTTCTTATACTGAACACGCTCTGCCGCATTGGCATAGTGGTCAGCAGCCTTGAACAGGTTGTTGGCGGTTCAGATCTCATTGATCTCGAGATCTTGGGTGAGCCGCTCGTCGCGGACACCGTTTTTGAAAGCGCAGACAACAGATTCATCTGAGATGTTCGGGATCGTATTGCGGATCTTGATGAAACGCTTCACGAAGTTGCGGAGGGTCTCCCCGTTCATCTGGATCATCTGGTGCAGATCATCCTCCTTGCCCAAACGCACGTAACAGCTCTGAAAATTAGCGTTCAGAGCGTCACAAAGTTGGTCCCAAGAGTGGATGGAACCTTCCTGCTGATTGAACGGCCACGTCCGAGCAACACCTTCAAGGACAGTCAGAAGGTAGTTTGCCATGACTAGATCGTCACCCCCGGCTGTCATGATGGTTGTAGCGTAGATGAAAAGGAACTCCTCTGAGTTCTGAGTCCCATTGTACCTCTCCACGTGGCCAGGTTTAAACTTGGAAGGCCACCTGACAGCGCGGAGCTCGTCAGAGAAAGCCTTGCATCCCAAGCTGTACGCCCGACCACCTTCTCCTGCAGAACCTAGTCTTGAAAAGACATTGGTCCTGTTGCGGGTGAAGAATGATGGAGAGAGAATTGATCTTTCGATAACTCAAAGGAGGAGTACAAGGTACAATATATAGCCTGGAGAAGGGGACAGGCAAGCGTAGATTTGGCAAGCCATTAATGGCATTAATGCACGCGTAATCAGGGGATCACGCGTGACATATTCTACGGTATATTCTAACACTCCCCCGCAGTCCAAGCGACGGAAGACGTCGTTTAGACTGGTACAAGTAAAGAAACAAGTACTAGCACTTCCCAATGAACGGCAAAGAAGACGGATATTCAGAATTTGGACCGAACTCGTGAAGACCGAAGTAGGCAGCCCCTTGGTGAAGATGTCCGCGTACTGTGACGTCGTCGGGACGTGGAGAACGCGAACCTGGCAGAGAGCCACCCGCTCTCGGACGAAGTGCAGGTCGATCTCGACGTGTTTGTGCGCCGGTGCCTTTGACCGGGTTGCTGGAGAGGTAGACTGCGCTAACATTGTCGCAATAGACGACGGTGGCTCTGCGAAGGGGACTCTGAAGTTCCTGGAGAAGCTGTCGTAGCCAGCACGCCTCAGCCACGCCGTTAGCGACGGCGCGGTATTCTGCCTCAACGCTAGAGCGAGAGCAGGTGTCTTTGTCGCTTAGATGACCAGAGACCAAGTTGTCGCCGAGGAACACGCCAGAGTCGAGGTGGACTTACGAGTGTCGTGACAACACACCAATCAAGATCTCGAGTAGACTATGATATTAGTAGACGTGGTGCGATGCGAGAATGCATTAAGCTCAAGAGTGCCTCAAGATAGCGGAGGATGCGCCAGAGCAAACAAAGTGAGGTTCCGTGGATCATGCATGAAGAGATGACTGGCAACAAAGACACGTGATATCAGGTCGTGTGAATGTGAGATACTAAAGAGCACCTGCTAAACTACGGTAGAGAGTCGCGTCAGAGACAGGAGCTCCAACAGCAGAGAGTTTCGACTGAGTGTCCACCGGAGTATTGCAGGGCTTGCAGTCTGACATACCGGCTCGGTCCAGAATATCCAAAGTATACTGTCGCTGCGAGAGATGCATGCCACCAGACTGTGACTGAACTGAAACTCCCAAGAAGTGATGCAGAGGCCCTAGATCCTTGAGAGGGAACTCACGCTGAAGGGCAGCAACAGTCTTATCCAGGAGAGCAGTCAAGGAGGCAGTCAGGACAATGTCATCCACGTAGAGTAGAAGATAGACAGTGTCGACGCCACGGTGAAAGATAAACATTGACGTGTCCGCCTTTGCTTCAACAAAACCCAAGGAGAGCAGATGAGAAGCAATCCCGGCATTGCACGTGCTCGGGTGCCCGCTTGCACCATACAAAGACTTGTTGAGCTGACACACATGATCTGGACAGGAGGAATCAACGAACCCGGATGGCTGAGCACAGTACACTGTCTCTGTCAGAGTGCCATGGAGAAATGCATTGTTGACGTCCAATTGGCGGATAGACCAGCCGCGAGAGAGAGCCAGTGTGAGAACAGTCCTGATGGTGGCCGGCTTGACAACTGGGCTGAAGGTCTCATCAAAGTCGACACCAGGGCGCTGGGTGAACCCACGAAGGACCCAACGAGCCTTGTACCGATCGAGAGAACCATCTGCATGCAGCTTGTGCTTAAAGATCCACTTGCCAGTAACAATATTGGAGCCATGGGGACGCGGAACAAGGTCCCACGTGTGGTTGGTCCGAGAGCCTCAACTCTCGCTCATAGCGTGCCGCCAATTGGGATTCGACAAAAGGCCACGGTATGTCTTCTGGAGAGGAGACAACACAGTGGCATGAAGATTGAGACGCTCCCGGGGCCGAACAGAGAGTCCGGCCTTTCGACGAGTGACCATATGAAGAGCATTGGTCACTGCGGGAGGAGGCACATCACTGGCAACAGCCTGTGGAGAAAGTCCAGCAGGGGCGGTGACATGCATAGGCGACGATGCAGCTAGGGTCACCCCATCGGCAAAGCAAATGAGGAGGAGATCCCGAGGGCAAGGGTGCACGGCACCCCACTAGCAAAGAACTCGAGGAGGAGATCCAACATGGGCAGCGGGTGCCTGAGACGAGGTGCAGAGCCGATGGCAGGCCGGCCAAGGTGTGGCCGATGGGAACACCCGGAGAGGAGAGGCCGACGTGACCGCTGGTGGGGCAGAGGATGTCGACGCAGGGCGGCGGACGGACGCCGCCAAGCAAGGTGTAGCAGCGCGCGCAGGTGGTGATGAGGTACCTGTAGGAAAAACAGAAGCATGAGTCCCGAGAGAATCCTCGGGGTCTGAAAGAAAATCGAGGTCAGAGGTGGGGTGAGATGTGGAGGAAGCAAAGGGAAAGCTGGACTCGTCGAAGACGACATGCCGCGAGATGATGATGCGGTTGGTCGTGAGATCGAGACAACGCCACCCTCTATGGTTGGAGGGATACCCGAGGAAGACACAAAGAGTAGAGCGAGGGGCAAGTTTGTGCTTGGCGGTGCTAGAGAGATTAGGATAGCAAGCACAACCAAACACACGGAGATCGTCGTAGGTGGGGTGGGTACCGTGAAGGGCAAAGTAAGGGGTAGAGAGAGAGAGGGTGGAGGTGGGACGAATATTGAGAAGATGAGTGGCAGCGTGGAGGGCCTCAACCCAGTAGGAAGGGGGGAGGCAGGCCTGGAAGAGAAGAGAACGCACGACATTGTTAGTGGTACGAATGGCGCGTTCGGCCTTGCCATTTTGCTGGGATGTGTATGGACATGACATGCGGAGTGCAATGCCATGTGTAAGAAAGAAGGCCCTAGAAGCTGAGTTGTCGAACTCTTTGCCGTTGTCACACTGGATGTGTTTGACGGTGGCGTTGAACTGTGTGCAAGCGTAGGCGAGGAAGTTGGTGATAGTGGGGAAAGTCTCAGATTTTAGGCGTAAGGGAAAAGTCCATAAAAAATGAGAACAGTCATCAAGGATAACCAGATAGTATTTAAAGCCAGAGACACTAGGAACAGGAGAAGTCCATAAATCACAGTGCAATAAACTGAATATCTGGGTAGCTCGAGAAGTAGAAGACGA
Organism: Raddia guianensis; assembly: GCA_036346415.1. NCBI lineage: Eukaryota > Viridiplantae > Streptophyta > Magnoliopsida > Poales > Poaceae > Raddia > Raddia guianensis. The sequence goes on from CM070536.1 coordinate 18,920,879, forward strand.
AAAAGGAAGGCGAACATGACGACCGAGTTGGCAAGCATGACAAATTGGTTCGTGGTCGGCTTTATTACAGGAGATAGCAGACGACCTAGCCAATCTAGAAAGCGACTCATGACCAGGATGACCAAGACGTCGATGCCACAGCGTTGAGGAGGGTAAGCTGGTGACGAAAGCCTAGGCTGAGGCAGGACCCGGGGTGAAGGAGTAGAGATCTCCAGAGCTATTGCACCTAGCGATCATGCCCCCCGAACGAAGATCCTTCACGGAGAAACCGGCGAGGTCAAACTCGACGTAACTTGGTTATCAATAGCGAATTTTTTAACGAATATAAGGTTCATAATAATGTTGGGTATAACAAGAACATTTCGCAGGACAAGAGAACCGCTAAATGGAAGGAAAAGACAGATAACGATGTGTGTGTGACAGGAAGACGAGACCCGTTGCCAACAACAATGTCGGTTGGGCAAGAGCGAGGGGGTGGATGGGCAGAGGAGAGAGTACCAGCATCGGAGGTCATGTGCGAGGTCGCACTAGAGTCCATGTACCACTCCGCATCAGTAGGAGGCGGAGTCAAGGTCATGGTGTTGAAGGCGTTGACTAGCGACTGCTGGTCCCAGCCTGCTCCCGTCATCGGAGGCCAGGCCCCCTCGGTAGTCTGAGGGAGGGGGTTGGCTGCACCGAGTGCAGCCGCAGCAGTCAGGGCATGAGGAGCCTGACGAGGCGGCACTGGAGGCCGACCTAAAATCTCCGGACCCTGATGAGGCCACAGCTGGACTGTGCCGGTCCAGGGATTGTACTGCGCGGCGACAGGAGCACCCCCACCGCCTATGGGGGTAGAGCGAGGGCCACCTCCACCACCTGAAGTGGGAGGGCGACCTCCACCACCGCCGCAGCCACCGCTACCTCCACCATGACGACGATTGCGGTTATTGTTACCGCGACCGCCATTGTTGGTCTGAGGTGCACTGGAGGCGGATCTAGGAGTGGAACCACCAGATGGTGGACGACTGCCACTGGAAGGGGTGGTGGCGACGAGGACGGTAGAGGAACCACTCGAAGCAGGGGTCAGAGTGAGTTCCTCAACCTGGAGCTTATCTCGCACCTCGAGATATGTCGGGAAGGGCGCAGTGTTGCGAACAACAGTCTTCACCGTCTTGAACTGTTCAGATAGACCGCGAAGCACTTGGAGGACCAGCGTGCGGTCGCTGACCGGCTCGCCAAGATCACCAAGTTTGTCTGCCAGGCCCTTCTTGTGGTTGCAATAGTCGGTGATGGAGAGGTCGCCCTGGACGAAGGAGTGGAGCTGAGCCTCAATGTAAATGGCCCGGGTCTCCTTGTTGCCGAGGAACTGGTGCTCCAGCGCCACCCACACCGAGCAAGCAGTGATGATGGTGCTCATCACTCCCTCAAGCAGGTCGCTAGAGATGCGACCGTAGATCCAGGAGAGGACTACACAGTCCATGCGAGCCCAATCCGGATCATGCGGGTGCCCAGCCGAAGAGAGCACATGATCAGCCAGTGCAAACCGATCGAGAGCCACCAGAAAGAGACCCCGCCATTTGTGGTAGTTGGAACTGGCGAGGTCAAGAACAACCGGCACCAGAGAACCGATGTTCATGACACCGACAGCCTGTGCATGAAGCGCGGCAATCGTGTCCGGGTCTCGTGAGGAGCGGCGGCGGCTCTAAGGTCATGCGGAGCCAAAGACCATAAGGAAGGGTGATGGGGGACCCACTGAACTCAGCCCCGGCACCATGGACATTGGAGTGTCCAGGGACAAGACGTAGATCAGCGTTCTGGCCCACATCAGGTGCATAGACACTGATGGAGTGGCCCAAACCGCAGCTAAAGGGGCCAGTCGGACCACCATTTAGATGGCCCATTCCAGCCCAACCAGCCCAGCCCCGTTGAAAATCAATGGGGGGAATTAGGGTTCCCCCCTGCCCAACCGCGCCGCCCATGGGGACCGCGCCGCCCGTGGGAAGGTGGCCGGGGGTGGCGCCCGTGGGGAGGCCGATGCCGACGAAGAGGGGAGAAGCGCCGCTGCGCTGGCCAGGGAGGGCTTCGCGCCGCCGCGAGGAAGGAGCCGCCCGTGGAAACGCCGCCCACGGGAAGGAGCGAAGCCGCTGCGCCGCCAGCGTGTCGCGAAGAGAGCAGCGCCGCTCGTGGGAACTCCGCCGGGACACCGCCAGCAGGAGGTGGCGAGTGGCCCGCTGCGCCGCCTGGCTGGGAAGTGGCCGGGTGCCGGGGACGCCCGCCAGGAGGTGGCCGGGGCTCCGCCTGCGCCGCCCGTTGCGAAGAAGGGGCCAAGCCACCGCTGGAGAAGAGGGAGAAGCCGGTGTGGAGGCCGCGCACAGGAGCATCTCCGCCACCTTCGTGGATGACGGCGTGTCTAGAGGAGTCGCCGACAAGGGAGAGGATCGCCGTCCGTGCCTCTGGAGGTAGGGCGGCGATGGCTGTGACAACTCGAGCGAGATCAGCCGGAATGGTGTTGGTGTGTGTTGCGGCGAGAGGCATTGAGGAGACGACACCAACTGGATTGGAGGTAGGGAGACCGGTGGAGAGCTCGCCGGAAGAGAGGTCGGTGGAGATCTCGTCGGGATTGGCCATGGAGACCAGTGGGAAGGGAGGGTTTAGGGTTTGCGGAAGTGTGGGGGCAGGAAAGCCCGCTCTGATACCATGAAGAAAGATGGAGAGAGAATTGACCTTTCGATAACTCAAAGGAGGAGGGGACAGGCAAGCGTAGATTTGGCAGGCCATTAATGGCATTAATGCACGCGTAATCAGGGGATTACGCGTGACATATTCTACGGTATATTCTAACAGCGGGGAGGGGCTCTTGTTGAACGAGAAGATTCCGCCTGTAGAAACTCTCTCCGAGACAGTCCTCCGCGCTCCTTCCTCGTGGTCGCCACGATGCGCTCCTCCCGAGGGGATCGCTCAGGATCGTCGCGGCCCGCTTGTTCTCGAATCTTGGCGACCACGGGACTTAGCGGCGTTGTTCGACCACGGGTAGCTTGCTCGTTAACAGTAGTCCTTTGAGGTGTTGACTTTGACTATGGACATAAGGCCTTCAGCCAATCGCTCTAGGTGAGAAGCAAAGCGTCGCCTATGCGGGCGAGGTCGGCCTGGTAGATCTGATTACCGTTGCCATGGCCTGGAGTCGTTCCCGACTCGGATCTAGGGGTCCTGGGATCCCTGAAGCGTCCGCGTTTTGCCCGACCGGGGTCTGGTCACGCGGGGATTCAACCCGGGCAGATGGAACTTCTGCCGGGGAACTTGGCGAAGGTGCGTGAGGCGGATCGCGACGTTGTCGCTTGCGCTGATCGCGCATCTGCGCCAAGGTCTGATTGATCAAGGCGTCCAGGCTGCGGCGAACAACATCTTGTTCGCGAGCAACCAGCGTAGCCCCATCTTGATGTCGAGCAAAATTGGACTGCCCGATCTCGTCGGCCACCGCGGCCCGCGCAGGATCCTCTGAAGTCCCTGCACCGGCCATGTTGACGCTACGACGGCCGTGTGGTGGTACGCTAGACGATGTCATCAATGTGTCGCCACAGGAGGAATCGACCGACATAGCTTTGGAATCCGAAAGATCTAAACCAGCGTAAAGATCATCGGTTCTGTAATCATCGTTGATGACGGGAGCTTGATCTAAGACCATCTCCGGAACGTAACCGGAGAGCTCTGTCTCAGATCTGGAAGGCGACCGAGATCGAAGAGATCGATCCGATCTAACAGGGGAAGTGACATCCTGTCCTTCTGAGTCATACCCTTCAGGAAGATTTTTCTGGTCGCTGAAGGAGTTCGACATGCTCGAACAGACTTGATCTACTAATCCCCACGGACGGCGCCAACTGTCAACGGTTGGGATATCGGTCCCAAGTCAACTAAGGTTCTTGAGAAAAGGGAGATAGAAGACCTGCCGAGCAAGACAAACAGCAATCAACGAGCAACAGGGAGACACAGGGTTTTTATCCCGGTTCGGGCCTCTCAGATGAGATAATAGCCCTACGTCCAGTGCTACTTTATATCAAAGAGGATTACAAGAGGGAGCTCGACGAGACGAACAGGTCTCGGCGAGATTATGTGTGTACAGGAGACTAAAATATGATCTTAGCTTCAAGTCGCGCAGGATTGGTCCCTCTACACGCCGTAGGGGTCCTGTTTATATAGTGTTGAACAACCAACCTATCGGGGGATAATCGGGCCGGGCTGACCACGAGGTCGTAACGAACTCGTATGCATGTCAAATACATCCCGAGGTAGATAAGGTATACTCACTACGGGAATCTCCCTCAATACCGAGGGCTGAAAACCCTCGCGATAAAACCGAAAGCCCTCGTGATTTACTATTCACGAGGGCCAGCCCTCGTGAATAGGTGCTCGTGTCTGCTCCCCCGCAAATAACGATAAAACACGAGGCATGGCCTCATGAATAGTTAATCGCGAGGGTTTTTATGCCTCGCGATCGACCGGGTCCGGCATTTTATCACGAGGGTCTCTCAGCCCTCGTGAAAAGCACGTAGGGCCCACGTTCCCTGGAGTGTGCAGGTGCCAGCCCCAAGCTATTCGCTAGGGCCACATGGCCCTCGCGAATAACACCTGCCACTTATATTCGCTAGGGCCACAAGGCCCTCGCGAATAGCCTCCCTGCCAACTGCTATTCGCTAGGGCCACATGGCCCTCGCGAATAGGGTCTGTGCCCACTACCAATCACGAGGGCTATGCGGCCCTAGCGAATACTTGCATCCTGTGGTTTGTTACGAGGGCCCGTTAGCCCTCGCGAATAAGTATATTCAGCAAAAAAAAAGCTTTCAAATATGAATTTGAAACAAATTTCAACAAAGAAGAACACAACATATATATATATATATATATATATATATATATATATATATATATATATATATATATATATATATCAATCAAGATCCACATCCTCGACACATCGACATCCACATATCGACCGACAACCACACATCAACCGATATCCACACATCGACATCACAGAAACATACACATCGACATCACAGAGCATATATCCGCATACACAACATTTCTAGCTACCATTATACATAGCATATACATATAATAGCACCATACGCATAGTCTCCATCCATCACGGATTATCGTCCGGATTAGGGAAGATGGAAGGAGTACCGTCCGGTGGAGGGAAACCGGGAGCACTCTCCGTGCAGGAAAAGCGAAGGACTGCTTAGTAGGCTTAGAAACCCGTCAGTCCCAGCATCCGCCCACTCGCGCCGAGCATCGTGATCGACTCCCTGAATCTGACTTGATGGAGCGGAGCCCTGAAAACATTAAGAATTTATGTTTTATTTCAATTGACAATTTAGTTTAGACTCTGATGAAGTGACGACACTTACCGCATCTTGGGCCTGAACAAAGGGTCATGTCCTCGTTAGGCGAGTAACTAGAGCCGCCACCTTGATCAATCTGCCTGCTCGACCCACCCTGCACATTAGTGATCAATATAGTGTTAATGCAAATAAATGAGGATCTGATATAATTGATGAAAGGGGTTAAATGAGAATACCTGCGCGAAATTGCCCCCTAAATGGAGCCTCATGAACTCAAACCCACCTTGTTGTCGCTTCTTTCCCACCGCTCCCGAGCCGCTCTTTGGTTCATCTCCATGGTTAACCTCAACTCATGGAGCTCTCTCCTGTGTCGCTCCTCTCTCTCCCTTTCCCTCTCCTCAGCCATCTCCTCTCCTCTCCATCTCCTCTCGTGAGCTCTGTCCCATGCACGCGGCGGGACCTAGCATCGCGATGAATCCACGGACCGCAATGTAAAAGTGTGGTTAGTATGTAGATGTCATGTAACACGCGACCAAAAGAATAGAACAAATAAAGATCAAAGTCACCGATGTGGTCAGAGCCCATCCCGTAATGACCGTGCGACTTATGCCCCATATGCGTGTAGATTACTTGTGGTCCAGCTCCTTCTCCGCGTACGGGTCACTGTCTGGCCGCGTGCGTCTCCTTGTACGCTTGCACGCACTGCCTCGCATTCAAAAGCGCTGAAATTAGCAAGTCAAGTAGTGACAAACATTATAATAATGATATAGATTGCACTTACAATCTTGTCTTGCGTGTGGTGCCACAATTTGGATTGGGAGCTTCTCGTTGTGCCTTGGTGTCATTGCCTCTCCAGAGGATTCCAAGGCACCTATGTCTTCCCCACCCTCTCTGACCTGCATCACATTGTGGGTCATAGAGAAAAACATAAAAAATGAGTTAAAGAATTGCTTATTACCTCTTTCTTTCTCGAAAAATGGCAAGGACCACCTCCGATGTACTTGATTTACCTTGCGCCGCCGGTTGAGCTCTGGATCGCCGAGACTTGGCCTTGAACTCGGACTATTCCAATAATAACCAAGTCCATCCCAAGCTTCCTGACGGTTTGGACCCACTCAGACGCTTTGAGTGTACCGCCAGAGTCAAGTACTTGTCTCAAGCCCTGAGTCGATGAGCTCCTCGCCATGCTCTCTCCTATATGTTGATACAGGAGTCAAACAACATTAGTAACATTGTAAAGAAGAGTTGTGATTCAACTTACTTGTACCAATCCTTGGTCGCGTCGACACGTGTCCGCCGCAGCTGATCCCAGAAAAGACTCTTGGCCTTGATGTCAATGACATTGTCGAAGTCTGAGTGGGTGAGGGGCTCACGAGGTCGAAAATGTGTCTTAAAACAAAATGGAAAACATATTATTACCATGAGGAATAATGAAAGTATTTCGACGGATGGAGAGGCTTACCCAAAATTCACGAACACACTCTGAGGCAGCCGACACCTGACCTTCTTCTTGCACAATCTTGTAGTCATCCCAAGTGATTGCTGGACGAGTCCGGCCGTCCTCTTCCACCATCCCAGGGTAGTGCAGTTTGAGCAGCCTTGAAAGTATGGAAGCAGGCTGGGTCTTAAGGCGTGTGTCGACTGTAGCCATGTTGATGTACAAGTTCGAGAAGAATTAGACGTTCACAAGGATAATAATGTAAGGAGTTAACATTTGCTCGATTAGAACTTACCCGTCCCCTAAGATGTCAATTGCGACAAGCATATTTGTATCTTGTGGAGCCCTAGGCATTTTATTGGGCCCTCTTCTCTTCCTTCGGCGCCGAGTGGCGGTCGGCTGGGTAGACCCCTCGCCCTCCTCAAAGCCACCGTGCTCATGACCACTAGAGTCATGACCTACCTCGTGACCACTGGAAGTCTGACCTGCCTCATCCTGACTTGCCTCCTCACCCGTGTCCTGGTTGATGAACCTTCGGATTGGCATCCTGCAGAATGAAATAGATTATCTTCATAATAATAACAAAAACAAGTTAAACTTAAAATTAAATAGTGTTATGTAAATAATGTACCATACATCTAACAGTAGTTCGCATCAACATCGAGTGAGTCGATGTCCTCGATAGGATTATTGTTCGCATGTTCATCGCCCTGGATAGGATCCTCGGGGTCTTCTTGGCCTTCTTCGTCGACAGTTACAACATCTTCGTTGATGCTAGCAACTAGATTGTCGAGGCCCACTCCAGCATCAATCACAAACGTGTTTTCTAATAATTGATCTTGAATTGGGCCATCTGGCAATCTCCCATGTGGTCTAACTTTGTATAGAACCCACCAATTCTTTAGATTGGCCTCATCTTTTTTGAGACTGCCCTTTATTGGATGCTTACATGGATATGGCAGGTAGTACACTTGCTCAGCTTGGTTTGCTAATATGAAAGGATCGTATCCTTTAAGTCGTGAGGTATGTTTCACTTCTGTTAAGCCAAACTCGGGTCGTGTTCGTAAACCTCTAACGGGATCGAACCATTCGCAGCGGAAAAGAACTATCGAGAGCTTTTTGCTTCCTTCAAATGTCAGTTCGATTATTTGTTGAATTATACCGTAGTAATAGAACTTATCTTGCCCTTCCGCTGGCCCTCGCAGACAACATAGCTATTTATCGCTCGCAGATTAGGCTTTAATTGCTCATGCTCCATGAACGAAAGCGGAACCCATTGATATCATACGCCCCATGCACCGTGACACGTGTTGAACATCCACGCGACATGGTACGTAGATCATTATGTACACTAGGATTTTGCTTGCACTGTGTTTGGAAATAAAAGAAGTTAGAACTATGAGTCGAAGAACATACATTAGATCTTATTTTATAATTAAAACACTTACATATTTCCAAAACCAAGACAGGAAGTTAGGTCCGCCGTTGCCATCACCTCTTTCCTTCAAAGCCTTCACTCGTCCGATGTAGGACTCCTTCTTCCTTTCCAAAGAAGTTGACACGAATTCTCTAAAAGATATTGTTAACTAGAATGCGAGTCTAAAAAAAAGTTGACACGGATTCTCTAATAATGACACAACGACTTACAATTCAATGTCGCGAACTTCCTCCATGTTCTCAAAAATATATAACACTGCTACAAGATTGTCCTACCGAGAAATCTCTGGTTCTTCGCTTCTTCCGATCGGAGTTCCTTGTACATCAAATAGTTTCAGATCGGATTCAACCTTCCGGCCATGTGTGTTGTACCTCGGTACAACGATATTCACATTATGTTCTCTTGCTAGATATTTGTTCGTGAAATTTGTGATCTCTTGAATTTGGTAAGCCTCGGCAATTGATCCTTCAACACGGGCCTTGTTTTTCACATTTGCCCGAACAGTTTTCAGCCGGCGTTCCACGGGATACATCCACCTCTCATGGACTGGCCCTCCGAGCAGCGCTTGAGTGGGTAGATGGATAAGAAGATGTTCCATTGGATTCCAGAAACCAGGGACATATATCTTCTCTAACTTACAAACGAGCACCACAACATCTTCCTCTAACTTCTTCAAATCTATCCTGATTAGATTTTTAGCGCACAACTTTCTGTAGAAGAAACTCAATTCAGCAAGAGCTGTCCATACATCGTCAGGTACATATCCCCGAAACATGACCGGCGATAGATCTCGCATGAAAATATGGAAGTCATGGCTTATCATGCCATGTATCTTGCCGGCGTCGACATCCACACCACGGACAAAGCTTGACGCTGCACTCCATCGTGAAATCTAACCTTTTCACGAAACCATTCTAGAACCTCTTTCCTTTGTGCCTTAGTTACAAAGATGGTGCCTTAGGTTTCACCTTTGCCCTTCTATCATGTTAAATATTGGCCGATCACATAGAATCTCGAGTCCAAATGAGCTTTGACATTATCTTTACTTTTATCGGCTATGTCCAAGTTCGTGGGCCCAGATAGCTTGTGCTACATTCGACTCTTGGTGCATTACATCGAGATTATGAGGTAGTAGCAAATCCTCTGATATGGAAGGGAGTATGACCGCACTTATGTGTCCAATGGTGAACGGTTCCATAGCCCTCATATTCGGTTTGATCTTTTTCATTTATCTTTAGGGTTGAATGCCAGGCTTTGACTTGACCAATTGTGAGAGGCTCACGCTTTCGACCTTTCGCAATGGTATTTTTACGAAATTTATTTTTTTGCTTTCTGAATGGATGATCTGGCTTTAAAAAATCTCGATGACAATCAAAAAAGCTTGCCTTTCCGCCGTGTGTGAGCGTGAATGCCACGGTATCACCCATGCATATCGGACAAGCGAGTTAACCGTGCGTGCTCCAGCCAGAGAACATGCCGTATGCAGGAAAGTCATGAATTGACCATAGATAAGCAGCTCTCATGACAAAATTAGAGTTTGTAACTTTGTCATAAGTCGTAGCTCCTGTTTCCCACAACTCGTTCAACTCATCTACTAGTGGCCGCAAAAATAGATCCAAATTTCTCCCAGGACTTTTCGGACCAGACACTATAAGTGAAAGAAACATAAATTCGTCCTTCATGAGTTGAGATGGTTTTAGATTGAGAGGGATACTAAAGACCGGCCAACAAGAATATAATCGAGCATTCATATTGAAAGGAGTGAACCCGTCCGTGGCAATCGCGAGACGCACGTTTCGTGGTTCCGCTGCAAAATCAGGATGTTTCCGATCAAAATGCTTCCAAGCTTCTCCATCTGACGGATGAACTAACACATCAGGTTTCCGTTTGTGCAACTTGTGCCACCTCATGCTATGGGATGTGTCCTCTGTCATGAAACACCGTTGGAGGCGATCTTTCAACGGGAAGTAACGCAATACTTTCTTCGCCACACTAGAATGAGACTTGTTGCCATTAGAGTCTGTGGTCTCGAAATACCGCGACTTTCCACAATGATCACACCAGGCCTTTCCTTCGTCCTCTTTGTAATACAGCATGCAAAGGTTCTCACAGTAATCTATCTTCTCATATGGCATTCCTAAACCCGACAATAGTCTTCTACACTCATACCAGGTCCTGGGCATCTTATGTCCTTCGGGCAGGGCATCACACCACCTAGCCAACATCTCATCGAAACATGCGATGGACATGTTGAACTTGGACTTCATAGCCATCATACGTGTCAAATGAGAAAGGACCGTCACTGACGTTGCATCGTGCAAAGGCTGTTTGGCCGAGTCTAAAAGCTTAAAGAAATCAGCCATGCCTGGCTGCGAATCCTGTTCATCACCCCCATAATCATGGCCAATATGAACAACCATGTCCTCCATCCGGTCTATTTCATCAAAACCTTCGGGAGGTCCAGCAGGCTCAACTTGGGCACGATTACTCTCCCCATGGTACACCCACCGATGGTAACCAACCTTAAACCCATTCTTCACTAAATGCATCTCCATTTCGTCACGAGTTCTCTTCCGACAGTTACCACATTCAGCACAAGGGCAACGGACAGAGCCTTGTGCCCCTTGGAAAGCTCGGGACACGAACTGACGAGTCCCCTCAAACCATGCAATTGTGGGTCGTCTGCTCACACTCCACCCATCGTACATCCATCTCCTATCTTCTTCCATTCCTTCACGAAAAAGTAGATACATATACGCATTTGCGCCGTGGGTTTTGACACTTGGTGATTAGGAAGGCTTTAAACCCACCCACGAATGACCGTTCGAGAACGATGCGTCCTATCGCCTGTGGATTCGAGATGAAATTTCGGCAGCATAACCCTAGTAGTTCCCCATGTGCAAGTACGGTCGGGGTATTGTTTTAATACACCGACACTTATATTATGCACCGGAGAACCACAGGTTATGCAACCGAAACCTCATCCCAAATCCACGTACCGTCACGACGATCGTACTCAAACGGTCATTCGGGGCTGTCCACTGGGGCGCCCAAACGGGGTCGTCCACTAGACAGTTCGGAAACGTGAATCACACCTCGTAATGAAACCTAACGAATCACCGTCTGGTTTCATTACGACTTATGCGTTCCCGAACGGGTGACGTACGGCTAGGTTACATACACACTAAACCCGTTAAACCTAAACGCACATAGTTAATATACATAATATAATCGCATATAATCAACTCTAAACCCACAGCCCTCGTGCTTAAGTCCTCGCACCCTCGTGAATTAACCATTCAAACAGAAAAATACGCTCACATGCAGCCTCGAATTCAACATTTAAACACAAAAAGGCGCCAAGAAACCTTCCGGCGGAGTGCGTGCGTCGTCAGGTCATGAGGCTCCTCCTCACTCATGCTATCGCTGTCGTGGTGTAGGCCTCCTCACCTCCTCTGACAATGACGGCGAAGCAGGCAGCGACGGGAAGGGGTGGCGATGGGGCGGCGGCGGGAGGTGGGGCGGCATCAACGGCTCCGGCGGCCGACGGCGGCGGTGGCGGGCGCAAGGAAGGCGGCAAGGCGGTGGCGGCGGCGGGCGGCGGCATAAGAAGGCGGCGGCGGAGCGGCTGCAGGAGCGGCGCGGCGGCGGTGACGGCGGGCGGGCTGCAAAGCGAAGCGGCGGCGGCGGCGGCGGGCGGGGCGGCGGCGGCGGCGGCGGCGAAGCTAAGAAGACGGGCTTGGGCAATTTTTTGCCCAAGTCCGAGCCGGCGCAGATCTATATCAGGCTGCAATCGCGAGGGCTAGGTGGCCCTCGTGAATAACCACGCGCCACTTATTTGCGAGGGCCAGGTGGCCCTCTCGAATAAGTCTGAGTCAATGTTGCGTGGGCCCAGCACTGACCGCCAGTGCATTGCACAGTAGCCATATAATCGCGAGGGCCATTTTGCCCTCGTGACTAACTGAGTCGCCGCTTTGTCGCGAGGGCTCTCTGGCCCTCGCGAATCCCGCTGGGTCAATGGTTCGTGGGCCCAGCTCTGTCCGCCAGTGCACTAATCAGGAGCCAATGCTTGTGGGCCCACCGCCAAACCAAAGGTAATCGCACAAGATCCACTTAATCGCGAGGCTAGCCGCCTCGAGAACCTATCTTCTCATCGCTTGGTGGGCCCACCATTGTCGCCGCAAGCCAACACCAGAGCATACTAATCGCGAGGGCTTTGTGGCCCTCGTGAATAAACGAGCTGCCTGTCTTTCACGAGGGCTATGTGGCGCTCGCGACTAACGCTTGGTCACTGCTGTGTGGGCCCTGCTCTGTCCTCCCTTGCCAGCACAGGAGCCATTCCTAATAACGAGGGCCTCTTAGCCCTCGCGAGTTAAGGACGCACACATTTATTCGAGGGCACATTCTGCGCCCTTGTGTCTATAGGTCGTTAAATACGAGGCCATATTAGCCCTCACAGATAGTAATTATATACGAGGGTTTTGGCGAACCTCGCAACTAATAAATATTCTCCTTCCTCCTCGCACTCAAATTATTTTTAAAAATACCAAATAATAGTTTAAAATATGTTTGAGTTGATAATATTCTTTAATGTACCATTTGTTGCTATAGAAAAAAATAAAACATAAAACGAATTTTTCTGATATTAACCCTTTCTTATCTCACACTATCAGCTTATCGATATACTAAGCATTCTAGTATACATTTCGGAAATTCATTTCGCGAAATTATATAATACATTATTGATAAATTATAGACATTACGCATTACCCGTTATACACTATTTTACACTTGTCTTCTCTCGAGACTGATGATGACTCCGTATTTTCTCTGTCGAATTCGAATTCAAGAGAGAATCCTTCACGATATACCGAGTTAACCAAGTTTCGCAGATTTAACGAGGTAAAACCACAATGCGGGAGATTTAAGGCTTGAGAGGATTTGGTTTTCAATTTGTAGGCCTTTTATTCGAGAGGGCTGGAGTAGGGCCCTAGCGAGTAGTTGCTGAGTACCCTTTTTCGCGAGGGCCACAGAGTAGCCCTCGCGAATTAGCAACACGTGGCAGTTATTCGTGAGGGCTGGAATTAGGCCCTCGTGAGTATTCTGCTGCTACTCTTTTCTGCGAGGGCTACTTCTTGGCCCTCGTAAATATAACATGTTTAACGAGGGCGATAGCGTACCCTCGTGATTTTATGTTTTATTACGAGGGCTTTTTTGCAGCCCTCGTGTATAATTTTTGGCCCTCGCGAAATTGGCAGATTCTAGTAGTGACTTCAATTCTTAGGGATCACGACGTCTGTTCCAATCCGAAAAACCATGTCCGGGTCTTCACGTAGCCATACAGAACTCTTGCTCGAATCGGACTCAAGCAGGAACCCAAAGCCGTTACACACCGTGCCAACCAGGATGCTGTTCGGCAGGATGCACATAGGCCTGATAGAACCTTCCAGAAAGCCGGGCCCTAGGAAGCTGTTCGATTGAGCTGTCAGGGAGTAGGCCATGGCAATGGGCCGTGATTTTATCCCCGACAAAGTTGTTAAGTTGTTAAACCGTTAAGCTGAAAAGAAAAGAGCCTTAACCATAAATCTCAGAATGCTTGCATGATAGATCCTCAGCCCATCTCTTAGCCCTGCACCAAAGGCAAGTCCTCATGGCCTGTGAGTTTGATTTAAAATTTAAATATCTTTCAAAATAAAAAAAAACCGATGAAAAATTACTATACAATGTTAATCTATAAATTTTCCGGTCCAACCAAACCGAACTGCCTAGCAAAAGGGGCATAGACGTGGACACGTAGTTATGAGATATGGGTCTGCGGTAATCATATGGGCTTCAGAATGATGTAAGTCCGTGACACAGGGTGCCATACTGCCATACCGTGCTTACATGTCCATCGAGGGCCTTGGGCCCAGCACAGAATGAGCCTGATGCGCGTTGGAATGTCGTCTCTCAACTCGTCCCTCATCGGCACGCCTAGCCACCGGAGAGGCCCGGCACAGTACATGGGGAAAGAGGAAAGAAAATGTAAATATATATAAGAGGAAAGTGCCCGGCTTAGTACATGACTACGTTGCCTTGTGCCCTTTGGGAATCATCCATGAACGTAGTTGCTCTACCTTGTGATCCATTGATTTGGCTTTAAAATCAGCTTAACCAACCGAGCTAAAATCATCAACTCTTTGATTGATCCAACAAAATGTAGCAGATCCAAAATCGAAATAACCTCCACCTCTAATCCACCCTCACTAAATAATAACCTCGCTTATTCGATATGGTTGTTCCGTTCGGGCATAGACAAGCTTATGGGAGCCTGGCGTGACGTACCTGACCTGACCCGACCCGACCCGAAAACACCCGACCCAACCCGACCAGTGCATCGGGTTGGGCCTTGATTTGAAGCCCGACCGTCGAGTCGGGTCGGGTTTGAGCCCGAAAAAATGGTAAAATCATTTGTCTTTGGTTCGGGTTTTCGTGTTTCGTGTCGTTCGGCTCGATTTGTGACCGCATACCGAAGTCCGGTCGGGTTTGGGTTTGGATCCGAAAAAATTATAAAATTAGTCGTGTTGGTTCGGGTTTTTGGGTTAGGTTTTCGGGTTTCGTGTCAGGTTCAGGCCCGGATTTATGACCCGGTACACCGAGTCGGGTCGGGTTCAGGCCGGCTAATTTTTGATCGGGTTTTGGGAAACCCGACCTGAACCCACCCGAACTCGATAGATGATCAGGTCTATTTAGGCATAAAGCTTTTCGAGTCAATGCATTTGGTTTTTTATTCTACTTGTGCTCGTGCCATCAGTGCCCATCGCATCTCGGAAGCTCATGCCATTGCGGGTAGAGCTCGCATAGGCCGTACTCACGGGTTATGAAATTACACTTTACACGTCATGACTTTTTTTTTTTGTATTTACACATTTTATTCGATCCTCAACAAAACATAAAACTTGTCTTAAGTCATGGATATAGATGATACATCTTCCCCCCAAACCACGCAGTTTGGCAGCCCCAAAGGAAGCCCAATCATAAAACCAGGTCTCAATCAGCAAGGGATGCAAAGACGAGAGCAAGGGATCTCTACTACATCGTTCGGCGCAGCTATACTGAAGCTTTCTGATACAACGAACACTGAACACAGACAGGCCTGCAGCTGAGGCAGGCACGGTCCAGACTCCAGACAGGGGCTCGGAATCCCTATGCTCCAAACGCCGAGCTCGATCTCAAGCCCCATGCATGCTGAAATCCACACAGAATCTACGCGTGAGGTTATGAAAATGGATCGAGCCATCCCCAGAATCGATGCTACTACACACAGCAGCTGCCTGAGCGGGAGGGAGCACGGCCGCGCCAAGTTGCCATTGACAAATGGCTGGCCCTGGCGCGGCTCCACTTTGCCGCCCCCGTGTAGCGTGCATGCAGCATGCAGGCACGCAGACGCAGCTGCCTGGTGCAGCAAAGCAGCGCCGCGGTTGTGCAGAGAACCTGTACACTTGGCCTGCGCAGGGCGCTTTGGAGAAGGAGATGGCGAGGAATTGGGGAGGGGGCATGTGCGTTTCTATCTTGATGAGCAGTGCACGAATGGCAAGGGAGCCTTTTGGGGCATTGCGCCAAGGAATATCAGATCCAGGCAGGCCGGCGCCTTGATTGGTGGCCACTCACCTTCCAGTCACAGAAAGCCATATTGTTTATTACTCCCCCTTTGTATATGGTTTATTATTACTGGCGATAACTCGAGTTTCAAAACTTACGTGGCAAAAAAAAGCGTTTTTAGGAAAATATATTAGTGCCTCGGTTCATGTTTATGATTTGAGAAAGTCTTGAAAGATAAACTTTGACTATTTAATTTCTCTATTATATATCACTAGATGTCACAAAATAATATTAATCAAAAGCAATTTTAAATATATGAACATATAAAAACAAATTTTGTGTTTGACTTTTTCAAAAAAAATATGCCTTATAAATAATGATGGAGTTAGTTGATTGGCAACATAATCCAGATCGATCATCTATACTACTACTACTAAGAGGGACGAGAGATCTATTAGCCAAGTGTTCATGCATGTTTTCATAGGAAAAATCCAAATTCTATCATCAAGGCTAGGGGCAAATGGGTCATACACCTTCAACTTTACGGTGGACAATTGGCGCTACACACCGTACAGCATGAAGCGTCATGAACGATTGTGCGGGATTCTTATGCCTTTGGCTTTGATATGGTAGCACCATATCTAACATGAAATGTCACGAATAACCATGAAAATGGTAGCATATATAATACTCTCTCTAGTTCCATAATACCTGTCGTTTTGCACATTGACATGGTTTTCGAAATACAATTTCGACTATTAATTACTAATGAAATTTATTTACAAAATTTGCGAAAATCTTATATTGTGAAAGTATTTTTGAAGACAAATATATATTTATGGTTTTTATGTACACAATCCAAATAGTTTAAAAGATTTTTATAGATAAAGTTTTAAAAGTTTGACTTAAGACAAATGTAAAACGTCAATCTACTATATATATAAAGCAGAGTTAAACGGAACCACCACGTTAATCCTAAAATCCTAGAAAATTTCACATTAATCGAAAAATATTAAAAATTCTCACGTTAATCGTAGAAAAAAGAAAAGATCTACATCGTTGGATGTGGATAATATTATGTAAATATAGCGGTCAATATTGAAAAGATATAGATAGAGCTGATCTAATATATTAGAGATAAACTATAAATCTGATCTGATATGATATATTATACTCACGTTAATCGTAGAAAAGATCTACATCGTTGGATGTGGATAATATTATGTAAATCTAGCGGTCAATGTTGAAAAGATCTAGATCGAGCTGATCTAATATATTAAAAATAAATTATAAATATGATCTGATCTGATATATTAGAGATAGATTATGAGATAGATATCCTGAAAAATATTAACACTACCGATAAATTGTAAATCTAATTTGATATATTAGAGATAGATTGCTTTGAGGTTAAAAGCACGGTCAAATCAATCTAAGAAACGATTAAAAATGAGGCAGGATAAAATACACACGTTCCAGCCATCAGCATTATTCATACATCCGCGCCTCGACCTGTACAAGTAATTAGGCCTTAAGCTCGATTTCTCTTACCTACGAGCTCCTCAAATATTAGAGATAACTCTAAATCTGATATGATATGTGAGAGATAGATTATGAGTTAGAGAAAAAGATTATGGATAAAATGAGTTCATATAAATATGAGATCTAGCCGTGCAAACGCGCGGGACAAAACGCTCGTTATATATATAAAGGAGGGGAAAAGAAGCCACCACGTTCGTCCACATCACCCAGGTTATTTCAGTCGTTCGATCAACGGTGGGACCAAATTATAACGGCCTAGATTGATCAAAGAAATTCTCACATAAATAAAAAAATAAAAGATATATGCCTAGAGATAAGCTCTAAATCCGATATGATATATTAGAGATAGATTACAAGTTATAGATAAAACTATATATGCCTAAATCCGATCTGATATATTAGAGATAGATTATAAGTTATAGATAAACTCTATATGCCAAAACAAATCTAGCCACGCAAACGCGCGGGCCACCTCGCTCGTTATTATGAAATTGGAGAGAGTATAAGCCATGTAATACTCTGGATACCCAATGTGAATCTTTTTATTGACTCGTCATGAGAACTTTAAGGATTGAATAAGAAAAGATAGATTTGTTTCGACCAATAATATTATGGTAATTTTGTGAAGTAGATAAGCTTAGCATGACATAATGGGTAATTTAGTGAAACGACGCATCGTTCCCACTCATAACTGCGCAGTTTTTTTTTTTTTTTTGCCATGTATCGAATCTCAGTATTAAAAAAGTCCGAATCATTTTTTTAATGTTTACAATGTGAAATTTTTTAAGCGGGCCCACTATGCATTAACTAGTGAAATCTACCACGGCCATTCTAACCTTAAATCGGTGTTTCCCGCAGAACGTTGAGGCATGTGCTTAGTAGCAGATTTGTATATATGGGTGCATCGTGACCCTTCATGATCCCGAACGGTTCACTCCAGTAGCCCGTTGATATTTGCAAAAAGGCCAAATAGCTAAGTTTCTTTTCATGAATTAATAGGCGATAGATAAAGATCCCAACAGAAGAGAGAGAGAGAGAGCTAATATAAAAAACATATATGGCACATCCATGTATACGCACGCTTATACATGTTTGTATTTATACTTCTATCTATCTGGCTCTCCCTAGCTATATATGCAAGAGAAGTAGGATCAATTGACAGGTATATGTATGTCTGTATATTGACCTTATATAAAAGTGAGCTATACAAGAAGTGCACGTTAAAAAAGAACACGATGTCCCAATCATTAGTGTCGTTATGGTTGTATAGTCAATAGCTAGCTCGTAGTAGTTTACAAAGCTTGTAGTGTTGACTTTCTCGCTACACATGTTATTTTAATATGGATTAAGCGATCAAATCCAGAAGATTAACCACGTGTTAACAACTGTAAAACCAACCCAAAGCGTGGATAAAATAATGAGAAAAACAAGTCAATTTCTCGGTACAAAAGAAAAATAAAAGTGAACGAGAAAGACTTGGAACAGGGCTGCACGACGATTAGCTTTTCTCCCCTCCCCCGAGCCTCACTCAGCTCTCGCAGCGTCTCCATCTTCCGCCTTTCTATATGTACTTGATTATCGATGCTCATGGGCCTAGCATATGCAAATTAAAGAGAGCACTGTTATAAAAAAATAGATATCCTAATTTTACGATCTCTAACAGAGGAAGAAATCTTTATAGATGATAATACATGGATGGATGGAGGTCCGAAGTTATAGTTTTTGTTGGAGATGTCAAGCAAACAATCAGTTTCATGCCATTCAGAAAATAACTTAGAGTTTAGTCCTAGATCTTCTCCGACAACCATATACACAACTCAATACCTTTGGAGCTAAAAAATAACTTTCGACTATAATTTCGATTTGTGGACCCTTGATAGAAGGTTCGTAGAGGCGAAAAAATTATTAAAGAATTGAATTTTAGAGCTTTATCCACAACTGGTACGTTTTTAGCTAAAACTGATTTGAACTATAATTTGAAAAGTTGTGGACCCTGGATAGGGTTTGGAGAGAAAAAAATTGTTAAAGAATGGATTTTCAGAGCTTTCAGAAGAAGCTTTTAAGGAAATATCTTAAAGATGTGGTTAGGAAGCACCAAAACGTTTGGCTCGTAAAAAAAAATTATTTCGTCGTAGTTATAACAAGGCTCAAGAACTCGCTACTCGGTACCGACTCGGTGAGGTACCGAGTACGAGTACTCGGATTACTCGGAAGTACTCGGAAATTACTCGGTACCAATTACTCGGAAAATTAATATAGGATTAGTAGACATATATCGACGTAATGATGGCATATCTTCTTTCATATGACTTAATGATATTTGTAAATCTACATGTATGAACTATTAACACAAAGTAGAGTGCACGTTACTAGGGGTGGGCAATTTAAACCGAAAACCGAAAACCGAAACCGAACCGAACCGAATTAACCGAAAATTTTGGTTTTTTCGGTTTTTCGGTTTCTATTCGGTTTTTGTTTCGCTGCAGTTCGGTCTATCGGTTTCGGTTCGGTTTTTAATGCGTGTTAACCGAAAAACCGAGGTACCCGAATGCTTGCAGGCCCATCCAGGATCCAGCCTGATCAGCCAAGCCAACGGTTCGCACGCGGGACGCGGCCCAGGCCGGCTGGCCCATTCGGCCCCTCGCCCCCTCCTCTTTGAGGCTATTCCCCTGAACCCCTGCCCTGATCCCCTGATTCGATTCCCCTCCGCCTCGGCGCCTCCCCTCCCGTGGGTAAACCCTAGCCGCCACTCGCCAGTCGCCACTCGCCGCTCGCCGGCGCCATGCCGCCTCGCCGGGCACCGCCTCCATCGCCGCGACGCCGCCTCGCCTCGCCCCTCCCATCCATCGCCGCTGACCGCCTCGCCTCCCATCGCCGCCTCGCGCGTCGCCTCCCATCGCCGCCACGCGCGCCCCTCCCATCGCCGCCTCGCCGCCTCCCATCGCCGCCCATCCCTCTGTCGCCGTCCATCCCCTCGCCGTCGCCCATCCCTCGCTGTCCTAGCAGCCAGCCGGTTGAAGAAAATGGAATCCCAGCGTTCGTGTAACGTATGTGCTTCGTTCTGTTCTTTGACTCTTTGCTTGTTCGATTTGCTGTGTGTTGATTGAGCTCATTTGTTTCACTCGATTTGTAATTGTAGTTGATTGCTATCACGTATTCATGCATTCATGATTCATGTTCGTGCTCTGACTATGAGGTTGTTTTTGTTAATTATGATTTATGATTGTATGATTGCATCTTTGTGACTGTTAATGATGTTAACTGCATGGTTGTGCATATGTTTATTATTTTCCTAATAACTTAGTTTCATGATTTGTACTGTTGTTCAATTGAATGAATTGATTGATTGGCCTAGAGCCCAACAGGATCAATGCTTAATTCGGTTAATAACCGAAAACCGAATTAACCGAACCGAAATAACTCGGTTAATTTGGTTCGGTTAGTATATTTTCAGAGATGATTTCGGTTTTTGTTTTTCACTAACCGAATTCTTTAGAAACCGAACTAACCGAACCGAATAAACCGATATAACCAAATGCCCACCCCTACATGTTACGACTTATGACATATCGCAACTCGCAAGTTCGCAACATATGACATATCGCAACTCGCAAGTTCGCAACATATGACATGATTACATGAATACATGATAGGTAATACACTAAAACATCATAAAATGTCCGCAAATCACAACCAACAAGCACTCAAAGTTTTTACTCGGTTTTTGACCGATTACTCGGTTTGACTCGGTGGGGCCGCGAGTAGCGAGTACTCGGCGAGTACTTGCCGAGTAATACCGATTTTTAGAACAGTAAGTTATAATATGATTAAGCTGCAAAGAACAATGTACATAGATTCTACCATGTTTAGCGGAATCTCTAAATCTCAATACGATATAAATAGAGGAGCAAATATATAAATATGTCGAATATCATAATGGGAATCATGATATGTATTCTGCTAGAGTAGTAGTGGATACATTACCTTAAATTTTAGGTTGCACCTCCTTTTGTGTATCACGTTGGTATACATTTTATTAAAGAGTAAAATACACGTGCGGTCCCTAAACTATTAGTCGATTCTCATCTATGTCCCCATTCTTTCAAACTGTAATTTTGAGTCCCTAATCTTTTTAAGTGGGTCCACCCTGGTTCAAACTTGCCACACCATAGCCCTATTGCTGACGTGGGGCTATCATGTCACGTAAATTAGTTTTAAAAAGGGAAAATCATTAAAAAAACATAAAATACGTGTAAATCATTTAAAATAAAAATATTAAAATATGGGAAAGTTATTTTTAAAAATCATAAAAAAGAAAAAGGAAAATCATTTAAAACATATGGAAAATATCAAAAGAATCATTAAAAAAATGGGAATCAATAAAAAAATGAAAATCATTAAAAAGCATAAACATATGAAAAAATCATAAAAATATTAAAAGAAATATAAAGACAGTGTGGTCGCCTTTAATCCCTCTATAGTTGTAAGCGCAAGACCTCTAGCATCGTGGCGTATGGGAGCCCTCAAGTGCTTTTTTTAAATTTTTTATGAATTTTCCTAATTGTTTTATGATTTTTTGTATTTTTTATGATTTCTGAATTTTTTTAGATCTTTTTTCTAAATTTTTAAGTAATTTATGTGACATGGACGGCCATATCAGCTCCAGAGCTGTCACATAGCAGGTTTGGACTGGGACGAATCCACTTAAAAAGTTTAGGGACCCTAAACTGTTATTTCAAAAAATAGGGATCTGGATGAGAATTGACTAATAGTTTAGAAGCCGTCCGTGCATTTTACTCTTTATTAAATAATGAAATTATCTGTTCTCTGCATTCAAAGATACATACAGCTCAAATACCTTACTCGAGATAACAAAATCACGATGGTATGCATATCGGACTTGTATTCGTGGGAAATTCGTGGTCTTTATGATTTTTAGAAAGTGGTTATCAATTGCTAGCTAGGTATGTCCGAGAGAAAATAGGAAGGAAAGCCGCAGCAGAGACCCACGTAGTAAGACAATATTTCAATGTTATCTTAACTATTCATTAGACTTTTCTCTCTTCTACTTTTTTTCTTACTGTGCTAAATTTATTATAAGCTAATGTAACATCAGACTTATACCTCCTCCGTTATTTTTTGTTTGACGTTTTTGACTTTTGAACACGGTTTTGGATCATTCATCTTATTTAAAAAAAAAAATGTAAATATCACTTATTTTTGTTGTGATTTATTTTATTTTTAAAAGTATTTTAAGCATGACTTATATTTTTGCATGTTTGAAATAATTTTTTGCATAAGACAAATGATAAAAGATATGTATAAAAGCCAAAAACGTTAAATAAAAGAAACGGACGGAGGGGGTAGTAATTACCTGCCGACACCACCGAAGCTCGAGCGCCAGCACCGCGGAAGCGGAACAGGGGAGTAGGGGACAGGCCGAAAGCCTCCTGGCATGGCATGGTCCACTGCTCCAATCTGCGCGTGGGCGGTGGGCGTGGGGCTGGAGCTCGACGTGTCCCGCGGAGCATGCGCGTCGTACGCCTTTCGCGCTGGCCGCTCGGGTTTCCGGTCGCTAGGTACGCAGAGTGGGAGCATATCCTTGCATGCACATCAAAAGATGGCAAGTTCCTTATTTTTTTTTTTTAAAAAAAAGGATGGCAAGTTCCTTATTTCAAAAAAGAAAAGAAAAGAAAACGGCAAGTTCCTTCGCCAAGGTGCGAGGCAGCTTGCATTGCAGGGTGGGACGGCTCACGCCTTCACGGTAGTGCGGCATAAAAACTGTTTTGATACAGCTTGAGCTTGGTTTCTATCGTTTTCGTTTTTTCGCGTGAGAAAAATGTGCAAGCCGAATCAAACGTTCTGAAGCCTCGAGTGTTTGCTCGGGACATCAACCTGAAAGTTTTACAAAGGTCTAGAGATATATAATGCACACACGTGCACACCTAGCGTGGATCCCTGATGGGTCATGGTGAATCTAGGCAGCGCTTGTTTAGAATAGCATAATTTCAATGTTTTTTTCCATGGGTGCAATGGTTGAAAATCGATTTCTCAGAAATATTATTACAAAACACGATTTTATTTAGATAACATTACAAACTGAGGTTGAACCGTATATTCATTACAAACTGCCATTACGAGTTGTTTCCTTAATATATCGATTGGAAATGCGCACATAAATATGAATATACGGTCTAGCAAGTGGGATCCATATGTCAGATTGAACTATCTTCCCATTCCTCCATCCCCAAAAAAAAAAAAAAACTCTGGCAAGGCCCCCGCCCCACCCTTGGCTAGCCCATCGTTTGCCAAGCCCCCATCCCATCCGCTCCTCCTACTCCCTCTCCGGCCAGGGAGGCACCTTTGCCGGCCGATTTCCCTTCTCCCTACGCGGCAGTGGCAATATTAACAGCAGCGGCGCGGGCTTGATGTGGCTGCAGTGGCGCTATGGACTACGGTGGCAATGTGCATCTGACTAGACAGCGAGCTCCTCCACCCCCTTTCTTCTTGACCCTGGCGTCAGTGGACTCCTCCCCGACTCAAGCACTGACATGGCCAAGGGGAGCAATGGGTTGGCCGCCACTTGACCAAAAGGAGAGGATGCAAATCCAAGCTGCATGGTGCTTTCTCTAGCACTGTCAATCCAGTAAAGTCTGTCGAGTTTGGGTTGTTTACATCCAACTCTCCTGTCCTCCTCATTGATATGCGATAGGTGACAAGTGGATATGGGATGTAACATCAAAGTCTCGACGCTTCCGACTTTCTTGGTAGCTTCGGCTCGAGGCAGATGCTTTACCCAGGACGAACTCCAAAATCAGGTGTCGCAGTTATCGGTTGCGGGGAAAGATCTTGCTCAGGTCTATGAACTCTCTTGTATGCTTTTGCAAACATAATCCTCCATTTTTATTTCATGGTAAAATTTTCTCTCTCGCGCGCTCGTCTCTAGTCTGGCCTGACCGGTTGCACCCCAATGTTGGCAACAACCCTTCCTTCTTCCCTTGGCCTCCAAGAGAGAGTAGTAAGGGGGCGACTACGCCACGGGATCCCATCGGGAGCCCACCCCGACTGGATAGCCTCCCCCGCACTCGCCTCTCCCCCGCACGCCCGCCTCTTCTTCCCCACACGCGCGCCTCACAGCGCCCAGCGCCCGCCGTGCCCGCCGCCTACTTACTGTCTCGGCGGTGGGGGTGCTAACGGATCCGCCGCCGCCTCCTCTGTCTGCCAGATCCATGCTGCCTGCCTGGCCGCGCCGCCTCGCCTCCCTGCCGCCTCCACCACCGCCCCGGCCGTGGCGCCGCGCCGCGCCTCTCTCGCCTCTCCTGCCTCCATCGTGCCACCCGCCCACCCTAACGGACGGGGGACGGTGTGGTCCCTCCGACGCCGGCCTAGCCGATTCGCCCCTCGACAAACTCGTGGCGCCACCGCCGCCGCCCCCGACGAGCGCACCCACCGCTGGTCCGCCGCCTCCCCGACCTCCCTCTAAACCCCGAAGAACCCAAATGTTCCCTAACCCTAACCCGAAACGGCGGCGGCAAGCTCGATGGCGGTGAGGGCGACGGCGACGGCGAGGTGGGACGGTTTGGAACTGAGGCAGCCCTTGGTTTCGGAACCGGAGCGCCACTCATCACAAATCCCATCCGATCCCTTTCCCTCAACAAGTAAACAGTACAAATCAGCACTCACCATCACGACCTCGTCTTAAGTACATAACCTAGTCATTACCTTAAAAAAGTATACTTAACCTAGTCCAATGTCATTTGTCTGAGCTTACTTAACCTAATCCAATGACATTTGTCGGAGTCCTAGCTCAGTTTCAAAAATCATTGTAACCTGTACGGTCTCATCCTCTTGTTGCAGAATTTTAGTCGGTTTTCCGATAAAAACCAATAAAGAGCATGGCGTTAGGAGCTAAATATTAAGGCGTTGAAATAGTTATATGGAGCCATTACAAATTGAACGTTCGATCCGGTGAAAAAATCGAACTTTGTTCTAAACAATATCAATTTATTTGGAACAAATACAATGTTTTACCTGAAACATACACAATATGTACTACTACAACATTTGATTGTACATGTTGAGACATTCAACATGATGTTCTACTGACGGAACACGGAACATGGAGTTGTCGAAAAAACAAGGCAGCTATTAGAACATGCAAAAAAAGACTGATGGAACATCGCAAAAGATCTGATGGAACATGTTGAAACATAGTTGATTGGTATTGAAACAAGTTAAAAGCATAGCTAAAGCATGCCATAACGGACGATGTACCAAAGAAAAAAAGCTGATGGAATATGAAAATAGATGAAAACATCATGTTTTACAATGAATCGTCTACCCCAATACAAAGCTAGATGCTCCATAAGAACAAAAGTGATGTTTTAACAAGCAAACTCGAATGTTCTATACATACAAGTGTGATTTTTCACAGGATAAATTTCATGGCATACCTTCTCTTCATCTTCTTCCTTAAATCTGGTAAGCTCCCGTCGTCCTCGCCGGCTGTAACGACCTAACTCGTTGGGAAGGGGTGGATTAAGAAGAGGAGGGTGGATGACATTTAAAGAGAGAGGGAGGGGAGAGAAAGAGAAAAGAGGGAGAAGACGGCTTTAGGCTCCGACGAGCTAGCGAGCTGCAGCGGCGACGACACACAGCTAGCGACCCCACGCAAGGCCCGCAAGTGTTCCATTCCTCCCCTTTTTGTGCTTGAGTCTGCATGAACAACAGAGCAACTGATAGATGCGTAAAGTTCACGCGAAGAGAGGGAAGAGAGAATGCGCGAGAAAGAGTAGTGTTTAATATTTATCTTTTGCGTCAGACGTCTGGGAATAGACAATTTTGATAAATATGTTGCGTGCCTTTCTCCATTAGATTAAGCTTTTGGGTGAACTAGATGGTGCATACGATTCAATATGGTATTAGAGCTAAGATGTCTTAAGTTTAAGACCCGGCTAACGCATTACTAAAAGAATAATATCTGTGCACCACATTTGGCCCGGAGGAGGCTAGACTTGAGGGGAGATATTAAAATAAATATATTGTTTGTCTTTCTCTGTCATTTTAAGTTTTTAGGGTGAATTAGACGGCTATGAGGAGAAGGTTTCAATTTTAACTACTGTGCTCGAGCAAAGTTGGTCACTATGGGATAAAATGGGGTGAGATTGGTTCTCAAACTTTTTAAACCATGTTATTTTGATCATTTGATCGATCAAACCTACGTTTATGAGTGATTTTGCAAGTATGGTGTTTGCATCACGATTTTCATCATTGGATTAAACACCAATCTTAACTTAACTAGTTTGTACCACATCAACCAATCTATCTACTATATATAAAAAAACAGATTAAAATATAGCCATCACGCTAATCATAAATACTAGAAATTTCCATGTTAATTAAAAAAATACTAGAAAAACACGTTAATTTAGGAAAAGAAAAAGATCTACACTGTCGATTATAGTGTATTGGATTATAACGATTTAGATTAAAAGACATAAAGATCTACACAATCGATTATAGTGGATCGGATTGTAACGGCTTAGATTAAATGAAAGAACCTATATCTGCTATAATTATAAAACAAAATAATTAAATAATAGAAAGAAGAGCCCATGTCATATTAAAAAAGATATGGTATTAACTACAATAAAAATACATAAATTCATAAATAAAAGTAATGTTTATGTCAGATTAAATATTGACACAAATCTAACAGCGAAAAATGCATGGCACACGTTTAGTTTAAACCTAAAAATCTACTAGGAGGGTAAATAAATACTTTTTCGTATCGTTAAACCGCAGGAGATTCATACTTTTTCTTTGTCAAAAAGGGTGGAAATTGAACTGGTCCCAGCGTTGTCTCTCTGTCTGGCATGTAGCAAGCGAGTTGATCAGCAGGTACCCGCGTGGTTGGCGATGCGGACATTGATGGTCATTGGACGTCGCTGAAGAGATAAGGCCCGCATGATTGCTTACCCACCTGCCAAATCGACCATAAATAAACGAGCTACTAGCCTACAACACAGTCGAATCAAATGAGGCAGACGATGAGACGAAGAGCCTTGCCAGCGGTATCTCTGTATTTCATTTTTTATATAACTTCTCTAAATCACTATTTATTTTCTATATTTTCATCATTTCTAGTAGAGTTTCTATCCCCAAAAAGATATAGAGATTATCTACAGAGACTATAGAGGGAGTTTCTAAATTTAAAAACTAAGATAGAGACCTGGCTAGATGGATATATAGGCTGAGACTGTCCGCAACAACGTTTTAGGGAACGAAAACCCTGGCAGAGATGCTCTAACATGAGAGGTGGCTCCCGGCCATCGGCAAGCCACGTACGTGAGCTTAAAAACTAATTAGGCGTGGTCCAGACAAAGTGACGATCATTGGCTCCCTGCTTCACGATAATTAAGCCCTTCTTTTACAAATGTCTCCTATTACAAAGTGTTGAGAGTTGACATCCACGACATGACACCATGGGGCAAAAAATGCCGACTGTCCGTGTGGGTTATAGTCAAGGGAAAAAAAAGATCTCGATCAAAGATCTTTTGCTGCATTTAAATTTTAAAAGATTCAGAAATTTTACCCATCGAATGAATTTTCTGACAAGTTCGTCGAATACAATTTTTGAAATATAAATTACGATTCAAAAATTTAGTTCAAAAGAAATCCAGAAATACCTCTTAACTGTCCACTATTGATTACCTCGACAAATAAGATTTGTCGATGGAAAACTATTTACCTGCGCGACAAAGTATGGCTATCCATTTTGCGACTTACCAGCTAGCATACAAACCGCCCTACGGCAATACTAAGAGGGTCAAATCCTTTTATATTACTGCAAAGTCTTCTAATCTAATCCATATCATTGCATTTATATTCTACCCTTATACTATTGCAAAGTATTCTTTTCTGGCCCATGTCTTCATATTCAAAGCTTCATCCTATATTCATCGTCGTTAGCTCAGTTAGGATAAATCGCTTGAAAGTTGATATGATGTTCAAAACCCCGGCATTTTAGAACTTTCAAAAAATAATATTTTGCATTTTAACTCCAAAACGGTTTATCCAATTTTTTAAATTTTTGTAAAATCATTTCTTACTTGATGCTAAACTTTTTTTTTTGTAATATAAATTACGGTAATGCTTGGGATCGGCCGTCCGATCCGTTGGACGCCCGGCCCAGCCCACAACGCAGCGCTAGCTAGCTTGCTCTAATCGCAACACACCCACGCGCGGTGCCAGTAACTCACTCTCTCTGTTTGCCCATGCCCTTCTACATCTGACCCTGCCAGACACCGCATATCAAATTTCACACCGTCATACTGCTTCATTGCATCTTTGCACATACACACGCACGCAAGACACCCATGCATTTGCATGTACACAAGCACGCAGTGCATGCACATGCACACACACGCATTTGCATGCACACCACGCATGACAAAGACAACACGTTTCTTTTCTTTTCTTTTCCTTTTCTCTTTCTAAAAAACAATCATATATATGTCCAAAGCATTTTCAGTACGAATTGTAATCATATATCCAAATCTCATAAAAAATCATTAGTCCAAGGTTTGTTCGATAAATCCCTCAAATATTCATCCAAAATTATCATTTTTCTTTTTATTAGTACAATTGTTCCATCAGGTAATATGGATTGATCTGGAAGGTTAGACTTATTGTTCTAGTAAGCAAGATAGATTGTTCCAGTAGGTATATAAATTGTGGTTCATCAAACTAGACATATTGTTCCAAATGGGTTAGCTTATTGTTCCAACAAATCAAATACATTGTTTCAACAAGTATAAAAGTTATTCCAGCAGGCAAGATTGATTGTTCTGAGATGTTAGACTCATTGTTCCAGCAGGCAAGATAGATTGTTCCGAGAGGTTAGACTCATTGTTTCAACAGACAAACTTTATTGTTCTAGTAGGCAAACTTTATTGTTCCAGTAGGTAAACTTTATTGTTCCAGTAGACAAAACCCTATTTATTCTGAAGGCAAAAGTTATTGTTTGGAAGACAAAAGTTATTGTTTCAGTAGGCAAAGCTCAACTATTCCAGTAGGACAAATTTTATTGTTCCAGTAGGCAAACTTTATTGTTTCAGTAGGCAAATTTTATTGTTCCGGTAGTCAAAACTTTAATTTGTTCCAAAAGTCAAACGTTATTGTTTCAGAAGACAAATTTATTATTCCATACGGCAAAAGTTATTGTTCCAGTAGGCAAAGTTAAACTGTTCTTGTAACACAAACCTTATTGTTCCAGTAGTCAACTTTTATTTGTTTCAGTAGGCAAACCTTGTTGTTCCAGCAGGCAAACCTTGTTGTTCCAGCAGGGAAAAATTATTGTTCCAGTAGGCAAAATTTATTGTTTCAATAGGCAAACTTTATTGTTCCGGTAATCAAAATCTTTATTTGTTCCAGAAGGCAAACGTTATTGTTTCAGAAGACAATTTTATTGTTCCATAAGGCAAAAGTTATTGTTCCAGTAGACAAAGTTAAATTGTTCTTGTAGCACAAACCTTATTGTTCTAATAGTCAACTTTTATTTGTTTGATGAGGCAAACTTTGTTGTTCTGATGAGCAAAAATTATTGTTTGATGAGGGCAAACTTTATTGTTTGATAGATAAACTTTATTGTTCGATGAGACAAAACCTTATTTGTTTCGAAGGCAAAAGTTATTGTTTGAAGAGGCAAAGCTCAACTATTCGAGAGGGCAAACTTTATTGTTCGAGAGGCAAACTATTACTTTTTTATTCCACTAGTATTTTTTCATTCCAGCGGTGTGTGTTTTTGTTTCACATGTATAACATGTTGTTCCATCATTTATTTTTTGTTCCAATGAGGTGTGTTTTTGTCCCACATATATAACCAGTTGTTCCATCATTTTTGTTCCAAAGATGTGTGTTTTTGTTCCACCCATGTAACAAGGTGTTCCATCATTTATTTTTTGTTTCATTAGTGTGTATTTTTTGTCCCATATGTATAACTTTGTTGTTCCATCATTATTTTTTCAAGAGGCAAACTTTATTGTTCCAAATAATCAAACTTTATTGTTCGGTAGTTAAAACTTTTATTTGTTCCAGAAGATAAACATTATTGTTTCAGAAGGCAAATTTATTATTCCGTAAGGCAAAAGTTATTATTTCAATAGGCAAAGTTCAACTGTTCTTTTAGCACAAACCTTATTGTTCCAGTAGTCAACTTTTATTTGTTCCAGTAGGCAAATCTTGTTGTTCCAGCAGGCAAAATTTATTGTTCAGTAGACAAATCTTATTGTTCTAGTAGGCATTTTTTTACTATTCCAGCAGACCAAATAAATTGTTTCAATAGGTATGCAAGTTGTTCCATCAGACCAAATGTATTGTTTCAATTGGGCTTAGCCTATTGTTCCAGCAGGCTAAATACCAAGTTGTTCCATCGTATTAGACGTATTGTTCCAATAGTCAAAATTAATTGTTCCATTAGTATAGACAAATTGTTCCAGTAAAAATTTATATAGCAACATGGGTCTTGTTTTGTTCGAAAAAATGCGAGGAACACGTTGGTGAAAACGGTTTGTTGATTGAAGCTCCCAGTCAAATGTTATAATCGTTTAAAGAAAAACGAAAAAAGGAATCTTTGCTGACGTCAGCGATTGCATCATCATGCATGCAACTAGGCGCAGCTGCGTGCTTGCTTTATAATTTTTTTGGCGGGACAGACGCGTGTGCTTGCTAGCTCGTGGAACTCCTGCGCGTGCTTGCTAGCTCGTGGGCTGAGCGTCCGTTCGACGGGCCGGCCGAACGGACGTCCGATCCGTAGTCGCCCCCTATAAATTATTTCTTGTGACACTAGGTACAATTTATTTAGAAATAAATTACACACCATAAAAACTTTTATTTGCCAGGACATATTTGAGTACTCATGATTTTTTGAACCCACACAAAGTTTCTCATATTATTTTTAGATGTATTGAAAAGGTAAGGGCATAGGCATCTATTTCCAACTCTGTAATGGTTTGACCAACTAAAACAATGGCATAAAAGATATCAAGTTGTGAATGTGATAATGCATAATAGTAGGGTGCAAATGGGGAGATTGACCTTATTGACACCCAATTCAAACACCTCGTCGCAAATGATATTAAGTTCTCTCGTCTTTACTCGTATGACACTGAAAACACGAATTCGTGATCTCAGTGACTTTCTTGCTATTTTTTTTCAATTTACTATTAATTTACCCTATTTAACTTATATGTTTTGACTGTTTTGCCCCTGCCTTGTTTCTCCCGTCTCGAGCAGAGTAGAACAGAGGCGGCGGAGCGGGAAAACGAGGGCAGAGGAGGGGAGGGGAACAACGGCGGCACAATAGCGGCGGTGGGGAGACGAGGTCGGCGCAGCGGTGGCGTCAAAAGAGGAGCGACAGAGCGGGAAACAAGGCAGAAGAGGGGAGGGGCATAACAGTCAAAACACAGGAGTTAAATGGGGCAAATTAATAGTAAATTAGGGAAAATAGCAGGAATGTCACTGAGATCACGAATTTGAGTGCCCGGTGTCGTACGCGTCAAGACTAGCGAACTTAATGTCATTTGCAACGAGACGTTCAGATTGGGTGTCACTAAGGTCAATTTCCCGGTGCAAATGTTATGATCTGCAGTGACATACAAGGATTTAACCCCTACTACAATTGTACCCAATTCAGTTTTGTCCATAATATTTCTAGGAGTATAACAAATTTATCTCTGGCGAAAATTGCTAAATGTTGCAAAATCCGTAAAAGCTGGTACGCAATTTTTTGAAGAAACATTTCAATTAGGACAAGACTGATTATGCAATTGTGGAATAATTATTTTCAATTTCGAAGAACACACGTGTTAGGCCGTCACAAGGTGTTTGTATGATCTGGATGCTTAACTAGACAAAGCATTGTCATGCCATTAAACATCTAATTAAAAAAACTCTATTCTTCGGTGGTGAAGGAAGCTTATTTAAGTGTTTGCTTAGATATTGCACCAAAGTGTTGATGCTAACTTAAGCATCTCACTACAGAAATTGATCAGAATTTCAACCGCCGGCAAAAAGCCATCGAGAGTGACCCTTCACGAATTAAAAGCACAATAGTATTTCTTATCCTTAGTGAGTGATGATACGATAAAGAGGTGGGGTGGCCTGCGGCGCTGGCGCTTACTTGCGAGGTTACAAGTTCGAACCCACACCCACGCCTCTCCCGCACGTGGCCATTCAAAAAAATTTCGGAGCGCATGGCTAGGTGATTGCCCACTCTTGACCGCCATATGAAGATGATTGAGAATTTGAGATGAAACGATTCAACGTTGACTCACAGGCATATTTTATTACAGTGAATTGATGCAAAGAAAGAGTTCGGACTAACTATGAAGTACAAATGTGCCGCATGTTCAATAAAACGATTTGTGTGCATCATCTCGAGAGACTTGTTCAATTTTCAAGTTGACTTTATTTCTTTAGATAATTGCCATAGTTGACTAGTCTATACATGTCTGTAAGAAAGGATTTCTTTATGGTACACACCAGGTTGTATAACTGTCCATTCCAATAATCTAATGGCAGATATTGCTATATGCTCTTATATACAAAAGGTAATGTCATATAGTACTATTTTAATATTCAAGGGCTGATAATGTCAACTGTTTTCGCTGTACATAAGGAAAGAAAAGGTATTCTGCAGCGATCGTTGCAAGCATGGCCGTTAATAAAGGTAAGAAATCAGGCAACAACATTGTGAGATACCAAGATCTGTTACGCTTTTATTATATAACCTATCTACATCGTGAATGACCATTTTTTAGCGAGAACGATCATTTTAAATAGGCAAATATATATCATAGCAATAAATCATATACCGTCAGTACATTATTTAGATTGTACGTAAATGTCTTTATTTCCTTTCAGTTAAAAGTAGCTTTTACATGCCAAATTTAGTCATTAAGTTGGTCTTAGATATTTCGTAGTACATAAAAGGCCAAATTGGCTGATAATGGTTGTCGTATACTCGTTCCGATCACACATTTGCCGTCAATTACTACTGAAAAATAATTATAGTACTTGGACCAAAACACTTATATTGGATCTTTCGTGTGCTGACACATTTGATCATTGAAATAGAACTACCGATAGCCGTTGTTCATGAATTGGGGAAATCAGGGGGAAAAAAATGCTCTCCCACTAGTCAAACAATGGTTTTGATTGGTCAAACTATGGTCTTGGATGGTGTGATCAATGTGGCATGGGGCTTGGTACATGTATTAGCACATATGATGCTTAGCCACCCAATACCGCCATGCCGATTATCTCAATAGTCAAAACTATTTCAAAATGGGGGAGAGAGAGCACTTGGAAGTTGCCTCAACTAGTGTATATTCCAGTTAGCATCGCCGCCAAATTTAGAGGCAAGCTCAAACTTCAAGCACAAATATTAAGAAGAGGTCGTAAGACGCTACTTGTAAGTTGAAATAGATAATATTTTAACTTTTAGCCATATTTGTTTGGTTGTTTCTCCAAGCATTGTGGGAAGTTATGCTTATCTTGAAGGCTAATTATGGGGCTTACACATATGTTGAGTGCCGTAAAATAATATCTCAAAACGAAAGAACATCATTTAGTCATTTATAATTAATTATGAAAAATTAACTTTCATAGTAGTATTCATGTCGATATGCCAGTAGCGCATTTAAAGATTATGGGTTTTCTTAGTTAAAGGTACAGCAGCCCCATCTGCATTTTTTTCCAAATCATCAGTACATCAACCTGTGCCAATCTGAAGAGAAGCAACACTTTTTCTTTCTTAGCACAGCCTTAACGGTTGACTTTTGGAGGTGTCTTTGATCATTTGTCTTATTAAAAAATAGTGCAAACATGAAAAATATAAGTCATGTTTAAAATATGTTTAATGATAAAACAAATCACAACAAAATAAATAATATTTACATATATTTTTTGAATAATACGAATGGTCAAATAGAATATCAAAAAGTCAACAGTAAACTATAATTTGGAACGGGGGGAGTAATAGCAAACGTAAATACCCCCTCCGTTTTTAAAAAACATGTCACTGTTGACTTTTGCATACACGTTTAACCATTCATTTTATTAAAAAATTATTACAAATATATAAAAAATATAAGTCATATTTAAAATACATTTAATAATAAATTAAGTCTCAGCAAAACAAAGGGTATTTACATAACCTCTCATTCGTGTTTTACGGCCGTTGCTATCTGGAAGCGTTTCACCGCGGGACCACACTAGCAAGCTTACTACTACGACACTAGCGAGCTAGCAGTGGTTGGTTGGGGCCAGCTGGCGCTCACCAAGGCAACAACTCATGCTGAGTGGCAGGAAGCACGACGAGCACGTGCGGTGGCCCGGAGTGGACCGCACGACGGACGGACGGCTCAGGATCACCCTCACCGTAACGGCGGTACGTGTACGGCTTTGGATGGGTGTCGGCGTTTCCACGGGCAGTATATTCCCCAGCATCCTCGACCGCAGGTGCCCACGAGTGACTGGTTTCTGATTTTAAAAAACTGTTCCACTCGAATACAGAGTTCCTCACCTATGTTTGTTTCAGACTAATATGTGTTTGCGCGCCCGTGGCGCGTCGAGAAGAAACATCGCAGGGATTACGTCAATTATGCGATATAGCGTAGAAAATCTAGATTGTGCGATAGATTTTGTAAGCTCCATGTTGAGCTCTAGACCGATCAACGAAGAGTTAGACACACACACAACAACAACACATGCACGATGCCTCATCAAATGGCTGCTGTGCAAGAGCAAAAAAACCGTGTGGTGAACAACATCACGGTCAGAGAAAGGCATGCTTGAACACTTCTGCGAAGCCCTTGAATAGCAATACTGCAACGACCTTCTCGATGTGACTGCTGCCCTGAGCCATAAGCATGAGCACCGGGGCGACGAAGAGACTGGACATGATCAGCACAGGAGGGGGTGGATCCGTGCTGCAACCATGGGAGCGCGATCCGAAGAACAGAGGCACGCTGCAGAGGGAGAGGTGACCAGCGACGCGAGGGAGGAAGCCGCGGCGGGACTGTAAACAAGAAGTAGCAGAAGAGCGCGACACGGAAAGAAGGCTATAGGGGTGGCAACGAGGGCATTCTCCGTCGAGGAGTGCTTCCCCATCCCATCCCCATCCCTGTGACCTAAAATTTTTCATCCCCGTTCGGGTGGCGGGCCCCCGTCGGGGACCCATTCCCGTGAAAATTACACACAAGAGAAAATATTTATCACCAATTTGACCCTAAAATCATGTCAACAGAGAAGAAAAAATATAATAAGTATGCTTTAGAGATTTAATTGATGCATATATGGAAATATGGATATAATGGGCTAAATGACATGTTTGCGACCTAACAGTTCAAATAGAGTAAACTAATTTCAGGTTCCCAACCGAGTCCCCGCAGAGGAAATTTTTCCCCGCCCCTGTCCACACCATCCCCGACGGGGAATGATTTTTCCCCATTTACATTCTCGTGGGGTTAACTTCTCCCCATACCCATCCCCTAATAGAGGAATTCCCCACCGGGGAACGGGAAACGGGTCCCCATTGCCACCCCTAGAAGGCCAAGCTACGCGACAGACGAGAAAAGCGGAAGCGAGGACCCACAGTAGAAGTGAGCAAGTAGGGAAGAACAGACTACGATCCGACGAAGGGCGCCACCGTGAGGCGCAACACATAGATTCACTACAGGAAAATGAACTATTAACGTCGGCCAAAGTTATTTACGGCAGCCCGGACGAAGCCGACGTAAATAATAAGGACGGTATTTAAGCTTGGGCCACCGCGGAGCCAGGTGATGTGACAGGCTTATTTCCGTCGGCTTTGCCCCGACCGACATAAACACCCCTTTTACCCTAACCGGACCGGTGTCTCGTGATTTCCCACACGCCTCACTCCCGCATCCGCCGCCGCCCCGCCACCGCCGAGCACCCGTCCCGCCCTGCTTAGAAGAGGTCGCTCAACGGGAGTTCGAGAGGTAATAATTTTAATTGTGCTATCTTCATTTTTTTAATATGCAAGGACTAATTTTTTATCAATTAATTCTCAGGAGGCCAGAGAGCCTAGGGAGTTCTTGGAGAAGGCGGTGGGGGAGGCTGTGGAGGAGGTGAGGAGGAGGCTATGGAGGAGCCGAGGGAGGGACGAGGTGAAGAGGATAGTCTTGGAGGGGCAAAGATGAGGAAGACGCTAGTGCTGAGGGATTGGACGCTCCTGTCTTCAGGTGGAATGTATAGATATTTGGAAAAGATTAATAATAAAAGTTAATTCAGCTAATATTCTGTTTTTGTTTCAGGTATAGAGGTACTAATCAGATTCCCTCGGTAGCAGTTCCTCAAGCACGAAGAGTTATCCTGCCACATGGTGATTGGTAAGTAAACATTCTACTGTTTGGGCATCTATTAGTTACTAGAGTTTTCACAAGTTGTATAATGTACACTTGTCGACGGTTGGGATATCGACCCAAGTCAACCAAGGTTCTTCAAAGAGGAGATAGGAGACACGCCGAACAACCACGAACAAAGAGCGCAGGAGATGGGGTTTTATCTGGTTCGGGCCTCTCGGAGAGATAATAGCCCTCTTGTCGGCGATTGAGATATCGATCTCAAGTCAACCAAGGTTCTTGAAGATTGAGATAGGAACCGCCGAACAACCCACGAGCGACGAGCAGAGGCGGGGTTTTATCACGGTTCGGGCCTCTCGAGAGATAATAGCCCTCGCCCGGCCTTTCTTATATATCGGGGATGAATACAAGAGGTGGCTCGGCGAGGCGAACAAGTCTCGGCGAGATTATCTGATACAAGTATGCGATAAGCTATAAGATGATCACTCGACCCTCTACACGTCGTAGGGGCTTGGTTTATATAGTCTGAGCAAACCGACCTCTGGGGAATATCGGTAAGACTAACTACGAGATAAATAACGAACTCGGCGTGCCAAACATACCCCGAGGAGATAAGGCAAGCTCCTAATCTTGGGGATCACGACTCCTAATCCAATCAGGAAACCACGTCCGGTCTTCACGTGGCCGTGCAGAACTCTTGTTCGAGTCGGACTCAAACACGAATCCTAGGCCGTTCATGACCGTGCGGCCAGAGGCTGTTGGCGAGGATGCATATGGGCAGATAGAACCTTCCAGGAGGTGGGCCCGTAAGTGTTCAATTGGGCCGTCGGGAGTAGGCCATGGCAATGGGCCGTGATTTAATCCGACGGCTAGCCCCGAGACTCAAGTGGAAGGACTCACTAGAGTGGGGTCTTCCTCTTGAGACTCTAAGTCCTGAAGAGGTATTTTCTGCTACAAAGACATGTAACAAAGCGGCCAAGAGCAGTCATGGTTCAACCGAACAAGACTTGTTCGGGACCGAATAAACCCGATCGATCTTGAGCAATTCCGTCGCGTCGAGCGAGGGCGACATCTGTCCGAAAGCGAGCACTCGACCTTGGTCACGAACACTTGGAAAAAATAGCCGTCGGCAGATTCCATGATAACTTCCTATCATTTGCTTGATGAAAAGCAGTGACCGTTTTACGAGCCGTTGCGATAAAAACTAGCCGTTTTGGGATCGAACGTTGCGTAGCGCTTATACGGGACTATAAAGCACCAAGCCGCCGCGACCAGCCATACATTCTCACGCCTTTCCTCTCTAAGCCTTAGATCCAACTGCGCTCGGCATCAAGCACCCAAACTCCACCACCAACCTGCTTCGTCGATCCACGGGAACCGCTATGGCCAAGTTCACCGGCACTAGCTTCGACCGAGGAGGACCTTAAGATCTGGGAGGAGGAGGGCCACATCGACCTTGGTAGTTGGAGGTTGCCGGAGAGGAGGATACTCGGAGCCATTGGAGGAGAGTTCGTTAACCCGAGCAGTTCGCTCTGTTGGGTTGCGATCTCCAAAGCGACCGTTGAGGCCTTCTTAAACATTAGCGGATTGGAGGTGGCGAACCTCAATCCGAGCAACATCCTCGGATGGCGTCACTTTTGTCTGAAGGCTATCTGAGAATCGATCCGGTGAAATTTGTTCCTCCACTATTATCTGATGACGAGGCGGCTCCGCCCGCTTCAATGGCTGGGTGCTACTACCTCAAGCTCAAGACCCCACGACGACGCCAGCAGTACCCTCGCCCGCCTCTGCTTTCGACTCAATGGGCGCATGGTGGGTGAGGTGGTTCTGACAAGCGGAGTGGCGACAAGAAGCTCATCTTCACCGGAAAGGCGCCGTGAAGGAGCGCCAATGCCTCGGCGGAGATGAGTGCCGAGGGCTGAGTACGCGACAGGAAGATCGCCTCCTCGTGAGCCTCGGGCTCAGGCGAGAAGATCATCGAGGACTTCACGTGATGAGAATCTGTCATTGCGGAGAAAGTCCTATCCCTTCTACAAGATAGAGGATGGGAAGACATCACAAGGGAGAGCAGGTAAGTGCCTTTAAGACTCAACCTCTTCATTAATCGTTTTCTCCGAGCAGAATTTAGCGATTCCATCTGCTCAGGCGGAGATGCCAACCAACGCATGGGTGGCCGGCGGGTCGGCGCCATCTTGGCGGCGAAGAAGAACAGCCGAGTCACCGCGAGGTGGCCTACACTTGTCCGAGGCGTGCTTTCGTCCGCAGACGAGGTAAATCACTTATACCCGGCCCGTGTTGCTAGATTTACTTTGTTGGTTTTAATCTTGACGTTAAACTTCTCAAAAGCAGGGAGGACGGTGATCCTCGGAGGGATCGTCGAGGATCTCTCGGTCTCGAAGGAGAAGAAGAAGAAGGGCAAGGCCAAGGCGCCACAAAGCCCAAGGTGGCGGTGAGCCGACGCTGAACTCGCCAGCGCCATGGCGGCGCGCCACCGATCAAAAACCAGTGCAAGGCGACAAGCGCCAGGCGGAACAAGCGGCGCGTGGTCGGCCAATGAGAAGAGACCAAGCCCTCCTCCTCGCAAGCGAGCGAGCGAAGAGTAAAGACCATAGCCTCTGGCTTAGGCGTTACCATAAGCTCACCCGGCCATATGGCGCGACTTCTAGTGGTCGCCGAGCAAAGGAGACTCGAGGAGGAGGTTGCGCGCAGGAGAAACTCCTTGCGTTGCTTGCGAAGGAGTGCTCACTCACCAGAGCTGAGCTCATCGCCATGAACGCCTAAGGGCCAAAGGAGAACCCGCCAAGGGCCCCGAGGAAAAGCGGAAAGTTACAGCGAAGAAGATCATGATTAAGCCCTCCACGGCGGTATGTAGAAATCGATCTTTTGATCTTTCCACCTTCCGACCGCATTAGACTTAACGATCAACTCTCGTTCATCGGTGCCCAAGAAGAGACCGCCCACGACGGCGTCGAGGCGCTTCGGCGATCCGCTTTGCCCGAGCATCTGCCGGCGCAGCGTCACAGGCGATGGTGGCGAGCCTCAGGACAAAGCGGCGGCGTGGAGCTGCTTGCCATGCGAGGCTCAATGACGTGATCGGCGCGCTCAAAGACAGCGTGAAGCGGTGGAGAGCAAAAATACGGTGGTGGCGCCACGGACTTGAGCCAAAGCGATGGTTCGGAGGCTGCCCGAAGCGAGTGACCGAAAGCGGCCGTCTTGCCGAACACCGACGCAGGGCAGCTCACCTGAAGCGGCAGGATTCTCCGCGAGCAAGGTGAGACCCATTGCCGGGAACAAGAAGAAGCCCCGGCGAGCCGGCGGTCGTCTGCCGGTGGAAACAATAGCGCCGCCGAGCGGAGCGGAGCCGCCTCGCCGAAGGCGTTGAGCGGAAAAAGAAAAGAAGAAGAAGGAGAAGAGACGAAAGCGCTTCGCCCGTCGCTCCAGCTCCGGCAGATCGCGCCCGCAAGAAGAAGGAAGCGAACAAGGCGGCGGCAGCAAAGCGCGCCCGCCTCATCCGCAAGACGAAGCGAGGCCGTGGCGCATAGCCTCGAGGACCGCTGCGTCGCGGATGAAGCGCCGACTTGGCAAGGTAAACACCAAGGCGAATCTTATTGATTTTAGCCACGTCATCATAGCGTAATTAACTTGTTCTTCCCTCCCAGTCTTGAGGACACCATGGCGGAACTCGAGGATGGGGTCACCATCGAGCAGGCTGCCGTCTTGGCCTCCTCCGGAGCATCTTCGTCTGGGAATCCGGGAAGAGCGCTCTGCTGCCCAAAGCCGAGCCGGTGACCAAGGCAGCGAAGAAGCTCAAGGCCAAGCTGACCAAGGAGAGGCATTCCTCTGAAGCTCTCCTAAAGGAAGCCGAGGAGCTTGGCAGAAGCCGTGAAGGCGAAATCTGCATGGAAGAGATCTTGGGCCGCTGAAGTGGCTTGAAGAAGCGACTTCTTGAGGCGTCCCACTGGCGGAACCAGCTCGCGGAGGAAGCCAAGAAGCTTAAAGCCCAGCTCGGCAAGGAGGAGCAGACATCCGCGGGACTCCAGGCTAGGATCTCAACCCTGTGGGCTTCACAGGAGGAGATTGAGGAGATGCGCGGGATGGCGGTGAGGGCGATCACCGCGGAGAAGAAGGTCAAGGAGGCTGGACGAGCAGCTCAAGACCGCCGAAGCGGCCATGAGTTAGTCGAGGCGAGGTTCGACCGACCAGGCAAGGGCCAAGACCGAAGAGGTCGAGGCTCTCCGTCTTGAAAGACGGACAGGCGAGCCAGGAGCAGCAAGGAGGAAGCCGATCGTCTCCGAGTGAGGCTGAGAGGGGTTCAAAGCCAAGGGAAGTCCTGCGCCTTAAAAAGTGATCGAGGAGCTCAAGGAGCAACTTCGCTTCTAGGTAGTCTGTAGGGTCAGTAACCGAGATGGACTTTTGTACTGCAAATTTTGTTAATAAAGACTTACCCTTTTCCCGCAAAAAAAAGAAGCGACAAAAAGACAAGAACGAGCGAAACTAAGAGAAAAGCGAGCAGTAGCTAGGAAGTTTAAGAAAACCGGTGAAGCGCTCGCCTAACTCCGGCCCGTTGTGCATCGCTCGAAACACGAGTTTGCGAACCCGAGCAGTGCACAAGAGAAAAGCGACACCCTAGCCCCGTGCGGACGATGCTCGAGAACCTAAGTTTGCGAACTTCGAGCATGTCGTAGGGAGAAAAAGCGACGCCCGTACCTTGCTCGATTCGTTCCGTAGATACGCTCGTTGGCGTAAGTTAAGCGATTCAGAAGTAAGAACAAGGAAAGTGCCTGCGCGCGGGGCTT
Source organism: Raddia guianensis (assembly GCA_036346415.1). Lineage (NCBI taxonomy): Eukaryota > Viridiplantae > Streptophyta > Magnoliopsida > Poales > Poaceae > Raddia > Raddia guianensis. The sequence continues at coordinate 18,962,383 of CM070536.1, forward strand.
ACGAGCGAGCTTTACCAAGTGGGCGCGCCAAGCGATAAGTGCCTCTGCCGCGGAGGGCTTACGAGAGCGAACTTAGCGCAGGTGGAAAGGCCGTGTTACGCAACCACGAGTTTAGGAACTTGTCGAAACCAGATCGGGTGAGGAACAATCCTTAAGATTGCGGAGCCAAGAGTTCGCAAGACAAGGCGACCATCAAGTGTTACCAGAGAAAGTAGTGCGAGAAGACAAGCGGTGAAAAGAACACAGAGGCCACGAGATTCTTTGAAGAATTGGATTGAACTTTACATGGTGCCCGAGAGACTTGGGCGAACCGAGGCGCGAAGTTTACAAAAAGCGCAAAGCTAAGCAAACAAGCGAGGACCTACACAAAGAACTTCGACGGTGGTCGATGTTCCAAGTCTTTGGTCGACTCTCCCGTCCTCCATAGCGGTGAAACGGCCCAGGCGGCGAAAAAGCTTGGCAGTGAGCAGGCCTCCCAACGAGGAGTTAACTTGTTGGCATTGGACAAGTTCTGGACACGGCGCGAGCGAGGTCGCCCGCCTTCAAAGCCCTAGGTCGAATCGCCCGGCAGCGTCTTGCGCGAAGATCTTTTGTGGTAGCGCCATTCGACTTGTGCCCGGTCGCGTGTGCCTTCGAGGAGATCGAGATCAAGGAGGCGCTCTTGCTCGTCGTCAACTAGGTTGACCCGAGCTCGTCTTGAAACAAACCGAAGTACGATTTCGTGGCGCGGATGGCTTCGCACCATAGACCCGATTGGAAAGGAGTTTCCCGGTCGCCCGGTGGTCAGAGTAGTCTGAATCGCCTTGAGGAGGACGGAAGGAACCGTCAACCCGAACCTTGTTGTGCTTTCGTGAGAGCAGCAAATACCCGTCGTTTGATACCTGGACTATCGTCCGTTAGCTCGCTTCGATCGCTGCTTCCATTGCTCGTGGATGTGCCACGAGGTAAAGCGAACCTTGGTACCTAGGCTATTCGCGATATTCACGAATAGCTCGCCCGGGCTGATGCCGTTATCCGTGATCGACTTATGGGGAATCCGAAGCGCGTGACCACGTTGCTTTTGGAAAAGCGTAATACCGTTTTGGCGTGAAGAGGCGACGAGCTCTGCCTCAATCCACTTTGTAAAAGTGTCTATGGCAACGAAAGCGGTGTGTATAGCCCTTGTACCCCTTAGGGAATGGGCCGAAGCGGATCCGCACCCATGTGGAGAAAGGCCAAGATGGGGGATTGTTTGGAGCTCTTGGCGGGCTTGTGTGCTTTCAGGCGTGAAATTGGCAAGCCTTGCACTTAGTCGCGATGTCCGGGCATCTTATAATGATGGGCCAATAATAGCCCATGCGAACGCTTTGCCGACGTAGTTACGAAGAGGCGTGGTTGCCTGAGCACCTCGTGTATGTCCCTAAGAAGAACACACCTCACAGTGCGAGATGCACTTGGAGAGAACTCCCGAGCACCTTGGCGGTAAAGGATGCCGTCCACAAGCTTGTATGGAGCAAAGACGCCTTGTAAGCCGGGAACGCTTCAACCGTCGTCGGCGAGGTCCCATCGCAAAAGGTACGGACAAATGGCGTTGTCGATCCATGACACCTTTCGATGACGGAGCAAGCACCACATCTCTGTTGCCTCGTCCGGAGGCGTGATTGAGGGCTTGTGAAGGTGCTCGGCGAGCACCCTGCCGGAAGCGAGTTAGCGTGAGGATCCATACTTGGATGGCTGGTCGGCCAGAAGTTGTCCTTCACAGGCACGAAGAACACCGAAAAATCGAAAATGCCGCCCAACTTCCTCACTTCAACCGGTATCGCGCCATTGAGTTATCGCGACCGATACTCCTTGTTAACTCGATTGATGACCGGTTGTGAATCTCCTTCACGAGTTAGCCGTTGGACACCAAGCGACTTGCACGCTCTTAGTCCGTGAGGAGGGCCTCGTACTCTGCGGCGTTGTTAGTCGCCGCAAAGTGTAGTTGGATAGAATCTGGTGTTGCTCTCCTTGAGGGAGATGAGAACGAAACCAGCCCGAGTTTCGATCTGCGAGCCATCGAAAAACATGGTCAGGGGTTCATCGGGTTGCTCGGGAGCTCACAGGATTTGGGCGGCAAGTCCATTCGGCGACAAAGTCAGCTAGGACACGTGACTTGATAGCGTCGAGGCGACAAATAACGGATCAAACTACGCTAGTTCCATTGCCCACTTGGCTATCGTCCGCTAGATTCCTTGTTCCGTAAGATTTCTCTAGAGGAGCGTGGTGGGACCCGATTTGATGCGCTTGGAAGTAGTGGCGAAGCTTCACGGAGGACATGAGCAAGGCGAGAGTAACCACGGACCTCGTGGTAACGCTCCTTTGATCCGTGAAGTACCTCGCTCACGTAATAGATTGGTCGTTTGTAGGCCTTCCTTTCGGCCAAGATCAAGGCGCTCACCGCTTGTGGCGTGCAACCTAGGTCTGATGGGAGCCGCCGCCATGCCGCGGGGTAGTCAAGACAGGAGGATTGGACGAGTATCGCTCGGATCCTAGAAGGATCTATCGGCTTCTTCCGCCCACTCGAAACCATTGTGCTTGCGCAGGCCTTAAGAAGGCGGCCGCGTTAGCCTTTGACGGAAATAAACACCTTAGAGCGACCATCCGCCCGATGAGGCTTTGTACTTCCTTTATGGTAGTTGGAGCACTGCATATTTTCAATGGCCTCGATTTTTTCGGGGTTGGCGAAATACCTTGCGAGCCAATGACATATCCGAGCAACATTCGGATCGAACACCAAAGGTACACTTCTCTGGATTTAATTTTATTCGATGCCGGTGAGATTACAAAAGTCTCTGCCGTGTCTTTTACATGATCTGGAGCATGCTTGCTCTTTACAACTATGTAAATCGACATAGACCTCCGTGTTTTTTTTTATTTGCTACAAAAGGTCTTCTCCATTAAGCGCTGGAGCGTGGCACCCGACATTCTTGAGACCGAAAGACATGGTCATTATAGCGAAAGTGCGAAAGGGGTGATGAAGGCGATCTTCTCTTCATCCTCGGGAGATGCTTATTTGGTGGTAACAGGAGTAAGCATCTAAAAACTCGAAGTTGGCGTCATGATCGCATCGACCGGTGGTCAATCTGACGTGCGGAAATTGTCCTTAGGACAAGCGGCGTTGAGATCGTGTGATCGACACATCCTCCACTTGCCGCCTTTCTTCTTTACAATGACAGGTTGGCTAACCACTCGGTGTGATCAACCTCGGATGAACCCAATGACGGCTTGCTGGCGATCTTTGATGATCCCTGTTTGAATTCAAAAGCGATTTAAGCTTCGGCGAACAGCTTCTTGTCCCACGGACAGCCAATTTGTGCTCGATTACCTCCCTTGGGACTCCGGGCATGTCAGATGGCTCCCAGGCGAATACATCTACATTAGCTCGGAGGAAGGCAATAAGCTCGCTTTCCTATTTGGGGTCCAGACTGGCCCCCAAGTGAACTGTCTTGGAAGTATCGTCAAGCGGCAGTGAACTTTCTTGGTTTCTCCCGGTGAAGGGAGACCCTAGAGGCGTCTGAGACTTGGTCTGCGGAACTTGAGACCACGCTGGCGGAAGGCTGGTCGACCGGAGCAAGGGATCGCTCGTCGCAATCCAAAGGCGACTTTGTAGTTGCCCTTGACCGTGATCACGCCTGTTAGGACCGGTATCTTCACGCAATGGTAAGCGTGGTGGGACCTGACCATGAACTTACCGAGAGATGGCTCGCCCAAGATTGCGTTATACGCCGACGGAAGTCGACCACGTCGAAAGTGATCAACTCTGTCAGGAAGTTGCTTGGGTTGCTTAGAAGGTGACGGGAAGGACAACCCGCCCTAACGGTTTGATGACTTCTCCGGAACAATTCCGTAGAAGGGCATTGCGACTTCCTTGACTTGGAGCGAGGAATTTGCATCTCGCCCAAGACTTTAGCGAAAGCAAGTCCAAAGCGCCCCGCCGTCTACTAAGACACGGCCAACTCGCGTTCTCGATGGTCGGGCGACCACCGATGGAGCCACCGAGGCTTGGTCATCGATGGGGCAATCCTCCTTAGAGAAGGAGATGGAGACCTCGATCCACTTCATCGATTCAGCCGAGGTTTTGCCTTTTCGACGTTGTGGACCTCCCGGCAGCTTCCTTGAGGTCTGCGCCGAGAGGTGTAAGCGAGGAGCCGCCGAAAATGACGGCGATATGGTTCACTGAGTTCTTGATATTCGTCATCATCTTCCGATCACCATCGTCGGTTTGGCTATTCAGCCTTCTAAGCATCACCATGTTCGAGGCAGGGTGGGCATTGGGCCCTGCCGCTGTAGAAATCTTGAGCTTTGCGCCCAAGTTCTACTGATGGGCGTATATCATGCCCGTAATCTTTGGTGGAACTTGCAAAATCGGTCGCTCGGACCTTTCTTGCCTTGTCCGCCTCCTCGAGCGTGCTTTTTGCCCTTGTAATTATTGTTGGGCTTCTTACGCCCGTCCTTGGGAGGAGGTGCGCGATCCATACCGCGACGGTATTGTTCGTGATCACCTTTGTTCTTCTTCTTCCGGGATTTCTTGTCACCAGAACGTTGTCGCCGCTTCTTCTTCTTCTCATCCACACCAGTCAAGGGCGGCTTCGCCTTTGTCGAACGCCTTTTTAGATCGAACGCTTCGCCGCGTTGGCATATATCGGTCACCGCCTTGAACAGTCGTTGGCGGTCCAGTCTCATTGATCTCGAGATCTGGGTGACGCTTCGTCATGACTCCGTTTTTGAAGGCGCGGACAATGATTCATCCGAGATATTTGGGATCGTGTTGCGGATCTTAATGAAACGCTTCACTAAATTGCGGAGGGTCTCCCGCTCATCCGGATCATCCGTGCAGATCATCCTCCTTGCCCAGACGCACGTAATGACTCCGAAATTAGCAATCGAGGCGCCACAAAGCCGGGTTCCATGAGTCGATGGAACCTCTTGCCGATTGAACACCACGTCCGAAAGCAAAGACCCTCAAGGACGATCGGGAGGTAATTAGCCATAACGAAGCTCGTCACCCCGCCGCCATGATGGCCGAAGCGTAGATGGAAAGGAATTCTCCGGTTCTCGAGTCCCATTGTACCTCTCCATGTGACCGGCTTGAATTTTGAGGGCCACCGACAGCCCAAGCTCGCTTCGGAGAAAGCCCCGCAGCCCAGAGTATATGACCGCCACCTTCCCAGTAACCTAGTCTTGAGAAGACGTTGGTCTTGTTGCGCGAGGAACTCCTCGCTGAACGGGAGGACTCGGCCGGAGAAACTCTCTCCGGATAATCCACCACGCCTTCCTCGTGGTGGCGACGACGCGCCTCACGAGGGGACCGTCCGCGGATCATCGCTGCCGCTTGCCCCTCGTGGTCGCTGATGACTACGAGGACTTGGCGAAGCGACGGCGACCACGGGTAGCCTGCTCATGGGACGATGATCCTTCGATGGTGACGGGTCACGCGATCGATCGAGCTGTCCGAATCATTCCGGCAGCTTGGGCTCGCGCCGCCGAGGAGTTGTTGACTTCTCCTAGAGACTTTAGGCCCTCGCCCGCCGCTCTAGGTTAGTCGCAACAAAGATCGCCCATGCGGGCGAGATCAACTTGATTGGTGGATCTAAGGACGTTGCTATAGCTTCGAGCCGTTCCCGACTTTTGATCTATGGGTCCGGGATCTCGAACCATCCGCGTTCGCCTCGATCGAGTCCGGCCACGCGGGAATTGACCCGAACAGGAAGCTTCGCCGGAGACTTAGCGCCGCACGCGAGGTGGGTCGCGACGCCGCCGCCTTAATCGTCGCGAATCCGTGCTAAGGTTTGATTGATGGAATCGCCGAGGTCGCGGCGAATGACGCCTTGCTCGCGCGACTGTGCGACCTCGCCTTGATGCCGAAAGAGTTAATCCGCTCGACCGCCGCCGCCATGTACCGCGGGATCCTCAGAGGTTCCTACATCGCCATGTTGATGCCGCGGGGCTATGCGAAGGTATGCTAGACGGTGTCATCGCTGTGGTTCCACAGTGGAATCTACCGACATAGCCTTGGAATCGATAAATCTAAACCGTCAGAAAGATCATCGGTTCGTAGTCGTCGCGCCGATGACAGAGGCGATCCGAGGCTATCTTCGCCATGTAAGCGGAGACATCCGCCGGATGCGAAAGCGCTCGAGACCGAGCAGATCGATCTGAATCGACAGGGACGAGACATCCCGCCCTTCCGAAGTCGTAGCCCTCGTGAAGTATCTTCAGATCACGACGGAGTTCGACATGCTCGATCCAAGTGTCCCCACGGACGGGCGCCAATTGCCGACGATTGAGATATCGATCTCAAGTCAACCAAGGTTCTTGAAGATTGAGATAGAGACACCACGAACAACCACTTAACAAAGAACGAGCAGAGACAGGGGTTTTATCTGGTTCAGCCTCTCGGAGAGATAATAGCCCACGCCCACCTTTCTTATATATCGTGGATGAATATAAGAGGTGGCTCGACGAGACTAACAAGTCTCGGCGAGATTATGCGAGTACAAGTATGCGATAAGCTATAAGATGATCACTCGACCCCTCTACACGCCGTGGGGCTTGGTTTATATAGTACGAGCAAACCGACCTCCGAGGGAATATCGGGCCGCTAACTACGAGATCGTGAACGAACTCGACGTGCCAAACATACCCCGAGGCGAGATAAGGCAAGCTCTAATCTTGGGGATCACGACTCCTAATCCAATCCGGAAACCACGTCCAGGGTCTTCACGTAGCCGCAGGTAACTCTTGTTCGAGTCGACTCAAACACTAATCCTAGGTCAAGACAAGACCGTGCGGCCCCAGAGGTCGTTCGGCAGATGCATATGGGCGGATAGAACCTTCCAGGAGCTGGATTCTGCAGTCGCTCAATTGGGCCGTCAGGGAGTGGGCCATGGCAATGGGCCGTGATTTAATCCCCGACACCTACGTCCAGCCTTTCTTATATATCAGAGATGAATACAAGAGGATTACAGATGGAACTCGGCGAGATCAGCAGATCTCGGCGAGTAGTATGCGAAAATCTATCTGCTAAGGTCTAAGCTAGATGCTAGGATGTAAAACTCAATGCCAGGGATCTCCGATGCCCCCTAAACGCCGTAGGGACATGGTTTATATAGTGCGGAGCAAACCGACCTACCGAGGGAATATCGGGCCGGGCTAACTACGAGATCGTAACGAACTCATACATGCCAAATACATCCCGAGGTAGATAAGGTAACCTCCTAATCTTGGGGATCACGACTCTTAATCCAATCCGGGAAACCACGTCCGGGTCTTCTCGTAGCCGTGCAGAACTCTTGTTCGAGTAGGACTCGAACACGAATCTTAGGCCGTTACGCACCGAACGCCTGACCCGGGGCGTTTCGGCGAGATGCACATGGGCTCGATAGAACCTTCCAGGAGCCGGGCCTCGGTAGGCTATTTGATCGCCGTCAGTGAGTGGGTCCGCGGCAATGGGCCGTAATTTAATCCTCGACATTTAGCCCCGAGACTCAAGTGGAAGGACTCACTAGAGCGGGTCTTCCTCTTGAGACTCTAAGTCACGAAGAGGGTATTTTTCCCGCAACAAAGACGCAACAAAGCGCATCAAAGTTATGGTTCAATCAACAATACTTGTTCGGGACCGAACAAACCCGCCGGCGTCGAAAGCAACTCATTGCGTCGAGCGAGAACGACATCCGTGTCAACAGCAGTACCCAACCTCGCAAACACCGAAAAAAATAGCCGCTATGCGGAACTCCAACGGAAACTTCACTGCCATTGTAGCAGTGAAAACAAAGCGATCGTTTTACCTAGCCGTTGCAGTAAAAACTAGCCGATTCAGGACAAAACCGTTCTGAGTAGCCGCTTATACGGGACTATAAAGTACCTAAACCGCCACGCCACCACTGCGCTCGCGCTTTTCCTCTCTAAGCCCTAGCTCCAACCACGCCAAAGATCAAGTACCCAAACTCCATCACCGACCGCTCGTCCAGCCATACTCGGGATCTCTATGGCCAAATTCATGTGCACTAGCTTGACCGAGGAGGACCTTAGGATCTGGGAGGAGGAGGGCTACATCGACACCCAGAATGGAGGTCGCCGGGAGAGAGGATACCCTGAGCCGCCGAGGAGAGTTCGTCGACTTCAACAGCTTCGCGACTGCTCGGGTTGAGGTCTCGAGAGGCGACTTCGCCGAGGCCTTCTTGAACATCACGATTGGAGGTGGCGAACCTCAATCCGAACTCCATCCTCCAGATGGCCGTCTTCGCACTTTTGTGCGAGGGCTATCTGGCATCGATCCGCCGGGTGAAATTGTTCCTCCATTACTACGAACGAAGGAGGCAGCCCGCCGCTCGGCGCTGGGTGCTACTACCTTAAGCTCCGCCACCGCCGACGACGCGTCAGATCTCGCCCACCGCCGCCGACTCGACGCAGGCGCGTGGTGGGCGAGGTGGTTCTACAAAGAAGCGAGCGGGCGACAAGAACTCGTCTTCACCGAAGGCGCCGCAAAGGGAATTCAATGCCTCTACGGAGATGTCCGCCGAGGATTGGTACCGACAAAGAAGATCGTTTCCTCGTGAGCCCCGGGCCCATGTGTGGAGATCATTCGGGACTTCACGGTGATGGCAGTGGTCCGTCTGGCGGAGAGGTCCTATCCCTTCTACAAGATAGAGGATGGGAAGACATCACAAGGGAAGCACGGGTAAGTGCCTTTAAGACTCAACCTTTTATTGATCATTTCTCCGAACAGAATTAACGACTCCATCTCGTCAGGACAGAGAAGCCAACCGACGCACGGGTGACCGAAGGGTCGACGCCATCTTCAAGGCGGCGAAGAAGGACGAGGAGGTCATCGGGCGAGGTGGCGACACTCGCTCGCGAACGTGCTTGTCCGCACAGACGAGGTAAATTACTTACCTCACTTATGTTGCTAGACTTGCAACGTTGTTTAAATGTTAACGCCCGCTTCAAAACGCGGGGAGGACCAATCGATCCTTGGAGGATCGCTGAGGAACTCTCCGGTCCGAGAAGGAGAAGCGCGAGAAGGGCAAGGCAAAAGCGCCACAAAGCCCAAGGTGGCGGCCGAGCCGACGCGAGCTCATCATGACACGGCGGCCGCCACCGCCGAAGAGACCACCGCGCGGCGACGAGCGCATCGAAAGCAGACCAAGCGGCGCTGGTCAGCCTAGTGGGAAGAGACCAGCGCTTCCTCTCGCCGAGCAAAGCGACGAAGAGGTAAAGACCATGGCCCTTCGCTCAGGCGTTACACGCAAGCTCACCTCGCCGCATGGATCGGCCGCAACAGTCGCCGAGCGAGGAGGCTCAAGAAGAAGTCGCAGAAGGAAAAACTTCTTGCGCGCGAGAGAGCGTTCAGCTCACGAGGAGCCGAGTTCGCCGCCACGAACACCCAAGGGCCAAGGCGAGAAGCCGCCAAGGAGCCCCCGAGGAAGAGGCGGAAGGTTCCGGCGAAGAAGATCAGATCGCCTTCCACAGCAGTATGTAGGAATCGATCTTTAGATCTTCCAACCTTCGACCGCGTTAGACTTAACGATCATCTCTTTCCCATCACCGCCCAAGAAGAGACCGCCACAGACGACGCCGAGGAGGCGCCGAAGCGGTCGCCGCCGCCGCTCGAGCATCCGTGACGCGTCACGGCAAAGCGAGGTCGGGCGAGCCTCAAGGACAAGCCTGGCGGCGTGGAGCTCGCCGCCTGGCTCCAGCCGAAGCAGATCAACGCGCCAAAGACGCGTGGAGCGGCTGGAGGCAAAAGTAGCAGGCAAGCGGCGCCACGGACTTCGGCGGCCAAGGCGATGGCTCGGAAAGCGCCAGCAGACCGAGTACCGGTCTCGCCAGCACTTCGCCGCAGGGCAGCTCACCCCGAGGCGACGGATTCTTCGGCGGAGGTGGCGAAACCCCACCGCCAGGAACATGAAAGTTTCGAGCGTGTCGAGCAAGTCGCCCCGCCGGTGGAAACAACGGCGCCACCCGGCGGAGTGGCTCGGCCTCGCCCAAGACGTTCGGGCGGAAGAGGAAAAGGGAGAGGAGAAGTAGCGGAGACGAAGTAAAGCCGCCCGCCGCTTCCCGCACCCGAAAGCGATGCGCTCGAAAGAAGAAGGAGCGAACAAGGCGGCGACGGAAGAGAGCGCCGCCTCATCCCACACGAAGCGGGCTTCGTGACGATGGCTCGAGGACCGCCTGCGTCGCGGGTTGAAGCATCGGCTTGGCAAGGTAAACCCAAGACCAAACCTTGTTCAATTTAATCAGATTATCGCAGCGCTTTGACTTGATCTTTCCTCGTGTCTTCGTGGATAGCATGGCGGAACTCGAGGATGGCGCCACCATCGAACGGGCCGCCAGGCCGGGCATTCCTCCGGAGCATCTCCAGACGAGGATCCCGGCGGAGCACTCTGCCGCCCAAAGCCGAGCTTACCGGGCGAAGCGAAGAAGCTCAAGGCCGAGCTGTCCAAAGAGAGCGTTCCTCCGAGGCCCTTATAAAGGAAGCCGAGGAGCTGCCAAGCAGCCGTGAGGGCGAAAGCATCATGGAGGAGAAGCCGACCGCATGAAGTGGCTTGAAGAGCAACTTGTCGACGCGCCCCATCGGCGGAACCTACCATGGCGTAAACCAAGAAGCTCAAGGCCCACCGCCAAGGAGGAGCGGACATCCGCGGACTCTGTGCTAAAATCTCAACCCTGGGCATCACAGAAGAGATTGAGGAGATCTGCATGGATGGCGGTGAGGCGATCACCATGGAGAAGAAGGTCAAGGAGCCGGACGAGCAACCAAGACCGCTGAAAATGAAGTTAGCTGTAGCGAGGCTCGACCGACCAGTGCGGGCCAAGACCGAAGAGGTCGAGGCTCTCCGCATGGCGACGGAGCAGAGCCAGAGCAGCAAGGAGGAAGCCGATCGCCTCCAGCCGAGGCCGAGAGGGGTTCAAAGCCCAAGGGAAGTCTGCGCCTCAAGGAAGTGGTCGAGAGCTCAAGGAGCAACTCGCTTCTAGGTAGTCAGAGGGTCAGAACTCCGAGAGGACCTTTGTACCGCAGATTTTGTTAATAAAGACTTACCCTTTCCCTCGCAAAGAAAGAGCGAGAAAAAGACAAGAACGAACAGAAACTAAGAGAAAAGCGAGCAGTAGCTTAGGAAGTTTAAGAAAACCCAGAGCGCTTAGCCTAACTCCCAGCCTTCCAGTGCGGTGCCGAGGACCTCGAAGTTTGCGAACTCAACAGTGCACAAGAGAAAGAGCGACGCCCTAACCCCGCAGACGGACGATGCTCGAGAATCTAAGCTATAACTCGAGCACGGCGAGAGAGAAAGAGCGACACCCGCATTCATGCTCGATTCGTTCCGTGAGGATGCTCGCTGACGAAGTTAGGCGCCCGAGAGTAACCGAACGAGGAAAGTGTCTCGCCATGGGCTTACGAGCGAAGCTTTACCAAGTGGTCGCGCTTAAGCAAGAAGTGCCTCTCGCCATGAGGGCTTACGAGAGCGCATTTAGCCGCAAGGTGGAAAGGCCATGTTACGCAACCCTCGAAGTTTAGGAACTTATTGAAACCAGACACGGATAGGAACAATCCTTAAGATCATGGAGCCAAGAATTCGCAAGGCCGCAGTACCATCAAGTGTTACCAGAGAAAAGTAGTCTGAGAAGACAAGCAGTGAAAAGGGCACAGAGGCCGCGAGGATTCACTGAGAATTGGATTGAACTTTACATGGTGCCCGAAAGACTTGGACGAACTAAGGCGCGAAGTTTTACAAAAGCGCGAGGCTAAGCAAACAAACGAGGACCTACACAAAGAACTTACGAGGCTGGTCGATGTTCCAAGTGCTGGTCGACTCTCTCCGCCCTCCATAGCCAGCGTAACGCCCCGGCGAAAGCGTAAGAAACGATCAGAATGGGCCTCCCAACGAGGAGTTAACTTGTTGGCATTGGACAAGTTCTCGACACGCGCGAACGAGGTCGCCCGCCTTCAAAGCCCTTGGTCGAACCGACTTGGCGGCGTGCGGCGAAGATCTTTGCCGGTAGCGCCATTCGATTTGTGCCCGATCGCTGTGCCTTCGAGGAGATCGAGATCGAGGAGGCGCTTCTTGCTCGCCGTCAATTGTTGACCGAGCTCGGCGAGGCTAACCGAGTACGATTTCGCGGGCAAGATGGCTTCGCACCATAGACCGCTTGGAAAGGAGTTTCTGGCCGTCCGGCCGTCAGAAAGCGAATCGCCCAGAGGACGGAAGGAACTTGCCAACCCAGCCTTGCTGTGCTCGCCGAGAGCAGCAAATACCGCCGCTTAATACTCGACTATCGTCCATTAGCTCGCCGATCGCTTCCATTGCTCGTGGATGTGCCACGAGGCGAAAGACTTGGTGCCCAATTGCTCGCAGATTCTCGAATAGCTCGCTTGAATCGGGTACCGTTATCCGTGATCGCTTTATGGGGAATCCCAAAGCGCGTGACCACGTTGCTTTTGAAAAGCGAACAACCGCTTTGGCGTGAAGAGATTTATTACGTGCTCGCCTCAATCCACTTTGTAAAAGTGTCTATGGCGACGAGCAAGTGTGTATAGCCCTTGTACCCCATAGGAATGGGCCGAGCGATCCGCACCCCATGTGGAAAAGGGCCAGATGGCGGGATTGTTTGGAGCTCTTGGGCGGGCTTGTGTGTCTTCCGGACGTGAAATTGGCAAGCCTTGCACTTAGTCACGATGTCCCGGCATCTTGTAACGATGGGCCAATAATAGCCCATGCGTAAACGCTTGCCACTGTAGTTACGAAGGAGGTGGTTGCCTGATCACCCCGTGTATGTCCCTAAGAAGGAACACACCTCGCTTGCGAGATGCACTTGGAGAGAACTCCCAGAGCACCTTGACGGTAAAGGATGCCGCCCATAAGCTTGTATGGAGCAAAGACGCCTTTGTAAGCCGGAACGCCGGCCGTTGCTCGCGGTGGTCCCATCTCGCAAGGTACCGGACAAATGGCGTTGTCCAAATCCGGCACCGCCGATAACGGAGACAAGACCACTGCCTTCGCCGCTTCGTCCGAGACGTGATTGAGGGCTTGTAAAGGTGCTCGACGAGCACCGCCGAAAGGTGTTCGCGTGAGGATCCGAACTTGATAGCTGGTCGCCAGAAATTGTCCTTCCGGCACGAAGAGCACTTCAAAAATCGAAAATGCCGCCCAACTTCCTCACTTCAACCGTATCGCGCCATTGAGTCATCGCAAAGACCGATACTCCTTGTTAACTCGATTGATGACCACCGTGAATCTCCTTCACAATACCGTTGGACACCAAGCGACTTGCACGCCTTAGTCCCGCGAGAGGGCCTCAGATCTGCAGGCGTTGTTAGTCGCCGCAAAGTGTAGTTGGATAGAATATCGAGTTGCTCTCCTTGAGGAGATGAGAACAAAACCACCCCGAGTTTCAAAGGCGCGAGCCATCAAAAACATGGTCCAAGGGGTTCATCAGTTGCTCAGAGCTTCCTCGATTTGGGCGGCGGAGTCCATTCAATGACAAAGTCAGCTAGATCTGCGGACTTAATAGCGGTTTGGGCGACAAATAACAGATCAAACTCGCTAGTTCCATTGCCCACTTGGCTATACGTCCGCTAGATTCCTTGTTCCAGAGGATTTCTCCCAGAGGAACGTGGTTGGGACCAGATTTGATGCGCTCGGAAGTAGTGGCGAAGCTTCCCGGAGGACATGAGCAAGGCATGAGGAGCTTCGACCTCGTGGTAACGCCTTTGATCCGTGAAGTACTCGCCACGTAATAGATTGGTCGCCGATGCCTTCCCTTTCGACCGCCAAGATCACACACCGCCAGGCGCGTGCAACCCACGACTGAGGGAGCCGCCGCCATGCCGGGTAGTCAAGACGGAGGATTGGACAGTATCGCTCAGTCTGGAAGGATCTATCGGCTTCTTCCGCCCACTGAAACCATTGTGCTTGGCGCAGGCCTTAAAGAAGGGCAGCCCGCGCTCGCTTTGACGGAAATAAACTCGCTTAGAGCAATTTATCCGCCAAATGAGGCTCAGACTTCCTTTATGGTAGTTGAGCTGCGATATTTTCAATGGCCTCGATTTTTTCGTGGTTGGCGTAAATACCTTGCGAGCCAATAACATAACCGAGCAACATTCCGGATCGAACACCAAAGGTACACTTCTCGATTTAATTTTATTCGATGCCCGTGAGATTAGGAAAAGTCTCGCCATGTCTTTACATGATCCGAGCATACTTGTTTTTACAACTATGTCGCCGACATAGACCTCCGTGTTTTTCCGCTACTGCTCGGGAAGGACTTATCCATTGCTACCGAACGTGGCACCAAAGATTGGCGCAGACCGAAAGACATGGTCGAGCAGCGTAAAGTGCGAAAGGGGTGATGAAGGCGATCTTCTTCATCCTCTGGGAGATGCTTATTTGGTGGTAACCGAGTAAGCATCTAAAAACTCGAGAAAGTTGGGTCCGCAATGATCGACCAAACCGGTCAATACGAGGCGCTGGAAATTGTCCTTAGGACAAGCAAATGCTCAGATCCGTGGTGATCGATCTACACATCCTCCACTTGCCGCTTTCTTCTTTATAATGACAGGTTGGCTAACCACTCGGTGTGATCAACCTCGCGGATGAACCCAAAGAATGAAAGCGCTTGCTGTCGATCTTTGATGATCCTCGCTTGAATTCAAAAGCGACAAGCTTCCGGGCGAACAGCTTTTTGTCCCACGGACAATCGCTTTGTGCTCGACACCTCTTTGGGACTCGGGCATGTCGATGGCTCCTCAGCGAATACATCCGCATTAGCTCGGAGGAAGGCAACGAAGCTCGCTTTCTATTTGGGGTCCAGATTGGCCCCAAGTGAACTATCTTGGAAGTATCATCAAGCGGCAACGGAACTTCCTTGGTTTCTCCCCGGTGAAGGGAGACCCTAGGGCGTCTGCGACTTGGTCTGCGGAACTTCAGATGCGGCGGAAGTTGGTCGATCAGTATGCAGGGATCGCTTCGTCGCAATCCGCAGCGACTTTGTGGTTGCCCTTGACCGTGATCACACCGTTAGACCCCAGATCTTCACGCAATGGTAAGCGTGGTGGGACACGACCATAAACTTACCGAGAGATGGCCTGCCTAAGATCGCGTTGTACGCCGATGGGAAGTCGACCACGTCGAAAGTGATCAACTCTGTCCGGAAGTTGCTTGGGTTGCCGAAGGTGACAGGCAACCCACGTGGTCGTGGGTTCGATCCCCACGGACGGCGCCAGCTGTCGACGGTTGGGATATCGACCCAAGTCAACCAAGGTTCTTCAAAGAGGAGATAAGACACGCCAACAACCACTTAACAAAGAACGAACAGAGACGGGGTTTTATATCTGGTTCAGCCTCTCAGAGAGATAATAGCCCTACGTCCAGCCTTTCTTATATATCAGAGATGAATACAAGAGGATTACAGATGGAACTCGGCGAGATCAGCAGATCTCGGCGAGTAGTATGCGAAAATCTATCTGCTAAGGTCTAAGCTAGACGCTAGGATGTAAAACTCAATGCCAGGGATCTCCGATGCCCCCTAAACGCCGTAGGACATGGTTTATATAGCGGAACAAACCGACTCATCGAGGGAATATCGGGTCGGCTAACTACGAGATCGTGAACTAACTCATACATGCCAAATACATCCCGAGGTAGATAAGGTAACCTCCTAATCTTGGGGATCACGACTCTAATCCAATCCGGAAACCACGTCCGGTCTTCGTAGTCAGTAGAACTCTTGTTCGAGTAGGACTCGAACACTAATCTTAGGTCAAGACACGACCGCATGCGCCTGCGGGTCGTTTCGCAAGATGCACATGGGCCTGATAGAACCTTCCAGGGAGCTGGGCCCTGGTAGGCTATTTGATCGGGCCGTCAGGGAGTGGGCCATGGCAATGGGCCGTAATTTAATCCCCGACAACACTATTTGCAGGTAATGGATTGATGTAGAATGGACAGGCACAAACAGTATAAGGCAAGTGAACGGTACGTTGGGTTCTCTTTTGCGTTACCATTATCCAAGCCTAGTGGTCATCAACGGTGTAACGCTGCTAACCCTAAAGTGGGCTCATTATAAAGTTGTTACAGATGGGATGCATAGGACTGTTGCCTAACGAGTGTTGGTGGACTTTTGGGTAATTCTTTAAATTTTTTTGTTTGCATTGAATATTATTATATATAATTAATGTCTAACAAATTTATCCATTTTTCATGCATGAGAGATACCGTTTGCCAAGTGATCAGAAACAGTCTCTCCAACAGAAGGCAAGATATGTTTTTGAGACACAGCGACCAAGACGGTCAAGAAGATAATGTACCAGACTCGTATTCAGGCGGTGTGCTTATATTATAAGAGGGTGCTACATCAAGATATGAGTAAGAAACTTAGTGCATCAAAATCTACCTTCGCGAAGATCAGTACCGATGGTCTAAAATTATGTTGACTTGGTTCAACAAATGCCCCGAAGCATAGCATGCTCTTAGACAATACTGGGCTTCACCAGACTTTGTTCAGAATTCAAATAAGAAGAAGGGTAATAGGGAGACAGGCCCGAGGGCATCTCAGCGGTACGGAGCTGACGTATATCTTCGTCTTGCGCGACGTATGGTAAGTTTCTTACGGTTGCATATGGGTATTTATAGGTTTTACTGTCGATATTTGATTAGTTTAGTTTACAAATGTTGATTAATGTTATTCTATGCTGTTAAATATAGGAAGCTCAAAGTGGGTCTCGACCTACTGAGGTCGAAGCTTATATTAGAGGCCATTTTGGTTTTGATCCTACACAGGCAGATAAGCTATTCAGTGACAAGACGACACATAGCCTGATTAGTATAATTGTTTTTTAACTGAAGTGAATTCTTTATTGTATTCTTATGCATTAATATGTTGCGCATGCTTCTTATGGGCAAGTGATGGCCGATGCTCACGGGCCTCAGTATGACTGGAGAAGGAAAGTTGTCTATCCTATGGCTCTATATAGTAGTGGAGGTGATAAAAAACATGGTAGATTCTCCATGTTTAATGGCGTCCTGGATAGTAGCGCTGTGTTAAGTTCAACAAGTTCCTCGGCTTCTTCGCAAGGTAGTGGATTGAGCACTCGTGAGACCCAACTACTACAGGAGCAGTTGAGGCAACAAGCTGCACAGTTGAGGCAACAACAAGAATATTTCGTTTCATGGCAGGCAGAACAATAAGCAGCTATACAGGTAATCTTTTCATTTGAAATCATTGTTCATTTGTACTTCAAATTTATAAAAATTGCAAAATTATGATCGCTCTGTTGCCTTGTTTTGAATTTCATATATCACCGCTTCATATTAATAAAATAGCTCAATTATTATTTTTTACATTGTTAACCTAATAACTAGAAATCATTAAAACTTGTTCAATTCTGTTTGAAATGAATGAAAAATGATAAATTTTACTTCATATTCATGCAAATTGGAAAATTATGTTCAATTTGGTCACTTGTTATTAATTATTTATTATTGCTTACAATTCATGAAAATAGTCAAATTATTACTCATTTCTTCATACTTTAACCTAATGCATGCAAATCACTATTTCAAACTTAGAATTATTAAAATTATTTGTAGGCACATATGACACAACAGTTTGGAACGACATTAAGTCTTCCTCCATTCCTGCCTCCACCTATATTTACACAACAATCTCCTATTACGGTATTTATCAAATTTAGACTTTTTGTATGTGTATGGTGGTGTAAGTTAGGAATTCTAATATTGCATCGTAATTTAGGGTTCGGCGGCTCTTCCAGATGCCAATGTTGGAGGCGCTTTTTCTTCAAGGACTACGCCGACCGTTGGAGACTTCCTTGCTTCAGAAGATGATGCTGGTAGCAGACATCAGTTTAATAATACTTCTCCAAGCTAGTTGATGTTGTGAACTATCTTTTGATATATGTAAATGTGTTGACGTGTTGAACCTGTGTTGACGTGTTGAATTGTGCGAACTTGTGTTGATGTGTTGAATTGTGCGCACTTATTGAACGTATGCACTGTCAATATTAAGACGATGCGAACTTGTGTAGTTGTGTTGACGTTGTGAACTATCGTTTGTATTGTGTCTTCATAATATGAAATTGATATAATATTGCTTATATGTGTTGCTGCTCGAATTTGATGTAAAATAGCAATTTGGATTGTAAATGTAACTGTTGATTTGCTAGCCTGGCCGACGTAAATACTAGAAGAGCCACATGGCGTAGCCGTGCCATGCCGACGCCTCAGATTTACGCGGCCGACCTTAGCCGACGAATAATAGAAGCGACCATGTGGCGCAACTATGCCGCCATTGAGAAGATCAGATTTACGTCGGCTCTGGCCAACGTAAATAAGGAAAAGATATTTACGTCGCGCGAGGCAAGGCGACGTCCCTACCAGACGGCCATTTTTTACATCGGCCGCTGACGTAAATACCGCTATTTACGTCACCGTATTTACGTCGGCTTATTCTACTTTTCGGCTATTTATGTTGGCTTGGCTGACGTAAATACCTCTGATTCCTGTAGTGATCTTGACAGGGCTCAGCCGTTGCAGGGGAGCACGAAAGAAGAGATTGTGGGAGGACCGAGGGCCATGTAGACGAGGGAAAGATAGGAAGGCGTGGAGGGAAAAATGGCGACGCCGACCACCGCGCCGAAGAGAAAGGCAACACGGCGGAACAGGAGGCAATGCCACCAATGCCACACAAAAGAAGACGACGACGGCCACGCAAAAGGGGAGAAAAAGACGGCGGCGCAAGAGGATGAGAAGTAGGCGGCGGTGGAAGAGAGGAGCGAGCAGAATCGATGAATGGAAGGAGCCAAGGGGTAGGAGTAGGACACGGTGGGTCCAAAGGACACGCCCCTGAAATAATCAAAAGAGGGGGACTCGGACGCAAATAGACCCGTCCATGGGGATCTCTTCAAAGAGTAGGTGTTTCGTCCATAAAAAATTATATTATTAGCCATTTCTATAACCTCAATGTCAGTACATGCAAAACATGGGTGTTCCAGATATCTATAACTAGACCTAATCACGGAAAGTCTTACCAAGAACTCGCCCGAAAAAGCTCAATAGGCCTCTATCTTGATGCACCGCCGCTTCTGCTGCCTCTCGGGCGGCTCATTGTTTGCCGGTCGGTTCGCATTTTACATTCTGACCTAAGCGAAGTGGTCGGGCCGTTGCCGTCAAGCCAGTCGGCTCGGGCCCCGTCCTTGAACTGGGTTTTTAGGCTCTACCGACGTTTGATCAGGTATGTCTATAACCCAATCCAAAACAGGTGTTCGCTATGTATATGTAACTCTAATAATGCCAAGCTTCGTATTTTCTACATGCGTGTATGGAATATTGCACTAACTGATAGCCAGCTTTCTGAATTTTGGAATTAAAAAATCAAGGATTCACCTTATTTTCGTGTGGTTGCGGACGATTTTATGAAAAGGAGAAAATCGAGGAAATTGAGTCTACGAGGAGGGCTCCTCCAACATGTTAAAGGAGCAGTAAAAACAGAGCAGAAAGACGGTGGTTACCGTGGCGGTAGTTTCCTGTACGCGTCTACGAACAGGGCAATCTGACTCTGCTTTTTTCTTTTACAGCGGCGGTAGTTTCCTGTATGCGTACTCGCTAGCCACTGCCACAGTGGAATGTGGTATCCATTGCGTGAGGTGGGCGTGCGATTCGTGGAGAAGAAAAAAAAAAAAAGGACACACGGGTGAGGTTGGGCTGAGGAGGGCGTGGGGCCCCGCATCAGGCACGTGGCACCTACCCATAAGGCAGCACGTGGTGCTGCTTCGTGATCACTGCGGCGGCGGCGGCTACGGATTTCAAGGCCGTCAAAGTTAACCAGATTTGATGAAAAAGCAGTTCCCTGACCATTTTGCCCCCGTGCCATCAGCGCTGCTAGTGTTTGATCCTATGCGGATTGTCTGGCTATATATCAGATAGTAGGCCGTCTCTGCCTAGATTCCTTTATCCCAGGGAAAAAACTTAACCACAAACATTAGCCAACAAAAATTGTTATATATAACAGCATGTTGGTAGATGCTACTAAAATTTAGACATATAAATGCTATTGCTATATGCTATAAAAAATTTGAGGTATTCTGTAAAAAATTAATTACACTTTAAATTATACATCAGCTAAAAGATACTTTAATACATCAAATCCTCTAAAATATTCGATGAATCTTGCTTTAGAGAACCAGCTAGGATGCTTATAAAAATATTTTTTTCTATTACACAAGATTATCAACATAGATTAGTTAAGATTCATGTATTCTATAAAGAATGTATTTTTTGTAGTTTTAGTGTATTAAATATTGAAAATGGAGAAACACTCTTGCATTTATGCAAGGTGTCGCCCCCGACAATATTTTTGCAATTTTAATTTTTGTGTTTGTATTTCTATTGAATTAAAATTCACAAGGCAAATGATATGCGATCTTTCGGTCAAGGCCTAAGAAAATTCACAAAATAAATAGTATTTCAGAAACTATTTACCTTTTGGTGAAGGCCACGCAAATTCACAAAGTAAATGATCTTTGGGGTTGTTGACAACGAAAATTTGCATGTGGTAATATGGTTCGCACCGGCCCAAGCGCGCCAACACTATTTTACATCATTAATCGTTTAAATATGTTGTTGGCTTAATTTTAGTTCCAATTATTATGTCGGAATTAATTGTATTTTTCATGAGGACGGTCAATGTTATATAAAGAATTGTTGGCTTCTCTAATATAAACGGATAACCGTTCGTATAGAAGCATAAAAAACAAAAAAAACTCCTTGTTCCAATAGTGCATGCACAAACAAAACACATAAAGATAAGATAGATTTAACATAGCTATGGCCTTGTTTGTTTCAGATTAATGTAGAGCTGTGTTTTACTGTAGCAAATTTGTGACCCCCTCAAAATACGAGTTTTAAAGAGTTCAAAAAATTATGAAAAAAATATTTTACAAATTTTAAGAAGTATTATTTAAAACTCCACAAGAATGACTACAAAACATTACATCATTTGGCTTATACAAAAATAACAAATTTTGATTTAATTTAATCTGAAACAAACAAGGCCTATATCCATGAAACATACCAAATCCAAATACCACTCGCATTCAAGCAGCTGAGCCCCTCTTTAAAATTCACCCTCAGGTGATTGAAGTAAAACCGGCCTGGAGAAGCCACGCCGCGCAGGAGATCATCGTCCGCCTCCTGTAGACACTCGGAAAGAACCATATCGAGAACAGAATGAGCTCAGCAAACTCGGCAAGCGTTCCCGGCAGAGAGGCCACAGGAGGGCAAAACGGTAACTTCCTCTGCCTGCAGCCTCTGCACCTCTACTGCTGCGAGCACCAGTGCCTTTCCCAGTAGCTAGCTCGACGCGCTCTACCGATCCTCGGACCCCGCATGCCAGGAACGCGCACCGTCTGGGCCCCGCGTGTCATGGGCAGAGAGCCCCCGAGCCCGCGTGGTTTTTTTACCACGTCACGCCGTAAAAAAAACATTAGTTTAAGGCGGGATTATATAAGCAAGCGTTGCCGTCGCTGCTGCGCCCAAGCGCCCGCCACCCACGCGGCCACGCGCCCACGCCCACTTGCCTATAGCCCCCCAGCTCGAGCAGTGGCCTCCTCGCCGCCCTGTTCTTATCTCCGCTCGTGCATCCTCCTCTCTTCCCTTTCCTCCCCCCCCCCCCCCTCTCTCTCTCTACCCTCCTCTCCCAGAGTCCCAGGTCATGGCAAAGGTGTGGAAATAGTTGAAGAAAACTAGCAAGTGGAAGGCGTGGCATAGAGCGGCGAGGTGAGCTCTGCTCCTCCTGCCCTGCCCTTCTCTTCCGTGTTCTTGCCTGCATATGCTCGTGCTTCCCCTCTCTCTTCCTCTCTCTCTCCTCTCTCCTTGCGCTCGTGGTAGGCCGGTGACCTGAGTGAGATGGGCAGGGGATTGGTTGTTTGGCTAGATCCTTTCCGTTGGCCAGATATTTTGCTGTTGATCCTATAGCTGTTTGCAGTGGCCAATTCCTGTTTGGATACTCCCTAGCTCCTTTTTTGCCCTTTGGTTTGCTGTGGGAATGATGTTCTGTTTTCGTGCGTAGAAATTTTTTTTTCTGAGGGAAAATCCATGGAGGAGTCCCAAGGTTGCAGCTTTAGATGGTGCAGCGCCAAAGACCTGAGTTTATTTCTTATTGTTCTGGTGTGGTTTCAGATCTTAGCGCTTATACTTGGTCAAAGGATACAAGTTTCTTGTTCAGACTGTTCTAGGAGATGTATAGGCCCGAAGCTGTGGAAGGTTTTTTTTAAAAAAAATTGGATCACGACAAAATTGTTACTTTTTCTTTCTCTTTGAAGGTGGATTTTTTTCATATGCTGCTCCATTTTCATGTCTCTGGTTGATCCATTTTGTCTATTGTTTTCTTCTCTTTTTCTGGACGATTTTGATTCCTTTTCGGTAAGCACATGAGTACATGTTCTTGTTTCCAATTGTCCATACCTGTTTGGCCAGGTAAAAACAAATAAATCCATGAAAAGAATGGTTTTTTCTGAAAAAGTTCTTATCATGCTTTTTAATCTTTTTAATATTTACTCATGTGATCTGATCGAGGGTTGTTCTTTCACGATCACACATACTTTGTAGAAAAAAGAAACTTTACATGCTTCAATTTTTTTTGTTAATCTTGCGTGTATGGGCATAAGTTCTGATGCTTAAATCCTTTGCATAGTTCATCCATTAATATGTTAGGATCATGCATGAATCATGATGCACCCTTCTTCTTTCGTGCTTTGCGATTTGATTATGTCACAGCAAAAAGGATAATCCTGTCTTAAGTTGCCTGTAATTAGTAGCGTGTATTGTCCTGGATCAAATTGAGGGAAGGGATCATAGGGGAAGTGTCTGCTGTATACGGTTTAATCAGATCAAGGGCATTTTGTTTGGTCAAACACATGCAAACTTTGTCCTTCCAGTTCTTGCTTACATAGGCAATCACCCTGCTTTTATGCCACATGATTATATCCTGGCCGTGTAGATCTAATATGTCGTTAAAGAGTAGGATAGTTTTGTTAAGCAAAAGTCCACGGTTTTTATTTGGTAAAGAGTGTATTACCGAATTATTATGGTGCCCCTATCACCACTGTCTCCCCCATTAATGGATGCAATAGGATTAATTTGCCCGTAACCACAATTCCATCTTTTTAACGCTAGTCGTGTTGCACATGTTGCCCTGTTGAAGAAGGCAACACTAATTGCGTTTAGACGCAGTGATATCGGGTACTTGGTTTTAATTCTACGATTGGCCTGATCACTTTGCTTGCTTCGGTCCGTGCAGGTGGACACTACAAGTAGAGGAAGCCGACTGTGCCGTGAGCGAGCTTGTTGATCGGCGTGTGCTCGTCGGCGATGATGGGAGGCGGGCTGGTGATGGACCAGGGCATGATGTTCTCCGGCGTCCACAACTTCGTGGATCTCCTGCAGCAGGGCGGCGGCGACAAGAGCCTCGGCTTCGGGTCGCTCGTGCCGCAGACGTCCTCCGGTGACCAGTGCGTGATGGGGGAGGGCGACCTGGTGGACCCGCCGCCGGAGAGCTTCCCGGACGCCGGTGAGGACGACAGCGACGACGACGTGGAGGACATCGAGGAGCTGGAGCGCCGCATGTGGCGCGACCGCATGAAGCTGAAGCGGCTCAAGGAGCTGCAGCAGAGCCGCGGCAAGGACCAGGCGGCGGGCGGCGGCGGCGACCTGTCGAAGCCGCGGCAGTCGCAGGAACAGGCGCGGCGCAAGAAGATGTCGCGCGCGCAGGACGGCATCCTCAAGTACATGCTGAAGATGATGGAGGTGTGCCGGGCGCAGGGGTTCGTGTACGGGATCATCCCGGAGAAGGGGAAGCCGGTGAGCGGCGCCTCCGACAACCTCCGCGGCTGGTGGAAGGAGAAGGTGCGCTTCGACCGCAACGGCCCAGCCGCCATCGCCAAGTATCAGGCTGACAACGCCGTCCCGGGCTGCGAGAGCGAGCTCGCCGCCGGCACGGCGAGCCCGCACTCGCTGCAGGAGCTGCAGGACACCACGCTGGGCTCGCTGCTCTCCGCGCTCATGCAGCACTGCGACCCCCCGCAGCGGAGGTACCCGCTCGAGAAGGCTGCCCCGCCGCCGTGGTGGCCGACCGGCGACGAGGAGTGGTGGCCGGAGCTCGGCATCCCCAAGGACCAGGGTCCGCCGCCCTACAAGAAGCCCCATGACCTGAAGAAGGCCTGGAAGGTCAGCGTCCTCACCGCCGTTATCAAGCACATGTCGCCGGACATCGAGAAGATCCGCCGCTTGGTCAGGCAATCCAAGTGCCTCCAGGACAAGATGACCGCCAAGGAGATCGCCACCTGGCTGGCCGTCGTCAAGCAGGAAGAGGAGCTGTACCTCAAGCTGCACCCCGGTGCGCGCCCTCCGGCCACCTCCGGCGGCATCGCCTGTGCCATATCGTTCAACGCCAGCTCGAGCGAGTACGACGTTGACGTCGCCGACGACTGCAAGGGCGACGAGGTCGGCAACCAGAAGACGGTCATGGCTGACCCATCCGCGTTCAACCTCGGCGCGGCCATCCTCAACGACAAGTTCCTTATGCCGACGTCGATGAAGGAGGAGACCGCGGAAGTCGAGTTCATCCAGAAGAGGAGCGCCGCCGCTGCCGCGGAGCCGGAGCTGATGTCGAACAACCGCGTCTACACCTGCGACAACGTTCAGTGCCCGCACAATGGCTTCCTCGACCGGAACGCGCGCAACAGCCACCAGTACGCCTGCAAGTACAACGATCCTCTCCCGCCGCCAAGCGCGGAGAACAAGCAGCAGCAGCCGGCGCCGCAAGTCTTCCCGGCGACATACAACCCGGCTAACCAGACGCTGAACGGCCTGGATTTCGGCCTGCCCATGGACGGACAGAGGTCCATCGCCGAGCTGATGAACACGTACGACACCAATTTCATGGCCAGCAAGAACCTGAGCAACGACAGCATCGCCATCATGGAGAGGCGAAATGCGCTCGCCCCGAGGTTACAGATGGACGACGGCTTCTTCGGACAGGGCAATGGAATTGGTGGCAACGCCGGCGGTGTGTTCGACGATGTCAATAACATGATGCAGCAACAGCAGCAGCAGCAGGCTCCGGTGCAGCCGCCGCCAGCGGCTCAGCAGCAGCCGTTCTTCATCCGCGACGACACGCCGTTCGGCAACCAGATGGCCGACATCACCGGCGCGTCGGAGTTCAGGTTCGGCTCTGGCTTCAACATGTCTGGCTCCGTCGACTTCCCGCAGAAGAACGATGGCCCCAGCTGGTTCTACTGAAGAATAAAACCTGTAGGGTTCAAGAAACCTCCATAAAGCTTTTAAATTTGCCATGGTACTTCTCCTTCCTGCTTCCCTGGGGAGGCGAGCATCTCCTAAGAACTGGGTAATTCTATAGGTCTTTCTCATATAGGTTTTGCAGTAGTTGCAAAGAAGGCTGGAACTTGGAACTGGTTATACATGTATGTCCGTCCAGCCTGTAAACCTCTTTATGGAAAAACTTTAATGTTATCCCTAGTTTGATTTGTTAGTTAAAAGTTGTTCATATGGCTGGTTAATTTGCTTCGTGCTTGTCTGTGTATGTGATTTTGTACTTTCAGATTGGTGAGTGTATGAAGCGCTCTCGTCCGGAGTTCCCTCTGGTGTAGTTGATTTTCTTCTGTTGTTCTTCCTCACTGCTCCTCTCAGCCAAATCAATGGTGAAAGAATTCATTTATTCTGTGTAGGTTCGGATATTTTGTTTGCCCATTTCGTCCATAAATGTTTGATCGCTGGTGTTCGTTTCGCTGTTTTCTTGTACAGACGTCAATTGGGGTAGTTTTTCCAACCTAACTTATGCCAGGTTTTCCTGCTCCTGTATCTTTCATGCCTGGAAAATTTTGTCAACATGATAAATAGACAGATACTTTTGTTTCTGTCAGATTAGGAAAAAAATTTCCCTAGATTTTGTACGCTGTGATGTTGATATCCCAAATGGTAGCTCTAATCCTGATTTACCTTTTATTTCCTCACATGGAAGAACTCGTGGCCGTAAAAACTTCCCTGCTTCTTTTGTATCTTGTCAAAGATGCTAGTGTCTTTCACATCAAGATGCTTATAAAGCCAGGATTTTGATATTCTCCCTTCTCCTAAAGCCGAGTCAATGCAAAGTTTTGAAGTGTTTTGAAGTTAGGCAGGTCCAAAGTTTTGAAGTGTTTAGATGCTCATCAGAAACCACCTTTTATTGATCTTAAAAAGAAAGGAAAAATGAATTGGATGGATGGATCATGGATGGTCCTTCCTTGATCACAACTCACAAGAGCCCTCTCCCTCTTCCTTTGCCTCCTTCCCCTGTCCCTTTATTGCTTGGTGGCACCTATCATATCCATGCATCTTCTTATCCCTTAGCTTGTGACCTGTGACTCCTCCCCTCACATGCTAACTGGGACGCCCCTATCATGGAGATGGTGGGGATCAGGACAGGGACAGCTTACTCGACAACGCCTGCCGAATTAACATGGCAATAGGTTCAGGGATCTTAATCCGTTCAACGCCATTCGCTCGGCGCGTCGAGGACTGTTGGATCAAGTTTTGAATTGTTAAAATTGAGGTTTTCTTTGATTTGTGGTTGTGATTTGATTTTGATTGTAGTTAAAAAAATTAAGAACCTTTAAAAGAATACAAAAATACTAAAAAAATATTTAAAATTTATTTTTGAGATCTTTGAAAAACTCCACAAAACCTAAAAAAAATACTACAAAATATTATCCGGAGTGGTCTATACAAAAATAACAAATTTTGCAAACTGAACGAGAACCGTGAATCGAAGAGGGCCTAATGTGGTAGGCGTTCTCTTGATCAATCGGCTTCTGATGGTTGATGGGGTAGAGGTATTGAGATGCAAGTTATTAGTTTAAATAATTCTTTTACCATACATCCCGCAATTAATTAGGCAATAGTACAATTGCATCGAACCATTTATCCAAAGTGTGTCTCCAAAAAGCGCTATCCTTTTGTAATAGAAACGTCCTAATAGTATAAAAAATATAAATAAATCTAAACGTTTATATGATCAAGAGAAATGAATGGCTTGTATTCATTTTTAGTGGACTATAAAATTTCTCTTAATTTTTTAAGCAACGGTATTGTCGGTGTAATAAATACCGGGGTACAAAGAGCCCTAGGAAGGCCGAGCCCCTCAGGAGGCCAAGAGGGCCCCACGCCAAAGGGCGCGTGGTGCGAGCCCCTCTGGCGGCGAGGCGAGGGCCCCACGCGCCAGCGGTGCGCGGGCGAGCCCCTCTGGAGACCAGCGAGGGCCCTCTGCCAGGCGGGGCCCAAGGGCAGTGAGCATTGCGTAAGAGTCTCGGACGAAGGCTCCCTCATCATGGGCGACGGCGATTTAATGAGACATCACGCGCGGATAGACAATGGAAGAAATGATTACTGCTTCATAATGACCCTTGCAGGTCTGGCGTCTCACATCGTGGGCGCGCAGAAGAATTGGCCGAGAGAAGGTTTGCTTCGAGGAGGCCGCCCGTGTCGTGAGGGAAGTAGCGGGCCCCACCCGCAGACTCACCGGTGGATCAGGCGGATCGAGGCCACTTTGCGGCACGCGAGAGCGGCGCAATGCTTGCGCTGGCAAGCGGCAGACGCTTGCGTCTTCTTTCGTGTCTTGTCGCAGTCCGAGAGCATCAGATCGCTTACCCTCTGGCTCTCTCTCCGCCAACCCAAAGCTTGTATAAAAGGAGAGGAGAGAGAGAGAGAGGGAGAGGAGCATTCGTGCATTCAAACACTCAGAAACACATTCCCATTCAACCACAATCGAAAAAGAGCTAAGCCTCGCAGAGAGAGGACTATTACCCATGGCGGGTCCGAACTCGGGTAAATCATGAAGTCGCCTTGTTGTGCCCGACGCCAAATCGAATCGAGCTTGATCGAGTTGGCTAGCAGACTAAAAATCGACCAGGTGTGATCCATGATGGTTGAGCGGAGAACACGCCGCCGTCGCGCTAGCCGGGTAGGGGAGCGCTAGCATCGGTTCAAGCTCTTGACCTTCTTCAGAGGCGATGGCGGAGCAAAGCGATCGCGATGGAGCAGAAGCGACCGCCAGAGCCGCCGCCACGAGTCGGCCGCGGCGATGGCGGATCACCCGGCGGTGGCCGCCGCCTAGGTTGAGTCTGGCGAAAGCAACCGCCGTTGCCAAGCTAAGCGGCGCTCGCCTTGGAGGAGTGCACTCAAAGACAGAACCTCCACGCGCGTGGGCCTTGCTGAAAACCCACCGTTCCGGTGACTCGACTCGCCGGCGCCGTGGTTGGCCTTTGGCTCATTCGTCGACGCCGCCTTGCTGCGGTGGTGCAAGTTTCGGGGCGGGGAACCGCGCTTCGCGTCCTCCGTTTTTGTTGCCCTCGCACTCCTCTCGCAGATCTCCCCGCGAGGAGGAGCGGGCCAAGACGACAAGAGCGCGACCCTACGGGCTCTACGGGCAGCGCGTCTGCAGTGGCGCGATCTCCGGTCCCATCCGGAGGACCGCCACTTGCTGAATGGAGAAGACCGCGGACAAGCTCCGCAGGGCCGCGACCGAAGGCGATCACATTGTCGCCGCCCGGCTTGTGGGACCAGAAGAGGGTTCGCAGAGCCGCCCGGCCAGTGAGGGGCGGCTTCTTGGCGCCGCCTAGGCGACGAAAGCGGCGGGCGAGGACCGCGTTCAGAGCAGGAGGCTTCCGACGTCGGGTGCGCGCTTTTTCTAAGGAGTCTGCGCGCCCCGAGGGCCGGAACGGTTTCGTCCGCCCCATCGAAAAGTACGACGGCTCCACCAACCCCGATGAGTTTTTGCAGATCTATACGACGGTGATGCACCGACCGAGGGTCGGGAAGGTTCTCGCGAACTACTTTCCCGCTGTCTCACCGGCGAGCCCGCCGTGGCTCATGAACCCGCCCCGAGTCCGGGGTCATGGAAGGAGCTCTTGAGCTCTTCGTCACCAACTTCGTGGCACCTTCGAGCAGCCCGGTAGAAGACGACCTCCACAACGTGGGAGCGAAGAAGGAGAGTCGCCGGCGACTATATTCGGCGCTTCACCAGTCCGCAACACCATCCCCGACATCTCCATCGATGCCGTGGTCACGGCATTCGTGAGAGGCGCCCGAGACCCCAAGGTCAAAGAGAAGATGGCCACCCGCAAGATCAAGACGACGGAGGAGCTTTTCACCTGGCGCGACAAGTCGCGCTTCTTCAAAGTGAGGCTCGGATCCGCCCGCCGCGTGGCGGGGCTAGCTGCGGGCGGCGAGGCCGAACCTCGAGGAACCCCGCGGCAAGGACAAGAAGAAGCGCAAGCGGCCGAGACCGGCAGGTCATGGGCCGAAGCGCGACGACGACGACGACGACGACAGCGCCAGCCAGCGCAAGAATGGGCGCGGGGCGTAAAAGAGGAGGAGGTCGCGGCGCCGGCGGTACGGTCCCCGTAGGGCGGCCGAGGCGGCGGTTACGGCGATCGCTGTGGCCGCGACGCCCCGCGGCCGACGACGGCGGCGAGATCATCGCCCGTGAGTGGGGACGAAGGCCCTACTATCCCATTCACCGCAACAACTCCCACGACTTGGCGGATTGCCATGTCGCCGGCAAGATGGTGGACAAGCGAGTCCACGAAAGCAAAGAAGCAGCAGCGTCCGGCGCGGCAAGGGCAAGGAGACGGCTTCGCTTGGTTTTCAGCAGCGGGAGCGAGGTTGCCGCCATCCACGACAGTTCGCCACCTATCCGCCCCACGCTAGCTTTAAGCGCGGCGATGAGGGGCGCGCCGCCGTGCCGACTTTGGGTCGATGAGGCGGTGGCGTGGTCGGAGTACCGATCGTGTTCGATCAGCCGATCACCCAACCAAGATCGCCGTCTCGGCATCTCCCGATCGTGGTTGCACCCACGGTCCGAATGTAAAGCTAGGGCTTTGGCGCCGTAGACGAGGAGTTCCTCAACCTCCCGTCCGCCGGTCACGCGGCGCCCAGATCCAAAGAGCGGGAGCTTCGCCTAACGCCCCATTCTTCGCATCGCACGGGCCGAGTCCGCTCACTGGGCGATCGATCTCCGGTAACCTTCGGAGGTTCGGCAACTTCCGCACCGAGATGCTTGAGTTCGAGGTGGCGGACTTCGACCTCCCTACAACGCCATACTAGGTCGGCGGCGCCGACTGTGTTCATGGCGGTGTGCCACTATGCGCACATGGTGGTGAAGATCTCGGGCCACCGCCCCATCGCTTTGAAAGTGGATCGCCGGACGCGCTCGCCTGCGATAAGGACGCCGCTATGGCGGGCGTCGGTGCCAAGGCCGAGGCTTGACTGGAGCTCCTCCGGCGAAGACCGTGCCTCTCCCGGTTCGTTCGCGGAGGTTAAGCGGTCTCTCGAAGCGAAGTCAGCCCGGCGAAGACCGTTCGGGTGGGCGCCTTTCTCGCGCCAAATAGGAAGGCGCGACGTCTCCTTCCTCCAGCTTAACGCAGACGTGTTTGCGTGGCAACCGTCCGACATATTTGGGGTCCCTGTGAGGTGATTGAGCACAAATTGGCGACGTTCCCCGGCGCGCGACCGGTCATGCAGAAGGTCCGGAAGCAATCGGTGGAGCGCCAGGAAGTTATCCGCCAGGAGGTGGACAAGCTCTTAAGGGCGGGGGTCGTCCGCAGCATGTCGCCCATCCCATGTGGCTCGCGAACCCCGTCCTCGTCAAGAAATCCAATGGGCGTTGGAGGATGTGCGTGGACTTCACCGACCTCAACAAGGCGTGTTCGGCGATCCATACCGCGCCCCGCATCGATCTCATCGCCTACTCAATCTGCGGGGTGCGGCAACAGTAAGCTTTACGGATGCGCACTGGTACCACCAGCATTAGCATGGTCAAGAAGATGAAGACAAGACCGTAGCCGTTACGCCTATGGGCGCTCATCGCTATATAAGGATGGCGTTGGATCGAAGAATGCAGCCCAACCTATCGGCGGGCCATGCATATCGCTTCACCGCTCCCAAATAAGGCGGAACACGGAGGTGTATGTCGATGATCTGGTGGTGAAGTCCAAGAAGGCGGAGCAGCTTGATCGGCGACCGGAAGAAACCTTCACACAACCTAAGGAAGTCTCGCATCAAGCTTAATCCAGAGAAATGCGTGTTTGCCGTTCCGTCAGGGCAACCGCCGATTCCTCGTCTCCTGGAGGGGATTGAGGCGAACCCCGACAAGATCGCAGCGATCGAGAACATGAAGCCCCGACGCGACTTCGGCAGATCTGAGTGCTTGGTGGGTCGCTGACCTCCCTGGGCCGCTTTATAGCTCGCCTGGGATAAAAGTCTCCCACCGCTCAAGCTCCTAAAGAAGACCAACCATTCGAGTGGACGGCGGAGGCGCAGGAGGCGCTCGACGGTCTAAAGAAGTATCTTACCTCCCGCCTGCGTCTTGGTCGCCCTGCACCCGGGAGCCGCTGATCCTCACGCCGCGGCAAACCCTCAGCGGTCAGCGGTCTTGGTGGTGGAAGAGAGGCGTTCAGCGCCCATTTACTACGCCGAAGGTCCTCCACGACGCCAAACAAGGTATTCACAAGCACCGAAGATGCTCTACGCCGGCCGACGGATCCCGAAGCTACGCCACTACTTTAGGCGCGAAGTCATGGTGTTGACCAAGTATCCCTTGCGGGAGATCCTCTTCAACCGCGAGGCGACGGGTCGATCGCCAAATAGGCCATGGAGTGGCGGAATTCGATCTCAAATTCGCTCCCGAATGCCATCAAAGGCAAGCTCGCGGAGTTCATCGGTGGTGGACTCGCGACACAGAGTGAAGATACCACCTCCTCGCCGTGGACTCTCTTCTTCGACGGCTCATTCCGCCGGATTTGGGTGGCGCCGTCTGGTGTCTCCCACCGGCGATGTCATCCGGCACTGGTGGCGCTGGACTTCGCGCCACCAACAACGCCGCGAGTATGAAGGATCGCCGCCGGGCTCGGGGTGGCCGACCCTTGGCATCCGGTGCGCTACAAGTAAAAGCGACTTTCTCCGGTCATCAACCAGCGAGGAAGGATTTTCCCGCCGGATCCCGTCATGGTGGCTTACCTGGCGAGGTGCGCCGTTGGAGCGGCACTTTGAGGGTTTGGCCGTGCACATCCTCGCCGCGACAACTACATGGCGGATGAATCATCCCTGCATTGCCTCGCCGAGGGCACCTGCTCCGGCCGGGTCTTTGAAGAAAGACTTACGCTGCCGTCCGCCGCAGCCCCATTCTGGCGGGACGACGCTTTCGACGCAGCTCCCACCTCTGGAGGAGACGCCACCGATCTCGCCGCAGCCCCGGTTAGAGGGAGGAGGCGAAGAACCGCCGAGGCGGTTGAGGCGAAACGCCAAAGCCAGGCGGAGTACGTCGGCGACAATGTACAGAACGTCGTCACACTCGTCCGGGAAGGTTAGTGGATGGATCCGATCCTAGCCTACTGCGGGATGGAGTGATCCCGACGGCGACGCGCTTACCGAGAAGATAGCGCGCAGCGCCAAGCGCCACATACAGTAGGTGGGGACTCAGACGCCTGAGCGCAAATGGAGTTCTCTTGAAGCGCCACTCGGAAGCGGGAGTGAAATTCTCTCCGAGATCCATGGAGGCATGTGCGGGAGCCATTCAGGGAGCCGGGCGTTGGTTGGGAAAGCTTTCCGCCACGGTTTCTATTGGCCTACTGCCCTCCAGGATGCCTTCGAGCTCGTGAGGAGATGTGAAGCGTGCCAATTTCATGCTAAGCAGATCCACCGACCGCCCAGCGCCGCAAACCATTCATTTCTCTCCGCCGTTCGCGGTCCGGGCCGATATTCTGGCCCGTTCGCGGGCGATCGGAGGATATACTCATCTGTTCGTCGCCATCGACAAGTTCACTAAGTGGGTTGAAGCCTCGCCGGTCCCGGCGATCACATCCGCAGCGGCTATCAAGTTTATGAAGAGCATCTTCGTCCGGTTCGTGTCGCCAATGTAATCATCATCGACAACGGCGCCTCGGTAAAAGCGCTGATTTCCAAGATCGGTGCGAAGAGTTGGGTACCAAGCGTGCTTTGCCTCCGCTTGCATCCGAAGAGCAATGGGCAAGTGGAGCGGCGGACGCGAAGTACTCAAAGGGTTCAAGACAAGGGCGTTCGACCGCTTTGGAGAAGCCTTGACAAGCGGCTGGCGAAGAAGTTCCCGTCATTATGGGCGCCGCGGACAACTCCCAACAGAGCCACCGCGAGACCCCTTCTTCTGGTGTATGGCTCGAGGCGGTACTCCCATCGAGCTCGCCCGGCTCCCCAAGAGTGGCGGCGTTCAGCGAAGACCAAGACTCGACCGGCGTCAGATGAAGTAAATCTCCGAGGAGATCCGAGATGGCGGCGATCCGGCCGCCAAGTATCAAGAAGCGTATTGCGCCGTTATCAAGCAAGGCGGTGTGTGAGAACACTTGGCGTTGGCGACCTCGTTCTCGCAAAATCCAAGCGCGGCGGGCGCAATAACCTATCTCCCTGTGGGAGGCCCTTCAAGGTGGTCTCGCCTCCGCTTGAGCTCACCAGCTCAGATTCGAGGACGGTCATGAATTGGCGAACACTTGAACGCCGAGCGGTGAGGAAGTTCTACCAGAGGTAGCAGATCCAAGAGCTTTTTTTTGGCCTTCCTTGGAGCCGAGCGGCGAGGTCTTCTTCCTTCACCGCTTCGCCTCGGGGTCTGCGTTATACAAAGCCATCTTCAATAAGAGATAAGTTCATCTCCTTGTGGGCATCTGTTTCTTTTTTCGCCTCAAGTCCGTTAGAAAACATTCCGCTGAAAGTCGGGCAAAAAAAAGTACTCAAGGCGATGGCCCTTAGTTTAAGGGCTAACGCCACGACTCATGATTGGGCGAGGCGGTTGACGGAAGGCGGGTTCTAGCCCGTGTGTCGGCTCGGTCTAGGCACGCGCCAACAATGACACCGTGACTAGACCACTTCCGAAGCTAAGTTCTCGCCACGCGATGTCTAGGGTCGGTTTGCAAAGAGGCCATAAGGGTTGAAGTAACCAGATGCTCGAGGAAAAGCGCCACTTTCAATGTAAAGCTCGCTCTAAAGTCGTTTAGCGATCGGTGGCTTAGCCTTAGAAAGGTCTTAGAAAACATTCTCACGAAAGTCGGTAGCGAAAGTACTTATGGTCGATGGCCCTTAGTTGCAAAGGCAAACGCTTATAACTTACGCCGTGCGAGGCGGCGACGGAAGGCGGGCTCTAGCTCGGTGTGTCGGCTCGGTTCAGGCATGCGCCAACGGCGCACCAAATGACTAGACCACTTAGGAAGCTAAGCGCCGCCACGTAATGTTTAAGTCGGGTTGCGAGAGGCCATAAGGGTTGAAGTAACCAGATGCCTAAGGAAACAGCCACTTCATGCGCGTAATCGCTCATCTAAAACCTTTATGCCAGTGCCCCAATTCAATTCCGCAAGTTAAAGTTGTGCGAAGTTCAAGTGAGACTCACAACAAAAGAGCAAAAGTTTGTTTGCATTGATAGGCAACATTTACAAGGCAAAAAGGCGGGAGTCTCGCTTACTCCTCCCGGTCTTAAATCTTCATTGAGCGGCGCCCCATCATGGACACGCGGTCGGGCGGCGGTGTCAACCCGCTACCGCTCAAACCGGTCCACCGGGCGCGAAAGGCTCCCGATGGTGGCGCCGAGATCAAACGCGCGCCTCGAGCAAGACAGCTTGCTCAAGATGAACTGCTGCTGCCGAGAGCGCCTTGGCGATCGTCTTCGATCGCTCGCGTCTGCGCAGCCCGGAAGGACGCCAGGCTTCGCCGTTCGTTCCACGGCGCCAACAGATCGCGCAATTGCCTCTCCCAATGGGATGCAAGGAAACACCAGTGGATGCAGAGGCGTCCCGAAGGTTGATAGGCGGCGCGCAAAGATGTCGGCGAGGGTCCGGAGGCGCCGAAGTGCTCAGCGGAGGTCTTGACCGCTTGGCGGCCGAGGCGGCGGCGTTTGCCGCCGCACCTCGCGGGCATCGCCTTCGCGGGCGGATTTTGGCTGCGGCCGCCGCAGCTCGCCGGCAGACGCTTCCGCCAAGGTGCGGCTTCTCCCGCCGCCCAGCGCGGAGAGGTGCGGCGCCAAAGGAACGCCCCACGCCGGGCGGTCACGGCCGAGATGGCGGCGGCGCTGGTGGCAAGGTGGCGAAGGTTCTCCGCCGCGGCTGGCGAACTCTCCGCCGCCACGGCGACCTCCGTCGAGCGGCGGCGCAGTCGGGGTGGCGAAGTCGCGTGGAGCGGAGCTCGATGCCCCGTCGCCTGCTCCAAGAGGGACAAACAGGTTCGTATGCAAAACCGTAGCATGCTAACCCCACGCGAAGTGCGAAGCGCAGGAAAGCCAACTCAAGCGGTGCGCTCAAGGCGAAAGTCTGAAGGGAGCTCAAGTCGCTTGTTTGCGGCGGCGGTGGCGGCGTGGCGGTCACCGCCGTCTAAACAGACGCCGCGCTGGCGCGAAGCGGTGCGGTGCAGCAGAAGCGCCAATGATGAAAGCGCGCCAGGCAGGAGCGCCGGCGAGGGAGAGCGGAAGAAACCGGCGCAGCGGCGCCAGCTTCGAAGAGTCGCCGCGCTCTTGCCCGTGGCGAGCGCGGCGGCGTAGCAGCAGGCCCCGCTGGATGGGGCCGCGGTGGCGGCGAAGCTTCGACTTGAAGGGCGCTCTCTTGGGCTCGCCCTCTCCTCGTCGCCGCTCGCCGACGGCGAGGATGAGGCGGCGCTTCCGAGAGCGCTGGCGGAGTCGGCCGCCACGGCAGAGAGCAGCAGCCGCCGCGAAGCTTGGGCGGTCGCCGAGGCGCTCATGGATCTGCAGTGGTCCTCGCCACTTGGACCGCAGGACCGAGACCTCCACGAAGCGGCGCTGCAAGTAAGGGTTGCGCCCCGTGGATCCCAATCGCAGAGGGGCGGATGCCGTCGGCAGGCGATGTCGCCCGGTCGGCGTGGTCGAAGCCCGCCACCGCCCCGGAGCACGCCGCCCAAGACGTTCCCATCACCAACACCCAAAGAAGAAGCGCCGAGTTGGCTATTAGCCAAAATGGAAAGAAAGAAGGTACGAATCCAAAAGAACGCGAGAGTATTCACCTCCAAGAGCAGCGCTGGTCCCGCGTCGCCGCCAGAGTACGCCCAGCGGCGCGCCCTCAAGCAGCGCGGCAAAGACGGCGCCGCAAAAAGTCCGCCACCACGGGTTCCGGTGAGCCCCCCGGCAGAGCTTCGGCAACGCGGGCCGCCATCACCTCCGTATTCGCTAGATCGTTCGGCCGGGCCCCGATCGGCAGATGGCTCCGCGGATCGCCGGGAAGAACAAGATCGCCGCGGTGTTGAGTCCTCCACGTCTGACCACCGCCGGTGGATCCTTCCAGCTTGGACTTGACCGCGGCAGGATAAAGGCGGCGGCGTCGCGAGCGCCGGCAGCAGACTCCCAACCGCGCCGAGCGCGAGCCCGTGTGCGAGATGAAGAGTCGACGCCGAGCGGAGGTTTGGCATCGCCCCCACGAACATCTCGCAGAGGCGGGCGAAGATGACCAGGCCATGATCGAAGTTGGGGAAGGTGCGCCGCCGATCCCGTGAAGGCGCAGCACCCCAAGAAGAATTCGAGTACGGCGGGACAAGGCCCGCCAAAGACGCCAGAGAAGGTCACGATCTCCCGGCGCGAGGACTCGGCATGATGGTGCCGGGCGCGGAACCGGGCGGCGGTCGGTGGCACGAAGACTCAAAGCCGCGCCACCGATCCTCATCGGCCGTGGGAAGCAGCGTAACAGCTCTGGCGAAGGTGGCGCGGCGTCCATGGCGGCCCTTGCCGCGCTTGGGAGCCATGGAAAATTTGGCGGTGGCGTTGGCGAAAGGCTTGGTGGCAATTGCGCGAGGCGTGGTAGCGAAGAAGGCAATGGGCAACTTGAAGACTTAGCGCGTGAAGGATTAGCGCGGCGCCGAGAGAAGTATTTATAGGCGTGGCGCGAGCGCGACGGTTTGATTCCGCCCTACGCGGCGGGCGCCATCATTGCCCGCTGCTTTTGGTTTCCCACGAAAAGCGCGAGTTCCCAAGGAAGATCGTGTGCGGTGGAGAATCAGCGTCTGCCGCCGGTGGTGGGCCCCCACGATTCGTCTTCCGCCGACAAGAAACGGAAAAGTATCTGCGCTGACGGTTCGCAGATCATGGAGGACCCGGCTCTTGCTTGTAATAAATACCGGGTACAAAGAGCCCTAGGAAGGCCGAGAGAGGCAGAGGGCCCCACGCAGGGCGGGCGCGCGGGCGAGCCCCTCCGGCGAGGCGAGGGCCCCACGCGCCAAGGCGTGGGCGCATGCAGCCCTCCGACGGTGAGGCGAGGGCCCCACGCCGAGGCGGCGCGCTGGCGAGCCCCTCCGAGACAGGCGAGGCCCGCGCAGGGCCGAGGCGGGGGCAGTGGGAGCATTGCGTATGAGTCTTCGGACGAAGGCTCCCTCATCTGGGCGACGAAGCGCATTTAATGAGACATCACGCGGATAGACAGTGGAAGAAATGATTACCGCTTCTGATGACCCTTGCGTGTCCGGGCGGTACGCCACCGTGGCCTTGAAGAATTGACCGCGGAGAGAAGGTTTGCTTGAGGAGGCCGCCGTGTCGAGGAGCAGTAGGCCCCACCCGCAGACTCACCGATGTGATCTGCGGGTCGAGGCCACTGCGTTAACGCGAGGGCGGCCTTGTGCGGCGTGGGGGCAACGACGTTTGCCTCTTCTGTCGTGTCTTGTCGAAGTACCGAGAGCATCATCTCGCTTACCCCCGGCTCTCTCCGCCAGCCCAAAGCTTATATAAAAGGAGAGGAGAGAGAGGGAGAAGGGGGAGAGGAGCATTCGTGCATTCGAAACACTCTGTAAACACATTCCCATTCAACCACAATCAGAAAAGAGCTAAGGCTCAGCAGGAGTAGGACTATTACCCGCGAGGGGGTCCGAACCTGGGTAAATCTGCGAGTCGCTTCTTATTGTGTCCGACGCTCAAATCGAATCGAGCTTGATCGAGTTGGCTAGCAGACTAAAAATCTGACCAGGGGTGTGATCCGCAGTGGTTGAGCGGAGAACACGCCGTCAGGTATAGAGTCTCTAGTTAAAGCATGCACCCTCATGTACTAGCTAGTACTCCCTTCGTCATAAAATAGTGGTCGTTTTAGATTTAAATTTTATCTATAAAATTATTTTAAACTATTTACATTGAGAACAATGTGCAGATTGATTTGTCTTCAAAAGAAATTTCATAATATTATATAATTCTTAATGCATTATAAATATATTTTTTAAAGTTTTTTATGTTAAAGTTC
Source organism: Raddia guianensis (assembly GCA_036346415.1). Lineage (NCBI taxonomy): Eukaryota > Viridiplantae > Streptophyta > Magnoliopsida > Poales > Poaceae > Raddia > Raddia guianensis. The sequence continues at coordinate 19,000,703 of CM070536.1, forward strand.
TATTTTGGAAACATTATCAATTTTTAAAACGTCTACTATTTTGTAACTGAGGGAGAAACATACAGGTTTTTTTTTAAAAAAAACGACTCTCGCGATGGAGCTTCTTCGATGACAACGTTCTCTCTCTGCAAGAAGTCCTTTCAGGGATATTTTCATAAGGGAGAATAGCCACGGACGGCCATTAATTCATTGCAGAGAGAGAAAAAAAAAGGGACAGTATCGAGATTACAAACTAACTTTTTGGGATAATTTGAGGTGAAACACTTTTTCTGCGTGAAATTTGAGGTGAGGAAAACGGTAAACAGTTGAGTTCGTTATAAGCCAAGGATTAAGCATTATGAGGCCACCAAATCCGGGTCTTGTCGGCTCCAAATCCTTCTCGAGATCTACCTAATCTGCCCCTGAGAAACCCTTTGAAAAGCATTTATTCAAGGAATAAGATAATGTAAGAACAACTGATGGCTGATATATGTGACTCCAATCGGTCAATTTGCCCTTTCGATATTCCTTAGGCACGCAACAAGCTACTAATTTATAGTTTCCTGACCTAATTTTGTCCCCACAGCTAAGCTCCAGAATCTACAAAACAATGCATTTTTTTTTTTTAGATTTGGCCCATTGATGGCTTCTCATCAGGCGACTGAGACTTATTTAACTCTTAGTTGATTTTTTGAACCGTTGATCAAACACCTCCATAGGACACATAAAAGATCCAACGAACATCTACGTATGTGAGAAAATTGACTGAGAGATAAACAAATCTTAGGCACCTGATAACTAGCAAAGGTACCAAACAAAAGGACCAAACAACCAAAAATAAATCATGAAATAACAAGAAAACAAATTTGTGGTACGCTTAGACACATCGATTTTTTAAAAAAAAAATAAAAAAGCTAACAACCTAAATATTCATTGAAATTTGAAAGGTAAAAGAAAATTTTGTGTACAAAAAATAACCCAACAACAAGAGAAAAGAAAACAACCCGATGTAGAACATCAAGGCACAATGGCAACAAAACAAACACTACCACAACAGCCAAAAACCAATCACCTTACCAAAAACAACGAGGTCGAAACCTACACTTACAACCTACAACCATCAGCTACTCCTGCCAACATAACACCACCTACAACCACCAGCAAACTCTGATCACACAACGGTGTACTAGCATTTAACAACATCGAAGTGGCATCTAAAAAGAAGGCAGTCTGAAAGGCCACCTTCCGTTAGCACGGATTTGACCCTGACAACCCTTCCAACAAGAAAGCGACGGTGGGAAATCGGTGCTGTCGATTTGATCATGCAACCTAGATTTTCACTCAACAACGGGACAAAGGCATCCACAATGGTGCCTCTAAGAAGGGAACAACGCCAAACAATGTCATCACCGCTGGGCCAAAAAAAAGGTAAGGCTTTTCGCCCGATGCATCCTCCCTAAATGCGGAAGGCCGTAGTAAAAGTGGCCTCATTAATGACCTTAGCTGCAACTTGCCACTGCTGTAGCATCTCCAACGTGACATCTTTTGGCCACCGCACACAGGGTAGGCCCTATGTTGCCTAGATCTATAAAGAGGTATGGAGGAACTAGATGTATAGGAGACAGACCATAGATGGTCGACAACACAAACGGTGGACCCCCTGGTGAGCCAAGGGGCAAGGCTGATGCCATCGAGGAGCTAGCAACTAGTTGCCAACCTGCCGTTGGTAGACCGTAGGGGGCCTAAAGGCTATACCTGCCTACACATCGGACCACCACCACACCAACAAGCCGACGAAGCTGCGTCGCCTGACTTCTATGGAGACTAGTTGGCCTCACACTAGCACATCGTCCCAAAGCCAGCAAAGCTACCAGCCGGCTGACCTCCAATACCCTAGAACCAAAGAGCCTGATATGGGAGCGCACCACCGGATATGGAGGACCCTCCAAACGGTCGTCGGGCAAACGGTGCCGCTGCAACGGGATTTAAGCAGACAACCACCGCCGTTGCCGTTGACAAGGGTGCAACATCGGAGCTGGCCAAACCACCAGCCACCTCCACCACGCCACTGCCTAGACAACAACACCTATCACCGCCGTCGACGCTGACACCATCCACCATACTCGCCCCAAGAGGAACCGCGTGCCTGCCGTTGTTTACCAATCACTACAACTCCAGATCTGCAGGCGAGGTCGGACGGAAAGGGCGTGCAACCACAGTCGTGAAGCCATGGCGACCCTCACGACCAACGTGCCCCGCTGGACACGACCAATTGCTTCTCGTTGTTCTATTGCGCTGTTGCTGCTTAGATCTGACGGAGGAGGTCGATCAGCAGGGGTGCGGGGTGGCCAGACGTCGGGATCCTGAGTTGTAGCCGTGAAACTGTGGCCTCGCCGCTAACGCGCAGCATATTGGAGAACATCCCGTGGAGAACTCGCCGCAGTCGCCGCTGCTCGCTAACAGGGAAGTAGAGGGGGATGGGGGTTGTCATCGTTGAAGGGGCGGGCAACTAGGGTTTGGATTGAGGAGGCTAATGGATAGGGTGGTCGACCCCATGTTGCTTAGGAAACGATGTGAGGGTCCCCTCTCACTGCTCAAATCAACAGTGTAGAATATCCCACATCGATTCTTTTTATTCTTTTTATTCGATGATTTTTCATCAAGTATTTGGACCGGGGGGAAAGGCCTTCATGCTCAAAGGAGAAAGAAAGCAACCCCTAATTATAGTTTGGCGAGCGCCAGGCATCGGACGTCCGACGCTTGGCGCTCGCGCCGGACCAACCTGTGCCGTCCGATCAACGCCACCGTGCCAATCCTACGTGCTGCCATGCGCCCACGTCCCTGCGTTCCCAGGCAGCTAGCTTGCAGTGCGTTTGATTAAATTTGCAATTAAACTTCTGATTTTTGTACAAAATTCAAACAGTGTTCAAAATGTGTGGAATAAATTTCATAATTCTTCTAAAATTGAGAGCAACCCATTTTAAATACTTTTTAAATTTTTTGATTTTTTTCACTGTTTTAATTTTTTTAACGTGAAGCTATGAGAAGGCACTTATGAAACTTACATCTATACTAGCGAAACTTGGTCGTGTATTGATGAAACTTGGATGAAACTTCGATGTAACCTGATGAAACTTGGATGAAACTTGTTGAAACTTGATGAAACTTGAATTGACCTGACGAAACTTGATGAAACTTGAAAAAACTTGGGTGAAACTTGACAGTTCGGCAAAGTTTTACGAGTATGAAACCCAAGTTTTACTAGGCGAAACCCAAGTTTCAGTAGGCGAACCCCAAGTTTCACCAGATAAGTTTAAAGAGTTATATGGCAACATATATCTTGTTTTGTTCGTAAAAATACGAGGAACACGTTGATACAAACGGTTTGTGGATTGGAACATCCAGTGAAAAATTATGGTTACCGAAAAAAAATACCATGGGCCCCACCTGCATATCGGCACAGTGCGCCTCCCGCGCGAGGCCGGACGCGCCGGACCTCCGGGCTGAAGCCTTTCCGTTATAGTTTAGGCCCAACTGGCACTAATAATATGATACGAGATGGGGAAAACACATAACTATTTGACAAAAAACGTGTGGGCTAAATACCACACCAATCAATTAATCATCATCCTGTGCTGAAGAACAGTCTATAGGCTGTTTGGTTGCCTTCTCAGTTGAACCAGGCTGTATGAGCCGAGCCAGGCTGGTTGGAGCCAGGCTGAGATGATGCAAATGGTTATTGTTTGGTTAGGTGTATGAGATTGTACAGGCTGCGTAGAGATGTTGTTTGGTTGACTGCACTAAGGAGAGAATGGCATGGAGAGATTCAAAAAAGGGATGAAACATATTAAAAAATAAATTCTAGAAAATCAAAATAACAAAAGAACAATTACGAAAATAAAAAAAATCCAAAAGAAAGAATCATAAATAAATAAATTCAAAATGAAAATTTTAAACTTTTAAAATTGATATGGCAAGTGTGGTATCGTTTTGTTCGAAAAAATATCAATAACCCATTTTTGAAATCGGTTCGGCAATCGAAAATACTAATCAAAAGATATAGCAAATAAATGAATCAAATGTGTCGCGCACGTGGTTGTTGTCAGATCATCCATGAGCTCGGCTCGGGAAACGCCCAATTTGGTCGTATCTCCAGAGCCTGGCTCAGAAGGGGTAATTGCATCTAGAGAGCCTGGTTCAGATGAGTGAGAAGACAACCAAACACTCTAGTTTTGTATCTCTAGATGCAAAACTCTTTGGATGCGGGCAACCAAACAGCCACTAACCCATCGGCCCCTGCATTCCGCATTCAGTGTACCAAACAAAAGCACGCCTCATCGACCGAACCCACATCCTCGTTTATAAGGGGCTGTTTGGATCGAGCCTCGCCAGCGGCTCGCCGCCAGGCGATCTCACTTCAGCGATCAAATCGGACGCTCTGGGGGCATTTACTGGCCAGTACTCTGGCCGGCTCCCATCCAAACAAGCCCTAAATGCGTGAGGACTGATCAAACACTGATCACTGGGTCATCAACAACGGAGGCATCTGGTACGACATAATATGTATCACTAACAAACTAATCAGACTCGTCTGGAAGGCGGCAACCCTACCAAGTTCAAACTCGTGCGGATTAAGGCGTTTCCTGCCAATTTTCTTTAGAAAAGTAACTTATGTGTTCCAAAATAAGATCTTGTTCTTTTCAGTTTAAATTAAAATTAAAGGATAGTGCTAAAAATTTACAATTTACATAGTGTTTGGAGTGACTAAGCTGAATGAATAATGGTTGAGCTGAAATTAGTTGTTTGTTGGGCTGAATAGATAAACTGACCGAATGAATAAGTATAAACTATTTTGCACATGCTGTTCAATTTTTTTTTACAAGTCAAACAATATAGCGCTTTGTAATTTTTTTATGATGTTCTAAATAGTTTTCTTATAGAATTTCTAAAATAATTTTTAAAATAAGTTTTGGGACTCGCCGAGACCTCTCGGAGTGGTCATAGTTTTTTTATTAAAAATTTGGCGTGGACTTGGGGACGGACTTTCGGCCAGCTACAAGCGTCCGGACGCCAATAATAAGTCGGACGACGCCTTCAATTTCAACCCAATGCATTTGCATAACGCACTGCTCGCTAAAAAACTCCCCCTGTTTGCATGCATGCAATGACATCAGCAGTAACGTCAGCGAAAAGATTCTTTTCAGTTTTCTCTTTCGACGGCCATAGATTTTGACTGGTTGCTCCAATGCACGGACCGTTTGCACCACTGCGTTCCTCACATTTTTACGAACAAAACTAGACCAAAGTTGCTATAAAAAAGTTACTGAAACAATTTGTTATACTTATGAAACAATTAGTTTAGCCTGTTGAAACAATATAGCTAATCTGTTGAAACAATTGGTTTAGTCTATTGGAACAATATTTTTGGCCTATTGAAACAATTAGTTTAGCCTACTGGAACGATATGCCTATCGAAGTGCAACAATTAGTTTTTTCTATTGGAACAATATGTCTATCCTGCAGAAACAATTAGTTTAGTCTACTGGAAACAATATGTATAGACTGTTGAAACAATTTGGCTAATGAAAATAAAAATTTAAAAAATTTAAAAGTATTTAAAATGAGTTAATTAGGATTTTAGATGAATTATGAAATTTGTTTCATGCATTTTGGACTCCAGATGAAATAGAGGCGAAAATGAGAAAATTAAATGAGAAAAAAAGGAACTGCACTTTTTTTTTTGCTAGCTGCTACAGCTGCCATGCTGGACGCGCGCTGCGTGGTTGCGGGCCGCACGCTGGGCCACGCGGCGTCCGACGGATCAGACACTCGAACAGGAGCATTACCATAAAATTTTTTCAACATCTTTCGTATGCTGTCCGGTTTAAAAAATCAGCTCGATTTGACGGAGGTTGCTGGACCGCCCAGTATTCCATCATCCGTTCATCGGTCCTGGGAATTCTTTTGTTCTGATCCAATTATCACTTACCACAACCTTGATCGCCGAACTCGAACTTTAATTGGTAGAGCAGCTTGATGGCGAAAGCGGAGCTGAGTGCATGCACCAAGTGGCAGAGGGGGTGACTGGGTGGTGTGGCTGGCTGCGTCGCCTGAGAGCAACAGGTGAGGCGAGGAGGGGCAGGAGGTGGCCAGCGTGGGGCACGGCGCGCCGCGGCCGCCGCCGGGATGGGAGCGGCGCGCGCGATCCATGCTATTGCTGCGGTCCAGCCTGGCCGGACACAGCGCCGAAGGCCCTTTATTCTTTTCCGGTTTAAATTAAATTAAAATTTAGTTTATCGTTTTTTACAAGCCAAACAATATGATTTTTTATAGTTATTTTTATAGCATTTTAAATGACTTTTCTTAGAGTTCCTAAAATATTACTTTTATAATTTAAAATTTCTAAAGCTGATCATAATTTCTTTTACATTAAAATTTTCAACTACTTTAGCGCTAAAAAAAAAAATACGTTCGTCCCGAGGACACAAAGAGGCGAGCGAGTAAGGGCACTGAAATCAATGCCCTGCGATTTCAGTCCTCACTCTCGCAGCTCTAAGACTCGCGTCAGGAGTTAGGACTAGGATTCACAAAGCCGTCCAGGGGCTTCAAGCCGTTTGTTGCGCGGAGCCGCATAACCGTGGTTAACAGGTGATTCCGTACGGTTTTGGCCCTACAAGGTTTAACGAAATTTAGTGACGATTGAAGCCGTTAACTGACGGTTTTGCGCGGTTAGCCGTGGTTTCTGAAAAAATATCGGTCGAAATCAGTGAAAATTGATAAACTTCTTTCAAATATACATTAGAAATTTAAATTTTTAAAATTTTGTTCAAGCCAAAATGTTTTAGAATGATTAATAGTATTTTTAGAAATTTTATGTATATTTCTACGTTTAAAATTTGTTTGAACAAATTTTGACAAAAAACCTAAACTCTATACCGCTAGTTTATCAACCCGGTCCGCGGAGCCGTGGTTAACCGCGGGTTTTAGTAACCCAGACTTAGGACCGGGAACGCGTACGGCAGCAAGGCTATATCTATAAATTGTACAAAGCCATGTTGAGGCGAGCCCCGCTGGCCACGTGGCCCTTTTTCATGCCCGTTTCGGCCACGTCTCCCGAATTCGTGTGGCCGTCGAATCCCACGGGCACGTCAATCGGAGCGCCCAAGACACCAAGCCTGGCTTTTTTGCAAAAAAAAAAAACCCTTCATTTTTTCCGTAATCAACCCGCGCTCCAGATGGTAGCTCAGCCCGCGTTGAAACGCGTTTGCACAAAAACCCCTTGCCTTTCTTATTTTACGTATATACGCTTCCTAATCCTACCGATGCTCCTGCCCCACCGCTCCGCTCTCCCTCCTCCCTGCCGCCTCTCCCCTCTCTCTCGCAGAGGCACGGCCCCTCTCCTAGTCTCTCCCTCTCCCTCTCCGCCACGTTCTCCTTCCCGGCATGGAGGTGGCGGCGGCGGGTGCCAACTCCCCAACGCGGCGGCGGCGGCGACAGCATCTTCCATTGCGGTGGCTCGATCTGGATCCGTCGAGGTACGCGTCCTCCAGCCCGTCGCCCCCATTTTTCACGCCGGCGTGCCCCCGTCTCTACTGCTTCTACCGGCCACCGCCGTCGTTGGTGGCGCTCGCCGATCTCCACCCTTCCCCAGATGCGGCTCCGCTGGGAATCCCCTCCACTTATAGATGGCCAGATGGGCCGGGCCAAATGGGCCGGCACGAAAGCCCGCATTTTTGGCCCGGCACGAAAATAAACGGGTCGTGCCGGCCCGGCACGACGTGGCGTGCCGTGCCTGGGCCGAAGGCTAGGCCCGTGGACCGGCCCGAGCACGGCACGATTATTATTTTTTTGATTTTTCATTTTTACATATGTATATAAATATGTACTTCAATAGTCTAACACAAAGAGAGCAGCGCTCTGGTGGCTAGCATCATAGAGATAAGGCTCTCAGCCTCTCATCTGGAGGTCACAGGTTCGTCTCTGGTAGACAGATCTGGCGCTGGCGCCGCCGTGCCTCTCTCTGGTAGACAGATCTGGCGCTGGCGCCGCCGTGCCTGCCGGAACCGTCACCAGCGGCCGTAGTGCTGCTTCGCCCACCTAACCAACTCCTCACTCATCAGTTTATCTCCAATCAAGTGTCACAAAAAACTAATTTTTTTGTTTGCACTATGCACTTGGCCACGTTTATACTTTGTTTTTGTCTTTAATAGCTCCGAAAATGAACTCGCTATGCTTTATCTCATACAAGGTAACTTAACACCAGGCTGTTGTCATTGGCTCTTCGTTTATTAGAATTAATTAATTAGTGCATGTCTGATGCTCAATAAAAATGGAAAGAAGCCATTCACATTTGTGTGGCCAACAGATTGTTTTCAGTATATTATCTTCCTATAGTGGTTTGACATGTCTTAGTACAGAATTAGCTCTGATTCAAGGAGAATGGTAAATATATACATATTCTATGTTGTACACGGTTTTTGTGGAAACGTTCAACAAATGCTTCAAGAATGTCTGCGAGCTTGACATTGTATTTAACTTTAATAAGGTACCATGATTCTGTTGCTTTCATCCATTATTCTGCATATTGAGAACTGTTGTCAAGTTCTCTTTTTGAACAAATAGAACTGTTTTAAAGTTGAAAACAAACATACTGACATGTCTATGGAGATTTCTATTTATCATAGATCCTTTAGTGGCACATCAGATGGAGTAACAATTTTGTGCAGCAAAAAGTTGGAAACAATAGGTTTATCAATGTGATATTAGATTTTGCCTGAACAATTTGTATAACTAATGAATTTACAGTAAATCTTTCCTGTGTACCACAGTGTTTTCGAATTCGATATATTTAGCTATTCATATATTTCCTTGTTTGCTAACTCAGCCATATCGACTTCATGTCTTTGTTATATTGAGCTATTCATACCTTTTTCTGTTTGCTAAACTCAGTTATATCGACTTCATGTATTTGTTCATTGCTTGAAATATTCTAACTTCGCATATTTTACTGTTTATATAGATTGTATAGATGATTGTAAAGATTTCGTAAGTTCTGGTCTTCACTGAACTTAGCATCGACGGGCCACAGGCCCGTCTACTCAACTATTATTTATATACACCGGCACTGTGAGAGAGCCGAGCCGAAGCTTTCCCTTGGATGCATCATTTGTGAATGGTCGGGACATTGGGCTGCCGCCTGCCTGTGCCGCCACGTACTGATCGGCGGGGACATGTCGCCGGGCGGATGCGACGGCGTGGGGTCAGCCTGTGGCGGGCGAAGCCGGCGGCGCCGCGAAGGAAAGCGGCGGGAAGGTGAGGGCGGTGGACGCGCGCGCATCATCAACTTGCCTGCATAGTTGCATGGAGATGGAGCGGGGCCAGCGTTATCCCGTGAGGCGCAATCGCCGTGTCTACCACGAGAGCGCGCCTGGATTCCCCTGACCGCGATACGACAGGCACCTACCAGGCTACCAGCTTGCCAAAGCCTCGCAACTCGCAACTTGCAAGGCTAGTAGTGCATCATCTGCTAGAACGAGTGAAGTGCAAAGCAGGACTAGAGATCACAAACGAGGATATCCTCTTGTTGCGCTGGTCCTGCGTGGCTCGCCGCGCTGCAGCAACCTTCTCAAATGTTAGAAAAACAGAGGCACAAAATAACGGATGGGAGAAATGGGATTTTACGGAGAAACCGTTACGGAAAAGGAAACACGAGCACATACACACAAAAAAAACAATATATAAAAAAATTACACGTTTTTAGCAAATCTGACCGTATAAATCATTAATGTATCATAAAGAGCCCTTTTTAATAGGCTACGGGTCAAGAGTTCTTCGAGAATAAAAATCAAAGATAACATCAGTTATGATATTAATGAGTTTAACATTAAAATGTATTCTAACAAGCATGATTTCCGGTGCATTTGCGCAGCTAGATTTTTCAAGTCTTTAACTTGGTATAAACTTTTATTCGTATTTTTTTATTCTGTTATGATATGAATTTCTATTTTTTATTCTGATTTTTTTAGTTCATATGAAATCTTTTTGTTTGTGTCGGGAATCGCGCCTCGAAGAGCAGAATGGGTCCACGGACCGCAGATTTAATTTAGTTGGTGTGAGGCCCAACGACAACCCTTCTCAAGAATTTCGGGTGGCGCTAAGCTCTGGAAGGCTAGGGTCGCTGGTCTTCCCGGACAAGGGCTCGTGCGACTAGGTGATCCGGCACAGATCCTTCAGACGTGGGAAGGCAGGGGGAACGATGCAAATCGTGGAGACACGAGTGATTTACCTCGTTCGAGCCCCCACCGGGTAATGGCTCTACTCGATCTTGTTGACTATATGGTGGAAAACAAGAGAGAGGTGCCGGATCGGACCGAGGCGCCGATCCCGAGCTTACAGATGGTGATGACTAAAGGCTAAGGCTACTCGTGGAGGAAATTTTGGATGCCAATGTTGCTTGTGCTTGGACCAGTGGAATCGGATCAGAATTCGGTGTTCGCTAGCCGCCCCTCGCAATGTCCAGAATCCTCCTTTTATAGACGCTGGTCGCCTGAGGTCGATCTGGCCGGGCCCCGCGCTGGTCTTTGCTTTAGTGACGAGGTTCTTGTCTCGCTCTAGGGTCTGCCGAGTATCGAGCCCGCGAGGAGAAGCCGGTCGGGTTAATCAACACGTGTTTGTCTTGACATGCCTGCTCAAGGGAGAACTTCTTTGGGAAAGCACTTTCCTTTATCCCCAATATGGCCTTTGATCGACCGAGCGACAAGGCCGCCGTTAGAGCGTCGCAGAATATAATAACCATCTCGCCGCCGCCAAAAGAGGCAAACGACAAGACGGACGTTCACAGATTTCCCGGCCGGGGTCCCTGAAGATAGATCTGATGCGTTCGGCAAGTCCGGAGAAAGCATGGCATGGGCCATGACAATTTGCCGCCACCGCCCACGAAGCGAAGCGGATCACCGAGGATTTTCTCCTGCCACGGATAGCCCGGAGAACACGTGTCGCACGGGTTTGACCTAGTCAAGCCCGGAGGCGCTTCAAACGAGTCAGGCGGCTTTGTTGGTACGGCCGGGAGCGGCCTGCCTGGTCCTCTGTTCGCGCCTTGGGTCGATACGGGATCGGCCTAAGGCCTGCTTCAAGGTGGGCCGTTTGTCAATCACCAACACTTTTTAATCTACTCCGTTGTGATCTGAGCCCACAATAATTAACACTGTCGATCTTTTCTTTTATTTTCTATTAATGTGAGAATTTTTAGATTTTTTGGATTAATGTGGTGGCTCTGTTCACCCTGTTTTAGTTATATAATGAGCAAGGTGTCGCATTTACGCAGCTAGATCACGTATTTGATATGAACTTTTTTTTTATAATCTCGTATTTAACTTGGACTCCTTTTCTAATTTTGTATTTTATTTGGACTCTTTTTAATTGCTTTTATTTTATTACGTTATTGGATGCAGACTATTGTTTTAATCTAAACCATTATAATTTGGGCCTACAATAATTGACGATGTAGATATTTTTTCTCTCTGATTAATGTGAGATTTTGTAGAATTTTAGGATTATTGTGCTGGCTCTACTAGGTCCTGTTTTAGTTACTCCCTCCGTCCTGAAATAGTTGTCGTTTTAGGCATGTCCTAAGTCGATGTTTTAAAATTTTATCTATAAAATACTTCTAAACCATTTAGATTTGATGCATAAAATTCATATAGATTAATTCGTTTCGAATAGAACTTTCATAAAAGTATAATTTTTAATGCATGTTAAAATTAAATTACAATAGTTTTTAGTGGTCAAAGTTGCATTTTGGAGACCGTGTCAATGTCTAAAACGACAACTATTTCATAACGGGAGTATATAATAGATAGATTGGGATCAAACTCCAACATCGAAGCATGAATTTCTTGCTTGTTTAAAGATTTGCTTGGATATGCCTGAGAATACTCAAGATTTGTTGGCCAAGTATGGGTACTTCTTTTGTGTGTGTGCGTGTTTTGGCGTCCATCAATCAAAAGAGTAACGTATATTTCAACGAGAGGGCTTCTACACGTAATATAAAACACTTTTAACTCTTTCCAGTTGCCTCAGTTGGACGTGGATTCCACTTGGTGTGGGTACGATCCATGTGACCATGCAGATGGGTGGTCGATGGAGACGAGCTGCACGAGAAAGTTTTATCTAGACATCTCATTTGCATGTTGCAAACATGAAATAGCTCAGGTTGCCACTAGTAGTATTCCAGTACAGCATTACCGGTGTCACGAATTGGCGAGTTGATGCATCGCATCTGCAAGTTGCATCCACCAGTGGCTCGTGACAACTGACAAGCGAACACCACATCTCCACCAGCATGTGGAATACACGATGGGCTCATGGCATCTGCGGATCTAGGGATGATAATCGGATGGGTATCTTCGAGTATAATTCTGTCTAACCGGAACCCAAAACCCCCCAAATTTAAAATTTTTCGGACACAAACACGCATCTATATTCGAAACCGATGGGTACCCAAAACCCGACATGCAGAGCTGGAGACAGAAGAGCAAGCTAACGTGGCAGGGGCGCGAGGTTGGGTGGATGGCGGCTGGGTTGTGGTGTGGGGGAGACTAAGAAAGATGGACCGCATATGTCAGTTAATGAATTCGGGTAACCCATGGTATGAAATCAAACCTAGATCCGAACCGATAATTTTAGATACCCAAACCTAATTATTTTTTTTTAAACAGAAGGCATGAGAACTGCCATCTATTGATCAAAGAGCAGAAAAGTGAGTACAGCTTTTGAGGGGGACAAACCCCTCCCAAACCTAATTATCAGTGGATACAATTTATGACCTACTTCTATATCTGTATCCATGGTACCTGAGCCGATGGTTTTCCCGTCCCTCCGCAGACCAGCCCGGCAAATTGTACATGGGTGCGACGGTGAACTGCCAAGATCGCTTCATGGGCTCTGTTTGGCTATTCTTATGTGGGCTAGAACGGACGACCTTCTGGGCCACGGAATGCTAGATAGATAGGGCCAGCGTGAGAGCCGTGCCAGGGCGACATGGGCTGCTAGTGCGTGAGGCAAGCAGGGGCAGAGAAGAAACAAAAGCAACATAGACTCCTTCCCTGCACCATGTTCTTTTTATTATTATTATTTTCTACTATTACAAGTGGCATTTGGATGATCGGATAACATGTATAGATACAAATTACCTTGCACGGGAAAATCTCATCCAAAGAAATGGTTGACCCACAAATTGTCTTCTACTTTACCCGAAATTAGAATCCAATCTTTACATCAGAAATAGCACTTAACACGCTGGGCGCCTGTGCTCGTGCACCAACTCTTTAGAGCTTGACATCCACTTAATGCCAAATAGGAGACATTATCAGGTAATACCATGTCGCTGGTGTTTAGTACACCCTCCGGTCACAAAAAGAAGTCACCGTTGACTTTTGGACACGCCTTTAACCATTCGTCTTATTCAAAAATTTAGTTCAAATATGTAAAAGTATAAGTCATACTTAAAATACATTTAATAATAAAGCAAATCATAACAAAATAAATGATATTAACACAACTTTTTTGAATAATACGAATGGTCAAAGGCATGCTCAAAAGTCAACAGCGACTTCTTTTTGTGACTGGAGGTAGTACTAGATTATGCATGTCACGAATTTCGAGGTATCTAAGAGAACCCAGATCACCCAATCCGGTTGGGAGAGCTTCAAGTTGAGTATAGTGACGAACCTTGAGTTCTTTGAGTGCTTGCAAAACCCTAACAGAGAATTTTAGGAGTTTTGGGCAAGATGATATCTCGAGGTGTCAAGGGATGAGAGCTCATTGATGCTGCTATCACCAGCGAGAGTCAAAAGCTGTTTAAAATCTCCAATCTCTTCAATGCACCTAACTGTTGTACCAATCGTGGATCCTCTGTTTCCGAAAAATGCATCAGGGTTAGTGAGGTCAGTGATTTGAGCTTGCTGATCCATCTCATGAGTTCATCATTGCCTCTTTTAATGACTCGACTGTGAAGGTTTCAAAGGGCAGGAAGAGAGCAAAGTTTGTTGCAGCTATCTCCAATTTAGCAAGGTCATGGGAAAGATTTGCCATGCTTTGCAATTTGGGACAATGGGAAATATACAGCTCCTGGAGTTTAATAAGTTCTGCTTCCTCTGAATCACACCATGTCTGAAGATTAGGCATGTCCCATAAAGTTAAAACCTCAAGAGATGGAAAACCCAACAGTGTTCCCAGGCTCTTCATATTGTGCATTCCTTCAATATGCAAAATTTTGAGGTTTGGCAGCTTGCCAAGGGGCGAAAGAAGCTCAGGCTTTCTGCAGTACGAGATCCTCAGATTTTCGAGATAGGCAAAAAAATCTTGAGGACGGAGTGATTCCAGGGTAGTTATCATTCCGTAGACACATCAGCCTGCCATGAGGACGGAGTGATTCTATAATCACCAAGCTTTCATTTACTATTTCACTATTGTTGTAGGCGTGTGTTCCTGCCCAGTGGTTTTTCTCTTTGTCGCTGGCTCGTCTCTCTTTATCGCCGTTAGCTATTTGTTTGGTGGTGTTCTCTGTGGCCGGTTGTGGCTGGTGTCCTCTTTCTCCCCCGTATATCTTTCTCCATCCTTTGTAAGGCCTTCGGCCTAGGTGGCAGCGACAGCGCTACATTCTCCTTCTGTAGGCGTGTGTTCCTACCCAGTGGTGACCGGTGGTGTCCTGGTTTCGCTTGGGGTTGCAAAGATTATATCATGGTTGTACCTCGCGCTATGGTTTTTTTTTGTTTTCTCCTGTTTTCAATGAAGTTCTCCTGCCCCTCTTTCAAAAAAAACTATTGTTGTAGGCGTCATCACTCCACTGCAGCATCAGATTTTCAATATATTGTTTTCCACTCAAATTAGCCTCCACGACATCATTGTGGGTGGAATTTTCTAGTTTTAAGAGGCAAAACTCCCTACGTATGTTGATGTTCTTTAATTCCTTCATGTTGCAATAGGCCTTAACAACAGCAGCAGCAGTTACAGTAAATCTAGAAAGTGTTTAAAGAGAAGTTAACTTGTCTATCCCTCTTGGCATTGGTACAGGTATCATTCTGTCCCAAAAGGTGCCGCAAGTTAACTAAGCGGCTCATCCATTTAGGAAGCTCAATCAGGCGGTAGCACTCTGTGAGATCTAGTGTCTGCAGATTGAATAAGCTGCCAACTGATTCAGGGAGCCTCTTAATCAGTGTCTCGAAGGCCAAGGTATCTAAGTTGTGTCAAGCATCCAACCGAATTAGGCAACTCCTCTAGCTCACTGTGACTCATGTCCAGTGTCCGCAAACAGCTTAACTTGAGGAAAAGCTATGAGGGAATGGATTTTAGAGGAACCCTTTCTTCAGCACAGAGTCTCAAGATCCTCATATTTTCGTAGCCGCAGATCGTGTTTAACTCAGGGTGTTTATCCTTTTGGCACATGATAGATCCATATCGTACCAGTTTGGCGCTTTTTTCATGCGGTAGGTTATCATGATCAATACTCAAAAATTCACATTTGGAAACAAGCACAGCAAGCTTATGCATAAGATTTGGCACTCTGTATGTCTGATTTGGGAAATACCCTGAGGTTTCAAAGAATTATCTCCTTGATGTTGCAATGGAAGTGCGCCTTCTTTCGCGTGCCGAGATTAATCTGCGGAGAGACATCAAATTGAAAATTCTCGGCCTCAACGCCATCGAGAAGATAAAATGGAAGCAACGCTCCCGCATCAACTGGTTACGTCTGGGAGATGCCAACTCCAAATACTTCCATCTACGGGCCAACGGCCGCCGTAGAAAGAACCACATTCACTCACTCCAGACCTCTTCAGGCACCCTAACCGAGCATGATGAAAAGGCCCAGGCTCTCCATTATCACTTCAGTTCTATCTTCGGTGAAGACGTGCCACCACGGATGCAACCCTTCACCTGCTTCAATTGGGATTTCATAGGGCTGCCCTCTCTGGATCTTTCCGCCCTCGAGGTTCCACTTTCCATGGAAAAGCTCAATGAAGTTGTCCACAAGCTCCCAAGTGATAAGGCCCCTGGACCTGACGGCTTCACCTGGGATTTCTACAAATCTTGTTGGGATATCATCTCTGAAGACCTTCTAGCGGCCCTCCTCTGCATCTTCAACCTTGAAGGTCTCGGCCTGGAGGCTCTAAACAACGCCCACCTAGTCCTCCTCCCCAAAAAGGATAACCCCTCGTCCGCTTCTGACTTTCGTCCAATCAGTCTAATCCATAGTCTCGGGAAGCTCTTCACAAAGATCCTTTCAACGCGCTTGGCCCCCTTCATGGACGACATCATTTCCCCTTGCCAGAGCGCTTTCATAAAGAAAAGACACATGCAAAACAACTTCCTCTCGGTTCAGAATAAAGCCAAAACCCTCTACAAAAGCCGCATTCCCTCCTTGCTTCTCAAACTCGACCTTGAAAAGGCCTTCGATTCGGTTTCCTGGCCTTACCTCCTGGATAACCTCCGGGTAGCGGCCGGACGCTTGTTGGCGAGACTGGATTTCCATCTCGCTCGCTTCTTCTTCCTCTCGAGTTCTGATCAATGGCCACCTCATGGAAGCCATCTACCACACAAAGGGCCTTCGTCAAGGGGACTCCCTCTCGCCTCTACTCTTCAACCTTGCTATTGAACCTCTTCTTGCGCTCCTCCAGCGGGCAACCGAGGCGGGGGCCCTTTCCCCCGTCAGGGGAATTCAGACAAACCTCCGTGTTTCCCTCTTCGCCGACGATGCCGCGATTTTTGTCAACCCCACAAAACAAGACGTCTCAGCTCTTGCGTCCATTCTCCTCGCTTTCGGCAACATCACCGGTCTTCGGACAAACTTCGCCAAGAGTCAAGTTGCACCCATTAGATGTGAGTCCCTTGACCTTGAACCCATTCTTCAGGACTTGCCGGCCATGCAGACCTCCTTCCCCATTAAATACCTTGGCCTCCCGCTCTCCATTAAAAGACTTCGCCACATTCACTTCCAACCTCTCCTAGACAAAATTTCCAATCGTCTAGCTGGCTGGAAAGGTCCGCTTTTGTCAAAAGGTGGCAAACTAACCTTGCTCAAAGCCGTCCTTTCGGCTCTGCCAATTTATGTGCTCTCCGTCATCAACCCTCCTCTGTCCGTGCTAAAAAAGATCGACAAAGTCAGACGAGCCTGGCTTTGGAAAGGGATGACTTCGCTTTGGGGTCAATCTTCGGGTCAATTGGAGCCTTGCTTGCTCACCGACTACCCTTGGGGGCCTGGGGGTCTTAGACCTCACCCATTTCGCCAGGGCCCTGCGTCTTCATTGGCTTTGGAATTGCAGATCATCCTCTACCGCTCCCTGGATCGGAGATCCCCATGAAGTCGACCTTGACCTATTAAGGGCTGGTACCGCTATCACGTTGAAAGATGGTGCAACCCTCTCTTTCTGGCAAGATCGCTGGCTCACTGGCTTCGCGCCACAAATGTTGGCCCCATAGCTATACAACGCCTCCGCCAGGAAAAATAGATCAGTCAAACAGGCTTTGCAAGGGGCAACCTGGCTCAACGACCTGCGGACAAACCTAACCCCGCAGATGATCCCATAACTCATCGAGCTGCTCCTCCGGGTCTCCCAAGTCACGCTATCTACAACCGAGCTGGACCTGCAATCCTTGTGCTTCAACCCAAGTGGCAACTTCACAGTGAGCTCCGCCTACAAGATTCAATTCATCAGCCAATGCGCTTCGCCCCACCTCCAACAGGTCTGGAAGCATTGGGCACCCTCGAAATGCAAGTTCTTCCTTTGGCAACTCCTACACAAGCGCGTACTTACAGCAGACGCTTTAATGAAGCGGCACATTCCGAACAACTACTTCTGCCCCTTGTGCAGATGCAACTTGGAGACCCCAGAACACTTGTTCTTAAACTGCGAATTCAGTCGCTCTGTCTGGTCCAGGCTTGCTCAACAATCGAACACCCCCTTTCTTCAACCTGACAGCTGGAGGAACACCGACAACTTTGCTCGGTGGTGGGCAGACGTAACCCTCTGGGCCAGGCCTACGCAAGGCTCCCTCTCGCTGGTCTTCGGAACCATCTAGCACATTTGGCTGGAACGCAATAATCGCATATTCAGACAGACAGACTTCCAAAGTGCGATCTTCCTCCAGCTACTACTCGATGACCTGCGGTTGTGGTCGGCCGCGGGAGCCCCTTTTGTAATTAGTTAATTGTATACGCCCAGGGGGAGGGTTTATCCCCCAAATTTTGTACTCTTCCTCTCTTTGATCAATAGAAGGCAGTTCTCCTGCCCTTTGTTCAAAAAAGAATGATCTCCACAGGAGCTCGTCAAAAAATCTTGCTGCTTCTGCCTCCAAACGCCTCCTACTATTGCATTGGATCGTGCCTTCTGCAATCCACAATCTGATCATCTCATCCTTCTGAAATTCATGCCCAAAAGGAAACACGGAACAAAGAGCAAACAACTGCTTCAGATGATAAGGCAAGTGATGATAACTTACCTGTAGACTTGGCAAGATCTTATTATGGTCATCTTTAAGGATCCACATTTGACTTAATATATTAAGCCATTTTTCTTCATTTCCATTAGTATCAGACAAAAGCATGCCAAGTGACTTGGCAGCTAAGGGGAACCTTGACAGCTCTCTGCAATGCGCCTCCCAATACACATCAGATCATTCTTCTCCATGCATTGCCCTTGCTGGAATGCGTACTTTTGAAGGAGGACCCAGCAGTCTTCAACTTCCAAACCCTTTAAATGTATGGGAAGGATCGTGTGTGTCCTCCTCCGAACTCTTTCATTACGAGTTGTGATCAAAACCATACTTCCTTTCTCGCCTGCAAGCAATGGGCACCTTTGAAACTCCTAAAACCCATAATCCTCAGACAACAGATTATCAATCACTAGTATGAACTTCATTGTGCTCAGGTGCTCACGGAGTCGCTGCTGCAATACGTCCAGGCTCAACACATCACATTTTGCTTTGGTGACAGCTTCCATGATCATCTTTGTAGCCTTTCTCACTTCACACTTGTCAGATAAGCAAACCCAAATTTTAGTAGCAAAGTACCTCGTTACATCTGCATCATTATACATCATGCTAGCCAGTGTCGTCTTCCCAATGCCCGCTACACCATAGATGGAGATCACAGGAAGGGGAATGGAATGATCGAATAATAGTGCTTGCACATTTTTCTCCTTCTCTTTGGCACGTCCATAGATCTGAGAGCTATCATCACGGCGCGCTTCCGCTTCCGCTTGGGCTTCGATGCTTGGGCTTCGATTTAGGGCTCGCTCATCGGGCCGGGACTGGGTCCGAAGAAAACACGAAATAGCACTGGTCAGCTGGGCTTTGCCCGCTCGAGCTCGAGATCAGGAAAAGACGTCTATATCTGGGACGGGTCGGCCTAATTCCACGGAACCGGCTTATTTAAGCCCAGCCCGAAACCCGGTAGGCTTTCAGACATATCAATTTTATCGAAAAGCACCAAATTTTATATGTGGGCCCCATCTATTCTGTTTGCCATGCGAATATACACAAAGTTGTGTTCATATGTACAGAATCATGACAAAAAATTCAAAAACTTTTGATGATTTTTATAGTGTGAACGCGAGTTTTAAGGAAAAAAACTAAGGTGTTTTTCTTTATGAAATTTAATCTTCATATAAATTTGGGCTGAGAAATAAGTTCAAATGTGTTAGGAAATGGGGTTGAACTCATATAAGAGGTGTGAGTTAGATTGGTTTGGGTTTATATAGGAAATGGGATAGGGTGGGGTGGGTTCAAAAAAATGGGGTGGGTAGAAAAAAATATTTAAAATGGAGTGGGATAAAATAGTTTCATTTAAAATGGAGTGCGGTGGATATGTTTTGGATTTAAACCCATTGGCAGCCCGCACAAGGCCTCGTCGCGCTTCTCTCAGATCGGGACCAGCCGCACCGCAGGCCCATATCTCAGAGCCCCGGGCTACCCACAAAGCGACAAGAGGGGTGCCCAACACAGCTGTGGAAGTGCGTGCGTGGGTTTGGAAAGCGGCGCCAACCTCCCCCACACCACACCCAAGCCAAGTACCCCACCCCACGCCGCACCCGAACCGAACTCGACCGTTTCCTTCCTCCAACTCCCACTCCCAGATCCGACCGCCTCGATCGGGCCCCGGGAGCCCCACCCGCTCGAGCGGAGCAACCAACGTCCCCTCTTCAGGCTCAGATCCGCGCCCAGATCCGACCCATGGCCGCGCCCCGCGCCCACCTCCGCCGCCCGCATTGCCGCCGCCTCCGGTGCTAGCCCCCCATGGCCGCCGCCGCCGCCGCCGCCGCCTCCTGCCGGAGCCCGCTCGTCTGGTTCTTCTCGCTCGCCGCCGCGCTCTTTTTCGCCTCCTGGTACCTGCTACTCGACTCCGCCGCCGCGCCGCCGGCGCTCGCCGCCCGCCGCCGCCAGGGGCCCCGCTCCGGCTCCCCCGGGAGGAAATGCGACCCGGCCGCCGCGCTGCTGCGGGTGTACATGTACGACCTGCCCCCCGAGTTCCACTTCGGCCTGCTCGACTGGAGGCCCCCCGCGCGTGGCGGCGGCGGCGGCCTGTGGCCAGACGTCAGGCGCGGCTTGCCGGAGTACCCCGGTGGGCTCAACCTCCAGCACAGCATCGAGTACTGGCTCACGCTTGACCTGCTCGCGTCCGAGCAGGGCGCGCCCACGCCGTGCACCGCCGTGCGGGTGCTACACCCCGCCGCGGCCGACGTCGTCTTCGTGCCCTTCTTCGCGTCGCTCAGCTTCAACCGCCACTCCAAGCCGGTGCCGCCCGCGCGGGTCAGCGAGGACCGCGCGCTGCAGCGGAGGCTCGTTGAGTTCCTCGCCGCACGGCCCGAGTGGAGGAGGTCCGGCGGGAGGGACCACGTCGTGCTCGCGCACCACCCCAACGGGATGCTCCACGTTCGCTACAAGCTCTGGCCCTGCGTCTTCGTGCTCTGCGACTTCGGGAGGTACCCGCCCAGCGTGGCCAGCATCGACAAGGACGTGATCGCGCCCTACCAGCACGTCGTCGACAGCTTCGCCAATGAATCTGTTGGTTACGACGACCGCCCGACGTTGCTTTACTTCCAGGGCGCCATTTACCGGAAAGATGTGAGTACCTTGTCGCTTGCTCTTGCTCAAATAAATCAATCTTCTAATTTTCATCAATGCAGAAATATCAAATCGTGTTGGAATTGTCAACTTCTACTATAATTAAGTAGGAGTATTGTGATTGTGTCACTTTCTAACAAAATAATGTTTCGCATGTTAGTATTCCCCTAAAATGAATCGTGAATGTTTGCAATGCGTTAGTACCACGTAAATGAGTTTCCATTTAGTGGAACCTAGTTAACACAATCCTCCCCATTAGTGGTACTTAAATTGCAATAATTATGGCCGTGGGAAAATGTCATTTTTACAAATCAATGTCAGTGGATTTGCAGATTGCAGTACGTCTTGTTCATTGATCCATCTCAGTTTGGTTGGTAACCTCTTCTTTTAAATTGTTGCCAGCTAAGAAGTTCAGGTACTTTAGCACTTGTGTTGGGTTTAGTCCCACATCGCTAATAGATGATGGGGGAGCACGACTTAAAAGGTGGAACCATACCTCACCTACCAGGCTAGTCTTTTGGGTTGAGTGGGCCATGGTCTTAGTCGTTGCTCAGGTTGGGCCTTTAGGCCCATTAAGACTGGGAGCCCTTTCTGCGTTTGGACCCTTGTGTGGGTTGTTTGCGATGGGCTCTAAATCCTAACAAGTGGTATCAGAGCCAGGCATTGACCCACATCTCCGTTAATTCCATACATTCGCTGGACGAAGTTGTCCGTTGTGACGAAGTGGTCCGATGTGTGATGGGGGACGAAGTTGTCCGTTGTGACGAAGTGGTCCGATGTGTGATGGGGGAGATTGTTGGGTTTAGTCCCACATCGCTAATAGATGATGGGGGAGCACGACTTAAAAGGTGGAACCATACCTCACCTACAAGGCTAGTCTTTTGGGTTGAGTGGGCCATGGTCTTAGTCGTTGCTCCAGTTGGGCCTTTAGGCCCGTTAAGACCTGGGGAGCCCTTTCTCTGCGTTTGGACCCTTGTGTGGGCCGTTTGCAGTGGGCTCTAAATCCTAACAAGTGGTATCAGAGCCAGGCATTGACCCACATCTCCGTTAATTCCATACATTCGCTGGACGAAGTTGTCCGTTGTGACGAAGTGGTCCGATGTGTGATGGGGGACGAAGTTGTCCGTTGTGACGAAGTGGTCCGATGTGTGATGGGGGAGATTGTTGGGTTTAGTCCCACATCGCTAATAGATGATGGGGAAAGACGACTTAAAAGGTGGAACCATACCTCACCTACTGAGCTAGTCTTTTGGGTTGAGTGGGCCATGGTCTTAGTCGTTGCTCGGTTGGGCCTTTAGGCCCGTTAAGACCTGGGGAGCCCTTTCTCTGCGTTTGGACCCTTGTGTGGGCCGTTTGCAGTGGGCTCTAAATTCTAACAAGTGGTATCAGAGCCAGGCATGACCATGGCCCACTCAACCCAAAAGACTAGCCTTGTAGGTGAGGTATGGTTCCACCTTTTAAGTCGTGCTCCCCCATCATCTATTAGCGATGTGGGACTAAACCCAACAATCTCCCCCATCACACATCGGACCAGCCGTCACAACGGACAACTTCGCCCCCATCACACATCGGACCACTTCATTCACAACGGACAACTTCGTCCAAATAATGTATGGAATTAACGGAGATGTGGGTCAATGCTCTGTTTCGATACCACTTGTTAGATTTAGAGTTGAGGTTTAGTGGAACCAAGAAATCGAGCCGTCGGATCCTCGATCTATCGGTCCCGATTTCTTGGTTCCACCAAAACCCTGGCTCTAAATCCTAACAAGTATCGGTTATCGATGATGGGAGAACATTTTCATGGATTTAGAGTCAAGGGGAGATTTGTTAGGTTATGCCTCCAAATATTAGTTTTTACTAATTTACCCTTGGGCATGCCTATATAAAGGCCCTCCTTGTACCCTGTACATCTTGCACCATTATAGTGATTGTTTTTCCCGTGGTTTTTTTCCTCTCCACCTTGGAGGGGTTTTTTCCACGTTAAATCCTGTGTTTGTGCCTTCTATTCCTAACAAGTGGTATCAGAGCCAGGCATTGACCCACATCTCCGTTAATTCCATACATTCGCTGGACGAAGTTGTCCGTTGTGACGAAGTGGTCCGATGTGTGATGGGGGAGATTGTTGGGTTTAGTCCCACATCGCTAATAGATGATGGGGGAGCACGACTTAAAAGGTGGAACCATACCTCACCTACAAGGCTAGTCTTTTGGATTAAGTAGGCCCATGGTCTTAGTCGTTGCTCTAATTGGGCCTTTAGGTCCGTTAAGACCTGGGAAGCCCTTTCTCTGCGTTTGGGCCCCATACGTGGGCTGTTTGCAGTGGGCTCTAAATCCTAACAACTTGAGACTTTGGTAGTTTTACTGTTTACATTTGACGGAACGGATTAAAGATATAAACAGAGATTTATGTTGTTACGTTGTTAGTGGAATGGCCTAGCCAGAAAATACATTACTGTGATATTATTCCATTGGACGCGCTGACTGAGAATTGACGAACTACCAAAGAGTCAAAGACCTGTTGATTTTTGACATGATTGATGATCCACCGACCTATTCACTTTGCAGGGTGGTTTCATCCGACAAGAACTGTATTATCTTCTAAAAGATGAGAAGGATGTGCATTTTTCATTCGGAAGTGTGGCTGGCAATGGAATTGAGGAAGCGACACGGGGGATGCGAGCTTCCAAGTTCTGCCTCAATATTGCAGGCGACACGCCATCCTCCAACCGCCTATTTGATTCCATAGTCAGCCACTGTGTTCCTGTCATTATCAGTGACGAGATTGAGCTCCCATTTGAAGATGTTCTTGACTACTCCAAGTTCTGTGTCATAGTGCGTGGTGCGGATGCGGTCAAGAAGGACTTTCTAATGAATCTGATCAAAGGAATAAGCCAAGAAGAGTGGATGCACATGTGGAACAGGCTGAAGGAGGTAGAAAAGCACTTTGAATATCAGTACCCATCTAAGAATGACGATGCTGTCCAGATGATCTGGAAGGCCATAGCTCGAAAGGTGCCCTCAATTCGGTTGAAGGTCAACAGATTACAGAGATTTTCACGGTTTGACACTAACAAAACAGATGAGATTCCGCCAAGATCTTTCTGGCTAGAAAATCAAGCTCGTTAGTAACATTCTCTCAGCAGGTTTTCAATCCCCTGCAAGAAGAGTATTGGTAATGAAAGGCCGAGCTTGAACCACAAACGGGGAGCAGATTTTACAGTTGCGAGAGATTATTGGAGTAAAGTACACCTCATTACATGCTAGCACCACAGAAGAATCACAGATTCGAGAGTATAGCTTTTTCCCTCTCCACATTACACTTTTTACACAATTTCCACAAAAATGTGCTCGATTGCAGGTTAGGGACAATAATTTTTGTAGAAGCTGTAAATTCTAGGCAGTAGCGTGATTACTGATTAGCTAGTTGGTTGCACATTGTTCGCACTTCCACAGGTGTAATTCAACAATCTTAGAGCAAGAGATTTGTTGGTACCTTGCCATCATATGAAATGCCATGTTCTGTTGATGTGTCTCGCGCGGCCAAACTAAGGTGTCTCCTCTCTCCTGGCTCTCGCCGGTTCTACTTGTCGATGTTCTAGAGCAATTTTGGTCCTGCCGAAACATACAGGAAATTTCCCAGGATGACTCGATATTGAGGCGCGTACAACGTGCGGCAGGTGTTTGATATGGAGCTAGGACATGTTCAGAACGGAAGACGAGCACGGCAAGGGACCGGACAAACGCTCTCACCCGTGAATTATGTTGGAAGACACAACGAAACGGACTTGGAACGGAATTGACAAACTTGTCGCCTCCCGCAGTGGAGCCTTACGTTAGACAGTATCACAGGAGTTGTAGGCTTGTAGCTGATCTTTGAACCAGTATGGCGCAATTATCACAGGGCGTGCAGAGAAAAGATGCAGCATGAACAAAGCAGCAGATAATACAAGCACTGCACAAGAAAGAAGAAACAAAGATTTTCTTCTGTATGCATATAGGCAAAGGGAAAGATGAGGACTCACAAGTCACAAATGGGCAATACTAAACACGTAGAAACAGTTTGATAACAAGAAAATCCATGGATCTGATTGAGTGACGGGTGATATTGTTTTCCCTCAGTTTAAAAAGCTGGCAAAAAGGTTGTATCTCTATATGGTACTTCTACAATTAACAATAGCATCTCCCGATGTGACTCAGCTTATTACACTGAAGGGCCAAAAGTGAATATCAGGAGAAGTCTATCTATAATGAAGTTCAGACATGGACACCGTATTCAGAGATCTTATTGATCCTTTGTTCCAGGACATTTCTCTGATTTTTCAAATCAGAGGCCATGGAAGCCACCTGAAAATTTTAAAAACGTGAATAAGTTTGAAAACAATGTTTCATTAACAGGTCTCAATGTTTCTCATACATATAGCAATTGAACTTGCCTCTGCTCGTAATTCAAGAGATTGCCTAGTTGGAATAGTTCGTAGTCGATCCATCAAACCTAGAGCAACAAGAATAATAGTGAACAAATTATAAACACATAAAGCAAACAGCCAAAGGATTAATGCATCATTTTTAACAATAGATGCCAGATAAATTGTTTCATATGATATAATAACTAAGAAAACCAACCAATAAATGGGTTCAACCGATTTGAAGGATTCAATACCTGTAGCTGTGGATTCTGCCTTGTAAATGGAACTTATAAGAGATTGGATCTGCTTACCGGAAGCTCTGGAAAAAACGCGAACATAATTTTTACATCTCAGTTAAGAAAGTATTGACCTTGTTCATGAAATGATAAAAGAGTATAAAAGCAAACTTTGTCCAGATGCAGATTACCTCAAATCAGTTTGTCCACGCTGCAGATCGCTTTCACCTATGGCTATTTTGTCAAGAGTGTATTTGGAATCTTTTTTCAAGGTCTCAATGGATGTTTTGTACTCCAGAATACTTTGCTCAGCATCATTCAGTAAATCCTATAAAAGTTATTTTGTGAGAAGATCAGATTGATTCATGAACAAGAAGAATGATTGTCTTCCGTAGTTCTCACACTTGTGACTTGTTGAACAATAATATTTTATGATCTTGTTGGACAAGGTTGGTAACGGTCAGAGACAAAAAAAATCAAATTTATGAGTCAGATACAAAAGCATTTAGCAGCATGATACCTGAAACACGAGGATATACTAGGACAAATCAATGTTACATGACTTCATCATCCTAAATAAATACAAAGCTACTGAAAAACACATAACCTAATGAATGTTATAAATGTTCAAACAAAATTGTATCAACTAGTGTGACCGCATTTGAAAGAACTATACCTTTTCGGTCTTCAAGCGCCCGAAAGTATGGCGGTATAAAAATCTCCGAGGACCTGATAATATAAAACTCATTAGCATCGAGATAGAAGTTAACATTAAGTTATTTCATTAGAAGGGAAACAACAGCAGTGCTTCAGTAAAACATGAAAAGGAATGCCTCTGATAAACTTCTTCTCAATTTTATAAATGACATGTTCATCATGTGCTTCACATGAAAATTTGGCTCTATAATCCTGATTAAGGGCTTAAGGCAACCTAGCATCCGTAGTATCAAGCCCAAATACACAACCCACATGTTAATCTGCATGATAAACGACCCCTTTCTTCCTTCCTTTGATTTATATTGCCATTCCTTGATCACACGAAAGGTCACTGTGAAGTGCAGAGGTGCCATTTCAGTGGATCATTGCAAAGAAGAGGAGTACCTCGCAGGCAAGTCATGCAATAAAATCACTTCCCAAGAATGCACTATGCACATATGGATATATAAGAGGAACCAAATCAGTTCCAAAAGAACTGCATGTCTAATGGGTCTTAAATTAGGATGTCCTAGTGTTGTAGCGAATAAAATAAAAAATTGGAAAATGTAGATAAATTGTGAAAAATGAGATGTGAATAGTGAATGGACCGTCCTAGGTTAGGGCACCATTGGAGATGGCGCATGACAATAATTCTGGCAGCCTGCGGATGGACAATGCTATTATGTTCCAGGATTTGCCAAACCGTGGTGTTCTAGCTCACTTCCTAGTTCCTATCAGTATCATCTCCATACTTTATTCAGTTAATTATCCAAACCGATAGCATAAGCTAGTTGTATTTTTTAACGTTTCAAAAGTGACCATTATGTGGTGACACAAAATTTCAGTAGATAACTGTATTTGCAGCGTGCCTATTACGAAAGTGCGGAAATGGAGTTGACCAATTCGCCTACATTATGCCCTACATAACCACAAGATTACAATAGGAGTAGACTTCCAGAATAAAATTATAAAAATACCTCTCAGCAAGATCAATCCTGCGACAGTGGCGCATCCAATTGCCTCTGCCTGATGCTCACTCGCAAGAACCAGTGCATCCGAAATAGTACCTATGATCAAAAGAAAACCAAGTACTTATTACTTTCTCAGCGTCTTAGTGCGACAAATGCAACTTGAGAAGAGGGGGAAAAACACAAGTCATACCTTTAGCCCTCTCCACAAATGCACCCTCATAAGCTTTGTACTGTGACCACAGACCTGCTGTAAAACTCTGCATACACATTAGACACAAACAGAAAGACGGTGAGCACAAAAAAGGGGATCTTTAGGGGTAAGATGTAATGAGGGCAGCTGCCCGAAGTCCCGTCGAACGATTTCAAATCCATTGGCAAGGAGGGCAGCTGCCCGGGGTCTCGTCGAACGATTTAAGGTTCTAAGCTCAAAATTAGGGGAAAATTGACCAAAAAACCTAACATAATACTAATGTTTTGAACCGTTTGCCATGGAGATTTTTTAGGAAAAAAAAAGAGAACAAACTACTCGGATCCAATCAGAGGTTACGAAATAGGGAAAACCAAAAAGAGGGGAGAAAGGGAGATGGGCTGGGGGAGGATAGAACCGTAGTGGAGCGGCGGCTCGATTCTTCTGCCATGGTCGCAGGCGAGGCGGCGAGGGGAGCGGAGCGGAGCAGAGCAGGACGGGCGCGGATCAGCGAAGGCAGGCAGCGGACGGGGTCTTCGTTTCCGAAATCCCAATTGTGTTTGGTTGAAGGGGAAGATGCGTTTGGTTGAGCGGTCCAAGACCAATTGGTTCCGGATCCATTCAGTTGTGTTTGGCTGTATTCATCCGGAATGGAGCCCTCAATATTCATCCAACATTTCGGATGATCTCGTCCCTCGTCAGGCACAAAAAAAGATGCGGTTCTCTCATCCCAGACGCGTTTCTCACGTCTAGTTGCATGGGCTTGCTTCCCCAGTACTCTTCTATCTCCTGAAATTTCCAATCCCACTCCCATACGAAAATATAACAAAATTGCAAGTAGGTCTCAAAATGTAATATTGTAATAGAGAAAATTCAAAATTATGTACTTCTTTTTTAACTTATAAAAAAAAGTTGCCCGGCCTGAATCCCATCTCCAATCCCCGTCCCACAACGTCCTCCAGTTGAAATCCTAGTCTACCCTCTCAGCGTTCATCTTCGCACACTCGCACTCCTGCACCGTAGGATACATCCTTACATTTTCTAGTATTTTTAAGATAATTTTTTATTTTAAACATTTTTATATGTAAATTTAATATATAAAGATGCCAAAAATATAGATTGAAAGCATTGCATATACACTAACATTTTTTAAAAAGATTTTTTATGTTTACATAGCTCAAACAAAAAAATCATCAATGACACCTAGGACAATAAAGCAATTAGGATAGAAGAGAGTAACGATTAAGCGATGACATGTAAAACTCTTAATGACTATAAAAATGGAATAGAAAAATTTTACCCATAAAAGATTCCTTCCCTCACTTTCTCTAGCGGGATTAACGGCAAAATTGATTATTTGCCCAAAAGTTGGTGTGCCTCTGATTATTTATCCAAAGTTGGTATGGCCATAATTATTTGCCCCACTTATACCTAGCTGTGACTATCTTCTTTACAGGGGTTCTTTACAAAATTCACAAACCTCTCTAATCTCCTCTCGTGGCGCCTGGTTCCTCCTGCTGGTGGTGCAGCTGGAGGAGAGGTGAGAGAGGAGGCGGTGGTCGTCTGAGGGAGGAGGAGGATGCAACGGCCGCCCGTTCCCCACTTGCCCTCTGCTGCAGTGGCCTCCTCCTCTAAGTACCACTTGGCGTCGCCCATGACCGTTCTTGCGCTTGTGATGAGAGGACAAGGGAGAGAAAGCTGCTGCAGCCGGGAAGGAGGCGTCGGCGGCGAGGCGACCAACCACTCGGGAGGAGGCGAAGCGAGGAGGAGGCCGCTCGGGAAAGCGGGTTCTTTCTTGATGGCGGAGGTCGGGCGGCCATGGCGGGCGGGCGAGGCAGGCGGTGGGTGGGACTAGGCGACGGGACTAGGGCGCCATGGGAGGAGATGGAGAGGTTTGTGAAATTTGTAAAAAACCCCTGGAAAGAAGATAGTCACAGCTAGGTGTAAATGAGGCAAATTATCAGGGGCACATCAACTTTGGACAAATAATCAGAGGCACACCAACTTTAGGGCAAATAATCAATTTTGCTGGGATTAACCCTATCACCACCATCAAAATCCCTTGCATGTGATGCCGCCTTGTCCATCTTCCCCGCCTAATGCGAGGTCCATCACTTTGTTGTTGGGTGGAGAACATATAATAGAATGACCTTGAGATGCTTCTTTTTGACGTGTAAGTCTTTTATAAAAAATAGATTGTTTGACCTATTATAAAAAATAGATTGTTTGCTTGAAGAGAGGGCTTACGAGAGCATCTCTCTTCATTGGCACTAAAAAAGAACAAGGGCGACAGCAGTGTGTCTCTTTATTATATGATGGTAAACCCCTAAACAAAAAATAAATAAGATGCTGACCTTTTTTTAGTGGAACGCTCATCATCAAAGCACTGTTTATGTCAAACAATAATGGGAGTTGCTTAGTATAATAAATTCAGTTTAATAAACAAATCTGTAGGATTATTTTTTGAACAAAGGGCTGGAGAACGGCCGTCTATTGATTAAAGAGAAGAGGAGTACAAAATACACAAATCCGTAGGATTAACAATGGAAAAAGTTTTTAGTACTCCATAGCCGATCAAATCGAAGCCCATCCGAACAAAATATACCTGTCACTACGCTTCTATCCCACTGTCTCTCCCCTTCTTTGGCCTGGTCACGTTACAGTTACACTTGCATACTCGCATGACCTATCCCCGTGTGGCCGTGTGTGCCCCATGACAGCAACGAGAGCTGCACGAAAAATCAAACCTTGGAGCCTCTCCGTCGAACTCGTCGTTGGCTAAGCAACAGCACGAACAAGAGACGAAAGAAAGCCGGCTGGGGTTGCGAAAACAAGGCAGAGGAACCGCCGATTTATCCCGAAGCGGCCGCAAGTTTCAGTACCGGGGTTGCGTGCACCATCTTCTCCTCTTCGACTTGGCCCTCCTGGTTTAGGTGAAGGCTAGGTTCTCGGCTGTTCTAGATCCTTCTTGTTCGCGGGCCTTCCCCCCTTGTTACGTGCTCTGGTTTGTTGCCTTACACATCAGAAGTCAATCCTCTTGTGGTTTACAGAAAGGATTGGGGGTTCGTTGCTGGAGAAGCTCCATCCGTGTCCCCATTCTTGGCTGGTAATTTTCTTGTCCAGGTTTCAGTATAATTTTTGAAAGCTCTGTTATGTGGCATGAATCATGATTCTGTGTGTGTGTATTTCGTCTCGGGAGTTGCAAAGAATCATTAGTTTCTGCAGCTTGAGGTTCCATTGGGAAGGAGAGGCCAGCCATTTCTGAATTCTGTGTCTGATTACCTGTTCAAAAGCTGCAGCCTTTGGACGTTTTTATGGAGGAATATACTTAGGACCAAATATTTGGATTCTTTCAGCCATGAATTTATCTCATGGCGCAGAATTCTGTTCTTGTTTGTGTGTAGTGTAGTTCTTGATCAAGAAGAGAATTTATCATCTCATGGCGCAGAATTCTGTTCTTGTTTGTGTGTAGTGTAGTTCTTGATCAAGAAGAATCAGAGGAGGCAAGGAGCTGAGGAGAGGATATGGAGGAGGAATCAAGTGTAACTTCTAGCTACTACTGCCACATGTGCTCGCTGATTGTAAGGCCGGAGCTGGGCATCGAGGAGGTGAAGTGCCCTCACTGCCACTCCGGCTTCGTGGAAGAAATGGCCGTCGACGACGACGACGGCCGGCCAAGCAGAAATACCATGGGAGACGCCACGGAAGCCGACGCCGACGCCGCGGACGCGACGTCGGAGAGCGTAGTATCCCTGTTCGCGCCTATGCTCATGGACCTCCTCGACGGCTCGTCCCAACGTCTCCACGGCCTCGACGGCGGCGGCAGCGGCAGCGGCGAGGTCATCGCGCGAAGACAGTACCGCCACCTCGCCTTGTTGCAGCTGCTCAACGCGCTTCGGGAAGGCGACGCCGACGGCAATGCACCCGACCCGGGACTCGAGCAGCTTGTGCTGGTTAACCCCAGTGACGCGCACGCCATGCTCATGCAAGAGCGAGGGGACGGCAATGGCGCCGCGGAGGGCTCCGGCCTAACGCTCGGCGAGCTGCTTCTTGGTCCGGAGCTGGACCTGCTACTGGAGTACCTGGCCGAGACCGACCCGAGCCGGCAGGCCACGCAGCCGGCGAGGAAGGAGGCCGTGGCCGCCATGCCGACGGTGCAGATACGAGAGGCCGCGACCTGCCCGGTGTGCCTGGACGAGTTCGCCGCCGGCGGCGAGGCGAGGGAGATGCCGTGCAAACACAGGTTCCACGGCGATTGCATCGTGCCATGGCTGGAGGCGCACAGCTCCTGCCCGGTGTGCAGGTATCAGCTGCCCACCGACGAGCCAACGGAGGCAGCGGGCAATGGCGACGGCGACGAGGCCAGCGGCTATGCACGCGACGGCGGCGATGGCGACGGAGGAGGCAATGGCAGGAGGCGTTGGACATGGCCTTTTGGCGGGCTGTTCTCTCACAGATCGAACGGGAGCTCCTCGTCGTCGTGATGGCAACGAGGCTCAGGCGCTCAGCTGCTGCCATTGCTTCCCCCGTCGTATATTCCAGTGCCTCTCGCTCAAAAAATATTCCAGTACCTGGTGTGTTTATATTGTTATCCCCTTATGGGATCGGTTGGGCATTTCAGCTATTGTAAAGGTGCATCTGTTCTTTGGTTGCATTGTAAATTTTTTTGGCTTCAGGTTAGTGATAAATCTTTCTTTTGTTGCTGGGAAATTGTGATGCACTTCAGTCTGTGCACCGGTAAAAGGAGGCTCTAGGTAAAAGGAGGCTCTGACGTTTCAGCTCATGTTCACTTCCTGGTGCTTTTCTAAAATCTGTTTTGCCTGAAAGACTGAAAGTACATTTCTGTCAGGAGTTAAGATGATCATGAGCACATACACGATTCTAACAGACTGAAAGGTCTAAATTTTAATGGTCACCATTATAGTACCTGATTGCCTGATTGCAACTTCATGCGCTCATGATCATATATGGTACACGGGGTTTGCGAATTGGCGAAATATACACCATGGACATACTTGGGTTCACATGTAGAAAATTCAGCAATTCGGTTTGTCATTCTGGAAAGCTCAAGGGAATACCAATTTTCAGCAATTGCATTCGATTTGTCATTCAGGAAAGCTCAATATAAGATCAATTTGTGGTTGATGTAGACGTGTAACTCCTATGCTGATGAGGCTTACAAGGCGCAATAAGAACATATTATCCAAAAAAAAGAAACAGTAGCAAATTAACCACCAAGAAAGACACATTCACCGTTCATCCACAATAGTACCAATCAGCAAACAGAACCACCCAAACGTGTGGACCATATATGATTAATACTGTAGAACAACCATAACACAATCATTTTTTTTAAAAAAATATTTAATTTATGCAGTTTGTTTTGATTTTTTTCGGGTTAAAAAGTAACATAGTGATGTGAAAAGTCCACTGACAAAAGACACACACATGCACCATCCTTCTTTGCAAACAGAATAAAAAAGACAAACATATGCATCATCCGTCTCTGCGAACAAATTAGAGACGAGATCACGAGATTGGGTAAGACAAAGAGCGTTGAACCTATGCAGCAAGCCACGAAATATATAGGACACATCTGCATGTATATATTTGGACGAGAGTTTTTGACATATCAAAATTTTGCTGCTAAGCAGCCTCTAGTACGAGTCCAATAACATCCTTGAATATACCCATCACATGACTGAGACTAAATAACTAGCTGACTGTCAGGATAGTGACAGCAGATGATGCCCCCAAACGGTGCAAAGCAACAACAGAGTCCCCTGTTTCGCATAGGCCGAGCTTCTTTGCATAATCCAAAGCGCCACCGACGGCTTCCTGGGTGGCTTCAGTATCATAAGCCTTCGCCGTTGCGGCGCTCAGCATTGGGATCAGGCCCCTAACAACAAGGCCCTGCCTCGCAGGAGCCTCATCGCTGCAAACCCAGCTGAAATCATCGGTTGCCTTCAATCGTGGGACAACGACAGACAATACCGGCATAGACGGCCTGTACTTCGCCACAAGCCTTGCGGTTGTACCTCCCCTTGTGAGAACCAGTATCACAGATGCTCCCACCATGCTGGCTGTTGCAACGGCTGATGACGCCAAGCTTTCCAATGGGCTCAGTGGAAACGGGGTTACAGAAGAAATCAGGTTGAAAACTGCTTTGTAGTCCACGCACGACTCTGCTTCCAAGCAGATTCTGGACATTGCCTGCACTGCTAACTCTGGATACACCCCAGCCGCGGTCTCACCACTGAGCATCACACAGTCAGTTCCATCCAGGACGGCATTGGCAACGTCAGTTGCTTCTGCTCGTGTAGGGCGGGGAGATTTGATCATCGACTCCAGCATTTGGGTTGCGGTGACAACAGGCTTCCCCTGTTGATTGCATTTATAAATCATCACTTTTTGCGCATGGAAAATTTTCTCGACCGGTATCTCCATCCCGAGGTCTCCTCTAGCAACCATAAACGCATCTGAGTTTGCGAGTATGTCATCAAAGTTAGACACACCCTCTTGATTCTCGACCTGTACATAATAAACCAATGCTGTTTAAAAAAAAAAAGAAAAAGAAAACATAAATACTAATAAATTCGGGTATATAAACACAAAAACAGTCCAACTGTGAATGCAACAAACCTTTGACATAAGCATGGTATATTTATGGTTTCAAAAACACAATAACAAAACATAGACACAAATAAATCCAGGTACATATATAAACACAAAAACAATCGAATTGTGCATGTAACAAACCTTTGACATAAGCATGATATGTTTAGCATGTTCACCAAGCATGCTTCGAGCCATCTGAAGGTCTGATCCTTTCCGTACAAAGGAAAGAGCTATTATATCAATCTTGTTGGGCACACCCCACTTCATAATGTCAATTTTATCCTTTTCTGTAAGTGTTGGTAAATCCACTATGACGCCAGGAAGGTTGACGTTCTTTCTTTCACCCAGTAGAGCTGAATTCTCACATCGGCAGCGCACCAGGCCTTGTGCAGGATCACAAGACAAAACCGTGAATGTGATGCTGCCGTCAGCGCATAATATAGTGCTACCAGGCTTCAAGTCTTTAGCCACCTTATGGTAGCTCATGGAAATCATGTTCTCGTCACCCTTTATGGTGTAATCTGTGGTGATGGTGATCTCTTGACCCTGTCTCAGCTTGACGGGATTGCCATCTTTTAGAAAACCTGTGCGGATCTCTGGTCCCTATAAAAAGCATCACTCAATTAAAAACTTATTTAGCTCTCAATCAATTCTCTGAGCCGTTGATCAGACATCTCCATAGGACACATAGAAGATCCAACGAATATCTATGTATGTGAGAAAATTAACTGAGAGATAAATAAGTCTCAGTCGCCTGATAACTAGTAAAGGTGAAAAACTTAAGCATAGAGTGGTTTGGAAACATCGCTCGTTACTCATTAGGAAACATTGAGGGTTTCGGGTTCTAAAAGTAATTATCACTCGTTAGAAAACAGAGGGTTTCAGGAGGCGAAAGTATTGTCCTCTAGTGGGAGTTGGGACCCTGGGACATGCACGCTGCAGAACATGCATGGATAGAGGGGAGAGGAGGAGGCGAGAGTTGTGCGTAGTGGGTACCTTGGTGTCGAGCATGACGGCGCAGAGGATGCCGGTGAGGTCCATGGCGCGACGGAGGTTGTGGAGCGTCTCCTGGTGGTACTCGTGGGAGCCGTGCGAGAAGTTGAACCGCGCGACGCACATGCCGGCGCGCAGCAGCCGCGCGCACATCTCCACGGAGCGCGAGGCCGGGCCGAGGGTGCACACGATCTTCGTCTTCGGCCGCCGCCGCCATACCCCCCCATCCGCTCCGGCTCCGGCGCCGTGCTCCGGCGCCGCGTCGGCTGCCATCGCCAGGCGGCGAGAGAGGGAGGAGGAGGCGGCGCTGGCGAGGTCGAAGGAGCTAGGCATTGCTGTTGACGATGGCGGCGAGACGTCTACGAGCGAAGGTTGCGTCGGAGGAGATCGATTAGAGAGGCGGTGGCGCGCGCGAGTATATATATATATAGGTTGGTCAGATTTTGCATGCGGGTGCACGTAACTGACCGGGAGTCCGGGAGTCAGCTAGGGCTTCCCGGCCTTCCCGGGACTCCGGGAGTAGTACGTACTAGGATATACTGCCCATACAGCACAGTGCTCCGTTCAAAAGGATTTGAACGGATCAGCTAAAAGACAAAATATGTGACATCAACCTGAACCAAACTGAACCTACCTAAACCAACCTAAACCAAACTAAACCTACATGAACCAATCTGAACCAACCTGAACCTATATGAACCAACCTGAACTAAACCGAATTTCCTATGAAACTATCTGTCAACGGTTGAGATATTGACCCAAGTCAACTAAGGTTCTTCAAGAGAGAGATAGGAGACACGCCGAATAGAACGAACAACAACGAACAGGGAGACAGGTGTTTTTATCCTGGTTCAGACCTCTCAGGAGAGATAATAGCCCTACGTCCAGCCTTTCTTATATCAAAGATTATTACAAGAGGTTGCTCAACGAGACGAACAAGTCTCGGTGAGATTATGGGTGTACAGGAAGTAATAAACAGTCTAAGCTTCAATGCGATGATCCGGTGAGAGATCAAGTGCCCTCTACACGCCGTAGGGGCTGGTTTATATAGTGCAGGGCAAACCGATCTACCGAGGGATTATTGGGCCTGGCTAAATACGAGATCGTAACGAACTCGACATGCCAAATATATCCCGAGGCAGATAAGGCATACTCCTAGTCTTGGGGATCACGACTCCTAATCCAATCCGGGAAACCAACGTCCGGGTCTTCACGTAGCCGTGCAGAACTCTTGTTCGAGTCGGACTCAAACACGAATCCTAGGCCGTTACGCACCGTGCCAGCCAGAAAGATGTTCGGTAGGATGTATATGGGCCATATAGAACCTTCCAGCGAGCTGGGCCTTGGCAGGCTGTTCGATTGGGCCGTCAGGGAGTGGGCCATGACAATGGGCCGTGATTTAATCCCCGACAGTTAGCACCCGAGACTCAAGTGGAAGGACTCACTAGAGTGGGGTCTTCCTCTTGAGACTCTAAGTCAAGAAGAGGGTATTTTTCCTGCTACAAAGACGTGCAACAGAAGACCGAACAGGTTATGGTTCAACCGAACAAGACTTGTTCGGGACCGGACAAACCTGATCAGTGCCGAGTAACTCCATTGCGTCGAACAGAAAACAACATCTGTCCGAGTAAAGTACTCAGCCCTCGATACAGAAATCGGAAGAAGTGAGGTGAATCATCTCCTTGAGGCGGAACGTCATCAAGGAGGGATTGGATTCTTAGTAGTGAAGAGCGTACCACCGCATCCGGTAAGATCAGATCTTCCGGGAGAATGAACATAACAAATCGCGAGATGGACTCGTGTTGCTGCATCCAGGTATGAAGATACCTAGGAAAGTATGAACGAAAATAGGGAAACCACCTCTCGGGTTAGAGCTTGTCCGAGAAAATAGAGATTGCGCTCTCGAGCAAATGTCGTGCTCAGGAGCAAAGGTGTTGTGCCCCTAGACGTAGATCGTGTGCCAGGAGCAGACAATGCATACGAGGGGGAAGGTGACCCAGTCCCCGAGCGTATAGCTCGCCAAAGGAACCCAAGTAAGGAGATCTAGTCCCCGAGCACGGAGCTCGTTAAAGGAACCAGAAAGTGCGACCAAGCGAAGACGTACCCGGTAGGAGCCCGCGCTCCGGGCGAAGAGCTGCCCGGTGCGAGGTGATCCAGCCCCCGAGCACGGAGCTCGTCGCGGGGAGCAGAGGCACGCTCCGGGTGAAGAACTGCCCGGTGCAAGGTGAATCACAACCCGATGCAGTCAGAACCGCAAGAGAACGTGTGAAATCAACGCTTTACCCATGACGTATTCCTTGCGCAGTGTTAGCGTTGTCTTGGCAAGTGCAGAACCAACGCTTGGAGTACCCGTTGCGATGAGAATCGGCTTACGGTGGGCATGCCCGTTGTGATGAGAATCGGCTTACGGTGGGCAGGACTCCGTTGGTGGCGCACTACCTTGACTTAGCCGAACTGTGAAGGTCAGTGCCGGGCAAAGGCAAGACATCATACGCGGGTGGAGTGAATCAGTCCCTGGGCATGCGCGGAGCAAACCCGGGAAGAGAGGGATGCAGACATCGATTTTGGTGGGGAAGCCTGGAACCTTGCCGCGACCATCACCACAGTCTGACGTTCCCGTTCCTGTATTTCCTGCAGAAGACAAACAAGAAACGAGCCAGCAAGGGAAAAAAGAGAGCAAGAACAGGTTCTAAGAAGAGCAAAGCGAGTTTTGGAAAACACGACAAGGACGACCTACCCGCACAAGACATAATTTTTTCCGGGTACGCCCCCCGATAGCGTTAGTGTCACCTCGGCGAATGCGGAGCCGACGCCAGAAGTGCCCGTTGCGATGAGAATCGGCTTACGGTGGGCAGGACTCCGTTGGTGGTGCATTGCTCCGGATTACCATGCAAGGAAGGGCGTAGCATGGATAAAGAAAACATGTGCGGGCAAGTGCAACCCCGCTGTGGCTAAGACCGCCAACCAGGGAAGGCGATCGGGACCTTAGCCGCAGGCAAGACGCGCGAGGCGAAATCTTATCCGGGCATGGACCCTGCAGCGTTGGTGTCACCTCGGCGGATGCGGAACCAGCGCTAGGAGTGTCCGTTGCGATGAGAATCGGCTTACGGTGGGCATGCCCGTTGCGATGAGAATCGGCATACGGTGGGCATAACTCCATCGGTGGTGCACCGCCGCTTAACCAAAAGCATGTGTCGCCGCCAGATAAAAGACATGCTCGACGCGCGAGCGCCACGGAGCGAAGACCAACGAGGTTTTGGAAAACCAACGTTAAGGAAAGGAACCGGAAAACGAAAACGCATGGGGTTGCGAAATTCAGTTCAAGTCCCAATCGACCGAGGAGAGCGATCCTCGAGGAGCCGCCGAGCGACTTAAGACCGCCGAAAGCGCTTGAATCGAGCGAGAGTTCGGTCGAGCGAGCTTTTCCTACAAAAAGAGCAAGAAAAGACAAGGACGAACAGAAACCAAGAGCAAAGCGAACAGCGCTAGAAAGTTTTAAGAAAACCGATAGAACGCTTAGCCTAACTCCCAGCCCCCGTTGTGCTGCTGCTCAAGGACCTGAGTTTGCGAACTCGAACAGGTGCACAAGAGAAAGAGCAACGCCCTAACCCCCGGTACGGACGATGCATGAAGATCTGAACTTGCGACTTCAAGCACGTGCATAGAGAGTTAGAGCAACACCCGTATCCTGATCGACTCGTTCTGTGAAGGCGCCGTTAACGTAAGTTAGGCGATTCCGAAGGTAACCGAATAAGGAAAGTGCCTCTGCCGCGGAGGGCTTACGAGAGCAGGCTTTGCCAAGTGGTTGTGCCGTGAGCGGTAAGTGCATCTGCCGCGGAGAGCTTACGAGAGCAGACTTAGCCGCAAGGCTGGAAGCCGTGTTACGCAACTCTGAGTTTAGAAACTCGTTGAAAC
Source organism: Raddia guianensis (assembly GCA_036346415.1). Taxonomy (NCBI): domain Eukaryota; kingdom Viridiplantae; phylum Streptophyta; class Magnoliopsida; order Poales; family Poaceae; genus Raddia; species Raddia guianensis. The sequence continues at coordinate 19,039,824 of CM070536.1, forward strand.
TAGATACGGGCATGGAAACCCTGAAGATCGTGGAGCCAAGAGTTCGCAAGACCGGGCAGCCATCAAGTGTTACCAGAGAGAAAGTAATCTGAGAAGACGAGTGGTGAGAAGGGCCGCAGGGGGCCGCAAACATTCACCGTTCAATGGGTTGAACTTTACATGGCAGCCCGAGAGACTTGGACGAACTAAGGCGCAAAATTTGAGAAAAATGGCGAAGCTAGGAAACGAAAGACCTACACGAGGAACTTACGAAGCTGGTCGATGTTCCAAGTGCTGGTCAGCTCTCTCCTGTCATCCACTGTCATGCGAATAGCCCCCGGGATCCGGAAGGAGTTTTGATCCAGTCCCGGAGCACGGAGCTCGTCGCGGGACGACGACGCGCCGGGCGAAGAGCTGCCGCGCGGAGAGATCCGATCCCGCGCGGATCTCGTCGCGGGGACGACACACGCCGGCGAAGAGCTGCCCGCGCGAAGAGATCCATCCCAGCGCGGATCTCGTCGCGGGACGAGACGCGCCGGACGAAGAGCTGCCGCGCGAAGAGATCCGGGCCTCGAAGCGCGATCTCGTCGCGGGAGACGACAGCGCCCCGGACGAAGAGCTGCCCGCGCGAAGAGATCCATCCCAGCGCGATCTCGTCGCGAGAGACAGACGCGCCGGACGAAGAGCTGCCGCGCGAAGAGATCCAGATCGAAGCGGATCTCGTCGCGAGGACAGACGCGCGCCGGCGAAGAGCGCCCGGTGCAGTGATCCAGCCTCGAGCACGGAGCTCGTCGAGGAGAGACGCGCCGGCGAAGAGCCGCCCGCGAAGAGATCCGAGCCCCGAGCACGGTGATCCGATCCCGGAGAAGAGCCGCCGACGCGAGAGATCCAGCCCCGAGCACGGAGCCGGGAACCAGATTCGAAGGCGATCAAGATCGAAGGATCGATCGATCTGGCAGGAAGAGACATCCTGTCCTTCTGAGTCGTAGTCCTCAAGGAGAATCTCCTGGTCGCTGATAGAGTTCGACATGCTCGATCTGCTAATCCCCACGGTCGGCGCCAACTGTCGACGGTTGGGATATTGACCCAAGTCAACTAAGGTTCTTCAAGAGGGAGATAGGAGACACGCCGAACAGAACGAACAACAACGAACAGGGAGACAGGTGTTTTTATTCTGGTTCAGGCCTCTCAGGAGAGATAATAGCCCTACGTCCAGCCTTTCTTATATCAAAGATTATTACAAGAGGATGCTCGACGAGACGAACAAGTCTCGGCGAGATTATTGGTGTACAGGAAGCAATAAACAGTCTAAGCTTCAATGAGATGATCCGGTGAGAGATCAAGTGCCCTCTACACGCCGTAGGGGCTGGTTTATATAGTGCAGGGCAAACCGACATACCGAGGGATTATTGGACCGGGCTAACTACGAGATCGTAACGAACTCGACATACCAAATATATCCCGAGGCAAATAAGGCATACTCCTAGTCTTGGGGATCACGACTCCTAATCCAATCCGAGAAACCAACATCCGGGTCTTCACGTAGCCGTGCAGAACTCTTATTCGGGTCGGACTCAAACACGAATCCTAGGCCGTTACGCACCGTGCCAGCCAGGAAGCTGTTCGGTAGGACGCATATGGGCCATATAGAACCTTCCAGCGAGCTGGGCCCTGGCAGGCTGTTCGATTGGGCCGTCAGGGAGTGGGCCATGACAATGGGCCGTGATTTAATCCCCGACACTATCAATCTTTTTACCAGAAAAATTCTGAACCAACATGAATTTTATATGAAAATATCTGAATCAATCTGAATTTGCCCTGAACCTAGCTGTTTTTTTTACCGGAAACAACCTAAACTAACATGGCTTCCTATAAAATTAGCTGAAACATCATGAAGTTTTCTACTTTTTTACGAGAAAAATCCTGAAGTAACAAGAAATTTCTATGAAACTATATGAACCAACCTAAGTTTCATATGAACCTACCTATTTTTTTCACCTAAAACAATATGAACCAACATGAACCTATCTAAATTTCTATTGAAACTAGCTGAAACAACTTGAACCAACCTGAACCTACATGACCAACCTGAACCCAGCTGAACCTTACGAACCAACCTGAACCAAACTGAACCAATCTAAACCAACCTGAACCTATATGAACCAATCTGAACCAAACCGAATTTCCTATGAAACTATCAACCTTTTTACCAGAAAAATTCTGAACCAATATGAATTTTATATGAACCAACCCTAACCAATCTGAATTTTTCATGAAGCTATCTAAATTTTTATGTAAAACAATATGAACCAACATGAATTTAGCATGAAACTTGCTGAAACAAATATAAACCAACATGAACCATTGGTGAAGTCTCTTACGCACAATAGAAATGATCCTGGACTAGTGTTGTAATGAATACCATCCCTGACAGACACCTTGAACAAATCCAGCGCCTTCCCAACTTCCCCTTGCAAGCAATACCTGTGCATCAACATCGTCGCTAGAATGACATCCATTTTCTTCCCAGCAGCCACCATGTCATCCTTCACCTGCAGTGCCTCCTCCATCATCCCCGCCTTCACGAGCACATCCACCACAGATTTGTAGGCCAAGTCCGATGGCTCACGCCCAGCCTCCTTCATGTTCCTAAGCACCTGTAGAGCACGGTTGGCGTCACGCGTCTTGCACAGTGATGTGATCGCAAGATCGTACGCGCGTTGGTCTTGCTTGATCGCCTTGTCGGGCATTTCGTCGAACGGCCTAACCGCGTCGCCGTGCATCCCTTAATGCAGGCGCGCATCATGGCGCCCAACATCCGCGCGTCGACGTGGTACCCCTTCCCCTGCATCTCCGCGAATAACGCGAGGGCGTACTCGGCAGACGCGCATTGCGCCGTGGCGTTGAGCAGGTTAGTGCGGGACTTGACATCCGAGACGACGCCGCGGGCGACCATGCTGGCGTAGGCATCGGCGGCCGCGCTAGCGCGGTCGACACGACAAAGGGAGGAGAGGAGGCAACCGAGGAGGGCGGGCGGGGAGCAGGGTGCCGGTGTTGGTAGCGGCGACGGCGGAGAGGACGGCGTCGACGAGTACATCCGGGCGAAGTCGGCGTTGAAGGCCGCGGACTCATGGAGCCGGAAGGCGCTCTGGTGCGACGTAGAGGAGGCGAGCAGCCGCTGCGGAGGGCGGAGGAGAGGCGCTCCGCGGTGACCGGGGCATGGCCGGCGGGAGAGTTGACGATGTGGGTGGAGGGGGCCTCGATCTGCGGCGGGGCGGCGGCGGCGCCGTCGGGGGTAGAGGCCGTGGTGGTGGTGCAGAGGAAGCGCCATGATGAGAGCGGAGGCGAGGAGGCGGCGCGGAGCCATGGCGTGCACGTGGCGGTGGTTATGGCGATGGCGGCGAGGCGGAAAGTTTCGGGTTCAAGAGGAAGGAGTGAGGACCGAGGAAGTGGAGATTTAATGCCGTTGTCTAGGCGCGATGGTTAGGTACATGGCTCATCCGTCACAGCCAACGGGGACGGACGTCCGTCCTGTAACATTTCTGTTTTATGTTTTGCTGACGCATAGTCGTCTGCAAAATCAAATCCGTGCGGCCGATGGCTTCGACTAGGAGGCCGCACGCACTCCATTCGTGGGCCAACGTAGCATGCGAGCGAGTGTGAGAGTCGTGAGACCCTGATGAGCAGCGGCGTTGCTAGCTAGCGAGCAGGGCACTGGCCGCAGAAAATTAGACATTTCTTTTTTGTTTCACGTGAAAAAATATATTTTTTGTATTAAAAATTTTATTAATTGCTTTTACTAGGTTTGTAGGCGCCTGTATTTGGCTTCCCGCGCAGGTGATTTTTTCACTCGTGCTTCTCGCATGCGCGCGCGTGATGCAGCCTGCCAGTGCCCGATTTTTTGCTGCTACCGCCAACGACTGCGCGCGACCTGCTGATGCTAATGCATGAGTGCATGCGGGCGAGTTGCCAATGCTAAGTGCCTAGCAATTTTTTGCATGCAAGCATGCATATTTTTTTATGCTGAAAAATTTTTATATATTAAAAAAATTGTTTTAATTGAACATATCGTTGCTGACGAGTTGTAAATACATCCATAATAAATCGTATTTGAATATAAAACTTTGTTGGATAGTTTAATTTTGTACTGTTTCTTTAATCAGTATCTTTTGTATGTGAAATTTCTATATATTTGGGCTGAAAAAAAAAATCAGCCTACACAAAACTAAAACGCAGACATCTGCACTGTAGTCGGTCTCCATTTAGCAGCGCCAGGAGGGTCGTAGAGTACGTCGGCGATCGTATGCAAGTGGTCAACCAATCATGTGCTACGTATATACGGAGTATGTGGAGCGTTTTTTTATACAATACGGGCCGAACAACCCAACAGTATCAAGATATATTAAGATCTGCACTTTGTCAACGTTCCTTTTCGGTGTTAATTAATTTCTTGTAAAAGTGGTTTTTGTTCTTCCGTTTACTTTGCCTTGAAGAGGACATCACATCGCTAGTTTAGAAGCTCCAAAAGCAGCGCAAAGTCCATATTTGTCCAAGCCAAAAGGAGGAAGAAAAAAAAACAGACAATTCCTACAGTAATTATCTCAACTCGGGCGGCACTTAAACAATATTTTAAACAAACCATCGTCATATCTACAAGTTTCCCGTGCCAAGTTTAAGAGAACGTATATATAGTAAGAATCAAGGGTGTGTTTAGTTGTTTGTACCAAGTTGAACCTGTATGGGACGATATAAGTTGAATGAGATGATTTCGTACAGTATGATTCAATTGGGATGTTTGGTTGATTGAACAAGATCATACAAGATTTTGTTTGGTTCTTGTATAGGATGATGTAGAATGGTTCAAGTATTCAAATACCATCAAATTGGATTTTAAATTCAAATATTTAAATTGGATTTTAAATTTAACATTCAAATTGGACTCAATATTCAAATTGGATTTTAAATTCAAACTACATTTAACATTTGAAATTTTAATCAAATTCAAATTAAAATCAAATTTTGAATTCAAAATTCAAACAAGATTTAAATTCAATATAAATTTTAGATTCAAAACTCAAGTCATATTTTCAATTCAGGATTTAATTAAGTTATAAAAAATGATCTGAAATTTAAATTCAACCCAAATTTAAAAATTAAATTCAAATTTTGGTCCGAAAACTCAAATTGGATTTTAAATTCAATATTCAAGGTGTATTGAAAATTCAAGTCAATCAAGTAGTCGTGCCTTCTGTTTAACCATTTAATCCATTGAGTCCCTAGCCACGAACTCAGCGTCCAGAGACTTCCGTCTCTCAGCCTCATCCTCTCGCGAGTCTTGGTCTGCGCCCGTCCCCGGCCAGATCCGATCATCTCCTCATCTCCTCTGCCTCCGGCGGCCTTCTGGCCGGCGTTGAGGTAGGGGAGACTAGGATCTAGACCCGGGGATTGTATAGTAGTAGGTTTAAGTTTAGTTTTAGTGGTAGAAATAAAGAGGCGAGAAGGTTTCAGAGCTTCTTGGTGGCTGCTTGCTTCGGGTCAGGCTTTCTGGCGGTGCTGGCAGGTGAGGCCTCCTGGGCCCTTGGTTCCTCTCGTAGTAGTTGTAGTTTGGTTGAGACTTCGGTGCTCTCGTCTTCTCCTTGGATTTTTTGGATCTGAAAAGGGGATGAGGGCATTGGTAAGAACTATAGGATTTGGTAAGTTGGTGGAGACTCCGTCGCTGTCGTCGAAGTTAAGATTGTTGGTTATCATCGGCGTTGGTTTGTTCCTTGTGGAGTTGTGCTCTTTTGTTTAGGTTTTGGTGGATTTTGGTGCGAAGACGATGTATGCTGCTAGGGGCTTTTCAATCCACTGCTTGGATGAGTCGCTCCGGAACTCGTCGTTGTCGGCTATGACGTTTTTCTTCGATGCCGGCGTGGTGAGAAAGGAAGCTTTTTCAGGTTGCATTCGATCGGGTCCTTTAGTGAATTTGATGTAATTTCGAATTTGTTCTTGGACTTGGTTGTAATTTCGTGGAAGCTTCAGGAATGAAAAAGTAGTATTGTTCTAAAAAAAAATCTTTTGAAAATTCAAACTTATTTTCAAATTCAAAATCTAAAAATTTAAACCATATTTTAAATTAAAAAAATTCAAATCTAAACCGAATTCAAAATTGAAATCAATTTGAAATTTGGTATACTATAAATAAAAATTTGAATTAAGAAGAAATAAGAGCTTGCGAGAGAAAGTTGTATGGTGTCGTTCGACCAAATTGAGTGAACGAAGTCATACAGCATATTGAGAAAATATTCTATTTTTCTGTATCCCACCGTTCAGGATGATTTGGTACAGTTCACCCAACCAAACACATGGATAGACACAAACTCTGTACCATCCCATATAAGAACCATCTCATTCAGATAACCGAACACACCCCAAGTGTAACAAAAGATAATCAGCATGTTAAGAGTGGTTTGTCGGCTAGAAAACTAATTTGATTTTTTAAGTCCAAATATATAAATAATAACAAACGGAACAGACCAGGTTCGAGAAGTACAACTTAATATTTAACTCACATAAGCTCAGTCATTTAATATGCTCATTGAGAACCCATCATGTGCAAAAAAATTTTAGATGGTACAAAAAAAGACGCACACAAACTTCTTGCACGATCAACAACAGTGGATCCGCCACTAGAAGAAAAAGAAGAAAGAGATTTAGGCGTCGTTGCAAATACACCTGCCCACCATTCTCTTCATCGGTGGCCTATAGGTGGTCGATGGGGGGAGGCAGCGTCGAATCTACGGCAGGTGGAGTTGGTAATACTACTGATTTAAGGTTCGTAATAAGAGTTTGTCTCTCATCAGTAGGAAATTGCATCAGGCGACGACGTTGGCTTCCTCCGATGGTTGTTCTTCAAAGGGTTGCGATAACAGTGTCTTCGATGGAGCAATCAGATGAGATTGGATCTTCAATGTTGGATCTACAAGTGATGTTAGGGCATTCCCAATGCAACATCCATATATATCCCCTATCCCATCACTATTCATCCACTTTTCTATTATTAACCTATCTCTTCCTATATTTTTCTCTCTTATATTTTATTCCCCATCTACTGCTATAGTAATGTGTTGGGGGCCGTATATGCATAGCGTTGGGAATGCCCTTAGTACGACAACAAATATCAGATCTAATCACCAGAAGATCATCATCACCTCAAGCTAGAGCCAAATCTGTACAAAGAGGGCAAGCATAATCTCTATTTAAGTTTTGTGATAGCTGTTTGAGTTGGACGTGTCAAGAACAGAATGCACGGACCCTACATTTCATTTTGTGGTTCATCTGTAGGCTGGTGGAAATTTTGAGAAGGTTACCTCTGATATCAATGTTAAAATTTCTCACAACGCTCTGTTATTCTTTGTATTGTTTCCTATGTGAGTTGATGGTTCTTAACACTGAGATTCACCGGTTTATGTTTTAGTTTGCCTTGTAACTTTTATTATTGAGTAACGAAGGTTATTTGGATTATTTAAAAATTACTCACCCCATCACCCTAATCACACGCTAGAAGTTGCAAACTAACACCAAGACACATGCGAACGTGTGCGCACTCACTGCTCATAATTTTTAGAAATAAATCCTAAAAACATGAGAACCGGGAGTTGAAGCCTCGACTTAAGCTCCTAGAAACGGGATGCTACGCTCAGTTTTATATGTACTGGTGATTCTAAACGTATCTAAAGTCCTCTTACAAAAGAGAGAACACACGCCTCAGAGAAGATTTTTCTGCGCGGAATTAACCCAGAAAGAGCCCGGGCATGAGCTCTGTTTGTCGCCAAATAAACTCAGTGTTTATGTGTAAACTTTTTATATTGATTATTGATCCAGACAGATTACAATGGGAACACTTTCCCTTTTATACAAAAAGTAAATGGCAGTTTTTCTCTTTTGCTTTTGGCGACGCAGAGGCGAGAGGTTGGATATGGTTGCGTCCCTTTCTTCAGCGTATAGATTAAGCGCCTTTGATTAACTGTCAGTTAGTGTTAATCCCTTAATTAGATAATTACTATTTTGCCCATAATAAACTGTCACAGTTTATTTCTCAACACTCCCCCTTGGGTAAAATATTATTATATGCAAATGTCATATAAAAACTCTTTCCAAAAACCCGATGGGAAAAAAATGGATGAAGAAAAATTATACATTGCATATGTATACTTGTATTGCCATATTGCCTCGTTAAAAACTTTATATATGAGAAACCATTATTGGAAAAACTCATAATAAAGAAAAGAGTACAATATACATTAAATAACAGGTTATGAGTTTAGGGATTTACTCCCCCTGAACTCTGCACATCACGAAGTCTCCTCATTCCTATTCCATGTACACAATTATGAAATGTAGAATAAGGTAGTGATTTAGTAAACAAATCAGCGAGATTGTCACATGACTTTGTTTGTAAAATTTCTATCTCTCCACTCTTTTGGAGCTCATAAGGATAGAATAATTTTGGAGCAATGTGCTTTGTAATATTGCTTTTAATATAACCTGTTTGCATTTGAGCAACACAAGCTGCATTATCCTCATAGATAATTGTGGGGTTTATTAATGTGTCCAGGCCACTTGATTTCTGTACAAAATTAATCATTCTTCGAAACCATGCACATTCACGTGATGCTTCATATGAAGTAATTATTTCAGAATGATTAGTGGATGTAGCAAGTCTGTTTACTAGACTTCCATGAAAAAGCTGTTCCACCATACAGAAATACAAATCCAGTCTGAGATCTGGCATTGTGGGGATCAGACATATAGCCAGCGTCTGTATACCCTATCATGATCATTTCTTGATTTTTCTTATAGAACAAACCAAGATCTTTTGTACCTTGAAGATATCTTAAGATTTGTTTAATGCCAGCCCAATGTCTTTTAGTTGGTGCTGCACTAAATCTTGCTAATAAATTAACTACAAATGATATATCAGGCCTGGTGCAGTTTGCAAGATACATTAATGCTCCAATAGCACTAAGATATGGGACTTCAGATCCCAAAATCTCTTCATCTTCACTCCTAGGTTTGAATGGGTCTTTATCCCTTTCTAGGGATCTTACAACCATAGGGGTTTTCAATGGATAAGCCTTATCCATATTAAATTTCTTTAATATTTTATCAATATAAGCAGACTGGTGTACTAATATTCCCTCAGGAACATGCTCAAGTTGTAAACCTAAGCAATATTTGGTTTTACCCAAATCCTTCATTTCAAACTCCGTCATAAGATGATTGCATGCTTCTTTTACTTCCTTTGTGGTTCCAATGATATTTAAATCATCCACATAAACTGAAATTATACAATATCCATTTTCAGTTTTGTTTATGAACACACAAGGACAATCATCACTATGTGAATAACCTTGTTTTATAAAGTATTCACTTAGTCGGTTGTACCACATCCTTCACGACTGTTTTAATCCATATAGCGCCTTTTGTAATTTAACGCTATACATGTTGCGACTTGCTTTAGGATTCGGAATATTTATCCCTTCAGGGACTTCATATAGATTTCCGAATCTAATGACCCATAAAGATATGCGGTCACTACATCCATTAACTGCAAATTCAAATTCATAGTTGCTGCCAGAGATATGAGATATCGGAATGTTATTCCACTCATCACCGGTGAATATGTTTCATCGTAATCGATGCCGGGTCTCTGCGTGAACCCTTGTGCTACAAGTCTCGCTTTGTATCTCACCACCTTATGATTTTCATTTCTCTTTCGAGTGAAAATCCACTTATTTCCAACAGGAAATACTTTAGGAGGAGTTGGTACAACATTACCAAATACCTCTCTTTTATTAAGCGAGCGTAATTCAGTCTCAATAGCCTCTTTCCATTTGACCCAATCTGAGCGCTGCTTGCACTCTGCCATGGTCTTTGGTTCTGGATCCAGATCAAGAGACTTTGCAATTTTAGAGGCAAAGTAAATGTCGACTATTGTAGCATTTCTTTCAAATAATTCCCCTGAATTGTTATAATTTATGGACATTTCATTATTTTTACCTTGTGATTCCACATGATTTCCCATAACAATGGAATCAAGGTCTTCCGATGTTCCAGCACCTAAGTTTGTGCGCACATTGATGCTGGTCTCACCATCCCTCTCATGGTTTTTAATTTCACATCGATTTTCATTTACTGAAGTAGGTAATTTACCTTTATTGGTCCTTTGTTGTTTCAGCGGACGTCTCCGTGAAACTAAGTCCCGTGCAACCGGAATTCTCCCCCTCTTATTAGTATTAGGGGCAAGAGTAGTTTTCTTTGGTACCTCTACTCTTTCCGGTGCATTCACAAAGCAGTATATGTGATCTTGTCACACCTTTGTGATCGATAAATGCATCCGCGATTATTTGTAATATATTGCAAATTTATAATTCTTTGAACCTCTTGTTCAGATTCTTTTGTACGTGGATCTAAGGACAAAAAGCCTGTGGCATCCCAATTTATTTCTCGGCATTCTTCGTGGTATACATCTCCCCCTAATGCCGGAAAATTGTCCTCATCAAATATACAATCAGCGTACCGAGCCGTAAATAAATCCCCAGTTAATGGCTCGAGGTATTTTATAATTGACGGAGAATTATACCCCACATAGACCCCCATTTTCCTATGAGGGCCCATTTGTGTACGCTGTGGTGGTGGAATCGGTACATATACAGCGCAACCGAATTTTCGCAGATGGAAAATGCTTGGTTCATTTCCACGTACTAATTGTAACGGAGACACCGTATGATATGCAGTTGGTCTTATTTGAATTAATGCCGCAGCATGTAATACTGCATAACCCCAACAACTTGGTAATTTGCAGTTTTGCAATAAAGTTCTAGCAATGAGCTTTACCCTTTTAATCAAAGATTCTGCTAGTCCATTTTGTGTATGGACATAGGGTACAGAATGCTCTACAGTAATGCCCAAAGCCATACAATAATCATTGAATGCCCGTGAAGAAAATTCAACGGCATTATCCAAACGAATGGATTTTATCCTATTATCAGGATAATTGGCTTTTAATTTTATTATTTGGGACATTAGCTTTGCAAAAGTATGGTTCCTTGTCGACAATAAGCAAACATGAGACCATCTAGTAGATGCATCAAGCAATACCATAAAATATCTGAACGGTCCAGATAATGGTTGTATTGGTCCACAAATGTCACCTTGAATTCTTTCCAAGAAATTTAGTGACTCATTTTTAACTTTGAGATAGAATGGTCTCAAAATTAATTTCCCTTTTGCACATGCCGTGCATAAGAAATCCTCAGGCCTTGGGAAACTTATATTTTTAATATTGTGACCAACAAAATTTTTGATGATTTTTCGCATTATTCTCAAACTAGGATGACCCAACCGGTCATGCCAAATCTTAAAAACATCAAGATTTTTATAAATTGTCTTTAGCGCAACATATGGTTCGGGTTTAATGTATGTATAGTACAATCCAGATGAAAATGAAGGAAGCTTTTCAACCACTTGCTTCTCGCAACCAATATTTTTCACTAAGAGCAAACATTCATCATTGCTCTCGTTACTTGTTTCCACATGGAAACCATTATTGCGAATATCTTTGAAGCTTAAAAGTGTACGCTTAGAATCAGGATATAAAAGAGCATCCTCAATTACTAAGTTAGTACCCATAGGAAGAATAATCATGGCTCGTCCAGAACCAACAATTTGAACATTGCTACCAACAATTGTCATAATATTTTCACTACTCTTAGATAGAGTTTGAAAATATTTTGTCTCCCTAAGAATTGTATTTGTGGTGCTACTGTCGACTAGACATAATTCTCCTTCCATTGGATTGCTGCTCCAAGTTCGAGCGCAGTGCTGATAACGTGTTTGTCGCCAAATAAACTCAGTGTTTATGTGTAAACTTTTTATATTGATTATTGATCCAGACAGATTACAATGGGAACACTTTCCCTTTTATACAAAAAGTAAATGGCAGTTTTTCTCTTTTGCTTTTGGCGTACGCAGTAGGCAGAGAGGTTGGATATGGTTGCGTCCCTTTCTTCAGCGTATAGATTAAGCGCCTTTGATTAACTGTCAGTTAGTGTTAATCCCTTAATTAGATAATTACTATTTTGCCCATAATAAACTGTCACAGTTTATTTCTCAACAAGCTCGATTAACCAGTCGAATACGCTGATTCTGAGCGGATACAATTCATGGGCGATGGCCGATGGGGTGTTTACCACGGCTTGCATTCATGGGCTGTTCCTGGGCTTATGGGTCGAGCAATGTGGATTGCACGGCCTAGACCGTCCAAAGACCAAAGCTGCTCGCCGAGAAACACTGCACCAACTGGCTGTCTACGACACTAGAATAAGCCAGCATGTTCAGGAGCTTTACCTGCACAAAAAAAAAAAAAAACAAAGCATCGTCATCAAAATTCCGTTTCTTGCCTTTGCCTCAGCCAACTTCACATGCACAAAAAAAAAAAAAACATTCTCACCTCACCGGTGTTAGATATCATTATATCATACCATATCAACAGAGAGACGGGTGTGTTCTGTGCTTATTCTAGTGTACCTTCCCTCCATCCCTCCCTGCTGCTCGTGCTCAGGACTTTAGGTACCCTTTCTTCCTGCAACCAAGACACAGGTTTAATAAGCGCGAACTCATGCTTGCAGTCTTCAGATATATATTTATCTACCAATGCAACAGCCCACATGTGTTGGACCTGTTGGTCCTGCTCTTCTGAGGCACAAGGAGGCGGCGGAACAAAAGAACCACACAAGTAGAGGTGAACATAGGCGATATATTCCTTCTCATCTTTACCGAAAACAAAAGTGCATGATTCTCCCTTCCTCCAGCTTTGTCAACATCACTTTTCCTTATTCCTTGCGGGATCATGTGCCTGCCTGCGCAAACAATAATTTCAAAAGCTAATAGAGAAAGAGAGAGCATAGGATTCCAAGCACTTAACAAGTAACAACTAAATGTAATCTGATCTCTGAGCAAAGATGGAATTCACCCCATCACTCCCTTTTATTGGATTCAGCACAAAAGATAAAGATAGGCCAAAAAGAGTGTATTCCGTGTTCTAATGCACAGCAGTTTTACTTAATGCTCCTGATGATCAGCCATTGTTCACAATTTCCAGCCAATCCTTGAGGAATCTAACATCAATTTGGAAGAACAGATATGCACCAACATGCTGCAGTTGAACAGGAACCAAGGTACAGATAATATCATATCTAGAAGACCATTTGCGTGTCTTAATAAGTGATCAGAGGCACTTGTAATCGGTAATACATGGATTCTCTGAACAACTTTGCTGAAGACTGATTGATTCACATAATAGCAGCATGAAAGTCATACAAATAGCAAGCTATAAAGAACAACATGAATGCTATCTTGGACCACTCCTATTAGTTGCTTTTCACACAGCAAGCTTGTCAAGCTTTTCTTTTTAGAAGGCTCTACAGTGTCAGATAGCAATAGATTTTATTTCATTACCATACCAATGAATTCGGAAAAAAATATTTTTTTTTAGTTTTTTAAAACATGTGTATTCTGTACTTGTGACTCACAACAATGGACATAGCCTGAACATTAACTGGATTGCATAACATATTGGAAGGGTGAGGATGACTACATGTAGCATATAGAACCTCTGAAATTATTAAGGAAGAACTTGATATGTACTTTGTACACTACTGCATATAACTTTTTACGCAAGTTGAATATCTAAAGTTAAACTTGAAGACATTTTTAACAATGCATGGAGGACAAATTATGTAAGTCGGACTACAAGAGAAATAGTTGATTGTACATCGCACATGTAAAGGAAAAGTAACATAGATCACTGAAATCAAGAGACTAAAACCGTCAACCTTAAGATCCTAACTTTTGTGCGTTATGTAGAAGAGAGGAATCAAACTCAAAAGACTGCTTCATACACATGTACAGCTTATTAGATTCCCTTATCGACTTTCCTTTTACTTGATAGCTGAACAAGTACAAAACTTACCAGAGGAGACAAAATGGAACCATATGCTTATTCCATTATTCCATGCTTTGCTTTTGTGCAGTCCCAAGAAAGGCATCAGTAATAGAATGAGTTCCTTCTTCACTTTATTTGTATGCAAAAGTCTATCCAATGCTGCTTCTGGATGCATCTGGTCAAAAAGGAATTTTAAAACTTTGCTCTCATATGAACCGATAGAAATATTCCTTAATCAATTGTTTATCATGCTTGAATACACTGAACATGTACAACATGCAATGGCATATGTGATTGCATAACATAGAGAATCCTAATCAATGCCGACCAATCACAAATGTTGCCCTTTCATTTCACAGTGCAAGTGCAGTGGAGAGCAGAATTAGTTCTAAACCATAAACCAGTAAGATGTAATCCAGGAATCCAGTAAAGACAATAGTAGACCACAACCCAAAAGTTATCCAGGGAACAAGGTTCCCACTTTTATCTGTAAAACCAATAATAACAAAATTCCATCCGATTTCCCCAGTTTGTGTGTGACAACTTAAAGCAATATAAACCATATTTGCTAGTGCAGAATCAAATGCAAGAGTGTCCTTGGAATTGACAAATACAAAAATTGGTGTGCATAGGGTCCACAGGTACCTAAAGGGATAAGTATAATATCTCTTTTCAGTTGCCGCAAAGATTGGGTCAGGCTTGAGTGTTTGTTCCAACGATTCGAAATTCTCTCTTCGTTGCCTTCCTTATAAAGACCAGTCTCTGCATAAGATCTTGACATGAGTAGTCGGCGGTCGCAGTTAGTTAGAACAACCAAAGGTCATCTTACTCCCAAAGAAGAGAACTACAACGTACTATGAACAACCCTTGTCTATCAGAATCAGAAGGTTGTAAAACTGCAGTGTACAAGCAGACATCAGTACATAGCAGCAATTGAAAGAGGTATGAGACGTATCATGCATGTGAAGTTTAGTTTGCTCAAAGAAAGCAAAAGATATCTCTTGTCATAGATCATAACCTGTGATATATTCATGTCAGATGTATCATCATCAGCGACATCTCCAGAGCCATGGCCAACTGTTGTCTGCTAGACAGACTTTCCCTGCAGACAGGCACTTGCTTTTGCAAGGAGGAACTATCCCAGCAGAGTCAGGGCTTGTTCTCTCAACCGATGCTAAGCCCAGGCTAAAATGGACCCCTGAGCTACATGATCGTTTTGTAGAGGCAGTAAATCAACTTGGTGGACCAGACAGTAAGTATGCGATGAAACCCTTCCGTGAAATAAGAAAGTATATGATAATCATCTAACAATTTTAAAATATCACAGAAGCTACCCCAAAAACAATTATGAGGCTGATGGCTGTCCCTGGTCTAACGTTATATCATCTTAAGAGCCATCTACAGGTATTTATGGACTTTCTAGTATTGCATACTTCCCTCTGTTTTTTTGGAAACATCACGGTTTTCCTTTTTATATATTTCCTCAAGCAAGACACTAAATTATTTTGTCTTTTACCTTAGAAATACAGGCTAAGCAAAAATCTCCATGCTCAAGCTAATCTTGGGAATGGAAGAAATGGTAAGTACAACTTTCTCATTTCATCCTCCAACCATTGAGCTTAATACTGAACTTCCTTTTTTTTTTTCATTTGTCAGTGGTAGGTTGCACGTTAGCAACAGAGAAGCCGTCTGAAGGAAATGGGTCATCAATCAGCCACATAAACCTTGGATCCCAGACAAACAGGTAAGAGATGAGTGAATGTTTGCTTCAAAATGTTTACAAGAGGTAACATAGTTTTGATATTTTATCAGATCTATGCACATAGGTGAAGCCCTTCAGATGCAAATTGAAGTGCAGCGACGCTTACATGAGCAACTAGAGGTACAGAGAAACAGTATAATATGAACTACATTTACTATGATAATCACTTTCACATCCCTTTAAAGTTTGAACAAATATAATTTTACAGCTAAGGCATTTCAGGGGAAACTAATTCTGAATTTTATGGCAGAATATCTAATAAATGTATGTTAAAAAAAATATCTAGAGAATATACACTAGAGACAGGCAAAATTAGCTACGATGGGTATTGGGTACCATTCAAATTCTGCTAGTAAACTTGATGTTGACACAGTAGTCCTTTTTCTTTAAATTATGTTGCAACTAAAGCAGACAGTAAAACTTAATATTTCTCCTGTATGGCCATATGAATTCAAATTTATTGATAGCTTCGATTTATCCACTGCCTAAAAATGTTGTGCACTAAGTTCTATGACATAAAGGAAAGACGAAATGCTAAGAGTCCTGCTTGTCAAGGGAGATAGAAAGTCTTGAAGCACATGTAAATCTTTGTTTGTGATTACTCAAAATCTGTAATGTATCACATCCAGCCTAAGGTAGTGTTAAACATATCATTGGATAACTTTAGGTCAAATTAGTAGTCTGAAATTTAATAAATATCAAGTTTTCCTTCTATCATACTTAAGAGTTATTAAAAAACATAAAAACAATGAAGCCTAAGAAAGATTCAGAGAAATAGCTGAACAAATGTAAATTCTCATTCTTGAGGTTACCCTTTTTTGTATCACCTTTCGTGTAAACATAGTAGCCTATGTTCCCTTCTGCTGCTTACACATCATTTTTGCTATGCAAAATAAATACATTGCTAAGGTAGAGGCTCACAATGACTGTAATTTCACTCAAGTAAATAACTGAAAGTTGCAATGTTCAAATGTTGATGAACTAATATCTTAGGGTGTGTTTGGTTCGTTGCCCCAGCTCACCGTGCCAATTGATGGCGCGCCCGCACGATTAGGCGAGCGTTTGGTTTGCCGCGAATCAAAGGCATGGGCACGGAAGCGACAACGTGCCCTTGCATAGTAAACGCGAGCGAGCGGGTTGGCGAAGGCGCCTGATTCGCTCGCCAACGCTCGCCAACTCGCGCGACGGCGCGTCAGCGATTGGCACGGCGCGCGCGGGACAAGAACCAAACACGCCCTTACATGCAATGAACTAATTACACCTTTCAACAGGTACAAAGACACTTGCAACTCCGTATTGAAGCGCAAGGAAAGTACCTGCAATCGGTCCTGGAAAAGGCACAAGAGACACTTGCAAAGCAGAATTCAGGCACGGTTGGTCTAGAAACTGCAAAGATGCAATTGTCAGAATTGGTCTCGAAGGTGTCAACAGAATGCCTCCACAATGCTTTTACAGGTTTTGAGGAGATTGAAGGTTCACCGACGTTACAAGGGAACAACATGCAACTTGGTGATGGATCAGTTGACAGCTGCTTAACTGCATGTGAGAGCTCACAAAAGGATCAAGATATCCTATCAATTAGCCTTTCTGGTTCTGCTAAAAAAGGAAAGGAGATTGGCTGCATGGCATTCAATTCCCAAGTGAAAGAAAGAGGAAGTGAGGATGTATTTCTCAACAAACTAAGCAGAATGCCTCCAAATCACCAAGAAAGGCGTGAGAGAAGGGACGACTTTGGCATGTTATGTGAGACGGTGAAATTGGATCTGAACATCAACGACATAAACGACGGGCCTCAAAATTGTAAGAAGTTTGATTTAAATGGGTTCAGCTGGGCCTAGAATTCAGAAGAGTGCCAAGTCCATAGAAATGAGAACAAGTGAAATGGAATGATTCTTCCAATGATCAATCATCAAAGATATTTCTGTCTTCCACAGCAAGATCTTGTGTGATGCTCAAACAACTTCCAGCCATCACAATTCACAGAAATAACTATAGGCGATGGAATCGGCAAGAAGATGCTTCTTTCGGGCCACAGACAGCAATTGAGAACTCGGTGTTCTCCTTTACTACATACTTTCTTGTGATTCTGTACCATAGTACAAGTACAACTGTACAACGAATTTTGTTGCAATCCCCATGCCAACTAATGATTAGTACCGGATTCGCTATGACGAAAATTATATTTTGCTTATTTTTTCCCCAACCAGCAACACGCCATGTTTAGCCTTGCTCCCCTCTAATGGATCTACAAGGCCACAACCCGTGAATAGCAAACAAAATATCAAGAAGTCCCCCACAACACAGCATCCACCGTACGATCGAGCCTCCACTCTTCTCCAGTTCTCCTCATAAATCTAACGACTACTGTATCCCCTGCAACACGCCAGTCTTTATCTCTGAGGATCTCCGGTGCACTTTCGTTTATATCCTGTACAACCGTTTGCAGCGGCCGTGAGCTAGTGGCAATTCGCTGAGGCAACGCCTCCCAACTAGAAGGAAATAAAGAATCTAGCCAGTGGTGGACCCAGGATTTTAACAAGACCCGGGCCAACTACCGGGAAGTCTAATTGCTAGATCGAACTTGAAATTATGTTTAATCTAAGATGAAAATTTGTTCAATCACACAGCTCAATTTGTCTAATCGAAAAGTAACAAAGAAATTGAAGAAAAGTTTGATAATTTAAAATGATATTGTACCTTTTAAAGATAGATTCGCTTCTTTGAAGCCTATATCTTCATCAATAGTAGCTGTAGATCTCAGACCTAGAAATTAAAATAAAAATTAATATTAACGACATGAAATGGACAAATAAACAAGTTAACGGTAAGCAAAATTTAGAGGAAGTAGTTTTAAATACCACTAGAAATCTCACAACACCCAATATCAAAGTGAGACGGCCCAAATATTCTTCTTCCTGCTTCTTAGATCCTCCGGACATCACATGTGCCACGCTTTGCCTTTGGTTTTTAAAATCCTCACAATGTTTTCTAACTTTATTATGCAAGCTATCTACTTTACCAACATTTAAACATGCGGTTGAATTCTTCCAATTAGTAAACCCCTTATTTGTGAATGAATCAACACCAAAATTATCAGGTCTTGGTTGCTTAAAAAATAGCAATAAAAACAGAAGGCGGCATCTTTAGTAACACTATATTCCAACCAATTGTGACTTTTAAACCACGAGTCATGAAAGCTTCTAGGTCAATTTCCCATCTTCTTTTTTGGATATGCATGACCAATTGGTTGACATGGGCCCTTTACCAAGTACTCTCTTCTAACAGCATCCCTAATGTTTATATGGAAGGCATCAATTGGTTTCCGAAGCCAGGATATGCAACTATGTCAGCTGGATTAAGCTCTAATGCCTCACGGTCACGTGCAGGAGCTTCTTGATTGTTACTGGCTCCAGTTCCCACTGTTTCCTGAAGATTTTCATTGAAACTTGGTTGTGATGTAACTGGTGTTATTACCGATTGATAAAACCATTCCAATGTTCGAGCTCTCTTCATAATCTATCTTCTAAAACGAACAACGAGTATTATCACTAGATCTGCAGCCTAAACTCATACACATATGACATATTACTAGATCTGCGGCATACAGTCCTACATCTACTGATCTACATACGCATTACATCTACTGGCTCAGCTCACCTGAGGGGAGCGAGGACGTGAGCGTGAGGTGAAGAACCCACTGAACCGGAGCACGGAGGAGGACTGGAGGAGGCCTGCCGGAGGCCCGGGCCTGCGGACGGCGGCGACCTGCCGGCCTGGCCTGGGGTGGGCCGTGGGCGACTCTGCGACTGGGCGCCGCCGACGCGGCCAATGGGGGAGTTGGGGCGCCGCCGCGCCGGGCTGGGCGAGCCGGAGGACTCGAGAATATAAATCCTGGGCGACCAGGCGAAACTGGGGGGCGAGGCGGCCGGCGAGTCGGCGACCACTAATAACAAAAACTGCATTGGCGCGCGTGAATGGAGAAGGGTAGAAAAAGAGTCTTTGGCGGCGCATACCTGCCGGCTGCCGGTGCCGCAGTTGAGCCGCTTGTTCCATTCTGAAACTCCCGCGGGAAATTTATCTGATTTTGGGGCCGATGCCAACCAGAGTAGGAGGAATGGCTGCCACCGCGCCATTCGCTGGCGCCTACCGCGAATCGAAGTCCGGACAGCTTGATTCGGAGCTCGCAAACTGCGGCAATGGCCGGAACGGTAGAGCACTGATGCACCGCGCCGCTGATAAACCGTGGGCACTTGCGGAGTTCGCGTTTCGCGGCGGACGGCGGCTCCGACTTCCGAGAAAATTTTTACTGTTTGCCCATAAAAAACCACGCAAACGAAAAAAACGCCAAGGTATCGACGAACGCAAAACGCCTTTAAAGCGCCGCGCTGCGCGCCAGCAAGCGAGGCGCCGCCAGGCGCCAAGCACCTAGGCGCCCGCCAGGCGCCAAGCTCCTAGGCACCCCGCGGCGTAAGCCGTTGGCGCCCGCCCGAGCGCCCACCTAGACGCCCGCCCACGGCGCCAAGCGTAAGCGCCGCCAGGCGCCAAGGCTAGGCCCCGCCCGACAACCAGGCCCCCAACCGACACCGCCTCGTTTTCTTCGTCATTCACCTCGATTCCTTCCATTGTCGTCCGCATTCACCGCGATTTCTTTCCGCTCCACATTCCGAGACGATTTAAAGCGCTATCACATCTTGCTCGCCACAACGCCATCACATTGTGCCCGCCACCCGGGAAGGAGGTGAGCACCGTACTCGGCTATAAATAGGTGATCACTCATTGGTCGATTGCGAGCAATATATTTTTGCGATGAAATTTGAAAACAATAGGAAGAAGTGATTTGTTTTTAAATTTAGTGTTCGAGGTATGGCGTTCCCGCAGCACCGCCCGAAGTCTCGCCAACATACATCCCGTTCGGCGTAGATGTGGTAAAATGTTTGTGTGGGGATCCCTGTCGTTTGAGTAAGTCATACGAACTGTCATACACCTTCGGACGTAGGTACTGGTCATGCGCAAACCTTGCGTTTGATCCGACTAAAGAGATGCGGCTGAAAGGAAAACGCCGGTGAGATTACTTTATTTTGGCCATCGTTGTCGGATTACATATTTTGAACACATTGATCTGATGTTTTTAAAATTGTTAGCCTCCGTTATGCGAGTTTGTGCAGTATCTCGACATGGAACAGACGCAAGAAATGAAGGAGGATCTCGCGCTACACATGAGGATTGATGAATCTGGGCGCGAGTATGATCAGAGGCGTGCCGCTGAGGAAGAGAGGCGCCAGGAGAGGGAGATCGAACTACGAAACAACGTGGGTATGCAGCAAACCGAGAGGCTCAAAGTGAACATGAGCGCCAAGCCCGTGCTCGTGAGGTGAACGTGAGGCCAAGCGACATATAGGGCGGCAAGAGCTCGTGAAAAGAAAGTGCCAAATGAAGCACTAAGGAAGAAAAATATCCTCAAGCACATAATAGATTGTTCACTTGTTTAAGTGAAATGTATCATTTAACATTTAAAAAATGCTCGGTCGATATCCTTTCATGCAACATGTTAATCATAATGATTTATTATGTTAATCACTGGTTATGAAAACCATAAACTTAACGGTGACAACCGGACATGACAGCAAAAGGTAAAATGACCCTCCGTTTTTTGTGAGTTCGATCGAAATACAAGTACGCGTGAATTTAATCAAAATGCAAGTACGTGTGAATTTAAGACAATTGATCTGGAAAATGACATAGACAAATACACCATCGAGTACTGCATGACTGGTTTTGTACGAAGTCTGGGTCTTCGAGGTGCCCGTACTATACATAAAGAGGAAGATAAACCCCGAACTCGCGTGCACCCTAAAGTCACAATCATCATGCATGCATCGAACAGTGTACCTACTCTTATCAGATTTGTCCACCTTGAACTCCCGTTGCATATGTATGGACCACATCTTTACAAAGATTTTGCACACCGCCTTTGAACTATATATTTGTCCTTCACGCACTTCACTCGCCCCAACGACAGTTGACGATCCATGACCATCATCTACAAGAAGCTCATTTGAATTGCCTCTATCCCATTCTTCCGGAATAGCTCTATCTTCCTCATCACTGGAACTATCATCCGTTTGCAGCTGTTCCTCTTCCATTGTCTGTGCATCATCATTATTCATATCATCCACAATTGCTTCATTAATCTCTCCCATATCAGCTACGTATTGTTCATCTCCATCTTGTTCCTCCACAGCATGTTCTTCCCCACCTACTCTTTCAGAAACATATTGTTCTGCTACAATACCTTCATTTGCTCCACAACATGCCACTTAAGCCTCCCTGTATTGCCGCCCCATTGTCTTGTCCAACTTTCGCCAACATTTTGTGCTATAGGGATAGTCGGCCTCGGGTAGCTTGCACCAACACAACAAACCCAACAATTTCTCCTCCGACACCCTCAGATAAATCTCAACAGCCCATTATCCGTGTTCAGGGCAGTTAGCTTATAACATGGGGTTTCTATAGACTTGGACCATAAAGCTTGTATCCAAACTATATGGTTCTCCAGTGACCATCCAAATAATTGACATATCCACATTTGCAGTCCATTAAGTGTTACGTTGTTAACATCTGGATAAATTGTCGCATGTGTTTAATTGACTAAGATCTACCCCATTTGGACCTTTCACGATATTGCCAGGACCATAATGTATGATAAACGGTAACGTATCCATTTTCTGAAATTAACAAAAAAAATTAAGTTCTTCATTACTAATAACTATGTGTTAAAATATAGTCTTTGGTTATTATCATGCTAAATTAAGTACAAAACTAAGTACTTCATTATTACTACCTATTATATTCAAATAAATTGCTACTTATTATCCTGCTAAATTAAGTATAATGTTATCGTCTATACATAATATTTAATTACCCCTAAAATTCAGAATGTTAATTAACCGTATAGTACTAATTTAACTACTATACTATTAGTAATATAATAACAGAATGAATATCCTACCATGGTTTTAAACGTACCATAAAAATTATTACTATATAATATTATTACAATAATTTTTTCACTTACCGGCAGGAGAAGAAGGAGAAGCCCGCAGGAGAAGAAGGAGAAGAAAGCTCTCTCCTGTCCACTGCCAGAGAATCGCTCGGCTCTCCTCTGTTTGTCTGGGAGGCTATCCGTGCGGGTGATAATGGGTGAGAGTGATGGGCGGCAGGGCTTATATACGGCGGTCCCCCACCCTTGGCGCCCTCGCCGGCAGCGCCGAGCCCCTGCACGGCCCCGCCTGTCCTCGCTGCTCCCCGCGTGCGCCCGGCCCCACCTGTCCGTAGGCGCTCTCGCCGATGGCGCCTAGGCCCTTGGCGCCCTGGGCGGTGGCGCCAAGCCTTGGCGCCTGGTCGATGGCGCTTAGGCCCTGGCGCTCATACTGGGCGCCGACTGACACCGCCATGGCGAGGCGCCTAGGGGCATTTTTGCATTTGCGTCGAAACCTTGGGCATTTTTTCGTTTGCGTGGTTTTTTATGGGCAAACAGTAAATATTTTCGACTTCCGAGCTCCGATTGCGGAGGAGAACGGAGAGAAGACAATGCGGCGAAGGCCCGACACAAATACTATGCGCAAGATTTGGCACGTTAACGAGTCCAGGCCCAACCCAAGTACTATGCTCTTGAACGGGCCACGAGCCTATGAATATCTATCCTGATTATGATTTATGGAAAACAATACCGCCAATATCGAGCTGGTATGTTAGACAGATCTTGCTCGGTATACAACTATGCAGCTTATCTTGTGTCAATAGGGTGTGTTTGTTACCTAAATGCAATGGTTCCTGAATAGGATGGTACAGAATTTGTGTCTATCCATGTGTTTGGTTGGGTGAACTGCACCAAATCATTCTGAACGGTGGGATACAGAAAAATAAAATATTCTCTCAATATGTGTATGACTTTGTTCGCTCGATTTGGTCGAACGACACCATACAACTTTCTCTCGCAAGCTCTTACTTCTTCTTAATTCATATTTTCTATTTTATAGTATACCAAATTTCAAATTGATTTCAATTTTGAATTCGATTTAGATTTGAAATTTGTTTTAAATTTAAAATCTATTTTAAATTTTTAGGTTTTGCATTTGAAAATGCGTTTGAATTTGAAAAAAATGGTTTGAATTTTCAAAACACCTTGAATATTGAATTTAAAATCCGATTTGAGTTTTCATACCAAAATTTGAATTTATTTTTTGAATTTGGGTTGAAATTAAATTTCAAATCATTTTTTATAACTTTCTTGAATCCTGAATTGAAAATATGACTTGAGTTTTGAATCTAAAATTTAAATTGAATTTAAATTTGGTTTAAATTTTGAATTCAAAATTTTATTTTAATTTGAATTTGATAAAAAAATTCTAATGTTAAATGTGGTTTGAATTAAAATGCAATTTTAATATTGAATCCAATTTGAATGTTAAATTTAAAATCGAATTTGAATATTTCCAATTTGAATATTGAATCCAATTTGATGGTATTTGAATACTTCAATCATTTTATGTCATCCCATACGAGAAACAAACAAAATCATGTATGATCCTGTTCAACCAACCAAACATCTCACTTAAATCATACCGTACAAAACTATTCTATTCAACTTGTACCATTTCATACAGGTTCAACCTGGTACAAACAACCAAACACACCCTTACATACTCGGGCAGCATATGCGTGAATTAGAATAGGGTGATTCATGTTCTACCATGTTAGTGCCCTAGGAGGATATCGTTGATTATAATTCAAACTAGTATAGAACAAAGGATGCGTCAGCAGACCGAAGCATATTGTACCTATCGCGCTAGTATTTTTAGGGTGATTTAGATTAATGCCACTTAAAAGTTTGCATTTTAATATATAAATGTCATATGATCTGAGTTTATATGCCATTGATATACAGAAAGGTACACGTAGCTGTGTTGGCGGTCGTTAAAATCCAATTTCATACGCCGACATACCCCAACTTTCCGATAATTTGGGGGAAAATCAAGATTTATATATGCATTTTATTTAAACTAATAAATTTTCACAAGTTTTGGTGAGTTTTTGTATTTAGGAATAAAGTGGAGAGAAATTGGAGCTGAACCGGACGAAGAAGCCAGTCGGCGGACCTACCCTAGGTCGGGCGATCTGGCCTCTGCACTGAACCGACTCCTACTTCTCCCAGTTGCCAATAATTGCATCAAGGAGTAATCTCAAGCATCCATATGCATCAGTTTTATCAAATGGTTGCAGTTGCTTCACGCTTGCGTGACTTGGCTCTTAAAAAAGTCATTTCTACCGGCCCTAATTGCCAAAACCGACGTAGGGGATTGATCTACACCGTCAAAGAAGCATCCCAAGTGAAAACGAGTGTCAGGATCAACCGAAGGTGGGTTAGCCGACCCACCTAGGTCGGCCAACCACCTTGGATCCCCTCTCAGATTCTCCTTCGTCTGGTGTGGAGATGACACTTGTCCCATGACATGGAAGCTCTTCATTGGTTGTGGTTGGCTATAAAAGGACCCCCTCATCTCACTTGAGAACACCACAACACATCCCTCTCATTTGGAGTCACTATTCAATTGTTAGAGTAGTTAGTTTTGGGAGTTAGAGTTGAGTCAAACTGAAGCTCGGAGTTCCGGAATTGTCTTCGGGAATTCGGGTAATAGATCTTGTATCCTTTCCCTTCTGTAAGACTTTGCTTTTATAATATAAGTGTCTTTCATTATCTGAGCTGAGTATATTTACACTAAGTGGAAAGTGTGAATTATTAGAGCGGTTGATTAAGTTTATCTAGTTCCGAGTTTGGATTCATTCTCATATGCTTAGAATAGCCTAAGTATTGAACTTGGATCACCTTCCTATGATCCGGGGAGGAGTAATCGGATTTAATAGCAGACGTGGTGTCTAAGATTATCTCTGACTAGGTTTATACCCATTCCAACGTACTTTTGTGGTAAGTGGTAGGTGGTAACAACCCTATCCATCCAAGATTTATCTCAAGCGTAATCCACTGCGTTAGGAATTGGAGCAGTAGATCCTAATCGGGGAACCATTCGGTGTTCTTAACTGATAGCGAGTGGTAGTAAATCGGCCGAGCTCTGACGAAGTTCTTAAAACAAACCTCCAAACTCATATTTGTTAGCTCAACCTGATAATTGATTGCACTATTAAGGGACTTTATACTCTTCTCGTTGTCCTCCTAACTATCTGCCTAACTTATCTTTTTTATACTCTGGTGTGTGTGTCACCGGTCTTATTATATTATCCTTACCCCCGTTAACTAGCTGGCTGGTATCTTAAATAATATAGATATTAGAATTATCATTCTCCCTCGTTTCCCGTGGATTCGATACTCTGGAATTCTCCCGTGTGAAAACTACAAGCGATATCCATTCGCTTATGGATTATTTCTAATAGCGTAAGAATCGTCAACAAGCGGGAACATGCACATTGCTTGTGTATGCACATATCGTGACTTTTGTGTGTTTAGGGTGTTCGCTTGCTTGTAGTCTCCTAGAGAAGGGCGAGTCCGCAAGAGGTGCAAGTGTAAAACCGACCTTACGGAGGGCAAGAGAAACCCGTAGGATGAACACATGGTCAAGATCATGTGCGAGTGAGCCCATGAGCCAACCTGACCTGGATACATCGGCCAAGACGCAATCTATTTGCCTCTGATCCACCCAATTTCTCTACAATTTGCTGTGGAGAGATGTGATGCAGCAACTAACCGTCTATCAGCTTGCACCACTCCACTGTCCCAGCTCTCCTAAAAGCGAAAAGCTTAGCTAGCTATTGTAGCAATGTACTAACCTACATGCTTATCCGCATAAAGCCATCGCAATTTGCAAATGACTATGGACAAAGATCCTTGCATCATCAATGAAAGAGAGTTTATTGGCTATCATATGGACCAACTTATTGGTTATAACATTGTCCATGTCAGTAAAAAGCCAGTTTAAGTCAACCCTGGAGGGCTCATAGTTTAGGTTATACACAGGGACGGAGGACCCGTTATGGCAAGGTATGACTCGCGTCATACCTTGGTCCAGCTAGCCCAGAGTACCCCCTTAGCCCCCTAGTAATTTTCGTGTACGGTCCACTTTGCCTCGATCCTGGTCCAACGCGCTCGGCGCCCAAAGCAAAGACACAGCAGCTTCATGAGAGAGAGGGGCCGAGGCGAGGCGGCGCTATCGAGCTAGGGTTAGGGCGAGCCCGGCGCCCGCCGCCACCTCCGTCCGCCGATCCATGGCCTGCCGCCGCCTCGCAACCGCCGTCGCCCGGCCACCACCGCCTCACCTCGCCGACAGCCCTCACCTCGGCCTCGCTATCGCCCGCCACCACCGCCTCGCCCTCCCCACTCTCCTTGCCGGCCTCGGCTGTCGCCTCGCCCGGGCCGCCGCCTCGCAGCTCCATGGCCTCGCCTGGGCCGCCGCCTCGCCTCGCCTCCCCAGCTTCGTTCGAGGCACTTTTCGATAATTTTCTTGTCTTAATTTTTTTTATGTGTGATTGTGTTGAATGCGTTCTCTAAGCCTGTCATACCTTATTTTTCATCCGTCCTCCGCCACTGGTTATACATAGGTCTAATATAGGTTATACATGAACTTATAATTTACGGATATTAAGACTTTAATTTAGCTGTACCATGCGCGAGCGCGCGCGCACACTTCACAAATGCCACTAAGAAGGCTGCCTAATTCTGCACTCTCAACGTGGATAACCTGATGGTTAACTATTTTAAAGGCTACTTTGATTAGAGTACTCACACATTCCTGACTTAGGTCTATAGTTTGATTAGTCCATACACCATCGCTATTATCTTGGCTATCTCCATCGTCCCGCCTTTCTATCATCATCGTTGCCGACCGCTCAAGTCGTAAAGTAACCTTAATTTAAGATTCACTGGCTAGTGTAAGTTCGTCCTAGGGAGACGAGATAGCCGAGGCAATGTAGGGTGCAAGTTGCATGCTCTTTTTCTGCACGTTGAATGGGTCTTTTTACACATTTACTACTTTGTTCTAGTTCTTGAAATGGGTCGCATTTAGAGTGAACTAGAGGAATAATCTGACATGCTTCTGGCTTACTCCTACCTTCTATAAAACCCTTTATAAGAAACTCATAACCATTTCTATTATACTCACTTCCCCTCGCAATGGGAACATATCTTGTACACATGGGATTGCTATGCACATGTGCACATTTTAAATCTGAGCCATCCATTTTGCATCTAAGGGTTACTTGAAGTGCACATAGATATCCCTCCCACACCTTCTCACATCTTTCCAAACTGATTCTATTTATTTTGGTTGACCCTTGGATGCAAGATGGATGACTCAGATTTAAAATGTGCACATGTGCATAGCAATCCCATATGCACAAGATATGTTCCCTTAATGCTAATCTTTTGGTAAGGAACCATTTGTGACCTCATCACAAACCTTGCCGATTATTCATCCTCTAGGCTTCGAATGGATGAGTGTCACAACACCAATTCTCAAAGACTGTCATGTAGCTATTGAGAACCTGAGCTTGGAGATCTGGTGATACAAAGTTTTTTTTTTGTGTTGTAGCTCTAGATATTAGAAGAAGAGATTGGAGATGGCGAGAAGAGCACAGGGAGGAGACTTGCATGCCTGTTGTTGCCATGGATCGAAAGACCGAACAAGAAATGCATGCACGTTGTTGATCGAAGTGCTCCGGATATTACAAGCCAATAAAAAATTTTGAATCGAATGAGGTCAAAAGCACAAAGTTTCAAAGAACAATAATAAGGGGTAATTTACAAGGTCAATATAATTTTTTCCTAATTTTAATTTTTTGCATGTTCGGGTAAGTAAGTAAGAGCCACTATGCTGTAAAGACAAGAAATTTTTATCTTAGTTAAGACAAAATATAAAATAATATATGCAATTGATAGTTGGTTGAGATTAACGGTTTAGATCTTGAATATGTTTTGAATTAAGTCGAATATATTGTATTAAAAATTTAAAGATCAACTTATAAATTTAGCTGTGCAAATATACAGGTCACGCGCGCTTGTGCGCCCCATTGTTTATCTTCACAAATATTCACCGAGACTCGTTGATCTCAATGTTAGGCAGATGGTCGAACAGTCGAACTAACAGCTGGTGCTTGGTGGTGGTTCATGCATGAACAGCTAGCCCCCAGGTTAAGCAGCCGAGCCGTCTTAAATAATTTGACTGGCTTGGGGGAGCACAACAAATGCATTTCCCAGTTTCCACACCCGCTGCGGCGCTGCCTAGGGAGATGGCACGCCATGCCAAACTTTAATTTGGCGAGACGAGGAAGGAAAAGATCGGGGACCAGAACATGGCAGGCAGCAGACACCTGATCGACCGACATCGACCCTGAACGCCCAAATTCCATTCAGGCCAATATTATTACATCAACGTTAACCCCCTAACCTTTTTTTTTACGGAAAGACCCCCTAACCTTAACACTGCAAACAATCGGATTATTTCGGGTAATCGGATTAACCACGGCATCAGCTGGGAGGGAGATGATCAGATGAGCAAGCAAATCACCGGGGACCCCAAGCCCCTGCACGACGTACCTGCAGTGCAGAACGCCGGAAACATGGCCAAGAATACATGGTTTTGGGGGCAAAATCACAGGGGTGGGCGACGCGCTTTGCCTCCCGATAGGCCACACGGGGCGGTGGGGGGTGGCAGGGGCAGGTGCCAGCCAGTTTGAGGTGCGCTTGACACGTCCGTCCGGGCACAGCTGAGCCACAGCGATCGGCACTGCCCCTGCCACTGCCACTGCCTCTGCCTCTGCATGCATGCGCCATAGATCTAGCCGGCCGCTCGCGTCGACTGATCTGGAAATTTGCCTGGTTTTAATCAGAGTGTCATGCCTCGCTTTGCAATCTGCAGCGATGTTCAATGCATCGCTGATCGATCCATCTATTGTTGTTTATAAAAATACTACTGCATTTTGTTCTCAGCACCTGTGAGAGAGAGACGGAGAGAGAGAGTACTGTGACGCGCGAATCGTAT
Source organism: Raddia guianensis (assembly GCA_036346415.1). NCBI lineage: Eukaryota > Viridiplantae > Streptophyta > Magnoliopsida > Poales > Poaceae > Raddia > Raddia guianensis. The sequence continues at coordinate 19,069,600 of CM070536.1, forward strand.
TTGTCTCCTGCATGCATGCATGCATATGCTGCATGCATGTGGGCTCATGTGCAGCATGCATGTGCTAGGCGCCACAACTGTGACACCTAGAACGGCAGCATTTTTTAAATAGGAAATATCAGGTGATGCCCGCATATATTATAATCAGAATAAATTAAGAATTAGTCCTTCAGAAAAAAAAGTAAGATTTTGTTGGGGGGCACCTTGATGAGTAACATGCTTTAGAGCTAGAACTTCATGGAAACTATGCTTCCACAATGGGACACCATGCATGAATATTAATTCATGTGATATATATAACTAAACCCCTTTTCAGGCTGGGGCATTCAGCCTTTTGTAAAAAGGTCTATGCAGCATATAAGATTAATTGTGTAGATTTCGATGGGAAATTTTTTAGGTTTTAATAGGAAACAGAATATAAGTGCGTGTAACTTAAATCATATATATGAAAGGTTGCATGTATTTGTATATAATGATGGTGGGAGAATCTTTTAAAGATATGACATATATATGCCAAATCCTCTAAATTTCAGTTGACAGTATGTGTGGCATCAATTAATTGAAATTACCATGCGTAAAAAAAATCACCGTACTATCTGAAATTCTGAAGTGATCTGAACATGCATGTACATTGCTATAAAATCAAACCCAGCCCTTAATAATATACTTTATGGTTTAGTTATGGACAACCAGTGAGAGGAGACAAATGAAGTACAAATCAAAGAGAGATCGTATTGTTTATATTCCCGATATAATTGGCCATAAATTAATAAATAAAGGGCAAACATTCCAAGCTCTTCTGGCTGACAGATACATATATAGCATTACATGACGATAATAAACCAATGGAGTACAAACGTGCATCTAGCTAGCTGAAAAGAATATACATATATAGCTCGACTGTCAAGGGCATGCATGCACACGCATATTCTTGTATTGAGAATGACATAAGAAGACAACCATTGTAATCCGTAATCTAATGAGAAACTTGACCGCCCATGCTTTCGCAATTAAGTTTTTAGGGCAATGTCGTACTTAGGAACTTTACCGATGCATGCATGGTGCAATACATATAATATATACTCGTCCTAGCTATCTATCTAGCTTGCTTCTCTTGATGGACGATGGATATATGATCTGCATGCAAGCATCCAGTCACGATTGGTGAAGAACTACTGCACCCGGCATGGACATGCATGATCTATGCATCTGGTCCAATGGTAGCTAGTATTGAGTAGAGATATCTATCAACTACTGGCAGTTTTAAGTTGTCCTCGTCATCTGTGGATCAGGAACAGAACTACTAATTAACAATGTAAGATGATCATATGCAAAGCACGGATTTAGCTAGACTGAACAAGATTACATTCTATACATGCAGATATAAAGAATTCTTTCATGGAAGTATAAGTGCTTGATAAAGAAGAGGAGGTGACATGGATGGTTACCAAAAAATAGCTTTCTCCCATTTGGAGGCTCTGCATTAGAATCCCATAGTCGTTGACCGGGAGGAGGGCCCCGGTGGAATGGACGAGCATCACATCCTGGCCGAACATCGCTCGCAAGTCTATTGGACCCCTCGGGACCTCCATTGGGACTCCATTGATGAACACCGTGATCGTCGCTGGAATTAGCAGGCAATCAGGCCGATCGATCAATCAGCAGCCAGCATATAACCCACTCAAGATCGAGATCGACAAGAATGTATGTATATATATCGGCATACAGCTCATTTGACAACGAAATTAACAAACAAAAGAGCACAAGCCAAACAAAATTCTTTGGTCGGATTATCAAATATATACCCTTGGGTCGGTACTACCGTTTACTTACGGTTGGAACCTCTCTATCATATGGGCATGCATATATATGTATTGCTTATATACCTGTTATATATCTAGTCATTTTGATTCCAGCTGGTTCACTATCTGGCAGGATGAACATGACATTACAGATATTTTGCATGCATGCAAACATGCATGCATGCATGCATGCATGAACTATAGCACCATTCCTTTGCTTCTATTCAGTAGTAGTAGTTCTCTAATGGAATATATATGATCAATTGATAGTAGTAACATTAAGAGGGGGTAAAATCAACTTATGCGCGCGCATGTAAATGTGCATGCATGGAGGAAATCTTAAAGTAACCAACCTTCACCGTCAAATTTGCTATTGGACACAATGAGCATCATATATATTTTTTCATTCATAAGCATGTGTTAATTCCAGTCCATGCATGTGCCACATGCAGGCTCATGTACTTGATTTGCCAGACAAACGAGAGCGCACTCAAATGATGAAGAAGATGTATGCATGCATGCCCAGAATCTATGTGAGAGAAACTAATTTTGTTCATTCTTGTCATGCAGCTTCCTATGTTTAATTAGTAACTATTCGAAATTTGCTCAAGTCTGTATAAAGTTAAGCGCACAAATCATATATACATATCATAGTAGAGATCATGACGACATATGTATGATCTTATGCGGCGGTAGACTAACTAAGAAGCAGGTGTAATCGAACGATGTATACGCCGAAGAAATAAAGAACGAGAATCGACGTAATTAAGTAAGGGGGTAAATAAATTATGCACCCAAAAGATCCAAGCTAGATCTCCTTGAATTCAGCATCACTTCAATACAAGCAAACAAAACTGTAGGGGGGTGAAATCAGCATTTACATCGTCAGAAGTTCTTTTCAGTTGTTTGATGCGCGCATATATACGTGCTAGCAAAAACCACATGGAAACTTACAATTTTTTTTTCAGATTTAGATCGCGACCAAAATCACTTTACAATTACCCATGCCAAGATTCAAGGACCAAGGGAAACACATGCATGAGATGGATGAAGCAAGTAAAAGCAACCAATTGAAGGGAACAATCACGTAGTAAACCAAGATCGATGTGCAGTACTCAACTCACCTGCAGGTAATTGGCACGGGTAGTACTGTTGCTGAGCGGCGGTGCTTGGCGCGGGCGAGGACGACGAGCCGCGGGAGCTCTCCACAAACCCCATCTGCCGCGAGATGGCGAAGAGATCGTCGCCGCCGCCGCCGCCGCTGCTGTCCACGTCCCCCATCAGCCCCGGCGCCAGAGCCGACGACGCGCCGCACGAGGCCTGCAAATACCCGCCGCCGGCGGGGCCCGGCACCCCCGCCGCGCCGTGCGCGAACAGCCCCAGCGACGACGACCCACCCGTGCTTCCCGACGACGACGACGAGCTCGCCTGCTGCTCATACTGGCACGCGCTCCCACTCACGGCCATGGGATGGACGGAGATGGACGTCGGAAGACCCACGGTGGCGGTGGCAGCCGCCGGGGAGCTATTGGCGGCGGCGGAGGAGGCCGCCGCCGCAGCCGCCGCGGCCTGCATCTGCCGCTGGCGGCGGCGCGAGCGGGAGCGGCGGTTCTGGAACCAGTAGAAGACGTTGGCGTCGCCGACGGCGCCGAAGCGCTCGAGCAGCTTGCGTATGCGGACGGTCTCGTCCTTGGGCGGGTTCACCATGCCGCTGTTGAAGATGGACTCGAGGATCAGTATCTGCTCCGGCTTCGGCGTCCACCGCGAGCGCACCGGCTCCCCCGCCGCCTTCCCTCCTCCGCCGCCGCGTTCCTCCGGGCTGCCGCCGGAGGACTGCCTGTCCGGGCTGTTGCTGCTCCCCTCCATCGCTCTCACTCGCCCTGGATTAGGGTAAATTCCAGCTCGACTGCTCGAGGGCGTTGGTTAATTGGAATCTTGGTTCTTGGAACTTGGAAGCCTGATGTGTTTGTGTGTGTGTGTGTGGCACACGACTAGCACACACACTACGTGTGAAGTGAGGTAGGAGTAGGTTTGTGCTTCTATCGAGAGATGAGGCTGGCCAGAGAGTAGCTAGCTAGCTTGAGGCACCAATTTAAGGGGACAACCATGCTTGCACACCCATGTCTTTGTTGAAGGGTTGTACTTATAGGACGGGCTAGCTAGGGAAGACGAAGAATGTCCTGGTTCTACTACTGGCGCCTATCTATATTTATCTAGCGGTGGTGTGGGTAAGTAGTGTGTTGGCATCATTACTTTACTGCCCGGCCGGTTCCTGTTGCGGATTAGAAAGGCAGGCAAAATGTTGGTTAAGAGGAGTGATTAGCTAGCTTTTCTTAGATAATAGAAATGCTCCGGCCTCTAAGCTATACCCCGAGGGTATGTATGCATGGCCCTTACAAAATGACAAACGTCACTCAAAACCATACTAAAAGTAAGAAAAATTACACTTATACTATTATAAAGTTGGCATTTTAAAGAAAAAAATGTCACTCACAAAGACATGTGGACCCTACTCACATGTCATAGATATGAGTAACATATTTGAAAATTTCATAATGGCATGGTTTGCAATTCGCACAAAAAGAATGTCCAACAATAATTGCTTATCAATTAACACAAATTTATTACTGAACTTCTAAGTTCATATGCTTGGTCATTAGAAGGAGCGATTAACTAATGTTGCTTAGATGCCAATCAGCATTAACTAATATTTTTTACAACGTTTTGGTTTAGAAAGATGTCCCTCTCTTCTAGCTAGGATTCCCACGCATGCCCGCATGTTTTTGTTCAATATAAGAGGATTATTTCAACCACTAGCTAGACATTTAACCTATTGGGAGGTGATGGTGCATTATATCAGCATTGTGTATATATGAAGCTAACTTCCTGCTGATTGGTGTGAAAATTCTATATAACTTTTGTTGGGGTACATACTGGTGGAGAACCCACTGGCCTTTCTCTGTGTGTGTGTAGAGAGAGAGAATAGCTAGCATAGACTCGAGTCTACGGATCCCTCCGTGAACTTCGATGGGTTTTTGAAATTTGAGAACTTTAGTGATCGATCCAAACCGTTGATCTTATTCATCTTGTCAAAACGTAGCCACCAACCAAGTTTCGTATTTTTTCGAATTTGTTTCCTATTTGTTTTCTAATTTTGAAAATCAGCTTTTTTTGGACGCTCCACGACTAAAAAATACGAAAAAATTCTCGAAAATTCGATGGGATTATATATATACTAAAAAACCCATCGAAGTTCACGGAGGATCCGTGAGACTGAGTCTACGCTAGTTATTCTTTTTATATATATATATATATATATATATATATATATATATATATATATATATATATATATATATAGAACATATCAGGTGCAATCTCCGTTCTGTGCAACCATCGTGCAATCCAACTAGCAAAAGTTGCGAAAAATTCTAAAAAATTTATACATGTACTTGAGTCATACTCACCTATATATAAAATTTCATGTTCAAATTCGTTATATTTAAAGCACAGCAAGAAAGAAAATTGACACATTTATACTCTAAAATCTGTCAGAATTTTCTTTTTATTACTGCTAAAATATAACGAATTTGAACATGAAATTTTATATATAGGTGAGTATGACTTAAAGTACATGTATAAATTTTTTCAGAATTTTTCGCAACTTTTGCTAGTTGGATTGCACGGTGGTTGCACGGAACTGAGATTGCACCGATATCTCTCTCTCTCTCTCTCTCTCTATATATATATATATATATATATATATATATATATATATATATATATATATATATATACCTGGGGTAGATTAGGTTTAATCTACCTGCAACCGAACTCTCGGCCAAATAAGACCAACCAACAAACCAAAGTGAGCACGTCGTCGGTTCGACAAGAATTGAAAGTAATTCAAAAGAATCGACTTTGGCACTCTAAAGATGGTGGGTCTGCATGTGGTGCCGAGAATTGTGGAGCCATTAACTATTCGGTTTCAAACAAATTATGCTCGTTTTTTGATATAAATTTTGAATCGTTGTTTCGATCGTCGAAAACTTTACACCACTGAATTACTTGCATTTTTTCAAACAAAACAAGATCTCAAATGATATATGAATTTGAAAAATTTTGAAAATGCCAATTTGAACATGATTCTGACTTGACTGTAATTGATAGTAATCGAGATGAACATGATTTACAGCTTATAGTAATCAACTTTTAAACTGTTTCGACCAGTTACTTTTCGTTACTCACGATGTTTCGAACAGAAAACAACCAGATTTAGGGTTTCCCAACAGATTACTCTCCTTTACTACTAAAAATTAAAACTTTATATATGATGAAAACACAATTATTCCAGATTACTACCAATTACAATGTCGTTTTAACCAATCAAAAACGAAAAATTCTAAAAAAAAAAAAGGATAAATCACATCGGGCGTCCCATTACTGTGCATTACTTCCAAAATTTCTCAAAGTAATTCAGAGTAATGCCATCATCACATAGTAAATGCAGATCGGTCGACGGCGGCGTAGATCGGTTCAACTGCCGTGGCGGCATGAATCGTGGTCGAGGCGCCGCGGAAGAACAGACGGCATATTGTGGTCGACGAGAACGCAAAGCAACGCTGGCGGGCGATCGGCGACGTGTGGCGCCGGGCGTAGCCCTGATCTCGACGGGCGGCGGTCGTCATCGATGGCGGCGGGCTGCAGCGATCAGCGCGGACGAGGCAAAATGGCGGCAACCGTGGAGGAAAACGTCGGACGGCGGCGTCTGCGGCGGCGCGTTGGCGGCGTCGTCGCCGACGCTGCCGAAGCCGGGACGCAGCGTTAGGCGGCGGGCGTCAGAACGGCTGCGGCGCGCGGCCGGGCGCGTCGAAGCGGCAGCGTCGGGGCAGCGTCGGTCTGGTGGGCGGGCGAAGCGCGGCGAAGGGCGGCGGCGGCGTCAGGACAGCAGCGTCGGTGCGGGCGGTGTGTGGTGGGCGCGGGCGGCGGCGTCGGACGGGCTGGTCAGGCTGGCGGCCGACGCGGCCGAGTTGGGGACAGCAGCGTCGGGGGGGCCAGGACAGCGGCGTCAAGCGATCGCGTTAGAAGCGGCGGCGTCGGGGCTCAAGCGTCGAAGCGATCGCGTTAGGGCTCGGCGTGGGGAGAGAGAGAGAAATGGGAGCCGAGAGAACGTGGGAGAGAGAGATGGGAAGAGGGGAGTGGGGATAGTTAATAGGGATCCGGTTTTTAATTTTTTAAATTTTCCACGCGTTGATGCTTGGACTCGCTGAAACCTGCTCATGAGGTGGCTAGGTGTAGATTAGGCTTAATCTACCCAGGGGTAGATTAGGATCTATATATATATCTCTCTCTCTCTCTCTCTCTCTCTATATATATATATATATATATATATATATATATATATATATATATATATATATATATATATATATATATATAAGTTTAATCTACACCTAGCCACCCCATGAGCCGTTTCAACGAGTCCAAGCAGTCAACATGGTGAAAATTTTTTAAAAAAAAAATCAAAAAAACAGGATCCACCCATTAACTATCCCCACTTTCCCCTCTTCTCATCTCTCTCCACAGTCTCTCTCCCTCGTCTTCCTCGGCGCGCCACCCACGACGTTGGCGCCGCCTCCTCCAAGACGCCGCCCCCGTCTTCCTCTGGCGCGTCGCCCCCGTCTCACCCACGGCCGACGCCGACCATGGCGCCGCCCCATCCTCTTCACCGCCCGCGCCGGACGCCGCTCCAGATCCACGCCGCCAGAGCCCTGCACCTCGGCGCCGCCCGATCCTTGCCTGCGCCGCCGTCTTCGACGCCCTTCACCACCACGCCGGCGGCGTCGGCGCCGTCCTGATCGAGATCAACGCCGCTTTGCTCCTCCTCGCGCCGCGCGGCGCGCGCCTCCCCGCCATCGCTGCTTACGGCGCGGCCGCTTCGCCTCTCGCCGCCGGATCCTGTTCCTCGCCCGCCTCGGCTTCTCGTGCCCACACGCCGTCGCGCCGCCCGTCCTCTCCACAGCGCCGACGCGGCTTCCACGCTACCAAATACCGATGTTGAATTACGTTGAATTACTTTGGCGAAATTCAAAGTAATGCACAAGAATGTTGTGTTCGATGTAATTTATCCATTTTTGTGTGAATTTTTCTTTTTGACTGGTTATTATGATATCTGTAATGCTAAGTAATCGAGTGTGAATGTATTTTTCTCCGTTTTAAGAATGTAATTTTGGAGGAATGGAAAGTAATCAAGATGGAATTCTCGTCCATTCTTGTCAAGAGCGAAAGTAAGAAAAAGTAATCGGGCTGGAACCTACGAAACATGGATTACTATCATACGTACAGCACATTCATCTCGATTACTAGTAATTACTTTCAAATCAGAATCATGTTCAAATTGATATTTATAAAATATTTCAGATTCATATGGCAACCAAGATCTTGTTTTGTTTGAAAAAATACCAGCAATACGATGTTCGAAACGATTTGGTCGTCGAATCTACGAATCAAAAATTAAATCGAAAAAACGAGGTAGAATACGTTTGAAAAAGAGTAGTTAATGCTCCTACGATTCTAGGCACCACATGCAGACCTAATTACTTTCAAGTGCAAATTCAGTTCGTTTCAATTACTATGAGTTACTGTCGAATTGGCAGGACCTAATCGCTTGGTTGTTGGTTGGTTCGCTCGTTGGACAGTTCGGCTGCGGGTAGAATAAACCTAATCTACACCCAGGGGTATATTAGGTCACACGTACATAGGTAAGTGCTAATTGTGCTGTTAGCTATAACTACCATATATAGCTTGTAATTGTGTGGTAATTAATCAGATAATTAGACCTTTGTTCAGGAGATTCCAGGTGAGAGTAGGTGTGTGGCTGTGGCATGATGACTAGCTAAGATGCCCACTGATTACTATTGCCTGGTTTTATGGGATAATGTAATGTTTCCAGTGATAGCAACATTCAGGATGACTAAATAGCAGAAAGAATCTTTACCTGGTGCTTTGCAACTAACCATGGCTTGCTCCTAGCTTTATGCTAATGTACTCCCTCCTATCACAAAGGAATAATATTTCGTATTGGCGTACTGTTACAAATTTGAACTGGTACTTATAAAAATATATTCATAAAACACCATATAACATTACAAGAATTTTTTTTTCCGATAAATTCACGCAGGTCAGGATATCTTTATGAAATTATTAATAGACAACGTTTTATAAGTTTGACTACATATATATATTGTTGACGATTGAGATTGGTATCTCTTACCTGTTGCACATATTTGTTTGATAGTGATGGGAGAATACGTGGGATCCCGTGGAGTGCGGGAAAATATGATGTATGATACTTAATTCAGAGGCCTGTTGAATTTTGACATTAAATTCAATGGCCTGTAGCGAGGCGACACCGGACACGCGAATTTCTTACGCAGGTGACATTCGGGGCTTTTTAAATATCTTTTCCCCCATTTTTCCTCCTTTTCCCATCCATTTTCCAGTTTTATCTCTCCTTTTAACAACCTGGACCCACTTGTCGGCCTCCACATCTTCCTCTTCCTCCCTATCTTCTTCCTCCTTCCTTCCTATCTCCATCGCCCCTCTGCTCATTGCTACCGCGCGCCGCTAGCCTGCACCGATGGCCGCACTCGCCACCGCCTCACCGCACTGCCGCGCCTCGCCGTCTCACTATGCCGCACGGCGGGCCTCGCCATCCCGTCGTGCCGCCTCGCCCGCACTGCTCGCCGCCGCGCTTGCCGCCTCACCACGCCGCACGCGTCGCCGCACTCGCTGTCTCTCGCCACGCCAAGACTCGCCGTCTCGCCGCGCCACCGCTTTTGCCGCCACCACCACAGGGGAGCCAGCTCACCGCCACGCCGCTTTGTGTGCCTCCACTGTCAGGCATTGGCGAAGCTTGCGGACCGCCGCCGGCTGGGATGGAGGAAGAAGTGGATCCTAATGTTAGGAGGGAGAGAAAATGGTGGGGAAAATGGAGGAAAAGGAGGAAAAAGGAGAGAAAATAACCAGAATGTCACCTGCTTAAGAAATTCGCATGCCCGGTGTCGCTATTTCCAAGCCACCAAATTCAATGTCAAAATCCACCAGGCTTTTGAATTGAGTTTCATACATCGTATTTTTTCGTGGAGTGCCGGTGGAAACAATTAAGGCAAGGACATATGTTGAATTTACCTGGTTCGAGTTTGATGGATAATAGGCTCTATTATAACCTTGATCTTCATTTGTATGGTGAGAAGAAAAAGGATGATATGTCTAGAACTAAATAAAACTTTTTTTAGCTCCAAACTTGTGCATCTCCGATCGATCATCTTGAGCTTTTGCGAGTCATCTGGGCTTGCCTCCCCCTATGAAGCTAAGTGCCTCATATAGTTTCGGGCCACGCCTCTATCTTAGAAAAGCATTAATGTTTTGTTAGGGATAAAAAAATTACTATCCCATATGAGATTCCATTCATATGGGTCAAATCATTGGCTTCGTACATATAATTAACGAGCGACGTAGTTCACGTGTTTGTACGGCTAGATTTGTTTAGCCATATAAAGTTTATCTCTAACTCATAATCTATCTCTAATATTATCAGATTGGATTTAGAGTTTATCTCTAATATATTATATCAGCTTTATTATTTAATCTAAATTTCTATATTTTTTCTTTTAATCTAAGCTGCAAAGATCTTTTATTTTTTCTTGATTTATGTGAGAATTTTTTTTATCAATCTAGTCCGTTATAATTTGATCATCTTTAGTATTTAATCCAAATTTCTAATATTTTCTTTTAATCTAAGCCGTTATAATCCGGCCACACAAAAAACAGCGGCATAGTTTTTTATTTTTTTGATTTATGTGAGAATTTCTTTGATTGATCTCGACGTTATAATTTGGTCCCACCGTTGATTGAACGGTTGAAATAATATGGGTGGTGTGGACTAACATGGTGGTTCCGTTTTTCTCTACTTCATTAATTGATAGATAGATAGATATCATGGATATATCAGCAGATAAAGAAATGTCATCCAGAAGGGGTGTCACCACCTTTTATGTCCTATTAAAGAGGTCCAATTAACGGTGACATGAACTTGCAAGGTGACAGACTAATTTCTATAATAGTACATTCATAGTTAAACTTTATATTTAATTTGCACGTATAATTCAAACGACATGTAATATACGGATTAGCTAAGGAGGGCACAATTTCTTAAGTATTTTTTTATAATAGAAGAAACTTCCAGCCTCTAAACCAATTAGGGATGCATAGACCATCACAAATGCTTATTAAAAATATTAGAATCAGCGTGAAATGACAAACATTGTCAAGCTAAGACGAAAACAAAAAAGAAACAACCTTTTGCCTCGTAGCAACTAGACGACCCAAATATTTTGACGGCTTTAACATTGAGCATCCAAACAGAAGATGGCATCGACTTTCATGAGATTCATCTGTGATTTCATAAGACCAATCAAACCCAAAATCTTATCACAACACAAAAAATGATGGGATGAGAAAAAGGGCAACAATCAAAACAATTAGTCTTGAATCTAATCGGTCAATACCAAGTGAAATAGCATAAACTTCGCCGCAAAGCCTCCCATTAAAAAAATGAACCAAGTACCAGTCCAGTGGAAAGACCCATGTCCCTCAACGATGCTTGTAGCAAGGTAACGACACTCATGGGTGTCGCCGTTGTTGAATCTAGCTAAAAAGCAACAAACTGATCGATCTCGGTTGACACTTCAACACCATTTTGCCTCTTACCATAGTTGTAGGACTAGCCACCGTAAATCACCATTTGATTGATTGCCATTGGTACCAGCATTCAGATCTAATTTCCTCCGCTCACTGCCAACTGCACCCGCATCAAATCAGTTAACCTTGGTCAGGATCGATGACGATGCACCGACAAAAGACGCACACCAAAGCTTCATGACTCACGGGCACAAAGATGCATCACACTTTCTATGAACAAAACATACCATGAAAAAGAGCAGAACCAGCCAAGCGGAGGTTCTCAGATCATATAGGTCCTTGCCGACAGCCGACCAGTCATCCTCCTCCCTTGGCGAAGAACAACCAAATCTGGATCTAGATCTAAATCTGAAGTTTTGTGATTGTAAGATCAGAAGAGGAGGAGGGATTAGAGGGGGAGGAAAAAGGGTGAAGAAAGAGCATGGGTTCTATCCCTCCTCGCCGATGAGCTCGCATAGTCGCATGTGAAGAAGAGGAAGGAAGCCAAGGGTCGAGAAGGAGGAGAGCGCTGGCGTCTATGGGCACCACAGAGAGGGCATATAATTTGGAGGTAATGTCCACGATTGATTATATAATTAATTAATAGCATTGCTTATTAGGTTCCTCTCCAATCAAATGGTGAGTTGCATCGATCAACATCACCAAAAGGATTCACTTCGTGGCCATCAAATCAAATCGCACAGCCAATACGTAAACAAAAAATAACAGGCATCCGTGATCGATTGCAATTCTCGTTCATTTAAGGATGGAAAGAGAAGCACCTCAGTTCCCACTATCATCGCCAAATTGTCCTATCCTAATTTGTGTGGGCAAACAAACTAGTGACGACTATACTAATAGAGTTATATATCCAACCATGCACCATCGTTTAAGTTGTACAACATCACTACTATATATGAGCATCATTGTAACTCTACCAAACCTAGCATTGCTGTGTTGCACATATATAGTCCACAAAGGCTCATAAAGCGGTGTGGGATCGATCCTCATATGTATGGTGCAACTCTAGCAAACTGATGAAAGCAAAGACAGGCGGACAGGCAATGCATGATTTGAATTAATTGTGATGAACCAATTCACATATATACTCACCAATGTTGTGTGAACATATGTTGCCTATATATCCTCTTCCTTAGAATTTTTGGACCCAGTGACGATTGAGCCTGTGACTTCCTGTATAAACTGGCTATGGCATCCTATATGTGTGTCCCTTGTACAAGTTAAATATTTTATATCTCTATTATATATTAAGGCTCTATTCTTTTCAGATAATGGCTTAACAGCTTAACGGCTTATCTATGTTTTAAAAAGACATATGTTTTAGGTTTTTGAGTCTGTTTTTTCATTGTTTCCAAGATGAGTCCTAATGCTTTCAAAAGCAAGACAAACGAAATATATCCAAATATCGAGACTACCTCGAGGAGCTCTCGAAATTTAGTTATTTCAAACATTCAGATGTTTAGCCGTTCAAATCAGCTCAAAACAGAACCTAAGTCTCTTGAAGTGAGTGATGAGTCACACTCCATTAAAATTACCCACCACATGTCATATATCCCAACAATCCATCTACTTTGCTAAAGTTACTCACCATGCCATCCATCGTAACAAACTCATATCCTCTCTAATTTAACCTCTTAAAATTTTCACGTGGACACAATATAATGTCCAATGTTGTAGGGCATGATCGATTAATTAATCTTTTCAAATCTAATCTTGGTTCTCCAAGATAGTAAATAACACATAATAACATGTACAAATCATATTTAAATTCTCTTATCCTCCTTATAAAAAGAATAAGTCTTTCGGACCTTTATTTTTAATTTTGAACTCAGCCCATCTCCTTTACTACACTACACCCTCTCAATGCCCCTATTCAGCAAGAAAGGCTTCTAACTTCCCGAAATCTTACTTATTCAGGCAAGATTCGAAACTTAGGGTCACTGCCTTTCATCCGCCTTTCTCTCATATGCTTAGCATTTAGATGCCCTGGTCCAGTTGGTGCTGATGAGTGGAGAGTAATGTGGTCTCAAGAATGTTGGAGCCATAAAGGAGTGCAACAACAACCCAAAATGGACACCCACTGGCTTTTAAATTGGAGCCCCCAGAAACTAGTTGTTGGATTGCAAGCGCATCACACGCCGCATGGTCCGGCATGCGCCTCACGGTTGGGCCACGACCAAACCGACCCAACCAACAACACACCCTACACACACGCGTTGGCCATGGTTCAGCAACCCGTCCAGGCTCCGCAATGGCCCAACAAAGCATCTATTGGACCCTCGTCCAGAAAAACACCCGATGGAAACACTACACGTTGGACACAACCTTGGAGAGTCCAGCGCACTGTTCAGTAGCAATTAGTGACAATGCATCCCACTGGAGCCAAGTTCAAAGATGCACCACGCGAGACACCAAGCATCAGACATCGTGCCAACAGACCGTCCAGCCTAACCAACATGAAGAAGCGCCCACTGGATGATGGGCGCGGACGCGGGGTCCCGATCTTCTGGTGAGAGATGGTAAGAATAATTCGGTAAGGTGTCACAAACACCTAAACGATCCGGCTTCCAACCCCGCAAAGGAACTGGAAATCCCAGCGATCGCTAAACCACCACAACGATTGTTATCGACCGAACCAAAGGCACGATCGACCTGTCCACGAAGGACGGTTCCTGCAGGCAACCGAAGAACGAGCAAGAACACAAGATAAACAATCACAATTGCGAATATATATTAAGGATAATGGGGTTCAGAAACTTGGTCCTGTTGGTCTGGCCGACACAAGAAGAACAAGGCGAAATCTCACACGACAGTGACGAAATCAACTAAACAAAACCCAACTAAAACGAAACACGGCGGGGGACTTATATAGGGTGGCGGCCAGAGGAGGGGCGCCCAAACAGGTTCCCACACGTGCTCAACCCTAACTCTAAGGGTACATGGGCTTTGGGCCCAAAAATAAGACGACGCAACGCCGGGAAGTTTCTGTCTGTCAACTTGTTTTCACGATTCCCGTTGACTTGGATGGAATTTGGAGGTGTGGTTGGATCCACTGGAAAGCTTATCTCGTAAGCTTTCCGTAGAGTCCTTATTTGTCTCATTTGTACGTTGTATGTGATCTAGACGTCCGTTTGAAGACGTACTGGTCCTAGAAGTCCGAACCGGACTCGGCAGCGAGTTCGACGTCCCCTCGACTTGGGCCCGGTGGTCGAGGACTTCTTGAACCTTGTAACTAACTTTCTAAACTTTAGTTGATGAAGGCTTGAATGGTATGGCTTGATGATTTATGCCGTCTTGTTGCTTTTCTACTCCATCAGCAAGCTTGTCAGTGACAACGAGCTCGTTAGTGATGTCCTCATCATCCCCTTTTTCTTGAATTTGAGTCATCCTCGACTCGAGCATATTGTCCTGCAAAAGGTTAGGAGAAACAGGGGGCAAAACAATAGACAGATCTTTTAAATCATTGCATGGTTTTTTAGCTATTTCATGATTTACACAATTCGTTTTAGCTAAGAGAACGTGACTTTTCAATGTAATTTCATATTTATTTTCACATGATTCATTCTTTTTAGCAACATCATGTTTTTCAATTTTAACACATTTCTGCTTTTCTCTTTTTGCTCTTTCAACATTAGCTTTGGTTATTTCAGCAGGGGTCATAGGTTTTAATAAAATTTTCTTGCCTTTAAACTTAAATTCATATTTATTAGTTCTACCATGATGAACAACATCTCTATCATACAACCATGGTCTACCTAATAAAAATGAACATGTATCCATAAGTACAACATCACAATTAATATGATCATGATAAGAACCAATAGAAATGAGTATTTGAACAGTTTTCGTTACCTTCAGCTTACAACAAGAGTTGAACCATTTAATCACGTAAGGATGTGAATTGCGAAAGCACAAAGTGGCTTGGACAGTGGATGTGATGACGAACTCAAATCTTTTTTGTGGGGCAATTTTCTATACTCTAGGATGAACACGAACAGATCTGCTTTGATACCACTTGATGGGGGACGGGTTCCCGATCTTCCGACAGGTAGGATAAACTCGATTGGTGGAGAACTCGACGTTGCAATGCAAATTCAACAAGAATTAAGCTATGCGGTAATAGTAAAGGCTCAAAGGGCTTGGAATTTTTTGTGTGGCAATTTTCTGGACTCTAGGTATGAAACCAATCTACTAAACAGAAAAAGAAAATTTCTCACTAGGCAACGGATGCTCTGATACCACTTGATGGACGCAGACACGGGTCCCGATCTTCTGGTGAGAGATGGTAAGGATAATTCGGTAAGGTGTCACGGAGACCTAAACGATCCGGCTTCCAACCCCGCAAAGGAACTGGAAATCCCGGCGATCGCTAAACCACCACAACGATTGTTATCGACTGAACCAGAGGCACGATCGACCTGTCCACGAAGGACGGTTCCTGCAGGCAACTGAAGAACGAGCAAGAACACAAGATAAGCAATCACAATTACGAATATAGATTAAGGATAATGGGGTTTAGAAACTTGGTCCTGTTGGTCTAGCCGACACAAGAAGAACAAGGCGAAATCTCACACGACAGTGACGAAAGCAACTAAACAAAACCCAACTAAAACGAAACACGGCGGGGGACTTATATAGGGCGGCGGCCAGAGGAGGGGTGTCCAAACAGGTGCCCACACGTGCTCAACCCTAACTCTAGGGGTACACTGGTTTTGGGCCAAAAAATAAGGCGACACAACGCCGGGAAGTTTCTGTCCATCAACTTATTTTCACGATTCCCGTTGACTCGGATGGAATTTGGAAGCGTTGTTGGATCCATTGGAAAGCTTATCTCGTAAGCTTTCCGTAGAGTCCTTATTTGTCTCATTTGGACGTCGTATGTGATCTGGATGTCCGTTTGAAAGCGTACTGGTTCTGGAAGTCCGAACCGGACTCGGCAGCGAGTTCGATGTCCCCTCGACTTGGGTCCGGTGGTCAGGGACTTCTTGAACCTTATAACTAACTTTCTGAACTTTAGTTGATGAAGGCTTGAATGGTATGGCTTGATGATTCATACCGTCTTGTCATTTTTCTACTCCATCAGCAAGCTTGTCAGTGACAACGAGCTCGTTAGTGATGTCCTCATCACTGGATACACACATCCAGAGAACACCTACACAACACAACACACCCGAGACAAGGTAACGGAGCCAAATGTTCGGCGTCCAATGGATACCGATCCATTGGGCACCCAAACCACACTGCTCATGCCGACCAGTGTATCAAACGGTTCGATAGTCTATCCAACACCCACGACACACCACAACCATATATCACTGAACCCTGATCCAGGAAGCACCCAAGGCATTCCATAGCATCGGCCCGCGTCCCAAAACAGTTTGACGGATCGTTCAGCAGCCACGACATAGAGAGCCTCCTAGATTTTTAACATGCGACCACAGGGCGAGGGTTAACGATAGTAGTTTTTTTTTCCTATAAAGGTAAACTTTGATGGAAATTCCTACGAGGCTCTTGCTTGCTGAGTACTGTACTCGCCCACGTCCATTTCAAAATCAAATTCAAGCCTTTGTATATCGAATAAAGTTATAGATTAAATTTTCATCCACCTACTTGAGGACGAGCTAGTTGACCCCCTTGTAATTTGTCATGAGAATTTCGGTTGCGGAGTTACGTTAGCAACCAGTACGTAGCTCCTAATATAAAAAAATGTAAAAATAATTTCAATTTTAGCACGGGTTATTTATGCGCCTAACCTTTCAGGTATTTGTCTACAAAAATCAGCATGCTGCAATAGAGACTCAAAGCAAATTAAAAAGCCTAGCTACTGAATTGATTGCCATATAATTAAATATAGTTTGTATATCCAAATCAACTGAAAGGAAGGGGATGTCTCTTCACATTCTTTTTATGGTAGATGCTCGTCCCACAGTCACCATCTAAGGAGAGAGAGTCCAAATCACATGTGTTGTTAGAAGGAAGGAGGGGACAGTTGGGCCCCGTAATGTGGCTTACCTTGACCCTATTAGGACTTAGGAGGAGTATGGGGCTGCCCCGGCTAGTCATGTAGAGGCTGTTTGGTTGCTTGCATCGCAGAAGTTTTGCAACTATATAGAGATATAAAAGTAGGATGTTTGGTTGTCTTCTTAACCATCTGGGCCAGGTTCTCTAGATGCAATTATCCCCTTCAGACCAGCATCTGGAGATAAGACCAAATTGAGCGTTCCCCAAAGCCAGGCTTGCGGGATGTAGTTGAGCGTATCAAGTGACTCCACAAGCCCCTAATGCACCCAACCAAACATCTTCTCTTCTCAGCCTATTTCAGATTGTGCAAACAACCAAACAACATTTCTTGTATCCCACCAACCTATATGCCACCAGCCTGACTGTGCTATTACGAGCCAGGCTTATTTGAGAAGACAACCAAACATCCTAGTAAAGTTTGTGAGCCCTCTCTAAGATGTGCTATATGAGCGTAACATTGAGGTACCAGAAATAGAAATATGTTGCATCTTCGTGGAAGTTGACTCTATCACAGAAACTAAGATGACTACGAAGAAAATTGATGATAGAGCAATCATATTGTACAAAACATATATCGCTATTGTTAAGAGTTTAATCGTCATGCAAGATTTATACGATATCGAAGACACGATATTTGGTTAAGCACAATTGGCTACGTCATGTGAAGCTCCAACTATGGCACTCCTCCCTAACAACATAAGAACACCAAACCACCTGGGTCACGACCACAAGCCAACCGTTAACGCTATAGATATGTCGTTATGACAGGCTACGCGATGGCTAAGGTATAGTACGGCTGCAACTCTATCCTCTCTCTGCCTATTATAACTCAGAGTTCACACAACCTATTCATACACATATTATTCGACACCAACTCTAATAGTTGTATATGCTCAACCATTGTAAATGCTCCAAGTGTGTCAAGATTAGATCAGCTAAGGTGTGGCATGCATGTCATAAAAAACTCGCTCTGTTCTAAAATGATAGTTATTTTACATATGTTCTTAGTCAAACTTTTGAAACTTTATCCTAATATATTTCTAAACTATTTAGATTAAGCATATAATAATCATATAGATAGATTTAATTCTCGAAAAGAACTTCCTTAATAATATAATTAGTTGCATTCTACAAATGTATTGTAATAGCTTTTGATGGTCAAAATTACATCCTAGAGACCATGTAAAAGTACAAAATAATTAGCTACTATTTTAAAATGAATGCAACATGGTCAATAAAATGATGGACATATGTCTGGCAAATTAAGCCAGACATAAGAAAATGCAGCAAGCTAGCCACATAATATGGCTTTTAACCAAACACGTGTCAAAAAAAAAAAGTGTGGCACGGCTAAAGTTTGATTTACCATTGCTAGTCATCAAACCAATCATAGGTAGTCCTTTGGTTGACATGAAACAGCATTGTAGACTACTAGCACAGTAAACGCGCCCGTGGCGCGCTATTCGATTGGTTCTAGCGATAAAGAATTAGCCTAAACAAATACGTATTTTGATCAGGTTTAAATCAGTAGCCCATTAAAGTGCATAGGCTAAAATCTGAAAAGAAAGAGTAAATTTTGAACGTATAGAATGATATAATCAATTTTATGAAACCCATTTATTTTTAACGCATAAATATTTTGATGAACCCTCATCATACAATTATGGTTATGATTCCATTTTTAAGCCTTGTTTTTATTTTTTATTCCATGGACCGCTGACTCTAAACTCTAATTATATTTTTTTCGAAGTCTTTTTTATCCGTCATCCCCATTATTTCTTAATTAATTATTACGTTTTTGTGTAATATTTTAATATTTTCATCAAACCCTAGAATGACATTACGGTTCAATTTTATAATGGTTTGGTCCTGAAGAATTTTTTAGGCTAAGTACAAAAGCTAGAACGAGTGGTTTAGTGTTTTTTATTTCATAATTCAAAAGTACTATACAATATATGTTTTATATACAAAACCTCTCATTCGTTTTTTTTCACTCGAAACCCTAAACCATAGATAAGTATTATATACTTATCGTGCTTAGAAATGTATTTAATGCTCACCAAAAGGACAACAGATAAAGCGATGTAATAAAGCATTTGGTAACTTTTTTGTGAATCCTATAAATTTTATAAATGAATGTATATTTTTATATACTCACAACAAAATTTCTTTCATTTTCATTATTCTTAATTTAATTTTACTGAAACTTTTTTTATCTCTAACATCTAAATCCTTTTGTAGGCCCTTACCATAAAACTATGGTTGAGATTACATATTTTGTAGCCTTTTTTAGTCTTTTATTTTAATTCCTAAATATTTTTAAATTTATTTATCTATAACATCTAAATCCTTTTATAGGCCCTTATCATAAAACTATGGTTGTGGTTACATATTTTGCAACCTTTTTTAGTCATTTATTTTAATTCCTAAATTTTTTATGACCTGCACCATGAAACTATGGTGTTATTTTGTAAAGTTTTGTTAATAAAAGAATTTTTTTAGTTGGCCATAAAAAGGTACAACGAAAGGAAAGAATATGATATTTTTTAATTCATCTGTAAAAATTTGTCCTAGTTATTTTGGTTTGACCATAAAAAGGTAGAACTAAAGAAAAGAATGGTTTATTTTTAATTCATTTCTCAACTAAACTTATAATTATTAGAAATAGCCAGACTTTTTTATTGGTCCTCATCATGATATTGTGACCTATTTTTAATTTTTATTTTTTTGTGCTGTGAAAAAAATATGGAAACGCTTACCAACCTATCAGGAGCCATTTTCTATTTTTTCCCCCTTTTTTCGTCCCAAAAAAATCTAAAGAAAAACTGCAGAGGTGGGATTCAAACACACAACCTACATGTTGGTGCGGGTTGAGGTGAACCAACTGAACTAAATGCACTTGTTGCCATCTGCAGAGAAGAATTCCACAAAAGGGAAGGTAGAAGAGGGAAGGGGAAAAATTCATAAAAATTGGCATCGACTGGGAAGGCCCAGGATTCAAACCATGCCCACCTAGCCGTAGTATAATGCAGAAGACCAACCGAGCAAGCGCTCCGCCTTGTTGAGAAATTTTCAAAAGAAACTGTTTTATATTTGATTATAGATAAATGGTTGGATTTAGTCACTGGTTTGCGATCGAACGGCCACGGCTATTCGGACGACGTGGTGGCACAGGGAAGCCGCATGCACAGGCACCGGAATGCGGTGATGTATCCTAACCAGCAATCGGCTGGTTAGGCCATTTGTTATATAGAACTGATTTTATCTACTAGAAATTTTATGTTACTCACAAACGATGTTGAAAATGTTGAAAATTAACGGTCTTTAACGTATCATCTCTCTATCGATCGGCTGTTATAAATTTGGGTTTTTTTCATCCATGCCATTATTAAGTTGCATATATTCAGTTCTGCCATTATTAAGTGCATATTGTCTAAAATGCTATTTTCTCAGCAATCTAATCTCAGCGCTGCCATTCTTGAGCCATTCTTTGTATTTTTTACGCATACACCGACGAATACGAACAAAAATATAGAGAAATACGTATATGACAACCGGGCCCCACCTGTCATCCTCTCCACACTTTCTTCTTCCTCCCAGCTTCTTCCTTCTTCCTCCTTCACTCCTCTCTCTTTCCTCTAGCCCGAGCTCCAGCTCGCCGGCCTCCACCTTCTTCCTCCCACCTTCCATCTCCAACTCCGGCGAGCTCCCAAGGAGGAGCCCTCGCCGAAGCACCCCCAAGGAGGAGCCGAGGCAGGCGGCGGGGAGCTCGCCTCCTCCCCCAAATCCGGCGGCGGCGGCTGGGAAATTTGGGGAAGAAGAGGAAGGATGCGCCGATGAACGCTGGAGAGGAAGGATCGCCGCTGGTCGTCGCGCGCGGCCGTCGTGCCCGCCGTCGGCCTCGAGCTCCTCCGCCGCCCTGCTCGAGCCTCGCCGCCGCCGATGACGACCTCGAGCCTCCTCCGCCGCCATGCCAGTGCCCCCCGCTTCCTTCTTCTCCGCCGGAAGCCTCGAGCTCCTCCATTCCACCACTGCGCCGACCTCGGGCGGCGGAGGAGCTCCGGCGACGGCGACGAGGTGGCCGAGGCGGTAGCTTGGGGATGGCGGCGGACGAGGAGCTCGAGGCGGCGGCGACCTCGGGGGTGGAGGCGGAGGCAACGAGCTCCGTGGCGGCGGCAGAGGAGCTCCGCGCCGGCGACGTCTCTCCGGTGACCAGTGGCGGCGATGAGAGAGATAGTGCAGTGGGGAGGAAGAAGAAGAGGAGGAAGAAGATGTTGAGGGTATGACATGTGGACCCCATCTGTTAGGATGTATTTTGTTTGGTATTTTGATTTGGTATAAGTTGGAATTGCTTCAAAATACATAAGAATGGCAGCGCTGAGATTAGATTGCTGAGAAAATGGCATTTTAGACAATATGCACTTAATAATGACAGAACTGAATATATGCAACTTAATAATGGCATGGATGAAAAAAACCCTATAAATTTCCTGTTTTCTCGTGAGAGGCGTCTTAGTTCTTTATGATTTTCCTTTCTCCTGTATTCTCATCTAAATTAAATGTAGTATACGTCGTCTAAATTAATGTACGCAGCACTACAGCCAGTATAGAAAGCTGGTAGCCTGATACGAACTGTTATAACTGCTCCACGTTTTTTTTTTTTCGCCTTGGCTATATAGCCATATAGCCAGGATTTAGATCCTGGACTCAGGAATAGGACCGTGCAATGTTGCGTTTGGCCGCAACTCCAGGCCTCCAGGGACAGGGCGGGGCACCCAGGTTCTCCGTCCGGAATCCTCAGTGGGGCGCATCGGAACGTGGGGCGCCTACGCGAGTATTATTTAGACGGTGGAATTTTTGTTTGAGCATCGACCGCCGCTCTGACATCTGTTACAATCATTGCTTAATAATATACATAATCCCATGCTAGCTTCATGTGTGACGTCCATTTCTAAAAAAGGCCGTAGCGGTTGACTGAGTATATTGATATCCCCCATCAACGGGGAATAGGGACATTTAAACCTTTTCTTAGGCCCTCTTTGATAGCTTGTTTAGTTTAAGTTTAGTTTTAGTTGGGAAAATTTGACCACCTTTAAAAGTGGTATGAAAAGCCTAAATAAATTATTAAAAATATATTTTTGAGATCTTTGAGAAAAAACCTACAAAGTTATAAAAAAATTATTTTCAAAAAATAAAGTGAATGGTGTATATAAAAATAACAAAAGTTGCAATCCAAACAAAAACTAAACTAAAACAAGCTATCAAAGAGGCCCTTAAACTCTTATATATATGTCGGCTCAGATCTGTGCACTCCAACTGTTGACAGTTTCGATGTCCGTTAGAACTTAGAAGCTCGGGGTTGGGCAAATAGCCAGCTTTGCATGATGTGTGGCCTACAAGATGAATCCCAGATTCATCAGTTGTACACTTGCCTTTTTGCCAAACAGATGTGGCAAAGGCTGGCTAATCTCTTCAACATCATCTGCCAGAGCGATCAAGCTACTGACTTCGTTGCCGTATCCAACCACTATAGAATTTTTTTGGAAAAGGACAGATTCAAGGAGGCTGATGGGGCTCTAATCTATGTGATCTGGAATATCTGGCTGGGGAGAAATTCTCGTATCTTCTCAAACAAAGCTTCCTCCTCGCAGGAAGTTTGGGACAACATCCAGAGAGACATTTCGGCGAGAAGATTAGTGTACCATGACCCCCCTTGATTGTTAGCTCTTGTTTTTGGAATTTTGTAAATATTCAGAACTTTGTTTTCCTTCCTCTATGAATATAAGCTTCAAGCATTATTCAAAAAAAAAAAGAACTTAGAAGCGAGCATTGCAGTTAAGAGCGTTCCTTGCTTGATCTATCCAATCCATACGACTAATTAATGTCAAGCAAGCGGTTCAATGAAAATGGAAGCAAAAGTTTAAAAATCGCAACACAGAACCTTCAAATTATCCTATGAATCTGTTTTGATGTGTAAGTTATATTTGAATACACGAATTTGATTTTTTTTTCCCGACTGGGTGCAAATTATAGTCATCCGTGGAGGGTGACCGGTTTGGTGATATGAACAATAACATCTTTGTCCGCGCATGCCCTTAAAAGATGCCTTTATTTCCCACATAGGCAACCTACGTAGCATTTTTCTTCCTTTGTTAATCTATTTTTTTAATATGGAGTCTACATGTCATATTCTTCTTCCTTCATCCTCCAATTTGAAGCTAACAAGGTCACTCGGCAGTGACAACGAACGGAGGATGGCAACCATCAGCCTAGAACGGTATTAGCGAGGTCCCATGATGTTTGGATGATAAGATCTAATGGTGGCAAAAGCCTCCTAGGGTGAGACCACTATAAGCTAGTAGCACGGAGGTGGAGGCAGGCTTAGATCGGCGTGGTTTTGATGACAAGCTTAGGGGTGAAAACGGATCGTATTCGGATCATTCGGATAGAGGTTTTTGGCTCGGATAGATACATATACATTACAGTTTTTTCCTCATACAACTCATATTTTGTTTTTGGAATAAAGGTTAATAAAACGGTCTAAATACTTTTTTAAAATATGTTGTCTATTTAATTCGGATAACTCGGATATCTCGGATACGGACAGAAACTTTCACCCTGACACAAGCTAGAAGGAAGGCCGCGGCAGTAACAACCTGCGCAGAGGAAGGTTCTAGTAGCGACGGATGGTGCAAGACGCACAAAGTGGATCCGAGGGGAGGCAGCGGCCTATGCAGAGCAAGACGGTACGATTTGGGCTAAGGTGGCAACTAAGACAGGGCAATGCAAAGCATGGATATAATACGTAATACAAGTAAAGATATAATATGTATACATATCATTAAGAAAAATACTTTGTTAAGAAAGAGAGCCATGTATACATCATTAATTATTTTTTTTAAAAAAGATTTTGTTCTAAAACGATTACAAACTTAGATCATAGATGCCAGGGGCGTTCTCCTGAGAGTATGATCTCATTTATTTATCTTCTCTTCTTAACCTCTTTTGAGCACATGTGCTATATATATGGCAAAAAAATCTCTAAATACCTTTTGAAACAACTAGCTCTTCATCATTTGGCTTATTGAGATTTTGTAAGTCATAAATAGGCTGTTTGGTTGTCTTCTCAGTTGAACCAGGCTGTATGAGCTGAGTCAGGCTGGTTGGAGCTAGGCTGAGATGATGCAAATGGTTGTTGTTTGGTTAGGTGTATGAGATTGTACAGCGTGCGTAGAAATGTTGTTTGGTTGACTGCACTAAAAAGAGAATGACATGGAGAAATTCAAAAGAGTGATGAAACATTTTAAAAATAAATTCTAGAAAATCAAAATAACAAAAAACAATTACGAAAATAAAAAAATTCAAAAGAAAGTCTCATAAATAAATAAATTCAAAAAAGAAAATTTTAAACTTTTAAAATTTAGATGGCAAGTGTGGTCTCGTTTTGTTTGAAAAAATATCAATACCCCTTTTTGAAATCGGTTTGGTAATCAAAAATACAAATCAAAAGATATAGCAAATAAATTAATCAAATGTGTCGTGCATGTGGTTGTTGTTGCATCCACGGAGCCTGGCTCTGGGGAAACGCCCAATTTGGTCGTATCTTCAGAGCCTGGCCCGAGAGGGTTAATTGCATCTGGAGAGCCAAGTTCATATGGGTGAGAAGACAACCAAACACCCTAGTTTTGTATCTCTAGATGCAAAACTTCTTGGATGCAGGCAACCAAACAGCCTAAAAGCTATCGAGTGTAACAAAGAGAACTAACTATTTCAGCACTCTTCAAAAACTCTTAAAGCTTTTCCTAGAAAATAAAAACAATAAATAGTTAAATACGTTGAATTGATCGTAAGCAGGCACCATCATTGTGCTCATCTCGGAGAATTCATGCATGAAAGATTTCATTAAATCGCACTCTTTATATTCACATTTCAGAATGTATTATCCAACGTTACTAATTTATATGATCCACATGTGTCATACACACATATTCAAAAGGTATATAAATTGAGCGCTAAATCGCGTATTTTTTCCGTGCGGGTCGCTCAGCTACATGCACGAAGGATCCTTTTGCCCCCCTTGTGGTCCCACCGTCAGAGTGACTAGGGCTGACGCGCGTGCGGACGTGACCATACCCTATTACCCTGACCGAGCCTGCGCGGCAGCAGGCGGAAGTGTCAGGCTCAGTTGCGGCAGGGGAAAGGGAATACGTAACAACTACAAGCGGGCGAAGGCACCCACCGATCAGTCGATCACCACCACGCTCTCACGCGGCGCGCCGGTAAAAAAGGAGTCCATCGACGGGGAAAGCTAGGGAGGGAGAGGACAAGGGCGAGCGGCATGCGGTTGGGCCGCGGGTCGGTCGCGCCCGGCCGTGTCCGCAGGGCATGCAGCGCGCGAGGAAACAAGGAGGGGGGAACGGGAAGGCGACAGTGGCACGCCGTGCCGCTCGGGGCGGCGACGCGCGCGCGAGACGATCTCACGGCGCGGGGGACCGCGCGGGCCGGGGCGCGACAGGGATGTCGCCATGCGTACCGCCTGGCCCTCGGCCTCGGCTCCTTGGGCCCTTGGCTAGCTAGCCGCACCGTGCTTTGCTTGCGCGAGCTTAGCTAGCTAGGCGCGCGGCCGGCTGGATCGATCGATGGGGGCGAGCCCTTCTTCGCGCTAGCTCCCCCCTGATTCCCTCGTCGTCGCCTTGGAATCCGATCGAGGCGCCAGCCGGGTCTGCAACAACGCTGGACGTGTGCCAGTTTTTGGCCCATTGGTCGACCCGTTGCACGCCCTTGTACTGCGCAAATCTGCAACTGCAACCGGATGCATGCATGAGATGAAAAGTTACTGCCGCCGCGCGCGCGCGAGAGAATTTGACCTTTTCACGGCAGTCTGCAGACTGCTGCAGTACGCCGCAGGGAGCCCGGGCTGTTGCTTCGTCGGTACGGATTCGCATGTAGATCGGCGTACGTGCCTGCGGATCCCGATGCATGCACCAATCATGCAAGTCATAAATGGTGAAGTTAACTAGGCAGTAGATTCGCGTTTTCTGCCATACAGCGAGTAATTCACGATTCTCTCTCAAATGAAGTATTATTAATGCTTACTCCCTCCATACCGCAAAGAATACATTTTAAAGATTTTTTAGACAGATTAGTAGACATAAAAAATAACCTACCTGCCCCTAGTTAAAGGGGTTAACAACCATACGTATGCACTTTGGAAAGAAAAAAAAAGCAATTAAATGTACATGCACCTTGAAAAAAAAAGCCAATCAATTAAATGTGCATGCATCTTGGAAAGAAAAAAACAAGCAATTAATCAACCAAATGAGTTTATCTAGATGGTTCAAAAGTTACAAATGCATTTTTTTTGAACAAATTTTGAATGCTTCAAATGCACTCTTTGTGGGACTGAGGGAGTAATTCTCAATTAGTTGCACATTTACACGATTAATTGCACATTTGCACGATACAAAAGACCTATGGTCCTTTGCTGCGGTCTGCATCTCTCCGTTTGTGCCACTACGGACGAGTCATATCTATATAGAATCCACAAACCAGCGGTACAACTGCAATCACAAAAGATGTACTCACTCTATTCATTTCTATTTGTCGTGTTGACATTTATACATGTCCTTTGACTATTTATTTTATTTAAAAAACTATTTAAGTATCATTTATTTTGTTATGCCTTGTTTTATCACTAAAGGTAATTTAAGCATGATTTATATTTTTTATATAATTATACTGAATTTTTAAATAAACGAATGGTGAAAATACATGTTCAAAAGTCAATTGCCACAAGTATTTTTGACGATCAACCTTTTCCAAGTATACTCCACTAAGAACACTGGCGTGACAATCCAAGGACTTTAATACATAGTACCTGCATGGCATGTGTTACGAAGAACCTGCACCGTCGCTTTCCAGCACGATGATCGATCGATCCTGAGTGTAACACCACACGCTGCTAGCTGTAGGCTGTAGCAGCGTACTCCGCCTTTTAGCATTAACCTGAACAATCGACCATTCCTTCAAGTTGGCTTGTACGTGCGTGCTCTTTTTCCATTCTTAGTTTGACTGTTAACTTAGCTTGTTGCTTCAGTACATAACTTTTTCTTACGACTGTTTGTGTTTAGTGTACAAGATCATGATATGCCGGCCTGTTACTTTCAGAAGGCTGGCTAATTAATTAAATTAGGCTTATAAGGCCAAGGTGGTTGCAGCAGTAGTGAATTTGCCTTTTCTGCCAATGAAGCAATTGAGTTATGTACTATTATTTTGGTGAAATTCCTAAGAGATTTATATGTTTAAAGTAAGGTATAGTACAACCATGCGCGGAGCATTAATCACTCAACCCTATGTACCAAAATATAGGGGACATTTTGTTCGTGCAATTGCAAAGTTATATAGGCTCCTACACATCATGATAAAGTTGCATGTTCCTTATATGGCATTGTAATCACCTTTTATTATCCTATATGCCATTATTGGTCGGAGTCCATTAGTCAAACCGTTTTGGCCCTATAAAATGACTTTTTTGCCCCTAATTTTTAATACCCTAAAATTAGAAATATGACCAAATTTTGAAGTTAAACATCTGACCAAATCCAAAATTTTAAAATCCGACCGATCCCAAAAATATAAAATCTAATCCAATCTGAAAATCTGACTGAGTTCGATTTTTTTAAACCACATTGAATTTTTAATTTTCAAATTTACCAAATTTGATTTTTTTAAAAAACATGTACGGATTTTAAAGCTTCAAGTTTGACCAAATTATAAAATTTATAAACCTAACCCGAATTTGAAACTTCATCAAATTTGTTTTTTTTTTCAATTTGAAATGGAACTAGATTTCAAAATTTTTACATCTGACCAAACTTTGAAAATTTTATTCTTTTTTAACGAATACAAATTCGATTAAATTTTAAATTTTTGGTTTGGTCACAGGGGTAATATGGGCAATATAGTTGGTTTTAATGGTGTTAAATAACGGAATAGCATGAAAGACAATAAAAACAAAGTGCCGTGGCATATAAGGTAATGAAGATTTTGCTATGGCACAATTAACATTTTAATTTAAACCAGTGGTATACAAAGTATTTTCACATTGTAATTTAGACCAATGGTACACAAGGTACGTATTTTGTCTGAAATATAGCTACATTTCTTATACGTGTATTGTAGGATGATACACTCGCTCTCAGCTCTCTGCGACACGGTGATTGGAGCAAAGCAATCTGGAGATCCACGGGACCTTCGCCAAATGGCTGAAGCAAAATGACTCGAGGGGCTGAGGCAAATAAACACTAAGACCTTCATGAGACCTGCCTAAGAGAGCCAAAGCGCGGAATGAAAGCTTCGCAGACAAGTAGGGTGGACGCAACCAAAAATAATAGGAGGGGCTAAAATTTAGTTTAAGACCTAAGTCTAAAGTTTAGCCCATTCTTCTCTTCTATTTTACACTAAAAATTATAGATGGATCTAAGTTAGGGCTCCGCTGTCATAAACAGCGTAGGTGGGGCGAGTCCCACCTGACCCGATGCTGGATCCGCCCCTGCAGACAAGTAATGGTATGGTGAGACTCATGTGTGTGTCAAGAAAAGTATCATAGTATCCGTCCTAGAAGGTACAAATGTCAACGATAAGGAACTCTTGTTTATAAAAGTGGAGGGCGAAATAAACTTTCACCTCTAGGGTATTGTTTGAAAGACACCACCATCTCTGCTTTAGTAGGTGAATAGAAGTGTCTAGGTCCTTGTAGGTTTCTGCTCAACCCTATATAAATAAAGAGGGTCCATGTGCAAAAGAGCAAAGAAGAAAAAATATAAAAATATATATAAAAATGAGCATGGCATCCCACACGTTTGTGTGGTTAGATTTGTTCCATTCCTCTCTAATTTGATATGGACTCTTATACCCATCATTTTATATTTCAAATCTATGCATTTTTTTGCTTCTTATTATAGCTGAAGTGAACACTTTCTTTAATATGACATGGAGTCTTATTTTAAATTTTTTATTCTGAATTTCTATGATTGCTTTGTTGTAACTAATACAAACTCTTTTTTTAAATCTAGCATGTATTCTTATTACTATTTAAATTTCAAATTTATTTCTTTTAATCTAACCCATTATAATTTGGGTTCAAAACAATCAACGGTGTAGCTCTTCCTTTTCCTTGATTAACATGGGAATTTTTAGTATTTTAAGATTAATATGGTAGTTCCGTTAGACCCCGATTTAATTACATAACGAGTATGGTGTACAGTGTGTATGCGTGGCTAGATCTCGTATTTGATATTGTCTCCTTACTAACCTCATATTTGATATGAACTTCTTTTAAATTGTTTTTATTTGTTATTAAAGCTTTTAATCTAGTCCATTATAATTTGGGCCTACAACAATTGATGGTTAGATCTTACTTTTTCTCCTTGATTAACGTGGAAATTTCTTGTATTTTAGAATTAATGTGGTAGCTTTGTTTGACTCTTTTTTAATAAAATAACAAGCATGGTGTCTCTCACATTTGTCCAGCTAGATTGGCCTCAATTCTTTATTTTAACATGAACTCTTATTATGTTCTATTATATGTTGACTTCATCAAAAAAATTATATGCCTTACATTTCAGAACGGAGGGGGTAGTTAATATGATTTTTTTTAATCTAATCCATTATAATTTGGGTTTGCAACAATGGACGGTGTAGTTTTTTTATTAAAGTGAAAATTTCTATTATTTTATAATTAACATGGTGGCTTAGTTGACTATAGTAGTGACATGGGATGTTGCTGTATTTTCTGGCTGGCACTCGGTAGTGATGGAGCGTGTGCAGGAGGTGGCGTGAATGTACCCATGCGGCTATGCTCATACTCGTCGTGCACTTCGTCATAGCCACCTCGCGCTATCTAGCTAACTATTAATTTAATCTGACTATACTTGTTTCTTGGTACGTATAGATCATATGATGGTTTAGACATGCGTACATCATATGTGACACCGTGCATCGTTAAACTTCTATTTTATCATATTAATTCATATTTTTATTATAAAAAAACTACACTAACCTACACCTATGATACTCAAGGATATATTATGTAGAAATTTTTTCGATAATATATCAATTTGGGCCATTATAATATGGTCTCATTGTAATTAATGCAGATATCTATAATTTAATTTGAGATTTCTCCGATAATAGATTTAATTTGAGCCATTATAATTTGTCCCCACTGTAACAGATGGTGAAGATCTTTTGTTTTTATCTAATCTACATGGGAATTTCTTTTATAATAAATTCAATCTTAGCCTTTATAATCTGGCCCCACCATAATCAGTGGTGGAGGTTTTTCATTTTTCTATGATTTATGCGATTTGTTTCTCCAATTAACGTGGTGACTCCATTTGCGTCCCACAACAATGGGTGGCGCAGATTTTTTTTATTAACATAGAAATTTCTACTATTTTATGATTAGCATGGTGACTTCGTTAGCCATGGTGACATGGGGTGTTGTATTTTTTGGCCAGCACCAAGTAGTGATGGAGTGTGCACAGGATCAAGGTGGCATGAACGTGCCTATGCTGCCATCTTCGTACTCGCCGCACACTTAGTTCATAGCCAGCTCGTCGTGCTAGCTAACTAATCATTAATTTAATTTGATTGTCCTTGTTTAGTGGTACGTGTGGATCATACAATATTTTTTACGTACATACGTCATAGGTAACACCGTGCGCGGTCAAATTTCTCTTTTTATAAGATTTTACTATATTAATTCATATTTTTATTTTTATCATTAAAAAATCTAAGCTGACTTGAACCCACAATAATTAAGGATAAATTTACGTAGAAATTTCTCCGATAATATATCCAATCTGGGTCTATAATTTGGTCCTACTATAATTGATGACATATATCTCTTCTCTTTTTTTTTCTAATTTAAGTGGAGATTTCTCAATAATAGGTTTAATCTGATCCCTTATAATCTAGCCCCACTGTAACCGATGGTGGAGATCTTTTTTTTTCTGATTTACGTGGGAATTTTTTTTATGATAGAAATTTATGTGATTTTTTTACGTGGCCTTTGTACTCTAGATCCACCGTAATTGGTGGTGGAGTTTTTTTTTCTTTTTTTTCTTCTGATTTTTGTGAAATTTTTTGTTCGACTAGCATGGTGGTTTCATTTGCCTCTCCTTTATAAATATAATATAATACTTCCTCCGTTCCAAACTGTAGTTCACTGTTGACTTTTGAACACACATTTTGACCATTCGTCTTGTTCAAAAAATTAGTGTAAACATGTAAAAATGTAAAAATATAAGTCATGCTTAAAGTATGTTTAATGATAAAACAAATCACAACGAAATAAATAATATTTACATATATTTTTTGAATAAGACGAATGGTCAAACAGAATATACAAAAGTTAACAGTGAAATACAATTTGGAACGGAGGGAGTATAATATAAGATAGATAGAAACCTCATAGAGCTAAGTGATGAATTCACTGCGGGGTCACTCCTCGCAGGGCTTCACTACTACTACCTTCGGTCATAGAAAGAAATCACCGTTGACTTTTTGACACACCTTTGACCATTCGTCTTATTCAAAAATTTAGTTCAAATATGTAAAAATATAAGTCATACATAAAATACATTTAATAATAAACCAAATCATAACAAAATAAATAATATTTATATAACTTTTTTTGAATAAGACGAATGGTCAAAGACGTGTTCAAAAGTCAACGGCTATCTCCTTTTATGATCGGAGGGAGTACTTCCCTAGGCACAAGGACCAATCCAGGTGCCTCTAAGTTTTGCCTATCTTTGACTAACTATTCATGATCAACTAGCACGGTTATAATTTGATCCATCAAAATTTATTTTTTTTCTCCCATGATCTGATCGAGCAAGCTAAATAATATTAATTTTTTTCTCTATATTAATTTATATAGATAATTAAGGTAGCATAATGTCAGTTTCTAATGTACTACTCCCTCCGGTCACAAAAAGAAATCGCCGTTGACTTTTTAACACACCCTTGACCACTCGTCTTATTCAAAAAAGTTATATAAATATTATTTATTTTGTTATGATTTGGTTTATTATTAAATGTATTTTAAGTATGACTTATATTTTTACATATCTGAACTAAATTTTTAAATAAGATGAATGGTTAAAGGCGTGTCCAAAAGTCAACGGCAATCTTTTGGGGTGTTCCAAATCCCGTGCCACATGCATGACTGCGACGGCCAAAAAATTCGGCAGTGCCGATGGACAAACCGACCACGACCAGGACAGGAATTCCATCGCGTGTACTACTTGCTACTACTCGTCCTAACCAAACCACAATGATGCAAACATGCCTAACACACTTGACCTTCCTGGTTAGGTTCCTAAAGCTGTTACTGGCCGGATGCAATATAATGCCGATGGAATCTTGCGTGAAAAGTTGGATAGGATTAAGCTAACTCAATGATCAATTCACCCAACATAACCCCTAGAAACAAGGGCACGAGGTAGGCTTGAACCATGGATGCACGCCATCCATTTGCCTCTCAGGTCAACATTGGTAAAGTTATTCAATTGGTAGGATATAGTACTGGAATATGAGCCTTTCTTCATTTTAATTATGCCGAATTTTTTATTGCTGCAATGCTGCGGCATTTCACCTTTGAAAGTCCGTGGCTTCGTTTGGCAATTGGCATGCATGCACGCATCAAGGATTCAAGGTGTCCGTTCATGAAGTTCTTTTAATTTATTCTGATGTCAACTGGGCATATACGTTTTAAAATATAAAAACTATATACGCTCTAGTTTTGTGACTATGTTATGTTTGTTTTTATTAAAATAACTATATTAGCATTATGTTGCTTCTCCTTCGGCAGAATGTATATCAATCTATGACAACTTGACCCTGTGAATTAAGTATCAGTTATCAGTAGTCACCAGATAAAACTATATATGGTGGCAAAATTATACCCACAATTTTCTTTTAAATTAATATATGATCATGACCACTTTCAAGTGAGTATGAAACAACTTCGCTACATACTATTTTTTCGAAGGGTTTAATTTTTTTTCAAAGCGTGCTTCGCTACATACCATAAGTAATATAATTAGTATTTTTTAGATTTCAGTCTCCGCATCCTTCGATGTGTACGACTCAGTAAATACGATTGGTCTAAACATCTATACATAACACCACGAAATCCTATCTCCTACGTTAAATCATTGCTACCACTCGTTTCTAAGCATGCCATGCCAACTAGCAACAGCAGAAGAAACAGTAAATACAGTGCATCGATTTTTCACATGGGCCCACCATTAAATGTTTTCCTTTCATCTCTGCATCCTTCTCATCTCACCCGTTACTCACATGGTCATAGAACGAACAGCGACGAGCTCTGCTACTCTACAACTATCTCTTCCTTCTAGCAAGCTCGGCGTTGTGCCTGGCGAGTTCAGTGTCAGGAGAGGCGGGCGCGGCGAGCTCACTATCATGGTGGGCGCAGCACGCTTGGAAGCGCGGCGGCACAGTGAAACGAGCTCAACAGAGCGGCGAGCTCGGTGGCATGGCACGCTTGGCGGCACGACCAGTGTGAGGATGGCCAGTCGGTGCCGGAGGAGAGTAATGAAGTCCCGGTGAGGAGGAGAAGTAGTCGTTGTTAGAATAATTATGGGGTTGGCCCATTTAATTATTTTAATAGAAATTCCAAGAGACCCATTTAATACTAAACCGTTCGAAAAATTGAGAGGAGAATATCTCAACTTAAATAGTTGGATTGTGGTTCTCCCAATTAGAAAAGAGAGAAAAGAGAAAGGCAGGGCCACACACGCTGCTGAGCCAAGCCGAGTCGAGCTCGAGTGAGGCATGACGTGGTGTGAGCGTGACGTGATGTGTCGAGCCGGGCGACCTCTCCTCGGGCATGGTCCCCGAGCCGGGCGAGCTCTCCCCGAGCACGGGCGATCTCTCCTCAAGCACGGGCGACCTCACCCTGAGCACGGGCGACCTCTCCCCGTAACCGACGACTTAATGGCTGGATTGATGACGTCCGTTACGTAACGGACGACTTAATGGCCAGATGTAATGACGTCCGTTACTAATGCTTGATGGCGTCCAGGTTCGACGAACCTTCTCTTCCTGGCGCCTATAAAAGCATGAGCTCCTCGCCCTGTGAAAAAAGGCGCTCGCCCTCAAGAGCTCTCTCTCTCCCGCACATTCCATTCTTCCATCTATAGCGCTGCCGTTTTGTATTCCCGCCTCTGTTTCCTTGCGCGCACAAGGAGCGGAGGAAGCAGGCCTCCGGAACCTCGTCCTTCTCGAGATCCTGCTCGGGATAGAAGGCCGATAAGGTTTTTGGGGAGCGTTCTCACGCGACTGCTCGAGTTCTTCGTCCCTGGATCGTTGCGAGGCGCAGACATCTACATCGCACCGACGCTCGATCGCATCGATCTCTACACCGCATCAACACTTCATCGCAACAACTTGTGATCGTCTACACCGACCGTCATGGCGAACAACAATGAACAAGTCATTGTTCCGGCTGCGTCTGTGCCGTGGTGGCACCGGCTCAAGGGTATATTCACTTATACCATGCCTTTATTTGGCTTGTTTCTTGTTCATTAGCCTTTGTGTATGAGATAGATAATTCGTTATTATCTAGTACCTTTGGTTATGAACTTGAAATATTCAATTGGTTAATTATGATTTACCTAATTTTGTGGATTAAGAACTTGAGGAAATTCCTAATTTTTCCAACAATCCAAAAACCTTATTCTAGGAATTTTACAACTACTGGTTTCGCTGCCGCACTTAAGCCAACGGTATTTGACGGCGCAAATTACAAGCGTTGGCGCGCCAAGATGATTTTATGGTTGACTGCCATGAACGTGTATCACGTTGCGCAAGACAAGCCACAGCCGGAAGGAGGGCTCTCTCCTGAGCAGGAGAGTGTCTTCGCGGCTGCGGATAACTTGTTTAGAGGCGCCGTGATTAGCGTTTTGGGAGAAAATATTGTTGATGTGTATATGATTTTGCCTAGTGGTAAAGAAATGTTATGCACTTGAGGCAAAATTTGGAGTTTCTGACGCGGGTAGCGAGCTCTATGTCATGGAGCAGTTTCATGACTATAAGATGGTCGACGACCATTCTGTAGTAGAATAAGCTCATGAGGTGCAAGCTCTCGCAAAAGAACTTGAGAATTTTAAATGTGCATTGCCCGACAAGTTTGTGGCGGGATGCATTATTGCAAAGCTGCCATCTTCTTGGAGGGATTTTGCCACTACTCTAAAACACAAGAGACAAGAGTTCGGTGTTCTTTGGTCTCATTGGGTCTCTAGATGTTGAGGAGAAGGCGAGGGCAAAAGATACACGTGGGAAAGGAAGTTCTAGTGCCAATGTGGTACAAAAGAAAACCTTTCAATTCAACAAGAATAAAAACAAGTCCGAAAAGCGACAACAAGAACAAAGCCAATCAAACTACTAGCTTCAAGAAGAAGAAGAATAAAGGAAGGAAAGCGCTTGTCTCGTAATGGTATCGATCACCGGGCTAAGGATTGTCCGATCATAAAGACAAGCGAAAAAGTCCGCCAACGTTGTTATTGGCAATCTTGAGGCAGAACATCTGGGTATGTAACAAGATACCACTGTTCTTTCAAGATGTCGTTCACCGATTGGTGGATTGACACAGGCCAATATACATGTTTGTGCCGATAGATCCCTATTTTCTTCTTACCGGTCGCAGGGCTGCCTCCGTGTTGATGGGGAATGGGTCATGGGTTGTAACGTGGAGTCGGCATCGTTGACTTGAAGTTTACTTCGTGCAAGGTCGTCTGTGATCGAGGAACGTACAACATGTGCCCGCGATAAATAAGAACCTTGTCAGCGGATCTCTATTATGTAGAAATGGTTTTAAGCTAGTTTTTGAATCCAATAAATGTGTTATTTCCAGGTTTGGAAATTTTATTGGAAAAGGCTATGAGAGCGGAGGCTTGTTCCGCTTATCTTTGATGGACATGAATAATGAGATTAATCATGTTTGTGATCATGAGACTAATGTTTGGCATTCACGACTTTGTCATGTTAATCTTGGTTGTATGATGCGGATGGCCGGCATGGATTTAATCCCAAAATTTACCCAAGTCAAAGGTTCTAAGTATCAAGTGTGTGTGCAATCTAAACAACCTCGCAAGCCTCACAAGGCAGCAGAGGCGAGAAACTTGTCACCATTAGAACTAGTTCATACCAATTTGTGCGAGATGAACGGGGAGTTGACGAAGGGTGGTAAGAGATATTTCATGACTTTGATTGATGATTCTACTAGATTTTGCTACGTGTATTTATTAAAGTCTAAAGATGAGGCTTTTCACTATTTTAAGATCTATAAAGCTGAAGCTGAGAACCAACTTGATAGGAAAATCAAACGGGTTAGGTCAGATCGTGGTGGAGAATATTTTTCTAGTGATTTTAATAAATTCTGCGAGGAATTTGGAATAATCCATGAGAGGACGCCTCCCTATTCTCCCCAGTCAAACGGGGTTGCCGAAAGAAAGAACCGTACTCTAACTGATATGGTTAACGCCATGTTAGAAACATCGGGACTTTTCAAGGAATGGTGGGGTGAGGCTATATTGACTGCTTGTCATGTCCTAAACATGGTTCCTATAAAGAATAAAGAAATCACACCATTCGAGGAATGTGAGAGAAAAAGATTAAATCTCACTTATTTACGTACTTGGGGTTGTTTGGCTAAGGTTAATGTGCCTGTCCCAAAGAAGCGTAAATTTGGACCAAAAACCGTTGATTGTGTCTTCATTGATTATACTTTTCACAGTGTTGGATATAGGTTCTTAATAGTGAAATCTGGAGTACCTGATATGTATGAAGGTACAATCTTAGATTCCAATGATGCCACATTCTTTGAGGACATATTCCCTATGAAAGAGACACTTAGCTCATCTGGCCAAGAATCTATCTTCTCTTCTAAACCTTCCATTCCTATACAAATTGAACCCACTTTTGAGGAAAATCCAATAGATGAAGACAATGAAGTAACTCGAAAGAGTAAGAGACAAAAGACTGCAAAATCTTTTGGTGATGACTTCATTGTATATCTAGTGGATAATACTCTAAGAACCATTGAGGAGGCTTATTCATCTCAGGACGCTGACTATTGGAAGGAAGCGGTCCAGAGTGAGATGGATTCCATCATGAGAAATGGAACTTGGGAAGTTATTGATCGTCCATATGGGTGTAAACCTGTAGGATGTAAGTGGGTGTTCAAGAAGAAGCTGAGGCCTGATGGTACAATTGAAAAGTACAAGGCAAGGCTTGTGGCCAAGGGTTATACCCAGAAAGAAGGTGAGGACTTCTTTGATACTTACTCACCTGTTGCCAGATTGATCACTATTAGAGTACTACTATCCATGGCTGCCTCCTATGGTCTGATCGTTTATCAGATGGACGTAAAGACGACTTTCCTTAATGGAGAGTTGGAAGAGGAAATCTATATGGATCAGCCAGATGGATTTGTAGTAAAGGGTCATGAAGGAAAAGTGTGTAGGTTGTTGAAGTCTTTGTATGGCCTTAAACAAGCACCTAAGCAGTGGCACGAGAAGTTCGACAGAACTTTAACATCTGACGGCTTTGTTGTGAATGAAGCTGACAAATGTGTGTATTACCGCTATGGTGGGGGTGAAGGAGTGATTACGTATCGTATGTTGATGACATACTTGATCTTGGACGAACCTTAATGTGATTAAGGAAGTAAAGGACTTTCTGTCCGCGAATTTTGAAATGAAAGATTTGGAAGTAGCGGATGTCATCTTAAACATTAAGTTGTTAAGAGAAGATGATGGTGGGATAACTCTTGAGCAGTCCCATTATGTGGAAAAGGTGTTGAGTCGCTTTGGTTTTAGCGATTGTAAACCTGCTCCAACGCCATATGATCCAAGTGTGCTATTACGAAAGAACCAACGATAGCAAAGGATCAATTGAGATATTCCCAAATCATTGGTTCATCGATGTATTTAGCTAGTGCAACAAGACCTGATATCTCGTTTGCTGTGAGCAAACTTAGCCGGTTTGTTTCAAATCCGGGAGTTGATCATTGGCATGCTCTTGAGAGAATGATGCGCTATCTAAAGGGGACATCAAGTTATGGTATTCACTACACCGGGTACCCAAGGGTACTAGAGGGTTATAGTGATTCAAACTGGATATCCGATGCTGATGAGATAAAAGCCACAAGTGGATTTATATTCACATTGGGTGGTGGAGCTGTTTCCTGGAAGTCTTGCAAGCAGACCATCTTAACGAGGTCTACAATGGAAGCAGAACTCACAGCATTAGACACTGCCACTGTGGAAGCCGATTGGCTGCGTGAGCTTGTGATGGACTTACCGGTGGTTGAAAAACCGGTGCCTGCTATCCTTTTGAACTGTGACAATCAGACGGTGATTGCCAAGGTGAACAGTTCAAAGGATAACATGAAGTCATCAAGGCACGTTAAGAGGCGATTGAAGTCTGTCAGGAAGATGAGAAACTCCGGAGTTATAGCATTGGACTATGTCCAGACGGCTAAAAACCTGGCAGATCCCTTTACAAAGGGACTATCACGGAATGTGATAGATGAAGCATCAAGGGAGATGGGCTTGAGACCCACATGAAAGTCATGTCTTAGTGGTAACTCAACCTATTTGATCGGAGATCCCGTGAATTAGGATGTTGAGACAAGCTAGTGACTGGCTGAGAGGAGAGTACTTTTGTACTTAACCCACTCCGTTTGAGATGCACTACTCTCCTATTCTGTATGGCAGGTTGGTTATACCTTAATGTGTTCCGAGTGGCTTTTAATAAAGCAGAGATGTTGTCCTACAGAACATCTTATGAGGAATACACCTATATGAGCTCGACTGCTAGTCACAGCCTATGAGATTGGGTGATCTCTAGAGGCTCATGAAAGGCAAAGGAGTATGACTTATACGCCCAAACCGAGGGGATGCATTTAGCGACCTAGTATCAAGAAGGACTTTGGTGAAACTCATTCGCACAAAACCTGTCAATTCAAGGCTTAGTCCATTGTTCAGTTGTGGATGAGTGTAACCTTTGTTCTAGGTGGAAGTTCAACTTAACAGTCTCCATCGAAACACTGGTATATCAAACTACAGTGGAACTGAGAGTATTTCAAATGTGCCTATGAAATTTGGTGGGGATTGTTAGAATAATTATGGGGTTGGCCCATTTAATTATTTTAATAGAAATTCCAAGAGGCCCATTTAATACTAAACCGTTCGGAAAATTGGGAGGAGAATATCTCAACTTAAATAGTTGGATTGTGGTTCTCTCAATTAGAAAAGAGAGAAAAGAGAAAGGCAGGGCCACACACGCGCGCGAGCCAAGCCGAGTCGAGCTCGAGCTGAGGCGTGACGTGGTGTGAGCGTGACGTGATGTGTCGAGCCGGGCGACCTCTCCTCGGGCATGGTCCCCGAGCCGGGCGAGCTCTCCCCGAGCACGGGCGATCTCTCCTCAAGCACGGGCGACCTCACCCTGAGCACGGGCGACCTCTCCCCGTAACCGACGACTTAATGGCTGGATTGATGACGTCCGTTACGTAACGGACGACTTAATGGCCAGATGTAATGACGTCCGTTACTAATGCTTGATGGTGTCCAGGTTCGACGAACCTTCTCTTCCTGGCGCCTATAAAAGCATGAGCTCCTCGCCCTGTGAAAAAAGGCGCTCGCCCTCAAGTGCTCTCTCTCTGCCGCACATTCCATTATTCCATCTATAGCGCTGCCGTTTTGCATTCCCGCCTCTGTTTCCTTGCGCGCACAAGGAGCGGAGGAAGCAGGCCTCCGGAACCTCGTCCTTCTCGAGATCCTGCTCGGGATAGAAGGCCGATAAGGTTTTTGGGGAGCGTTCTCACGCGATCGCCGAAGTTCTTCGTCCCGGATCGTATGCGAGGCGCAGACATCTACATCGCACCGACGTTCGATCGCATCGATCTCTACACTGCATCAACACTTCACTGCAACAACTTGTGATCGTCTACACCGACCGTCATGGCGAACAACAATGAACAAGTCATTGTTCCGCCTGCGCCTGTGCCCGTGGTGGTACCGGCTCAAGGGTATATTCACTTATACCATGCCTTTATTTGGCTTGTTTCTTGTTCATTAGCCTTTGTGTATGAGATAGATAATTCGTTATTATCTAGTACCTTTGGTTATGAACTTGAAATATTCAATTGGTTAATTATGATTTACCTAATTTTGTGGATTAAGAACTTGAGGAAATTCCTAATTTTTCCAACAGTCGTCAACGGAGGAGGTAGTGAAGAGGGGACAGGAGCTCGACTTGAGGGCGGCGCGGCAAGCTCGACATGAAGGTCGGCGCGGTGAGCTTGGCATTGGGCGGGCCGGGGCGGAGTAGCGGCCGGCGACAGGGGTTGGAGGAGCCGCCGCTCAGGCGATGGGAGGCGGAGGAGCTGCTGGTGACGGGGGTAGAGGAGACGGGGGCGGAGGAGCTGTCGGTGATGGGGGGTAGAGGAGACGGGGGGGCGAAGGAGCCACCGATGATGGGGGCAAAGGAGACGGGGGGCGGATGCGCCGGCGACGAGGGAGGAGGGGACGCCGGCGACGAGGGGCAATGGGGACGCCGGCGACGAGGGGCAACGGGGGATGGGGTGGCCAGGGCGCGCGGTGGGGAAGGGGAGGACACGCACACACCGATAGAAACGAGAGAAGAGCTGCAACGCGTGTTTGCTACGTTTCTTTGGCAACGGGAGTTGCGTAAAAATGGATTCTTCACATAGAAAGGATCTTCTCTCTCCATAATAACTTTCTTCCATGTCATATCATTTTTGCTGTGTTGGCATGTAGAAACGGTGCCACTGTGAATGTCCTAATGCGCCATGGATACAAATGCTAACAACTACAAGACAAACTTATCTATAATTATTCAAACCAAAATCCTACATTTTCATGCAAAGAGATAGTACGGATATAACTAAAAGTAGAACAGTTAAAATAAAACGATTGCTACGAGCATAAATAATTTATTATTGTTAGGTATTGTATTGAATATGTGTACAAGTAGGTTCGTGGACTCTGTGTTGTAATAGACAGGGTTGGTTTAGAGTTAGAGTCGGACTCTAACCGGGCCTCCCTATATAAAGGGATGCAGCCCTGGTGTAACCAAAACAACGATCTCATAATAGTAGTATAGGCAAGAGGAGATCAGTAGCCGGCATATGGCCATGACCTGTGCAACCGGTATGCTGCGGTATTATGGTTTGGGGAGGAGCGCACATAGTCAGAGCCCGCAGATGTAGACGAAAGCTGAACTGCGTTACCAAACATCGTGTCTCCTGCTGTCGTTCATAATCTTGCATCGGCGCATATCCTAACAATTATTTTTAGTTATAATGCATACACTATCCAAAAAGGCTGGATTATATTTACCGAATAATATCGTTATCAAACGAGCGCTTCATGTCGACGCGACAGGTGCGTTAGCCGTGGACTTTTGGCGAGCGAGCATGCATGCATGGCCGAGATAAAATCAAGGAGAACAATGGGAGTGTGAGTCATCTTAAGCTTTTGGCTCCGTGTCGGAATTAGATTTTTTACCCCCCTAATGATTAATTGTGCGCGAGTACACTATAGTTATACACATTACTCATAGAACCCATACGTGTCCATTCAACTGATCCATGCCATTTAATTTGTCAACATTTATTTACAGCCCAGTATTGATCATGCGGTTATAAAAATGTTAGGAAATTTTTTTCCCCAGAAAGACACTTGATTAGAGCAGCATCATCAGACTCTTGCATCCGCCATCTGACTGTAGCTAGCTGGCAGTATATATCAAACTACATAGCAATGAGAGCGGGTCCGCACGCGCTGTGCTTTTATCCACATTTGCAACGAAAATTGGATGTTGTTGGTGGTCCGAGCCAGACAACAGATTTGTGAGGGGCTACCCTACGAAGCAACGCACCGTGCTTCGCGAAGCAGCTTAGGGAAGTTGAACAATCTCAAAGTAGCTATCATGTCAGAAATTGTAGCCTGCTTTTATTACTTGAGGGAACCCCTTATTTATAATGGGGGGCCAGATTACATTATGCCATTACAACCCAGCATCGAGGGAATCAAACAGGGGTAAAAGTGGAAGGGTTTGGAAAAGACCTTCTAGACCCTGACCTGCCTCTAACCCTAGGGTATCAAAGGAAAAACACCTTCGGGACCCTAGACTGGACTCGATTGCCCTCGCCTTTTTGCCTAAAGCAGGGGTAGAACTAAAATTACAAACGGGATCCGACTGTTACAACTAATCCTGATCCTTCTGCCACCTGAAACCGATTGTTACAGCCAGCTGTCGTATCTCCCTGACACACGATACGATTCCTGGCCACAGTAACAAACCGTACTTGTTGTCCCC
Organism: Raddia guianensis; assembly: GCA_036346415.1. Taxonomy (NCBI): domain Eukaryota; kingdom Viridiplantae; phylum Streptophyta; class Magnoliopsida; order Poales; family Poaceae; genus Raddia; species Raddia guianensis. Next base: position 19,112,625 of record CM070536.1, read on the forward strand.
CGATCTTCTTGCCTCCCACGTAACTGCCTTTGCTTCATGATTTAGGACTTAGGCTCTCCTGGCCTTGGGGGGGTTCACTCCTTGACATGCTCCGCTCTGCCTCCAAGAAGGCCCATGAGGCTCTGAGGGGATACACCTCCCCTAGTCCGCGATTGCTTCGCCCGAAGGAAGCAAAGCTCCCCTCGCGAGGTACATTCCGCCTTGATCCGCCTTTGCTTCAGCTAGGGGAGGTGAGGCTCCCTTTGGACATGCGTCTCCTTCACCTTCGCGGATTGGTTCGATGCTCTCACTGATTCGTAGGGGGGTGGGTGTCCCCTACTACGACATATGTCGTCTTCACAACAATTCCATAACTTTCATCAATAATGAAACGAAACATCTACGGTGTGAGGCTGGTAATGTCATGAAATTGATCTTACATTTGCAATGATCGATAGCGCCATGGAATTGATATGGCATTCACAGTTAACATAAATTAAAGCTGGTGGCTAACTACCAAGCAAACAACAATACTGGTGGCGAACCAAGATATGAATCGTAGTTTTGCAATAGGGAAGGGATCGATACCTGGACGAAGTTGTTAGAGACGACGTTGAGAAAGTTGGCGACGACCTGGAGGTAGGGGCGGATCTACAGCGTTAGGGTCAGTGTCATACGACACCGGTGTCTTTTGGACAATACCTTATTTTTTAATACTACCTTATTAGTATATATACATTTAAACCTATAGTTTGAAGTTAAAAACTAGTGATTTGAGGGCGTGGTCGTAGCGGACGGTGATGTAGGCGGCAAACAGTGGGGAGGCAGGAAGAGGGCTGGCTGGAGGCAACATCATGCAGTACACGGAGACTAGATCCGGCCCAGAGGGCACTTGATTTGTCCATGGCGTAGGTAATTCTGGCGATAGCAGGAGATGTGGTGGCAGGGGTGCCAAAGAGGCGAGAATAGGGGAAGAGAGCGGCGACATCATCACTAGGAGGAAAGAGGAGGAGCCGAGGGGTGACATGGGGGAGCGGCAGTGGCTAGGGTTGGGATGGGAGATGATTTTGAAGGGGGGACGAGAAATGACGGGGAGGCCCATAGGTTGCATGTCAGGGAAACAACAAGGGCGAATGCGAAGGGTAAATTGGTTCCCTACAGTCGCGTACCATGGTTTGATTACAATAGAAGTTGGGGGCATTTTTGCATAAGCGCTTCTAACCAAATCGGATGGCTGGAGGTGGGTGCAAAGCTGATCGAACGGTGCAAAAAAATCCGGGTGACATGGATAGCCTGAGTGTAGTTGCTACAAGGACTATATTAAAAAGATATTTCGTCCTTTTTTGTGTAAGGAATACAGTTTGTGGCCTTGTTTGTTCGAGTTGAAAGTTGTTGAAAATTTTAATATGAAAAAGTTGTGACCACTCAAACGTCGTAAAGAGTTAAAAAAAATATGAAAAAATTATTTTACAAACTCTAAGAAGAACTATTTAAACCCCCCAAAAAATGACTACAAAGTATTACATCATTTGGCTTATACAAAAACAACAAATTTTCATTTGATTTGATTTGATTTAATTTAAGCTGAAACAAACAAGGCCCGAATGATCTTGTTTAAAAATACAAGGCGTGCATGCAATTTTTTATGTTTTTTTCTTGTCTACCCTTGTTTGGAGTATTACACAATTCTCTTTCATAAATTTATGATTAACTCTCTCATATTTTCAAGATGTTTATAACATGGATAGCATGATCATTTTCTCTTCACCTTTTTCTTGTTTTCACAACTTACACAAGAAAGGAGTAATAATTAGTCAGATGGAGAATCGTTTAATTATAACTAGATCATTGTTAAATAGGCAATGATTAGCTTTCCCTTTTCTCTTTTCTTCGTTAAAGTACATTAATCATTAATTAAGCTGTGCATGGTGTGGCCTTCACGTGGTCTGCGATTAGCTCTAATAAGCACCAAGGAAAATTATTTTCTCAAAAGAACACTTAGTTTCCTCGTTACCCAACAAGCCCTGGAAGCAAACTAAAGAAGTCTGCATACAAAGAACACAACGATATTATAAGCGTGTACTTATATATTTTAATCCAATAGTTGATTTACAGAGCATCAGCATCCCTCGAAATATGCGTACTATGCATGTGGTGCAGATAACACCCGTGTAGCATAAACAAATCAAAATAAATCTAAACCGTTAGATTGAGAGAATGAATTGTTCGCACTTATTTTTGTGTATTCCCTCCGCTTCGCTATGTTCTTTTATAGTATACCATGCGCACTGATAAAGAAAATAGTAGTTCTAAAATAACAATGTGCAATGATCGTCGTGCCCTTGTATATATAGCCCTATATATATAGCGTTTACAGTTTTTGTCCCTAAAATTATGAACCACAACTTGCCTAAGGCTTAGTAGGTTTCCTGGTGCTTAGAGATTGCAAGTCTCTAAGATGGAGTTCATAAGTAGGAATGACAATCGAGTTGGTTACCTTCGGATCCAGCTTCCGTGGACTCAGACCCAATACATAGACCCGGACCCAAAGCTAGTCATCGGTCCAAACATAGACCCGGACCCGGTGGGTATCCGAATCTGGTCGGATACCCGAGACCCGAAACTATAAATTCTCACATCCATGTATCCAACCAGAATTACAAGTCTACAAAATGATGAGCAGCAGAGGCAGACAACGGCGGATCTGGAAGGAAGGGGGCGCCGACGTCAGTGGATTTGGAAGGGTGGCGACGTCGGCAGAGCTAGAAGGGAGGCGGCCCTGGAAGGTCGAGGTCAGCGCCAGCGGATCTCGAACGGAGGAGGCTACGGCGTGGTGAAGGGCTGCAGGCAGCGGCAGCCGACGGGGGCAGATGATGGCTAGGGTTAGGGAGGGGTGGATGTGGGATGTGAATGGGGGATGGAGATTGAGGACTTGGTCACTTGGGTTGGCTGCTGGTTGGGGTGGGGTTGGCTCCAAATGGGACACTGACGGGAAGGCCCACATGTCAGTAGCATATTCTGGTCTGGGTCTGGATACCCATAGGTCTAATCTAAGACATGGACTCGGACCCAGACCCGGACCCTAATTCACATACCCATGGGTCCAAAATTGAACCCAGACCCAAACCCATCGGGTCGAGTACCCATGGGTACCCGGATCCATGGGTATTTTTGCCATCCCTATCCATAAGTATGAGTAAAATAAATGCACATTAGCATGTAATATGACTTACATCAGCGTTATAGTATAAATACTATCATGTTAGTATAAAAAAATAAAAAATAATCTATGTTATCAGATCGAAAGATTGACGGTTCATATTCACTAACATATAATGTAAAATTTCTCTCTATATATATTGTTGGCTCAATTGTGTGCGTAAATATAGCTTTCGTCATTTTATTTTTCTTTCTTTTCCAATAATTTTGGGAGAGGAAAACTGTATTTGTTGTTAGATTGTTTTTCTATTTTTATTAGATATCTGTTGGGGAGCTCAGAGGGCAAACGGGAGTGATAATGTACAGTTAGTACTGTTAGGTTCTTTTGAAGTAGAGATGCTTTGGAGACTACTGTTCGACTTCACGAGGACGCTCCTCCATAGTAAATTAGTCACACTAATTAGCTTTGTTAGTCACATATCCTTTGTCTATTGCTTGAACTCAAATGTCATCAGTTAATTATACCGAAGGATGACACCGAAGCTCCTTGGAAGCAAGAGGAAAAAGGGAGACGATGACCAGACCAAGCTAAGAGAGAGATGAGAGATATTTGAGGCAGCCAAAACCATGCACGAGAGGTTGGTGGTCGGGTTAGTGTCCCTCTCATGTCTCAACAACGATCTGTTCCCTAGAAGCAGGATATGTGCAGACAGCGCTCTCAAATTGCACGAAGCAATGGTCGCTAGAGCTAGCTACCTTGATGTACGCCGGTATGGTCAGCAATATCTGCTTGACCTGTGAGTCTGTGACCCCATGCTCGCCAAATTGTGTGGAACCTTTTCGGCCGCGGTTTTGCAACTGGATGCATGCCGCTATCTCCTTGTCAGTCAGTAGCTCAGCACCGCCGGTCGGCTGTTCGCTCGCTTGTTGTGTGCTGTAGGGCCGGTCCTAGTATGAACTAACTTAGCATGTAAGTAGCTCGTTGCAGAACGTCAGGATTATGCATGGGCATGTGGAAATTCTTGGCACCTGTGCAGTGTCGTATTAGCCTACCAGCATATGATGGTTCCAGAAGATGAGCCCTTATCCGTGTGCTAGCTAGCATGCGTAGATGATGAAGGTTTTTTTTTTTTTTTTTTGAGGGAAAAGGGGCGGGAGTTCCGCCGATCTATTAATAGAAAGAGAAAAAGACAGTCATAATTACAAGAAGGGGCCTCTCGCTCAAATCAGGCCTCTCGCTCGGATCTAAAAGCGAGTAGCGCCACAGAGAACACCACCACCGAGGCACACCACAGCAAAGCCACCCGGATCGCCGATGCACCGCCACAGCGCGACGACCGCCAGAGACGCCGCACCACTAGAGACCAGCAACAAAGACAGGACAGGTCACCAAGGCGATGACCCCTAGCCGCCGATGCACCAACCCTGCCAAACATCGCCGGAAGCAGCAGTGACGACAAGTCTCGATACCGCCGGCCAAGAGGCCACCAAGGCACCAGCACGCCGAGCACACCCGAACAACCGATGCACCACTACTGCACGACGACCGCAGTTCGAAGACGCCGACGCCTCACGCTGGCCATATGCACGACTGGCACCTAGCGCCAGCCACCACACGCCAACGACGCGTCACGCCGGCCATCCTTGCCGCCGACGGCTCGCGCCGGCCACCACGCACCAGCGAATCTCGCGCCGGTCATCCGCGCCACGGCTCTCGCGCCGCCACCACGCGCTATTGACGCTCGCGGCGGCCAACCGCACCGCCGTCACCTCGCGGCTTCGTCCATGCGATCGACGCCTCCTCGCGCCGCCTCGCGCCGATAACCGCCGACGCCCAGATGGTTCGCCGCGCCCAAGGCCCGAACTGGCCGCCACCTCGACGCGCCGGCGCCCCTGCGCCGCCGCCCACGCTGTTGGCGTTGTCGCTCGCCGAACTTGGCTACCTCGCCGAGCGACTAGATCCGCCGCCTAGCCACCGGATCTGGCGCCGCACCGCCCGACAGTCGAGTACCGCCGAACCTCACCTCGAGAGCACCACCACCGAAGGGAAACAAGAGGAAGGGGAGGAAGAGGGCAGGAGGAGGAGGAGGAGCGGAGAGAAGAGGAGGGACCGCCGCCGCCGCCGCCGCCCGACGGCGGCGGCGGCGGCGGCGCTTAGGGTTTGGGAGGGCCTGGGCCGGGTGTCTGTGTCGCCCCCGTGCCGCCCGACGGGAGAGCGACGCGAGGGCCAGGCGTCATGTACTCTATATGATGAAGGTTTTCAAAGCAACATACATAGTACTGCATGCTACGCAGGGTGAAACCACCTGAGCAGAGTCAAGTAAATTGCTTGGTTGAACTGGCCGACTAGGAAGCAAGCTGGTGTGACCTCAGTCTTTCCAAGCGATCCATGGTACGTTTATTGATTACTTAGCAGGTACTCGGCGTGCTGTCTTAATTTGCTCCAAATCTAGCGGTTGCAATTACACGTTCTATCGTACACGCGTGCATGCGTTTACTCTGAATAAGTTTACTTTCTGATGTGGAAACGAGCCCCACGCTGTCTGCACATCAATAATGAAATTCATGATATATATATATCAACCTTAAGATCGATGATAGCTGTCTTAGCTCCCATGTGCTTTGTTAGCCGTCGGTGCATGCATGCATGCTCTTGTACATGGATGGAACCCGTTTCTTGTTTGGATCGAGCAGCGTCTTGTAACAATCCAACATATGCTAGCTATGTCAAAGTAATTAAGCTAGCTGAGTGTGCCCCGAACGAACTAGCTGCTATGTGCCAATGTGCCATGCCCGCGCATTTGGGTCGCTCTGTTTGCAGATTCCGTCATGTGCTCACCAGCAATCACACAGACACGCACACAGAACAAAAGGCAGGCAAGCATATCAAATCTCTCTCAAGAGATCCCTGGACCAGACCAGACACAAGAAACCATCACATCTCGGCATGCATCCAGGGACCCAGCGGTGCAACCTGCAGAGGACAGCGTGTGTGTTCTATGAATCGAAGAGCCAACTGGTTGGGTTCACAAAACCGACGAGAATGAGTGATTTTTAAGTTTACTGACATGGTCCGACAATCTACTTGATTAAATGGATCTAAATTGAAAGATTTTGAATTAAAATCCAATTTCTTTAGTTGTTTCGATATCATTGGGTTTTTTAGAAAACAAGCCCTTTTAGGTTCAGCCAACGAAGCCACCACATTAGTTAGAAAATATCACATAAATCAAGAAAAAGAAAAGATCTACACCGTTAATTTAAGTGGAGCCAGATTACAACAGTTTATATTAAAAAGTATTAGAAATAAGAGTCCATAACGGATTAAAAGAAAGAGTTAATATCAGTCCCAAGCCCCCAATAAAAAATAAACATATATTAATTATGAATAAAATAAAATAAAAATAAAAGTTTATTGGATTAATAAAAAGGGATCATATCTACTACATAAAAATACATAAATTCAAAATAAAAATAATATAAATAAGAGCCCATTTCAACTTAATAGATAGAGTTCATATTAGCTACAAATACAAATAAAAATACATAAGTTCGAAATAAAAAATAGAAATAAGAGTTCATATCATATTAATATAAATAGTCTGCATCATCTACAATTAATAATAAAATTACATAAATTTGGAAAGAAAAGAAATAAAAGTTTATTTCCAGATAATATAAAGAGTCAACAACAATTACAAAAAAAATATATAAAAATTTTAACGGTCCCGCTATACTACATCGGGATGTAGCTACACCGTCGGAAATAACTATAAAATACACCACGTGTAACTGTAATTCTTACAAGAATTAACCATCGATCGCTACAGCAAACAAAGGTAACGATTGATGGTTAATTCTTGTAAGAATTATAGTTACATGTGGTGTATTTTATAGTTATTTTCGGAGGGATAGCTATACCCCGGTGCAGTATAGGGAATCTAAAATTTTAGAATAAAAATAATAGAAATAAGAGTCCATGTTCGATTAATAGAAAGAGTCTACATCAACAACAAAGCGATCTACATCGCTGAATTTAGTGTGGCTAGATTATAACAATTTATATTATAAAAATATTAGGAATACAGATTAAAAATTAATATAAATAAGAATACATAACAGATTAAAAGAAAGTGTTTATATTAGCTCCAATAAAAATAAAAATATATAAATTCATAATAAATTAATATAAATGAGAGTCCAAGTTGGATTAATAGCAAGAGATCATACCTACTACAGTTACAAATAAAAATACATAAATTTGGAATAAATCTAATAGAAATAAGACTCCATGTCATATTAATAGAAAAAGTCCACATTAGATACAAATACAAATAAAAATACATAAATTTGAAATTTAAAATAGAAATAAGAGTTCAAGCCATAATAATATAAATAATCCATATCATCTACAGTTAAAAATAAAATTATATAAATTCAAAAAAATGGAAGTAAGAGTTGATGTCCCATAAATATAAAGAGTCCATATGAACAATAATTACAAAAATTAAATAAATTTAGAATAAAAAAATCCATGCTTGATTAAAAGAGTCCAAATCAACAACAATTATAAATAAAAAAAGAGTAAAATGCACCGGAGATCCATTAACTTATAGCGTGGTGTCACTTAGGTCCATCAACTTTCAAACTGCAGTTTTGGATCCATTAACTCTTTAAGTTGTTCACTGCAGGTCCGTACCCCTTCGTTTTATGTTTAGAACCGACGTGACATGAACAACTTAAAGAGTTAATGGACCTCCAGTAAACAATTTAAAAGAGTTAATGGACCTGCAGTGAACAACTTAAAAGAGTTAATGGACCTGCCGTGAACAACTTAAAGCGTGGGGTCCATGCCACGTTGGATCTAAACATAAAACGGAGGGGTACGGGCCTGCAGTGAACAACTTAAAGAGTTAATGGACCCAAAACTGCAGTTTGAAAGTTGATGGGCCTAAGTGACACCACGCTACAAGTTAATGGACCTCTGGTGCATTTTACTCTAAAAAAAATATAAATTCAGGATAAAAGTAATAGAAAAAAGTGTCCATGTTACATTAAAAGGAAGAGTTCATACGACCTACAATGTGAAATAAATATTTATGTTAGACTTATGTATTATATAATTAAAAACAGGAGGTAACACGTTAAACAAAGAAATTATCAGGAAAAATTTTTAAAAAGAAAGATGTACACCCTTGGTTACAATAGGGTCAAATTATAACCATGCAGATCTGAAGGAGAAATTCAGATGAAAAATACAAAGAAGAAATAGGAACGTCCTCAACTATAATACTGCTTGAACAATACTAGATCATGCGGCATCCAAACATAAACTCAAATTGCACAGATTGAGCATGAACTTAAGCCTGATGACATTAACTAGTACCATATTAGTATGTATAACCAAAATCCTGTGACATACAAACTTACGCTCGAAACAAAATCGGATTGTGCATGTAGGTTCGTATTGGAGTTGGATTCTAATTGCATATTAGTCAATAATTAAGTTAAACTCTAATAGACCATTTTAGCAATACATTTTGGTTGTTAAACAAAAAGGGTAACACATCAAAGCCAAACATGTCGGATTCTCGTTGGGTTATGTAACAAAATAATAAAATAGAATCCAACGAAGGCACCACGTTAATCATAAAATTTTAGATTTTTTATTTTAATCCTAACATACTATAAATTATCACATTAATTAGAGAAATCTTTATTGTTAATCGTCGTGGGCCTGAATTAAAACGACTTATTCTTATCTAAGAATAGAGGAAAGAAGTAATGAAGATGGATATGAGGTGCTACAAACCAAAACACTCCATAATTAGAGCCCAAATAGTAGACAACTCAAAGGTGATGAGAAGAGAATTAGAGAAACATATCATAACCCCAAGGAGGAGATGCTTACGCACTACCATATATCATAATGCTCAATAGATTAGAAGTTTGAAGATGAGGTAACTATGACGTGGTGAGAAGCAGAAGGCATGGGCATATATAAAGAGGAGATACGCATCCTCCGCTACTCTGCATCTAACCCAAAAAAAAATGCACATGTTTCCAAACTTAGTGGTTAAAGTTAATATAAAGGATTAATCTAATTAAAGTGCTGAAGGAAAGAGAATAATCTATGGTCGGTCCATATAGTGAATGCATATATTTAATAAATACATTTTTAGTAATTTTAATATATTATACTAAAATATTTACATGTAAACTAACAAATCCACTAGCCGCGCAATTGCGCGAGTCAACACGCCAGTTTTGCTAAAAGCATACACCTTTTGTGCACATATTTTTTTTTAAAAAAAAGTGAATTTAATCTTACTTTTAGTGGTTTCAAACGAAACCCCTGCCAGTAGGATTCCGATTCTTATAAAGGCATGAGCACGCCCAATTTGGTCTCTTTAGCTATTTCCTAAGGCATGGGCATTATCAAAGCGGTCTCTTTAGCTATTTTTAAGGGCATAGGCACTGCAACGCAATCTCTTAAGCTATTTCTAGGATGTGAGGAAAACATTATAATCTATTGGCCAGTCTATAAAAACTAGCTCTAAACTAATTTTTTAGAATTGGTCTATAACAAATTTAAAATGCATGCACAATATTAGATATAAGCTCATATTAATTTTAGAAACTACATTATAATTAATCTATCAAAAAGATTATTTATTTACTATATATAGATTAAATGTGCATTTGTTACAGTGGCCTACACCATTGTTGGAGATGCACGATGAATACTGGGTGGGCCAGCACAGCCGTTATCTGCCTTGATGAGCGATCTACAAAAGGATCGGAAGGAATGTGCGCGCGCCTATGGGAGGACGCAGGCGCACCCTTTGTAATTAGTTAACTAGTTGTACTCGGCCCACAAGAGGAGGGGTCTTTATCTCCCTCACCTGTACTTTTTCCTCTATTTTTGATCAATTTATGACAGTACGTCCTCCTGTCTTTAGCTCAAACAAAAATGTGCGCGTGCGTGGGGATCCCGCGGGAAACCAAACAAACACCGAGGGAAGGATCGACCGCCGACGCTGTCGCGGAGCGGCAGGTTCGTGGCATCGGTGTGCATGCCGAGAGGTGTGCCGATCGATGGAGCAAGCAATGGTTGGGGGTTGGGGCTCAGGCAGGTTGGCATGCCATGCGAGTTGCGACTATGCGAGGCGAGGCGCGAGAGATGGCTGAGGAGCGCGGCGGTGGAGCGGGACAAAGGGCGGGCGGCGGGGCCCGACCCGTGCCGGCCAGGTAGCATCGGGATCCGGGGGTGTCTCCACGGCGCGTGGCACCGCGGCCGGCACGAGTGCCTTTCCGGCCGTGGCCTCGGCTGCTCGCCTCGTGGGGGTTGCGCCTTCCTGCCCCGTCCTGCTGTCCCCGGACGAGTCAATCTCTGGTGCAGACTTTTGCAGATGGCTGCCCCGCTTTTTCTGGCCGTGCTCCACCACCATAAACCGAGATGTGGTGGTAGTAGTCCGTATTGGACTAAATTAAAGCCTGGAAGCCCATGCTTTGGACTTTGACATGAGATGAGCGTGTGTAGCTGTTAGGTTTTGTAGAAAAAAAAATACTGCAATGAGCATTTATAAATATTAAAGCTGCAGCGGCCGACTTTGGAATTTGGCCTGCTTAATGAACATAACGAAATTCGCAGAGAGGCGCGAAGGAGTGAAATGACGGAAGAAGGCAACTGAAGCTGAGCGCCTGAGGCGGCGGCATCCGCGTAGTAGCAGGGCTAGCGAGTAGCAAATAGTCATGCGCTTCTGTAAATCTCTCGCACGGCACGGTCCAGTGGATTCTTCAGAGCGCGTGCGGCGATTCTCCGGCCCACGATCAACGAAGGGTGCGCGCCCGGGCAGCGCGTCTCCAGCCCACTCGTGATTTCGTTTGTTACGGGCTTATGACGCGGCAACTGGCCTACGGGCTGGGTGCCCCTTGTGAGCCATTTGGATAGATGAACAGCCCAGCACACTAGGCCTTTGAAAATTTTTTCTTGTTCTGTTCTCGCATAGAGCAGTTGTGTGAGACTGGTAAATCTCTCTCAAAGCCGAGGGACTTGTCGAAGACGGTCCTTCCTAAAGCATGCCGTTAGCTCGAGTCATAGCCATAAGCCAGACCACCTCTTTTATATATTGCTCGGAGGACGAATCCAACTCAAACTATAAATTAAACTATTCAATACATTTCAGAGTTCAATTGTAACTCTACCCGTACAAATATTCGACATCAACTCTAACAGTGGCCAGAAAATTTTCTTCTCGAAGTTACTAGATGTTGGTGTGCAGTGCAAAGCATAGTATCAGTATTTGTCGTTGACCTGAGCCAGACAACCTATTTCTAAAGGGCTGCCTCATAGAGCAATTATGCAAAGCTCGCGAAGCAGCTCGGGGGAAGTAAAGCTTGAGACAAAAGTAGTTAGTCTAGAAGTTGTTGTTTGCCTTGCATTGTTCTGGGCCGCCTATTTATAGTAGGGGGCAATTTTTACAATTTCTAGTACAACCTTTCCGACGATCAAGAAGTTTTTTTGCGGAAAAAACTTCTTGGCCCTTAACATGCTTCTAAGGGCAGAGACTTTGGAGGAAAATACCCCAAGACCCGGGGCAAGTGTGACGCACACAAATTCCGCAGCGAGAACGCGTTTGCAGGCGTGCCAGTGTATTTATAAAAAATACACAAAAGAAAATGTGGATAAGGATGTTTATATTTCATCGTCACAATGAAGTACAACTCCTTGTTGGTGTTGCGCTCCGTAGCCAGGTTGGCTAGACATCTGTAGCCTGGTAGGCTAGACTTCTTTTCCAGGTGATCGTCAAATTCTGGATCCCGGGACCTAGGAAGGACACCCAGTTAATTACATCCACAAGCCAGCTTGTGGAACACCTCCGATTAAGCTGCTGGGGCTGTCTTCTTCTTTTTCATTGCTTCGTGGTTCACCATGTATATTGATGGATGGCGAATTGGTTGGCGACGACATAATACATGGGGTAACCAGGACCCATGTAATGCCTAGCACAGCCGTTGACATTTAGCTATACCCGCCCGTGTCGCTTGAACTTGTCCTCGTCAAGCTTCACGTTGGAGTAATTTGATCTTGGGGGAATGCACGGTTAGCACTCGGCTTGGAGTTGAAGTTGACGGCTTCACTGCGTCATCGGGGGTGTTCCCGCTTGTTGGCTTTTGGACTTGTCGTTGACGAGTTTTGATCACCACGGTCGATGTAGTTGAGGTTGAGATTCTCCTTAACGGTATATTCTCGTCAGGAGCCTTCATCGGTACTACGGAACTGGGATCTCCACAGTACCCTTGATGGAATGTTCGTCATCAGAAGAGCGTTGGTGATACCGTGGAACTGGGATCTCCACAGTATCCTTGATGGAATGTTTATCATCGGAAGGAGTTGATAATACCGAGGAATTAGGATATCCGCGATATCGTTGATGGGATATTCGTCATCAGTAGAGTTGGGCAGTACCGTGGAATTGGGATCTCCACGGTAACGCTGATGGAATGTTCATCATCGGAAGAGCGTTCGTGATACTGTGGAATTGGGATCTCCATAGTATCCTTGAAGGAATGTTCATCATCAGGAGAATTTGTTTGTATCGTAGAGTTGGGATCTCCACGATACTGTTGATGGGATGTTCGTCATCGGAGGTTGTTGAAGATCTCCTTATGGAATATTCGTCATCAGGAGAGTTGGTTGACACCATAGAACTGGGATCTCCACAGTACCCTTGATGGAATATTCGTCATCAAGAGAATGTTGGTTATATCGCGGAATTGAGATCTCCGCAATATTCTCGATGGGATTATCGTCATCGTCTTGATATTCATTGGAGCTTCTTCCTCCTAACGGGAAGTCCGTCGAACGGAGGTATGTCGGTACCGTGGATTGAGATCTCCACAGTACCGTTTGGCCTTCAGGGTCTTGTTCGCCTTCGGGGCCGGGTTCATCGGAACGGAACGGTATTCCGTCATAGTCGACGTGAAGATCGATCCCGCCGGTATTGACGGAGTTGCTGGAGAAGATACCGGAGTCGATGTCATCCTCTTGGTTTGCAGATCGGATGTTCTGCGAGTGCGGCCTTGTATGGTGGAGAAGCAAACCGGTTTCCACCACTTGGACTGAAATATGGTAGGAAACAGATGGCCGCCATGCGCTGGTGCTGAAGGCGCCCGGAGGAACATGCCGTCGCGTGGATCTGGAGGAGAGGGCCACGTTGAGCCTCAAGATGCCGAAGTAGAGGCGGCCGAGCCATTATCGACCGCGTGTTGGGAAGACGAGAAACATGCCTCCATCTTCATCGGGGCGAGGACGATGTTGTTGTTGCGCTGCCTGAGGGAAGAGTCCCGACGCCACGCCAGAGAGATGAATGTCACCGCCGCACGCCGAGCCAAGGAAGATAACCGTCGCCACCATACGCCGGGCATTGAATCAGAGGAAGGGGCGGAGCCGTGCGCCTTCGTGTGGATCTAGGGTTTAGGGAAGAGATGGTCGCCGCGTTCTAGGCCTAGGTTAGGACGTTGCCATGGTTGGAGAAGGTCGGGAGCCGCCATCTTGACGCCGAGGACGCCGTCGTGCCGGCCATGTCTGGTGAGGAGAAGTTGGCCGCGCCGCCGTCTTCGCCAATTGGGATCGGGTAGCCCGCCGGCCACCCATACGCTTGGCGAAAAAGATACCGGCTACTACCATTGCATATCGAGGACGGAGGAGCACGCCGGGCACCCATATTCGTCGCTGTTGACTGGGATCGGGGGAGCTCGTCGGCCACCCATATGTTGATAGCAGATGTCACCGCCGCCGTTGTAGATCGGGATCGGGGGAGCTCGCCGGCCACCCATGCGCATTGCCGCCATTGCAGATCAGGGACGGGGAGCTCGCCGGCCACCCATATCTTGATAACAGATGACGCAGCCGACGTTGAAGACCGGGATCGGGGGAGCTCGTCGCCACCCATGCGCCGGATTAGGGGAGCTCACTGCCACAGTGCCACCCATACGCTGGAGAAGATGATCCCGCCGCCTTTGCCAATTGGGATCGGGGGAGCCCGCCGGCCACCCATGCACGCCATCGCTCTGGAGTTCGCACGCCGTTGCTGCTGGGCCGCCGCCGAGCATGGAGGAACAAGAGCTGTCGCCGGGCGCGTGGAGCAGGGACGATGCTGGATCGGGCTCGGGGCGGCGTCGAGACAGTGTCGGGGCGCAGCGGAGGAGACAACGGATTTGACGGCGTCGGGCCCGGATCTGGGACGGCGCAGGCGTCGAGGACGGGGCGGGGCGGATCGGGGCCGGGGCGACGTCGGCAGTGGAGGCCGGAGCGGTGCCGAGCGCGGCGAAGGCTGGGGCGGCGTCGGCAGTGGAGTGCCGGAGCGGCGCCGTTGCTGGGCGTGGCCGAGGATCGAGGAGCAGGGCGACGTCCGTGGAGGCAGGGCGGCGCCGGGCGTGGTCAGGGCGGCGCTGGACGCGGAGGTGGCCGGGGCAGCGCCTGGTGTGGCCGAGGCGGTGCTGGGCGCGGCCCGGCGGTGTTGGACGCGGAGGAGGCCAGACAGGGCGGCGTCGATCAGTGCGGCACCGGCCAGGGGAAGGACGGGGCGGCGCAGATCGGGGCGGTGCCGACCGTGGGCGGCGCGGATCGGGGCGGCGGCGTGGAGGAGGACGAGCCGGGCGGCGAGGCGGCGCTGGCCGTGCAGGAAGACGGCGGCGCCGGCGCGGACGCCGTCGGGAGTGGAGGACGGGGACGGCGCCGGGCGCGAGCAGAGGAGAGGGGCGGCGCCGCTGCAGTCCCGCTTGGCGTGTCGCCGCGCCGGGCCGAAGGAGAGGAAGGGGGCGGCGCCGGGCTCGTGGAGGTGGTCGCCGGCCGCCGGCCGCCGGCCGCGTGGACGAAGAGGAGGGGACGGAGGCGCCGCAGGCCACCTCGTCCGCGAGGAGGAGACAGGGGCGGCGCGCCGGGCACCCCTGGTACCTGTGCACAGAGAGAGAACCGAGCGTAGTGAGAGATGGGGAGACGGCGGCTCCCCTTTGACCTTTTTTTTTTTCTTGTTTTTCCGGCCGCCCCTTGATCTTTCCCCTCGTTCCCCCTTTTGTTGATTAGGGTTGATACCCTTTTATAGCCGGTAATTAGGGTTTCGTGATTACGGGCCAAAGTTGGGCCTGGTTGATTCCGGACCAGATTCATCCGCGGAAATTATTAAAATAATTCCGGGGCCGCAAGCCAATCGACGTCATCAAAAAAAAATTTCTCATCAAACAGCAAGGATCTAAATATCCCCACCGCCTTAACTAAGGATCTAAACAAGGTTACAAAGGGGATTACAGGGGGACCCAGTTGTTGCGACCAGCTCGCGTATCCTTCTACAGCGCTATTCAATTCCTGACACGCGCTACAGCCCTGTACTTGTTGTCCCCTGACCTTCTTGGAACCTACGAATCCTTCCCTTCTTCGTACCCTGTCCTTGGCACACACAACCTTCTCGTAAAGCCCCCGCGAGATGGTCCCTTCGTGCTGCCCCCTCCTTGATCCGTCTTTGCCTCGCCGCTAAGGGGCGAGGCTTCCTCCAGATGGGGACCTTCTCTAATGCGTCTTTGCCTCGCCAACGGGGGGCGAGGCTTTCTTCGGGTCGACACCCCTCCTCTGATATGCCTTTGCCTCGCCATTAGGGAGCGAGGCTTCCTTGGGATCGGTAGCTACCTCAGTGCTGGTTCGCCTCCTCTTGGTTCGTAGAGAGTGGGTCTTCCCCTGCTACAACAATATTACATTGCGTTATTTTTTTCTCTACAACGTCATTCTTTTATGCCGAACTTAAATAACCTATAACCCGTACTATAAGCCTGTAAATTCATAAACATGCAAATACTGGTCCGAAAGGCAGTCCCGTATGATGTTTGAAACTGTACAGTGAAATCTTATTGCGAGTTGTACGGTTAGCCATCAAAACACATTTGGGTCAGCGGGTTAACTCTTGCTGCAGTCCTGTATGATTTTTGAACCTATACCGTGAAAACTAACCGTGGATTATTGTGAGTTGTACGTTTAACCATCGGAGCACATTTGGGTACAATACGATTAATGAATTCTTGTTGGCCAATAAAAAATCCCTAGGCAACGGAAATCTGTAGGCACAACACTGGCACAAAAGGCTGTATGGTTCCTGAAATTTATACAGTAAACACTCTTATGATTGTTCTCAGCGTTTGCACAGTTGACCATCACGTGTGTTGTAGGCTTGTAGCCTTGTAGGCTAGCACATTTGATGAATAATACGATCAGTTTCTGAATGTGGACAGTTAGCTCCTGTATGATTTTCTTTCTGTATAGATCAACAAAATTTGGCCGGCGGATACACAGCATGGGTACAAGAAGAAACCTATCCTTTGGATAGCTGACAAAGTGACAAGGCAGCAAGAAGCAAGAACCTGCTCACTGCAGAAAGAATTGGCTAATATACACACAACAAAAAGAACCAAAGAAAGGTATAAATCTATCCTATTGGAATGAACAAAAGATCACTGTGTGACCCTTACTCCTAAGCTCCAGCCATTGTACTCATCTGAACTTCCGGATGAGTGGCGTCATGAGAATCTTGTGACTTCTCCAATTCTCTGGCAATCTGAATGTCACTGGGAATGAAATGCTCCCTGATGGCCTTCGCGGCAAAATGAGGGATCATTCCGACAACAATTACTGCAAGCAGCAATGCCCAAAACAATCCAGTTCCCATTATCTTATAGATTGCCCTGCCATACAATTACTGATTCAGCAAATATGTAGTTCTTTTCCTATAAGCATGGAAGCAAATGGCAAGAATGAGGGCGTACCAGAAACCAGGCAAGATAGGGATGGAGTCTATAACCATGACACAAATCAGTGTTGCAACAATGCTGCCCCATATAGCTGCATGTGTGATCCAATTCCACCTGATGACATCCATTGCAAGGTGAATGTTGACGAGAATGACAACAGACAGTGTCCAGAGATCTCCCAGGCTGGAGCCATCAATGGTGCTATTTCTGTATGCTAGGTAAGGGATGAAGAAAACCGCAAGGCTCTGCCAAATGGAGTCCAGCATAATAATAATGAACAGCCTTAGGTTGTAATTCTCTTCGCGCTGCCCAGGACCATAGAGTTGGGGATATTTCAACAATGTCCTCCGACTCAGATCCTTATCGAGAATGGCAACAACAATTGTCGGGATAGCAGTATATATTACAGAATATAACACACTGCTCCATTCAGTTATTGCTGTTGTCAGGGTGAAACCAGTGTAAAGTACATACCTGCCAAGGTTTTAAGAGTTTATGTCTGAGTATCAATAAAGATTGAACACAGTAGGTTGTAAAGGCAGTGCACTCACCAGAAAAGCACAAAGACAAAAGTAGCATTTCTGTAAAAGTTGTACATTATCATATAGCCCATTCTCTGGTAATTCCAGTGGCCATGAACCAACAATAGGGGAACCAAAAATCTGAATTGCCCCATGGCAAAATCTGAGGCCATAACAGCTTGTCTCCCCTCTTGCCCGCTAATGCCAATGCCAACATCGGCCATTTGTATCATAGAAACATCATTTGCACCTGAAAAAAAAGTACTTTCATTCAGATTAACAAAAAAACAGTAATTGTAAAGTAACAGCTGAAGTGCCGAACTAGTTTAAAATAAAAAATATACCGTCTCCAATAGCTAGAGTCATGTCACTTGTTCGCTTCTTAATTAGATCAACAATACCAGCCTTCTGTAGGGGAGCCACCCGACAACACAGAACGACATCACAAGCTATTGCAACTTCAAAAAGCTGCAAAATTGATATTTCATAAATTATAACCATTATTCACTAAAATACTAAAATGACATGGATACTAGTATGGATGCATACCTTCTCCTCACGTTCTGTTTCAAAAATGTAGACGAGGCTATTACCATCAATGATCAAAGCGAGGGGCACTCTAGCTTGAGAGTCTGTCGATAACGACCGAACTTTATTAACCATGGAAATAGCGTCATCTAGACTCTTTCTGCATGACTCTCTTGAGTGGCTATTGATTACAATCTGTGTCATTTCCCTTGTCAAAAGCTTGCAGGAATAGCCAATGGAGATGGCAGTTTCTTGCTTATCACCTGTCAGCACCCAAACCTTAATCCCTGCTTGCCTCAGTTTTTCAATTGCTTCAGGTACTCCATCTTGCAGCTTATCTTCGATGCCAGAGGCACCCAGTAGACGCAAGTTCTGTTCAATATTGGCAGCCACGCCACGGAGTAGATTCCCTCTTCCTAGTAGTGCAGTGCTAGCCTTTTCATAAGCCATTTGCCACTGCTGAAAGTCAGCCTGGCTAAGTTCTTGCATACCGATAACAAGTGTTCGAAGGCCTAATGATGAATATGAATGGAGATGCTTCTCAGTTGCTTGAATAACATCTGGATTTAGTGTTTTGTCGATGATTCCAAACATTGAACTATCTGCGCCTTTTACAAACAGCTTGATAGTCTTGTCAGGGCAGCCAATTATAACCGACATCCGCTTACGATCGCTGTCAAACTCATGAAGACCAAGAACATCAAACCTGCACATGAAGTCCAGTAAAGGCAATTACATAAGCAAAAGTTTCGTTGACATTATTAAGTATGTTCAACAGAACAGAACAGGCAATTACAAGGTCCAAATGAACAGAATACTCAAATAAAAACCTAGCTTTGCACTAACAAGCCTAACAGGCACCTCAGTTTGTCTTCTACATCTACAAAGACAGTAGGGAAATCAGCTCTACCAAGTACCAATTGCATTTATCAACCAATGTTAGTTAAAACAAGTGAAGCAGAAACTAGCCTCCTAGAGTTCCTCAGATGCTCCACTACCACAAATAGCATCAATTTTAAGCACTAGGAACCCAAAAAGGAGGATGCAAGCAACACCAAAGGCCACAAACCAACAAAGCTTCAAGCACTAACGACACAAACGGCAAACTGTACCACCATGAGCGTTAAAAACCCCACGCCTCCTTGTCCCTATTCCCCGTACAAATCTATCAGTGGAGCACCACCGTGATTGTCAACCAGTGCCTACATTCTTAATCTCATAGAAGGATCGTCTCGATCTGCATGTACCTCTGCTTCTCACCGAGGACGTCAATGACAATGTGCCCCGAGGTTCGCTCCACCAGCACAAAGCCATACGCCGCGGCGGCAGAGACCAACGCCTGTTCGTCCGGCGATTCACCCTGGTAATGGATCACCTTCTTCTTCGGGTCCGGGCCGTCGAGGATCAGTGGAACAATGGTGTTGCACGTCGCCAGCGCAAGGAAGAACTCCCGGGCGTACCTCCCTTGCTCGGTGTCACCACCATTCCTCAGCAACTCCACCAGCTCCCTGTCGACGTTGACCGATATCGTAGGCGCCCAAATCGGATCACCCTCTGCTATGAATAATTCAGAAGCTAGCTATCAATCCCCACTCAACCCATGGCTTCCCTAATGGAAAGAATTCAGTCTAGGTAAGAGAGAAACTAATCCTACCAACAGGTTGCTGCCGCGTGATGTCACTGTAATCCTCACCCTCGATGCTTGCGCACCGGAACTCCATCTTGTTCTGTGTGAGCGTGCCGGTCTTGTCGGAGAAGACGCACTTAACCTGGCCTAGGTCCTCGTTGATGTTGAGAGACCGACACTGGAACCTCGAGTTGGAGGACGCGTCGTACAGCCTCCTGTCCCGGATCATGAAGTAGGCCTGCCCTAGCCTGACAAGCTCCATGGAGATGTAGAGCGAGATGGGAATCATGATTTGGAACACGATGACCGCCATGAGGAAGATGAACACGATCTGCGCCGCTATCCCGTAGTAGTTGTAGTTGTCGTTCTTCTTGCGGCTCAGGTAGTCTTTCTTGTGGAAGAACTGCGCGAGCTCGAGCTCGGTCTCGTGAGTGCGCAGCCACACGCCCGAGAGCGCGGCCACGAGCGCGCACAGCACGATGAGGATCGCGGAGAGGAAGAGCGTCTCGCGGTTCATGCCCGTCTCGAGGCGGCTGCGCTTCGTCGGCGCGCCCGCGTTGTTGAGCATCGCCTTGGTCTCCCGCCCCGCGTACACCACCACGCCCACCGCCCAGGACGTGTTCTTGAGCTCGCAGCCGCGCAGCACGATGTTGGACGGGCCGAGCGGTATCCGGCGGCTGCCCCCCTCGAGCTCGAGGTTGGCCATGAAGCCGTAGATGTTGCGGTTCGGGCGCTCGCAGCGGATGACGGCGCCGGCGAGCTGCTCGGCCGGCGTGGTGAGCGTTTCTTGCTTCGCGTAGCGGGTCTTGAGGTTGGACTCTCCGTCGAGGTTGAGCGTCTGCACGTAGGCGACGCCCGTGGGGTCGCCGGTGGCGACCAGGACCATGTCCGCCGGGAGAGACTCGTCGGCGACGACCCGCACGACGTCGCCAACGCGGACGTGCTTCCACTCGGTGGGGACGAATTGGGCGCCCTCGCCGCCCGGGGATAGGACGGCGGCGAGACGGCTATTCTCCGCGCGGTCGGATCGGTGGCGGCGCCAGTCCTCATACGCGTCCTTGACGGCGGTGACGATGAGGACGAAGGCGAGCGGCATCACGGAGGCGCCGCGCCCAAAGACGGCGAGCTGGGGGAGCTGGTTGAGCACGGCGATGACGAGGAAGTAAACGTAGGCGAGGCGGTGGAACTGCTCGAACAGGTTGCGCGGCAGGAACGTGAGCGGCGAGTACTTGGCCGTGCGCACGGCGTTCCCGGCGAACTCGAGCCGCTCGTTGGTGCGCGCTGGATCGCCCACGCGCACCACCCGCGCCTCCTCATCGCCCAGCTCCTTCTGCGACGCCGACATGTGCCGCGACGACCCGTGGTCCTCGGCCATGGCCGGCAGGCGCGCCGACCCCCCAAACTCCTACGCGTCAATCAAGCAGCCTCGAACTGCCGCTCGCATGCCCGGCCATGGCGATCCCGCCGCGGCGGGGCAAAAGGTCGGATCTTTTGGCCGGCGGATTGGCGGTGACGGCGAGCCCCGCCGGGTTCAAGAAACAGGGGAGGTCGGAGTTGGGTTTTGGGTCGCCAAGAACCGCGGGGCGGGGTGGGTTGGGTTGGACTACCGTTGGAGTGGATGCCTGAGAGTAACTACGGCGAGTGTTGCATTAAAGATCGGCCGCTGCGCGCAGAGGGCATTTTTATTTCGCGGGGATACAGGAAGTCAGGAAGAGGAAGAAGAATCGAATGAGGAAAAATACACGCGAACTCGTGCAGGACTTGAAATGGCTCGGTCAGACTCCTATAGCAAGAGAGAGGAAGTTGGCGAGGACAAAGGCACCGTTGGTATGAGAGAGAGACTCGTTGTGTAGACTTTTTGTGTGCGCTCTGCTATTCTGTGCCCCGGCTAGTGTTTGTGTCACAAATTTGTTTCGTATTTAGGACATTTTCATGACAACTTCATATATTCCCTGTCTCATCACTATTCATCTATTTTTCTATTTTAACTTATCTCTCCTAACATTTTTCTCTCTTATATTTTATTTTCTACATAGTGCTAAAGTAACGTGTTAGGGGCTATATAGGTGTAGCATTGGGAATATCCTTAGGAGCTAGATTTTAAAAAAAAATCATGTGTTGTTGACAAAAATGATTTCAAATGAATTTAGAAGTTTTTGTTGAAATTTGAACCGTTGAATGTTTTCTAGCGAATTCGAAATTTATATTTTCAATTTTTTGTTGAAATTTGACCCTTCAAATGTTTTGTAGCGAATTCAAATTTTATATTTAAAAAGGTAATCGTTGATTATCGGTTTATCGGCGCCTCTGATTTTTTATTTGCCGATAAAAAAGCCTTGCTAGAAGAATTCCAACAAGGAATCTTAAATCAGTCATTAGTCGAGAGACATGGGAGGCTAGGTATTGGATTAGGAGCAAGGGACGCGATAATGCCCTGTCCCACCCAGAAGCTTCTCAGCCCCGAGGAGACGACAGAGAGGACGCGATAACGAAGCCAAAACATAGCTGCATTCGTTTCCTTTTAAAAGGCCAATTTGGGGCGGCTTAATCAGCTGGTAGAAATCAAACTGGCAAGTACATGGACATGCCGCCGGACAGGAACGGACGGGACGGGATCAACGAGGTGGCGGAGGGACGGCGAGTGATCCAGGGCTTCTGCTTGTCACTAAACAAATCCTCCTTTCGGGGACGGTGTGATTTGGTATTGGGGAGCCGGCTTTGTGACGGAGATCTCGAAGCTTCCAAAAGGCCAGAGGGATCGGACATGGTTAAACCGAAGCTTACCTGTGCTGATGCACCGAAACGGTTAAACCGAAGCTTACCTATACTGATGCACCGAAACCGGTCTTCTAGTTTCCAGAACGAGTACTCTTTCCCATTCTATTCCACGTAAGAACATTCGAAGACTCGGCGGAGAGTGTTCTCCTCCGCTAAAATCATCTCATTGAAAGTGAAGTTTCATCGTCAAAAACAGTAGCTTTAAAAGGCCAAAAGAGATAAATGAAGGCGGATTTTCTATCTAAACTTCGAGGTTTTAGAAACATCGTAAAACGACAGCGCTAAAAATGGAGCATAATATTTAATCGAGCATATCATTTTATATTATCTAATAGTTTGGTGATCTATTATTGACCGAGAATAAGACCGATAAATATATGGCTCATGATATATTATCTCAGCGATTATAAACATGTAGTTTTTGTGACCCTTTTTGTTCCGAAGGTAAGAGAACATTTTTTTTTGAGGAAAAGTAAGAGAACATTTTTGATCGAGTTGTTTTCGAATAATGTCTCTATTTCTTAATCCTGTCTTACTATTCACCTTTGGGCTCTGGCCATATTTTTTAGCCAAGTAGCCTATTTTCTTAGTCCCCTTTTTAAGTCTTTACTTTCAATTCTATTTTTTACTATTTACAATCTTATTTCTATTATTAATAGAACCAATTATAGTAAAAGAATAGGTCCAGTGATCCACCATTAGACGTGTCCACTAGAATCCTATTCCAAACAAGTTTTATTCAATACATTTTGTGAGCAAATTATTCAGACAAATTTTGGCCACAAAAACCAAACGAATCAATCTCTTAGCCCCATGTACACGAAACTAAATAGGGCATTTGCATTACTTGCACGGCAATCACAATTAAAATACCTCGCTCTGACTTGTTGACTTTTGCTCTGCCATGGCTGCTACTAATATCTCAGCATTTGAATTCGAATCAGGGCAAGGTTTGCAATCACGCTAAAGTAATTAACAAGTGAATGGGTGTATAATACGGGGCGCCCAATATTCTAGCCAGGGAGAATCTTGGCAGGAAACTGCTCTGCTCCTGGAGCAGAGTCCAGAAGCCATAAATCTCCGTTAAGCAGCGGGCCAACGTCCACTCGAGCAAATTTTAATCCGAGTTTAACACCGAACCCCAACTGAAAGCTTCCCATAAAAATAGCAAAGCCATGGCTTCCTTCTAGACGATCTCACCTCATGCGTGACGACAGTGCATGCACCATTGGAGCACCCTGTCCAATCTCCAAGCATAACCAAACACAGGAGCTGGCTTAATTGTATTTAAATAATGGAGGGTGTATCTCTCTGAATTCCTTAATTTTTTATATGTCTATACTACTAAAAAGTTCAAATTACGCTAAAATAATATAAAAAAATCGTAAATACCATTATAAAGTCATTTCTCACAAGATGTTATCATGCATTCTTCTCCTTTCTCTGTATATATACCAGAGACGCCACTACCTTCGCTCCACACTCTCCACTCTGACAAACCATCCTGTCGTTGTCATGAACAAATGTTTTGATGGGTTCAAGTTATGTTATCATTCCAATGTTTCACAACTATCGTGTTGCTCGAGCCCAAGCTAGCAATGTTGCCCCATGGTTCTGATGGTTGTGTTGATAAGAAAATAAGTTCTACTTCATGTACGGGGGATTTCACTTGTGAAAACGATGAGGAAGGTATCTGGAAGGAATTACAAGTGACGTTGAGGTGGCTAGTCGAGCAACAATGATGTGAAAGTAGTTGGCTAAGCTCGAAGTGCCTATTCTAAAGCTTAGGGTTTGTTTGGGCCAACGTGTGGTTGCTTTTGGTGATGGCATTTGCAGAAGCGAGATATAGCTAGAGGAGGAAAGAGGAAAAAGAAGATGAGGAGTTTAGTCTTGGAAGAATTACATGTATATCTCAATGGTTTTTTGTGTGAAAGAGATATATCTTTTAAAATTATAATAACATCTATATGATTTTTTATGTTTAATGATGTTTTAGTAAAATATAAACTACTCAGTAACATGGATGTAGAAGAAGGGTTCTTTTACGGTACCTTCCAATAAGTATGAGCCGTCCAATTCTCTTGATCTATAGGTTTAGATTGGTCTTAAGTTTTTTTATACTACAAAGTTAGTATATTATACTACAAGTGTAGTATATCTCTAGGAGGGTATAATTGACTTCAGGTATAATTATAAACGCTGACAAATACTAAGTATTTTGTTAAATTAATATATTAAATGTGCATGCATTTTGATTCAACACCCCATAAATTGGACAGAAATTCATATTTTTAATTTAAATCATTTCAAACAGAATCCTATATTTGTTATTTCAACTTCTTTCTCCTCGCATTGTATATTTTATTAAAAATCGTTTTGAGGTCATATATATCCTGCTACACAACGATTTTCAATTTCCAGTTAAAATTAGATCAAATTTTGTATAAAGTTAAAAACAATGCGATTGTATCAAAAAAAGGAAATCATCCAAGTGTTCTATAGAAATCCACCAAATCGTTTCAAAAGACAAAGGTTTTGAACAATTAGTTCATTTTGTCAAATGAGAAATCAATGGATTAGTACCTATTTCTATCGTGCGTACGTGATTTATTAGTTTCTAAATGGTGCACAGAGTTTCCATGCATGAGTATATTTTCCATATATTAATATGCATAATTGATGTGATTTCTGTGATTTTTCCCATGTTGGCATGCACATATACTCCAAACCATAACCAACGCTATGGAAATAGTAATTAATGCATGGATGCCAAATCATTTAATTAATGGAATTTAATTAACGTCATGAAAATCAGATCAAGTATTTAATGTACGAGTAACATGCCATATATAGCAATACCTTAAAATAGAAGAAAAGACTAGAACACCCTTACAAAACCAACGGTTAGATCTAAATTATACTACCACGGTAGTATTTTATCGATAGGTACCATAAAAGAGCCCTAAAAGAAACCCAAATTTAAAGGATGACATGAGATCGTGGAATCAATGCTGACAGTACATTGTTGGGAGTGTGCCCTATCCGAACGAGGCATCCATTAATTAATAATATCAATGTAGTATTTTTGTAGATGAAGCTCCCCATTCCACACGTAGTTTTTTCCCCCCTCGCGCGTCCACGTCGCAAGACATTGTCGATCGTCCGAACGTGAGTTCAAATATAATCCGGCCGTCCTTTTAACTGATATATATATAATCTTCTATTAAATGCTCTTCCACGAAGTGTAGCGTTAGCGCTGGTGGTCTTTGTTTCCACGTTCTAGTTATAATTATAGGCGTTTGTGGACCGTGGAGGCTTGGACTGTTGTGATGTATCATGGATTCGTGGGACTTTGTTTCGTGATGCTAGAAACGGTGTGGTGCAGAATCAATTATGCGCGGCGCTGCTGTGCTGCTTGCCAGAAAATGGCGTGCACTGTGCATGCCTGAATCCCCGAAGACTGAAAAGATGTCGAACTTGAAGGCACTGAAAATATTCAGGACCCGTCGCAGGGCCTATAGCTCTGTACATATGTGCATGGCCACACGAACTGACCACGCCATATCGATATCGATCGCACAGTGGATTTGACCGGATAAAATATTGTGCATGCTCCAAGAAGGAGTATTCTATGCTTGGATTTGATATATCCTTGCAAGGAAGAGTACCAGTACTGCAGTAATACTGCTTGTGCTTGCACCTAGCAGCAGAGAGGACAGGGGTGCTCTTTTCTTTGGCCTTTTTATATACTCTCCTTTTCTACGTATCCTCCATTTGTATCAGTTCTACGGGTCCCATTTTTTCCAGGTAAAAAGGGCAAAGAAACTGCCCCCCAATACCAGTTTTACCATTGTAAAAAAAAAGTTTGAGCAAGAAGAATTTCGGTTGATGCTAATTTCTCTTGGACCAAACGATGGAGAAGCTTGGTTTTTTTTCCCATCAAGTTTAAAAGGGTTTTCTATTTCTCAAAGAAACAAAAGATATATTTGAAAGAAGAAAAAAAAAGAGGTTTCTTGCCCACGAATCAGGCATGTTGACGAAAAGGAGGGTTTGGGAATACTTTCCCCGTTTAAGTTGTCCAAAATTGACCAATCAGTGAGGATATGATCGGGAAAGGATCTATCAGAATCATGTGGGCTCCGAGACTAATTATATCGAGTCAAACCCCTTAAACTATTGGCTGCCGGACTAACGAACCAATGCGCGGAAAAAAAAAGTATTTTTATGTTTAGGTCCACACGTGTTTACATACTAAACATAAAAACCCATCAAAGGTGTCAAAAATAAGCCCACAAAACACTAATATCGTGATGACCACAAGGGCATCAGATCAGAGCACTCGATTATCGCAGAAAAATCTAGATCAAACAATTACTCCGTCCATTTTTTTTAGGTAAGACGTATAGTTTAAATGGTTTTGTTTAAAGATATAAAACATGTGTACAAATTTATTGATATTTTTTATGTCTATCCTTATTTATTATAAATTCTCTAATATATCTATGAACAACTCTTCTACGTAATGTCCTCTTTTATGTACAAGACATTTATAACATGGGTAGAATGCATATATTTTATAGATTTTCTCTTCATTTCACAGCTTATTTATCTATGTCAATTTAAAATATGTCATGCATAAAAAGCAACGAAGGGGATATGCCTAGCTAGAATTTTGTAGATAACACATGTACACATTTATTAGGGCACTAACACACTCAATAGTACTGAATATCTATATAAATAAAGAGAAAATCGCACTGTTGCTCCTCCTGAACTTACGGCGATTCTCACTAGACCCCTGAACTTGAGTTTTACTTTTACGCCCCCCCCTAAACTTGTCTCTGTTTGCACGGTTGGCCAAAACCGTTAGGGCAACCGTTAAACGCCGACGTGACGCTTACGTGGTCGTTAACCGTTGATGTGAATGTCACATAGCAGCTGAAGGATGACATAACAACCCAAATGGCTAGTTATTGATGAAAAGTTCATAAAAAAATAGAAAAAAGTTAGGAAACATCATACAAATTCATAAAACATGAAAAAACAAGCAAAATAAAAATGTAAAAAATGAGGAAAAATAAAAAATATCTGTTTTTTATTTTCATTTTTAATGAATTTTGATTTTCCCCTGTTTTCCTATGATTTTCTTTTTCCCCTTTTCATTTTTATGCCTTTTTTATATTTATGAATTTGTGGATTTTTAAATTTTTAATGATTTTTTTAATCTTTTTTCTTTTTCATTAATATATACACATCAGCAATTATCATCCTTCAGCAGACATATGGCATACACATCAGCAATTAACGGCCACGTAAGTGTCACATCAGCACTTAACGATTGGTTTAACGGTTTTGGGGCAAACGTGCGAACAGAGACAAATTTAGGGGGGCAACAAAGTAAAACTTAAGTTTCTCTGAGAATCACTGCAAGTTCAAAGGGCAATAGCGTATTTTTTCTTATAAATAAACTTTGAACTTTTGTTTTGATATTGTGTGCATCAAACACACGTGCATGTTTCAGTGTGGTGTCCGCTGTTGCGGTCATATGCTATGCAGGGGCTCTGAATGAAAAGGAGGAGAAAAAACAAAGCAAACCCTAATCAACCGGTTCAATCGCCGTGTAAACCACGGATCGGCACGCACGTACGGTCGCCGAAAAAAGAGGAGGCGCACCCGAACGAAAACCCACCCCCGCGCGGTGAGTGGATCCGGAACGCACGGCGCGACCCGGTAAAAAAAGCCCAGCGCGACGCCGCCGCAGCACGCCGCCGCGCGCGCACAGCGAATATGCCCCCCGCGCCCGCGCGCGACGTGTGGCGCCACGGGGGGACGAGAGGGCGGAACCTCGGAGGCCTCGCCGGTTGCCGTGGTCCAGACTCCAGACCCCTTGTGCTTGTGCCGCACGGGAGGAGCGCCTCCGCCGTCCGTCCGGCCACTCAAACCCACGAGCGCCAGCCCAGGTCAAATCTTGTAGGCCTGGCGCCCTGCCATCTTTTCGCGGGAATTTTTTTTTGCCATTTTTAAAATTTCCAATTTAAAAACACTATTATAAATAACGTATTTATAAAAATAGTTCTAAGCCGTCTTGCTCGTCCCAGCCAGGACCCAGGAGGGACATACGCCGTCCATGCCACTCCTCAGGGAGCGCGGCTCAGCCCTATATCTACAAATTCAGCAATTATAATGTTTTTTGTGAAATTGAAATTTTCAAATGGTAAAATAAAAAATTCCTTCTGGCGCTCGCTGGTTCTTGTGTGTGTGCGTGTGCGTGCGCGGGCAGCCTTACCTAAACCGTGTCGCCACTGGTCCGTGGGCCCGCCGGTGCCGTGCAGGATTGACTTTGATCAGTTTTTGTAAAAAAAGAATGGATCAGTGGCGTGCTGAAGTACTATTTATGGCATACTCCTTTTTAAAAAAGGAAAAAAACTCATGTGTCATGACTTTTGCTGGTACATGCACACAGCATCCGTAGCAGGGACTCTAAAATGATGTAGCTTTGGATAGAGTGTCTGACGTAAGAAATGAATCTTTTAGAGTGCAGTGTAAAATGTGAAGAAAATTTAGAGGGAAGGATAGAGGGAGTAGCTAATAGTGAAATAGAAGGTGAGAATAAAGTAGCTAGTGTGGATGCTCGAATCTTCCTGTAGTAACAAAAGGTGAAAAAAAAAAAAATGAAATCTCTCTGGTTCTGACTTTCCACGAGAACTTATATATCGCACAAATAGTACGGTCCCCGTGTCTTTTAGTGGGACGGGCCCGAGTGTCAGCCAGTCGTACGGACCGCAAGGAACTTCTTCGCTCCGTACCGTCCGCCTCCACGGCTCGGCACGTGCACGTCGACGCCCATCGGTGTCTGCACATGCCCAGTGACGCGCTTCGGTTCTAGACGGGGTTGAAGTTGAACAGGATTATACAGGACGCAGAGGAGTACCCGGTACTAGCTACGGACCTAGGTACGGGCCTACTGTTCATCTGTATCCCTGCGGCCCGCGTGCGAGACCAGTCAAATCCATAGCGTCTCCCTCTGCTCGCCTCGCCTGCTTGCCCCTACGTGTGGTGCATGCAAAACCATGTCCCCGGGGCGACGTCAAACGCCCGTGGATTCGACCGGAGCACCCACCGGGCGAACCATCCGAGGGCCTGATAAACATAGTATTTTTCATAGTGTTTCTTTAGAGGGTAGTATTTTTCATAGTGTAAAATAAAATCATAATTTTTGAAAATATCAAACCATGAGATGCTTGATGAATAAAAAATTTCCCATTTCAAAAACATAGTTTAGTAAAATTCATGATATTTTTAGAATATTTGAAACTCTACCTCTATCTAAAGTTTTAATGCTTTCACTCTCACTGGCTATTGTGTGCAGAGTTTAGTGAAGTTTGATGAAACCATAATTTTCGTGTATACATAATCGCAAACTCCATATATTATAAACCATGTATACAAGCCCTAAGTGGCAGCATATATATATAGCATTTCACGTTGGCTTTACAGAAATGGATTGACCCATTGCGATAAACGGATAACATGACACTGAAGAGCATAGTATTTATCTCTAGTCGCCAGGAGGCCCAAGAGAAAATATCACCATGAGACCATCATGTGTCTACCTGGCCATCTGCTAACGATGGCTTCCGCGTTTGTGAACTGGGACTGGGGAAATTCTTTTCGCTTTCATGGTTGGCGTTAGAGACGGGCGTTCGTTGGTCAGGGAGCTAGAAAGTCTCGAGGTTGAATATTCTGCTTGCCCTGGAGGCTTGGACAGGCTGGGCGGCTGGGGTAAGATGAAGAGGCTGCTGATCGCTGACTGAAGTCGACGGCTTTGGATGCCGCCATAACAAAACCAACCGCCAATCATGACCTAAAAAAAATGTTCAGGGCCAATGGGATCGTAATCCATGACGACGACCACTCGATCGACCATGGCAAATCTAGTTTGCCCCCTAACAACCACTTCATATATTTGCACTGCATTTGTGCATAACCAAGCGGCGTATAGTATAGTACTAGCTAGCGATCCATCCATGATTGATCAATCGGGCTATGT
Organism: Raddia guianensis; assembly: GCA_036346415.1. NCBI lineage: Eukaryota > Viridiplantae > Streptophyta > Magnoliopsida > Poales > Poaceae > Raddia > Raddia guianensis. The sequence continues at coordinate 19,143,067 of CM070536.1, forward strand.
ACTACCATATGCTACTATGCTAGTACCCGTTTTCTCGATGAGGACACAAACCTAACCAGAAAAAGGGCTAACGACTCGGTACCCAGCACTGTCAGCGTTTAGCACTCGGCCGCCACACCTGTCCTGTGCCGAAGTGGAGCAGGTGACGGTGTGCTTTCCGCTGATCAGTGGCTCGCAGCAACGTATCGGCGCGGCCACCAGGCCCAAGGTTTGGTGACGCCCGCGAAAAAAGTTTTTATCCCCTTGTCTTACTATCTACCATCTCTATCTGAAACGTGCCTACATGTAGCTGTCGATCGCATCACGATCCACGGCCACCACACAGAATTTCTCAATTATACATCTACTCTGTTATCCGAAGCAAGCAACAAACCAACAAGCAAGCAGAAGTTTCAGCAGCAAAACAGTGCGATCAATGCCACCAAATCAGTGAAATCACAAGCAAGGACTTTGCAGATGATGCGTAGTATAGGCGGGATCGGTGCGTACGTACCTCTGCCTGGTTCCGAAGACGTCGACGACGATGTGGCCGGAGGTCCGCTCCACGAGCGTGTAGCCGTACGCCGCGGCGGCGTACGCCAGCGCCTGCTCGTCGGGGGACTCGCCCTGGTACTCCACCAGCTTCGCCGCCGGGTCGGCCGTGTCGTTGACGATGGGGACGATGGTGTTGCAGGTGGCCAGCGTCAGGAAGAAGTCGCGGGCGCGGCCGGCCTTGGCGTCCGTCCCGTCTCTCAGCATCGCCGCTAGCTTCGGGTCCGTCTGCACCGCCGTCTTCGGCCGCACCGCCACGCCGTCCGCTGATTGATGTGCCGCGAAAATTCAGGTTCAGAGTTTTTTTTTTTTTTCACGCGAGCGATACATATAAGGTTGGAGTAATGTAATTGCAGCATTGCGTTGCAAACATTGAGCCGGTGAGTTCAGACATTTTATTCTTGTTTCAGAGAAGAGATAGAGATGGAGCTTGTAAGCAGTCTGGCATACTGATCATCTTGCCAGGTGATTACGCTGTCGTGTCAGGCTTTGTAACCAGGGAAAGAATGGTGACGCTTCAGCTCTATCGATACAATAGAAATTCCTAAAGAATGCAAGGATGTTGGGTTAGTTGAGGGTGTCCGGTAATTCTATCCTTATCCTAGCCACAGTTTGTTAGCCCTGAGTAGTGATCCTAAGTTGTGTCTGGTGACCTCCCGTTGTAAGCTACGAACAAGACGGTCAAATGGCAACAAAAGCAGAAACATTTCAGATTCAGATAGGTTAATACACTACCTAAAAAGTCATCTGTCCAAGTACGGAAAGTGCTAACCTTTATCTGTGGGATTAAAAGGGGGGGCGGAAAGGTCATCTAAAGGTTTGACTTCAACAGTAATAACACAGGAAGTTTTTTTTTTTATCACGGAGGAATCTTAAAAGAGAGAGTCAGTTTTCACGAGAACTAGTATGATGCCACGTGTATTTATATGGTTAGATTTATTAGTAAGTCGTAATTATATATATTACACATATTAGTTTCAAAAAAAATGTGTCATTATAATTGATGGTGTTCACTTTTCTGTTACATTGAACTAATAAAATTTATGATTATTCGGTCATATTTCAAGACCCACTATATATATTGAACGCATGATAACTGATTTTTTTAAAAAAAGAGCATAATAACTTTATTGCACCAGGTTTCATGTTATTTCCTATCGCTATGTTTGAAATGCATGCGTCTTTTTTTCCGACAATAAATTCAATTGATGGTGTAGATCTTTTTTTTAAAATTTATGTGAGAATTTCTCTAATAATAGATAATAAATTGATTAAATCTAAACCTTTCTTAATTTCAAATTTATATGGGATTTTTTTTATTAACGTGATAACTCTATAATTATATGGCTCCTATATTTTTTTTTATCAAAGATACTCTATAAAATATATAGTTTAGATTTATAAAGATAACATGAATGAGTTTTCCATGAGAGATACCCCGTAAAATTGTACCCATAATACTTTTCTTCGGTATAAGACAAGATAGCTCAGTGGGCAATTTAGTGATTTATAACATAAATTATGAGTTTTTTCGGTACCTTAAATCTCATCCATTTATTCAAATCTAATGGCTCACAAGATGTGGTACCTCGTACCTAGTGATACCTTTCTCCATAATCTAGTCACCATCATTTGTAAGAGTGACATTGTAATTCATATTTCTACATGTGGAGCCTCCCCATATTTCTCTTTATCTAGTGGCTTCCTCCCTCGTACAGGTGCATTGCTTGTTGCCATCTCCCTCCCTCGTTGGGATGGCTTTCCTCCCTTCCTCCATCTCACTTGCCCCTAGCGTAGCACCACTTTCTTCCTCCTGAGGTCCAAGATGCTCCCCCCCAACGTCCAAGATGCTCGCCATTGAATTCGTATTTAAGAGTTGAAGTGTAGTTTTGTAGATTGTGTGAAATCTAACCGTGCGTTATAACGGGGTGAGTATTACGTAGTTTTTCCTATGAAAACTAGTAAAATAGTCATATGTGTCAGATAATGGTACGGAAGTACTAACAGCGTTCTCAGTCAGACATAATAGTCGTGAGTCAACCAGGCTTAATGCATATTTCCTACCGAATTAACAACAGAACTTGCTTACCTGTCACGGCCTGCCGGTCCTCCGCGCCGCCGTCGACCTCGCTGAAGTCGCCGCCGTGCACGCTGGCGCACCGAAACGCCATCCGGTTCTCCGTGAGCGTGCCGGTCTTGTCGGAGAAGACGTACTTGATCTGCCCCAGGTCCTCGTTGATGTTGAGCGCCCGGCATTGGAACCGGGCCTGCCTCTTGGCGTCGAACATGTGCCTGTCCTGTACCATGAAGTAGGCCTGCCCAACCCTGACGAGCTCCATGGAAATGTACAGCGCGATGGGGATCATAACCTGGAACAGTATCACCGCCATCATGAACGTGAACGCCACCTGCGCGCCCGTCCCGTACCAGTTGTACGTCTTGTCATCGTCGTCGCGGGAGGAGTAGTCTCTCTTGCGGAAGAACGGGATGACGGCAAGCTCGTCGGCGTGGTCGCCGAGCCAGACGCCAGCGAGGAGCGAGACGACGGAGCAGAGGAGGACCAAGGCCACAGAGAGCGCGATGATCTCCCGGTTCATGTGCGTCTCCAGGCGGCTCCGCTTGGACGGCGCCCCCGAGCTATTGAGCATGACCTTGGTGTCCCGGCCGGTGTACACGGCCACGCCGATGGCCCAGGCCGTGTTCTTGATCTCGCACCCCCGGAGCACGATGTTGGAGGTTCCGAGGGAGACGGCGCGGCGGCCGTCGAGGTCGACGGTGGCGAGGAAGCCGTAGATGTTGCGGTTGGGCTTCTCGCACCTGATGACCCCCGCGAGCGCCTCCGGCGGGGTGGGCATGGTCTCCTGCCTGGCGTAGCGCGTCTTGAGGTTGGACTCGCCGTCGAGGTTGATGGTCTGGACGTAGGCCACGCCGGTGGGGTCGCTCGTGGACAGCAGCACCATGTCGCACGGTAGCGTCTCGTTGGCCACCACGCGCACCACCTCGCCCACCCGTATCTCCTCCCACCGCTTCGGCCGGAACACGCCGCCGACCAGCACCGCCGCCGTGCGGCTGTTCTCGTTCTTGTCCGATCTGTGCCGCCTCCAGTCCTCGTACCCGTCCTTCACGGCCGTAACGACGAGCACGAACGCCAGGGGCAGGATGGACGTGACCGGCGTGAACACGCCCAGCTGCGGCACCTGGTTCAGCGCCACCAGGACGAGGAAGTAGACGTAGGCCACCCGGTGGAACTGCTCGTAGAGGTTGCGCGGGATGAAGGTGAGGACGGAGTACTTGGTCGTCGTGACGGAGTTGTCCGGGAGCCTCGCTGGCGGCGCGTTCGTGCGCTCGGCGTCGTTGATGTACACGAACCGCGCGTCCTCGTCGCGGAGGTCGCGCTGCGAGCCGACGCGCTCCGACGCGGACCGCCTCGTCGGCAGCCGCGCCACCACGGGCCTCGACGGCACGGCGCGCTGGAAGCCCTCGAGCGACGACGTGGTGGATTCGGCCCTGGAGCTGGACCGCCGTATGGCGTCGGCGGCGAACGTGACCGACGACGTGTCGGCCACGGACCTCAGCGACCGCGACCTCGTTGAGCTCGCCTGCGAGTGCCTCAGTATCGGCGACGGCACCGGGTCCGGCAACCTTGCGGGCACGTCCATGCCCGGCCCACTCGCTTCCTGTACCTGCGGCAGCAATGACCGTTCAGGTCGCATGCTTCTGCACTGGCACTGCACTAAGCACTAGGCGCAGACAAGAATGGATTTAGCGAGGCAGGTAACAAGAAGGGATCATTACTGGAGCTTACAAGACGAGAGCGGCCAAGTTTTTCGCTTGGTGGTTTGCGCGAGACAGACGGGGAGTTCGAAGGAGATGACGATAAGCGTGGCGCTGTGTTGATTCTTGGAAGGAAAGGACCCGGAGGAAACTAGCTCAGGTGCTTCGATGGCGAAGAGGACGTCAGGAGCGGGAGATGTGAGGTACTGACTACTGAGACATGAGATGGAGTGGCCCACAAAAGAAAAAGTCAGTGGACGGCGGGCGCACGAATTGGACCGGAAGGTGTCAGCATTTGATTTTGCGCCGGCGCTGGCTGCTCGCGGGCACAGTTCAAGGGGATAAAATCGGCGGTCTGCTGAATGTATTACGGTGCATATTCTCCCTGTTTGGAAATATAAGGTGTATTTTAATTAAAAAATCAACTTTAAAAAATATGATCAATAATTAGTCAAATTATATTCATTTCTAGCATATATACATATCTATAGTTTTGTATTAAAAATTACTTTCGATACAATTTATTTCATAACAATCTATCTATTATATTATTAAAGTAGAGGAAAACGGAGCCACCACGTTAATCCACGTCACTCAGATTATTTCAGCCGTTCGATCAACAGTGGGATCAAATTATAACGGCCTAAATCAATCAAAGAATTTCTCACATAAATCAAGAAAAAAATAAAAGATCTATGTCGTTGATTTTGTGGGGCCGGATTATAACGGTTTAGATTAAAAGAAGAATATTAGAGATTCGGATTAAATACTAAAGATGATATAATATAGTTGTTATTTTATCCGTTCGATCAACTGTGGGATCAAATTATAACGGCATAGATTAATCAAGAAATTATCACATAAATCAAGAAAAAAAAATAAAAGATCTATGCGGCTTAGATTAAAAGAAAATATTAGAAATTCATATGAAATACTAAAGTTGATATAATATATTAGAGATAAACTCTAAATCTGATCTGATATATTAGAGATAGATTATGAGTTAGAGATAAACACTATATACCAAAACAAATCTAGCCGCGCAAACGCGCGGGCCACCTCGCTTGTTGAAACATATAATAAGACAAATCTAATGATCAAAGTATACATATAAAGACCTTTTCAAATAAAACTGTCCTACGAAAATAAAAAGGGTGAGTACATGTTGAGAGTAAACAAACAGAGGGAGCCAAAAGTATTTCAGTTTGTTTCTCAAAGATGATCAATCAATCTATCTATCTATCTAAAGCAGAGTTAAACGGAGCCACCACATTAATCCTAAAATCCTAAAAATTCTCACGTTAATTGAAAAATAGTAGAAATTCTCACGTTAATCATAGAAAAAAGAAAAAATCTACATCGTTGAATATGTATATTATTTTGCAAATCTAGCGGTCATATTAACCTCTATAACAAACTATTGAACCTGATCTATATATTAGAGATAAACTCTAAATCTAATCTGATATATTATCTATGTCTTAACACAAATCTAGCCGCGCAAACGAGCGGGTCACCTTGCTCGTTTTGTTTATGTTGTTGTTTATAAATTTAGGTGGCTTCGTTATAAATAAATAGATTAAAAATGTCAAAGTTTAACATTCCAATTTAATTAGACATTTAGACTTAAGCTTTAAGATTAAGTCAATCACACTGAAGAATGCTGCAAAACTGCTCACCAAGCTGGTAGTTGTTTCTACACTTTTTATAGAAGCCAAGGTGTGTGTTTTTTAAGGAGTTAGTACATTGTAATAGTTTTTTCCCTATGATAACCCTCCAGTTAATGATCTAGTGAAAACTCTATTCTACTTTTTTAAAAAAGAAAACGCCATTTTACAAAGTTTTTTGCACACCTTATCCAACACGAGGTAACAAGGGCCTACTTTTGATCTTAACTTTTGTCTATATATCTTTACTCTATATCTCTTGAGACCATACTCTTTCTACTTGAGCACTCCCTACAATATCTTGGGTCTGCGTGGTATTCTGGGTGACCTAGGTTTGACACCTAGCATCGGCACACATTTCCTTTTTCGTCAAACAGAGCTTGCGGAGGAAAAAGAAGAGCTCATATGTAGGGGGAGGAGGGAGGGGCAAACCTGGGAATTGAATCCAAGCGAGGGACCTAAAGACGCGTGCTGCTAACCAACCATATGAAACGAATGTTTCGTCAAGTGGCTATAATAGGAATTTCTTTCATATATAGATTTGAAAAGGACGATCAAATATTGTTTCAGCTGACGATTGGACAACCAACATTATCTTGCTGACATGGACGCGTGAGGAGGCAGGTGGGCACGTGTCGGATGGGGAGTTTGGTCAACAAAAACATATATGTGTATGTCATACTTGGTGCGTATGAAAAAGCACAAGGATAAAATAAGAATATATCTATCTATCTATCTATCTATCTATTATTATACTATACTAACGATTTTGCTCATTTCCAGGTGCCTACATAAGCCAAGTAGCGCAGGCGATTTTCCAAGGTGCCTGCGTACATGCGCGTGCGGCTGCCTGGCGTTGATGGCGGAGGAGGCATGCATGGCAGGGGTTAATCGCAACATTAACTGCAGCGTTAATCATGGAGGACGCAGGCAAGTGCATGGCCACAAGCCCACAACATGTGCCCGGCTAGCAAGTAGCAACAAAACATGTTTTCCCATGGTTTTTAGGCTTATTTTATAGTATGAAAAAACAATTTATTTTATATTGTAATTTTTATATTTACTCGATAAAATCAAGCAAACGAGATGTAAATACATCAATAGCAAATCATACTTAGTTGCTATGCCTATTTTGCTTAGTTTAATTTTTTTCACATCTTTTGTACTATTTTTTTCAGTTGTGCTTGTCGTTGAAATTTCTGTGTTTTTATATTGAAAATTTAATCTCCTGCGCTAAATGCTAAAACGTAGGCGCCTGCGTTGTAGCTGGTCCCTTATACTAAAGCAGAGTTAAATAGATCCATCATATTAATTCTAAAATATTAGAAATTCTCACGTTAATCAAAGAGAAGAAAAAACTACATCTTCGGTTATAGTGTGACTAGATTAATAATTTAGTTTAAAAGGAAAAAGGTTTTATCAATCGTAATAAATAAATAGTTGAAATATGAGTTCAGGCCAACAAGAAAGTTAGAAAATGAATCCATATCAAATGCAATAAAATTATAAATTTAGAATAAAAAGGTAAAACGTATTAAGTATAAAATTAGCCCCGTAAACATGTAAGACACCATGCTTGTCCATATAAAGGATAAGTGGTGTGTTACATATAAAAAAGAGTACGAGTGGTGTATAGACCTTTTCTATGGCTATATGGCTTCATTGATTGGCTTCTAGACTCGCGCGGGAGGTGGGGCCTGATCGGGAGCTTAATCATGGGTCACTCCAATTTTTTTTCTTTAAAAAATTATGGCATTAGGTCAGCGGAAGAAACGCTAGAAGGCTAGAAGCACTAGCAGTACGTGTCTGAAATTCCCTCTTCTCGTCGGAGTTAACCGATCCATATTGTGGTCACGCCGACGATTCAGCCTAATACGGCAGGCTGGAGGAGTTCATTAATTCACCGGTATTAGCTTCTAGAGAACGGGTCGTTCTAGACGGCTCCGTTCAAACTTCGCCCTCGTTGCCCTCTCTTTTCCAGGAGCGGTCTTTTCTCCGGGGGTAGCGGCTTCACGTTCAATTTTTTCGAGAAGATCGATCTCAGCAGCGTCGCCAGCTCGATGACACGTCTCCAGGCGTTTCTTACGTTGCTAGTGCTAGTCATCTGAAAATTGGAAGTCAAGGTTATCGGATTACGCTGCGTGGTGGAGTTAGGAGGTTGGGCCGGCACGCTTCGGCGGCTTGGTGCCCATGGGCGGATTTCTTCTCGAAAACTTGGATGGGCTGCCTGCCTGCCTCGAGTCTCCGGAAGTACCGGGCCTCGCCGCGAGGGGGGCTAGGCCGCAAGGGCATGGATGGTGGGCCCATAGAGCAAAACTCATGCGTCGCGGACATTGCAGCCTCAGGCTGGCGCAATTCTCAGCGTATCTGGACCTCGGCTGGCCCAAAGGGAGTTTCGGTTTTGCCATTTTGGTACTCCTGTTTTTGTCAGTTTTTCTTAAATTATCCGTATCCTTCGGATTGACTGATGCAGCTTGTCGAAAATTTTGAGGTCACTTTTTAAATTAGGTTTTGGTTATAGTTTTATCTCGTTGAAGTCACTGTTAAAAGCAGTGAAAGTTTTGGACTTATTCCGAGTGGTTTATGTTGAACAAATAAGCTAGCTTTGCTATTCAATATGTTTTTGAATTTGCTTTCCGGTGAGGGTCAGAGGGGGTGGATGCAGTGCATCCGGCAGAGCAGTGTTCTACTCACCGGCAGAGCAGTGTTTTTGAATCGAGAGTTGATGGGACGAGTGAGACAATATACATAATATACATAATTCTTTATTGAAACATTGATATGGTAAAATTCTTTATTGCTTTTTTAATATACATAATAGATGGATTTATTCTATTTATTCATTTCTACTAGGCTAGCCCATTGAGTGGGCTCCATCCCGCGCTCTCCAGGTCTAAGACTAGCGGCGGGTTGAGCAATGGTTCTTCAATGTGTATCGCCTCAACATACACTTGTGCTCTAGAACGTTCAGCGGAGAGAGTCGATTCGAATTTGGTGGGGGCATGAGGCCAAATTGCTCGGGCCGCTTGACGCCCGTGCCAAGTGTTGTGGTAGCGTGGCTCAAATGCGGCCACCGTAACGCGCACGGCACACGCCTCAAGCCTTGTTCTTTTCGCTTATCGTACCATTGCGTATTACTGTAGTAAATTTTGTTATTTTTATATAGCTTATATGTTGTGATAATTTATAACGATTTTGTCGTGTCTTTTATTAGTCCTTTCGAAGATCATATAACTATTTTTTAATATTTTTATAATATTTAGTTTTTTTAAAAACGCTCTTAAATTTGCTACAGTGACACAGCTGAAAAGAGCAACACATCAGTGCCGAACAAACTCCATCGGGTACACGTGGCATTGTGGTCACAGGCTCCGCGTTTTCTCGGCTGATCTCTCCTTCCCTTCCCTCGTGCATTCGTGGGTCATGGCGCGATCCGCACCTGTCAGGCTGCCGATTTTGACGGGGCAGCGGCGGCGACCCCGCCCAAGCGAAGCCACCGATCGGTGCTGGCAGCCGCATCTCCTCGCCCGCGAGCCACGACGCGTTCGGTACATCAGCAGATGAGCTGCTAGTTGTGTCGAAAGGGTTCTCACCGACACACCATTGTCTGGTCTTTTTCCCCCTTCACGGCCGTTGGACTGCACGTCGATGCGCGCGCTCGCGGGCATACAGACACCGCCTATCACACGCTCAAATGCTCGTGCTTAATCGCTACCGGAAAACCAAGTGTTACATGAAATACCACGCAACTGATTATGTAAATTAGAACATGTCTACCAAGTGCTCTGTAACACCATTTTAGACAATTTTAGTCTTTATAATTAATCCCGTAAAGTCGCTACGTCAGCCTCTAAAATTTAGAGACTCCCTCATCAGTCTCCATATTTAGAGTATCGTCGGTAGGATCTTTATATTTGTTTTCTGTATCCCTTTTCTAAATCATTATTCGCTCTCTATATTTCCATCCTTCTCAACAGTCTCTATACTCGAAAAGATATAAAGATTAGAGAGAGGGTCTCTAAATATAGATATTCTGGAGGGACGATGGTGGGAGACTCTGGAGAGGGTCTATAGTTAAAGCTCCATAGTCTCTAAATTTAGATACTGGGATAGAGACTCTACTACTATAGAGACAAAATATTGTTCGAAATAGTATTTTGGGGAATTTAGTGGTGACTATATTAGAGACTATCGTAACTCTATATTTTTTAGAAGTAGAGTATTAAATCTATTGAAAAAATAGAAGAGTATTAAATATAAGTGTTAATTCTAGAAACTAAATAGTATTTTAAAGATGAAACATATAGATCGAAATTCTGAGAACGTATTGACTATGCTGCCTCCACACTTTGACCTTGTTTTTTTCAGCGTATCATTGCATCGACGTATTACTGTAGCAAATTTGAGAGCCCTCGAAAAGAGGTCTAAAAATTATAAAAAATAATTTAAAATAGTTTTAAAATCTTTGAAAAGACTACTGAAAGTAAATAAAAATCGTTACAAATTAACACAACATATAGACTATATAAAAATAACAAAACTTAATATAGTTTTAACTAAAGGTACATAACGCTGAAAAAAACAAACACTTTGCCTTGTTTTGCATGCCTCTGCTGTACTGCTGTTCCCATTCATTACCAAACATTGTTTTCTTAAAAACATGTAAACGGCACCATCGCCTGCATATCCCTCAGTCCTCGTTCCCTCGTGGAGTCGTAGGAGGGAAAATTTGGGCGAGAGAGCTTCAACAGTTGATGGAGAGCCTGACCTGATCGACCGCCAGCCGCCAGGTCTGAGAAAGGAATTCAAAGACAACGGCGAACTCACCTGCTACAGCCATATTGCACATACCGCATTTTTTTCGCTGTGCATACTTTGTCAGGGTATGCTACACGTACACCGATGTGCGTAGCCGGCCGCAGTCGTCAGGGACTGCAGCGGATCCAAACGTCGTAAAAACGAGAGTTTGCCAAGTATACCTCTGCCCTTCTCAACATCACCCCTCATGACATGACAACGACCTCTGCGTTCTTAAGAGCAATGTTACTCTAAGACCTTATTCTTTTCAACTTAATTAAACTAAATTTTAGCTTGTTTTTTATATTAGCAAATGATGCAGTGTTTTCTAAGTTATTTTTCGGAATTTAATTATTTTTTAGTTTCTAAAATATTTTTTAAGAAAAATTTAGGCTCTTCAAAATGGCAACGGATCCGGTGCAAACACATATGTGGGTGCACACCGTGCAAACGCGGCATCCGAGCCGTCCCAGCACAATCCGTCAACGCGGGCTTAAAATCGCGGGCTCAAGCGATACAGCCACGCGAGCCGAGCCATCAAGCGATACCTAGCCCGAGCCAACTCCCATCCGAGGGTTTCGTCATCCTCCCCCTCCCGCGAGCGAGCGCCGCTGCCACCGACTCCGCCTCCCGCCAGCGCCGCCGCCTCAGCCTCCCGCGACCGAGCCACGCCGCCTCAAACTCCTGCGACCGAGCGACGCCGTCTCCGCCTCCCGCGACCGGCGCCGGCCTCCGACGAGCGCCGTCGGCCTCCTCCCGCGAGAGGCGCCACCAGCCTCTACCTCCCACGACCGGCAGCGGCTTCCCTCCGCGACGAGCGCTGCCGGCCTCCCCCGCGAGCGTCTTCACCAGTAGCACCCTCAATGCTATCAGTGGTGTACTGTGGATCCTCTCTTTTTTCCCTGTTTCTCTTGATCTCGCTTCCACTGCTCCACCTGATCCAGATCATCATCCGTGCTGATTCTGTCCGTATGCAGCTGCTTGGGTTCATCATCTGCCTATTTGTATGTGGTGCTGGGTTCTACTTCAGTAACCACAGATGGAGAGCTGCCCACATTATGCTTTGTGAATTGAGAGTGCTTGTACTGTGAATTGAGAGATGGAACCTGCATTTCCGGCTTGCTCAGATAGATTGCTTGCACCAAGAATAATTGTATCTGATTTTAAATTGTAAATTTAGAGCTTGTAATTTGAAATTGTAATTTTAGAGATTGTAATTTCAGATTCAGAGTGTGTAATTTGACATTGTACTGTCAAGTTGTAAAGAGCTCTTTCCATTGTTCAATCTACTACAGTATCAAATTTCAGAGTACTCCATGTTTATGTGTTGTGCAATCTCAGGGCATTTGTGTGTTGTGCAATCTCAGGGCAACTCTGGTTGACTTGTTTCAGTTTGTATACCTCTACTCATTTGGAGTATTGTATAAACATGTATGAGATTCAGAGCTTATTAGAACTCCATGTTTATTAAAACATCATTTGGCCATGTCCCTGCAGCCCCCTTGCAGCAATGTGTGAATATTTTGGCCATGTTCAGATTGTTAATGCCATATTTAAATGCACATCCCACTCCATGATCCACAGAATTTTAAAAAATAAATATTTTGTAAGGCAATGCTTCTGACCAGATTGAATACTAAGAAAAGTTCCAGATGCATGAATATTGTACTACTTTGGTTGATACCATTCAATGGTGTTGCACAATTCAAAAAAGGGGTATTACATCTGAACATGGCTGCATAACACGAAAAAAACATAGAGCTGTATCCTAAAATAACTAATGGTCTTTAAAGGCTCTTGTCATTTGTTTGGACAATTTCTAGAATCATGGTGTACCAACTGATTGCATTTCCTGCACATTCTTGCAGTCCTTTGCTTGCGTGGTTTAATAGCCACCTTTTCCTTGCCTCTCTTGATTCTCTTGTTTCTCCCCTTTGAATGAATATCAGTTGGTGGATGTATTTCAATGTCACTTGGTATATTACAACCAATGAAAGCCTCATACTCATCTTGTCTAGTTTGCGTTGTTTTAGGGACAATTTGATCTAGTTCACCCTCCATGCCGAACACACTTGAAACTAAGAAGTCCATACCTTCCTTCGAGTGCTTGGCCTTTTGAATCAAATCTTCTATTTTGTTTCTCACACTCGAAATATTTTTCCTTCTTGCTACCTCCAAAGGGTCAGTGGGCTTATCATCTAGTAGGTTCCCATCTTCATCATACACGGTTTCTCTGTAAATGAAAAGTTCAAAAAAAATTATTCAATGACAGAAACAATATGTCAAAAAATATGAACGAAAGGTTTATCTTTACCTTTTGCATGTTTTCTCCCATCTTTTCATAATGTACGCCATTGGTAGCTCATTAAGTTTTTCACCTCGCAATACTAATATAATATGACGGCATGGAATACCTTTCCACTCGAACAGCTTACACGAGCAATTGGCAAACAATTTTGATGTGTGCCAAATAACCTCCCTGTAGGGATAAAATAATGGCCCATTGCCATGACCCACTCCCTGACGGCCCAGTCGAACAGCCTACCAGGGCCCAGCTCCCTGGAAGGTTCTATCTGGCCCATGTGCATCCTGCCGAACAGCTCCCTGGCTGGCATGGTGCGTAACGATCCCCTCGCGAGGAGCGCGTTGTCGCGACCACGAGGAAGGAGCGCGGGGGCTTATCACGGAGAGAGTTCCTCCAAGCAAAGACCTCCCGCTCAGCAAGAGTTCCCCCGACCAACAGGACCAATGTCTTCTCGAGGCTAGGTTCTGCTGGGGAAGGTGGTCGGTCTTATGCCTTGGGCTGCAGGGCCTTTTCCGACGAGCTTCGCTCTGTTTGGTGGCCCTCAAAGTTCAAGCCCGAACACATGGAGAGGTACAACGGGACCCAAAACCCAGAGGAGTTCCTTTCCATTTACGGTACGGCCATCATGGCGGCCGGGGGTGACGAGCTTGTCATGGCTAATTATCTCCGATCGTCCTTGAGGGTCTTTGCTTTCGGACGTGGTCATTCAATCGCCAGGAAGGTTCCATCTCTTCTTGGAACCAACTTTGTGATGCTCTGATTGCTAATTTCCAGAGCTGTTACGTTCGTCTAGGCAAGGAGGATGATCTGCACCAGATGATCCAAATGAACGGGGAGACCCTCCGCAACTTTGTGAAGCGTTTTATCAAGATCCGCAACACAATCCCGAACATCTCGGACGAATCTGTTGTCCGCGCCTTTAAAAACGGAGTCCGCGACGAGTGGCTCACCCAGGATCTCGAAATCAATGAGACCTGGACCGCCAACGACTGCTCATTCAAAGCGGTGATCGCTATGCCAACGCGGCGAGCGTGTTCGATATAAAAAGCGTTCGACAAGGCGAGTTGCCCTTGACTGGTGTGGAGGAGAAGAAGAAGAGCAGCAACAATCCTGGTGACAAGAAGTCCCAGAAGAAAAAGAAGGGTGATGCGAACAACACTGTCGCCGGTATAGATCGCACACCTCCTCCTAAGGATGGGCAGAAAAAGCCCAACAATAACTATAAGGGCAAGAAGCCCGCCTAGGGAGGCAACCAAGGCAAGAAAGGTCCTAATGACCGATATTACAAATTCCACCAGTATCACGGGCATGATACGCGCCATCAGAGGACACGGGTCATAAGCTCGAGGATTTCTACAACGGCAAGGGCCCAATGCCCACCCTGCCCGAAAAAGGTGAAGCCGGTAAGACCAAGCGCCAAACCGATGATGGTGATCGGGACGACGACGAGTATCAAGAGCCCGTGAACCATATCGCTGTCATCTTCGGCGGCTCCTTGGCTTATACCTCTCGACGCAGTCTCAAGGAAGCTGCTCGGGAGGTCCACAACGTTGAAAAGGGCAAGCCTCAGCCCGAATCGATGAAGTGGACCGAGGTTTCCATCTTCTTCTCTCAGGAGGATTGTCCCACTAGGATGACCAAGCCACAGAGGCTCCCACTGGTGGTCGCTCCGACCATCAGCAACGCGAGAGTTGGCCGTGTACTCGTTGACGGCGGGAGCGCTTTGGACTTGCTCTCTGCTAAGGTCTTGGACGAGATGCAAATTTCCTGCTCCAAACTTAAAGAGGTCGCGATGCCCTTCTACGGCATTGTTCCCGGAGAAGCTGTTCAGCCGTTGGGGTAGATCGTTCTGCCCGTTACTTTCGGCAGTCCAAACAACTTCCGGACAGAGTTGATCACATTCGATGTGGTTGACTTCCCATCCGCATACAATGCTATCCTGGGCCGGCCATCTCTTGACAAGTTCATGGCCGTGTCTCATCACGGATATCATTGCGTGAAGATACCGGGTCCCAACGGTGTGATCACGATCAAGGGCAACTATAAGGCCGCTCTCGATTGCGACAAGCGATCCCTCGCATGCTGGTCGACCCGGCTTCCACCTCGAGGCCGGCTCATGAGACTAAGTTTATACGCCTAGAGTCTCCTTCACCGGGAGGAGAGACCAAGGAAGTTCCATTGTCTGTGGATGATTCCTCCAAGATAGTTCACACTGGGGCCAATCTGGACCCCAAATAGGAAAGCGAGCTCATTGCCTTCCTCCGAGCTAATGCGAGATGTGTTTGCACGGGAGCCATCGACATGCCCGAGTCCCAAGGAGGTCATCAAGCACAAACTAGCCGTCCGGTCGGACAAAAGCTGTTTCGCGGAACCTTCGCCGCGGACTTCAAGCAGGGGATCATCAAGGATCGACTTGGTAACACGCTTTCATTCTTTGGTTTCATCCGCGAGGTTGATCACACCGAGTGGTCGCCAACCTGTCATTGTAAAGAAGAAAGGCGGCAAGTGGAGGATGTGTGTCGATCACACAGATCTGAACACTGCTTGTCCTAAGGACAATTTTCCGCTGCCTCACATAGACCAGTTGGTCGACGCGACTGCGGATGCCCAGCTCTTGAGTTTCTTGGATGCTTACTCCGGTTATCACCAAATAAGCATCTCCCCCGAGGATGAAGAGAAGACTGCCTTCGTCACCCCCTTCGGCACTTTCTGCTATACAACCATGTCTTTCGGTCTGCGCAATGCTGGTGCCACGTTCTAGCGCTTAATGGAGAAGACTTTCCCAGAACAGCGCGGAAGAAACCTGGAGGTCTATGTCGATGACATAGTTGTAAAGAGCAAATATGCTCCAGATCATGTAAAAGATCTGACCGAGACTTTCCGAAATCTCAATAGGCATCGAATAAAGTTAAATCCAGATAAGTGTACCTTTGATGTTCGATCTGGAATGTTGCTCGGTTATGTAATTGGTTCGTAAGGCATATCTGCCAACCCCGAAAAAATCGAGACCATTGAAAACATGCAGGCTCCAACTACCGTCAAGGAAGTTCAGAACCTCACCGGACGGATGGCTGCCTTAAGCGTGTTTATTTCCGTCGTAGCGACGCTGGCTGCCCTTCTTTAAGGCCTGCATAAGCACAATGGTTTCGAGTGGACGAGAGGAAGCGATCGATCTTTTCAAGATCTAAAGCAATACTGTCCAACCCGCTGTCTTGACCACCCCGCGATCGTGACGGCTCTTGCTCTATCTTGGTGTATGCCTCAAGCGGTGAGCGCGGTCTTGGCGGTGGAAAGGGAAGGCATCCATGGCCAATCTATTACGTGGCGAGGTACTTCACGGATCAAAGGGCGTTACCACGAGGTCTAGAAGTCGCTCACGCCTTGCTCATGTCCTCTAGAAAACTTCGCCATTATTTCGAGCGCACCAAATCTGGTCCGACCAAGTTCCTCTTGGAGAAATCCTAAGGAACAAGGAAGTGGCGGACGTATAGCTAAATGGGCAATGGGCTGGCGGAATTTGATATTCATTTCTCGCCCGAATCGCTATTAAGTCCTGTGTCTTGGTGACTTTGTCGCCGAATGGACTGCCGCCCAAATCGTAAAGCTCCCGAGCAACCCGATGACCCCCTTGGACCATGTTTTTGGCGGCTCGCAGCTTTGGAAACTCGGGGTGGTTTTGTTCTCATCTCCCTCAAGGAGAGCAACTCGATATTCTATACAACCACACTTTGCGGCGACTAACAACGCTGCGAGTCTGAGGCCCTTCTCACGGGACTAGGCGTGCAAGTCGCTCGATGTCCAACGACTAACGTGAAGGAGATTCACGGTGGTCATCAACCGGGTAAACAAGGAGTATCGGTCTTTGCGATGACTCAATGGCGCGATACCTGGTTGAGGTGAGAAAGTTGGAGCGGCACTTTCGATTTTTCGAGGTGCTCTTCGTGCCCAGGAAGGACAACTTCTTGGCCGACCAACTGTCCAAGTTCGGATCCTCATGCGAACCTGCTCCGACAGGGGTGCTCGTCGAGCACCTTTACAAGCCCTCTATCACGTCTCCGGACGAGGCAAGCAGAGAGCAGTGGTCTTGTCTCGATCATCGAGCGGTCATGGATGGACAACGCCATTTATCCGGTATCTTGCAGATGGGACACTGCCCGAAGACGAAGCCGAGCGTTCCCGGCTCATAAAGTGTGCTGCTCCATACAAGCTTATGGACGGCATCCTTTACCGTCGAGGTGCTGTAGGAGTCCTCTCCAAATGCATCTCTCAACAGGAGGGTGTGTTCCTCCTTAGGGACATACACGAGGGTGCCTGCGGCAACCACGCCTCCTTCAGAACTCTGGTCGGCAAAGCGTTTCACATGGACTATTACTGGCCTACAGCGTTACCAGATGCCCGGGACATCGTGACAAAGTGCAAAGCTTGCCAATTTCATGCTCGGAAGGCACATAAGCCCGCCCAAGAGCTCCAAACGATCCCCCCATCTTGGCCTTTCTCCACATGGGGTCTGGATCTGCTCGGCCCGTTCCCTAACGGGTACAAGGGCTACACACACTTGCTCGTCGCCATCGACACCTTTACAAAGTGGATTAAGGCAGAGCCTGTGTCGTCTCTTCACGCCAGAACGGCTGTGCGTTTTTTCAAAAGCAACGTGGTCACGCGTTTTGGGATTCCCCATAAGCTGATCACCGATAACGGTACCCAGTTCCAAAGCGAGCTATTCGGGAATCTGCGAGCAGTTTGGGCACCAAGGTCTGCCGCCTCGTGGCACATCCACGAGCAATGGAAGCGATCGGCGAGCTAACAGACGGATCGTCCGAGGTATCAAGCGGCGCGTGTTCGCGGCACTCCGCGAGCACAACAAGGCTGGGTTGACAAAGTTCCTTCCGTCCTCAGGCGATTCGCTTACGGCCACCGAGCAACAGCGGGAAACTCTTTTCCAATTGGTCTCGGTGCGAAGCCATCACGCTCGCGAAATAGTACTCGGTTCGCCTCGCGCGAGCTCGGTCAACTTGGTTGACGGCGAGCAAGCGCCTACTCGATCTCGACCTCCTCGAAGGCACACGCGGCCGGGCACAAGTCGAATGGCGCGCTACCGGCAAGATCTTCGCGAGCACGCCGCCGTCGGTTCGACCAAGGGCTTTGCGGTAGGCGACCTCGTTCTCGCCGTGTTGAGAACTCCGTCCAATGCCGACAAGCTAACTCCCGGTTGGGAGGGCCTGTTTCACAGTCGTTTCTCTTGCCGCCCGAAATTGTTCACCAGCAATGGAGGGCGGAGAGAGGCGACCAAAGACTTGGAACATCGACCGACTTCTTAAGTTCTTTGTGTAGATCTTTCGTTTGCATAAGCTTCGCTTTTCATCAAACTTGGCGTCTTTGTTCGTCCAAGTCTGTCGGGCTCCATGTAAAGTTCAATCCAATAAACAGTGAATTCTCGCGGCCCCCTGCGGCCCTTTTCACACCTCTGTCTTTCAAGACTACCCTATCTCTGGTAACACTTGATGGCTGCCCGGCCTTGCGAACACTTGGCTCCGCAATCTTAAGGATTTTTTCTGCTTTCGTATCCGGTTTCAACAAGTTTCTCAACTCAAGGTTGCGTAAAAAGGCTTTCTCGCCGCATGGCTAAGTGCTGCTCTCGTAAGCCCTCCATGGCGCAGAGGCACTTTTCTTGTTCGTTACCTTTGAAATCGCCTAACTTACGTCGTAAAGCGCTTTTGGGATAAGTCGACCAGAGATCTGGTGTCGCTCTAACTCTCTACGCGTGCTCGAATTCATAAACTCGGGTTTTCGAGCACCGTCCATGCCGGGGCTAGGGTGTCGCTCTTTCTCTTTTGCACCTGTTCGAGTTCGCAAACTCAGGTTTTCGGCAGCAACTGCACAAAATTTGGGAGTTAGGCTAAGCGTTCTACCGGTTTTCTTAAAACTTTCTAGCGCTTTCGTGCCCTGCTCTTGGCTTCCTATTCGTTATTGTCTTTCCCTTTGAGAGTTTTTTTTAAGCCTATAATGCACATTTAATTGCACGTGTAGGCTTCTGTTTTCTTTAGATGGTTTTTCCTATTGAAAACAGATGACAATTGTCGACGGTTGGGATATCGACCCAAGTCAACCAAGGTTCTTCAAGGAGGAGATAGGAGACACGTCGAACAACCACTTAACGACAACGAGCAGGAGATGTGGGTTTTTATCCCGTTCAGCCTCTCGGAGAGATAATAGCCCCACGTCCGGCCTTTCTTATATATCGAGATGAATACAAGAGGTGGCTCGGCGAGGCGAACAAGTCTCGGCGAGATTATCAGAATGCCTGGCGAAGATCAGGTGTCTAGCAAATACCAAAAGCCAGATCATCTCCCATCTACACGCCGTAGGGGCCCTGTTTATATAGTGTTGAACAAACCGACCTACCGAGGGAATATCGGGCGGGTGACCACAGTATGAATGTAACTCATACATGCCAAATATATCCCGAGGCGGATAAGGTAAGCTCAATTCTTGGGGATCACGACTTCTATTCAATCCGGAAACCAACGTCAAGGGTCTTCACGTGGCCGTGCAGAACTCTGTTCGAGACGGACTCAAACACGATTCCTTGGCGTTCGCATCACGCCACCAAGAAGGCTGTTCGGCGAGGATGCATATGGGCGGATAGAACCTTCCAGGAGCTAGGCCCTGGTAGGTCGCTTGATCGGGCCGTCAGGAGTGGGCCATGGCAATGGGCGTAATTTAATCCCCGACAGCTAGCCCGAGACTCAAGTGGAAGGACTCACTAGAGTGGGGTCTTCCTCTTGAGACTCTAAGTCACGACGAGGGTATTTTTACGCTACAAAAAGCGTGCAACAAAGTAATCGAACAGGTTATGGTTCAGCGAACAAGACTTGTTAGGGACCGAACAAACCCGCCGGTCCGAAACAACTCCGTTCGTCGAGCAGAAGACACATCTGTCCGAGCGAGCACCCAAACCTTCAATGTAGAAATCGGAAATCCGGTCCCCAAGCGCAGAGCTCGTCGCGGGGACAGACGCGCAGGCCCGGCGAAGAGCGCCGGTCGAGGCGAATCATCTCCTTGAGGTGAACGTCATCAGGAGGATTTGATTCTTAGTAGTGAAGAGCGTACCACGCGATCCGTAAGATCGGATCTTAGGAGAATGAACATAGCAAGTCGCGAAACGGACTCGTGCTGCTGCATCTAGGTATGAAGATACCTAGAAAAGCATGAACGAAATCAAGGGAATCATCTCTCGGGTTAGAGCTTGTCCGAGGAAATAGAGATTGCGCTCTCGAGCAAACGTTATGCTCAGGAGCGAAGGTGATGTGCCCCCAGACGTAGATCGTGTGCTAGGAGCAGACAATGCATACGAATGGGAAAGGTGACCCAGTCCTAGAGCGTAGAGCTCGTCGAAGGAACCAGGTAAAGAGATCTAGTCCCCGAGTACGGAGCTCGTTAAAAGAACCAGAAAGTACGACCAGGCGAAGACGTGCGGTAGGAGCTCGCACTCCGGCGAAGAGTCGCCGGCGCGGTGATCCGGCCCGAGCACGGAGCTCGTCATGGGACGAGATCTGGGCAGGCGAAGAACGCCGCGGTCGCGAGGTGAATCACAACCCGATGCAGTCAGAGCCGCAAGAGAACGTGTGAAATCAATGCTTTACTCATGACGTATTCCTTGCGACAGCGTAGGCGTTGTCTTGGCAAGTGCAGAACCGACGTTTGGAGTTAACTTTGTGACAGTTAAATAAATAGGTACCCCGCACAAGACTCCGGAATCAACTTTGTGACAGTATATTCCGCAAGGTTTCGTGATTGCTAACGGATTTTCTAGCACTTCACCAACACGTCGACGGCTTTTCCGATGTGAGAACAAATTGTGCGGTGATGTAGCTCACCAACTATTTTCGGTGTTTCAAATCTACAACGGCGCATCAATTATTAGGGAGCAGTGACACACTCCAGTGCGGTTCGTGTGAAGCTGTGAAACCCTTCAATTTGGTCGGCTGGCACCGCCGCAGTTAGGTGGTCTCGATCAATTGATAAATTTGTCAGCAACAAAGTATTTTCGTTGCAACGGGAGCAGTGACACACTCCAGTGCGGTTCGTGTGAAGCTGTGAAACCCTTCAATTTGGTCGGCTGGCACCGCCGCAGTTAGGTGGTCGCGATCAATTGATAAATTTGTCAGCGACATGGTATTTTCATTGCAACCGGAGCAATGCCACACTCCAGTGCGGTTCGTGTGGAGCTGTGAAACCCTTCAACTTGGTCGGCTGGCACCGCTGCAGTTAGGTGGTTGCGATCAGTTGATAAATTTTTTTTTCAGGTTTCGACATGGTATTTTCGTTGCAACCGGAGGAACAACTTATAGCGTGGCAGTACACATGCATAGAGTTGCTCTTAATATTACCCTGTGATGTCCCAGGGCGACGACGATGGGATATTTTCAATTCTCAATCACAACATGGCCTTTCGCTACAGTTTAATCACAATAAAAATAGTCTACAGAATTTAAAGCACTGAAGGCTCACACAGGAGAGTTTAACACCAATCCGAGTTCAATCTCTCCGTTGTCCATCTCGAACTCGAATTGCTGGGGGGCATTTGTTGGACGGTAAAATTTTAGCCCGATAATACCTAGCCCGATTTCTCCGGAAGACAAAATAAAAAGATATATTTCGGCATGTATCTTTCAAACAGAATATTAGCGTTGATGTTTATCCCCTGGCTTCTGTTGCCGAGGTTGTTATCCGTCCAGAGAATACGGATCTTTAACTAACAGATTACAGTATAAAAGAGGATCGATCTGCTCGGCAAAGGGGTGGGATACATTGATCGGGGTTACACATATAAAGGTACGCAGAGCCACAACACAAAAATAACAGAGAGGGAGATCAATCTGCCCTGAAGATTCATCAACGCCAAAGAAAACAAACAGGAGCGGGCTGCCGTTTGGAGGAGAAGACCGATCAAGGAAAATTATGATGTCAGGTGGTTGACTCCCTTCCTCTTTACCTTCTTCACGTACCTCTGCTTGATAATCTTCCAGGAGCAGGTCACCTCAATGATGGTCTTCCATTTGAGGACATGTGAAAATTATCTTTGATCCAATCCGTGCTAAGCTATATATATGGTGCACCTGTTCTACTGCTATTTCTCATCCACGTACTGCATGAAGGGTATACCATGCATTGTACGCCTTGTTTGCTCTCTCCTTTGCACATGAATTTGCAGATTGGAATGGTGCAGCGTTGTGGTTGTGATTGCTCCTCGCCGTTGGCTGCGCCGCGTGATTCCGTCTCCGCCGTCCCGGGACTCAGATCAGCGTCGCCCAGCCCCTTCACCACCCTGGCCAGGACGTCACACCGCCTCACCTCCATGGCGACCTGTGCGCCACCAGCTGCGTCAGAGCATGCCGCCGAGACCCCCAGATTCGCGTCGCCATGCCTGGCCTCTTCTACGTCGCCATTTGCGCAGGCATACTTCGTCGATGATCCAATACACCACCGGCCCGGCGCCCAGATCAGCACCACCCGGCCTCCACAGCGCCGGCTCTCACCGCCCAGATGTGCGCCGTCGGCTGCCTCAACATCCATGCGCGACGGCTACAAAGAGCCGATGCCGGCCGCCGTCTCCACCCAGGTCAAGACGTCGTGCCGCCTATCTCCTATCCGTGCACCGATGGCCGCGACTCCTCGATCGAACAGCTCCAAGCCATGGCCTGCTGCTGCTTGAGCACCGCTCGCAGCCTTGCCATGGAATAGATCTTCTGCTATTTGCCTGATGGCCAAGAACAGTGCTCCTGGCTCTCTCTCCATTACATATCCTCCCCCAATTCTTCTCTTCCGCGAGCAGCAGGATTGAAGTGAGGATTGGTGGCATGAGGCTAAGGCAAATGGGGAATTTTCTCTCTCCGTAAGCAGCATACAGGAAGTAGCTCGGTGGAGAAGGAGCTGCTGATTTGCAGTTTGCCCCCCTTGAGCTTAAAAGAAATACAAGGGCACTTGCTACGTGTCTTTATTCCGGCCATAAGGGTGCCACGTAAAGTTTCCTTTATTTGCTACGTGGAAAATAAATTTTATTTGCATATCACATCGGAAGACGTTGAGGCAGTGCAAAGAAAATATACAGAAGCATGGATAATGCGCTTCGTGATTTATTGATTATCCGCTATATGTCAAAAATATCATATTTGCAGATCACACCAGAAGACTGTCGGGAATAAAATTACTACCATTCTTGGCCCAATACCGACGGCGGCGGTCGAGCGACCTACAGGGGCAGGTCCTGGAAGGTTCTATCGCCCATATGCATCTGTAGAAACGCCTTCCTAGTGGCGTGGTGCGTAATGCTCAAAGAATCGTGTTTGAGTCCGACTCGAACAAGGGTTCTGCACGGCTACGTGAAGACCCGGACGTTGGTTTCCCGGATTGGAGCAGACGTCGTGATCCCCAAGACTAGGAGTATGCCTTATCTACCTCGGGATATATTTGGCATGTACTGAGTTCGTTACGATCTCGTAGTTAGCCCGACCCGATATTCCCCCGGTAGGTCGGTTTGCTCAGCACTATATAAACAGGGGCCCTTTGACGTTTAGGAGATCCCTGTCATTGAGTTTTACATCTTAGCATTTAGCTTAGAGCTTTGGCACTTGTACACGCATAACCTCGCCGAGACTTTCGTCTCGTCGAGCCACCTCTTGTATTCATATCTGATATATAAGAAAGGCTGCACGTAGGGCTATTATCTCTCCCGAGAGGCCTGAACCAGGATAAAAACTCCTGTCTCCCTGTTCGTTGCTGTTCGCATTGTTTGGCGTGTCTCCTATCTCAATCTTCAAGAACCTTAGCGACTTGAGATCGTTATCTCAACCGTCGACAGCTGGCGCCGACCGTGGGGAGCTCGCAGATCGAACATGTCGAACTCTATCAGCGACCAGGAGATTCTTCCTAAAGACTACGACTCGACTCAGAAGGGCAGGATGTCTCTTCCCCTGTCAGATCGGATCGATCCCTTCGATCTTGATCGTCTTTCAGATCTGGTTCCCAGCTCTCGGGGACTGGATCAAAACTCCTTCGGATCCGGAACATTACGCTGGCGGTGGATGACGGAGAGAGTCGACAAAGACTTGGAACATCGACCGACCGTAAGTTCCTCGTGTAGGTCTTCGTTTCCTAACTTCGCTTTTTCTTAAATTTGCGCCTTAATTCGTCAAGTCTCTCGGACTGCCATGTAAAGTTCAACCCATTGAACGGTGAATGTTCGCGGCCCCCTGCGGCCCTCCTCACCACTTGTCTTCTCAGACTACTCTTTCTCTCTGGTAACACTTGTTGGCTACCCGGTCTTGCGAACTCTTGGCTCCGCAATCTTAAGGGTTTTCCCTGCCCGTATCTAGCTTCAACAAGTTCCTAAACTTCGAGTTGCGTAACACGGCATTGACCTTGCGGCTAAGCTTTGCTCGTAAGCCCTCATGGCGCAGAGGCACTTACCGCTCACGGCACAACCACTTGGCAAAGCTCGCTCTCGTAAGCCCTTGGCGGCGGATGCACTTTCCTTGTTCGGTTATCTTGAATCGCAACTTACGTTAACGGCAGTTCTCGAGCGAGTCGATCAGATCTGGTGTCGCTCTAACTCTCTCGCATGTTCTTGAAGTCGCAAGTTCAGGTCTTCATGCATCGTCCGTATCGGGGCTAGGCGTCGCTCTTTCTCTTGTGCACTGTTCGAGTTCGCAAACTCAGTCCTCGGCGGTACTGCACAACGGGGGAGTTAGGCTAAGCGTTCTACCGTTTTTCCCAAAACTTTCTAGCTACTGCTCACTGCTCTTGGTTTCCTATTCGTCCTTGTCTTTTCTTTGCTCTTTTTACAGAAAAATTGCTCGGTCACGACTCTCGCTCTGATTCAAGCGGCTTTCGGCGGTCTTGAGTCGCTCGGCCCGGCTCCTCGGAGGCGCCTCTCCTCTGTCGATTGGGACTTGAGCTGAATTTCGCAACCCCGATGCGTTTTCGTTTTCAGTTCCTTTCCTTAGCGTTAGTTTTCCAAATCCTCGTTGGTCTTCGCTCCGTGAGCGCTCCCGCGTCTGAGCATGTCTTTTATCTGGCGGCGACATATGCGGCTCGGTTAGCAAAGCGGTGCACCACCGATGGAGTTCGCCCACCGTAGCCGATTCTCGCCATAGCGGGCACTCGGCGTTGGTTCCGCACCGCCAAGGCGACACTAACGCCGCCGGGTCCATGCGGATAAGATTTCGCCTCGCGCGTTTTGCTGCAGCTAAGGTCCCGATCGCCTTCCACAGTTAGCGGTCTTAGCCACCGAGCTGCACTTGCTTGACACGCGTCTTTTTATCCATACTCGTCCTTCCTAGCACGGTAATCCGGAACAATGCACCGCCAACGGAGTCCTGCCCACCATAAGCCGATTCTCATCGCAACGGGCACTCCTAGCGTCGGTTCCGCATTCGCCGAGGTGACACTAACGCTATCGGGGGACGTATCCGGAAAAAATTATGTCTTGTGCGGGTAGGTTGTCCTTGTCGTGCTTTTTTTTAAAAAAACTCGTTTTACTCTTCTTAGAGCCTGTCCTTGCTCTCTTTTTTCCCTTGCTGGCTCGTTTCTTATTTGTCTTCTACAGGAAATTCAGGAACGGGGAGCATCAGACGCCGGTGATGGTCGCGGCGAGGTTCCAGGCCTCCCCACCAAAACCAATGTCTGCATCCCTCTCTTCCCGCACGCGCTCGCGCTGCCGAGGACCGATTCACTTCACCGCGTATGATTTATTGCCTTTGCGGATCGACCTTCACAGTTCGGCTAAGTCAAGGTATTGCGCCACCAGCGAGTCCTCGCCCACGTAAGCGATTCTCATCGCAGCGGGCACTCCAAACGTCGGTTACGCACTTGCCAAGACAACGCTATCACCGCGCAAGGAATACGTCATGGGTAAAGCGTTGATTTCACACGTTCTCTTGCGGCTCGTTGCGCATCGGGTTATGATTCACCTCGCACGGGCGGTTCTTCGCGGGCCGCGATCTGGTCCCCGCGACGAGCTCCGTGCTCGGGGTGGATCACCTCGCCGGGCGGCTCTTCGCCCGAGCACGGGCTCCTACCGATGCGTCTTCGCTGGTTGCACTTTCTGGTTCCTTTAATGAGCTCCGTGCTCGGGGACTAGATCTCCTTACTTGGTTCCTTTGGCGAGCTCTACGCTAGGGGACTGGGTCACCTTCCCCCTCGTATGCATTGTCTGCTCCTGGCACACGGTCTACATCTGGGGGCACAACACCCTCGCTCCTGAGCGCGACATTCGCTCGAGAGCGCAATTTCTATTTCCTCGGGCAAGCTCTGGCCCGAGAGGTGGTTCCCCTATCTTTTCCTAGACATCTGAATGCCTGGATGCAGCAGCACGAGTCCGTCTCGCGACTTGCTATGTTTATTCTCCCGGAAGATCTAATATTACCGGATGCGGTGGTACGCTCTTCACTACTAAGAATTCAATCCCTCCTTGATGACGTTCAGCCTCAAGGAGATGATTCACCTCGCATCGGGTAGCTCTTCGCCCGGAGTGCGCGTCTGGTCCCTACGACGAGCTCTGCTCTTGGGGACTGGATTTCCGATTTCTGTATCGAGGGCTGGGTACTCTGCTCGGACAGATGTCGTTTTCTGTTCAACGCAACAGAGTTGCTCGGCACTGGGCGGGTTTGTTCGGTCCCGGACAAGTCTTGTTCGGTTGAACCATAACCTGTTCGGTTGTCTGTTGCACGTCTTTGTAGCAGTAAAATTACCCTCTTCGTGACTTGGAGTCTCAAGAGGATGACCCCACTCTAGTGAGTCCTTCCACTTGAGTCTCGGGGGCTAACTGTCGGGGATAAAATTACGGCTCATTGCCATGGCCCAATACCTGACGGCCCAGTCGAACAGCCTACCAGGGCCCAGTCCCCTGGAAGGTTCTATCTGGCCTATATGCATCCTGCCGAACAGCTTCCTAGCTGGCGTGGTGCGTAATGCCCAAAGAATCGTGTTTGAGTCCGACTCGAACAAGGGTTCTGCACGGCTACGTGAAGACCCGGACGTTGGTTTCCCGGATTGGAGCAGACGTCGTGATCCCCAAGACTAGGAGTATGCCTTATCTACCTCGGGATATATTTGGCATGTCTTGAGTTAAATTCACGATCTCGTAGTTAGCGGCCCGATATTCCCATAGAGGTCGGTTTGCTCAGCACTATATAAACAGGGGCCCTTTGGCGTTTAGGAGATCCCTGGCATTGAGTTTTACATCTTAGCATCTAGCTTAGAGCTTTGGCACTTGTACACGCATAACCTCGCCGAGACTTGTTCGTCTCGTCGAGCCACCTCTTGTATTCATATCTGATATATAAGAAAGGCTGCACGTAGGGCTATTATCTCTCCCGAGAGGCCTGAACCAGGATAAAAACCCCTGTCTCCCTGTTCGTTGCTGTTCGCATTGTTTGGCGTGTCTCCTATCTCAATCTTCAAGAACCTTAGCGACTTGAGATCGTTATCTCAACCGTCGACAAAGACGCTGAGACAGTGCAAAGAAAATACAAAGAAGCATGGATAATGCGCTTCATGATTTCTCGATTATTCGCTATATGTCAAAAGATTATATTTGCAGATCATACCCGAAGACGCTGTTGCTGCGTCATCAAGTCAATCCGAGCCGAGCGTAGCTATGCATGTTCTTATTTCAGGTTACCCGGAGGAGCTGATGTATTTTCCAGTAACTCCAACACAGTGTCATCCGCGATCGTTTTAATCCAGATTGACATAGGTGAACAGGTTCAAGATTTCGAGCTTTGTTCACCACGACGGATGGTCCAGCTAGACCGCGATTTCTGCCGACTACACCAACACTTCACCATTTTATTATTATTTATTTTACATGCATAGCGAACGCAGGCGAAGATTGATAGACATGACAAAGCACAGCTTAATCGGAGGTTTTCTGCGTATTCTCGCGGATATAATTAACTGGGAGATCTCTCGAGACCCCAGGATCCAGGAAATCCACATCGCCTATATCAGATGTCTTCCAACAGGCAATGGAGCGTAAATATAATGGGAACCATTTATCTTACCGGCGATATTAATAAAGATCATGTGTTTTCCCTATATTTTGTTTATTTGTGTATTTCGATACACTGGCACGCCCGCAATTTTTATTATTCCTCACCAGCGGCCAGGCACGTTTTTCATACGGAATC
This sequence comes from Raddia guianensis, assembly GCA_036346415.1. Taxonomy (NCBI): domain Eukaryota; kingdom Viridiplantae; phylum Streptophyta; class Magnoliopsida; order Poales; family Poaceae; genus Raddia; species Raddia guianensis. The sequence continues at coordinate 19,171,332 of CM070536.1, forward strand.
CAAAACGGCAAGTCCCGAGCAGGAAGTCCTATCAGTTTCTATTCGAAAGAAGCATCAAAGAAAGGTTGAGTCCTAAAGGCACTTACCCGTGCTCTCCCTAGAGATGTCTTCCCATCCCTCTATCTTGTAGAAGGGATAGGGTCTTCTCCGCAGCGAACAGATCCTGTTCGCTGTGAAGTCCCGGGTGATCTCCCTGCCCGTAAGCCCAAGACTCACGAGGGAGGCAATCTTCCTCGCCAAGTACCAATCCTCGGCGGACATCTCCGGCCGAGGCATCGGTGTTCCCTTCGCCAGCGCCTTCCCGGTGAAGATGAGCTTGCCGTCGTCGCTCCGCCGGGTGTAGAACCACCTCGTCCACCACGCGCCCATTGAGTCAAGCAGCGGCGGACGGGGGTACGGCGCGTCGTCGGCAGTGGCCCGGAGCTTGAGGTAGTAGCACCCCAGCGCCGAAGTGGCGGAGCTGCTCCTCGTTACCGTATAGTAATGGAGGAACAGCCCCACCGGCGGATCAATGCCCAGATAGCCCTCGCACAGGTGTGCGAAGACGGCCATCTGGAGGAAGCTGTTCGGATTGATGTTCGCCACCTCCAATCCGCTAATGTTCAAGAAGGCCTCAACGAAGTCGCTCTCGGGAGATCTCAACCCGAACAGTGCGAACTGTTCGAAGTTGACGAACTCTCCCTCAAGCGGCTCCGGAGTTTCCTCCTCCCGGCGACCTCCGGCTCGGCGTCGATGTGGCCTCTTCCTCCCAAACTCTCAAGTACTCCTCGGATGCGCTAGAGCTAACGAACTTGGCCATAGCGGTTCCCAGAGTTGGACGAGCAGGTTTGGTGGTGGAGTTTGGGTGTTCGGTGCTGAGTACGGTTGGAATTAGGGCTTGGGAAGGAAAGGCGAGAGCAGTGGCTAGCCATGGCGGCAGGAGCTTTATAGTCCCATATGCACACTACGCAAAGCGGTTTGCCACAAAGCGACTAGTTTTTCTTCAGAACGGCTAGGTAAAGCGGTGCGCTGTTTTTTTTGTTTGGCAATGACGATGAGATTACCGTTGAGTTACGCTAGCGGTTACTTTTTCAGCGTCGCGTTGAAGGTGAGTGCTCTGCTCGGCGGATGTGATTCCTGTTGATTGCAACGGAGTTGCTTTCGGTCTTGTCGGGTTTGCTCGGTCCCGAACAAGTCCTGTTCGGTTCAACCCTAACCTGTTCAGTCTATTGTTACATGTCTTTGTAGCAGCAAAATTTCCCTCTTTTTGACTTGGAGTCTCAAGAGGAAGACCCCACTCTAGTGAGTCCTTCCACTTGAGTCTCAGGGGCTAGCTGTCGGGGATAAAATCACGGCCCATTGCCATGACCCACTCCCTGACGGCCCAGTCGAACAGCCTACCAGGGCCCAGCTCCCTGGAAGGTTCTATCTGGCCCATGTGCATCCTGCCGAACAGCTCCCTGGCTGGCATGGTGCGTAACGGGAATCGTGTTTGAATCAGTCTCGAACAGGAGTTCTGCACGGCTACGTGAAGACCCGGACGTGGTTTCTCGGATTGGAATAGGAGTCGTGATCCCCAAGACTAGGAGTATGCCTTATCTACCTCGGGACGTATTTGGCACGTACGAGTTCGTTACGATCTCGTAGTTAGCTCGGCCCGATAATCCCTCGGTAGGTCGGTTTGCTCCGCACTATATAAATAGAGCCCCTACGGCGTTAGGAGGCATCGAATATCGGTCAATCCTACAAGAGCTTTCGCATCTTAGCACTTCGTAGACACCTGATCATTGCATTGTCGCACTTGTACACCATAATCTCGCCGAGACTCGTTCGTCTCGTCGAGCATCCTCTTGTATTCATATCTGATATATAAGAAAGGCTGGACGTAGGGCTATTATCTCTCCCGAGAGGCCTGAACCAGGATAAAAACCCCTGTCTCCTGTTCGTTGTTGTTCGTGGTTGTTCGGCGTGTCTCCTATCTCACTTCTAAAGAACCTTAGCGACTTGAGATCGTTATCTCAACCGTCGACACTCCCTTTCTTTGTTGGACTCATCGCTGATAGTCACAACTTTTGTTTCCTCTGTCATTATAATACCCAAAACAGAACAACTGTCTCTCGCAGCTACCACTTCATCCTGAAATTTTTTGAACACCTCATGTGTGTACAATATGCTACCCTGTTTTTTCACCAACTAAGGAGTCAACAAACATGGTGTGGTATGTAAACTAGTAGCATCTACCTTTAACTCCTCCTGACGCTGGCATTCCAAGGCCGTATCAAACCTCAACCAAAACTCGACAAAAGATAATTTGCAGTGAATAAAACGGTTAAAAAATGAGTTTGCACTCTCTGACCTTGAGGTGGTTCTTAGAATGCCTGCAAGTGATATGTCCATGAAATATGCTGGAATCCATGATTCACGAATACGATACCTTTTGGCCAACCATTCGTTTCCACCAAGATCAAATTCATATATGATAGAATTCCATTATGTCTCAAACTCATCACTAGTCTCTGAGCCCCAAACACATGAGTTTAATCTGTCCCAAAAACAAGAGTCCTCTCTAAATGAAGGACCTACCTTCTTGTTAACTTTTTCCATTATATGTCACATGCAAAGTCTATGAATTGTTTCAGGCAGAACTTTGTTAATGGCAGCTTTCATGCTCGCGTCTTCATCAGTAACAATCAGTCTCGGCGCTTGCCCCCCCATCGCAGATAAGAAAGTTTTAAACAACCACTCATATGACTCAATCTTCTCATTTGCCAAGAACGCAGACCAAAAAAATACACTCTGCATATGATGGTTCACTCCCGTAAAAGGTGCAAAGATCATGTTATATTGGTTAGTAGTGTACGTGGAATCAAAAGATACTACATCACCAAAATGCTTATAATTTTTTCTACCTGTACCATCAACCCAAAACACCTTCAACAACCTACCATGTTCATCAATGACAAAGTCATAGAAGAATGCTGAATTAACCTCCTTCTTCCTCTCAAGTTGAGCAATGAACATTTAAGCATCTGCATCCTTAATTCTTAGCCTAAGACCACGGTAGTAGTTCTGTAATCTCGTCTAGTGCATCCAACATTCTCAGGCCCACCATCGCTGACATGAAGGAGCCTATACGCCTGCGAGGTGCCAATGCTTGCCTTGTGACATGTATATAGTGTTTGTTTTGCTCTCTCACTGACCGCACGGTTCAACTTAAGCAAATGTACCTTATCCGGCGAGAATAAGCCATGATTATGATGCTCAATCATTGACGCTATTTTGTACGTGTTATCATTGGTCAACTTAACATAGATATGTGTGTCACACCCACATCTAGTTTCTGTCATATTCTTCTGATCAACTTTTACTTCACTTTGTTCTCTCTTGTATCCTTCCCTATTGCACAAGAACCGCTTACTTTGGATAACTCCATCCTCTTTCTTATGTTGACCAATACGAACAGAAAAACCAGCTTTATGCGCATATGCCTTGTAGAATTCCAGCACGGCGTCGAGACTTTCAAAGGACATGCGAACCACAGGCTTCAAGCTGTCCTCACAATTAGGTGTAAACATTGAACACTGCAATACCACACATTCAAAAAATTCATTGGTGTGACACAAACATTATGGCAATTACAAATAGATCGAATACTCACCGAGGGAGGAATGATATAATTTTTTTTTGGAGTGATCATGCCGATTTCTGAGTTTAATGGAGATTTCGATGTCTCCGTCTTCATTAGACGTGCACCGGTGGTTGAACCAAAGCTGGACTGAGTGACATAATTGGGTTGCGGCATCACGGGCGACGACGACCTCACTGGCGGCGGCGGCCTCACTGGCGGCGGCCTCACGGACGGCGGCGGCCTCACTGGTGGCGGACTCACAGGCGGCGGCGGCCTGACGAGCGGCGGGCGAGCTTCCCAGCGCTGGTGGCGGTGATCGCGAGGACGACGAGTCCGGCGGTGGCGGTCTCATGGGCGGTGTGTAACACCCCAAAATTGGCCCAATTTGATATCCATTCAAATTAGGATTTAAATTCAAATTTAAATATATCGAAAATCACTAGAATTCAAAAATTTTAATGGAAATAGGTGAAAATCACTAAAGCTCTCGGATTGGGCTCCGGTTGGGCCGAACTTGGGCCGAATCTTGGCCCATCTCTCTCCCATCTCTCTGTTTCACTCTCTCTCCCCCACCGCTTAGCTCTCTGCTCTCTCTCCCCCCTACTACCCGACGCCGCCCGCCGCTCACCGCCTCGACCTGCCTCGCTGTCGTTTGCATGTAATCGAGCAGCTCTGGAGTAAGCCCTAGCCGACACGTAGACACCGCCGCTTAACCCTCGTCGAGCTGGCCTCGCAGTGTCCCATCTCCACCGCCCCGGCCCGGTACAAAAACCCTAGCCGCCACCTTCTCTCTGTTTTCTTCAGTTGAGTCACTCCTGAGCTCTCGTGCTTGCTCCCCATCGTGTGCGACGTCGTCCGGAACCCACTGCTCGACGCACGAGTCGCCGGAGCCGACGTATTGCCGGAATTTCTCGTCGACCCGAAACCCTTGGCGAGCGTCTCCCCGTCGATTTCTTCCTATTCGGTAAGCCTCGGCCCGATTCCTCGCGCTGGTAGTATCTCCTCCACCTCAGGAGCATTTCCCTCACTTTATTTGGCATGTTCGTCGTCCGAGCTCGCCGTCGCCATTGCTCTGCTCCGCGTCGTCTCGGGGTCACGCGTTGCCACGCCTGCTCGAGCTCGTTCTGGCCTCGTGAACCTCACGGTAAGCACCCACTTCCCTCCCTTATGCTCTCCCGCTATTTAATTTGGCCTTAGCCGTGTCGTAGAGCCGCCGCCGTGCACCTCGTGGAGCGCCGCCACTGTAGCTCGTCGCGCCGCCGTGTTCGGCCGCCGCCGACCGTGTATTTGGTACCATTAGAACCGAGCCGTCGAGACGAACCCGTAGAGCCCTAGAACGTCCAAAACGGCGGACCGTAGCTCCCGCAGTCGCCATTTCTTCCCTGCCTTCTATTCACTGGACGGAGGTTGAAGACGGCTGATGTCAGCATGATGTCAGCATGACATCAGCGACTAGAACGCAGTAATTACAGATTTTGATTTATGGTTTTCGATTTATTAAAAATATAAGGAGACTTATCAAAATTATGAGAAAATTATGTAAAATACTAGATATTGTATAGAGCCCAGTAAAAATATAACTTTGCAAATTTCACTAATAAGTTTTTATATATAATTAATAGCATAATTAGTTTAATATTTAATAATTAAAATAGTAAATCATCTCCAAAATTTCTAAAATTATTACATAAAATACAAGATTTAGTCTAAATCATAGGAAAAATATAATCTTGCCACCAGCTAATAGGATTTTCTATAAACAAATTAAAGTACGTATTTAAAGGCTTTGTTTATTAATTTAAAATACAAATTAAGAGTATTTTAGAAAATATGCAATATGTCCTTTTAAAATACTAGGTAGAATATCGTCGCTGTAGTTGTATTGACGAGTAGAGTGACGCTAGCAAAGTAAATTAAGCTTATCTTGGCCGATTTCTTGGTAAATCGCATCGATTGCCTTTGGTCATGCCATTGACATCACTAGACGCGCGCGATCTCTCTAAGTCTCTAAGTAGCACCTACACCGAATGACCTAACCTCTAGCGCCGGTGAACCTCGGCTCTCTTTTCGGGTTCGTGCGCCGACGAGAGGTTGAAGGTGATGACATCATCATGACGTCATCAGCCCCATCGCTGTGTAGACAAGGATCATTGACCGCTGGGACCCACTTGCCAACCTATCTCCCTCTTTGTTCAGTTTGCCTTCGTTTGGTACTGAGTCGCTATCCAGTGAGCCCTTGGTCCCACACATCGGGTTAAGTGAAGGCGCACTTCTCTTAGGTGTCTTCGACGTGATCACCTAAAGCGCTCACGCCGTGGCCGGGCCGCTTGGCCAAATTGGTCATTTCGGCCTGCTGCGTTGCGCTGGTTTAAGCCGCTCGGTCTCGTCGTGCCTCGCACAATGATGGGCTTGGCCTGTTGTTGTTCTAGCTATTTTACAGAGAATCTTAATTACACTCCACACCCTAGGAAGATTATGAAATTATGATTCGGTCCATAGAAGAGGCTCTCAATATATTAAAGAAGAGCTAAATACAAACATTTATCACCATCCCCAGTTAAAAATCACCTAGTGGTATTTTGGTAATTTTACTCTTAGCTGCCCAGACCTCGAGCTTAGCATTTTCGTCTATGATCAACGTCCAGCCTTGCGTATACATTAGCATGTCGTTTAGAATATCTGCTTACTCAGTATTTCTGCTCTTAATAGAGGACCCAGTTCCAGAGGAAGATAATCCAGAGAATAGTCATATTCAGACTTCAGATCCTCGAGGCGAGTTAACACCCTAGCTCATTCTTCTACCCAGTCTTGATAAAGTATTTTGATTGAAATATAAAAGTGCATGCTCGATATGTTTTGAAAGTGCCTACCTTGTTAATCATGATAATATCATGCCCTGTTTTTGTTACTCTTGATTGACGTACATGATCCCTTGATATCATGGTTGTTTGGTTGTCCACATATTAAATAAAATATTTAGACTTCCTAGTCTTTGGTAAAAAAATTGCTTAGACTTGCTTAGATCTTACTGATTTAATCGGGTATCCAATCCCGCACTGATGAGCCAAAACTCATCAGTGGACACAATGTCAATATATACCTTGATCATGTTGGATATTTGCAATGCATGTGTTATTGTGATTTGGACTGATTTGTGGGATTCTGGAAAAGAGGTTTATGCTGGGTTGTTACTTTGTGGTTAATGGGAATTGTGAAAAAAAAGAGTGATGGAAGAGAAGGATGATGGGCAGGGTGGACCCGGAAGAGATTCTGTGTGATAAAGAGAATAATCCTGTGTGATACTTATATATAAATATATATATACTGTGTGGTAACTATATTACTGTGTGGTAACTATATATATAAATGGAGAGATGGAAATTGGAGTATGGAGCTATGTGAGAAAGTCTGTGTGACTGGGGATTGAAGTATGGAGCTATGTGGGAAAGTCTGTGTGACTGGGGATTGGAGTATGGATCTTTGGGTTTGCCTGTGTGGCTTGAGAATTGGATTTATTGAATTTTTACTACAATCTCTCCTCGATATCTTTTTGGAGATGTCCTTTCGAAAATAGCTAGGTATAGGATTTTATATATGTTATTTCTAAAACTGGCATTTCTGCAAATAAAATAACCAAAACTCCACCGTAAAGCTTTATCACTATTATACATTAAGGACGGTGTTAACTTGTAAGTGCGGTTTGATTGCACACTTACCCTCGCACCCACTCACTCTTTTAAATTATGGAGACCATGAAGATGAAAAATACGCGTGCCTCGAAGATGGAGATCCGGTGCTTGAAGATCTCGGCCAGATATAGGCTCTCCTATAGTCCGAAGATCACATACATAGACTAGGATCTTCACTTAAAATCATAGCGTAGCTTCCGCCTAAAAACATCTTTATTGTAATATATCTGTCTACAAGACATATCAATGTATTTGGTACCAGCACCTGGATACCATGTTCATTTTGTAATATAATTTGATTCAATATTGTATGTGATGATCCAGCTATGTAATGTGTGGCACTAGTGTACTGATCTAGAGACTAGTGTTGTTTCACAGAACGGGTTTCAAAGGTAAGCAAATTTGGGCCCCGTCACGGCGAGCTTCCCAGCGCTGGCGGCGGCGTTTGCCAGGACGAAGAGTCGGGCGGTAGCGGTCTCATGGGCGTCAAGCTCCCCTGCGCCGGCGGCGGCGGCGATCACGAGGACCCCGTCCAGGCGAAGAGGCGAGGGAACGCGCTAATTGGGCTTGGCTCGCGGCTAATGGGGCTGGCTCGCGAGTGGAGCTCGGGCTCGCGGGAGGCGGGACGGGATTAATTCCACAGAGAGGCAGTGGGCGTGGAATTACGCTTGGGCGGCTGGGATCGGCGGTTTGCACTGTTTGCACGAGAGCCACCGTTTGCACGCAATACGCTGACCTTCAAAAATCTCTATCAAGGGTGACAACTTTTCAAATTAAAATTTTCAGCAACATTCAACCAAGAAAATAAAGCCTAAATTAAAATAAATTTAACACTGTTCAACACTATTAATCAGTTTTTTATCTTTTTTTTATTGTTACAGCGCTAAGTTCAATTGCATTGTCATACTCAAAGCGCCACTTGCAACTTGGAATGGTTTCGAGGTTTTCACGTTAGAAAGTAATAGGCACGGATCGAGCGCGTACACAAACTACAGATTCAAGATATTTTTTTTTCTGTCAGTTCATTGATGTTTCTGTTCTTCGCGCATAAAATTTCTATAGATGTTTCTGATTCCTCAGAGGGGGTAATATTCCCTTTCGTGCAAGTATATTTTGCCGACTAGAGATGCGTAGAGAGCGCGATATAATCGAATTCAAGTGGATGAGATGAAAGCATGGACGTCGCAATTGGAAAATTGGAAACCAGCATCGCGCCACGTAGTTTGGCTTGCCGTGCAGATATTTTCGACGAGCCTGGCCGAAGTCTCGAGAATCACTGCTATAACGAACACCTGTTGTTTCGGACACACCAGAGTCATACACCTGTCGTAACTGACAAGAGCGAGCGCGCAGGAATTAGAAGTTGCAGGCTTCCAGCAAGATCCAGATAAAGATCTCCTCTTGTTTCATCGCATCCAATCGATGTATAGTGAAAGAAAAATAAAACAGAAGCCACATTTGCCATAATAATTTTCTGAACTGTATGCCATGATCGTAGGTTTCAACTCATGACCTTATTATTTTAATTTTTTTTAAGGAAAAGACAGGAGAGCTGCCGTCCATTTATTGATAAAGAAGAAAGATCGCGACCACCAAAGATTCTGAAGTTCTAACGCAATGAAAGTTCTGGCTGCACACCCCGGCAAAAAAACGGCCGCACTCACACACGCAAGGCCAAGAGACCTTGCGGCGACACACAACTGGAAGGGAAGGGGAATGAAACAATAACACTGGCTACGCCGGACGCAATACCAACACACACAAAATGACGGACGACTCCGAATTAACAGACCTAATAGACAAACAAGAAGTACAGCAGTGACTAACACGACGCCTCCAACAAGGTAACGACGGATAAGACCCGCCGCCGACGTGCGATCACCTTATTGGGATCGAACAATTAGCATTCACATGCTAATCATGTTTACGCTTTGGAATCCCGGCAAATGGACAATTCACGAATCAACACCTACCTACCTGTTGTAGCATCATCAAAGGCCACCTTTCCCTACGTGAAGCAAGGACAACCGCAAAGTCCATATCCTGTTGAGTATAAAGTTTCACACCCTCTTTTAGTTTCCGCCATTCCAGTTTGTCCAGCTCGAGGTCCAGCTTCAAAGTACAGAAACCAACCGACTTCCTCCTCCACTGCCGTCTCCCGAGTCCTGACCCACAAAGGCCAGACATGATGAACCTTGCCACAAACTCAGAACTCATTTTATGGTCACAAACTCAATCTGAACGTACATCATCCTGATCCAAATATCAGGGCAGCAACGTTTGCCCAACAAGCCATCTTCAAACACCACACAATTCCACCACATACAATGCCGAAACAAAAATAAGATTCATAAAACATTGCAAGATAGCACCTAAATAAGTACATGTATAGGATAAAGAGGCGGAGGAACAAACACCAGAACAAAATGGTGTTACAAGAGAGGAACCCATCCACGATAATATATCATAAAGGTTTCCTAGCAAAATACTCCACCATACAAACACTCATACAGCTAACTAAAAGAGGCTTCATGCACACAACACTTGCTGGCAATCACTACGCTTCTAGCGGACAGGCGGGGCAGGCTTCAGAAGCAAAAATCTTGAGCCTGCACTCTTAAAAGCCATGAGAGGCTACAACCTGCTGTACACATTAAGATTCAAGAACTGTACAGAATCGAGGGATGTGATTATACAGACCAACATCGCATCCAATCTCATATTCTCATCTTCCTGATGACACCAAGGACCTCTCTCCAGAACCCTGCCTGACCAGTGGTTTCTCAGGTGGTGGGATCCTAGGGCTATCAGGAGCAATGAACTCCGAGGCGGCATCTCCGCTCGGAACCAGCTGTGGTTGCTTGGCGTAGGTGAACTGCAGGTCCTTGTTCGCAGCCAAGGCTAATAGCTCCGACTCCTCCAGCCCCCTGGTTGGGCCAATGCTACACCTATCTGGTTTGTGCTTTGCAAGTGCATCCTTGAACTTCTTAATCTACAAAGTACCACAATAATTAGTACTTGATCAAATGGTGACAGCTGATCACACACACAATACATATATTCTAATCTCATACATCTATTTATCATAATTATCATGGTTAATTATGTTTGGCAGTTAAAAACAAAATCACGACTTATGTTTGGCAGAAAGTTTTGATTTTATTTAGTGACAATAAGCTATCAATAACGCTAGATTCAAGAACTTACCTCGATTGTAAAGGTTGACAGAAACTTTTCAAATGAATTTAAGAATCTATCGTATTTGTGACTCATAAACCAAAGCTACAGACGTATAGAAACACCTCACACAAATCATTTCCGGGCACCATGGTTTGGCTTGATATCGTGGGGGGGGTCTAAATTCTACAATGTAGACACAAAACAGGAAGATCTGGCAGCTAATGGCAAATCAGATTTAACTAAGCAACCTAAGAAATCAGGCAAGAAAAAGAGCGAAGGGTCCGATCGAGGATCTTACAGTGGCGTTAGTGCAGCTGAAGCTGCAGAGTCGACCCTGGGCTCCCCTGTAGAACCTGAAGAACGGGAGGACATGCACATGAAGGCTGTAGCACATAGACTTGTGCGCTTCATAGTTCACCTGCAAGAATAGTACATCTGGGTTCTGCTCCGCGATCTGGCAAATCTGCATACCAAAATAGGTTCAGAACATCGCGGTTCTTGCAACATAGGACAGTGAAGTTAATTGTTGTTTATTTATTATGTCTTTTTACCTTCGGGTGAAGGGCGCGGCAGCCGCCGCAGCCAGGGGAGAAGAAATCGACGACGACGAGCGCGTCACCGGCGTTGGTCAAGGAGTCGACGAGGTCTTGGGCGGACTCGATCTCCCGCATGTTTGGCTGGAGTCCCTTCTCCCACCACTTCATTGCTTTCCCAATCGTAAGGTTCATCTGCCGCGAACAAACCAGCAAATCATATTAGCTCACCCCCAAAATAAAACATTTTATTCTAAAAGAGAAGTCAATACATCAAACCAAATTATAAACGACGAAAAAAGGTTAATTACAGGACTTCAACCATATGATTTTCAAAAGGTTGAATATTTCAACAATTATTTTGCAGAGGGGATAAAAACCCACAAAACGACCATAAAATAAAAAATAAAAAATCAGATAGCACGAAAAGCAAAGGAGAAATCAAAGGAAAAAATCGCACGCGACCCAAAAAAAATTAGGGAGCAGTCAATCCACCTGCACCGGCGACGCGACGAGATTCCGGGGCGCTGGCCTCGTTCTCCTGGGCCCAACGGCCAACCTCCCGCCAAGGAACGGGCTCCTCCTGCCGATCCGCACGACCGCCAGCGGGCACGCCGCCATGCGGGCCGCGACGGCGCCCCTCCGCCGCCCGAGCAACCCCGCCACGCGATTGCCGCACGGCGACACCACGCTCCCCTTCGCCACCGCCTGCGCCTGCGCCGTCGCCATGGCAGCCTGCCGCTCCCACGGATCCAAGTAACACGCCCCAAGACGAGAGAGAGGCAGTACAGAAGAAGGAAGAAAGGCAGCACGAGAGGAGAAGCCGAGAAGGAAGAAGGAGATTGGGGGAAGCGGCGAAGAAAAGTAGCGCCTTTTAAAACGGAGGCCCACGGATAAAAGCAACTCGGGGTAACAAAACACGGCGTCTTTTTCCTCCCTTCTACCCGCCACCGTAAATCTCTCCTTCCTCTCGGGGAGTCCGTCCGATCTACCCATCGTCCGTCAGATGGCTGCCACGTACGAGAAGCTTCTGGTTCTTATCCTTTTTACGGTCCTGGGAAACGGATATGTACTGGATAAAATTGGGGCTCACAGCCACAGGTCGCAGCCAGGCCCGTAGGAAGGGGAGGTGCCACGTGTGGGAGGGGGAAGCTGGGTGCAGCTTCCGGGGGCCTCGTGGCAGATGTGCTTTTGGACCAGGATGAGGTGTGGGGCCCAACGGACAGCGAAGTGAGGTACTCCGGATGAGGTGTGGAGTAACTGTCAAATGGGTGACCCATGACCGGTCGGTTTCTTGTTTGGTTGCGCAGCTGGCGCCTATTTCCATTCACAAGCTTTGAACCGTAGGTAGGCGCTGGCGATGGCTCAACCTCTCGCGCGAATTCGGGTTTGATCGGTGACTTCAAGTATCAAAGTATGGGGTATATCCTATTTTATTTATTCAAAGAGTTCCAATGTAATAACTCAAACTAATCAATTTATTAATTAATCTTCAGATTTATTCATTTCTTATATGGTATGATTAACCATTCATGTGTGGACGTGGAATTTAACCTGAGTCATCTTTATCTTTATTCTATTCATGTGTGAATATTTCGAATCAAAGAGAACCTGTGTATATAAAAAGATGAGCTTGTACAAATGATTATGGATTTGTTTAGTTTTGGTTTTTTCGGTTTCTGCTTCTCTTCCATGGTTGCCTCTAAATTTAGTAGTGCTAGAGGTCTTGATAATGTCTATGCATTATTTTTTTAAAAAAAATACAGGAAGCGAAGTATAGCAGGTAGGCCGCTAACCTATTGCTAGTAACTGGATATGGATGATACTACTATATGGCGAGTCTTCAGCGGGTTAGTAGCTTCTATTCATAGCAACAAAGAAAATGGATAATGGGTAAAATGGTATATGTGGTGAATGCTAGCGCACTCACAATAGCAGCAATCTATTGATAGCAAATAAATATGGCGATGGATGATGCTAGTGCCTATTTAGGGTTAAATACACTTTTACTGGCGGCAGTAAGATGTGTCTTATCTTCCAATGACATTTTTTTTTCTAGCTCATTATGTGGATGACGAAATTGTAAACTCTTGCATCATATTCCGCTAGATGGAAGCATATTATGATGGCAATGCACTTCTGGATTAGCAGATCTTGTGGAAAGACAAATCCTGAAAATACTAGTGAGTAGTTCAGAGAAAACACTCCTGTAAGAAAGTAAAAAACGCATGTTCGACTCATGTTTCCAAAACGCGAGATTCACATATATAGACACGTTGAATCCCGGGATTGAAATCCACACTTAATTGTTTAAGCACCTATAATTAGATTGTACCACAAGAAAAATGATGAAACGCTATAAGCGTTAGATAAAGAGTTGGACAGAAAAATGATGAAACGCTATAAGCGTTAGATAAAGAGTTGGACAGAAAGAGGGAAGTTTCGTTTGGGTTCTCAGAGCAGGGAAAAAATGTTAGGCACTGCGTTACAAATCCTACAATTTTTTAAGAAAAATTCATTTACTTTGAAGTAGTAATACAATCACATACCACTATAGAAAATCTCTTATACCCGGATTCCTACATTTTTTTTCATTTGAAATTTCTTTGGATCAAAGAAGCCCTTATTCTCGCAGCGAATGACCATGCACAGCAAACAAGAGGCAGACAGTTATATTTTTCCACAAACCTCTTTCCTTTTCTATTCTAATTTCAATCCAACCAAAGTGGGAAAAAAGTATCATTCCAATTTCAGAAGATGTTTCGCCGTGCTCGCGAGGCAGAACCCCCTCTCGCTACTTTCAATACACATTCTTATGCAGGCTTCAAGATTTCAGGTGTAAAAATCTTAGCAGAAAGCAGAAAGCAGCAACATTGAGCGTTACTGCTGTCACGGGACATGTAAACTTCCGAGATGGCGACGTATGGTACAACACTGACGTCGATGATATATACACAGTTTGTTGGCTATCCAAATGAAAATATATTTGCTCACGAGAACGAACCGATCAAATAGTTCAAGAAAACAAGATGCACAACCAGGTCATAAAACAGAACTGCTATAGCACATCGCTAGTTGTCTTGGAGGACTCCCATCAGTATTATAGAACATAGCATAGAGAGGAAAACCTTCTACTAGCGAGATTGTCTACAAATCCAACATTTTTCAGACCACTGCAAAGCCAAACTGCCTCGTTGAATCAAGCCTCTTTACCATTCTGAACTAGAATAAGATGTCACGGTGAGCAGGACAACGGTAGTAGAATTTTTTGCCTGGGGAGTGCCATATAAATTGAACACAACAGAAGATATGACCTCGAAAATCCTTGGATTCAAACCACCAGTGTTCATCACCTAGTGACACTGTAAAGCAACTTACATTGCATATAGAATCATGCTGTGATATCCACATTTGGGGTGTCGAAACCAGAACAAACCAGCAACGTTGGTTACCATTGGCCAATCTCTACAGACTTTGAAGTGCATAAAAAATGAGTGCAGGATCCATCACCCATCCCAGGAAGCTTTGTTAACAGCAGGGTTCCTACCAAATTGTATGATCATCGGCTTGCCTTTGAACACATAACCATGTACTAGATTCTGCAAAACCATAAATGGAACCATTTGTTAGTGCCCATGTCTCTCATGGACACAAGGAAAAGGCTAGGACCAAACAAAACACTGCAGAACTACAGCTGGTACACAATACTTCTAGACAACTGATGGAATTAGTTCCCCATTTGCTCATTCAGCTGTGCAAACGCAACTTCGAAAAAAATATGCAAGGTATCTGGTGAGCAACTTAGGATTTTCAAGCATGGCTTTGCCACTGGGATTTTGTAAATTAGCTGTCTCATTGTGAAGCCTTACAAACTATCATATTGATAAACAAATATTCACTAACCAGTGCTCGTTGAGCAAGTTCAATAGATGGAAATGTCACAAAGGCTTGGCCTCGCATCCGTCCCTCCTGGAATAAGACCGAAACATTTGAAAAAACAGGATAAGGCAATAGCAACATGAAGCAACATGGCAGAAGGAAAACCAAAGTGGTATGGTCTTAAAAAATGGCAAGGAGCATCATTCGGAGATTTTTCTAGCAACAGTGAAAATGAGCAGGGCACAAGTGAAGATAAAGACACCTAACCTGCATTAACTTGATGCTTAGACCAGATTTTGCAGTATCCATGTTTTCAAAAAGAGATCCTATAGACAGCAGTTAAAGATACAGCTTAGTGTGAAATTGAGAAAGTACTACCTCCAGTCATAAAAAGAAGTCGCCGATAACTTTTGAACACGCCTTTGACCATTCGTCTTATTCAAAAAAGTTATATAAATAATATTTATTTTGTTATGATTTGGTTTATTATTAAATGTATTTTAAGTATTACGTATATTTTTTTACATATTTGAACTAAATTTTTAAATAATACGAATGGTCAAAGGCGTGTCCAAAAGTCAACGGCGACTTCTTTTTGTGACCGGAGGGAGTGCTACAGTAGAATTCTCATATTAATATAACAAGTACTGTACTCATGAGTCATACCAAACACATAGTAGAAGTCATCATGAATGACATCTTTTGCCAAGTTCTTGATGTATAATACAGTGGCAGGATTCCCTGGAGTGTAATTCTGCACAAAAAAGGTAACAGATAAAATTTAGATAGCTTACGATTTCAAAGAACAAATGTTACAATATGGAACCAATAGTTTTTAACAAAATTTCAACTTTTCCAGCTGATGTTTGATGTCAATTTTGACAGACAACAAGAAAAGAACAAACAGGGAATGTGGTGGGTTAGTGACATAATAGACCTTGTTAACAACTAGTAATATCAGCTTGTGACACTGTCAAAATATACTCACAAGAATCACGATTCTCCAAATTATTAGCTTCTAGCCATAAAGATAAAGGACATGAAAAGAATATGATGTATATTCCTATCATCAATCATGAAGTTAAAAGATATTATAACTAGCAAGTTAAAGGACTAATATGTCTAGGCAGACAGACATGTCATTCAAATGTTTGTACAAATGACATGATGATACTAGGTGACCAGAGTTCATGAACCTTGAACATAGGAAGGGACAAAATCTCTTCTGGTGGTAATTTCTCCATCTCTATATCTTGAGGTGGGACAAAATGTTTTTCTTCAAGTTGTTCATCTCTTGATGCCAATTCCTTGTCATTACTTTGATCAGCAACTTCCTTCTGTGGACCCTTATGGCCAATCTTTATCTACACAAAACTATACCATTAGAAAATAAAACGGAACCCAGCTTTTGAGTTATCAGAAAGAATGGTTCACCTGCAGCACTGGGTTTTTCTTTTTTATCATTTGAAGCTCACTAGAAACTAATGAAGCTGGTTTCACCCCAACTGCTTCATGGGCAACGCTCTTATCAACTGCAGGACCTACAATAGCTTCATGCTTTGCGCGTTTGCTTTTACTTTTATCAGCTTCATCCTTTTATTAAAAAGAAATGTGCATAAATAATCAGACAAATGCATAAAAACTGAAATGTAGAGGACTCAAGTACATCAGATGATTCCAACTCAGACTCGTCACTAGACAGATCAGCCATATGAAGTTTCTCTGTTGTAGAAAGCTCCGGTGGTGGAGGGGGGGGAGGAGGAGCAGGCATTTGCGATGGTAGAGGTGGAGTAGGTAATGCCATCCGAAATGGAGCTGGAAGGTTCATTTTGTTCATCAAATGCAACACCTGGGCAAAAACAACACATTGATCTAAATTTATCCACTCCTGCTGAATGCAAGAAATCTGGCCTTGCAACAGTCGTGCACAAGGTTTGAATCCTACTAAACCTGTGTGTAAAATCGAGGAGCTGCAATGAGAGCATTGACTATATTTGTCAATATATTTCCATCTGGCGGTGGATAAGCATATCTACAAAAAAGTAAGATCAAGATCAAACAAATATGCTGGATCTGATATGTCAACAATGAATAATAGAAAGAGCTTTTTGCAGAGATGAATTGGTCCGCCGCATTAAAAAACTATAAAACACTGTTGGAACACGATGCCTCAGAATTGCATTAACATTGGCCAGAATAAGTTGAATTATTTGGCTTTTTATCGACATCTCACCAACCTTAAGAGTTAAGACTATGCAATCTGGTATCAGTAAATTAAACTACTTAACAGTTCAACATAGGTAAACTAACTCATACTTAGTACACAAAGCTGAACTAAGATCTGAATTCTCAAAGTGCAGATAGCAGCTAACATATTAAATTAAATTACTATAAATGAGTGTATGCAAAAGGTAGACACATGAGAATATATCTAGCACACCCTTGTGCATCATCTTCAAACATCATCTTCAAAACACGAAGCAAATGGTTGTGAAAATCACACAGACAAATGTTAGCAAATATCAGTCTAACTCTCTAACTTGCCACAAAATTTCAAATCTATATTTGATGTACACGTGGAAAACTATAAAAGAAAATCCAAAAAAAAAAAAGAGAAAAGAAAGGGTACATTCACTTAGAATTCTAGAATGCTAGATATGTTCTCGTAGATATAGAACTCACAAAGCAAAACAATATTCATTAGCTCCATGAAATGGTCTGTGCGTGTTCCCAGGAAAATGAGCAACTTGGAAGATAATGTATTAAATAATGATAACATACTCAAGATGAGGAGGGAATGAATAATCCACACCAAGCTTAGGAGCAATCGACTCAGCAGCAGATGTAGGATTCTTCTGATCTAGGGGATTCATTCCTGGCAATTGGGGTAACCCATGTGCCGATTGTTCCTGATGTCTCTCCTTCATTTTCTTTGAATTTGGCTGGTTCGCTCTCTCAACTATCAATACTTTCCCAAGGAACCTCACCCTGCCAAAACTATCCGTTAGCAAACTCAAGTTAATAAAGAACAGAAGATCAATCAACAAAATTAAGACAACATACTACACCATTTTTCCAAAGTTGGAACTTGAAACAACAATTGTACACGTGAACAAGTGACTGAGCAGAGCATGTACTTGACGAAAGGAACCTGTTCAACAGAGACTGTGCTTGGTTGGCCGCCATCTCATCCCTAAAATCCACAAATGCACAGTTCCTCAACCTGTTACATAACAGTGAAAATTGATCAACGATTACAAAACTTTTCCATCAATACACATCGCAGTAACTAACTCAGCAAGGATATAAAAATAGCCAGGAACGCTAACAAAGTGTGCTACCTCACAATCATCAACTTTTACTATCATGATAAATCATGAACGACCGAAAATAATTGACACAAAATTCCCGAAAAGGTACAAGCATGAGGTTGAGGGATGTACTTTCCGCCAGCGCAGGGGCGAACGGACGTGGCGCCGTAGTGGGAGAACAGTCCGGAGAGCATTTCCTGCGTAATGGCCTCTGGGAGGTGCCGCACCAGGAGCGTCGCTGCCGACGGAGCAGACCCTGCCTGCTGTTGTAGCTGCGGAGGCGGCGTGGCGGAGGGGTTCGCGGGCACTAAATACGGCGGCGTCGTCGGAAACGACGACATCAGAGCAGTTGGCTTCGCGAATCAGTAGTGGCGTAGGGGGTTTTCGCTTCACGGCGGGAAGAACTCCGGCGGTGAAGTTGCGAGAAATCGGCGTCGGCGAGGTGGCTCGCACGCCGTCGGCGATGGAGCTATGGTGGATCGGGTGGAGGGCTCCGGCGGCGCCGACGAGTGGTGGCGGCGGTGTAGCCTCAGCTCCGGCCTACAGGCGGTCGAGCGCCCGATCTTGGTAGAAGGCGGGGTTGGGGGGAGGAGGAGCGAGCTCGGGAATGCGGTGTGAACAGCGCCGGGGACGTCGGAAGTCGGGACGTGCTCAGGCAGCGGCACCGGCTGGGAGGACGAGGAAGAGGGGCGGCGACGCCGCGACGGCAGTGTGACGAGGAGGGGGCGAGGGGCGACTGCGCCGGGCGGGACTGGGGACTCGGGAGGCGGAGGCTCACCGGCAGCGGCGCGCCGGCGTCGCTGTATGGGCCCGAGGGGTTGGCATTAGGGTTGGGACTTGGGAGCCTGGGAGGAGAGAGGAGAAAACGATTCAGGCAAATTGGGCCTTAGCTGGACGGTGGGAATAACAGGGTGCTGATTTATTGTGGGCCGGTGGCCGTGAGAAATGTTGGACGGTGGCCTACAAACCTGAGATTGATGAGTGTTTTTCCTTTTTTTTTTTTTTGACACAATGTGATAGCTTTTAACCAACGTTGGAAACATTAGGTCGTCTCCCATGAGACCATACTTAAACTAGCTCAAACTTAGTTAGCTATATTTTACCTTAGGCCCCGTTCTTTTCAGCTTAATAGCTTAACATCTTAACGACTTATCTAAGTTTTGAAAAGATATATGCTTTGAGTTTTTTTAGTCCGTTTTTTCGCTGTTTTGAAGGTGGGTCCTAATGCTTTAAAAAGCAAGTCAAACAAAATGGACCCGAATCTCGAGACTACTTTGAGAAGCTCTCGAAGTTCAGTCATTTCAGCCGTTCAGTTGTTCAGCCGTTCAGATCAGCTTAAAAGAACAGGCCCTTAGTTTTTTATGTAAAGGAGGGAAGAGGAGAAAAGAATTTAACTAACCGCACATGTGATATACCAAATAGCGGGTGCTGCCTGCTGTTATGGACTAGCTAGCTTACCACCATGATATATGCATTGACTCCGAGACCAGGACTTGGGCCTTGTTCTTTTCAGCGTATCGTTGCGTTGTCGTATTACCGTAGCAAATTTGAGAGCCCAAAATAAGGTCTAAAGATCATAAAAAACTAATTAAAAATAGTTTTAGAATCTTTGGAGCGATTACTAAAAATCACGAAAAAAATCGTCGCAAATTATGACAACATATAGGCTATATAAAAGTAACAAAATGTGTTACAGTAAAACGCAACAATACGATACGCTGAAAAGAACAAGGCCTTGATCAAGCGCACACCACAGTGATAGTACGTACTTGTTTTTAGGATAATTGATGTTTGATGAGCATATCCATCTTGTAATTGCACACTTTATAACACTATTCACTGCACATTCTATCTATTATAACAGTATTCACCGCACATTCTATCTATCGTTTTAAAATTCATTCACACTTTACACTATGCTCTAAAAAATTCTCTCTCTCCAGTAGACACTTTATCTCTGTACATTCTATTTTACAGCTTCCGCTGCGGATGCTATTGACGGTTATACTACATGGTTCACCCAAAAATCCTATCAACTCAGGGGGCTGGGGGAGCTGCTCACACGATGCGATGGACGATGGGACTTGCGATTAGTGTAAGGCCGCTTGAATACCTTGTTCTTTCCCGCAGTTTTCTAATTGTATCGTGGATTAACATAATTTTTAAAACTCTTTAAAACGTCTTTTATGAAGACACAATTCTTTCGATTAAAAATTTAAAAAATTCAGCTCAAATAAACAAAGCCGAGGTTTTGCAACGAAACATGTTCATACCGATTACCACAGCACCCGTTTTGCTCCACCTAGGCACCAACGACCGAAGCAAGCTTTAGAACTCTATGGTCTGGTATTCACCCACAGGGACCTTTTGTATGATTGTATATCATGTACAATCATCTCTTTTCTTTTTTTTTTTGGAACATGCAAGCGCAAGGTGGTTCTTTTTTCCAATGTTCTTCATCGCTGAAATAGAGTGTTGAAAATCTGGACCGAGGGTTTCGAGAAGTGGCCTGTAAAAGTTCAAACGCCTGATTCGATATGGTTATACAACTTGGAGAAAAAAAAACTTCTGAATTTTCGATACACAATCCGAAAAAAATCAAAATGTTTGACTCGAAGAAACTCTTATGAGCAGGTAAAAACTATGACCTGCCTACGAAACTGTACACCCTTTGTTTATGTTCTTGGTGCATTCGATCGAACGTCCTTGTTCACGTGCTAGAATTATTTGTTGATTTTTCTATTGACTAAAAAGCAAAGCTTCGAGAACTTCAAGAACGGGCTTGCATACGGAAGGGAAAAATACCCGAAATAATCAACAGTTAAATAAAAATTAATAAAATAATCCACTGTAAAAGGAAATTACAAAAATATCCTCGGATCCCGCCACCCCGGGTGGCGGCAGCTCGCCTCACCCGACCAGCCCCTAATTTTCCGCGTCCTGTTATCGCATGCGGGGAAAAAAAGTATTAAAAAATGTCGTGCCGACAAAATAGTGCGCGAAAAAATAATAAAATAATATCCACCGACAAAACAGTGTCAAAAAAAATAATAAAAAAATCTGCACCGACAAAATAGTGATGACTTTTTAATTAAGCAAACAGTAATTGCATGATTTACGCTAATTAATACCGATTAGAGGTCACAGTGATCAAAAAATTTAGTCTATATATATCGCGTTCTGCCGTTCGTTTGTCTTCACACACGCAGCACTCTCGCTTTCAGTTCATTTCACACACGCGCAGGCTTCACACGCAGAGCCGTCTTCACACACTCACTTTCTCGCTTTCAGTTCTTTTCGATTCGTTCGATTCGGGTATATTATTCACGATACCTCGGTTGGGGATTCACGAGTGTCGGTTATTGATATTTTTCGCTTTTCGTGAGGAATATTTTGAAATTTAAGTTTGATCTACTTGCTAAATAAATAGTGTTATTGATACGTATATGCAAGAGTTAATTTTGACATAATAATATTGTATGCTAATCTTGTATATATATATATTAGTACTTAATATTGTATGTATATATATACTTAATATTGTATGTATATATTGTATGTATATATATTAGTACTTAATATTGTATGTATGTATTGTATGTATATATTATATACACAGTATGATAATCTTGATATGTGAGGGGTATTTGACTATACTGATGTTGGCATAGTATGTTGTTAATGTTAATTAAACTAATCACCATGACGTAATTAATTAATTAAACTAAGCACGAGCACCTAAGTCTTGATTCTATTTTGTTATCAATTGTGCACCGCACCGTAGCACACACCAGCACTGTATAGCAGCAGCGCATGCACGAGATTTACGAAGGTCAGCAACACATACGGTGATAGTTTAATATGACCAGTAGTTTCGTATATTCTGTCTAATTTACGCTTGTTTTAATTTTTTCAGGAACTTTGAACCGATCGATCTTATAACCGTCAGGTACGCATTTTAGAGTTAACATAAACTTGTTGTGTTAGGTTAACTTAAATTATGCTTAGTGATTAATTAATTATGCAAGGAGAGAAAATGGTGTACAAATATAATGGAAATTAGTGAATTTTTATAGCATGTAATATATGAATGTTTAAATTTTAATTGCACGTACCGCGCAAAACTATATATAATTAGCGACAAATTAACGCTAGTGTGCGTAGTTAAAAAGAGTGACTATATTTTTCATATAGTAATTTTCTTGTTAGCTTAATTAAACATAATAGAAATTAATGTATATTTAGCATGCAAAATAGTAATATAATTGTGCGTATTTTAGTGACATTTTAGTTAATATTTATGTATTAAACACGTAAGCTAACATTTTATGTATTAAACACGTAAACTAACATTTTATGTATTGAACACGTAAGCTAATAATTATGCGTATTTATGTATTAAACACGACGCTATATTTTACGTATTATGTATTAAACACGTAAGCTAACATTTTATGTAATGTATGAAATAATAGTTAAATACAAACAAACGTAAATTTAATATTAATATGAATGAGCACGTGTATGTTACAGACGTAAATGGAGACACCAATGACTATTTTTTACGGAGATGCACCCACGCCAATGCAAGGGAATTTTGTAAGCATGCACACATGCAGCCATTTGCAGACTACAGTCCACATGCCAATAGGAGTGCCAATGCTGGCGAGGGTTATAGCTCGAAATCTCCGTATAAACCGTCATGAATACAAACTTGTTCTACACGGTGTTAGGCCATGTCAGGTTCCAAATAGTACGATGTACGTATACAACCTGTGGCCACTGAGAAATAAATCTGCTTGGACGTACTATGTTAATAAGGCAGTAGAAGAGGGGTACCACTTAGGTGTGTACGTGCTGCCTGAGGCAAGACAATCGGAGGCGGGGCCTAGCAACACCGTAGAAGAGAGTGCACATGAGGAAGTGCGGAAGGGTACGGGAGGACCCAATTGGTAGTATCATGACCGGTGTCGAGGCATTAGGCATGGGCACGGATCCGGATATCTCAATGGAGGAGGGAGAGATAGATGCACATGCCACAGGGGATGATTTCGATGAAGGGAGTGAGCATGATGTCGAAGAAGAGGACGACCCGATGCCCGCCATAGCGTATTATCGCGCTCTGGATGCTTCGAATTGGGTGATCGGGGATCACTCGAATATTTCCAGATGGGGGTATATGCACAATGACATAACAGTGGGTTAAGAGTTTAGCACGAAGGATGAGGTCATACACTTCATCAGCAACTTTGGTGTGACAACACGGCGCGAGCACTCCGTGGCACGGTCCGGGCCGGCCGTGTCACGAGTGAAGCGCGTGAAGAAGCCGGAGTGCTCATTCCATGTTCGCCCATCGCCCAAAACATGAGCACCACTTCATAATCAGTAGGTACGAGCCGCACACTTGTGCGGAGGAGTTGGTACGCAATATTAGCAGTAATGTGGACTCGAAGTTCATAGCGCAGATGTTGCTAACTGCTATTCAAGCCGATATCTCAATGAAACCACACTCCATAATGGCCGAGGTGCGTAACCGCGACTTGGCATGTCGATTACATATCACCAAGCATGGCGAGCCAAGCAAAAACCTTGAAATTGTTGTTCGGGATTATAAGGAGTCATACAACTGGGCTCCCGTCTCCTCCGCAAGATCTGAGGAGACCAATCACAGGACATGCTATGTTTACGCCCATGAGGTCAGTATATCTCCCGATGGAAGTGTCGCACCCAACCACTTCTACCGATGCGCTGTTTTGGTCTTTTGACCGGTGCATAGAGGCCTTCCGCATTGTCGTCTGTCATTTGTGTGGATGGGACATTCCTCACGGTAGGTACTATGGTGCTCTCATCGACGGCACTTGAGTTGACGGAACAACCAGATATTGCCTCTCGCATTTGCTTTTGTGGAGAGCGAGAACAATGACGGTGGTTGTGGTTTCTAAGTCTTCAAGGTTCACGTTGTCATGGATCGTCACGAGTGTCGTCATTTCGACCGCCACCAGGGAATCCTACATGGTGTAACTGTATTGTCCACCGGTGATGCCCCAATGTGGCCAGACGTTCGTTCTCGATGGTGCATGCGTCACTTGGGGGCGAACCTATACACTGCATTCAAGAATAAGCCCCTAGTGAAGAAGTTCAAGACAATGTGCATGCAAAACCAACAGCGCAAATTCAATGCGCTTTTCAATGATATTAACGAACGTACCAGGAAAATGGTCGCCGAAGAGCCAAGCACATCAGGGGTTCAAATACTAGGGGGCGAGCAAGTCAGCTCTCGGCGTAAAATTACTTTTGCTCAGTGGATAGCGCAAAAACCGGCGGACAAATGGGCTCTCGTACATGACACTGATGGCGCCCGGTAAGCTGGTAGATTTATTTACAATGTTAGTTTCCATTCCGTTCGATCGTAAATTTAAGAATTCTCGTATTGTAGATACACGGTGATGACGACGAACATAGTTGAGTCGTATAATAATGTGCTACGAGGAGGCGCTGGCCCGCCAATATGCACTATCATTGAGATGATCTTTTTAGGACAAGAGATTATTTCGCGACCGAGAAATGGCGGCCATGCAAATCACAAACACTTTCTCTCCTCGTGTGAAGCCATCCTCTGAGGCGTCGACGAAATCTCGATTCCACCGCACGTCAATATATGACCGTATGAATAACATATTCAATGTGGATCGTAAGATAAAGTACATGACAGATTTAGCGCAGGAGATAATCAACAAAAGTGTCAACTTGGCCAAGATGAGGCTGTATGCACTTGCAATAAACCCCCTCGAACACATCCCATGCTCGCACGTCATGGCGGCATGTCGAGATCTTGCCGCAACGATGGCACCCAATACGTCTCTCCGCACTATTCGATGAATGCAATTAGGCAAACATGGGCACCCAAGATGCGACCAATTAATCGAGGGAGGATATAAAAACTCGAAGGGCCTACCTTCCATCCATTCCCCACTACGAAGCGTGTTGCACAAGGTAGACCGCGTACGGCGCGTTTCGAATGTGACATGGATGCTACCGATGGAGGAGATGGTTTGCGTCATTTGTCGGCTATGTAAACAGCCCAGACATGACCGCAGTATTTGTCCAAATCAGGATGAGTCCTACAATATCATTCGGCAATTCTTGTATCAACGCTCATATTTTAATAAAAGAGTTGTATTCGTTATATCCTCACTTCTTGTTTCACTGTCGTACAATATTATTCTGACTATCGTCACTCGTAAGTATATCTATATTATACATATATTATAATGTATATATGCATATGCTATCCGGTCACATGTGTATATAAATATACGCCACGTACATGCAACGTGGCATGGGAGAAGGTCCAGTCATTGTGGTCTTGGTCTCGGTCGACCAACGGGAGCAAATTGAGCGGAAGGTGCAAGCGAGAAGCGTGTGCGTGTGTGATCGTGGTTCATGTCATTGTCATCTTACGAGCTCATGCCTTTGGGAAAATTATGGAGGCTTTCTTGAACTAAACCTACCTCCCAACGTAAATTATTTTAGACATGCCATTTTACTAATCAATTATCAATAAAATTAGACGCCACCTACTATATATTTTTGGACAACTATAATAATTTAGTATATATTTATCATATATTTATATTAAAATATAATATTAGTAAAATGGGGCAGTATACATATTATACATATATATAACACATGCACTATATATATAATACGATATTATATATACATATACATACTATACATGCACTATACACATGCAATATACAAAAGGGGCAGGGCCGTGGCCACCGGAGTGGCGGCGGTGAGTCATGTCGTCCGGGTGGCGGCTTCAGCGCCAGCCCCCCGGTGGCGGCGGCTCTGCTGTGGCCGTCTCAGTGGCGGCAAATACCATGTGGCCGTGTTCGTGGTATAAATCACCCGGTGGCGGGACTCGATGATATTTTCGTAATTTTCTTTTACAGTGGATTATTTTATTAATTTTCTATTTTACTGTTGATTATTTCGGGTATTTTTCCCATACGGAAGTTGGTTCCCTCTTACTTGCTTTTTTTTAAGCTTTAAAAAGATACTTTGAGATAAAAAATCACAAACAAAGACTTTTGATTTCTACTATTATAAAAAGGTTTATGGTGAGTGATGAGTGATGTGCCATTTCGATTAAATTATCCACCAATGCCATTCCTCTTATTATCTAACCATTCAGCCAACAATCCAACATCCTATGCGTATGCCACTCTACCTACATCAATGATCCTTTAGAAATCGTAAGGAACTTTTTTCTCTCCTTCTTTTGGAAATCTCTATTATTTTTTCTTGAAATAAAATTCAATTTAAATGCTAATCAATTCCTCAAATCAAGGTGTTGGTGATTCATGAGCGGCCCACCCCGAGACAGGCCTTAGGCTGATTCCGTACAGGCCCACCGCGCATACAGAAAGCCCAAAGGGCCACCCTCGGCCATACCAAAAGGAACGTCTAGCCTGCCAGGGTCATCCCTGGGCTTGACCAAGCCAACCGCGCCCCCAGCAGTGTGGCGCACCTCCCGGGCTATTCTTAGTGCGGAGAAGGGCCCCGCGGACAGTCCGTCTGTCCCTGGGCAGGTAGCGACAGCTGTCATGCCCCACCACACTTTCCCAGCCTTGACCGAAGAACTCAGACTGGGGATCTGCGGCAATGGAGACACCCGCAGTACCGCTTTGTCGTTTACCCCTCGGGCAGATGGCTACAGCTGCCACGCTACGCGACGCCCCCAACGGATGGCGTAGGGCTGGCGCGGTCCAGTCAATACTATATTGGGGATAAAGAGAAAGTGCTTTCTCCCTGAGCAGCCTGCTTCCCCGTATCGGCATTCCAAGACGAACACGTGTCCAGTACTAACCAGACCAGCTTCTCTTTACAGGCCACAGACAGGACGAAGCCCCAGAATGAGACAAGGGCACCGCCACTAAAGCAGAGATAGGCGCGGGGCCCGCCGTATCAGCTCCGGGCGGCTCGCCGCGCCTATAAAAGGGCGGACTTGCCTAACGTAGGGGGGATCCCAAGTTCGACAACACCGATCTCTCCTGGACGCCCAGAATCCGAAGTTTCCCTAGCAGTAGTCGTAGTCCTTAGCCACCTGAGTGTTCCCTGTCCCCCTGTAAGCTCGGGACCGGTGCTTCCCAGCCCAGTCTCGGCACTCTTGTATTGTTTTCTACCATATAATCAACGAAGGCTGGAGTAGAGCTATTACCTGGCAGTAGGGGCTCGAACCAGGGTAAATCGCTTGTGTCTTCACAGTTTGTATCGCTTTCTCTCTCTTCCCCTCTTCTCTCTCTCTCTCTCTCTCTGTACGACTGATCTGTACCTAAATCGCCAAGTCGTACTAGGCGTAGTCTGGGAAGACCGCGCGGCCAGAGCCCCCGTGAGCTCGGCCGCCGCCCGGGCTGCTGGGAAGGATTGTCGTTGGGCCTCACTCCAACTACAAATTCGTCTGTCGGTCCGTGGACCCGCTGCCTCCGAGGCGCGTTTCCTAGACACCAACACAAGGGATATTGAATTTCCACCATCAATGTTTCGTTCTTTCTCTCATTCATCTACTATATGTTTACTTTTTTTTATCACGCTGCAAGGCACGAGCATCACGCGATAGTATTTTAAAACAGAGATGTTCAAATAAGCATGACCCTATCCAACTAGCGTAGATGGGGCCATGCATGATAAAAGACTTGTTTGTTTTAGCTGAAAGTTGTTAAAAATTTTAATCTAAAAAAGTTGTGATGTATTAAAGAGTCCAAAAAATTATGAAAAATATATATTACAAACGGTAAGAAAAATAAATTAAAACTCCATAAAAATTACTATAAGATATTACTACCTCCGGTCAAAAAAGAAGTCACCGTTGACTTTTAGACACGCCTTTGAGCATTCGTCTTATTCAAAAATTTAGTTCAAATATGTAAAAATATAAGTTATACTTAAAATATATTTAATAATAAACCACATCATAACAAAATAAATAATATGTATATAACTTTTTTGAATAAGATGAATTGTCAAAGGCGTGTTCAAAAGTCAACGGTGACTTTTTTTGTGACCGAAGGAAATATATCATTTGGTTTGTCAAAAATAATTAATATTTATTTAATGGCGAGCGCCAGGCGTCGCCGACGCCTGACGCCCGCCTTATTTAATTTAAGTAAGCTAAAACAAATAAGACCATGCCATTTAATAGGAACGAAAGAGAAAGAAGAAGCGCGTACACTATAGGAACCGCGTTTCTAATTAACCATAGCTTTGCCCGCTAATTGATTGTCCGTGTGGAACAAACGGGTGAGTAGCATTAATTGACACTGATACGAACAGTATTGCGGCACACAAGAATTGACAGAAGAGCGCCCACGTCGCGGCCCTGCGAAGCGACGCGCTCCGCGGCAACGCGCAGGCGCGCACCGCAGCAGCCCGGAAACATCTGCCTCCAGTTCCAGCCAGCCCAAGCGGCCCAATAGGCGCATCTGCGACGCACGGTGTACGCGGGATGCCACGTACAAATAGGCGTGAACGCCGTGACGGAGAAAGACAACGACGGACCGACAGTGCTTCTCAAGACCGGTACATAATTTTATTTTGAACTTGTGAAGCTTTCTCATCCAGCACACCATAGTTAAAAACTACCTGTTGGACACTTTGGCCACCTAAAAATTGTATATTTATGTAATGGAGCCTCAAGGCATCTCCGACGATGGCCCCATTTGCTTCGTGCCCCATCACTGTTCAGGGGCGTTCCGGGGAATCTAGAGGCCCAGTGCGAAACAATAAACAGGGGTCTAACTTAATATACCAAAATATAAAACAGCTATATATATTAAATTATTAATGTATTATATTATAAAAAATTATAGCGGTATGAACTAATTATTGTACCTGCTATATAATCTTTACTTGAAAATCGTCATTCTCTTAGTGTTCTTTGAAATGAAATCTTCAATGACGTACTCATAATCATTTTTAGGATCATTGGCGATTTCTGTATCTTGCGGTTCTTTAATAATAAACCTCTCCATAGCCCCCTTTTGAGATTGAGTTAATTCCTCTATTCTCTGTTTTTTAAGCTTTTGATGGCCAGAATCATATTTTCTAACTCGATTTGAAGAAGACATGGTTTGCTAGTGCCTAGTTGCAATAATTAAATAATGGATGAATTAAATATACATACGCAATAGACGAATAACAAAAATAGGTCAATTACCGCAAGACCGGGTAGGCGGTAGTGCAGAGGCTGCCAGCCAAATAGGCACATGACCCGGCCGCGCCATTGCCGACGACGCAAGACGCGACCGCATTACGATTTCCTTCTAGGCGCGCTCCTCGCGATCGCAAGACGACGACAGTGTTCGCAACTCGGCAGTGCCACCGCATGAGCGGAGATGCGGACGGCGGACTCGGCAGTCGGCACTTACGGTGTCTAGGGCCGGCCAGCGAATCAGCGATCAGCACCGATGGATTTGAGAAAACCAATTAACCGAACCGCGAGCGTACGTGATGGCCGAGGCCGATGCCTGGGAGGCGGAGCGTCAGGTCAGATGCTTTTTTTTGTGCTGGGCAGTGGGCGCTAGTAGTTTTGGGCCTGAATAAAATCTCTAATGTATGTATATATATATGGACCTGTCGGTGTAATAAATATCGGGGTACAAAGAGTCCGGAGAAGACCAAGCGGGCCCAACGCGTCAGGCGGGCGAAAGCAAGGCAAGGCCCATGGCGTGGGCGAGCCCGGCGCTCAAGGCAGTGCCCACGCGTCAAAGCGGGGCGAGCAAGGCCCCAGCATGCTGGCGAGCCCTCGGCGCTCAAGGCGGCCCCACGCGCCAAAGCGGGCGAGCGAGGTCCCGTGCAAGGGCGAGCCACTCAGTCTTGCCGGGCGAGGGCCTCATCGCGTCGGCGGGCGATGGGCGAGCCCCTCGGCGCACGAGGGTCTCCCCTGTCGGGGAGGGACCGCAGCGTGGAGTGTTCCAAAGAAGTCTTCGGGCGAAGGCTCCCCTGCTGCGAAGACGACGCGCGATTAATGCGACATCACGCGCGGATAGACGGTGAAGAAATGATTACCGCATGATGATCCCGCAGTCTGAGCGGCCGCCACCGTGGGCGCAGCGGAATTGACCGGCAGAGAGAAGGTTTGCTTAAGATGGCCGCCGCGTCGGCGGAGCAGGTGGCCCCACCATGCAGCCTCACCGGCGGTTCGTGCGGGTCGAGGCCACTTGCGGCACGCGAGGCTGCCCGCTGGCGTGAAGCGGCGGCGCGTTTGCACGTGCCTCTTCGCTCGTGTCTGTCGATGTACTAAGAGCATCATCTCGCTTACCCTCTTGACTCTCCGCGGTTCAAAGCTTGTATAAAAGGGCGAGAGAGAGGGAGGGGTACGTTACGATACACACAGTTCGCAAGCACTCTGTAAACACATCTCATTCAACCACAAAAAAGAGCTAAGGCTCAGCAGGAGTAGGACTATTACCCGCGAGGGGGTCCGAACCTGGTAATCCCGTCGGCGCTGTTTCTTTGCGTCTAGCGCTCAATCGAATCGAGCTCGCCGATAGGCTAGCGGGATAGAAATCGACCAGGTGTGATCCGCAGTGGTTGAGCGGTGAACACGCCGTCGATGGCGCGCTGTAAAGTGCGCTTAGCGGTTCGAAGTTCTTCACCTCTCTTGAGACGGTAATGGCGGATCAGCGATCCGCGATGGACGAGGCGGCCGCTAGAGCCGCGGCGGCAAGCGCGGCCGCGGCAATGGCGATGGATCGGCCGGCGGCGATCGCCCGGCCAAGCTAAGCGGCGCCGTTTTAGATGAGTGCACTCCAAGACAGAACCTCCATGCGCGGCGTGGCCTTTTTGGACAACCCACGGTGCGGTGACTCGGACTCGGGCGCGGCGCCGGGTTAGCTTTGGCCCGCTACATCGATCCGCCGCGGTGGTGGTGCAGAGTTTCAGGAGGGCGAAACCGGCGCTTCCGCTTCTTTCGTTCTCTCCCCTTCGCACACCTCTCGCAGATCTCCATGCGAGGGAGGCGGGGCCAGGTGACGAGGCGGGCGATTCCACGGGTTCGACTGGCAGGCGTATAAGTGGGCGTAGATCTCGGTCCCGCGGAGGACCGCCATCTACGACGCGGAGAAAACTTGCGCGACAAGCTCCGCAGCAAAGATGACCGAGAGCGCGACCGCGCTGAAGCTGTCGTTCGCGGGGACCAGCGAGGACTCCCGTGGCGCCGCTTCCGCCGAAGAGGGCGGCGCCTCTTCAGCGCCGTCCGGACGGCGAAGCGGCGGACGCGGCCCGCCCAGCGAGGGCTCCCGACGTTGGGTGCCGCGCTTTTTGAAGGAGCTGCGCGGCCCAAATGGCCGGAGAGGTTCCGGCCCACCCCCATCGAGAAGTATGACGGCTCCACCAACCCTGACGAGTTCTTGCAGATCTACACTACGGTGATGCAGCCGGCTGGAGGGTCGGGGAAGGTTCTGGCAAACTACTTCCCTGCAGTTCTCACCGGCGGAGCCCGCTCTTGGCTCATGAACGTGCCCCCGGAGTCCGTGGGATCGTGGAAGGAGCTCTCGGAGCTCTTCATCACCAACTTC
The DNA here is from genome assembly GCA_036346415.1 of Raddia guianensis. Lineage (NCBI taxonomy): Eukaryota > Viridiplantae > Streptophyta > Magnoliopsida > Poales > Poaceae > Raddia > Raddia guianensis. Next base: position 19,203,117 of record CM070536.1, read on the forward strand.
TAGGGCACATTTGAGCAGCCCGGAGTCGAGGACGACGTCCACAACGTGGAGCAGAAGAAGGGAGAGTCGCTGCGCGACTACATCCGGCGCCTGGCCAGTCCGCAACACCATCCCTGATATCTCCATCGACGCCGTTGTCACGGCATTCAGGAGAGGCGCCCGAGACCCTAGGGTCAAGGAGAAGATGGCCACCCGCAAGATCAAGACGACGGAAGAGCTCTTCACCCTGGCGCACAAGTGCGCCCTTCAGGCGGAGGCTCGCGTCCGTCCGACTGCACGGGTGGGCACAGCTACGGCGGAAGGCCGGGTCCGGAAAAATCCGGCGCAAGGACAAGAAGAAGCGCAAGGCGGCCGAGACCGACAGTCATGGCCGCCGAAGCGGCGACGACGACGACGATGAAGACGGCGGCGGCGCGCTAACGCGCGGGCGTAAGAAAGGAGGAGGTCGCGGTGGAGCGCGGCGGCGGCGGCAGAACGGTCTCGCAGGGCGCCAGGTGACCGCCGTGATCACGGCTGCTTCGTGGCGCGACGACGGGCGAGACCGCCGCCCCGCGAGTGGAGCGGGGGGCTTATCGTCCCATTCACCACAAGCAGCCCCACGACTTGGCGGATTGCCATGTCGCCAACAAGTTGGTGGACAAAGCGCGTTCACGAAAGCAAAGAAGAAGGACAAGGAAGCGGCTTCGCCATTTCCAGCAGTGGAGCGCCGGTTGCCGCCATCCAAGGCGGATCGCCACCTATCCGCCCCACGCTAGCTTTAAGCGTGCGATGAGGGAGGGCGCCGCCGCGCCGGCGAGGGTCGCAAGGCACGGTGGCGTGGTCGGGAGTACCGATTGCGTTCATCAAAGCCGATCACCACCAAGATCGCCGTACCCCGACATCTCCCGATCGTGGTGGCACCCACGGTCCGGAATGTAAAGTTAGGGCGGTGCTGGTCGACGGAGGGAGTTCTCTTAACCTCTCGTCGCCCGAAGTCGCCAAGGCGCTCCAGATCCAAAGAAGCAGAGCTTCGCCCGACGCTCCGTTCTTGACATCGCGCCGGGCTAAGTCCGTCCTGGCCGCGCGCTAGCCTCCCGTGACGCTCGGAGGTTCGGCAATTTCCGCACCGAGATGCTCGAGTTCGAGGTGGCGGACTTCGACCTCCGCATAACGCCATCGGGTCGGCCGGGCGCCTGACCAAGTTCATGACGGTTTGCCACTATGCGTACATGGTGGTGAAGATCCCGGGGCCGGCCGGCCCCATCGTCTTGAAAGTGGACCGCCCGGAGGCGCTCCGCTGCGACAAGGACGCTCTCCCTTTGGCGGGGGCGATCGACGTCCAGAAGGCCGAGGCTTCAACTCTGGGTGCTCCTCCGGCGAAGACCCGTGCCTCCCCCGGTTCATCCGCGGAGGTTAAGGAGATCTCCCTGAGTGAGTCAGACCCGGCGAAGACCGTTCGGGTGGGCGCCTCTCTCAGCGCCAAATAGGAAGGCGCGCTCGTCTCCTTCTTCCAGTCTAACGCAGACGTGTTTGCGTGGCAACCGTGTCGGGACCCGCCTAAACGAGTCGAGTCCTACATGGTTTTATATTAGTCCTCGGATCAAGAGCTAGTACACCTGATTTTTAACTTGGATCATAACCATTCTTATTAAAACATTTAATATTACATCAGAGTGCAGCCATTAAGGCTCTTAATACAAAAGACTGGCACGTAGGCCATAAAACTGCGGAAACATGGGTACATAGTAAAATCCAAAAGAGAACTCCAACACAATCCCACAGGCAAGGCTGTAGTAGCGATCCTAGGCGTCGGAGAAATCCACGTCCCAACACCATCGGCGAATTCACCGTCTTTCTGCTCACCATCGTCGGGTAGTAACTCGAGACTCGAACACCTTTCGTTGGAATGAGCGGCCCATGAGTGAACGCGAGGTGAGTATATGTGCAAATACTGCAAGCCAAATTGACATATGCATATGAGGGCTTTAGCAAAGGAGGATCAAGGTTTCATTTATGAAAGCCATCTTTATAAATTTTCCTATATCTTTGAAAATATGGAAAACAGTTAAGAAGAGTTAAAACAAATCTTTCTTTTGAAACTCCGGCTACTGCCGTTTTAACCCACCAAGGTCAACTCATGGCGTCCTGCCATGTCAATCTCATAAGCTCATGGCACCTGCCATGTCAATCGATATATCGAGGTCAACTGCCTTGCCAACTCATGGCCCCCGCCATGTCAATCTAAATTTATCGTGGTCAATCGCTCACAACTCATGGCCCCCGCCATGTCAATCAATATCTCGTGGTCAAGCGCCTACGTCGACTCATGGCCCCGCCATGTAATAACAAATACTCCACAAACATCCATTGCGAAGGCCCAAAACAAATCTTCACTTTAAAGCGCCATTTTGAAAACAAAAGGGTGAAAGACTACCATGAGGGCTCAGTCGCCGTCGCCTTGACCGTGGGCACGGGTGTCTCAGACAGTTCTACACTCTGCAGAGGTTGCACGCTTTACCCACGAGAGGTAATTTACTTAGTAAACCACCACAAGGTCTTTAACCAACTCATTCCTAGCTTAGGCATCTCCGCTAAGGATTCCACCTCTGGGCTGGTACTCAGTTGCCAGCGGCCCCCTCTTGCGCCAATAAGTTCATAGTCTGCGTGACACCGTGTGTGTGCTACGGATTCTACGCTCCCTATTCCACCAAGTGAGATGCCCAAACTAAGAACATGAAGGGTACTCGACCAGGGCCTGCCCATACCAGCACTCGTGGTCACACTGTTGAACTTAGTTTGTCTACCTCAAGGACTCGGTCCTAAGTGATCTGGGTGGTTCCCACACTGGGCCCGACTCTCGTGCATACTGCACCAATCCATACAACCATCCACCCAAATCAGTGTTTTCCGAAAATAATTTCCCATTATAACAATAACTATTGTACCCCAATAGTCCCATTTTATCAAACATGACAGCATCAACTGTCTTTAAATCACGTATTTCAAACATGGCATTTCACATGAAATAACAGTGACGACTATAATCAATAAATAGCAGGGCTAAGCATTTAACGAGTAACTAACCAATGAAATGGCAATAAACAAGTTATATAGTCCTAGGGTTGACAAGGATCAGGTTTATACGATAATAATAAATTTTCTGGGCATTTAACTAATCAGCCTAATCAACTAGCATTTTTACATTTTAATATAGTATGCATCTGAACAATTGTAGTAAATCATTTACAAATCTAGGCAGCAATATGATCAACAAATATTGTAGGGAAAAAGTAAACAATGACTTGCCGTGAATCCAGTGTTCCGGGTGTACGGGTAGGTCCTCGGCCCCAACGACACCGGTATCCGAATCTAGCGCAAACAAATAATCACACAATAAATGCACATACAAAAATATGAATGCAATGGTTAAAACGATATTTTTAAATTAAAGTGTGTATTTTATGAACTTATAGAAATTTATTTTATCGAAATGGATTTGTATTTTTAAAGGTACAAAATAACAAAGTTCAAAGACAAATAAATAAAGAAAAGAAGTTTGGGCGGCTCTTCTCAAGACCGCCCAATTACACGTGGTGCAGAGGGAAAAAGCTCGGCTCGGCTCTGGGCAGTTGCGCGAAGACGGCCGCCTCGGCTCAGAAGCGCCTTGGTAACCCGTGGCGTGGGGCACGGCTTGGGCCGGAGGTGATCACTGGCTCTGGTGGTGGTAGTCTTGAAGGAGGAGGATGGCCGGGCCCAGGAGGCAAGTGGCTCAGAGCAGGTGAGGCGGCGGAGCGGCTCTGGGGCGGGATTCCCATGACGGCGGGCGACGCCTCCGTGAGGCGAGTGAGGGAAAGGAAGAGGAACCGAGAGGAGCTAAAGGAAGGGTCGGCGGCTCGGGAAATCGCCATGGCGACCTAATGGCGGGCCAGGCGGTGGAGGTCGGTGGCGACGGCGGGGGAGGGTGGAGGAGAAGAGGCTCAGAGGTGCTTGTGAGCGGTTTTGGGAGGTGAGGTGGAGCTCGGGTGGCGCGGATTGAGGCCGAGGCGACTCAGATGGTCTTGGCGTCGTGGAGATGGATCGGCGGGGAGAGACGGCGGCGGCGAGCTCGTGGCAACTCCGGGAGAGGTGGCGGCTCACCGGCGGTGTCTTCACTAACGCGTTAGCCCAAGACGGCGGCGACGGGCGACGGCCGGCGACGTCGGAGACGACAGAGGAGGAGGAGGAGGCGGCCGTGGCGGTGCGGCTTTATAGGTCATGGCGGCGGATCGCGCCAACGACAGCGGGGTCCACGGCAGCAAGTGGGGTGGCGTCGCCCGGACTCCACGTCGGCGTCTTGTGGAGGGCCTGGCAGCGAGGCGTGGAGGAGAGAAGCCGGAGGAAGAAGACAACCCGACAGGAAAGAGTAAAGAAAGGAAAAGAAAGAAGGGGAGAAGAAAAAGAAAAAAGGAAAAAGAAAAGAAAAAGAGAAGGGGTGGGGCCCACTGAAAGATATTTTTATTTTAAACTTAGTATTTCAGAATTTTTATTTTTAACAGATATTTTCCAAATTTTTGGTATAAAATTTAGACATAATTTGATTAAATCAAATTTTGTCAAAATAGAACAATTATTTTCAAATTTAGATTTAAATTATTTATATTTTTATCAAACTCACATCAAAGCATTTATTATCAAGTATAAATTTTGAATGATCATTTTGAAACACAAATTATTATTCTTAAATTTAATATTAAACATTCTTTACATCAAAGCTAAAATATTAATTACCACAAAATATTCTTTTGGCTTTTGCAATTACTTATGTTAAAATTTCAAAACCAAATTATTTGTTTTTACCAAAATTTTACTTTGACATTTATAATAATTAATTCAAAATTTTAAAATATTAAATTTAGCCTTTAGAAGGTAACATACACATTTTCAAAATAATTAATTTTTTCAAACTCATGCACATAAAATAATGATGCCATGATTTTTAGGTTTTTGAAAATGGGGATGTTACAAACCGTCCGACATGGCTGGGGTCCCCAGGGAGGTGATTGAGCACAAATTGGCGGCGTTCTCGGGCGACGATCATCATGCAGAAGGTCAGGGCGATCGGTGGAGCGCCGAGAAGTTATCCGCCAGAGGTGGACAAGCTCTTGAGGCGGGGTCGATTCGCTGGCGTCGCCCATCCCTGTGGCTCGCGAACCCGTCCTCGTCAAGAAATCCAGCAGGCGATGGAGGATGTGTGGACTTCACCGACCTCAACAAAGGCGTGCCGAAGGACCCGTGCCGCGCCCGCATTGATCTCATCGTTGATTCCACAATGGGTGCGGCAACATGCTTCGGATGCGTACTCCGGGTACCACCAGATTAGCATGGCCGAAGAAGATGAAGACAAGACCGCCTTCGTGACTCCCATTGGCGTCTACTGCTACACAAGGATAGCGTTCGGTTTAAAGAATGCGGGCCCAACCTATCGAGAGGGCCATGCATATCGCTTCATCGCCCCAATAGGGCGGAACACGGAGGTGTCGTCGACGACCGGTGGTGAAATCCAAAAAGCGGAGGAGTTGATCGGCGACACGGAAGAAACCTTCGCCAACTTAAGCAAGTCTTGCATCAAGCTCAACCCTGAGAAGTGTGTATTCGCCGTTCCGTCGGGCAAGCTGCTAGGATTCCTAGTCTCCTGCAGAGGATTGAGGCGAACCGGACAAGATCGCTGCGATCGAGAACATGAAGCCCCGACGCGACTTGGCGGATGCAAAGTGCTCGGTGGGTCGCTTGACCTCCCTGGGCGCTTTATAGCTCGCCTGGGGATAAAGTCTCCCGCTACTCAAGCTCTGAAGAAGACCAACCGATTGAAAGGACGGCGGAAGCGCAGGAGGCGTTCAACGGGTCAAGAAGTATCTCACTTCCCGCCTGCTTTGGTCCTTCGTCGCGGCAAACCCCAGACGGTCGTAGCGGTCTTGGTGGCGGAAAGAGAAGGCGTTCGGCGCCCATTTACTACATCAAGAAAGTCCTCCACGACGCCGAGACAAGGTATTCACAACACAGAAGTTGCTCTCACGCCGTCTTGTGGCGTCCGGTTACTCGTCACTACTTCAGGGCGAAGTCACGGTGTTGACCAAGTACCCTGCGGAAGATCCTCTTCAACCGCGAGGCGACGGGCGCAGACGCCAAGTGGGCCATGGAGTGGCAGATTCGATCTCAAGTTCGCTCCCGAACGGCCATCAAAGGGCAAGCTGGCGGAGTTAAATCACCGAGTGGACTCGGCGGACCTGAGTGAAGACACCCGGCACCCTCGCCGTGGACTCTCTTCTGCGACGGCTCATTCGGGCCGGAGGGGAAATTTGGCGTCGTCCTAGTCTCCCATCGGCGATGTCGTCCGGCACTGGTGGTCTTGGACTTCCGCACCCCAACAACGCCGCGAATACGAAGGATTGCTCGCCGCTCGGGTGGCCGACCCTTGGCATCCGCGGCTACAAGTAAAAGCGACTCTCTCGGTCATCAACCAGGCGAGGAAAATTTCACCGCCGGATCCGTCATGGCGGCCTACCTAGCGGAGTGCGCGGTTTGAGTGGCACTTTGAGGTTTGGGCCGTGCACGCCCTCGCCGCGATAACTACATGGCGGATCAAGCATCCCAAATTGCCTCGTCAAGGCACTGTTAAATTGGGGTCTTTGAAGAAAGTCTTCTGTGCCGTCCGTCATGACCCCAATCTGGCGGGGCAGCGCTTTCGACGCAGACTCTCACATACGGAGGAGACGTCACCAATCTGCTGCAGCTCCCGGTTGGAGGAGGAGGGAAGAACTGCTGAGGCGGTTGAGGCGGAAATGCCGTGCCAGAGCGAGTACGTCGGCGACAATGTACGTAACGTCGTCACACTCGTCCGGGAAGGTCGATGGATGGATCCGATCCTAGCCTACCTACGGGATGGAGTGATCCTCAGCGATGACGCGTTACCGAGAAGATAGCGCGCAATGCCAAGCGCCATACAGTAGGTGGGGACACATATCGCCGAGCGCAAATGGGGTTCTCTTGAAGTCGTCACTCGGAAGCGGGAGTTCAATTCTCTTTGAGATCCATGGAGGCATGCGCGGAGCCATTGAGGCCGAGGCGTTGGTTGGGAAAGCTTTCCGCCATGGCTTCTATTGGCCTACTGCCCTCCAGGATGCCTTCGAGCTGGTGAGGAGATGCGAAGCGTGCCAATTTCACGCTAAGCAAATCCACCGACCGGCCTAGGCGCTGCAAACCATTCCGCTCTCCGCCGTTCATTTATGCGGAAATTTGGACATTCGGCCCGTTCATGGGCGACCGGAGGTTATACGCATCTATTCGTCGCCATCGACAAGTTTACTAAGTGGGTTGAAGCCACGCTAGTACCGGCGATCACATCCGCTGCTGCCATAAAATTCATGAAGAGCATCTTCGTCCGCTTCGCCGTCGCCAACAGGATCATCACCGACAACGGCGCGTAGTTCAAGAGTGCCGATTTCAAGATCGTGCGAAGAGATAGGTACCAAGCAGGCCGCCTCCGCTGTACATCCGAAGAGCAATGGGCAAGTCGGCGGCGAACGCGAAGTACTCAAGGGCTCAAGACAAGGGCTTTTGACCGACCGGAGAAGCGCGACAAGCGCTGGCGGAAGAAGTCCCCACCAGACAGGGCGCCGCGGACAACTTCCAACAGAGCCACCGGCGAGATCCCTTTCTTCCTGGTGTATGGCTCAGAAGCGGTGCTCCCATCAGAGCTCGCCTTTGGGTCCCCAAGGGTGGCGGCGTTCAGCGAAGACAGAGACCCTGACCGGCGTCAGGATGAAATAAATCTCCTGGAGGAGATCCGAGACAGGGCGGCGATCCGGGCCGCCAGGTATCAGCAGGCACTACGCCGTTATCAAGCAAGACGGGTGTGTGTGAGAACACTGGCAGTGGGCGACCTCGTTTGGCGCAAAATCCAAGCGCAGGCGGGCCGCAACAAACTGTTTCCCCTGTGGGAGGGCCCCTTCAAGGTGGTCTCGATCTCCTTGAGCTCGGTCAAAGCTCGTGATTCGAGGATGGCCGCGAATTAGCGAACACTTGGAACGTCGAGCAGCTGAGGAAGTTCTACCCGTAGGTAGCAGTTCCAGAAGCTTTTTTTTGGGTCTTCCTTTGGAGCCGAGTGGCGAGGCCTTCCTCCTTCACCGCTCGCCTCGGGGGCTGCATTGTACAAAGCCATCTTCAATGAAAGATAAGTCCTGTCTCCCTGTGGGCATCTGTTTCTTTTTCGCCTCAAGCCTGTTAGAAGGCATTTTGTTGAAAGCTGGTAGCGAAAAAGTACTTAAGGCTGATGGCCCCTTAGTTGCAAAAGCTAACGCTTACAACTTGCGGTTGGGCGAGGCGAAGTGGACGGAAGGCGGGCTCTAGCCCGGTGTGTCGGCTCGGTCTAGGCATTGCGCCAACAGCGGCACCGACGTCTAGACCACTTTCGAAAGCTAAGTGCTCGCCACGCAACGTTTAAGTCGGGTCGCGAGAGGCCATAAGGGTTGAAGTAACCAAATGCCTGAGGAAAAAGCGCTCACTATCAACAGAACGTTCTGTCTAAAGCTTTTGGTGATCAGTGGCTTAGCCTTAAAAAGTCTGTTAGAAAACATTCTGCCGAAAGCTGGTAGCGAAAAAGTACTTAAGGCTGATGGCCCCTTAGTTGCAAAAGTTAACGCCACAACTTGCGGTTAGGCGGCGAAGTGGGCGGGCGGGCTCTAGCCTGGTGTGTCGGCTCGGTCTAGGCAATGCGCCAACAGCGGCACCGGCGTCTAGACCACTTCCGAAAGCTAAGTGCTCGCCACGCAACGTTTAAGTCGGGTCGCGAGAGGCCATAAGGGTTGAAGTAACCAAAAGTCTAAGGAAATAGCGCTCACTTGCGGCAGAGCGTTCTGTCTAAAGCTTTTGGCGGTTAGGTGCCTCAGTTCTCCTTTTTTCGCAAGTCAAGATTTGCGTGAAGGTTAAAACGAGACTCACGGCAAAAGAGCAAAAGTTTGTGTTTGCATTGATAGGTAACATCTACAGGACAAAAACAAGATGAGGGAGTTCATCTACTCCTCGTCATCATCTCCGTCGCCCTCTGCTGGAGCAGCGCCGCCCATCATTGAGACGCGGCTGGCGGCGAGCTCGACCCGGGACTCTTCGATCTGGTCCAGCTGGCGCGAAGGCTCCCCGGTAGCGGAGCCTAGGTCAAACGCGGCGTCTTGAGCAAGGCAGTTGCCGAAGACGAACCGCGCTGCTTCAAAAGAGCCTTGGCGACCTTCTTCGATCGATCATACGCCCGCATCGCACGGCAGCTCACGCAAAGGCGCCGATAGCTTCGCCCACGGCGCCAAAGACATCTTCGTCGCCGTCTTCTCCAATGGGAATACAAGGTAACGCCAGCGGTACAGGCGTCGAAAACCGTGGTAGCGGTGCGCAACATGTCGGCAAGGGTTCAAGACGCCCGTAGTGTTCAGCGGAGATCTTGAGGTCCTTGGTGGCGAGGCGGCGGCTTGTCTTTGCCGCAGCCTCGCGAAGTCATCGCTTCTTCGCAGCGGTCTCTGGTCAAGGGCTCGCCGCGGCTCGCTCCTTGGCGCAAGAAGGGCATCCTCCCCGCCGCCCAGTCGCGGAGAGGGTGCGAGCGCCGGCGAAGGCGCCAACGTCCGGCGGTGACGGCAGAGATAGCGGCGGCGCCATGAGGCGGTGGTCGAGGGTTCTCCGTGGCGGTGCCGGCGAAGCTCTCCGCCGCTGCAGGGGCCGTCTCCGTCGAAGGCGCGGAGGGCAAGCTGGGGGCTGGCGAGTCACTTGGGATGGAGCTTGACGCCCCAGCGCCCGCTCTGTTCCACGAAGATAAACAGAGACAGGGTTAAGGTATGCGAGAGCGTGTAGCATGCTAACCCTAATGCAAAATGTACGTAAGCGCAAGGAAAGCCAACCTGAAGTGGCGCTACCAAAGCGAAAGTCGAAGGGAGCGCCAAGCCGCTTGATTGCGGAGGCGGTGGTGGCGCAGTCGCGGTCACCGCCGTCGAAGCAGGCGCCGGCATGAGTGGTGCCTGCGCAGAAGCACCAATGGCAGCTGGCAGCAGGTTTCGCAGCGGTAGCGCCAGCAGAAGCGTCGGCGTAGAAGGAGCGGAAGAAAATGGCAGCAGCGGCGCCGATTCGGAAGAGTCGCCAGCGCTCGCCCGTGGCGGCGGCGGCGCGATAGTGGCCCCCACCGGAGGGGCCGGAGGAGGCGGGCCTTCGCCAGACTTGATGGGCGAGCTCTCTTTGGGCTCGCCCTCCTCCTCGTCCTCATCATCTTGGCGAGATCAGCGGCGCTTCCCAAGAGCGCGGTTGAGTCGGCCGCCACGCCCAGAAGCGGCACCTGCCGGAAGCTTTAGCGATCGCCGAGGGCGGCTTCATGGATCAAAGTGGTCCCGGACCACTTGGACCGCAGACCGAGACTTCCATGGGGAGGGGCAGCGCAAATCTTGGCTGCGCTCCTGTGGATCGATCGCGAAGAGGAGGATGCCCGCACGAGAAGTGTCACCGGTTGGCGTGGTCAAAAGCCCACTTGGCGATTCGAGCACGTCGTCCGCACGCCCTTCGGCTGGTGAACAAGAAAGGAAACCATAAGATTGGCGAGCAAAAGCGTTCCAAAAGAAAAGAGTCCCGAAGACTAAAAGAACACTCGCCCCGGAACAATGCGGACTCCGTCGTTGTCGCCGTAGTAATCTACTGGGCGGGCGTGTCCTCATCGCGAGCGGGCAAAGCCGCGCCGCAAAAAATCCGCCACGGCGTGGGTTCCGGTGAGCCGCGACGGCGGAGGTCGGCGATCGCGCCATCATCAAATCCGGCTCACCGAGTCATCAGCGTGTTCCCCAGATGGCGAGGGCTCGGCTGGACCCTCGGGAGGCAAAGATCGTCGCGGCCACTGGAGTCCTCCACGTCTGACCACTTGTCGGTGCCGATCCTTCCAGCTTGGACTTGACCGCGACAGGATGAAAGCGGTAGCGTCGCGAAGGGTGAAAGCAGCTTTCGATGGCCCCACTCGGGCGCGACCTCGCGTGCGGTCTGAAGCGAGCACAGGCGGGAGGCTTGGCATCGTCCCCACGAACATCTCGCAGAGGTGGACGAAGATGGCCAGCACAATGACGGAGTTGGGGGGAAGGTGCGTCGTCTGGATCTCGTAGAAGGCGAGCATCCCCAAGAAGAACTTCGAGTCTGGCGGGGACGAGCCCGCCTTGGCGCCACCAGTGAAGGTAACAATCTCCGGTCACGAAATTTGGCGCCATGGTGCCGGGGCGGAATCGGGCGCAGGTTGGCGGCACGAACACTTAGAGCCGCCTCACGGTATCTTCGTTGGCGGCGGAGATGGGAAAACCTGGCCCGGACGATGGCGCGTCCCCTCGACGACCCTTGCTACGCTTTGGTGCCATTGGAAAGCGGTGGAGGAGTTGGCGAAAAGAAAGAAGGTTCTATGGCGAACGAAGGAGGCAATGGCGGTTTGAGGACTTAGCGCGGAAGGATTAGCCGCAGCGCCAAGAGAAGTATTTATAGCGTAGAAGCGCGGCGCGACGGTTTGATTCCGCCTCCGCGCTGGGCATCATCATTTCCCCGCGCGTTTCGTTTTCCCACAGCGGCGCGGTTCCCCAAGGAAGATCGTGCGCAGGTGGAGAATCAGACGTACGGCCGCCGCAGAAGGTGGGCCCCCCACGATTCGTCTCCCGCCGCACAAGGAACGGAAAAATGTCTGCGCGACGGTTCGCGTATCATGGTGGACCCGGGGGCTACTGTCGATTGTAATAAATACGGGTACAAAGAGTCCGGAGAAGACTAAACGGCCCCCCGCGTCGGTGAGCGAGCAAGGCCCCAATGGCGTGGCGAAAGCCCTCGGCTTCAGCGGGCCCCGCGTCGCGGGCGAACAAGGCCCCAGCGTGGCGAGCCCTCAGCGCTCAAAGTGGGCCCCACGCGTCAAGTGAGCGAGCAAGGCCCACATGTGGGCGAGCCCCTCGGCGCTCAGGCGGGCCCCATCGTCGACAGGCGAAAGAAGGCCCCAGCATGGCGAGCCCCTCGGCGCTTCCACGAGGCCCCCGCGTCAAAGAGGCGAGCTGGTCCCGGCGTGCGGGCGAGCCCATCGGTCTGCGGGCGAGGGCCCCATCGTCAAAGCGGGCGTATGGGCGAGCCCCTCGGCGCACGTAGGGTCTCCCACTGTCAGGAGAGGCCCACAGGGCAGGGAGTGTTCCGAAAGGAGTCTTCTGGGCGAAGGCTCCCCCTGCTGCGAAGGATGAGCGCATGTAATGCGACATCACGCGGATAGACGGTGAAGAAATGATTACGCTTCTGATGATCCTGCAGGTCCGGCGGTACATCCACCGTGGCGCAATGGAATTGACCGGCAGAGAGAAGGTTTGTTTAAGATGGCCGCCGCGTCGGAAAAGGCCGGGCCCCACCCGCAGATCTCACCGGCGTGTGCATGCGGGGGTCGAGGCCACTGCGGCACGCGAGGCGAGAAGCGAGCGCTGGCGCGTAAGCAGCGCACGTTTTGCCTCTTCTGTCGTGTCTGTCGCTGTACTAAGAGCATCAGACGCCTACCCCCGGCTCTCTCGCCGGTTCAAAGCTTGTATAAAAGGGCGAGAGAGAGAGGGAGGGTACGTATGATACACACGATTCATAAGCACTCTGTAAACACATCTCATTCAACCACAAAAAAGAGCTAAGGCTCAGCAGAGTAGCACTATTACCCGCGAGGGTCCGAACTCAGGTAATCCCGTGCGTTGCTCTTTCTTTGCGTCCAGCCTCAATCGAATCGAAGCTCGGCCGATAGGCTAGCAGGATAGAAATCTGACCAGGGGTGTGATCCGCAGTGGTTGAGCGGTGAACACGCCGTCAGGACCCTATTTAAAATTGGGGGCCCCTTGATTTTGGGGGCCCTGTGCGGTCGCACAGCCCGCACGGGCCCAAAAACGCCCCTGTCACTATTCTTATGCCACCTTATAAATAGGGTTGTTTCATCATTATTCATCTGTCCAACAGTTACCACATCACTATTCTCACTCACTACATGTCTCATTCCTTACCCATCACTATTTGCTATAGTAATGGGACATAAAAATAGGGTAACTCCTTAAGATTAGGGGGTGTAAATGGTCCAGATATTTCCCGGACCAGTCGGATTCGGATAGAATCAGATCGGATTTTTTCGGATTCAGATTAGGTATCAGATATTTAGTTTTGGATATGGGATGGTCAATACCATCGGATCGGATATTTTTTCAGATATCCGGTCTGGATATATTTCGGATATCTGTGTGTGGCCCACCCACCCTACAAGCAACAACGCAACTGGCCAAAGGCCCAACAACCCAACTTGCATGAATTATGTAGGTCTTTATTGATTTCTAAAATTAAATACACACGCTAGATCGTCATGTTTACTTAGTTATTCCTATCTATGAAGGGTCCGACTACTGGGCGCATTCCTTCGATTCCAATCCGAGGACGCCCATGCTCCTCTCATGAGATGGCTAAATCCTCGTCCCTCCCATGCCCTCTCGGGTCAGTCCAAATCCCAATTGGCTCGGCTCAGCCCTAGTCTCTTCTCACGATTGGCTCTCGACCCCAATTTGCATTCGCCCAAATCGCTCGACTGCACAGGACCTCATCTTGTCGCCGACTGCCGCCTCAAGGTTCCCCATGGTCCTCGCATGGTTCCTCTTGCCATCAGTCTCCCTTCCCTGTTGGCCATTTCTCTCTGCTGCTTGCGCTTCTCCTTCGGTTCCTCTCGCCGCCTCGTCGCTTCTCCTCGCCGAAACCCTAGATGTCCCCTCCTCTTCCACCAAAGGCGGGACCTCTCCTCCAGCGCCATCCCCTCCACCCTCAGTGCCTATTCCATCCACTTCGTCGTGCGCCCATGCCCGGTTGGCGTTGAAGGTCAATCAGTGATTCGCCCTCAAATTTTATCTGGGTTGTCTTTCTATTTCGTATGATTCAACTAATTGGGGTTATGGCTTTTCTTATTGGAAAAGTGTCGATTTGGTCCCTCAACTATACTCGTCGGACCACTTTGATCCCTGAACAGCGATACCGGACTTGTTAGGTCCTTGAACTCTCAAAACCGGACTTTGGCCAATTCTTTGACTGGTCAAAACGGTGGTTTTAGGTAGAGTGGCAGCCTATGTGGCAGATTTGGCATACTTTTGCTGATGTAGCAGCTATGTGGCAACGATGTGGCAACCCTAAATGGCGTCCACAAAGAATAAATCCGCCACATCAGCAGCCATGTCACTAAAAACCCAAAAACCATTGTTTTGACCGGTCAAAGGACTAGCCAAGTCCGGCTTTGAGAGTTCAAGGACCTGACAAGTCCGGTATTGCTATTAAGGGGTCCAAAGTGGTCCGACGGGTATAGTTGAGGGACCAAATCGACACTTTTTCCTTTCTTATTTGACAAATTAGGTGCAGTGGATGGGCTCCTGTTCTTGAGCGATTAGACATCGCCTTTACTGATTGTGTAGTCCACTGGGGTATACTCTTTTTCTTGTGCAATTGGGCATTATGTGGATGTGTAACTGTAAAAGATGATGGAAGGCAAGCAAAGGAGTGACACAGTCAATGTAGATATTGGAGCGGGAGAGGTAGATGCTGGAGAAGGCCTGAAATCTAGACAACCTGAGTATTTAGTAGGAAAATGAGCATTAGAACATGTATGTTGACAGAAGCTGGGCATAGAAGATGACAGAAGCTTCACCCTCCATAGAATGTGTTGGTTTTGTATTTTCTGAATGAGAATATGTGTATCTGAGCAAAATGTAGGCAACATTTGTTGGTTTGCTTCCTGCTGTTGATGGAGTGCTGAGATAGAGGAAAAGTTTACTGTAACTTTTTCATGTCATAATTATTAGCAATTTCATGATGAGTTGCGAAATGCCTGTAAATATTGGAAAAATTGAATACAATCCATTATCAACTGTTTGTATCAGAAGAAGTCTTTGAAATAACTATTCCTTAGCAGGCATATGTTGTATCAGAAGAAGTCTTTGAATCAACCGTTTGTATCGGAAAAAGTATTTGAATCAACTACATCCATCCTTGTATGTTGTGATTTAAGAACATCCAATCTATTTATACATCATCCGTATGTGCAGAAGCAAAACATATATGACTGGACAACTTCAGAAGATGTTAGCCAAGCCAAATATACATGCCCTATCTCACAATAGGTACTTCAACACAAATTGAAATTCTGAGAAACATTAATACATGGTACAATAGTTACTTCAACACAAAATAAAATTCTAGGAAGCAATGTCATCATAACGTGTACTCCGTACTTCAACACAAACATTCCTGTAAGCCTTTCTTTGGACAATCATAGGATCCTTTTCGAGGCCAACAGCATTGAAAGTGATCCCTAGGAGGTTCGTGGCCATTGGGGGACTGTTCAACGTAGCCCTAGGTGTAGAGATGGGATGCTAGCATCTATCGGATGGTCAACATCAAGAGATTCGATGGATGGAAGCGAGGGGATGGTCTCCGGTGGCCTCATCAGCGGGAGGAGATGGGAGCTTTGCGAGGAAACGAAGCGCCGCCGAGATTCTCGATCGATTGCAAGCTGTTTCGTTATCGCAGATCTAGTCTAACCGGGAGTGAGTCGTACCTAGGAGTGAGCCGATTCCAGACAGGAGCGAGCCGATGAACTCTGTATTGGCTTGAGGTGGCCGTGTGCTAGCTGCGTGCACGCGGGCGTCGTCGGATTAGAATCGGAGGAATGCGCACGGTTGATTGCACGAGTGCATCTGTTTGCTGATTGCACATCCATCTATGAATGTATATATATATGCCGCTATGTTTTGAAAGTTAAAACTATTTGTTGGCTTATTAATATATGCCATTTTGTTGATATGACTTGAAATTATTTGTTGTACGGCTATATTTCATACTTAAATAAAATATCCGTAACCGTATTCGGTTCGATTCGTATTCGGTCCATATATGTGCCCGACAATATCCGACCTCGTATTCGTAACCGGATCCGATTTAAAAAAAAAACATACGGATTAGGATATAATTTAGCCATTATCCGATCCAATCCGGACCATTTACACCCTACTTAAGATACGTGGATACCGCACGGCATGAACACCGATCAGTACATAACATAAATTTTGTACATGAAAAAATAATAAAAATTTTCATAGGCCGTAATGTATTTTGGTTATACGTACTTGTGGTGCACTATGTTTAGGCATAACTAGTGTCCTCCGAGCTAAGAAAAATCTTACATACATGACTATATATTTTAAAATGTTTCAGCTTTCTGCCATTTATTTTGATTAATCAGGGCATAAGGAAGTAGTCGGTAAGGGGACACAAAATAAATACAACTTGAAGGACAGAAAAAATAGTTTTCGATTTCGATGTGCTAAACAAGAAACCGCGCGCTAGCTGCAAGCTGAAGGACACCACGCCATATCACTTGCCACCTATGGCGGAGCCAGCCCCGGGTCGTAATATGGAGCTGATTCCCGGGGCAAATTTACTCGTATTAGGTAGCCCTTAATCAACAAGTTAATTACATTTCATTACATGTCCACGTTCAAAGCAAAGATGCGATATATCAGTCATTGCTCATCCCGCATACGTCATACATGTGATGCCTGATGTTTTCATCAAGCTAGCTAGTTGTTCAATTGAGTATTGCCAATCTGACATCTCTAGATAATTTTCTATTTTTAATTATTAAACCTTAAAGACCTGTTAACAGTAGTTATCAACTAAGTTCTATTCATAGCGTGCGTTTTGCTAATAGGTTAAAGCTCCAATTTCATTTTGCTATTATATTTAAATTAACGCAACTATATATAATACAGGTGTTTGTGTACGTTTTGGAGTATATTAGTACTATGATGTGGCATAACTATAGTGTAATTATTAATATTATAATTTATGAGTTTTGTATAGTTTTTTAAGCAAAGGGATAGGAGAGCTATCTTACATTGATCAAAAGCAAAGGGACAGGAGAGCTATCTTGCATTGATCAAAAGCGGGAAGAGTACAGGGTACACTGTGGGGGTGAGATGAGGGCCCCTCCCCGCATGGGCCAAAACGCACGTAAGTAATTTAGCCCCTCTTCTCAATTTTTGGCTTCGTCAATGATACCAAATATGTTCATGTAAGTAACTACATAACACTTAACGGAAGACTTAACAACTCAAATGTTTAGTTTATTTACATAGAAACAAAGATAAGTTATAAGAGAGGTGAAAAAAATAATTTTTAACTTCGAAAATGCAAAGGAAAATACATTTCAACTTTAATTAAGGGCGTAGGGCGATTAAAAGAACAGCAATTCTCCCTCAATACCAAGGGCTCAAAACCCTCGCGATAAAGGAAGAAGCCCTCGTGATTTACTATTCACGAGGGCCGGCCCTCGTGAATAGGCGCTCGCGTCCGCTCCCCCGCAAATAACAATAGAACACGAGGGCATGGCCCTCGCGAATAGTTAATCGCGAGGGTTTTAATATGCCCTCGCGATTAACTGGCCTGTAGCTTTATCGCGAGGGTCTCCCAGCCCTCGTGAAAAGTATGCGGGGCCCACGTTTCCTGGCGCGCGCAGGAGCCGGCCCACAGCTATTCGCTAGGGCCAAATAGCCCTCGCGAATAGCCTCCCTGCTCACTGCTAATTACGAGGGCTGTTTAGCGAATAGCTGTGTCCTATGATTTTTTACGAGGGCCGTTTAGCCCTCGCGAATAAGCGTATTCAGCAAAAAAAAAGCTTTTAAATATGAATTTGAAACAAATTTGAACAAAAAGACAACATATATATATATATATATATATATATATATATATATATATATATATATATATATATATATATATAGAGAGAGAGAGAGAGAGAGAGATAGAGCGTGCTCTAGAAATCTGAGATCTCTCGTACTTCAGTGGTTTTGAAATTCGAGATGCCTAACAACTGATCCGAACCATTGATCTTGTTAGTCTCACTGAAAGCGTTGTCGATGACCAAGTTTCATATTTTTTGAATTTGTTTACTATTTATTTCTTATGTTGAAAATCAGCTTTTTGACGCACTACGACTAATTGGATGGCTGATTTCCAAAATATGAAACAAATAGTAAAAAATTCAAAAATATGAAACTTGGTCATCGACAACGTTTCAGTGAGACTAACAAGATCAACGGTTCGGATCGGTTGTTAGGCATCTTGAATTTCGAAAACCACTCGAGTACGAGAGATTCAGACTTCGAGAGTACGCTAGCTATTCTCTCTCTCTCTCTCTCTCTCTCTATATATATATATATATATATATATCACAACATCCACATCCTCGACACATTGACATACACATCCACAAAGCACAAAGCATATATCCGCATACACAACATTTCTAGCTATCATTATACACTAGTACAATGCCCGTGCTTTGCAACGGACTAAAAGGGATGAAAGAAAAACAAAAATATGAATAACATATGATATCATAAATGGTGAATTACAAGGCAACACGTGACAAATCCTTCCTCTCTTCTCGCTAAAAGAAGTCATAAAAAAAATAATTCATAGCAGCACATGGAAAAGGTGACTATACCCATACGTGCGTGCAACTCCCACGTAGAGACGGGCATGTTACTCTATCCTTAGCTTTCAGTTTGTAAGCGATTGTGATTCCAACAGTACAGATGTTTCTTAACTATTCGGAGATTTGATCTTTCATAATGTTCAGAGCTTTGATATGGGTGAATGGTTCATATTGCTCTATTCAGATGTCTCTACCAAATTGAACATGGACTGTTAGCTTTAAAAACAAAAGCTCATGCCTAGAATGTAACTCAGATGTCGTTACTCCTGTTTTGTACAACCCAAAATGGCCTCCATTCTATTTTGTGTGAGATACGTAGGATGTGTCAATGTACTTGCCCAGTAGAACAAAAATAAAGAAATGATAATACCAATTGTCAACCGAAAACTTCATCGACAAGAGAAACTTCTATAACCTAACAGCGCATTTTTCGCTAGGGCCAAACAACCCTCGTGAATAATAAATAGACACTGCACGGTGGGTCCGAGATTGCTGGCCACGCCCCTGTCTGTCCGCCCTCTAATCGCGAACGTCGCCCTCGTGAATGAGCCACCTGCCACCTTTTCACGAGGGCCAGCTGGCCCTTGTGAATAATAGTTGCTCACTGCTACGTGGGCCCTAGTCTGACCGCCCCTGGACAGCGCAAAATCACGAGGGCCACCTAGCCCTCGCAAGAAAAGCTTGCACGCATTTATTCAAGGGCTCAATCTGGGGCCCTCGTGTCTATAGGCCTGTAAATACGAGGGTTGTAATAGCCCTCGCGTATAATACTAATATACGAGGGTTTTCTGCATAACCCTCGCTACTAATAAATATTCTCCTTCTACCCTGCACTCAAATTATTTTTAAAAAATACCAAATAATAGTTTAAAATATGTTTGAGTTACTAATATTATTTAATGTACCATTTTTGCAATATAAAAAAATAAAAACATAAAACAATTTTTTCCGATATTAACTCTTTCTTATCTCACACTATGAGCTTATCGATGTACTAAACATTCTAGTAGACATTTCAAAAATTCATTTCACCAAATTATATAATACATTATTTATGAATTACACACGTTACGCATTACCCGTTACACACTATTTAACACTTGTCGCCTCGGGGGACCGATGATGACTCCGTCGTTTCTCTGTCGAAGTCGAATTCGGGGGGAGAATCCTTCACGGTATACCGGAGTTAAGCTAGTTTCTGCGGAAGAACGAGGTAAGACCAAAAAGTGGTTTAAGGCTAACGGGGTTAACGGGGTCGGAGATTTAAGGCTAACAGAGGTAAATGGTTTTGAATTTATAGGCCTTTTAGTCACGAGGGTTTGAATAGGATCCTCGCTAGTGATTGCTGAGGCAGCCTTATTCGCGAGGGCCATTTGTAGGCCCTAGCGAATTAGCAATTTTTGGGCCTTTATTCGCGAGGGCCAACTGTGGGCCCTCGTGAGTAACCTGTGTAGGCTGTTTTTTGCGAGGGCTTTGTTTGGCCCTTGTAACTATACTATTTTTCACGAGGGCTGTATATTGCCCTCGTGATGTCATGTTGTATTACTAGGGCATTGTTTCAGCCCTCGTGTATATTTTTTGGCCCTCGCGAAACTGGGATATTCCAGTAGTGATGCAAGCCCCATAAGCTAACGTGACTTTTGGGAACAGCCTCCTTTTATAAATGGTAGTAGCTCGATCGTAGTAGCTAGTAGCTCAGTTTGCGAACACGTACATTAGGAAGTTCACTTGACGACGCATGCGCGCATGCATATGTGCACTCACAGATGCACGCAAGCATGGCGTGTTCCGGTGTCCACCCTCCAAGCATACATACGGATACGGATCGAACGCTACAGATAAGCTCGGGCTTGCTTCCAAAGCCGCGCGCTGGTCTCGCGCTTCCTCCTCTCTTCTGCGCACAGAAAGAGTATATATATACACTCTACTACACACGGGCCGGAGATCAACGTACGTTAAGCCGCATCATTCGATCCCGTACGTGTACTACTCGTCTGTACGTGCCCATGCTAATCTATCGGGAATTACGGCACGTAGAGCGCACGGCGGGATCGACGACGCAGCAAATGAGCCGAGCAAACTGCTTGAGTGCCTTCTCCAAACATCTCTCGCTCGCGCGCTGCCTGGCCACAGGCTTGCGAGCTAGCTAGCTAGCCGCAGTTGCTGCCTCGCTGGGCTGTGCGTACGTACGTACTCAAAACCTTGGGCACACCTCTCTCCCCGATAAACTAGTACTAGTAACAAATACCCCAAATAATCAACAGTAAATGCAAAATTAATAAAATAATCCACAGAAAACAAAAATTACAAAATTAGCACTGGGTCCCGCCACCCGGTGGTCGCTGCCAAAGGCGGCCGCAGAATGAATTGCCGCCATTCGGGCGGCCGCAGCAGAAATGCCGCCACGGTGTGGCGGACTCTTCACGCGCCGCCGAATGGCGGCGCAACCGACCGCCCCTAATTTCGCGTCCGTTATCGCATGCGGGAAAAAATATTAAAAAAGCGCCGTCGACAAAACAAAGGCGCGAAAAAATAATAAAATAATATCCACCGACAAAACGGTGTCAAAAAAATAATATAATAATCCGCACCGACAAAATAGTGATGACTTTTTAATTAAGCAAACAAGAATTGCATGATTTACGCTAATTAATACCGATTAGAGGTCACAATGATCAAAAATTTAGTCTATATATATCGCGTTCGCGTTCGCTCGTCTTCACACACGCAAAGACTCTCGCTTTCGATTCATTTCACATACGCCGGCTTCACACGCAGAGCGGCCTTCACACACGCACTCTCTCGCTTTCGGTTCACACACACGCGCAGCTTCACCATGAAAGCGCCTTCACACACTCACTCTCGCTTTCGGTTCTTTTCGATTCGTTCGATTCGGTATATTATTCACGATACCTCGGTTGAGGATTCATCAGAGTGTGACTTCGCTAATATTTTATGCTTTCGGCGTGAGGGAATATTTTGGAATTTAAATTTGATGTACTTGCTAAATTAGTGTTATTATGCACGTATATGCAAGAGTTAATTTTGACATAATAATATTCTATGCTAATATTATTTGCGGTGTTGTATGCTAATCCTCGCCATATTAGTACTTAATATTGTATGTATATATTGATATGTGAGGGCTATCGACTATACCGATGTTGGCATAGTATGTTGTTAATGGTAATTAAACTAATCACCATCACGTAATTAATTAATTAAACTAAGCACCAAAGACTTAGGTCTTGCTTTTATTTTGTTATTAATTTTGCACCGCAAGCACCGTAGCACGCACCAATCTCAGAGAGCAAAGAAATAAGATGCACCAGATTCTGAAGGTAACAAGTACATACGGTGATAGTTTAATATGACCACTTAATTTCAGATATTCGTGTAATTTACACGCTTGTTTTAATTTTTTCAGAACTTTGAACCGATCGATCTTATAACCGTCAGCACGCATTTTATAGTTAACATAAACTTGTTGTGTTAGGTTAATTTAAAATATGATTAGTGATTAATTAGTTCGTAAGGAGAGAAAATGATGTACAAATATAATGAAAATTAGTGAATTTTTATACATGTAATATATGAATGTTTAAATTTTAATTGCACGTACGACGCAAAATTATATATAATTAGCGACAAATTAACGCTAGTGTGCGTACTTAAAAAGAGTGACTATATTTTTTCATGTAGTAATTTTCTTGTTAGCTTAATTAAACATAATAGGGAAATGAATCTATATTTTGCATGCAAATAGTAATACAATTGTATGTATTTTAGTGACATTTTACTTAATAATTAGGGTCTTTGGAGTATTAGTGGAGTTGCTATATTGTATGTTCAGCCCTTATTTACACGTATTATGTATTAAACACGTAAGCTAACATTTTATGTAATGTTTGAAATAATAGTTAAATATAAAAACAAACTTATATTTAATATTAATATGAATGAACACGTGCATGTTACAGACGTAAATGGAGACAGCACTGACTATTTATTTATCTCATAGCTTCTAACTTTACAAAATTTAGTTTGCCGTACAAACGACTATTAACACTTGCTAAAATTTTAAATTTGCAATTTTGTAAAATTACATACAATTTTGAGTTTTAAAATGTATATTCACATGCTTATACATGTATCAAATTTTACTTCGCCCATATATTTATCATATATATTAAAATTATAGGGAGAAGCTATCCGGTCACATGTGTATATAAATATATCTATATTATACATATATTATAATGTATATATGCCATATGCTATCCGATCACATGTGTATATAAATATACGCCACGTACATGCAACGTGGCATGGGAGAAGGTCTAGGTCATTGTGGTCTTCGTCTCGGTCACCAACGGAGCAAATTGAGCGGAAGGTGCAGCGAGAAGCGTGTGCGTGTGTGATCGTGGTTCATGTCATTGTCATCTTACGAGCTCATTGATTTGGAAAAATTGTGGGAGGCTTTCTTGAACGAAACCTACCTCCCAACGTAAATTATTTTAGACATGCCATTTTACTAATCAATTATCAATAAAATTACACGCCACCTACTACATATTATCAATAAAATTATCAATAAGGTGCGGCGACAAGCGTGTGCGTGTGTGATCGTGGTTCATGTCATTGTCATCTTACGAGCTCATCTGATTTGAAAAAATTGTGGGAGGCTTTCTTGAACTAAACCTACCTCCCAACGTAAATTATTTTAGACATGCCATTTTACTAATCAATTATCAATAAAATTACATGCCACCTACTACATATTTTTGGACAACTATAATAATTTAGTATATATTTATCATATATTTATATTAAAATATAATATTAGTAAAATGGGGCAGTATACATATATACATATAACACATATCACATGCAATACGGGGCGGGCATGCCACCTGGTGGCGGTGAACTGGTGGTCGTCCCGGGTGGCGGCTCAATACGCCGCCACCGGTGGTGGCGGCGCTCATTGGCATGTCGTCTCGAGTGGTGGCAACTTCATTGCAACCGTACCGATATAACCGCCACCGGGTGGCGGGACCCGAGGATATTTTCGTAATTTCCTTTTACAGTGGATTATTCTATTAATTTTCTATTTTACTGTTGATTATTTCGGGTATTTTTCCAGTAACAAATGGAACGAATTCCGATCCGGAGCACCAACATACTCAACGAACAATTAACGGTAAACGTAGACCCATTCACAATGTTTATTTTCTTCCCTTGGGGCGTTCTAATTATAATCTCAGGACCCTAGCGGCCTAGCCCTTGCTTCTAAAACTCTCGAAAGGCAACAGTTTACATATGTGTTCCCACTGCAGGTGTACGTCCTCCGCCTAGGTGGCACTGGCATGCACCGATATTAGCCCATGAGGCTAGGAGATGTAGCCATCGGAGTCCCCAAGTGGCACACTCCACGGAGCACACCTGGCAGCTCCGCGAAGCAACCACACGCCCAGCATGGCCAGCTTCTTGGACGAGCCAACGAAAAAGGGCGAAAAAATCAAAGTCTGGCGATTACGGAAGCATTGGCAGCTTCTTGATTAGCACTATTTTCCTGTGTTTTTTTTTAATCGAAACTGCTTAAAGTATCTCGTACATGCTCCTACATAGAGACTTAGAGAGCATTAATTGCAACCGTTGACACGGTGGCAAGGTGTCCAAGTTGGAGTGGCAAAACGGCAAACATCTTTCGGATGGCTCCAACAATGGATCAGAGAAGTCTGCTTTTGTTTGGTTCCGTCGGACATAAAGATCTATGGCGTTTCATGCAGAGCTCTCGCGCGGTACGTGGTGCACGGCACGCACGCGACACTAGCCGAGCGCTTGAGCCACCTGCCTGGTAATTCTGCACGGCTCTGCTCGCGAGTGGCAGCTGCGATTCTGCAAATTTTTGTTCCAAGTGTGCAGCGCACAGCTGAATACGTAGCTACGTACCACAGTGCATGTCAAGGTTACACATACATGGGCGCCCCTTCCCTTCATTCCGACATGGTCAATCTCTCTCTGCACATCTCTCGCTCTCACACACACGGCGACAGACACACATGCACATCAATTTCTTTCATGAAATTTACTACTCTGTACAGTATCGGAGGTGAACATGACAAGGGAGCTACTAAAAGCCTAGCGGCGTGTGGATCACAGCCGAGCCATTTGAATATGGCAATGGAGCTGGAGCCACGGGCAAAAGTATCACTTGACTAGGTTCTGTTCGCCCGTAGCATTGACGGGGACACCGGCGCACCAACCGCAGGAAAAACAGAGCAGGATCATGACAGGTCGAGAGGGTAAGTTTAGAAGCCTCCAATTACCAAACCTTATCTACTCCCGTCGGTGGCTCGGTGCGTCGACGGCGACCAGCTCGCGCCCGCGCGCCGTTGCAACCGAAGCTAGCGGACAACATAGCAACGCACCGCCGCCGCCGCCGCCGCGGCGGCGGCGGCGGCGGCGGCGGCGATGGGCTTTAAGAACGGCGGCGGCTCTCCTGCTCGAACGATCCAGGCACGCAAATTCGCCACGTGAAAAACGCCTTAGAAAGATGCGTGGCACAGTGGCCAAGCAAGCTGCGTCCGGGTGCGGCGGTTTGGACAGTTTGCCTGTTTGGTAATCCCGAGCCACGTAAGGGGGAGAGCAGCTAGCTTAGCCAGATTAGCATGGTGCATGCTCCACTGGACTGCCTGGAGACTGGACACTGGCTTAATATCTCTTCTACTTCAATTAAACATGCAAGAAAGGTCGAAGCGTTAGCTGCGATCCATTTGTTTTGGCTGCGTCGGAGAAACGCTTGCAGTAGCAGGAAACCAAACGGCGTGGTCTGTGGTGTGGTGTGGTGTGGTGTGGAGAGCTTGCTGGCATCTAGAACAACGGGGAGGAGAGAACGTCACAGAAGGAGGTGACCGGCTCAGACCCGGAGCGTTTGCTTCTTCTTCTTCTTTTTTTTTTTCTTGGTCACCAAGACTAGACCGGCGAATGGGTGGAGACGGGTGGGCCACGGACGCGCGGGCCGGCGTCGCGCCCGCACGCGCCGAAACGCGTCATGCGTCGTGGGTGGGAGCGGACCACACACGCCCCGTCGTCACGTGGACCGACGCCACCACCGCCACAGCCCAGAAATGGTAGTAGCGCGGATGTGTTCGTAAAATTTAAGGGAGAGAGCTGGCGAAAGTCACCCATGCATAAATCAAGCAACTTCTCCCTGCGTTAATCTCCCAATGTTTTTCCTCGCCGCCGCTCGTATGGGGATGTGATGCATGCAGAGCAATTCCGCTAGCGTTGCATGCATGATGTGTCTACCGCATTGATCTTCAAGCATGTGCAATTGAGTTGCTTAATTCGTATGTACCCTTAAGTCTCAAGACGAGAGCAATATATCCAAATCATTCCGGCAATTCTATCTTCTGTCATTTCTTGATGGTCTCTTGAGATTATAAAAAAATAGACAAGAAAAATACCGGATCTCGCTCGAAAAGTACATGAACTTAATTAATCTCATTCGAAAAGCACATCGAAGGTCCGTCGCAGCCAATTTACTCGTTTAATCTGGTAAAATATTTCTCTTTGCTAAAAAGAGCAAACGATAGTTGGGTTGGATGCTGCATGGTTGTCAATCACCTGGGAGGTGTAGTGTAACGGTCCAGAGCAGTTTGCGCGTCCGAAAGTGCACGTACGCGTGTCGTCCTCTTAGAGCGAACAGGAAACCGAACACCATCAGGCGCGCGCCCTGCTGACTGCCGGCTCCTCGCTCGCACCAACAATCAGCAGTGTACCTTCGATCTGAATATCTGATGCGTGCGAAATCACATACGCACACATCAAACCACTGTAAACCTAAATCTAACTTAGATCAATTCAGTCATTTATACCTTTTTTCACTATTCATTTATATTTCACTTTTTTCTATTTTGCACGATAACTAGTACACTATAGGTGTGTCCTTCCCGATCCTAACTAGCTAGGAAAAAATCCTCTCAATACACTAACATGCATCTACACCGGATATGGACGGAACCATCTCAAGATCGACGTTCTGAACCTAGCTCACGTACCGTATTAATGGGCGAACAACCCAAGTATTTGCTACAACATTAGTAATTCTAAGTTATGTCCTAATAGTTAATTAGTTATGCCCTCAACGTATGTATATCAGGTGTGTGTTATTTTGTTCTTGATGGCTAAGGTGTGTTAGTTTGTTCTTGATAACTACGATAATCTATGAATTATGAACGGGCTCGTACATGTGTGAGTCATAATTCATAAATCACCTTATAAAAAAAGTAATATCACTTATAGCTTTCCTAATTCCAGTCTGACGGTACCTGTTGAATCTTGGTGAATGCGTATTGATATTCGCATGTGTATTTGATTACTCGAATGAGATTGCAAGCATTTGATTGGTGGGATAGGATGGTATGGTTCCTCGTCCATTTTGTTCGATTGATGAGATAACTTTGTATGGGATCATACTTGATGTTTTAAATTTAGAAAATATTATATGTTTATGCTAATGACATGGTTCAATCGTTTTGACCAAACGATCCTATGTAGTTTGTGTTCCATCTTGTATTATTTAATTTAGGAATAAGTCCATTTTACATATCTGAACTATCGACGAAGTCCACTTAACCCCCAAACTATAAAATAATCTATTTCACATTGCTCAGCTATGAAAACCGAAGCAAACATCAACATATGGTGGTTTTAAATATGGTTTTGCCATATATAATTTGAATAACTCCATTGCACAATTTTGAATTCTTTTTTTTAAGCAACGATAAAAAGGATACCACAATTCGATTCACTTCCGAATTAATTTCTAAAAATATGAATGAACCCTAAAACTGTTGAAAAATATCAAATTGTTTATGATTTTCTTTGATGTTTAGGAGGTTCATTGGACCTATTTTGAATTTATTAATATTTCAAGGTTGTAAAATGGTTTTATTTAAATTAGATGATAGCAAAACCACCTTTAAAACCGGCATATGGTGATGTTTCTTCTGGTTTTGATAGTTGAGCTACATGAAATGGACCATTTTATAGTTTGTAAGGTTAAGTAGACTTTGTTAATAGTTCGGATATGTAAAATAGACGTTTTCCTTTAATTTATCTAGGAAATCTTTCCAATGGTTCTATGAATAAAGATAATCCTTTCTTTTGTTGTCTTTAAATACCATATGAGCACTGTAGAGCTTGAGCAACTCTTCGGTCGCCTTCTCCATTATCTGTTATGTTGCCACAAATAGTTCTCTTCGTCCCAGCATCAGGAGACGATGAATACAGTTTTTAAAAGAAGGCGTGACTGCTCACAACTGTCTATTTCCACAACATCGACTACTTCTACGCTGCGATTCACGTTGGCTACCTCATTGCAACAACGGGATTGTCTTCGTCTATCTTGATTGCGAGTCCGAGCATGACCCACGGAATTTATGTTTTAGTATATGTGCGAGTGATATGTGTGTTGCAGATACATACTTGTCCAAGTTATTTTTGTATTTTCTTATTAGCTAGTTAATTATGTGTGTCATAATTTATTAAAATGATTAAGTTAAATTTAAAAGTGCACTTATTTTCTATAAGATTGCCCTCACACGTACGTATTTGATGTTTGGTGTCTTTCATTTTATTTCATCGTACCGTGTGTTAATAGAGAGCATAGTGTTTTAAATCCTAGAGCTAGTTAGCAAAGAAAGAACAATATATAAATGAAATTCCCTCAAAAAAAATATATAAATGAAACGGTTTTTTTTTCAGGTATTTGGCTGGCCGCATGGTGGCCGCCATGCGTGGGCCCGGCAGCAGCGTGCATGCCCAGTCGCCTGGGCAGCAGCCGCTCCCTAAATGAAATTGGCCCCACGTCAACTGCCACCGGGTATGGCTATCGGCTATAGTTCGGTCTAATCACTGGATAAAATCGCCTACAATAATCCGCGCCCTCATCAGCAAACTGAAAGCAACCTGCATTGGACATCTACATCGGATTTAATTAACCAAAGCCCCATGGAAATTAGTAAAGTGACGCGCGCCTAGGGGAAGGCAACATGCATCCCCCGGGAGTATATATTAAACCTTAACCCGTGTGGCTTCATTTACGTAATCCACTAAACCGTAAAATCAGTGTAAATAACATGCATCCCCCGGATTGAAGGTATACTTTCAATTTATTTACAGAAAACAATGGAAGATAACAACGGAGGGAAAGGTGTAGTGTGACTGTGTGAGTGCTACTGGATGGAAGCTTAAAGTTGTGACGTCACGGCGCGACACGGACAGCTAATCCAATCCGAATCCCCGGGACCCGAGGACAAGGTCCTAGTACCCGACCCTCCACCTAGCCTCGGGCCGTGGGGTGCGTGAGAGCGAAGGGAGAATATTCGCGCCAAACTCCGGGCTCCGGCGAGTCGGCGGCGTGTACCACCGCCGTCCCGTCCCTCCTCGCGCCGCGCCGGGTTTCGATGCACCGTGCACGAAGCGACCGCGTGGAGACAGCGAGCGGGTCGCCGCGAAACCCGCGCGCGCCACAACGAGCCTCTTGCGCCGAACGGGAGACGATCGCGCGGTTCGGCGACAGCAACGCGCACCCGATCGAGCGTACCGCGCCCGCGCGCGTTGGTCCGTGCCGCTCGCCGCCGTCGGTCGGCGTGCGCGCGAGACAAGGCCGAGCCGGGTTCGTTGGTTGGTTGGTTAGGATGTGCCCGTTTCGTCTCGTTTTTTGCCGTCTCGGCCGTTGGGCTTTTGCTCGCATGGAGACACACGAGACAGGGAGAGGGGAGTTTCCGGTTTCCGAAAGGAGATAAGCCAGCGGCTAGGTGAGGGAGTCTGCTTGGGCGCCTAGCTAGCGTCCAAGTAGCTCACCAATTGGGCGCGATGACGACGACATGGTCCAGGAATAATTGGGTGGATCCAAACAAGGGAGCCCCATCGTGTGCGGCGACCGAGAGGGCCCCTCTGGATCGACCCATCCATGGCACCTCCCCTCACGCTAGGCTTCGATCGGGGGAGTGGTTGATGAGCAGCAGCGGAGCTAGTGCTACTGTGTGCGAGTGCTAGTACGGCTCCTCTCGTCACGTCGAGTTACATTACACCAAAGAGGAGCAATAACTGAGCGAGGGATCAACGAGCGGAAAGCGTTACGGAGAGACGAGCACACAAAAAAGTTGACTACTGAGGCATCAATTCACATATAATGAGATGTCTAACTCAAGCAATTAATGGTACATGTACATATAAAGCTAGATCTAGCTGGCTCATCAAATGCCCAAATTAATCAATTAGTAAATCGATCTCCTTGCAGCCCGCCCCCCCGCTAATCTACATCCATTAATTGTATAATCATCATGCTACTGGACACAATCAGAAGAGTAGTAGTACTAGTGGTATATACACAGGGATCAAGACATGAACCTAGGATTAATTAACAAGGATCGAGGCCAAGCTAATCCCTGGAGGTCTCGACGGATAAAATATCTCATCGACCCGATCGAGAGGCCTTCCCATCAACAAACTGATACTCCTAATTAACCCAAGCATGAAACACCAAGTTAATCAATCAAATTATCGAATCAAGTAATTAATCAGCAATCCCGGCAGCCAGAAGCGAACCCAGTGCAACCTGCAAGATAGGAAGTAGGCAGGTCTGGATCGCTTAGGCTTCAGTACTTCCAAATGTCGGCGAGGTCCATGACGGGGTCGTCGAGGTGGTCCAGGAACTGCTGGCACGACGGCGTCACCGCCGACGAGATCTCCGCGGAGCCGGCGGCGGCGTTGGGGTCGGTGCTGAGCCCGGTGTCGCGGGACGGGCTGAGCGCCGACGTCTGCCCCGAGACCTGCTCCGCCTTGCAGTACCGCCGGATCGCCGGCGGCAGGTCGCCGGAGTTCACCGCAGGCAGCGAGAAGTAGGGGCTCATGTACAGAATATGCGGCTGCTGCTGCTGATGATTGTACTGCGGCTGCACGGGATTTTCCATCTTGACCTGCAGCTGGTAGCTCATGCCCGGCGCGGCGCCATGGGCACCGGCGCCTCCCGCGGTGTGGCCGGAAGGGCCCTTGAAGTCGATCACCTCGTCGACGTCGGCGCCGAAGGTGGGGTCCATGAGCGGCGGGAGCTCCGACGAGTCGAGGAAGTCGCTGAGAAAACCGAAGGAGCTGACGCGCTCAAGGCCGGCGCCGGCCGCCGCCATTGGCACGGTCCTCGCAGCCAGGTCCTTGTTGAACACCTTGCACACGGCCCACTCGTCCTGCGCGCGGCAACACATCAAGAAAAACCTATAATTTAGCACATCAACGGATCAACCCACACAAAGGAAGAGCATTCACAAACATGGAGAAGAGAGGAGGCGCCCGGCGGCCGGACCTTGGCGGAGCGCGGGAGAGAGGGGGGGACTTTCCCCTCGAGGCGGAACTCGTGCATGACCCAGCCGGACTTCTCCCCGCGAGGGGCGCGGCCGCGGTAGAAGACGAGCGTCTTCTTCATGCCGACGAGGACGCCCCTCTCGCGGAAGATCTCCTTGTCCTTGCCGGTGGCCTTCCAGTAACCACTGTCCGTCGCGCGGTTCGTCCTCGTCCCGGTCGGGTACTTGCGGTCCTTGTGGCAGAAGAAGTACCACTCCTTCTCCCCCATCTTCGCCTGGCCTGCAAGAACAAACGAACGCACGCACGCTGCTAATTAGCCAAGGTTCCACCGGAGAAAGGAACCAAGAAATGAAGAAGGGCCCGAGAAAAAAAGAGAGAAAAAGGAGCCAGCTTTGGCGGCGGGAACACAAACCTGGGAGGTCCCAAGGCTCGCACTTGTTGAGGTCGACCTCGCCGATGACACCGGAGGAGAAGCGGTGGTCGAGGGCCTTGGGGGTGAGGTAGTGAGAGATGATCTCCTCGTCGGTGGGGTGGAACCGGAACCCCGGCGGCAGCTCCAGCCCGGCCGCCCCCTCGTCAGCCTGGTTTATCACCGACACCTCAGACATCGCCGCCGCCGGCCACAAGCCCGAAGCAGAGGAGATGGACGCCCCTCGCGCAGAGAGAGAGAGAGAGAGGCGTGTGTGAAAAGAGAGAAGCGGGTTCAGGATCAAGGGAAGGGACTGGGGGGAGGAACCGAGGGGCGGCTTTATATAAGGCTCCAGGCGGGGCGGGGGCAGGGCAGACTGGTGCAGACGGCGAGAGAGCCGTGCGGAGGCGGCTCCCGTCGCGGACGGGACGAAGCTCTCTCGTCCGCCTGCGACCGGGTGGGGGTTCACGTCTTTCACTTTTACCGTGCAGCTGTGGCTTCTAAGCAACTCCTTAATTACTTAACCTAATTCTAATGGCCCTTCCGCTCAAATCCTGTAATCCTTTCCTCTCTGGCTCTCTAGCAGTACTATT
Source organism: Raddia guianensis (assembly GCA_036346415.1). Lineage (NCBI taxonomy): Eukaryota > Viridiplantae > Streptophyta > Magnoliopsida > Poales > Poaceae > Raddia > Raddia guianensis. Next base: position 19,235,029 of record CM070536.1, read on the forward strand.
TTTTCAATCCCCCACCGCCCGGGGTGCCCTATGCCAGTGGAATATTCATTCGCGGCTAACGCGCGAACAACGGCGTGCGCTGGACAAAGCCGGAATTCTTTTCTCGCTTAATTAAGAGAAACACACAGTAGACACTACTGGTAGCTCATGAATATTTGATTTGATAGTTTGATTTCTCTGACTTTGAAAACGAGTGAGATAGGCTAAGCTGGCCTATCCCCACATGCAGCGAGAAGGATTCCACCCATAGTACGGAAGCCATTCTTCCGGCCACCCTGAATGGCTACCTCTTCTACATAATCTATTCCCTTTTACGAAAAATCTAATTCTGATTATAATTTGAAAAATTAAGAAATCTATGAAAATATTCAGAATATATTAAAAGCATTTTAAAATTCTTTGAAAAACACACAAAGCACCCATAAACGACTATAAAATGTTACAACGTATGAGCTATATAAAAATGACAAATTTTAAAATTATAGCCGGAATCAGATCATACACTTAAACAAAAGATCCAAAATATCATCATACACTTAAAAGTCACTGTTGTGTTCTCGTGGTCGAACACCTTGTTGTCGCTATGCTTTTCATGCCACGGCTGCAATATGGAATTGTCATTTGTCCCATGGACATGTGCCCCAGCTGTGTCACAACCCCTGCGGGATCTACCACTGCCACAACCTTGACCTTTGTCTTAGTCGGATTCAGCACCGCCTCACCTCGTCCATCTTCGTGGTGACGTGATCTAGCCCCGCCCTTGCCGGATTCAACACCACCTCACATCCTTAATTAACCTCTACAATGACCAGATCCAACATTGCAGTGCAAGGTTTTAGCATGAGTGAGACGTAACTATGGGGTTCAGCCAGGGGCGGAGCCCAATAGGCCCACCCTGTGTCACAGGACACAGGGTCCAAAAAAATTTTTAGTTAGTACTAGCTTATATGGCCCATAGGTGAACTCCCCAGCCAAGAATATGTGAACCCCCCAGGCCCCTAGTAGCCCACATGCTGCTGCTCTCTGGACTGTGTGGAGTCAAGCCAGCGTCCTAAATGCCCAAGTGGCCCAGCCCAATGAGTAGCACAGCCCAGTTTAATGTCCAGTCGATTGGTTTGTCTTTGGGCTTTGCCGCTTTGATGGGTTGTGCTCTGGAGAACTAGCTACAGGCCTACGGCGTGCGACGCTTCAGATCAGATCGACAGCAACTCCCGATCGGTTCCGCGAGATGGCTACGCCGTAGCCCGCAGGCCAGTCCGCCGTCGTTTGCGAGAAATTTGATGTTTTGCCCCAAAGTTGAGCTGCCTTGGACTTTTTGCTCTAAGTTGAGCTGCCTTGGATGTTTTGCCCCAAATGGATCAACTCCACATAGTTTTTACTTTAGGGGTCCTTTTACAAAATACCCAACATAACATTTCTATCGAGTCGTCTATGTCAGGCGCTTTCTTTGCTTCTTGTCATTGCGTTCTGTCGCTACAAAGGGGAAAGGAAAGGGAGAGCGGTGGCTAGCAGAGGGGAAGAGAAAGGGACAACGACGGCCAGTCGAAGGGAAGGGAAAGGGAGAGCGGCGAGGCGAAAAGGCGCAAAGGAGCAAATCACTATGATGGCTAGCAGAGGGGAAGGGGAAGAGAGAGCGGCGGCCAGTAGAGGGGAAGTGAAAGGGAGTGCGGCGAGGCATACCTAAAGAAGGCAAGTGGCGCCGTCCAGAGCAGAGGCGAGCCGCTGCACGGCGGCCACAACCAAAGCAAAATCGAAGCGACGGCAAGGACACAGGGGGCGAGATCAAGGTGGGGCAGTTCGAACAGGTAGCCCCGCAAGACAGCAGGCGGATAGGGAGCTAGCCTGAGAGGAAGCACACGCAGCCACGGCGACTGGAGGCGGCGCGCTGTTCCTTTCCCGGCGGGGACGAAGCTCGTTCCACCGAAACGTCGTACATAGGAAAAAGAAACGAAGAGAAGTCTAACTTTGCAAATAGCCCCTCAAGATGAAAAGAGTCATGGGTTGGTCCATTTTGGGCAAAACATCCAAGGCAACTCAACTTAGGGCAAAAAGTCCAAGGCAGCTCAACTTTGGGGCAAAACATCAAATTTCTCGTCGTTTGCTGTCGTTGTGCTCGCCGTCGGCCGCCGAGACACCAATACCCGACGCACGCTGATTGGTATTTCCGAAGAAAATCAGGCAATTAGCCCCAACCGGATGCTAGCAGCAACCTCATGGTACACACACTGGTACGTATGCAATAGTCCAAAGTTAATCACTTAATAAATTATTTTCCCCCAATTCCTTTCATCGGATGTTGATTGCTGAATACAACCAAGTGACCTATCTGCATAGATGCATAGTAGATTAATGGGTAATGGCTGTTTATGAAATTGTAGGGAAACGAACGCAACTCATTGGAAATAATCAATCTGGAGGAGAAATCCGATTTCGATTGTGAATTTGTGATCATCTGATCTAAGTTATTTTGGAAATAATCTATCTAACCAATTTCTAGTGCCTAATATGTCAGGCTCAGGTATGTATTTTTTTTGTTGATGTTTAGCCATTTTCTTTAGCATACTAGTAACAACTAACTTGTCTTAAAATATGCAAATGACAGGTAAATTTATGGAAAATTTTCTAAAAAGGAAAGCTCCTGATATCAATTGGGAAGAGGAAATTCAATTCGATCTGAGCAAAAGGAAAGAAATAGATTCTTATCATCCTAATCAGAAAGATATGGTAAGAAGAAAATACTTGGACAATGGGCCGTGCCAACCTCGGATGTTTGATTTTCCGTATACACAGTTTGGGGATAAGAAAAGAAGGTTTAATTCTGAATGGTTTGATGAGTTTGGGAGTTGGCTAGAGTACAGTGAGTCCAAAGATAGAGCATATTGTTTTTGTTGCTTCTTATTTAGGCTTCATTAGCACTACAGCGAAAGGATCAGGATATTGTCAATGCTATTAAGTGTGTTAAATCAACTAGGTTGCATCTGGACAATATTAGAGGAGAAGGTTGGGAATCTGTCCTTGGTGAAGTATATTCCTTTTGTGATAAACATGATATACCTAAGTTGGAGATTGAAGAAGACTACATTAATCCAAAGAAGCAACGACAAAGAACTGGAATTACCAACAGACATCATTATCAAGTGGACTGTTTCAATGATGTTCTTGATTGGCTAATTCAAGAGCTTGATAGCCGTTTCAATGAGACCACCTCTAACTTGCTTGTTTGGTCAGCTTCATTGAGTCCAAGAGACTCATTTGATGATTTTAGTGTGGAGAATTTAATGAGTTTGGCTAAACTTTATCCTAATGATTTTGATTCCATGGAATTGAGGGATCTTAATCATAGTCTTAGTCTCTACATTGCTGATGTCCGAGCAGATGATAGATTCTCCAACATACAAACAATTGGTCAACTTTCTCAAAGAATGGTAGAGACAAGGAAACATGTTTGCTATCCTTTGGTTTATCGACTTCATTAGCACTACAAATGAAAGGATCGTGGATATTGTCAATGCTATTAAGTGTGTTAAATCAACTAGGTTGCATCTGGACAATATTAGAGGAGAAGGTTGGGAATCTGTCCTTGGTGAAGTATATTCCTTTTGTGATAAACATGATATACCTAAGTTGGAGATTGAAGAAGACTACATTAATCCAAAGAAGCAACGACAAAGAACTGGAATTACCAACAGACATCATTATCAAGTGGACTGTTTCAATGATGTTCTTGATTGGCTAATTCAAGAGCTTGATAGCCGTTTCAATGAGACCACCTCTAACTTGCTTGTTTGGTCAGCTTCATTGAGTCCAAGAGACTCATTTGATGATTTTAGTGTGGAGAATTTAATGAGTTTGGCTAAACTTTATCCTAATGATTTTGATTCCATGGAATTGAGGGATCTTAATCATAGTCTTAGTCTCTACATTGCTGATGTCCGAGCAGATGATAGATTCTCCAACATACAAACAATTGGTCAACTTTCTCAAAGAATGGTAGAGACAAGGAAACATGTTTGCTATCCTTTGGTTTATCGACTCTTGAAACTTGTGTTAGTATTGCCTGTCGCTACAGCTACAGTTGAGAGATGCTTTTCAGCTATGAGTATTGTGAAAACATATTTGCGAAATCGCATAGGTGATGATTTCATGAGCGATAGTCTCATTTGTTATGTGGAGAAAGAAGAAATGAAGAAAGTTACGGATGATGCCGTGGTTCAACGCTTCATGAATTTGAAAGAGCGCAAATACTAAAAGGTGATAAATCATATATTTACTTTTATACCATTCTACTAGTCTTTATTTAAATTTTAATAAATGTGTACTCTTTTTTATAGGTTGTGAAGTTCAGTGCTATTGGCTTATTGTCTTCTATTGGTGTCTACTTATAATTCATGCACTTTGCTGTGATCAATGGAATTATTAGCGTGTTTCTTTATTTTTGGTAAGCATTTCTCATATTGTCACTGGTTTTGGTATTATTTAATTCCATATGCTATATATGATGTGTATATACCTATGTATATGTGAGTATGTGACTATGTCACCTTGAAGTGGTGAACCCCGGTAGATTTTGCTCTAGTTCCGCCCCTGGGTTCAGCCAGACAACCAAATGCTAGTAAGGTGGCTTGCGTAGGCCTGGCCAAGCCCAGTCAAGGCAACCAAACATCACATTATGAATACATATCTTTTATAGCTTTTTTTCTTTATATTATTGGAAACGTATCAATTTGGTTCTATTTTAGTCCCTAACCTCTAAAACCAGCTTAATACAGTTCTTGAATTATCAAAAAGGACATAAATGGTCCCTCGACAAAGTCAAGGGTGGTTTTGACATGTCAAAGATGGATTGGCCAAAAGATTGCATGTATTTTTTATATAAAAAGATTTCAGAAAAATGCAAATTAAGCTATTGATGAGTTTTTTATAGCCAGCTAATCTCATAGGATTTTTGTGAATTTACATGATTGTTTAGTTTTTGTACTATTTTTATGACCACTGAAAAATACTAGAAAAATTGTAAATTTAATAAATATAGTAAAAATATGCAAATAAAATTGTGAACTTGTAAAATAGATAGAAACTAAAATAAATTTGATTTATTTAAATATTTTTATGTACAAATAAATATAACACCTTTGCCAAACCACCTTTGACCAATCAAATCCACTATAGACTTGTGTACGGTTTTAACAATTACAGGATCAAGCTAACCTGGTTTTGAAAAAAAATAAGCGCTATAGTTTAGATACTAAATTGGTTCTGGCACCTTTTTTTCATATTATAATTGTAAAAGTATAATATAAACACTCTCGAATGCGGCGTCAATTATCGATTTTGAATTTTAAAAGACATAACCAAACGGCCGGTCAGACTTTAGTTTTCATTAACCATGATCAGAAAGTGAAAAATATACGATAGCATCGACAGATTCGTGTCAAACCCGGATCTGCAGTTGGGCTGTTCCCTTCTGCTTCCCCCGCCTCTTTTGGGAAACCTTTCCGGACGTTCGTTTCGTTGTCCATGGGAGCGACGCCGCGATGAGCCGTCGAGCCCGCGACCACGACAATTTCCTGCAAAGATAGCGCGGGCTTTACCTGTGTATGGGTGCAGCCGACCCCAAAAGCGCCGGGAAGAACTTGACCCATCGGCTCGGTTTTCCCTTTCCGAAGTGAACACACGCCGGATGTGCCATCACGATGCGTTCCCGGCGTTTTTTGGCCGCTCTCTCGTGAAACAAGTACCCTGCCTTCAATGGGACGTGTGAGGCGAAATGTCAAGGGCGATGACGTGCTCCTTTCCGGCAAGAACCGGCGATTTCCTTCCTCCTCTCTGTGTTACGGAGTATACAGGCTTGCCTCGATCGGTGATGTTCTAGCAGGCAGCAGCGGAGGCGGCGGCCAGCGCCCGGCCAGCAGCAGTCCTAACGAATGACGTCGCACGAATCTCCTAGCGTTTATTGGATTCGGCGGTCTCATGGTCGTGTGTTTAGCGGTGGATATTAGAATCGAAGGTGTTAACCTAACGTGAACAACTTTTATGGACAACGAAAAGGCTAGTTTAAACAACGGAGAACGTGGTGAAATTATCGCTACGAATTTTGATCGAGTACTTGGTAGTTGAAAAAAATATATAGAAGGGTTCAAGTCAATTAACAAGCGTTATAGGATTTGGTAATGGGGTGATTTCGTTAGAACTCCTTATTGAAACACAACATATACCAACTATTTAAAGGAAAGTGTGATGAAACGGAGACCCATCCCAACTCTTTAGTGTTGGTATATACTCCTGTAGCATCTCTCTCTCTCAACTCCGGTTAATTAGTACAATATTTACGCTTACTGTACCACCAGGTAGGGTTTCATGTGAGCTCTCTCGATGTCGACACGTGGAAGCCGTGATGTCCCTGAGTCCAGCTTCCCAGACTCCCAGTCCTAGTGGGGATGACCCTGCGCTTGCCTCTCACAGGATCGCATAGCAAGTATCCTCAGCTCCACGCACACTATTCTTCGCTGTATAAAGAATGGACGATCACGATTGGTTGCTACTGTACAAAAATGCTAACGTCAACACTACTGCTGCAATGATTGGCCATATATCGATACATATGTCCATAATTGAATGGACAACTGAAATTGATAATAGACAAAATGCCTTTGCTAAAGGGAGATCAGACTGCAAATTCGGAGGGAACACAAGAGATAAAACGGCATAACAAGGTGTGGCTCGAAGGAGGCGTGTGCTAAAATTAAGGGCATCTTTGAATTAGAGCTCTTTTATCAATATATACTAGTAGCAAATTATTAAGATGGTAGTATAATTTATATCTAATAGTTCATTCAAGGAGTCTTTATTACCAAAAATATAAACTATTATTGTAGTACAGATACTACTACTATGACAGTAAAAAAAATAAAAGCAATTTGAGCCATCAGATTAACAGTGATAGATGGTTCATATATATTTTTATGTACCATAATTTTTTCTAGAATTAATGACTAATACCGGTAGCCGTGGATTAGCTTAATTATTCTTTAATACATGCAACATGTACTTATCTTGCGGGTCACTATTTTAAAATCGGTAGACATGTTCAAAGTTCAATGTCAGATGTATTTAAGCTATATTATTGATTTGTTTAATTTTTTACTAATTATTGCTACTATATTGACCAGTGGCTGCAACACTGAGAATCTCGGGTAGTGGACCTAACCGGAGGCCTTAAGCCACATCGTCAATTAGAAATAGAGAAGTCTTCATCGTAATTCTCCGATAGCTACAGTATACCTGCAATTGGTTTCCAAAACATTAATTATTCCAGAAGAATGACGCACTTAAATGTAATACTCAAACTTTGAAACACGAGCATGACATTTGGATTATTTCCCATATATAGCTGACTATCCCAAACGTTTTAGTCCAAGAATTACAATGTTTCATTGTTTCTTTGCATGAAATTAAGAAAGGCGACACCAACGTGCATCATTCTCGCTCAAAAATTAGAACCCTATTACTCTATATTATTTCACTGTTTTCTTAACTATTAGTTAATGGAAAAAGAAACATTGAGCAGCGTAATATATATGGCATATATTTTTTATGATCTCATATATTATAATGGTTTAGTTTTTTTGAAAAAAACATGCACACCCACATTAAAAGAAAGTGCACATGTCGACTATATATGTAACGCATATCCAAGTTGTAATTGTTATGCGAAAGGGAAGTCGATCACACTTAGATATAAAAGGAAGTCTGCTACAACTACGATAGGGTGGTATATCCTGGCTAAAATAAAGACTTCATATCAGCTACAATTAAAAATAGATGAAGTTCAAAATAAATAGTACTAGTTAGCTAAAATATTTAAAAAATCTTACAATACCACCTCTTCTTCCTCAAATCCGTTTGATGGAGGATAAATTGGCCATATCAATGGAGAAAATGGGATGGAAGTGAACAAAAATTAGCAAATACTAGATAGTAGATGCCAATCTTAGGAGTGGCAAATCGTAGATATTGTTTTTCTTTGCAGTGACATGACTTCTTTTTTAGATAAAGTTTGAAATAAAGATAATATAAAAATTAACAATTTAATGTTCATATAAACCAAAATTAATCGTTGGAATTATGAATAGAAATTAACAATTTGACTTGCATATGAACTTAAAAGTAAAATTGAAATTCAGAAAAAAGTATAAAATTAGTCGAAGGTACTTTTGGGCTTATACATACACACCAACATAAAACCTAAAATTTAGAGTTAAATATTTTTTAAAAATGAATTGATATCATTGATGTCCATGGAGTCTATGCTCTATGTCTTAATGTCGTTAGATTCATCCAACATCCGTGCACATCATGTACAACAACACTATCGATTGTCATTTAAAGGTGTAAATGTAATAAATGCACAATTAATTGTTTTCAAACAATACATGGAGTTCAGACTTCATGAAGTCTCAAATATTTTTAATATATATGTGTGTGTGTAGAAAAAGGAATGGGACACCATAACTTGATGTCGTCGGATTCATCTAAGATCCGTACGCATCAAGTAGATACATGCACAACAACATTGTCATTTGGCATACAAATGTGTGAATGAAATAACTGCACATTTATTTGTTCCCAAACAAGGTATGGAAACACAGACTCAATGGAATTACCAAATATTTTTAGATATATACATTAATACAAACATATACACACACACACATATATCTCTGTCTATGTGTGTGTGATATGAGTTTACAATGAGCAATGCAACTATGCAAATCTAAATATACTTCGTTTGCAACTTGAACATGATTATGAACCCTTGTCCAACAAAAAAAAAGTCATTTTAAAATTGACACAAATCAAAGTATGGATGAAGATAGAGTTATAGATTAATGAGTCAGATATGCATTTTTATTTTTAAATAAAGTAGGCTAGATCAAATTGGATCACCGAATCGACCTAGACGAAATTGGGCCCTAGCTTGCCACAACATGTCCGGACTCGGGTTACAAGAGACAAACCGCTAAACTAATTCTCTATCACCATAAGTTAAATATTGTTGGATGTAAAAACCCTAGCTACCCCTTGGGACTTCTAGCCTCCCATCATGCACCACCAATACCCATACCCTATCTCCTCGGTCCTTAGACGCAATGCCTCCAACCTCTGTCGTCTCATCTAGCTTTGTTTCAATGGTGAATCAAATATCACATTGTACGAATTGGTAGTAGCCCCTCTTTGCCATATATTCTCCCTCAACGACACACATCATCTTTGCCCCTCGTGGAGCTGCATCGCTGCCACATCAATGCGATAATGTCGGTCTCCATGCATGGTACGTTTCCTCCCCAATGGCCCATTTTTTATCCTCACCACATGAGCCACATGCCACCATTGTAATATCTCGACCCGTTGAGATGTGAAGCCCGTGTAACCCATGTGATTAGTTATTGCGAAATAGCACCACCTTGCTAGTCTAGATAAGGTTATAGTAGCATATAAAGATTGATCAATCAAAACATAGCACTATGGATTAACTTTTTTGAGTGAAGTGAGACGAAAATCCAAGAGTAATGCTATGGATGTGTGGACCAGCCCTGTAGGTGGGTTGGGATCTAAGTAATTTTGGGGGCAGGGTGTTACAACCATCAACACATGCAACACCATCAATATCCAATGCATCACCTCATTTGGCTAGCATGGGCTACACCTACACGATCTTCTTCATCATGAATTTGGTGCCTCCGACCTCCATCCCTTACAACCTCATCATTTTACTTCGATTCTCAACAAGACCTAGCCGAACAAGGCACATGCAGAACTAGTAAAATTTAGGATGAGGTGATACTTGAAGTCGACCCCTTGAATGTGGGTTGGAGCAGACCCAAAGAGGGATGAGTTGGGTGGGTGGAAGCGTGACTCTACAACCCGTCATATCTCAATCACTAGGTGAAAAAGAGGCACAATATATATAAGTGGCTAGAAATTTTCAATAAACCGTGAAACTTTTAGCTGGTACAGACCTATCTGTAGCAAATCTAATTGTAATAGATCGTGAAATGGAATATTTTAGCGCTTAATTATCATGGCCATACAATGGTTAATTCTTATGTCCGACATAAATCTAATCATGCAAATGAGTGGAACATGGAAAAGCTTGCTCGCTATCAATTTTTTTTTTGTGTCGATGAAACATCTTAATTATTTGAAGTGCAGCATACTTAGGGATAGCAATCGGGTCGGGTACCTTCGGGTACACCCCCTCATACCCGAACCCCAATTATTTCATGTGTATACACCTACGCTCATACCCAAACCCGAACACGAAATGCATAATAAGGCTATGTCTTAATATTGAATACAACATACATGGTCATGTATGTTGTATTCAATATTGACCATGTATGTTGTATTCAATATTAAGACATAGCCTCTTTGAACATATAAACTTATATTTAAACTTTAGTCTTTCATTAATACATATTTATTAGTAACACATGGTGACAAGTCATATTATATTTAATTTTTATTATTCTTTTCCGGTACCCATGGTGTAAAAATAAACTCAAATCTGAACCCAAACCCAAACCCAAAATTTAAAACCCATGTATCTAAAAGAAAACCCATACCTGAACCATCGGGTTGGTACCGGTGGGTACCCAAACCCGTGGTTAAAATTTCCATCCCTAAGCATACTAGTCGAGCACGGTACTACGATGGTTAAAGCCACATATTTTACTCAATCTCCACCATGCATCTCTCTCAAAATCAAAGGCATTACCCATTCATTCTTCTGAAAACTGTTTAAATTGGCCTTTTAATTTCGTGCAACTTTTCGATAGACGGGCGGCTGCAAGTACTGGTGGTGGGCACAGAAGAAACGGCCACAACCTGGTCTTCTCCCTCGAATCCTCTCAATGCCGCAGACGGATGGCAAGCCAGAACTCCGGCGCAAAGTGTAAAAAGCGTGCAACGTGAGCAGCGAGATTCCTATTTCCTCCGCGCGCGCGTGCCGCGTGTGGTCCCTGCGGCACAAAGCCGTGTGACATTCGCCACGCCTCCGGCCTCAGCTACGCTACCGTACTTGTCCGATCGGATAAGTGTGCATGCGCCATGCGGTTCATTGAATATGCGCTTGCCAAATCGATCATCAGCTGCAGTAGTAGAGCAGGACCCTAGTGATTTAACACATGGACTGTTCAAACTCGTCTGCCCCAGTGTCGCGTCGTGGCCTGGGTCAGCTATCGCCACAACCACAAGGCCGGACGATAAGCTCTAGCAGAGTAGTACTCCGGTACTCTGTCTCGGTCGGATGGTTGGAATATATTCATTGGCTCCATGGAGATAAATATGGCAATTAGTCCTACATTTGACTGAACCGTGCTAAATATGACCCAGATCCTTATTCCAGAACTGTACTACTTATCTATCGGTCGATGCATGTGTTGAATCTTGATATTTGGAAGTGGGAGAGAAGAGGGTTCCGTAGATCGTTTCATGGAGCTTAACGAAGTGGTATACTTGCGCGTCTTATGTGTCGTTTTGGTTGGCAAAATCGACAAGAACTTATTGCAAAAACCGCAGCTTTTGAGCATACCACGTCCATGTCCAAATTCTTAAAACAGCAGCAAAAATCGATCTATTGAACGGATTTGTTCGCATGTAGTCGTCTTCAGCAAAAATCGATCTATTGAACGGATTTGCTCGCATGTAGTTTGTCTGGCAGTTCACTCGTCCAGACAACTGCCTTCCATACCTCCGCCGCAGGTAATTTTGGGGGAGCCAGGGGGTAGTGAGAGGGGAGATAATTTGTTGGGGGATGTGACGGCCTGGCAGTTGGTTGGGGATGAATTGAGGGCGGCGGCGGCGGTGAGGGTGAAGGTGTTGGGCGGGTTAGGGTGGGCGGGGCTGCATGGCGGCGGGGGCCGCTGGCCCGAGTTGCAGCGGTGGCAGGGATGGAGGAGGAGGAGTGCGGAGCAGCGCATGGAGTGTTGTAGGGGAGAGCAGGGGAAGGAGGTAAAGGAGAGGGGGGAAGAAATCTCAGCCGTTGGATCTTAATCTAACGGCTGAAAAATCGTGTAGGAAGCCCTGTAGGTGGGCAGTCAACCGTCAATAAGTCAATCCCATATTCAATATTTCAAATTCAAGCATAATTCTTTTACATGTATCGAAATCAGCCACAAACACATCGGTTTTCGGTCTAAGACGACCAAATTTCACTAAGAAATCGACCATGCAAGTTCCCCTCCTCTACAAAATCTGGAAAATAAATTTAGCACGGTTTTTAACCTAGTGTTACGGTGGGCTCCAGCTATCGTGGCTGCCCAAAAGTGTACCAACTCCACCAATTAACACTAGTCTGATCGAGTACTCTAGTAGGACGGCCGGAACGTGTTACAACGCTTCGAGGGCGGTGGGCGCTTGGCACAAGGCCATGACCCATCCGCCGCACGACGACGCTGCCGATCCGTCAAGTCACCGCTAGATTCAGACACTCTCGACCGCAACGCGACGGTCATGTTGCGTGCCGCGATCGGCTAGTCGGTTTCGCTTTCGACTCAGATTCGGCAGCGCCGCGTGCTTTTCGGAAATTTAGCGGTTAGTTTCTCGTACGGGCAACGACTTATAGGCCTTGTTTGTTTCATATTAATGTTGAGTTGTGTTTTACTGTAGCAAATTTATGACCCACTCGAAATATGTTTTAAAAAATTCAAACAATTATGAAAAAATATTTTGCGAACTCTAAGAAAAACTATTTAAAACCCCATAAAAATAAATACAAAATATTACAACATTTGGCCTATACAAAAATAACAAATTTTTGTTTAATTTAATTTAATTTAATCTGAAACAAACAAGGCCATAGATTGCACGCCGCGTTGGCATCCGTTTGGTGCAGCCGGGTTAAGAGTTTCCTGCTTTCTCACGTACGCGGATCGATCCTGGTTTTGCTCGTTACCGCGGTACAGTACCGCGCGATCTATCGCCGTTGCGATAACGTATAGCCACCGATCGAGCGAGCCACTCTACAAGTGCTAGATTGTACAGTGGTGGAGTAACTAATTTCACAGCGAGGAGTGAAAGTTCAACGCATAATTAATTTCTCCGCAATAGCAGAGGCGGCTAGCTAGCGTCCAACGATAATGGTGGACAGCCGCTTCGATCGAGAGACACGTAGCAGGGATGATTTGTGGATAGCAGCTAACCTGCATGCCAAAAGGCCAAGGCACCTTGTTATCTCCTTGTCACCTTGTGCCTCACTCCAATCATATTACTGACCGCTGGAGCGAGCATGCAGTACACAGCTCGAAGTATTTTAACCATCCACGTTAACTCCAATAATAGACTGGCACAGTCCTACTTGCACGCATGTTGTAGGCGCGGCAATATTTAATCCGCACGCGTGGCGGCGGTAACTTTTCGAGATCCCAAACCGGCCGGCGGGGGGCGGCGGTCCCGCGATGCTCGGCTCGCCGCCGCACTGCCGCAACCGTACGTACGAGACTGACTTGGCCTCGACAAAAACAAAAATGTGCACGGCACATATGCATGCATGCACGCTGCTCCATTGCACTAGCTCCACGTAGATGCGCGAGTATTAACACGGTAACACCCAAGCCTGAGCTTTTGTCCTGGAGCTGGAGATGATGGGTGAGGAAAGGACTCATCATGATCAGTACGTAGGATTTACAAAGCCATGCATGATCGATGCACGCGCGGATGTCCTTTGTTTAGTTAAACCGGCACTATAGCATCTCCTTCTCCAGGGCAGGAGAGCGTCCGCCACATTGTTCCTTGCATTAACAATGGACGAACGTATGGGGACAGCACGATTGGGTGCAGCGTATCATTGTTGCCTCCCACATGCATGCCTAGATCGTGAACTACATATTAGCCTCCTGGATTTAGCTGAATGTAAAAATACGGGATTAATTAGGATGGTCAGCCCTTCAGCTATGTTGAATCCAGCAATACTGGTAGAAAGAAAAAGAAAGAAAGAAAAACAAAGTTTACACTGCCAAGTGCTATTGGGTAACTTTCGGCAGTTTGCACGTTGTTCTTCGCTTAATGAATGGAAGACAGTTCTAGCTAGCTCCTTTTGTTTTTTTTTTTATAAAAAATACACATATAAAAAATCTCAATAAATCACTATAATTAGTTGAGCAATGGCAATACTTAATAACATTATCCTTGGTTGCAAGATTGGAGCACTCTTTATCCAATATCTGGGGCCCCCCTTGTCTACTGATTGTCTGTCAAAATTTTTCCCTCTATTCGGCGCCGCATAGATAAGATATATGTGGACCGACAAACTCGCTATTTAAGTTTTGTTGTTAAATTAGTACTTGTCAATGCAATATTGTCCTTCATTCTGACCTTCCCCCTTTACTTTCTTGAGTTGCTAGCGAGTGTGCTTAAGGATATATATAAGCAATTTTTGTGGCATGATAAAGAATCTCATAAACCTACTGGCAATCTCATTGCTCGAAAGAACATTTGCAATGCTAAAAACACGAGGAGGTTTTGATATTATGAACATGACTACTCAGAGCGATGACTTGCTCTTTAAATTTTTGCACAAACTTTTCCATTGTTTTGACACGCCATGGGTGCGCCTCTAACAGAACAACCTCCTATGATCTTCTAAACATCTATAGAACAACAAGAGGTCCTATTTTTACCAACGATCTAGAGTAACCATGGTCTACAAGAGCTACAATTTTTTTGTGCTATTTGATGATTTGACCTTTGGACGCTCTTGGAACTATATTTGAAACAACAACAAATACTCCACCAATAGATTCTACATAATTGTCATATCCAATAATTTGTTTTTTGGAGCCACTACGGACCGGACACCGATTTGAACAAAAAATCGGACATTTGTTCCAAAAGCTAAACAACTTGTTCTAAACATTACGCTTATAATACAAAGCGCTAGACACACACTACAATCTTGTGCAGCTAGGGTGGCCACGTCGCCCGTCCATTCACGACCGTTTGATCGCGAGAAAGTGCTACATCCAACCGTTCATTCAAATCTTACGTATAAAAAAAAATTGGCGAGAGGATAACAAGGCGGGACGATTGCTCGGCTGGTTTTAGGCGCTGGATTTTGCGTGAGAGGTGCGGGTTCGAATCCCAGTAGCTTCCTTTTATACCATTTTTCCCTTTTCCCATCCGCTCTTGTCCCATCTTTCTTTTTTTTTCATTTCTGTTTTAGCCAGAGCAAAATTCGCGCGTTGCTCACTTGGCCCTTGGTCTCCTGCACTTGCAACCCATGAAGGGTGCTGGGTTCGAACCCCAGGCTCCCCCAAGTTTTGGGTTTTATTATCTTTCCCCACTTTTTATAGCATGTGCTCAAAAAAATAGAAAGTGGTCCAAAATTTTATAGCACACACTGAAAAAAATAGAGAATGGTCCAAAATTTTATTGTATGAGAGTTAGCCCAATATTTTTTGCCTTTCATGTTCACATGTTTTAGAACGAAAAGGAGGAAAAAATGGCTCATAGTATCATGGCGAGGTCTAAAAAGAATTAGTTGCTTCTAAGAATTCTAGGTTTGTTCAAGAATAAATTATGAAATAACACATTATTTCCTTTCATTCTACCTTTTAGTTTTGGGTTTTATTATCTTTCCCCACTTTTTATAGCATGTGCTCAAAAAAATAGAAAGTGGTCCAAAATTTAAAAGCACACACTGAAAAAAATAGAGAATGGTCCAAAATTTTATTGTATGAGAGTTAGCCCAATATTTTTTGCCTTTCATGTTCACATGTTTTAGAACCAAAAGGAGGAAAAAATGGCTCATAGTATCATGGCGAGGTCTAAAAAGAATTAGTTGCTTCTAAGAATTCTAGGTTTGTTCAAGAATAAATTATGAAATAACACATTATTTCCTTTCATTCTACCTTTTAGTGGGTAGCTAAGAAATACTTACAAATAAAGCTTCTATTAAATAGAACCGCAATTTCATGTTGAAGCCATGCATAAGAAGATTTAGGCATAAAAAATGAAGAACTAAAAAATAGATTCAAAAAATGAAACCTTAACCAAACTTTCATGATATATAAGTTTTGCTAAAAAATGAATTAAGAATAATAGAAATGAAAGAAATTTTATTGTAAGAGTACATAAAAATCCATTTCCAAAATTTTTAGTATTAACAAAAGACAGATTACCGGATACCTCGTTCTTTCTTTTCATTCTACCTTTAGTACTTAGTCCAAAACAAAAAAAACGGGAACAAGTTAGTCGCTCCTAAGAATCCTAGGTTTTGTTCAAAAATAAATTAACAAATAACGCATTATTTCCTTTCATTCTACATCTTATTGGCCAACTAAAAAAAAATTAGAAATCAAATTTCTATTAAACAAAAGTGCAATTTCATGGTGAAGCCATAAAAAGATTTATGCATTAAAAATAAAGAACTAAAAATAAAGCTTCAAAATTTGGAACATTAACCATAGTTTCATGATAAGGGTCCATAAAAATATCTAGACTTTAAAGATAAATAGTTTTCTATAAAAAATTAAGAATAATGGAAATAAATGAAATTTCATTGTACGAGCCTATAAAAAATGTCCATTTCTAAAATTTTTGGTATTCATAGGAAACGAATTAGCGAATATCTCATTCTTTATTTTCATTCTACCTTTAATAGTTAGTCATTTTTAACTCTTTTCTTTTATTCTAGCTTCTGTAGTTAGCCAAAAAAAAATAGAAAGCCAAACCATTCTAGAATTAAACCATGATTTTATTCTAGGATTCCATAAAAGGGTTAATATTACAAAAACATAATAAATAGCAATACACGGTGGAAATAAAGGGTATAAAAAATATGCACGTGTTGAATGCAAATGAAATACCGTAACGAAATAGCCTACTGTTCGGGGATACACCTTTCTATGTCTTTTGATCATGACAGAAAAATCAAAATGAGCATCGTAGGGTGCACCGCGCCATGGGCACGGTTACCTTCCTAGTATTTAATATGTTGCTAGAACATATAAAATATATTATAAAAATAATTGATTGAATCTATTGGAACACGATGTTCTACTAATGGAACATGTAACATAAAGTACTATAAAATTAATTAAAGCTCTTCGCCGAGCTAACCCTATGGTCCAAACTTTTTTTAGGGAGCTCTTCTTCTTTTTTTTGTTGGTATATTTAGCTGTGTAGAAATGACAAGATCTTTCACTAAACTTGCACCCCTCGTCAGTCTTAGCCTTCAAAATTTGCTCACGATGTAGCTGCTCTATGCGAGAAAGAATAAATCCTTTAGGGGTGCCATCAGTCAATGGCTTCCTACGTTGGAACATGATTAATTTTCTATTGCTAACCCAGCCCACATGTTTTTCCTTTGAGTAAATGGATTTATTTTCTTTTTTTTGAGCTCCCTATTTTTCCCTTTGAAATTTATTTGAATAAAAGGTGTCTTAATCGTCTAGAGTTTGAATAATACGCTAGAAACGAGCCAGCTGCTTGTCACTGAAGTCACGGCGTACGATTTGTTTCCTGAAGGAGGAAAGTGATTTAAGTACCGGATTTGCGCCAATCAGCTGGATCATCACTCTTCGATCCATGGCAGTGGCACACTCTGAAGCAAAACCCTCGATGCTACTACTAACGTGCATGCTAGAAGCTTAGCCACCCGTCGTTTCCGGCTTTCCGCTGCCTATAGAAAAACTGACTCAGCAGCTCGAGGTCGAGAGGGTGCTAGCTGACTGCTGACACGGCCAGATCGACGAGAGTTGCGTGGTGGATCATCGCCTCGTCGGCGAAAAGCTCGCGACGAGAATGATGGCCGTCCTGCGTGCGTCGCGTCGGAGCGGACGACATCTCGAGCACTGTGCGGCGACGTAGTACGCATATGTGCGTAGACGTTGGCGCGCCCGCACGTCAAGCGCCGCGCACGCGCGCCCGCCACCCTCGCGATCGATCGATCCCTAGCCACATGCCTGGCCCTAATCAGCCAGCGCCCGCGGCTAATCTAGTGGTCGACCTGGGCATGAGGGCATTGCCTGTGCATGCTTCACCAACACACCAAAGCAACACGTTCCCAACGAAGCAAGCCACATGGAGAGCTAATATAAACAAGGAGAAAACGCGCGCACGGACGCCATATCCCATCCAGTGAATCCCGGCGGCGCACACATGTTGGCTGTGCTGTGCACGCATCGATTTTGCATGGAATTCGCGGGTGATTTGCGCCCTGTTTGCGCCAGTTTGGTAACGGGGGTGATGGAAGCAACCGGCAGCTATGCGCGTTCGAGGAAGACAAATTCTGTCGGTTCTGCGTGACTGACGACTGACTGGGTACACTCTGGGAAAACGGGCACGATTGAGCGGTTAAAATTAGGGCTTTTTTACGGTACCTATAGTATAATTTAGATCTGACCGTCCATTTTTTATGGATATTTTAGGCTTTTCTTTCATGGGCATGCATAGTTGGAAACAACATAAATGGAAAGTTTTTTTTGATAAACAATGAATCGAATTATTTAATGCATGCCTTACATGCTCACACGGCAGGAATGAACGTATGATAGTTTTTTAGGAACGAATCAAACTAATTAATGCATGCATCCGTAATTATTGCCATTTTTAGGAACGAATCAAACTAAAAAAAAAGCATGAATCCGTAATTAGCGGCAGCGCAGTCGTGTTATGCCGATAAAGTTAAGCGTCTAAAGAAAGTAAATATATCCCGATCTAATCCACAAATTTCCTTTTGTCCGTTAGACAAAAATCCCAATCCCATTTCTTGTTTGATAACAAAACATACATTTCCAAAGAAATCGTTGAAATACTTTTTTTTTTGACGATTCCAATTAGTTATGGTTGATTTCTAAAAAAAATAGAGATTTCTTTTTTCCATGAAATATGTTTGATTTAAAATCTTAAAATACGAATTTTAATCGAAGTTTAGTGAGAAATAAAAAATAATTTCATTGTCGATTCTATTTTTTTATTGACGTTAGATTTGTTCAATCCAAATGCATGCACATTTAATCTATTAATTTAATAAATTATTTATTTATTTCTATATATAATTATACATAAGTCGATTATACCCTCCTAGAGATATACTACGTTTGTAGTATAATATACTAACTTGGTAGTATAAAAAAGTTAAGGACTAATACAAGCCTTTAGATCAAAAGGATTGGATGGCTCATATCCATTAGAAGGTACCGTAAAAGAGCCCTAAAAGTATCGGGATCGAACAAAAATAGTATGGATGTGCATCAGCTTTTCTTTTATGCTCCTTTTGTGTGCACCGGCCGGTGGTCGTTTTAAGTTAGGTTGGTTGTTCTATCGGAAGTTACACATCAAAATCACCACCCACAGTCCTGTCAAAAGGAAAGAAAACCGTCAAGGAAAAGCTCGTCACAAAATCTGAGTATAGAATTCGCGTGGCATTCATGAATGCTCTTTTCAAAATACGTCACTGTCGCAAGGTCTATTAACCTGGAACCAAAAAAATGTCGCTAGACTGCGGAGCAATTTTATGATAATTCCAAATGTATGTGTAGGATAAGGCGCAAGGGAATAAACAATCTGGTTGAGGCATGGCGTTGTTCTATCCCTTCATTAGATTTTCTTAAAAATTTTCTTTGGGTGGAATCTTAATTTGATTTGATTTTGTGAAAATCTTGGAGAAGTGTTTCTTTTTCTTTATAGTGCAACAGCGTTGTCCATTGACTTCTGCCGATCGGAGTGTATACCTGTACCTGTGTATGTAGTAAAATAAGTCTTGGTTGGTGACCGACCAGACATTAAGATCCATCGAATACATATGAGGATCATATGCATGTACCATTTTACAAAATCAGGGGAAAAATTTTGGAATCCATAGAACATGTCGTCTCGGAATAGCTAGTATTGTGGTTGAACCTAACGACAATTAACTTAACAAAATACAGGAACACATAAACTTGATGCGAAATTAGATAATCATCGTAGAGGGTATTGTTCGTAGAGGCGATTGGTCAGCTAGCTTGGTGAGTTGGTGGTTAAGCTAGATGCATGCTTGACGACGATATGATGTAGAGTTGTAGAGGACGCGAATAGACATACGGTAGCAGTGTAGACTCTTCAGTGACGTTCGAGAACATAAGCACTAGTAACGTAACAACGATGGCAACAATCTTCTCGGAGACTCCGACGCGATCCCTCGAGATCGGGTTAGGGAGTAGAAGATTAGGGCTTAAGCGACGTGAGTTGATTAGATTAGTTTTGTCATATCCCTTCTCCTAGTATTATATAGCGCCATGTTCAGAGAATCGAAATCAGATAGGTTAACGTGGCATTTTTTTTATCAGAATTTCTGTTAGCTTAACTAAAAATAAATCTAGATAATCGTACGGACATGATTAAATCCTAACGGTTATGTATGTATTCACATTTCAGAGAGCATTATACAGTGTCACGTGATCGTGAACTGATACAGGCCATTATACAAGGTAGTTGACACCTTTCTTTGGCCGGCTACGCAATGCAATGGCGTCGTTTATCCAGCTGGAGTCAACTGAACAAGTAGCTCGTTGCAAAACTATTCGTAAAGCAGTGCAATGCTGTACGGCGCAGGAGCAACTGTTGGCCTTCTTTCTTTCCAACTTTCTTTCCAACCTGCTGATATTGGCCGAGCAAACCGTGAAAAATGCACGTATTTTTTTTTTTTCGGAGTGAAGCCGGAGAGGAGCACAATTCAAAGGGCACCGACGATCAGTATGCTGTTTGCTCTGCTATGATGCATGCAAACTTAGCACTGGCGTTCGCGTACGCGTGGACTCCGCCAGAGGCCAAAATCACCCGCACGAGGAGGGCTCGGGGTTCCGGTCGTCGCCCAATGCGGCGTATCGCACGGGTGACCTCCAGCCCCGGCAGAAGGATCGGCGAATGCCCCCGGCCCCCGGTATCCTGGATTGAGCTCTTGACCGTGGAGTCTCGCCGCGCTCCATGACAGATCCGCCCGGTTTTGGCCGCCGCCCGCGCCGCATCGCCGGCAGGAACGCTCGATTCGCGGGCAACAGTCTGGCTCGCGACGAGCTTCCCATTCACAGGCATGTAGCGAAGTTAAGCTCGCACCACTCTCAGACACTTGGGTGGAAACGAGCTGAGTTGATCCTGGCTTGTCAAAATTGAGCCGAGGCAGGCTCGGCTCGGCTTGGTATCTTTGGCAAGTCTTAAAATTAGGCTTGACTTAGGACTGACTTGGCTCAGCAGTGTTATTGAGCCAGAGCCAAGTCTACTTTTGAGAGTTTTTAAAATACCGAGCCGAGTCGAGACACGAGCAAGAGATGTTATTGCGTTAAAAAAATATAAACGAGCCGAGCCGAGCCGAATCAGACTAGACACACTTAAAAAAACGCCCCAAAAGCATACTCGATTTAACCTCGGCAACACCTCCGAACCGAATCAAGCCTGTCCGAACCAAGCCAAATCCAAACCAAACCGTAAACCGTGAGCTATTTTTCCAGCACTATTCACACTGTACGGGATGATAACTCCACGGCGTGCACGTACAGTTTCGGCCGTCGTGCCGTGCGCGCGTCCCTGCAAAGCCTCATATTTGGAGGCCCATGGTCCATGCACCATGGCGTTGCTTGTCCTTTTAGGCCCAATAAGAACCTCCGTCCTGCATAAAGCTGAAAATGTCTTGTGTTCCTGGAAACAGCGATAGAAGAGTTGTGCTGAAATGTGGCTCGATGATTCCTGTGGCCTTCATGTTGAAACAGGCTGGGCCGCTGGTGGCATGCCGCATGCATGGATCAGACGAATGGAAGTTCATTTCAGCACTTGAACTATTCAGTGAATCTGGTTTTACTGTCATAATTCCTCCGTAACTCCAAAACTGAATATGCAATCATCTCCAACTCTTCGTAGCAGGTCCGAAACCGCCTAAATTTTAACAGCCGTCGTCTCATTGTCGGCACCCGATTTACAAGATCGGATTCCACCTGCGTAAACCCGTACTAGTCCCAAGGATCATGGCTAGTACACACAGATATACAGAAACGGAACAGTGCCAACGATATTATTATTACAAACGGAACATAGTCCAGTACAAACAACATACAACGGCTCGCAGGCCGCAAATCAGAGTACACAACGATACAAGCCTAATACAACATCTAGAATTTTATCATCCCACGTGCACGGAGGTCAGAGGAACGCGTAACCCTAATCTTCATACTCTTCGTCGGGAGAACGCCTCGACGTAATCCGGTCCTCCTCTTCGACGGCGGGCCATACTCGGATGGACCATTGTTGAAATTTTGAAAAGAGAGGGAGAAAAGGATGGTGAGTACAAATTGTACTGCAAGTCCGGAATTATGCAAATGCGGTTCCGTACAAGGAAGGCTTAGGTTATTTTATGAAATGTATTTATTAGCCTAGTTTTGACAAAGCAATTTATAAACAAGAAATCTTAATCACCTTCTTTGGGCTCTTTCAAACGGTTCTCGCCACTTGGCCTCGGTGCCATAGCGAGAACAAAATCCTTTCTTCTTTTCTTTTCTCAAAACGGCTAGGTCCATTCCACATGACACTTTCCTAGAGGCCATCACCCAATCCGGAATATCGCGGTGGCACCTAGCTCAAACGAAATCCTTCTCAAATCCTTACTCATCTCAAATCCTTTCTTTAAAATCCCTTTTCTAAATTTGTTTTAAAATGAAGCAACTACCATATAATCAGTCCCTTCGCATGCTCATAATCATGAGCACGGCTATCATGACAGTTTTAACTCTGCAGAGTGGGTACGCCTTACCCTCAAGAGGCTACGCACCCAGACGGTGTTTCGCCACAAGACCATCAACCACGAGGGCCAACGATCGGGCCCGCCCCATTCGGGCTCGAGGTCGCATCTTGTAATGGCTCGATTCATAGGATCATAGGATGAGCGGTCCTTAGACTAGGGAGATTTGATATTTTAGCCTGGTTTGAAACATGGTGCCCTCTCGCACCAACCGACAAAACATCTCCCTAGTCGGAAAGATTTTGGGGTAAGAGGAAAATCATTTCCTACTTAGCATCACCCTTGATACGCTATCTTTAAATCACCCTTTTCCAACCATTTCTCAAAACATTCACCTTTCACACAAATGATTGAATCATTCCGCATAAATGATTTTAAGCATTTATCCTACCACAATCAAAGCATATAAATAAGAGAAATTCATATTTTAGCCTTAGGTTTAATCCTACCATATTTCTTACCCTTCTATTCGGTCATGCTAACTAAGTCTAGGAAATACGGCATTTATCTTTTAAACTAGCATGCATATTTTCAAGTCTAATAAATATTTTCTAAATAACCGAAAATGGCTTCTCAATATGATCAAAGGGGGACTTGCCTTGATCGGTTCCGGGGAAAGTGAAGGGGACGTCGTCGATCGGGTCTTCGGGAGCTTGACCTCCTAAACGCGCACACGCATGCAAAGCAATACAACACACATAAGCAAAATATTTCATGTCATGCCAGGGGCGAAACGCTTGGTGAGCTCACCGGGACGGAAGGGATGGCCAGGCGGCGGGACCACGACGGTGGCAACGGCGCGAGTTCGGATGCGCGGATCACAGCGTCGATCCTCCCGGGCAAGCTTTCTTTGGCGACCTGCGGATCACCCAGGAGGGCATGGATTAGGAGGAAGAGGCGAGGCAAAAGGAAAGAGGAACAGCGGCAAGGCGATGACGATCGACAACGCACCGGCTCGGGGATCGCGACAGTCGGTGATGCGGTGGCATGGCAGCGGTCAATAGGGTAGCAATACCCATTTTATAGCGAGCTCGCCGGAACGTATTCAATGCGACGCGGGGTTGGCGATCGCCGATGTGATTCCGCCGATGCCGTGAAGGGAATGCATTGAACGCGATGCGCCGAGGTGGTTTGGCGGCGATAAGACAAGAAGGGTAGGGGACGGAGAGGGTCCCGGAGGAGTGTAGGGCGGCAATGCGTGGGAAAAAGGAGCCATGGCGGCCCGGGAAGGAGAGAGAGAGAATGCAATGGCAAGGGTTTAACAGAGGAGGGGAACAGGGGAGAAGAGAGGAGGAAGGGATGACAAGCGGGGCCCACATGGCGGTGGTACAGCGCCTCATGGGAGCAAGGCTGGCTGTCATGGCTGGGTCAAGGTGTGTGCGTCGTGGAATGGGCTGTGGCTCTATGCCCAACCAGGAGGAAGAGAGGAGGGGAAAAGAAAAGGAAAGGAAAGATGGGCCGAGACTTCAATGAGAGGGAAATAAGATGTTTTGAAATTTTGATTTCCAAAGAACCTATATTCTCCAAAACCTTTTTAACATATTAATTATTTTGGGAAATATTATTTTGTTTCCCCAAAATTTATAATACATTTTCGAATAACCTCACAAGGGTATTGGTTTTAAGAAAATATTATTTTAAACCAATTACCAAAATTTTCCACCAAAGGGCATAGACTTGGAAAATTTAAATTATTTTTCTAATCTAAATGCAATGCATGAAGTGATGATGTCATGATGCAATAATGGATGATTTAACATTTTTAAATCATGCATTTAAGAAATTATTAACGTGCCCAGTTGGGTTTAAAAATTTGGGATGTTACACTCATACTCCAGGGGTTTGCCGAGCCTAACTTAGGTTGACTCAGCACACTTTTTTACTTTCATCTATATTTTCACTCTTTCCGTTTTATTTGTTACAGTAGCGTAGTGGATGGACCTAACTTAGGCTCCATCGAAGATTCTCTTAAAAATCATAGGAGCTCAGAAAAAAGAAAATATCTAAAAATACCAGCAAAAAAAAAAAAACTCCCTCCGTACAGAAATATAAGGCACGCATGTATTTCAAGATTTAAAAGTCTTAATATTTGACTAATAATTTATCCAATGATATGTATATTTTCTGACACAATTAACATCATTTGATTCATATATGAAAGTATTTTCTAATGGTTATAATTTTGTTATATAAACGACATACAATAAGGAAAATTAAGCATCAAAGTATAGTTTTGAAAACTGTGTAAAATCAATATAGTTTAGTTTACCTTCTTGGAAAAAGGAGAAACTTTAAAAAAAATAGAAAAATGTCAGTTTGATCTTTCCATTCAGAAAATTTTATCAAGATCAAAGATAACGCAAATAGTATCTCTATCTCTACTATTATAAAGCACCTAATGGACGTGGTGGTTGTTCGAACTTTCAATCTGGATCGTTCATCTCGTGTGCGGCAACTTGATTTGCACCGTCCGATGCCTCGATGCCTATCTGCTCGCTGCCGATTCGTCCGTCCGGTGATTGCGGACGCGTTAACTCACCACGCCCCCTCTCTCTCCCGCCCGCCGCGCCCCCTCTCTCCGCAGCCACCTCCCTCTCTCTCCTCTCTCCGCCGCCCCCTCCCTCTCTCTCGCAGCCCCCGCCGCCCCACCGCGCGCAGCCACCTCCCTCTCTCTCCTCTCTCCGCCGCGCCCCCTCTCTCCGCAGCCCCCTCTCTCTGCCGGCCCCTCCCTCTCTCTGCCGCCCGCCGCGCCCCCTCTCTCCGCAGCCACCTCCCTCTCTCTCCTCTCTCCGCCGCCCCCTCCCTCTCTCCCGCAGCCCCCGTCGCCCCACCGCGCGCAGCCACCTCCCTCTCTCTCCTCTCTCCGCCGCCCCCTCCCTCTCTCCCGCAGCCCACACCGCCCCACCGCCCCCGTCGCCGCACCCCCTCTCCGCCGCCCCCTCCCTCTCTCTCCCCGCCGCACCCTCTCTCTCTGCCTCCCGCCGTCTCTCCCGCAGCCCCCGCCGCCCCACCTGCAGCGCCGCCTCATCCACACGCCCGCCGGCGCCGGATACGACGACCCCTGGAGCGCCGCCCTCCACTCCGCTCGCGCCGCCCCGGGCCACGCCACGCCGTGTCCGCTCGCGCCGGCCCGGGCCTTCCCCCTCTCTCCCGCAGCCCCCGCCGCCCCACTTGCAGCGCCGCCACGTCCACGCGTCCGCCGCCGCCGGATACGACGACCCCTGGAGCGCCGCTCAATGCTGGCATTGCTGCAGGTTGCAAAGGCCTCTCTTTGGGCTTCCTAGGTACATTTACATTGTCCTTAGTTGCAAATACTTTTTTTTTTTTTGCTGAGTGTGCCATTGTTGGTGATCTTGTTACTGTAAATTGTTGTTCTCACTACTGCATCAAAGAAATCATTTCAATGAAAGTGTATTTTCAGGCGACAGATAAGATAAGACATTTCTATAGGTTTGTGGACAATTCTATAGCTTTGCTGTACAGAGAAATAGCTAGAGTGCTGACTCGATTTGCACCGTCCGATTCAGTGCTAGATGTGTAATTTTATAGCGCTTTTACTGATCGCTGGGCGACTAATTTTTAGAGGAGTCTTGGTAAATTTTTTCACATATCTAAATTTTTTTCACTGATGACAGATAATATAAGACATTTCTATATGTTTGTGGACAATTCTATAGCTTTGCTGTACAGAAAAATAGCTATAGTGCTGACTCGACCATGTTTTAATAAGCTTACATTAGATGTTTTTGGACTAGACCATGTTTATGATGCCTGGCAAGCCGGGGTTATTGGCACTGCTTTGCAAGGTCAGATTCAGTGCCAGGTGTGTAATTTTATAGCACTTACCATGTTTATGATGCCTAGCAGGCCGGGGTTATTGGCACTGCTTTGCAAGGTCAGATTCAGTGCCAGGTGTGTAAATTTATAGCGCTTTTACTGATCGCTGGGCGACTAATTTTTAGAGGAGTCTCGGTTAATTTTTTCACATATCTAAATTTTTTTCACTGATGACAGATAATATAAGACATTTCTATAGGTTTGTGGACAATTCTATAGCTTTGCTGTACAGAGAAATAGCTATAGTGCTGACTCAACCATGTTTTAATAAGCTTACATTAGATGTTTTTGGACTAGACCATGTTTATGATGCCTGGCAGGCCGGGGTTATTGGCGCTTTTACTGATCGCTGGGCAACTAATTTTTAGAGGAGTCTCGGTTACTTTTTTTCACATATCTAAATTTTTTTCACTGATGACAGATAATATAAGACATTTCTTCTCGGTGTGATCTCTAGAATATAACAAAAGGGTTTCATATAATGTCGCGGACTCCGACCAACAAATCCTCGAAAGGAAAAGAAGGTATTTATATATGTCATATCCAGATTTTATTTTAAATTTTGGTTTCCTTAATTCTAATTACATACTGATCTATAACGGTGTTTCATAACCTACTATTGCACTCGGTATTGTTTTGTATGCTATCCCCAATGTGAAGACGATGTAACGTTATGGATGGCATTCTCAATGGTTTAGTCCTTAGTTGCAAATACTTTTTTTTTGCTGAGTGTGCCATTGTTGGTGATCTTGTTACTGTGCATTGTTGTTCTCACTACTGCATCAAAGAAATCATTTCAATAAAAATGTATTTTCAGGCTAAGAGTGTTCTAACGTAGGCTCTGATGTGTCCTGTTTTAACTTTTTTCTTTTTGGCGATGAGATATTCATATATGGCAGCATTCTTGTGCTTTTATTTTGTTGTTCTTTTGTTCATGAGATCTTTAATGTTCTGCATCGCACACTGTAACAATTTATTTGTGCCATCGTAGTGCTGAGTGATTGCAGTATGAGTGTCATCATTCTTCTTTTGTGGAAAAATTAAAGTATTTCTGATTTTACTACTAATGGGCTACTTCAGTTTAGTTGGATATAGATGTTTTTCCCCTTTTACAGTCTACGCAGATTTTTAAAATTGACTCCATTGCTGAATGTGTTTGTTGCTTCCATTAAATGTATTTGCTTTATGTTCTTGCCAAGTTCATAGTCCATACCTAAAACTGCAGTTTGGATGGTATTAGATTTGGTTGCATCTTTTACAATGTTTGACAGGAATGATGAACCTACAGGCATTAAGGTATTTCTGATTTTACTACTAATGGGCTGCTTCAGTTTAGTTGGCCATATATGTCTTTCCCTTTCATAGTCTATCCACATTTTAAAAATTGGCTCCATTGCAGAATGTGTTTCTTCACTATTCATGGCCGTTATTTGCACAAAGCAGCTTATATCTTTTGTGGTTTGCACCGCGTCTGTATGGGTTCCTGGTTATCTGATTATTCGGCCACAAATAAAGAACCCCTGCCCTTGGTTCCGAGACAGCTTTGTTCTTTGCTCACTTTTGGTTATCTAATAGATGCTTAGTTAATACTGTTAGTTGCTAATGTGATAGGGTTTCGCGTATACTCAATTTGTGTCATTTTCACTTTTACATGTATTTGCTCCACTGTGCTTATTAAAGAATGCGTAGAATAGCAAAATCTGCTATTGCCTAGCCAAGGAAGCAAGGAAGGAAAGGAACTTTACACGAAAAATACTCAAATCACATTATATGATGCTGCATTGATTTTAGATCTAATTTTTTTACATGATCTTGCCTTTAACATGATGACTGATGGATGAGATGCTATGATACACTACCACAGTCATGTGAAAATGATTATCATTGGTTCTGTCGCTTTTTTATCTTGCCTTACTAAAGGCTTCTTTGATTAAGCTTAGTTTTCTTACTTGCTCTACAACTATTTATATAATGCTAGATTTGAACTTGGCATTGTGAAAATGAGATATGAACCGCACGCAAAGCTGTTAATGGGCTTACTAGATCTTGGAAGGTATCTTTTATGTTCTGAACAATATTTGTTCGAAATACCACCACATTTCCTATTTAAAATTCTTTGTGAGGTATCAATATCTCCATAGTGCAAGAATCATTGTTTTTTCATCCTGAACGCTATCGTGAACTCTATTTTGAAGACACGTCAAGGAATCATTGTGATGCCAGGATTTTCACTTCATGGAATGAGATCGCTCTGATGTCTGTGCCAATTTACTATTTGTGCTTGCATCTCCACAGTTTGTGCGGTGCTTCTCGGCCTATTGCTTTTGCATGCCAGGATGGTTGTGCCTTTTTTTTTTGAGGTAGAATGGTTGGCTGCGCCTTTGTGTATTCATGTATGGAACTGTTTTTCTTGCGTGCTGTTTAGATGCTGATTTTTTATGTTTTACAGCTGAATAACAGGTTCTTCTTATTGCCAGTTGGTGGTCCATGCATGTCTTCTGCTTACGCAAGCGCTCTCGCCTGCGTGCTTGTGTGGCTACGGGCGCCGTTTGCTTCCTCTGCGTCAACCGGTTGCTCAGTGTGCTCGCCTACTGTAGATAGGCATTGCTTCTCATTGGATTAGGGCTCATCTTTGTCTTGTCCATATGAACCAGGTACTCAATTTTATTAATTTCTATTACAGATAGGTGTTGCTTCCTTTCTGTTTGGATTTTTGTCTATATACATATATCTGTTCGGGTTTGTTTCCGTACCGTGCGTGGATTAATTTTTGCTCACCGCGTCTTTCTGGTGGCCTTACTTTTCCTGCCGTCCATCATCATGCACGCATGCTAATGTGGTTTCCTTCTCATCTACGTTGATCGCTCGTTTTGTGTTTCCGTTGCTTTCTATTGGGTTCTCCAAACAGAATAGGTTGCCCGTATTTGATTTTGGTTTATTTCATTTCCATCGTATTCACTACGGCGCGTCGGGGCACGAGTGTTTGTTCTTGACTTTTTTTGGCGGTGATATTTCAGTGAATATTGGACTCAGCGCTTGCACAGGAGACGGATTCCGGTGTCGGACGAGGGGATGGCTGGCCCTTTGATCGATTTGCAAGGCCATGTCAGTGTCTTGAAGTGTTTCATTCATATTGGACTACTTTGTTTTGGTTCGTCCTGTTCTTTCTTGTATGCGTTTAGTTTCATTGATATTGTGGCATTTTAATCGATGTCTATTTCGATGCCACCGTGATTATGTTTTTTCTATTAATGTTATTGATGTGGATTATGATTTTCTAATAATTTATGCAAGGACTGCTTTACTGTTGCAGCAAAAGATTGTGGCTACTTTCATTTTTGGCATGGCACAAGAGAGGAATTTATTTTTTGGCATGACACAGTGGCATTTGTAAGCAGATTAAATAAATGTTAGATGAGCTGTTCAGCACTTGGTGTGTACTGAACTGAACATTGCAGCCGGTCTTTGATTTTAAACTTTATACGTGAACTAAGCATTTTTGTAGTTGTACTCTGTCCTTTTGACAGTATGGGCAACGTGTGTGCCAAATACACGACAATAATTATTTCAATTGTTATCTTAGTGTTAAAGTTGTAGCGGTAAAACATAAAAATTGTAAGTCTAAAACATCATGTGCTGAAACACTTTTAGCCCGGTATTAGCTAGAAGTACCAACTAACTTCTAGATGACATTGGCTATAATTGTCGCTCGTCAAGGAGTTGGAAAGCAACACACCTTAACCTAAGTTTTATTCCATGGGAAGGATGGGAGATGGAAAGGGGGTAGAGACATGTAGATGCGTGAGTGCATGTAGCAGAGGTGGACCTGGAGTAGAGAGGTGGCTATATTGTGGCAAAGAAAAGTAAGAGGTGGCGGTGCGGCGGTTTCTGTGAGTGTTGAAGGGGAAGACGAGGGTGTGATGTATGAATAAGAGGAGACGTCGAAGTAATGCCACCGTGAGACGCGTGTTTGTTCGACCTGACGCGCGTGTGTTCTTTGGTTTGGGGGTTGGCTTGTGGGGGTGTTTGCTTTGAGATTCGATGCCTATGAGTGTCTATAGCAAAGACGGGTTGATCATAACAATTCAAGTTTTTATCCTAGAATTTTGTTGCTATCTAAGTTGTCATGCATTGCTTTGTATATTTCATCTTTTATAGTTTTTATAGGTTACCTCAATTTATGTCCCCTTTCATCTCTTTTGGATCCGTTGCAAAGCACGGGCATTGTACTATCCCAGTAATTTGTTGCAAGAAACCTGGTTGCGTACAAGTCGTCGTTGCCGGTGAGATAAGACTCCTTAGTGTGTACACCCGTCACATGCTCGAGTTCTCCCGCCTCGACGCTCGCAGGTTCTGGCGCTTCCAGTAATATAAAGCAGCGAACTCAAGCTAATCTTTCTTTTGACGCAAAAAACATCATATCACGTTCAACACTCCCAATCTTTTTTGCAAATCATCCTTCATACTTATATATTTTTCTACGAATTATGTTTTTCTTTCATCCCTTTATGGTCCGTGGCAGAGCACGGGCATTGTACTAGTATAGATAAACTATATGTAGGCATGTAGTTAATGGCGTAAGGCTGATCATTAGAAGTCGTGCCAACCTTGCATTAGTGTAACGAAGTAATTTGGTCCCATTTGTACCTGGCATGGCTGCGGTTAAAATCCGAAGCTTGCGAATTGGCATCAAGAAGGTATAAATATGGCTTGACTAAGTTTTAACAGTTTTGAAATGTCATGTACAAAAATAGGAAGCCACACCAGCCACTAAGAGCGACTACACATAAGGGGTAGGTGGCATAGAAGGCGGCAATAAGAAGAGACCAACAAAGACGAGATGAGAAAAGAGAGACGAGGGGGTTAGGGGTCAAGGGGAGCGACGACGAGAGGGTTCGAGCAGTTAAGTCTCGTTAACGGTGCAGGAGGGAGATTAGGGGAGTGAGGAATTATTAGGGTGTCCAATTGTATCCTGTTCCTTGATCTGTAACTGAAAATCTCATTACTCAAGGTCACGTTAGAGGAGGGCACTTAAGGGTCTAACATCGACTCAGCAAAAATGTTGTCCTCACCTAATTTGCATCCAACTAGCCTAGTTTGCGTCCGATGATTTGCTTTTCCTTGAAAAAGAACCAAACTAATTGGGTTAGTGAAGCTAGGTAAAAAAAAAAAAAGAGCTCGATGCAAAGACGGAAGAGGGTGTAATCTAGGAGGAGTGAAAGAAACGGTACATGTACCATCTATGCTGGCGAGTGGTGGTGCTCGTAGAGTCGCATAAGAGGAGAGACACAAAATATGGTTTAGAAGTTGATCTTGTTTTCCACTATTGATAACATACCGTACCGTGTAGATACTCCACCTGCAGCATCTCATGTCTTAACCTATCAATAACGGACACTTTTAATTAAAAAAGTGAAATAGTTTGATCTGTCGAGATTTTGATATTCCAACCAGTGTGGATGACAGGGACTAGGGATGCGAAGGGGGCGGACTTGGTCCAACCCTGTACCTGCCCCGCTGGTCCTAGCTAAATATTAGTAGGGTCGGGGTCAGACCGCCCCTAATTTCTACTTGCCCCTAATTAATGGAAATTAGGTCCAGATGGGTAGGCACCACGAGCTGCACCAGACGGGTTCTTGCACAACTGCACGACATGCACATAATCTTTTTTTAATAGTAAATGCTGCAATCAACTAGTAATCAAGATCAGACGATAATTGTGTTGTAAACATATCTCAAACAAACCAAGCTACATCTGAACAAGTGCCAATTGGAGAGTTAAAAATACGTAAATATGAGATCAAGTACAGGTGCTACATCAACTTAAGAGACATTTAACCAAACATCAAATTTAAGAGCTCAAGGTCTAATCTAAGCATATTCTATTCTTTCTTCCAGATTGAAACCCCTTTCAGCAAATTCTTTTTGTCTTCTAGAATCAAGGCCAAATCTGCAATTCAAGAGCGGTTGGCATCAGCATAGAACATTTGCTTTCAAAGAGAGCAACAAAATTTAGGAAATTTAAATACATGACACTACGCAGCAGCATGTCTCAACGAAAAAAAGTGAAGCATGTTCATTTCCTTCTTCTAGTTCTGAAAATCAACTACAGTTAGTGCCTCCCAATCCCCCTAAAAATCTTTATGTCTACCATGTTCAGTTTAGATCATACAAAGATGAAACCAAATGTTTACCATTTCGTGTTAGAATGCACAAGAAAAAAAGCATAGTCTTTACCACCACCGCACCAATTATTCAGATCATAAATATTTAGATACAGGAAAGTTATAGTCCTCATAAATATTCAGAGTACATCAGTGGGGCGAAATTAACCAATTTTGTACTGACCAGAGAGAGTGTTTGAAATAATTCTTCACATTTATCAAATGAAAGAGTAGGGCTACATCTAATCATCTGATAGAGAGCTTTCATGCTCATAACTTTACTAGTCAATCACTTCTGTCAGCTGAAAAGTTCAAACATGTTCATATTAACAAGGTTTTTATATTAGGAATCTACAGTCAAAAGAATGAAAATGCTACCTGTTCAAAGTCAACATTGCCATTGATAGAGCCCATATTGTATTTTGTAGAACCTACGGTTTATAAATAGAAGATTAACAAGGTGTTGTGATGAGCCCTTTTAAAGGAAAATTGAGCATATTAACCTTACCTGCTACTGCTGCCCTATACCAATCTTGTAAGCACACGAGTACTTCAACTGTCTCTGTGGATAGCCTGCTACGGAAGTCGCTGATAATTCTTCCACTAGTGCTAAAAGCTGCTTCAGATGCAACAGAGGAAGCAGGAACAGCTAGCTGCTAGCACATCTCGTGCTATGCAAGCCAAGATTAGATACTTAGCAGAATTGACTGGCCACAAATTTAAAATGTCAAATTCTTCTGATCGTTGAAGTGGGGTCTCCTCCAAGTATCTATCAAGTTCAGTGGAAGACTTATCTCGAGGATGGGCAGTAAGATGTTGATCCCAATCAGCAAACATGTCGCTTTCTACAGTAACCATCTCAGGATCACCTCCTAGTTGCAAAACATTAATATTGTCATTGTCACCTTTTATGTGAGAAGAGTATTCCTTAAACAATCCTGTGAGCATCATTGAGCCCTAATTTTTATTAGTGGCATTGATGTCAAATTAATTAGTATAAAGTGCTAGGGGGTTTTTTGGACTTCTCGGAACCCTAGCGAAGACTCGACGATTTTTATAATCCCTAATTTGAAGCGTCGACAATTTTCTTAGCTGCTCCAAGATTTCAAGTGCGTGACCGGGCGAGAGAAGAGGTCACGTATAGATTAGGAGTAGTTAGGTTTATTTCCTGTTTTCGTCGGATTTCAAAAGGGGTTTGAATATCTCGGATCTTGCCAGATCTTTATGAATTCTTGAAAACTCGGTTTCCGTAGTCCACCATCTCTAAAAATACCCAAATATCCCTATGTGAGATTTCTAGAGAGAGAGAGAAACCCACCTAATGTTCCCCCTCAATTTTTAGCCGAAAATCCATTCTGTCGGACGGCGTCTGGTAAATCCAGACGGCGTCCGACCAGCCAAAAATCCAAAATAGTCATTACTGTCGGACGGCGTCCGGTAGTTACCGGACGGCGTCCGGTCAGGTTAAAAACCGAGGCTCTTTCTGGTCGGACGGCGTCGGGGGCGTCCGGTTATAACCTTCACCCGCTCCCATCGTCGAGCGGCGTCGGTCCTTACGGACGGCGTCCGATCAACTCTTTCGATGGCGATTGCGCATTGCCGGACGGCGTCCGGTGCACGCGTCGGACGGCGTCCGGTGAGAGGCTAACGGCTAGTCTTTTGTCTCTTCCGAGGGGCAGCGGCTAGTTTTGCTCTAGGGGCTATAAATACCTACCTAGTGGTGGCTATTTTGAGGTTTTCTTGCTCCACTTCACCTACCACATTCATAGCTCATCAATTAGGTGTTCTAGAGCCATTCCTCCACCCACAAATCATCCAAAGCCACAAATTCATAAAACCCCAATACCGAGCTTCATGGAAGTCCTTCGATCCGGCATGATCGGGGCGTTTCAGGCTTGTTACTTTTGAAGACGGCATCCTTCGTGGAGGCGTTGGGCTTGGGAGTAGGCCTTGGCGTGTGGTTACTCTCGAGTCGGTGTACGGGTGACGGAGTCTACCTCGCCGGAGTGGCGGAACGACTACCGGGAGTAAGGCGTGAGGCTCGAGAGCGAGCCGGTCCTTGTGCGCAAGGGGTAGCCTCAACGGAGAGTAGGAGTTGCAGCTCCGAACTTCGGTCAAACAAACACCGTGTCTCCCTCTCTTTTATATTCCCGCACTTACTCTTATTGCATTGCTTGTGTTGATTGTGATGCCATGTCTTAGTTGCTTATTAACTTGTTTATTGCTTCCGCTTGCGTATCAATTGACACTAGGATTGGGTCACTATTAACTTGATGCTTAATCAACAATTAATCGAAGAAAAATTAAAATTGCCTATTCACCCCCCCTCTAGGCCCTAGGATCCTCTTTCAAGTGGTATCAGAGCCAGGTTCTCCCGTATTAGCTTCACCGCTAGGAGATGGCTCAAGAGGGGCCTAGGATAGAAATTGGAAAACCTCCTATTTTCGATGGAACAAACTACAACTATTGGAGAATTAGGATGCAATGTTACTTAGAGGCACTTAGCTATGATGTGTGGGTCGCTTGTGAGACCGGCTATCCGGACCCTCCGGCCGGAACAATTGCTCTTGATGAAGTTCATGCTAAGTACAAACGCTTTAATGCCATTGCTAGAAATACTTTGCTTTCTAGTGTGTCTTCCGAAGTTTTTGATAGCATTGGTAATCTCACTAAAACTTATGACATTTGGAAGCATCTTAGAGAAATTCATGTTGGTAGTGCCGAGATGCTTGAGGAGAAGCTATCTCGTGCTAGAAAAAGATTTGATCAATTCAAGATACTTCCTAATGAAAGTGTTAATGAAATGTTTCTTAGGTTGAACCCCATCGTCAATGAAATTGCCGGATGTTCGGAGAAGAAGGTCTTGGAAGACATTGACATTTGTCGGAAGATGCTTGATGTTGTGCCATTTAGTTTCAATCCACTTGTGACCTTAATTGGAGCATCCAAGTCAAAACTCAAGAAGATGACACCGACAAAGCTACTCGGACAACTTAACTCATATAAGATGCGGCTTCTTAAAAGCGAAGAGTCCCCGCTCAATAAGAAGTCAATTGCTCTCCCCCCCAAAGCCAAAAGTGGGAAGAAGAAGATTGAAGTTGAAGAAGATGATGATGACTCCGATGATGCAATTCCGGAGATTGAAGAATTGGCCCTCCTTGTCAAGCGGTCAAGAAAGTTGATCAAGAAGATGAGCTTCCGTGGCGGATCATCCTCTTCAAGGCGAAGACCCATCTCCGAAATGCGTTGCTATGAATGTGGAGAGAAGGGTCACTTGGCGGCGGATTGTTCAAGAAGCAAAAAGAACAAGCACAAGGCAAGGAATCAAGAGGAAGATGAG
This sequence comes from Raddia guianensis, assembly GCA_036346415.1. Lineage (NCBI taxonomy): Eukaryota > Viridiplantae > Streptophyta > Magnoliopsida > Poales > Poaceae > Raddia > Raddia guianensis. The sequence goes on from CM070536.1 coordinate 19,271,138, forward strand.
GATGACGACAAGAAGAAGCACCGTCACTACCGCAAGAGCGATCACAAATCAAAGGAGAAGAAGAAGGCTCTTGCCGGTCAAAAGACCAAGAAGGAAGATAGCTCAAGCTCATCGTCCTTCCAATCATCCTCCGAAGAAGAAGATACTAGAGCTCATGGGCTAGCCGGGCTTGCGATCAAGGAGAATGCTCCTCCGGTTCTTCCCAAGCAAAAGCTTTGCCTCACCGCCAATGTACAAGAAGAAGTAATTGGGGAATGGATCACCGATGATGATGGCTCTTGGGCGGACTCCTCCGACAATGAAAACACCAAAGTGTCCGGAGTCGCCATCGACAACTCCACACCTCCCATGTGTCTGATGGCACTAGAGGAGAAGGTAACACATGAGCACCTCTCTAAAAGTGAGCTTAAACTTTTGATTGATGATTTGAATAATGCTCTAGAGAAGGAAAAGTCTAAAAGGAAGAAGCTAGTGAAAGTGCATAAAGAACTTGCGAATGAATTTGAAAATTTGCTTGAAAAACATAAAACTCTAGAAGATGATTATGAAGCTCTAAATTTGCAAGTTGAAATTCTAGATTACAAACTTGTTAGCTCTAATGTTGATATTGAAACTCCTCTTGATTGCTCAATTGAAAAATGCGATGTTGGTGTGACTTGTGATTTAATTGATACCATAGATGGTTCACTTAGCTTATCTCATGACACATCTTTGAACTTCTCACCCAACATCACACCTAATGCTAGCTCATCTTCACCCACTAGTACTCTTCCTTTAAATGAAAATGCTTATTCAATTGGTACTTGGTGTTGCTAAATGTGCTAATGAGCTAGTTAAGGAAAATTTGCTTTTAAAGGATAGAATTAAGCAACTAGACTCTAACTTAGCCAAATTGCTTGTTGGGAACAACTCTCTTAACAAAGTGCTTCGGGAGCAAAGGTACACCTTGGGCAAGCATGGTTTGGGATTTTATCCCGGGGATTTGCCCAAGGGAGGTTGGGGTAAGCCCAAGGTAACTTTTGTTAAGGGAGGGACCCGTTGTCATATTTGCAAAAATGAAAAACATAAAGCCATTGCTTGTCCTCTTGCAAAATCTTCTCAATTCATGTCTAAAACTCAAGTGCTTAATGCTAGTTACATGCTTATGAGGAAAAATGGCTCTACCTATGCTAAATATGTTGGTGCACCCAATGAAAAGAAAGATGTGAAGGCTATTTGGGTGCCCAAATGCTCGATGACTAACTCAAAAGGACCCAAGAAGAAGTCTTGGGTACCTAAAACCCAAGCTTGAATTTGTGTGTGTAGGTGAACTACAAGAGCGGTGGCCGGCATTGGATATTTGATAGCGGTTGCACCCAACACATGACCGGTAGCTCAAGTATGTTCACCTCACTAGAAGAGGAGAAGGACCCCGAACACAAGATCACATTTGGGGATAACTCCAAACGAAAGGTAAAGGGTATAGGTAAAATTGCAATATCCAATGACCTATCCATTTCTAATGTACTCTTGGTGGAAACTTGCAACTTTAATCTCCTCTCTGTTGCTCAAGTGTGCGATTTGGGTTTTGATTGTTTCTTCTCGATCAACGGAGTTCATGTTGTTTCCACTAAGAATCAAAGTGTTGCATTTGAAGTCACCCGGTTCCAAAACTTATATTTGGTTGATTTTTCAAGCCGTGAACCTTTTCAAATCAAGACTTGTCTTATCACTCAAACCACTCTTGGTTGGTTGTGGCATAGACGTCTCGGACATGTTGGAATGGGTACTTTAAAAAAGGTTTTTAAAGATAACTTGGTTGTTGGAGTGAAGGATGTCAAATTCGAGAGAAATCGTTTATGTAGCTCATGCCAAGCCGGCAAGCAAGTGGCTAATTCTCATCCGACTAAGACTTTTATGTCTACATCCCGACCACTTGAACTTTTGCATATGGATTTATTTGGCCCAACCACCTATGCGAGCATAGGCGGTAATTCTTATTGTCATGTGATTGTCGATGATTTCTCTCGCTTCACTTGGGTATTTTTCCTAGCAAATAAATCTCTTGCCGGTGATGTGTTTAAAAGATTTGCTTTGAAAGCTCAAAAGGAATTTGACTCTTTTATTAAAAAGGTGAGGAGTGATAATGGCACCTAGTTTACTAATACAAATGTTGAAGAATTTTGTGATGAGTTAGGTGTGAAGCATGAATTCTCGGCGGCATACACTCCCCAACAAAATGGAGAGGTGGAGAGGAAGAACCGTACGTTGATAGAGATGGCAAGATCAATGCTTGACTAGTATAACACGCCGCATGTCTTTTGGGCGGAAGCCATCAACACGGCGTGCCATGCCATCAACCGTCTTTATCTCCACCGACTCCTTCACAAGACCTCATATGAACTACTAGTGGGACGAAGGCCCAACATCTCTTACTTTCGAGTTTTCGGCTGCAAGGTATACATCTATAAGAAAAGGACTCATTTGGGTAAGTTTCAAAAGAGGTGTGACATTGGTATCATGTTAGGGTACTCCTTTCGCTCAAAAGCTTTTCGAGTTTTTAATAATTCTACCGGGCTAGTTGAGGAAGCCTATGATGTCAAGTTTGATGAAACTAATGGCTCACAAAATGAGTAAGATTTGACAAGAAATGTAGGTGATGAGCTACCACATGAAGCCATGGAGTTGGGGGAAATTCGATCCTCACCGGAGACACCAAAAGATGAAGTAATGACCCCCACCACCTCCATCGATAATCAAGCTCAAGACACCTCTCCAACAACTCAAGATCAAGCGGTGGACGGAGATGCGAACTTTGAAGTTGATCAAGCTCAAGGGGGAGGCATTGATCTACAAGTACCCGTCCAACAACACCGCTCTCTCTCCAAGGATCATCCCCTAGATCAAGTCATTGGCAATCTCAATCAAGGCGTAAGAACCCGTTCTCATACCGCAAATTATTGTGAGCATCACGCCTTTGTGTCTATTGTTGAGCCTAGGACCATTGATGAGGCATTGGCGGATGCGGATTGGGTGAACGCCATGCATGAAGAACTAAACAACTTCACCCGTAATGAAGTTTGGGAGCTTGTGGAAAGACCGAAGGACCACAATGTTATTGGAACCAAATGGGTCTTCCGCAACAAACAAGATGAGAACGGTGAAGTGGTGCGAAACAAAGCAAGATTGGTGGCGTAAGGTTTCACACAAATCGAAGGACTTGATTATGGAGAAACCTACGCCCCCGTTGCTCGACTTGAAGCTATACGGTTACTCTTGGCATTCGCTTCTCTCTATAACATAACTATTTTTTAAATGGATGTTAAGAGTGCTTTTCTAAATGGTTTTATTGATGAACTTGTCTATGTCGAGCAATCGCCCGGTTTTGAAAACCTCAAACACCCAAATCATGTATATAAGCTCTCTAAGGCGCTATACGATCTCAAGCAAGCTCCTAGAGCGTGGTATGAGCGTCTTAGGGACTTCCTCTTAGAAAAGGGATTTAAAACCGGTGCGATTGATTCCACATTGTTTTTAAAGCCTATTGAAAAAGACTTGTTTATTTGTCAAATATATGTGGATGATATTATTTTTGGATGCACTAACAAATCTAAATGCAAGGACTTTGGAGAAATGATGTCCAAGGAATTCGAAATGTCGATGATTGGAGAGCTCACTTTCTTCCTTGGATTTCAAACCAAGCAACTTCGGGAAGGGACCTTCATTTGTCAAGAGAAATACACAAAGGACCTTCTCAAGCGGTTTTCTATGGACGATTGCAAATCGATCAAAACACCAATGGCCACTAATGGACATCTTGACTTGAATGAAGATGGAAAGCCCGTGGACCAAAAGCTTTATCGCTCCATGATCGGTTCGCTTCTCTATCTTACCGCTTCTCGACCCGATATTATGTTTAGTGTGTGCATATGTGCTCGTTTTCAAGCATCCCCTAAAGAAGTGCATCTTATTGCCGTAAAACGCATTTTGAGATATCTAAAAATCACTACTAGCCTAGGTCTTTGGTACCCCAAGGGAGCGCGTATTGAGCTTCTTGGCTATTCCGACTCGGATTATGCCGGTTGCAAAATTGATCGCAAAAGCACCTCGGGGGGTTGTCACTTGCTAGGACGCTCACTCGTGTCATGGACTTCGAGGAAGCAAAACTCCGTGGCGCTATCTACATGAAGCGAATATGTAGCGCCGGGGAGTTGTTGTGCTCAACTCTTGTATATGACACGGATGCTTAGTGACTTTGGGCTAAAATTTGAAAAAGTGCTACTTCTATGCGATAATAAAAGTGCGGTGAAAATAGCCAACAATCCGGTCCAACATTCCCGTACAAAGCACATCGACATCCGACATCACTTTATTCGTGACCATGTTGCAAAGGGTGACGTTGTGCTTGCCTACGTGCGAACGGAAGACCAATTGGCGGATATCTTCACCAAACCCTTAGATGAGGCACTGTTTTGCAAATTAAGGAATGAACTCAACATACTAGATAGATCAAATGCGTGTTGATTGATTTTTGTGATTTTTGGGTCTTATTTGAATCTTTCCATTTGCATTTGACCCTTGTCGCATTTATGGGGAGTTTAGTTTCAACTCATAATTTCAAAACTCCCTCTAGTGGTGAAAAGATAAATTTGATTTTGGGTTAGCACATTCTTGTCCTATATTTCAAGCCAGAACAAATTTGAATTTAATAGACTATCCTTATCGTCTTATCACTTCAAACTTCTAAATTTGAAAATCTTATCCCTTTTTTTAAAAAAAATTTGCTCCATTTGCATATTTCTTCTCTTGGAAATCATATGGCATCAAAATTGTTGAAAATATTTGAAAAGGAGCCAAAATTCAAAAACATGTGCTTAAACTCTAAAGTGAACCCCTATGCGCGATTTTCATGCCTATATGAGAAATCAAGGCAAACTTTGGGTTCACACATTTTCTTGATCTCGAAAATCAAAATTTTGGGTTTTTGAATTTAATTTGGTTTCATTTGTTAACTGAGTATCTTATCCCTTCAAAATTGAAATCTTAGAAAATCACTTCAAATTGCTCACATTTGAATCTTCCTTTGAATTTTGAGCAAAAATGGAGATCATCACTTCAAAACATTAATTTTATAAAAAATTCTCGCATTGGTGGGGCCCACTGGTCAGTAGAGCAAGCAGCTGTGAAATTTGTCTTCATCGGACGCCGTCCGGAAAGTCTCAGACGCCGTCCGACAGGGTATTGTGTGGTCTGAATTCGTACTGTCGGACGCCGTCCGGTCACAATCGGACGCCGTCCGATAAAGGTCGATTCGAGCCGCTCTACTGCTGTCGGACGCCGTCTGGCCTCTCCGCGACCCCGTCCGACAAGGTTCACTGTGGGCTGCACCCGTACTGTCGGACGCCGTCCAACAGGGCCCAACCGTGCGGAACTGCTCTATAACTTACCTCTCCGCCTCCCTCTCTCCTCATTTGATCTCCTCTCTCCTCCCAAACCGGCGCCGCCCCTGCCCCTTCTCCTCACCGGGGAAGACCCTCCGGCGACATCCGGCGATCTCCACCACCACCGGCGGCCTCCCCTCGTTCTCCTCTTCGATTCCCACCGCGGGGATTGAAGTTGGACGGCCTCGTTCGTGCGCCTCGTCTCCGTCGAGCTCCCCTCCTTTCCCCTATCGGGAAGGGCCTTGGGGACGATCTCCTCGTGCACGGCGGCTTCTTCCTTTCCGTCTAGGGCTCGGTAACGGCTTCCCGCCTCTATTCCCGTCAAATTTCGTTGTTTACCGAGTTCTAGGTTTTGAATAGGATTTTCCCGCGTTCGTGTTCAGGGTTGGCTCGTGGTGGGGTTGGCACTTTATCAGTGGATCGCTGGTCAGTGGCATTCGGCAGTGAGATCGTTCTGGTCAGAGTGGTCACTTTGTCAGAGGAAGTAATTCAACATGTCGAAATCATTGAAGAAGTTTGGGAAGGCTCTGGGCAGGACCCTCAGTGGTCGTCGTGACAGCGGCAGTAAGGGCGATCCTGATTACATAGATGAGATGGCTAGCAGTGCCGCTCCTCCTCGCCTAAGTAGAGTGACTAGAGCGGATATTCAGTAGCAGCCTGATCAGGGACCCCATTGGACTCGGGTTGCGGGATCTTCCTTTGCTTCAGCCGAGGATCTTGATGATGAGACATATGCGGAGGACCCCATTGATGAGGATGTTACTGAGACTGTGGTCGTTGAGGATGACCCTCTGGATAATTCGGTCCTGAAGTTATCCATGGAGACCTTGAAGAAAAAGCGAGATGTATCCTATGCCAGATGGTTCCCTCAGCGGCGAGAGGATACCGAGGATTTCGTGTTTCACACAAAATTTGAAGCGACTTTATATGTGCTTCTCTGCTCCCAAGATCGGTCCTAGGGACCCTCATCTGTATTGATGGGATGAGATCACTGCACTTGCAGGGTTTGAGGTCTACACCATTTTCAGTTCTACTCCAGGCTTGGCAGCTTTGGTCTCAAATAAGAAGTTAACATGGTCTAAAGAAAGAAACTGTGAGTTCTTTGCCACACTGTTACCTGCTGAGGATGAGTCAAAGTTCAGCTATTACCACTCAGTCGATGCAGTTATTCAGGGGATCTCCGTGGCAAATATGAATGATGCTTTGGGCACTCCAGATACTAGCGCTGATTTGAATGAGATTGCTTATGAGGATGCCTTCTGGAGGGCTAAATATCCTCCTTTGGATGAAGTCATATTCATGTACCTCGACCTTGATGATGAGGAAATAAATGTGGGACAGGCTAATCAATTGCGACAAGAGCCTGCCCTGATCAATCTTATTCTTCGAAGCACACTATTTGTCCGAAGTGGCAACATGATGAAATTCTTCCAATTTACTGATTGGTTTATGCTTTATCTGGCGGTGTGTAGGACCATAAACATTGGAGCTACTATTCAGGAGAGTTTGATGACGCCATTTTCAGAGAGGTCAATAGACCACTTCCACTAGCTCCATATATTGGCCTGCTTCTTTCTAGGACACAGCGGGTTTCCGAGGATGAGGTAAAGAGTTGGAACAATAAGATCAAAAAGCATCAGATGAAGAACTTCTTGAACTCACTTGGGAGCAAGCCCAAGTTGGATAGACCTGATGATGATGCTCCTCCACCGACTCTGTCTTTGCTCCTGCTTTGCTCCAATGCAGCCGTTTGTACCAAGATCTCAGTGCGGGGTCTTCGCATTGCACCTCCTCCTTGGTATGATGCTTTGATAGGTGAGATGAAATTCATGCACGGAAATGAGAACTTTTCACACCGAGGTCAAAGAAGAGCTAGCGACCACCCGCAGGAGATGATGATCTGGCAGGCGACAAACTTATTTAAATGATGAATTTGCGAGTTCAAGTCGTGATGACAATACATGGGTGCAATGTTTATGCCCGTTCCGAAGGGCCAATCCTTACTCATGGTACTCACATGCTCATGACAGCTATCAGGCTTACCAGTAGACTCAGAGTTTTCCTCGCCCACCTGCCTACCCACCACCGGTTCATCCTTGGGTATACCCTCCTTCCGAGAACTGCTCCTTCCTTTGTGCCTCCACCACGTCATATCCTCCTCTGGTAAGATTCATTTCTTGGTGGAGAAGTCGCTCGCCATCTCAACTTTTCTTTGCCAAACCCTCAACTGACCCAGCTATATGATGATCCATCCTCACCTCGGTCGGTACCCTCTGCAGCTCATATGCCCTTGTTCAAGCGTCCCAGAGGTTAGGGCTCCTCTTCCGGCGGCCAGGGAGATGACGGAGGCGACGACATGGATCAAGACCAGCAAGATTAGGACCTTTTCCCGTTTGTGTCACTTGGTGACAAAGGGGGAGAAGTTAGGGAGAAGGTAGAGAGAGTAGTTTGAGTTAGTGAGATCGAGGTTGTGCTTTTACCTGTAATATTATTTCTTACCTCGATATTCGGTTAAGTTACTCTGGTTGGATTTATTTCTTTTGAACCGTGTTGGCTTGTGGTTTCAAATTTATGCATGAATTTAGGGGGAGCTTCCTTCATTTGCACATCCTTGTGGTCGAGTTGTGGTTGTCTTAAATTTGAAATTGCTCGCATATTTGTATTGCACTAACCCCTTTTGCAGCTCAAAAATTTTATTCTCTCTTGGGTTGCCATCAAGTGCCACAAAGGGGGAGATTGTGAGCATCATTGAGCCCTAATTTTTATTAGTGGCATTGATGTCAAATTAATTAGTATAAAGTGCTAGGGGGTTTTTTGGACTTCTCGGAACCCTAGCGAAGACTCGGCGATTTTTATAATCCCTAATTTGAAGCGTCGACAATTTTCTTAGCTGCTCCAAGATTTCAAGTGCGTGACCGGCGAGAGAAGAGGTCACGTATAGATTAGGAGTAGTTAGGTTTATTTCCTGTTTTCCTCGGATTTCAAAAGGGGTTTGAATATCTCGGATCTTGCCGGATCTTTGTGAATTCTTGAAAACTCGGTTTCCGTAGTCCACCATCTCTAAAAATACCCAAATATCCCTGTGTGAGATTTCTAGAGAGAGAGAGAAACCCACCTAATGTTCCCCCTCAATTTTTAGCCGAAAATCCATTCTGTCGGACGGCGTCTGGTAAATCCAAACGGCGTCCGACCAGCCAAAAATCCGAAATAGTCATCACTGTCGGACGGCGTCCGGTAGTTACCGGACGGCGTCCGGTCAAGTTAAAAACCGAGGCTCTTTCTGGTCGGACGGCGTCTGGGGGGCCGTCCGGTTAGCCAACCTTCAGCCCACTCCCACTGTCGGACGGTGTCCGGTCCTTACCGGACGGCGTCCGATCAGCTCTTTTTCAGTGAGCAGTTGCCGCTGTCGGACGGCGTCCGGTGCACGTCGGACGGCGTCCGGTAGAGGCTAACGGCTAGTCTTTTTGTCCTCTTCCGAGGGGCAACGGCTAGTTTTGCTCTAGGGGCTATAAATACCTACCTAGTGGCTGGCTATTTTGAGGTTTGCTGCTCCACTTCACCTACCACATTCATAGCTCATCAATTAGGTGTTCTAGAGCCATTCCTCCACCCACAAATCATCCAAAGCCACAAATTCATAAAACCCCAATACCGAGCTTCATGAAAGTTCTTCGATCCGGCATGATCAGGGCGTTTCGAGCTTGTTACTTTTGAAGACGACATCCTTCGTGGAGGCGTTGGGTTTGGGAGTAGGCCTTGGCGTGTGGCTACTCTCGAGTCGGTGTACGGGTGACGGAGTCCACCTCGTCGGAGTGGCGGAACGACTACCGGGAGTAAGTGAGGCGTGAGGCTCGAGAGCGAGCCGGTCCTTGTGCGCAAGGGGTAGCCTCAACGAGAGTAGGAGTTGCTGGCTCGAACTCGGTCAAACAAACACCGTGTCTCCCTCTCTTTTATATTCCCGCACTTACTCTTATTGCATTGCTTGTGTTGATTGTGATGCCATGTCTTAGTTGCTTATTAACTTGTTTATTGCTTCCGCTTGCGTATCAATTGACACTAGGATTGGGTCACTATTAACTTGATGCTTAATCAACAATTAATCGAAGAAAAATTAAAATTGCCTATTCACCCCCCCTCTAGGCCTTAGGATCCTCTTTCAAATCCCTCGAGTACTTCCAACACTTTATCCAACACTTCATCGGCGAAGGCTTGCTTCAGACGAAATTCAACATATTTCAATTTAAATCTTGGATAAAAAATGACATGAATTGACAATGACACATAAGACTTGACCCAATATTTGTCAAATTTTTTCTGCATCCCATTAACCATTTTGCAAACATCAATGTCCACCTCATGGGCTTCCCTTTGCAAAGTCAATTTGATAGCCCGCAACTCATTGAAGTACAGATTCGAAGTTGGGTACTTTGTTCCGGATATTACCTTTGTAGCATCATAAAAGACCTGTCAGGGACGCCTCGAGAATATGTCTTGTAAATCTAACAAGTTCATTTTCTTCGTATATAAAACAACGAGCGAGGTGGCCCGCGCATTTGCGCGCTAGATTTGTTTTGGTATATAGTGTTTATCTCTAACTCATAATCTATCTCTAACATATCAAATCGGATTTAGAGTTTATCTCTAATATATTATATCAACTTTAGTTTTTAATATGAATTTCTAATATTTTCTTTTAATCTAAGCCGCATAGATCTTTTTTTCTTTGATTAATCTATCCCGTTATAATTTGGTCCCACAGTTGATTTAACGGATAAAGTAACCATATTATATCATCTTTAATATTTAATCTGAATTTCTAATATTCTTCCTTTAATCTAAGCCGTTATAATCCCGCGCAGCTAGATTTGTTTTGGTATATAGTGTTTATCTCTAACTCATAATCTATCTCCAACATATCAGATCGGATTTAGAGTTTATCTCTAATATATTATATCAACTTTAGTATTTAATATGAATTTTTAATATTTTCTTTTAATCTAAGCCGCATAGTTCTTTTTTCTTTGATTAATCTATCCCCTTATAATTTGGTCCCACAGTTGATTGAACGGATAAAATAACCATATTATATCATCTTTAGTATTTAAGCCGAATTTCTAATATTCTTCTTTTAATCTAAGCCGTTATAATCTGGCCCCACAAAATCAAAGGCATTGATTTTTTTTCTTGATTTATGTGAGAATTTCTTTGATTGATCTTGGCTGTTATAATTTAGTCCCACCGTTGATCGAATGGCTGAAATAATTTGGATGATGTGGATGAACTTGGTGGCTTCTTTTTTGTGAGGACCCCGAAAGATCCCTGAAAATACAACTGTCCAGGATTTTAGTTGCATTTCAAAATTGTACAAACAGCCAAACTTTATTTTATAACTAGAGTTAATTTACAAAATGGCTTACAATTTTTAATACACCTCCAAAATTTACACTTCAAGACCACGGGTATGGCTCGAGTGTAGGATAACTAAAAATCTACACCAAATTGTTCCAGGTCTTCAAATGAAAAATCTTCTGCTGAAAAGAAATGACCTACCCAAAAGAAGGGTAGCCCACAAAAACAACGAATAAGCACTTACGTCCTAACAGGTTTCCATATGCAAGCCTATCAACTACATGCAAGGGTTTAACAGAAATTGACAGGGAGATTTAATAATAGACTTAATGCATATTTTTTAAATGGTTTTTAGAAAAATCCTATATTTTGTCAATTCTTTTCTAAAACATTTTTAAAAGAGATTTTAAACATTTGCAAATACTATCTCCAAATACTCCATTCCTTAACACATCTTCTTTCAGATGTCTATTCTTTTTAAAATCATGAGAATTATGAATAAAATAGGCATCACCCAGTTGACACAATCTCGTATACCCGAGATAGGGTCCATCGATGTTTTTGTTATCAGCTTTGCAGAACCTATCCAACTTTACTCATACAACAACTTCTTATATGGTTGGATGATAAATGTGTTATTTTTATTCAATAAAACTCAAGGTTTTGCAATATCTCGCACACCGCGCAGATATCGGGAAAATAACCTTAACAATGCTGAGCTCCGCACAATCACCACGATAACCTTGCTAGTGACTCACTCGCTCCGGAATTGCGGAAAACCGCGCAGGCATTAAGAAAAATAATAAAAATAATGCCTCGCCTTTTTAAGTCATCACGGTAACCTTGCTAATGACTTAAGTTTTATAAATTTCACTTTTCACTTCCATATCAATAAATGAATTTATCATATGGACAATGATTTTCTATCCTAATTTTTAAATACAATAATACTAAATTTTCTTATTCTAGGGTAGTGTACAAGATGATTATTTTAGGAGGGCTTTTGGTAGTGGATTTGGAGTAACTATTCTACAAAAATGGGAAATTATATAAATAAAATATGGGGAATTATACAATTAAATAACTAAAAAAAATAATGCAATAAGTAAATAGATATCTGACAATAGGAGATCAAAATGTGTCAAAGATAGGGAAACCGGTCTGGTTCGGCTAAATCTTTAATATCCGCACTATTGCCCAGATATTCCTGCTCGGCTGATCCGAGGGCAATGAATTCGTTTTCTACACGTTGGAGAGAGGGAAAACGAAGGGGAATTTAATAGAAAGAAAAAGAAAAATGCAAAGAGCATGAATGCATGAATGCATGAAATTATTTTTAAAAAGGATATTTTTTGGGGGAAAAGGTTAGGGTTGGCTAGGATGGTGATGGTTTGTATGATTTAGGAAATCTCTAGAAAATTTTATAAAAAGAAAGGGTGATGGGGATTTTTGGCATTATCTTGGATAGAACAAAGTGAAGGGTTGATTATTTTGGTAAGTCTTTGGATAGCAAGAATTTATGCATGTGTACGTGGGAAAAGTGTGGATCAACGAATTTCCAGAGATCGGGGTCGACGATAACAAAGTTATCGGAGTTCCGAGATGGAAATTGTTGAAGATAAAAGGTGAAAACCTTGGAAATATATTTTTAAAAGAAATATTAGGATGAAATATTTTTATTTGGAATTTTGGGAATTTTTGGAAAAATAGGAGGAAATTTTAAAAGCATTTTCCTATGAAAAGAGAGGGAAAACATTTTATTTTTGAAATTTAAAACTGAAAAGGGGTATTTATATTTTTATAAAATACTAGATTGAATTCTAGATTTTTGGGAATTTTGGCAGAATTTTTGGAGGAGGTTTGTTATTTTATGGAAAATGAAAAGCTATCTCTGGAAATTTAAAAATAAAAAGGGAAAAGGAAAAGGGGTAATTGGGCTGAGCGGGGTTGGCCCATTTAGAAGTGGTGCGGTGTGGGCTGAAAGAAGACAGAGGCTGTCAGGAGGGACCCACACGGCAGTGCGATAGAGAGAGAGGGAAAGAGGGAGGGAGATTGACAAGTGGGACCCGGTGGTCAGTGGGATAGAGAGAGAGGGTTTGGTGGAACTTACGGGCGACAGCGGCGACGGCGAACGGTGGTCGACGACGGCGAGGTAGTGGCCGGTGTAGGTGCTCACAGGGGTGTGGAACCGAATGGGGGTGGTGGTGGAGCTCGGCGGCGGCGGAGGCAGCCAGACGGCGAGGTTGAGCGGCGGCGGTTGGAGGATGTCGTCGACGGGCGATGCTCCGGTGATCGTCGAGGTGGGAATGGTGGTGGAGGAGGTTGGCTTGAGGTGGTGGTGCGCTAGGGTGGGGTATTTATAGCCGGGGATGGGCGGTGGAGGCTAGAGGCAATGGCCGAGGTTTTGGATAAGCTCCGGTGAGAAATTCCGGTGGTGTAGCGGCGATCTAGGGGCACTAATGCAGGGCAATAGGTGGGAGGTGACATGGCGAAGCTTTACTGGCTAATGCCGTGGTCTAGAAGGCTCGAAATCAACGGCGGCGAAGATTTCCGGTGGGCGGCACGGCGGAGGCGGTGGCGGTGGTTATTTCAGAGGTGGCGGCGCGGCTGGGGAAGAGGAAACAACGTGCGCCGCCGGATTAAGTTTCGGAGTCTGTGGGCGCCGTTGGATCAAAGGGCTGAAGCGGTATGAGGGCAATGACGTGGCAGCTTCTGGGCCGTCGGATCTAACCGAAAGAATCTCGGCCGTTCATCGCCACTTAAAGGATCCGGTGGGCTGGAACCGGGTGACGTCGAAGGCGCATTCCAGAAATGGAAGGCTTTGAAAGGATTTTCAGAAATTCCCTATAAGCTTTGGAAATTTGTAGAAAATTCATATGAGGTCAGAAAAATATGAAAAAATTTCTAAAAATCCAGAAAACTGAGGAGAACCTAATGGTGCAATAAAAGTTGATATTTTATGGCATGATTATCCTTGGGAGAATAAAAGAGAGGTTTTTTAAATGGAGTAAATGGGAAATCACTTTGGAAATTCCTAGAAATTTAGGGAAGGTTTCTAGGGGCTTAAAAAGGATTTTTGTGAAAACATTTTGTGCTAAAAATGGGTGAATTTTGGGTATGTCACAGACTATCCCCCTTAAAAGAATCTCGTCCTCGAGATTACCGGATTAAATGAGGGGGAACTTTTTAATTATAGTCTCCATGTAATGGTTACCGAGAGTGTGGCTGAAAACTTAATTCCTTTTTAAAATAACCTTCACACTCTTTTCCTTAAATGGAGATCTAGATCTTAACTCCGACTGATAATTTTTTTAAAATGCAAAAGCATGGAATGTGTTTAACTTGATGGCTGGGTTGAAGGGTTACCGATCGATGTTGTCGTTGTCCTCTTCTGTAAGGTTAACTATAGCAAGATTGACTTGTCCTTGAATATTTCCTGTAGTATTCCTTCTTTGCATAGTAGGATTTCTTCTCGTATCAGGTCTCTTTGGGACAGGATTGGGTTTATTAGATATATTGGGTTTGTTGCTTGGGATTTGTGCTTGACTCTGTGCAACTTCTGTAGGTAACTTATTCCAAGGACAGCTTGGGCGTATATGTCCTTCTTGTCCATAGTGGTAACAGTTGACTGAAGTATTGCTTTGAGATGGACATATTTGGGAGGTTATCTCTTGTTGAAAATTTCTAGGGTTAGGGCAAATTTTCCTTGGTTTGGATAGTACTTCTGTATTTTACTGTTGACCATCTGGGCAAAGTATTCACATATTCTTTTCCTTGTATCCAACATTTTATTTCTTCATTCCTCCATGATAAGCACTTTATTTACTAAGGTCTTGAGATCTGGGTATTCGAATCCTGAGAGTTGAAATTGCAGATGTTGTTGTAGTCCGTTGACAAATTTCTTCATTTTCCTTCTCGGTTGCAATTTCTTCTGGTTCATACCTGGACAGATAGTGGAATTGATGCATATATTCTAACACCGTCTTGGAGTTTTGTTTTAAATTGTCAAATTCTCTTTTCTTGGCATCCATTAATCCTTCGGGAAGATATACATTATGGAATTCCTTGTCAAATTCTTCCCAAGTTATCTTATTCCTATTTGGGTGAGTTTCTTGAAATGTAACCCATCATGCTGCAGCTTGTCATGTAAGCTGATGTGGTGCGTACAATACTTTTGATGGTCAGAGCATTGTACTGTCTCTAATTTCCTTTTAATATTTCTGAACCAATCATCAACTTGTAGAGGGTCTATAGCAGATGCAAATGTTGTTGGCTTAGTTTTCTGAAAGTCATTCCATTTTGTTCCTAAGCCAAATGTGTTATTAGGTCTTCCGTTTGACAGCTTTTCAATTATCTATCTCTAACATATCAGATCGGATTTAGAGTTTATCTCTAATATATTATATCAACTTTAGTATTTAATATTAATTTCTAATATTCTTCTTTTAATCTAAGCCGTTATAATCCGGCCCCACAAAATCAACGGCATAGATCTTTCATTTTTTTTCTTGATTTATGTGAGAATTTCTTTGATTGATCTTGGCCGTTATAATTTGGTCTCACCGTTGATTGAACGATTGAAATAATTTGGATGATGTGAACGAACGTGGTGGGCTTCTTTTCCCCCTCCTTTATATATACAACGAGCAAGGTGACCCGCGCGTTTGCGCGGTTAGATTTATGTTAAGATATAGATAATATATCATATTAGATTTAGAGTTTATCTCTAATATATAGATCGGCTTCATTAGTTTGTTATAGAGGTTAATATTGACCGTTAGATTTACATAATAATATCCATATTCAACGATGTAGATTTTTTCTTTTTTCTATGATTCACGTGAGAATTTTTACTATTTTTCGAGAGGTTAATATTGACTGTTAGATTTACATAATAATATCCATATTTAACGATGTAGATTTTTCTTTTTCTACGATTAACATGATAATTTCTGCTATTTTTCGATTAACGTGGAAATTTCTAGGATTTTAGGATTAACGTGGTGGCTGCATTTAACTCTGCTTTATATAGATAGTAGATAGATAGATATAGATAGATTTTGCAAGTTACATTTGTGGTCGTAACGACCCTAACAACATGTTGAACAAGGACCTTGAAATTTACCAACCGGTTGGCGACAGTGGGTCGGGTACTCGCGTGGGGATCACACAGTCAAGCGAGTATCGATTAGCATCCGATCCGATGCGTTGTTGAGCATATTCGGATGGATCCTCAATAACCGAGGGACCGACCAGCACGTGAGAATAACGGATTGGATAAAAGAACTCAGCTTTTTCTAAAAAAAAAAACGAACTCAGCTTTCGGCAGACAGCCAGACACACCTGCCCGCCACTAGCGTTGTTGCCCGCCGGGTATAAACATGTGGCAAGCAACAAAGACTAGTAGTGGAGTAATAATTTGTCAAAAAATTCAGAGAAAATCGGTAAAACGCTGTACAGTTTCGATGCTGGCCAACTGCATAGCTAACACTAAACAGCCGTCCGTAGCGTTGAAACATTTCCTTATCATTCACCGCAATGGCTTCGGGACCCTTATCGCTCGCCACGTATGCATTCATGGCGTCTCTTAGAAACGAAGGTTTTATTGAGACGTCACTCTCTTAGAGCATCCCCAACAGTCCCTCTAAATCACCCTATAAAATACTAGTATGCATGTATCTGTAAATAGTGTTTTACAGGGTGGTATAAAGAGGTTGTTGGGGATGCTCTAAGAGTTTTGTGTCATTATTATGTGTCATTATTAAGTGATATTCCATCATAAATATCATAACAAGGCATGAAATATTATAAGATGCTATTGTTTTGTGTAATTGAATTCTAACATATATTATTACAAAGTTTTAGAGACATACGAGTTTTAAATACAGTAAAAAATATGTCCTCACAGATAAGTTCCACATGCCACGCGCCACGCTCTAATTTTCTCCCTCCACCTTTCTCTCTCTTCCTCCCAACCCTTCCCTCTCAACTTCGGCGAGGCAACCCTAGCCATGCCTCGTCATCTCTAGAGATTTAGAATTCTAGATCTTGAATCAACTCACCGGGTTCCGACCTAACCCAACACTTAGGTTGGATTCTAGCCGAATCCTTGACTCGGGTTAGGTTTGTGTGGACTTCTGCCCCGACTTGACCTAGCTCGCCCTAACCACTAGACAAAGCCCACTCACACTCCCTTCAAGACCCACGGCCCACTGGCCCGATTTACCTCCCTATTACATTTGGCTGCAGTCACCTCCCCCGATCTCCCGCAGTCCCGTCTCCCCATGCGAAGCTCCCCCCAAATCGTGTCTCACAGCGGTCACCTGGCGTTCACCCCTCCATTTTCCATGGCTCCACCTCAGCAATTGCGACACAGTGTGCCTCCACGGTCCGTGCCAACCTTCATCTCCCTTCCTCAGCTCGATGTGGCGGTAACATAGATTTGGCGGCGGCAGTAGCATCGATTCGGCGGTAATAGCGACATCTCTTCTACATCAACGATAACATCAATGTTGAAGGATGAGCAAGTATCGGTCTCCACTTCCTCTCAACGAAAATGGCCTCAACACGGCAATGGACGGCCATGATGTGGCGACAGTAACCTTCTTCATCATAGAATGTGTGTCTTCTCCTCTCCTCTCATCTCCTCCGTTCACTTGATCTGGCATGGCGGGGCACCGATGGGATGGGTGGGGGATGGGTTGGGCTGGGTCTGTGTCGGGGTTCCTCTGTTGGATCCTTGATGAGGATTTGATTGTCGAGTCAAGGCGATACTCAACATGACCCATCTAGACCTCTAGTTATCTCCACCTCGTCCAACTAGTATGCGTCATCCTTAAAGTTGTGACCGAGCCCGCCGCATCCTGAGATCTGCATGACTGTTCCGCCGCTGACTAACCCCCACCCTCAATTATGTGTCGTCGTCCGTTGCCATGAGCTCAGGCCCGTGCCACCTTGCCCTCGGCATCGTCGTCACAAGCTCAAGTCTAAGCCACCTTGCTATCGTTATCGCTGCCATGAGCTCATCATATCCAGGGCTCCCCAAGAGATCCATGTAGATGGCCATCGTGCCATGCCATTCACCACGGCGAGCTCATGCAAGGACAAGCGCGGGGTGGGTGGTATGAGAGCAATGGCAGCGGGGCACACGCGAGCGGCGACAATCCACGGACCACGATGGAGCTCCAGCGGGGAATGAATGGTCTAAGCTAGGGAGATGGTAAGGAGGAAGTAAAAGGAAGAAGAATGGAGGATGGATGATATGCGAGACCCATCTAGCAGGGCATACTAATCTTCATAATGACATACTTGAAATCCATTTACCAAAATAATATCATCTATAATATTTTAAGTTTTGTAATAGTATTTTTAAGAAATTGTAATTTTATAATGGCATGTACCTAAAAATACCCCTAATTAAATCGCTGGATGAGCGCCGGAGATGGTCAGATTGGAGGAACTTCGCACTTCGAGCATATGCGACAATATGCTCGACTGTCGGTCTCACAAAAGTCACCACTCGCAACTACTGGTCTGCTGGAGTAACATCTTTCATCTGAGGACCGCTGGTCCGCTGTTTGCTGAAACGAGCACGGCTGCTCACACGTATCATTTTTAAAGAACCAACTATGCTAATCCTCCAGCAGATGATCATTCAATATTAATCCGTGTTCGAAAATGCATGGCTTAAAATCACGATTGGCCAAGCTGGAGCTGCCATAGTGCCATAGTGCCATTTGATCCAATATTAGAGAGCAAACAACGAGCACCAAAGAAAATCGGCCACAGCATTTGATCCAAGATCACCTGTTTGCGATCGCACAGAGACACCGGAAAAGATGCATAGGTACGGATGAGAAAGCATACAGAGCAACCCGAGGTTCCAACTCTGAAAGAACAAAGCACGAATGCTTTTACATCGCAGAGCTCCTCTCACAGGACTCAAAGACTCAAGAGCAGAACTCGTCTCAAACTAAACACACAAACAGAGACAGCATCACCACATCTCACACAACTTTATTCTAGCGACGCGACAGCAGACCACAGGGTGATCTCTCCAACTCCAGAAGTCCAGATCATGGTGATGGCCATTGCAGGTCCAGAGCAACACATTTCTGCAAACAAAAGCAACTCATCAGACATCTAGAACACACTGCACATTAATAGAGTATTTTCTTGAAATGATTAATCCAAAAGATGGCAGATAAGCTATCAGGTCCCAGCTCTACCGAACACCACCTTAATGATGTACTTGTAATGATGTTAGGTAAGATGTGTGCGAAGATTTTCACTTGGCATCAAGAAAACAAGCAGCAAAAAGTAAGTAAAGCTAGGTAGCGAGTGGGTGTGCTGGGTGTGGTACTGTGCTGACACTTACACCAGGGGGCGATCTTCCAGCGCTGGTTATCCCCTTCGCACCACTTCCAGAGCACGAGGGTGGTGCCGTCGCGCACACCGCCGTGGTCCTTGTCGCCGTGAAGGGCGTCGAAGTTGAGGTAGATGTTGTTCACCATGCGGATGCAGCGGAAGCTGTGCCCCACGTCGCGGCTCTCCGTCCACAGCACCGACTCGTCCTGGTAGTTGGGGTTGTAGGGCACCAGCTTCACCTGTGGAAACAAAAGATGGTATCTTGATGAGATTCAAATGCTCGAATCCAATCATGCCCAAATGCAGCGATCTTTTTTGGTTTGCTTACAGGGTGGCCCTCGCCCTGGGAGTGCTTGATGGCCTCGCCGGTGACCTTGTTAACGAGGGCGAAGGCGGGGTAGCCTTCCTCGTCCTTGATGCGGTTGCTGTGCCGCATGTCCTTGATCCAGTGCTGGTATTCGTCGCGGGGGTTGGTGGGCGCGAGGCAGACGGCGCCGTGGCGTACGGTGACGCTGAAGCCCTCGTCGGCCTTGCAGTAGATGCGGACGGTGGGCTCGGAGGGGCCGCGCGCCGCCGTGTTAGCAGCGCTGCCGCCGGCGGCGGCGTAGGCCTCGTCACCCCAGGGAAGGATCTTCCAGCTCTGGTTGTTGCCCTTGGCCCACTCCCAGAGCACCACGGTGGTGCCGTCGTGCACGCCGCCGTGGTCCTTGTCGCCGTGGAAGGCGTCGAAGTTGAGCCGGATGTTGTTCACCATACGGATGCAGCGGAAGCCCTTCCCCACGTCGCCGCTCTCGGTCCACAGCACCGACTCGTCATGGTACTCCGGGTTGAAAGGCACCAGCTTCACCTGCATGATATCCCCAAAAACATCAAAAAAAAAAAATCAAAATGATTCAACAACCGCAAGGATGAACCATCGAATCGAAAGAGAGGAAGATGTACCGGGTGGCCCTGGCCGACGGAGTGCTTGATGGCAAGGCCGGTGGCCTTGTTAACGAGCGCGAAGGCGGGGTTGCCCTCCTCGTCCTTGACCTGGGTGCTGAAGCGCATGTCCTTATACCAGTGCTGGTGCTCGTCGCGCGGGTTGGCGGGGGCGAGGACCACGTTGCCGTCGCGCACGGTGAGGCAGAAGTTCTCCTCGGCGCGGCTGAAGATTTTGAAGGTGGGCTGGTGGACGCCGCCACCGCCGCCGGCCGGGGGGTACGCCGGCTGGCTCTGGCCGTGGTGGCCGTGGTGCCCGATGCCAAACATCTTGCGTCTCGGGGGGGTTTAGGGGAGGGGTTGCCTCGCGTGATCAAGATCAAGATTCAGGAGCAATGCGTTGGACGGGGCGAAGAGAAGCTGCGACCCTTGGTCCCCATTTATAGAATGAACCCGCCAATTACAGCCTACCAGTGGAAAGAATCCGAGGTAAATGAGCAGTAAATTTCATTTCCTTTCTCGAAACAAAAATAGAGTAAATGTTTTGGAAGATGTACTGGCGCCAGAGTACATGACATGTGGGGTCCTTTCTCGGAACGTTCTGGACGCGCTCACGCTTGATCCACTGGTAGGTGACACAAACCCTTCCAAAAAAAGAGAGTAGGACAGAACTGGCTGTGGTGTGCTGGTCCGCTGGTATGCACAGCTTTCACTCGTTGGAGCCAAGAAACGGTAGTCTACTTAGGCTATTCCCGGTGGATGGTGTCATACTCCAAAATTCAAGACTGCCACGTAGGATACACAGTATCATACTACTTACATGATACACCCTCTTCAGTGCATAGTATCATGCTGCGGTATCCAAAATAGCATGTGTCTAGTAAATTTATACATGTGCTATGATCAAGTGTACCATGTGAAGACACCGTAGATGTCCCCAATGCAGTATCGTACGAAAACCAAGATGTTGGGTATGGAGCCGGAGTGGTATCTCCAGGATGATACCGCTCTGCTCTCTCTCCTCTTTAACTCACATGCCACATCAGCAATCTGTCCTACGTGGCACGTATTAAATACGTATGATACCATGCACTAGGAATAGCCTTAGCATGTTTGGAAGCAAAGTATTTTCATAGTTTCTAGATAATATCATGATTTCTGAGAATATCAAGTTACTTCATTTTATACCATGAGGTGTTTGGTAGCCACGTAAAAAACTTTATTTTGAAAACCATGGCTTGGGCAAAACTATGATTTTTTGACGGTTTTGCTTAAATCCAGTCGTTTGGGTTGCTTGTGCCGCTTCATATGATTGGGCGGCGAGCTGAGCTGGCGTGGCCTGCAACGGCTGGGTTGGAGTCGCTCCTATTTTGGAGCATTGAAAACTCCAATCCAAACTAAAGTTTTTACTTCGCTTGTTTACTTATGGTTAATACTTTAGTAAAAAACTTTACAACCAAACAGTTTGTAGTTCCAACAAATATTATGGTTTCATTGAAATTTGGTAAAACCATGGTATTTTGGTAAAAAAAATTAGCAAACCATTATATTGTAAAATTACGGTTTTAAAAACTTTACTTTTAAACAGAGACTACATTGTTGTTTAGCTCTTTGCTACGGAGTAGAGTATTTGGAAAAATGAAGGGTTGTTTGGCTTGTTCTGCCGTTACAAAAACAGATCTTCAGGGGGGAAACAACGTGCTGGCACTTCTGGAGTTTTTTTTTCCCGACAAGAGCGCTTCTGGAATTCTGGAGATACATACATGGCACTATCGCAGGGAAGGAAATTTGCTCGCACCTGGTGCCACCGTTGCACCTAGAGAGAGATAGAGAGAGGGAGGAAATGAGCTAGATAGAGAAAGAGGAGAAGAGAGAGGGAGAGGAGGAGAGAGATAGAGAGAAAGGAGGGTGCCATAGTGTTTTACATGGCAGGGGTGCCATATGATTTTTTTCCCTATCACAGTATGGCACGGTCACGCCCTCGCGATACTGACCTGCTGGTCCCACGTCGCTGAGGGCTGCATGCCTGCATGTGTAGCAGCGTGGCACCAAATTTACGCGTGCATGATGCGCTCCTCGCCACATGTCTAAAGCCACGAGGTTAGCATAAATAACAAAGAAAACCATGCGAAAATCTGCTTTGCTTTGATTTCCTTTTATTCGCGGCTCTCATGAGTGATTATATTGTCTGATGCGTGCACCTGAAGATGCATGATACGCACACGAAGCACGGTGCACAAAGATCTGAGTATAAAAGTGAAAGGCACGGTGCCGACCCGATAATCTTTTGTCGTCCTCCGCAAAAGCGGTAAAGCAATGAACCGGCGAGACGCACAGTACATTCCCCCGATTCCCGCCTGTGGCCTCGTTTGTTTCGGCTCAAATGGAATTAAATTAAATTAAATTAAATAAAAATTTATTATTTCTGTATAAGTCAAATAATATAATATTTTATAGTTATTTTTTAGGGTTTTAAATAGTTTTCTTACAGCTTGTAAAACAATTTTTTTTATAATTTTTGAATATTTCAAAACGCATTTTGAGATGTCATAAATTTGCTACAGTAAAACATAATTCAACTTTAATCTGAAACAAACAAGGCCTGTGTTTCATGTTTCTGGCCCGTTGTACTGTCGACTGTCGATTTAGTCTTAATTTTAATTACATTTTAATTTTATTACATGTCCATTCCAACTTCAAAGTATCTTTGTAGTCTATAATATTTTACAATATTGCTCAATCATAGTTTTAAAAGGTAACATGGTTTTGAGTGAGGAGTATTGCCCTATTCCTATCTGCTTGAGACACGAAAGGGAAGAGGGCACAAAAGGTGAGGCGCATCTCCACCCAAAATCCCAAATCATGGCACTTTGTTCATCGGAGGTGGACGCGAGGTTGTTGCCAAGATGAGGAGGATCAAATGTAGGAAGAAGGTCGGACAATTGTAGTAGACTTAGATGTAGCTAGTAGTGTGGAAAAAGAGGTTTTCGGCTGGGAGGGCTGCTGCGGCGGTGAGCTGGTTCGGCTCTGGCTTTCCGGCCTCGCGTCTTCCTCAGTCTCTAGGCAACGAGCCTCCTTTGATAGGCCTTGTGATATGGTTGTCCGCTTCGAGCGAGGTGGTAGAAAGCAACATCAAGGAAGGGTTTTCTTCTCACTCCGCGGTGAATATATTATGAAGGAATCCTCTATCTTTGTTGTAATTTTTGGTACAGGTAGGGATCTGGTTGTCTATTGGAAGATGTTTATGGAAGAGAAAATTGCTCCATGGTTTTCTAAATTTGCATCCTTTTGCACTTTAGTCCTTTGAATTTGTGTTTTAATTCTACGACCCCTAAACTTGTGGTCATTTGTATAGGAGATCCAAAACTCCCAATGTGGATCTTCAATGCCTATGTAGATGTTAAATATCATGTGTCCCTCTGCCTAACCGTCAATGTCATCTTCTCTCCCTTCCTTCTCTCTAAAATTCTAAAAATAGAATTTTACAGTTTTCAATTTTAAAATTTGTTTTTGGGGACTTTAAATTCAAAAATCGAATTTAACCATAATTTTTTGCATTTTTATTTTTTTGTATTCAGTTTTTGAACTTTTGAATTTTCAAAATGTTTTTTTCATTTTTCACATTCTAAAATTTGAAAAGTTCTTTTAAAATTTTTATAATGTCCAAAATTCTAAATTTTGAAATCCCTAATCCTAAAATTCAAGTGTTTGAATTTTTAATAACCATAATGCTCATTTTTAAACAAATTTAAATCCTCCAATAAATTGGATTTAAAGTCCCTGAAATTCTTTTTTGAATTTTGAAATCTCCAAAATTTAATTTGTTGGAATTTTTTAGATAAGAAGGGACAGAGAGGGGATGGCGTGGACGCTTATGTGGAGAGACACATAGGCAATTTAACAACCACGCGGGTTGGCACCTCAGCACTAAACGGTTTCTGTAACGGTTTTGAACCTCACATGCAAACGATGACAAGTTTAGAGGGTCGCAGAAGTAAAACACAAATTTAAGGAACTAAGTGTGAAACTATTCAAGTTTATATGGTTATAGTTCAATTTTCTCTTTATGGAATGAACAAGCTGCTCTTTGTAAAAAAACATGGTTTTCAAGAGGTGTTTGGAATCGGATGACATAAAAACTTCATTTCAAAACCATGGTTTAGCAAAAATATAGGGTTTTTGAAATTCCATTTCTATCTAAAATTCTCATGGTTTCACTCTCATCGGCAGGAACAGAGCTTCGTCAGGCCATGGTGGGTCCTAGCCTCTTATAATTGTTAGAGCATGCCCAGCAGGGCTTGCATCGTAGCTCTGCATTAGGCGCTAAGCCATCCCGCGCATGTCCGCCTGGCCGCTGCGCCATCCGCAGAATTTGAAAATTTCCCGTGCACGAGCGCGCATTGATGCAGGCCCACGCTGATAGCGCGCCTGCTGCGAATGCTCTTACGCCCTTAACAATGTACCATTAATAGCCACTGTTTTGGAATTTTTTGTGTAAAATTTATCTATTGATCCCTTCAAACTTGGTTAATAACCATGGATCCCCTCTAATTATGCCTCCAAGATATACCATCGCTCCAATTTGTTGAGCCTCCTGTTTTCTATTCTCGTTATTTTAAGATGAAAAGTTTGATTCCGGTGTCCACACTCCCCACCGGAACAGGGACTCACGTCGCTCCTTGCCGACAGGACGGACGGTGAAGTAAAAAAAAAAACGGGTGGCGACTGGCGAGTGGATAAGATCGTGAGATTCTCGTCGCAGCCTCCCACCCACGCGTTGTACTGCCATCACGCGGCGTGTCTCTACTCTCTAGTGACCAGAATACACCGGCCGGTGAAATCGGGTCTGATTGCTTGCAGTCCCCTCGGCCCATGCCTCGGCCTCAGCTTTTTCTTTTGCCTCTTTTCCCTTCCCCCTCTCCACGCGTAGCGTCCTCGCCGTTCGTCACGCCCAAAAGTCCAAGTGCTCCCGTCCGCGAAGACAGCAGAGCCAACACATGATTGTGTCAGTGTATTTGAGCTCAAGATAGGTTATTATCTTGCCGGTGGGTAGTACGTGTTCGTTGTTCCGGACGGAGAGCAACGGCCGCGTCACGGCTGGGGGCGATGGCGCAGCGGCGTACGTGCCAGTTGCCACCTCGAGTCAAGGGCGCTGCTAAAATTTCTAGTCCGGGGACGGGACGGCAGGAACAGAGGAAAGTTCTGGCCACTCCTTGCGGCCTCAACGCTTCTTGATGGACCGCTGCACGCTCCCGCGGGTCTGCTGCTGATGCTTCCGTGCTGCCAGCCTGCACCTACACGGCTACGCCATTCAATTGGAGTTCGTTTTTTTGGGGGGTAACCGGGTAGGTGCATGCTTTTGCGAGGCAGATCGATATACTGTTGTGTGAGTCTGTGACGGACAAATACCCGAAATAATCAACACTTAAATAGAAAATTAATAAAATAATCCACAGAAAAAAGAAATTACAAAAATATCACCGGGTCCCGCCACCCGGTGGTCGCCGCCATCGGCGCGCCAAGAATCGAAATGCCGCCACCCAGTGTGGCAAAGCAGTTGCCGCCACCCAGCGTGGCATGTAGCCTGATGTCTGATCGGTATTGCATGTCGTTATTGCATGTGTATAATATACGTAGGCCGGCCGGCTAAATTGGCGCCGGTATTGCATGTGGTGTGTGGCGTCTAATTTTATTGATTATTGATAATTGATTAGTAAAATGACATGTCTAATTTTATATTTTTGGACAACTAAAATAATTTACGTTGGCAGGTAGGTTCGTTCCAAGAAAGCCACCCGCAATTTCCGCAATGCAGTGAGCTCGTCAGATCACAATCACATGAACCACGATCACACACGCACACGCTTCTCGCTGCACCTTTCGCTCAATTTGCTCCCGTTGACTGACCGAGACCAAGACCACAGCGACCTGGAGCTTCTCCCAAGCCACGTTGCATGTACGTGGCGTATATTTATATACACATGTGCCCGGTATTGCATCTGGAATATATACATTTTAATATATGTATAATATAGATATATCATAAATTTATAATACATATGCATATATAATATTATATTTTAATATATATGATAAATATATGGGCAATTTTCTAAAATTTGATACATGTATAAGCATGTGAATATATACATTTTATAACTCAAAATTGTATCTAATTTTACAAAATTGCAAATTTAAAATTTTAGCAAGTGTTAATAGTCGTTTGTACGGCAAACTAAAATTTCTAAAGTTAGAAGCTATGAGATAAATAAAAACATTAAATACACGTAAAGTGAATCTTGGCATGTAAAGTGAATTAGAGAATGTAGCAGAGTTCAAACCATAACACAAACATCAATACGAAAGTAGCAGAGTTCAAACCATACAATACAACACAAACATCAATACGAAAGTAGCAGAGTTCAAACCATACAATACAAGCATGAAGACCTTATAGTCGTCTGTTAGGGAATTGAAAAGTACGACGTAACATTTGGGTGGCAGCTAGCTAGACGCGTCGCCTCCAGCATGCAGGGCATAAGCGTTCCGTGTGGACGTGCATCTCTAGGGTACGCCTTGTCATTTCGAGACGATTTTCGAGATCTGCGATCCTTGCGTGGAGAACCATCATGTATGCATCTGCTACCATTGAAAAAGGATTATCCATCAACGATGCCATACGACAATCATTTATCTGTTTTGCACAGGATATAAAGTTAGGTTACATCGTGAAATAAATTCGATCTATATGAAGGTAAGTAAACTCACGGCGTATACAGGGCATCGGTAGAATCTCCGTCCGGTCCAACCAAAGACAGGACTATTGTAGGTCTGCACCACTGCATCCATTCCACAAGCACATATGGGCCAGTCCCGAAAATAGTGAGGGCAGCGCAAAGATGATTGACTCGTGCGGTAGTTACATTTCATTTTGTTGGGCAGGTCCTCCGATGGGTAATGGGTGTGGCCTTCTGGGCCGGACGATTTCCACCAACTTGGCCTAATCCATGCGTTGATGGACCTTTGTTCGGCCATCCTACTATGATGACGGCAGACAATATCACACGGACATGTCGTGCATAGACGTGTTAACGGCAAGTGGTAAGTGCGAAGTAGTAGTAAATGCAACGTCACTAATCGCCATAATGGTAAATGCAATGTCAATAATTGTATGGAGAACAATTTTCTGGCCAAACCGTCGAATGCACATAATAACATAAGTCCATAAATTACATGATTACACTTAGCGCCAACTCCTCCGTACAAGTGTGCGGCTCGTACCTACTGATTATGAAGTGGTGCTCATGTTTTGGGCGATGCGCCCGAACATGGAATGAGCACTCCGGCTTCTTTACACACTTCATCTCGTACACGGCCGGCCCGGACCGTGCCACAGAGTGCTCGTGCCGTGTTGTGACACCAAAGTTGCTGATAAAGTGTATTACCTCATCCTTCATGCTAAACTCTTGACCCACTGTAATGTCATTGTGCATATACCCCTATCTGGCAATATTCGAGTGATCCCCGATCATCCAATTCGAAGCATCCAGAGCGCGATAATACGCTATGGCAGGCATCGAGTCGTCCTCTTCTTCGACATCGTCTTCACCCCTTCATCGAAATCATCCCCTATGGCATGTGCATCTATCTCTTCCTCCTCCATTAAGATATCCGGATCTGTGCCCATGCCAAATGCCTCGACACCGGTCATGACACTACCAATTGGGTCCTCCGCATACCCTTTCGGCACTTCCTCATGTTATATCATATCCCTCAACAACTTAGAATTGGTTCAATAATGTCAACACTCGATGAGCAAGTTTAAGAAGGATGACTACTCATACCAATAATTGTCAAACTTAAATAAGAGTACTAAATTGTAAACTCAGCATTTATATCATAATAATAGAGCAATGCTCATCATATCTTTTCTAGGTAAAATCAACATTTATACATTTTTTCAAAAGGGAAATATTTTTGGTATTTTTAAATTTTGCAAATTTTTATATTTTTTTATGAGGCATACTACTAACTAAGAACAAAGCTAAATTAATTTATTCACATGTGGGGCAAGGCAAGTTGAGACTTTTGGCAGAGCAAGGCAGAGTAGGCAAGGACAACTGGCAACTCATCTGGCAGGGTACTAGCAAGGCAAGGCAAGACATTAGGCACGGCAGTAACAACCGGCATCGACGGGGAGCAGGACACACCTATTGAGCCGGAGGGTCAAAACCAATATGCTGGAACCATGCCGCAAAGGCATCGTTCGTGGCTTGTGTCGCGGTGGTGTTGGCTCTAAGGTCACGGGTGGTGTCCTCGTGGTACCTAGTGTGCTGGGCCAACGTTTGGCGTACGTGGCCCATGTCATCCACCAAGGTATCCATTCTCCGTCCTAAAGCATGGACGTCCTGTGCAAAGGGCTCGAAGTAGGAAGCGTAGTGGGCCGACGATGGCCCTCGATGCCCTAACTCGGGACCTTGGTCATGAGGAGAGTGGGTCCATCCAGCATCATACTGCCGTGAGCTTTCGGCCTCATAGGTGTGCGTGCCCCAACCTCCGTACGTACTGTGTGGAGCAAAGGCGGACGGGTTCCATTAATCCCAACCCGCACTATAGTCGGAGTGATGAGGGGCCGCAGCTGCCCCCGTCCACTGATCGTGGTGGTGCTCACTAGGCTCAGGCTGCTCTTGCTGCTGGCATGCGCGGCTGCGTGTCACAGGGCCAGAGATGCTATGCCTATGGGGTTCCAAGGCTCTAAAATTGATGGTCAGCGTCCAGGCACTGTAGGTTCCGAGCCTTGGATTAGGCAAACGGATCTCAGCGGTGGTGCTCGAAAATCTCATGAAATGAGTGTCCGACTCATCGACCCTAAGGATGTGGCCTTGGATGAAGTGGTCCCTTCCTAATGTTTGAAATTGTGCATCTAGGAAGGCCAATTCACTATGTTCTAACAATCCCATACCATCCGCAATGCGGGTGATTAGGGACGTGCAGTCAATATCCCCTTTTGGTTTATCATCTCTAACCAGTGAACTACCATATTTGCGGTGGGGTTGACAGGCTTTTTGTTGACCATTGCAAATAGGTACTGCAGCTCATCAAGGCGCACAGTGCGCATGTCTAGCCTAGAATTAATTACCATTGCTAGCCACCTATGCATGAACCGAAGTGTGGGGTTGTGAATGTCGTTCATGCGAGGTTTGTTGGTGTTGCTATACCCTTTGCCAGAAATGGATTCCCAAAATTCATCGCGATCAAAACCCGTTGACCTATCCGAAGTGACTCTACACAAGATGGAGAAGCCTAGATGTCTAGTTAGGTTCTTTAACGAGCATTCAAATTCTTCATTAAAGAACCAAAAATAGTATCTATTCCCATCATCCAGAATGCGTAAAGTACTAAGAAATTCAAGGGTTAAAAGGCGCGAACCTTTTTCGACGATGGGAGCGAAGTTCTCCCATCCGACGGATCGGAAGGCTTCGTGGAATTCATCCAGCAAGCCGGTCTTAATCAGCAACATCGGGTCATAAGTCCGCGTATGCTGAAAAGATCGGCGCCTCAGCGCTTCAAAAACTTGCCACTCTCGGTCAGTCTGGAGCACAATTTGCTCCTCCGACACCAAAATTTTCATCCTTGGGGCTGGGCTAGCCCCAGAGGTTGTTGGAGCTTCATGATGTTCGTCGTGGTATCCTGAAAATCTGGAATCCACGAACATCGTGTCCCCTGAATGGCTCTCCACGACCTCAGTCGGAGTATGAGTCCGGTCCGAACTGGACGAGCTGAGTCGTTTGTGCACGCTCTTCGCTCCCTTAGCGATGGTGCGGCCAAACTTTCCATATCATGACGACATTTTTCCTGCAAGGGTTAGGGCGGACAAATACCCAAAGGATATATGGAAATATTTACGGGTTAATCGTCCAAAATTAGCCGTCAAAATTAGTAGTCCTTGTAGTACTTGCTAATTTGCCTCCACAAAAAATATTTTTGCTCAATTTTAGTTAACAGTATGCGTGCAGAAGAAAGTAAATATGCAGTGCAGGGGAGAGCTACAGGCGAGATCATGCAATCACCGTAGGAATGCGATCTCAACCAGTAGGATACTCCCGTATTTATAGTTTTTCTTAATGCATGATTAGTGATAAACGTGAGATTAAAAGCATGCTTAAAGGAAAACAAATTACCCTACCTAATGCCTATATGACTAGAGTGGTGGGTGTAGTGGAAAATGAGTGGTGGAAATGAGATGAAATGACCCACTCACTTGAGGGGTGGTTGGCTGAAGGGAGTGGGTCGGCCGGCCTAGGTGGGGCCGGCCGGCCCCACTTTCCACTATTTTATTTTTTTGATTTTTTTGTATATTTATAGGCAGGGTAAATGCACGGTAAAAATTAAATATGCGATGAAATGCACGAGAAATAAATATGAATGCAAGATAAACTTCCGGCTTACGTCCCGGTGAAGGCTCAAATTTTTGTTTTGCGGTCAACGAGTTGGACCGCTTTCAACCTTTAATTGTCTTGAATTGGTTCCGCAGCCGGAGTTGCTGCGGCCGGTTGAATTTTCTTCTTACGCCACACTTGTTTGATTTGATATTTTTGAGTGACGTTGATCTTACCTTGCGGCTCCGATTTCTCGACCGCATGTTTGTTCCGACGGGCTTGGATTTCCCCTTGTTCTCTTTCCAATATGAATGACGCAATGGCTCATCCAACAATTGGAGAGTTCTCCTCATAATATCCACTAGAGGTTTTGGTATAGCCCTTGTTCCCTCCTGCACAGGTTTAGGATTTTTACCATAAAATATGCGTACCTATGAGCATTGTTCAGCTCTTGGCCTGAAGTCGAATGTTTCATCTCGTCCGTTAATGTTGAGCTGAATTTCTCCTGCTCCAACATCGATCGTCGCATTTGCCGTTCTCAAGAATGGTCTCCCAAGGATTAGGGGCGTCTTGGTGTCTACTTCCATGTTCAGCACCACGAAGTCCACGGGTACCAGAAAATTTTGAATTTTCACTGGTATATCCTCCGCGAGTCCAGTTGGATGGTGAATCGATTGATCCGCCAGCTGCAGGGTCATGTCAGTAGGCGACAAGGTAGAATGATTCAATTTTTCATAAATTACCTTGGGCATGATGCTGACGCTTGCTCCGAGGTCGCATAGAGCACGCTCAAAGTGTTGCGCACCAATGGAGCATGAGATGGTGGAGTAGCCAGGATCTTTCTTCTTCTCAGGGAGAGTGTTCAAGATTGCCGCACTGCATTCCTCAGTCAGCTTAATGACTTCAAACGTCGGCAACGGGTGTTTGTTGTTGAGGATGTCCTTCAGGTACTTGGCATACGTCGGTACCTGTATCGCATCTAACAATGGTATGTTGACATATAATTGCTTGATTACCTCAACGAACTTGCCAAACTGCGCGTCCGCAGTTGATTTTCGTTGGTGACGTGGGAAGGGTAGCAGTTGCGTGTCGGTGAATTCAGCGGGACTTGTCTTGGTCCGCGCTTCACTTCTCGTCGTCTTCGGCGGCTCCTCTCTTGGTTCTTCATCATGCTCACCTTTTTCCTCTTCTTCGTCGGAGATGTCATCTTCATTCCATGCAGCGTTAGTTTGCGGTGGGTCTCGGGTAGTTTTATCCGATTGGGTTGCGACCGCATTAACGTTTTCTTTCGTGGGAGCCTCCGGCTGTCCCGGGAGCTTTTCCGAAGCAATTGTAGGGAGTGAAGCAGCCAATTGAGCAATTTGAGTTTCTAACATTTTGTTAAAGCTCAGCTAACTATGAATGGCAGTTGCAAATCCTTCTAGCTTTGAATTAATGCTCTCAAGAATTTTATCATTAGCAAGGAATTTCCTACTAATGCTATCATTTACTTTTTGTTGAGCATTTGCATCATCTAGAAGAGATTTATTACGATTGAAATTACCATTTGTTGGTGATTGATAAACGGCCCGTCCTGTACCGGTCCTTGGGCCAATTCTGTACCAGCCCATCGCACAGGCAGAGGGTCCAAGAAGCCGCTCCTAGCCGTACTAACGCAAGCGCCTAACCCGCCAACGGTTGCCCCGGGCTTGACCAAGTCAAACCCTGCGGCACCATGTACCCCCCGGGCTATCCTTAGCCCCGGAGAAGGTCCCTCGGGTGATTCGCCTACCCGCGGGCAAGTGGCGACAACTACTGTGTCCCACCATACTTTCTCCGGCCTTGGCCGGAACGAACTGCGTCTCCTCAGGAACCTACAGCCCGGGGAAGAACACGCGGGCCGCTCGTCTTGTCGTTTGACCTCTTTGGCAGGCAGCAGATGGTTGTTACGCTACGCGACGCTCCCAACGGGTGGCGCGGGGCTGACTCGGTCCAGTCAAGACTATATCGGGGATAAAGGAAAAGTGCTTTCTCTCTAAAGAAGTTTTCTCCCCTGAATCGGCATGTTAAGACAAGCACGTGTCCAGTACTAACCCGACCAGCTTCTCCCTGCAGGCTCAAGACCAGACAAAACCCTAGAACGCGACAAGAGCCTCGCCACTAAAGCAAAGACCGGCGCTGGGCCCACCGCATCAGCTTCGGGCGGCCCACCGCGCCTATAAAAGGAGGATTCCTGGACATTCGAAAGGACCCCTCCCCGATCCGATTCCATCTGACCCAAGCTCAAGCAACACCCGCATCCGAAGCTTCCTTAGCGAGTAGTTTTAGTCCTTAGTCACCACCGCTGTAAGCTCGGGATCGGTGCCTCCAAGCCCGGTCTCGGCACCTCTGTACTGATTTCCACCATATAATCAACAAGACTGGAATAGAGCTATTACCCGGCAGTGGGGGCTCGAACCAGGGTAAACCACTTGTGTCTTCACGGTTTGTATTGTTTTTTCTCTTCTTCCTACTGTACGAAGGATCTGTACCTAGATCATCAAGTCGCACCAGGCCCTTATCCGGGAAGACAGCGCGGCCTTAGCCCCCGCAGGCTTGGCCGCCGCCCTGAGCTGCTGAGAAGGGTGGTCGTTGGGCCTCACACCAACTATAAATTCGTCTGCCGGTCCGTGGTCTCGCCGCTCTTCAGGAGCGCGATTCCCAGGCACCGACACCATTGTTACCTCCTTGAAGACTGTTGTCGGTGGAGAAGTTCGGCCTCGAATTCCAACCCAATGTGTAGTTGGATTGAGGTCGGAACCCATTGTTGATGAAGTTTGTGTTTTTCGGTCGGGTCTCGGTGCAGTTGTCTCCAGAATGTCCAAGGCTCCCGCAAACCTCGCAAGTCATGCGAGATTCGAGCGCCTGAACAGTTTAATTTGACGCTTCCAGCTTCTTCATTAATAAGTCCATCTTGGCCACGAGCATATCCATGTTGTCGATTTGGTGGACTCCTCGAGTGTGCGGATGTGAACGTTCATCATTCCAGCCCTGGCTCGAGACTATCTTCTCAATAAGTGTACGGACAGCACTCACACTGAGTGAAAAGAAGGCTCCTCCAGAAGCAGCGTCGAGGTGCTCACGGGCGGTACGGTTCAGCCCATGATAGAAGTTTTGAATGATAAACCAATCTTGCATCCCGTGGTGGGGACAAGACAGTATATATTCTTGAAGTCGCTCCCACGCATCCGAAATGGATTCATAAGTGTTTTGCTAGAATGAGAAAATCTTGTTCCGCAGGGCATTGGTTTTGCCCAGTGGAAAGTACTTGGTGAGGAAGGCATTGGAGCACTTCTCCTAAGTTGAGACTGCATCTTTGTTGGCATAAAACCATTGTTTTGCCTTTCCGATCAATGAGAACGGAAAAAGGAGTAGCCGGACAGCATTAGGAGTTGCACCCTTTATGATGAAGATACTGCAGATTTCAAGGAAGCGCTGCAGGTGTGCATTGGCATCCTCCGTTTGCTTGCCATAGAAGGAGCTAGCCTGAACCATGTTGATAAGAGCTGACTTCAGCTCGAAACCACCGTCACCCACATTGGTGGCAGGTCCAGTGGGGACATTGATGCTTGACGGGGCTGAGAATTCAAGAATGGTCTTCTCGGCAGCCATCGTTGATGAAGGTGTCTCGGTGACGAGGAAAGGATTGCTCGTGACGTTCGGTAACTCAGAGGCACGGATTTGCAGAGGTAGGACTCGAGGTCTTGTCCTTCGCACCAGTGACTCCGGATTTTGTCGGAAGTTTTTCGGGAGATGAAAACCGGTCATGCACCGCTCTGCTAGTTCCACAGAACACAGACGGAGCACGGTAATTCCCGTTAAGCTAGGCTGGTAGATTAAATAATTTAGATGTAGGTTTTGAAAAAAAAATTATCTCTTTTTTTAAAAAAAAAACCGCTGCGCTCCCCGGCAACGGCGCCAGAAAACTTGTTGGCGATAGTTACGCTCAAAGAAATTAATCCGCAAGCGGACGGATATCGCTTGTAGTTTTCACCAGGAGTATTCCTAAAGTTATCGAATCCACAGGGAACGAGGGTTTAAGAGACAATCCTCTATATCTTAATTATTTAAAATATCAGCTAGTCTAGGTAACGGGGGTTAGGATAAATAGAAATGACCGGTGACACACACACAAGACAAATATTCACACATAAATAAAGAGAAAGCTACTCTAGCTAGATAGACAGTTGGTAGGACAACGATACAAGTTTAATAAGTTCACAAAATTGTGTGATTCAGTTTATTGAGTGAGCTTGGGTAATCAAACAGTGGTTCACTTGGTATTCATCGTCGGAGCTCAATATTCACTACCACCCGCTATCCTGAATTGGAATCCCGAATGGTTATGATCATTCCGATAGGACTCTACTGATCCAAAGCCGGACGCTGTGGGTTACGCACGAGATAATTAATATCTACGGATGGATAGGGCTGTCACCACCTACCACATATACGTGGGCCCGGGTGTAAACCGAGTTAGTCCTAGTCTCAGATACCACGTCTGCTACTATTTCTAGTCAATCTTTCTCAGTACCAAAAAGAAGTTGATTTAGGTTCAATGCCTGGTTCTTACAGTATATGAGTGAGAACCTAAACTGATTCTAGACGAATACAAGCTACCGGTAAAGCAAATCTACACAACTCATTTATGTAGATATACTCAACTCAAATAAAGCTCAACACATAGACAATGAATGAAGTGATCTCACTAATTGAAACAATTAGGAAAGGGTACAAGAGCTATTACCCGAATTCCCGAAGACATTTTCGGAACTCCGAGCTTTAGCTCGACTTGACTCTGTGTCCAGATTCATAGCCAGAAGAGCACTCTTTCTGGGACGGAGGGAGTACTCTACTAAGTGGAATGAAAAGTGATGTGATGTGTTGTGTGTTGTGATACAAGTGAGGAGAGTGGTCTATTTATAGTGCTCCGAAGCCAACCGGGGTGCTCCACGTGTAGGGACAGGTGTCATCAAGCCCTCCTCCAAAGGACAATCCAAAGGGCATCAAGGGGTGGGTCGGCCATCCAATTTTGCTAGGATGCTTCTTTGATGGTGTAGATTAACCCCTTAAGCCGGTTGATCAAGTTGACATCCGTAAGTAAGGAATCCAAGGGAATCCTATGCTCATTTGTGAAGCAACCATGTCCATTTGATCAAACCGACTACAATGGAGGGTGTTGATGTCTTCAATTTGTGCTTCTAAGCCACTTGGGAGAAGTTGGAGCCGGATCGGTGACGTGGGTGGGTCGGCCGACCTGGCCTTTTGCCCGGTTCGGCTCCGGTTCTTCCCATTTTGTACCTGTAGACCAAAACTTGTGAAACTTTATTAGAATAAATAAAATGTTAGTATAAATCTTGATTTTCCCTCCGAAATGCCGGAATTCCGGAATATGTTGACGTATAAAGTTGGTGTTTATTTGACGTCAACAGCCGCCTCCGCCACAATCTAGCTAATTTGGCTCGAGCGAAACAACCGGATCTTCCACCAGGCTGCTAGGCCTGTCACGGTCTTTTTTTACCTCACTAATTGATGACCTGCGCCTTTGAGAGACCGCGAGAGCCCCTTTTGTAATAGCGTAGCTGTTTTTTCTTTGCGCCCAACGGGGGAGGGGTCTCTTTCTCTCCCCACTCCGAACTTTCCCTTCTCTTTTTGATCAATTCAATGCAG
Source organism: Raddia guianensis (assembly GCA_036346415.1). Lineage (NCBI taxonomy): Eukaryota > Viridiplantae > Streptophyta > Magnoliopsida > Poales > Poaceae > Raddia > Raddia guianensis. Next base: position 19,307,262 of record CM070536.1, read on the forward strand.
CTCTTCTGCCCCTTTGCTAAAAAAAAACGAACAAAACCTTATCAAGAAAAAAATGATAATGGGTGGCTGATGTGATTGATGTCATACCTTTGTAAAAAGAAAAAATTGGCTATGAGACATTGCAAATTGCTGTCTTAAACTCTGACACACTATATTTTTAAGGTGCGGCCAAATAACACTATATAATTTGACACTTATTTATTCCACCACACTATTCACAGTCGACCTTAAATCAAAATAAACAAAGATCATCATAAAAAAAAAGTTGTGGTGCTAAATGCAAGTGTATATTCAACTACTGAAATTGTAAACTCCATAATCTAGGTTATAAAATGCTAAAATAAAATGAATGAAAAATATTAAACATAATTAAACATAAAATAAAGAATCATTCCAAAAAAATTGGATAAAGTTGAGGTATGAAATACACTTTTATTCAACACACAAAATTATAAACACCAAAATTTAATATACGATAATCTAAAATAAATTAAATTTAAAACTAATAAATTGTCTTTAGATTTGGTAATTCAAATTATAAATCATTTGGTTCAAAATTTTATTTCAAATTCGTATCCGGCCTATTCGTGTCAATCCGTTTTAGGCCCAGTTCTTTTCAGCTTAACAGCTTAATGACTTATCTACGTTTTATATGTTTTGAGTTTTTTAAGTCCGTTTTTTGTTGTTTTGAAGGTGGGTCCTAACGCTTTAAAAAGCAAGTCAAACGAAATGAATCCGAATCTTTAGACTACCTCGAGAAGCGCTTGAAATTCAGTCATTTCAGCCGTTCAGCTGTTCAGCCGTTAAGATCAGCTCAAAAGAACAGGGCCTTAACCGGATTCATAGGGCCATCCGAACTGGCTACGACGGCCGTTGCCCGTCGTCAGGATGGATGTCACACGAGTCCACGACCACCCATCGAAGCAGAAAAAATACCTGGGTTTCCAATTTTAGGCCCAGTGAGTCTGCTAGAGGTGGGACAAGGAGCCGTGTACAGAAGTTCTAACATCGTGACAAAACGTTCGTTCAAAAAAAAACATCCTAACCAACCTAATGTTTACCTACCAATTGGGCCCAAATAACAGTTTCAAAAAAATTGGGCCCAAGTGCCTTTGCTGGTTTCATCCACTGACCTTTTCTTCTTCTATTTGTTTTGACTTTTTAGGAGGCGCTTGGAAACCGACAATTTTTCGGCTTCTATACCTTCATAATAGACCATAGTACACAGCTCTTTACGCAAATGCCCCATAGGTTTTTAAAACCACGCCTAAGGGCTCGTTTGGAACACTAGATCCCGACCGGGATCCCTCCCAATTCCCGGGGCTGAGCACCCCCATTGAACATTTCTCCAGATCCGATCGTGTGAGTATTTTGAAGACTACCACCCAGGATTTCCCTGCCCCTACAACCCAATATCCCCGGGGAAACACCTCGGGCTCCTGACTCGTGGAAAAATCCCCCTTCGCTCTTGCTCTCACCCTCGTCTTCACTCGGAGTCCGCCAGCCTCAATCGTCCAAGCTGTTGCTCGTTGCCCGCGACGGCGAGCTCCAGGATGTGGCGGTGGCATCTCCCTCGCGATGGCGACTAAAAGGATCTAGTTGGCCTATAGGGGGTGAATAGGCAACTTTCAGTTAAAGTTCAAGTATTTTAGCATTTTGTAACCAAATCTAGCTAGCAAGTCCTAAACTAGGCAAGATACAATAAACACAGCGAAAAAGATGAATAAAGAACAAGTGCTAAAAGTAAATAGAAGAAATTAAATGCAGTAAGTAAGAGAGGAACACAACAATTTTTGACCGAGGTTCGGAGTTTTCCTCTTACTCCCCATTGAGGCAAGCCCTTCACCAAGGACCAGCTCTCTCCTCAAGCCTGCAGCCTCTTTCCACTAAAGATGATTTGTGAAGGCAAGCATCTAGCCTTCACAAATCATCTTGAAGACTCCCACAATCACCATGGCAAGCTCTTCAGAAACACCACCAAGCCGTATAGGATTGCTAATCCAAGAGTAATAAGCTTCAGATCATCACCCAAGTGCATAACACACTGTCAATCTTATTTGGATACATTTAGAGCAATGAAATTTTGGGCCTTTCTAGTGGAGATGTGGATCAGCTGAAGAATGCCAAAGCTCAGTTTGGAATGAAGGTGCCAAAGCTCAGTTTGGAAAGAAGGTTCTACGTCCTTTTATAAGTTAAGATACAGATAATAGCCGTTTGAGTGTAATCCTAGCCGTTAATAAGAAAACAAATTAATTTTGCAAAATCACTGTCAAAATTGCTTTAGCAACGGACGGATTTCAACGGTCGAAATTTTGAAACAGAAGAAATAGTTTACGGCGGATAGACTTTCAGTGGAAAACCTTCATGCGATGGATTGTCCATCGCAAACTGAGATTTGTCTGCGCGCCTATGACATACCCAAAATTAACCCATTTTTACCATGAATTTTTTTTGCAAAAATCTTTTTTTTAAGCCCTAGAAACCTCCCTTAATTTTCTGATAATTTTCCAAAGCAACTCCTATTTTATTCCATTTAAGAAATTGTCTATTTTAATTTATCAAGGATTTATTCCCATAAAATATCAATTTTTTCCACCATTAGGTTCTCCTCATGTTTCTTGATTTTTAGAGTCCTATCTCATATTTTTTGGAGCCTCCCACTAATTTCTTGAATTCATTCTATAAATAAATTCTTTTATTATAATTTCGAAACTCCTTTATTTCTTGAGCTGTGTTTATTCCTTCATTAGGCCCAGCCGGCCACATCCCCCTGGCCCATGCGCCACCTTTTTTTTCCCTGGACCAACCAGTCTCCTCCTCCACCTCTCCTTTGGGCCACCGCCCCCCTAAAGCCCATTTGGCCACCTCCTTCCAGCCCATATTTTTTCCCCCTCCTCCTTCCACTTGGGTCACCCCCTTCTCTCCTCCCTGCTTCTCTCCTCCCTGGACCATCTGGATTCCCACCTATGGGCTGCGCCCACAGCCCATCCGCCCCCAGTCTTCTTCTTCCTCCAGCCAGATACTTTTTCGTGTAGCGCGGCCGCCTGAAAACGCCGCCGCCACCACTTCTCCAAGCATTATATCCTCCATAAAACTTCACAAAAGTTGTAGCTTATCTTCCCAATAACCCATTAAGCTCCATGATTGAACCAAACTGCAACCAAATTGCCGGAATTTTGCCAAAACCCGACAGCGCCGCCATGGCCAAATCTAAGGCCGTCGCCGGAAAATTTCATCGAATTTCTTCACCCTCGACCTATAAATAGAAGCCCACCCCTCCTGGCCACTCCCAAGCAGCAGCATTCCCTCCCTTCCCCCACTCATAGCCCCTACTTCACACCATTTCCACCATCATCTTGCAAGAACTTGCTCTGTTCTCAACCTCCGGCGAGAAATTACTCTCAACTCCGAAGTGCTCCGGCCAAATTGAGTACCCCAACAGCTTCACAGCATCACTAGCTACACCTAGGTAACCTAGGTACCTTCCATTCCCATATCATCCAACTCCGATCATCCAACCCCTAATTTCTATCCTTTCCCAACCCTAAAAATTTATTGCCGGCCACCATATCCATCTTCCATTCTTTGCTCTTTAACAATTTCCATCTCGGAACTCCGATAACTTTGTTATCGTCGACCCTGATCTCTGAAAATTTGTTGATTCACACCAAGATATTTTCCCATGTACACGCATAAATTCTCGCTATCCGGAGATCTACCAAAATAATATCAAAATCAACCCTCCACTTTATTCTATCCGTAATAATGCCAAAATCCCCATCACCATTTCCTTTTATAAGAATTTTTCCCAGATTATTGAATCATACAAACCATCACCATCCTAGTCAACCCTAATCTTTTTCCTAAAAAATCCTTTTTAAAAATGATTTCATGCATTCATGTTTCATGCAATTTTCTTTTTCTTAAATTCCCTTTCTTTTCCCTTTTCCCAACATGTAGAAAACGAATTTATTGCCCCCGGATCAGCCGAGCGGGATTATCAGGGCAATAGTGCAGATATCGAAGATCTAGCCTAACCAGGCAGGTTTCCTGTTCCCTAATATTGTAATATGCATTTATTTTCTAGTTAATTAAATTATGTCCAATTGATTTAAAAGTATTTATGTTTGCATATAGTCATAATCCCATTTAGATTTTAGCTTCCCTATTAGATTATAGGAAAACCCTAAGAAGTTAATCTAGCCATAATAATGGCAAGGTCTCATATAAGCATATAGGATCTTGTTTGTTGTATTTTAATCTAACTTTTGGTTGAGTTGGAAAGAGGTTTGAGTTGTTAATGTTTTGATCGTGTTAAGGTTGGTGTGTTGTTGGAGTTTGTTCGAAGTTCAGCGTGAGCAAACAATGGGAATGTGAGACGCATGGTGGGTCGCTCTAGTCGCGGACCAGGGGACACTTGTTTGGGGCCGGTGGTTGGTTTGTTCATTGCTCTTAACTGAATTATGTCATGATAGAAAAGATACAAATTTCCGCTCAAACCATATTACTGATCATTTTATGGGTAAAGCTGGGCAGATTCTGCAGAGTCGTTAAAAACAAATCATCGATGGACCATACTTCTGGGATATAAGGTTGTATCGCAGGGGTGATGCCTATTCTAAATATTGACATAAATCAGGTTAGAGGTGTGGTTGTAAGGTTGTTGTTGGTCTTGTCTAAAGTCAGTGTTGGAAGTCTATTTTTATCAAAAATCTCTTTTAAAAATGTTTTAGAAAAGAATTGACAAAATATAGAATTTTTCTAAAAACTATTTTAAAATATGCATTAAGTCTATATTTAAATCTCCCTGTCATTTTTTGGTAAAATTTTGCATGTAGTTAATAGGTATGCGTATGGAAACCTGTTAGGACGTAAGTGCTTACCCGTTGTTTTGCGGGCTACCCTTCTTTTGGGTAGGTCATTTCTTTTCAGCGGAAAACTTTTTATTTGAAGACTTGGAAGAATTTGCTGTAGATTTTTAGTTTATCCTACACTCGAGCAATGCCTGTGGTGGTGAAGTGTAATTTTTGGAGATGTATTAAAAATTGTAAGCAATATTGTAAAATAACTCTAGTTATGTAATAAAGTTTGGATGTTTGTACTATTTCGAAATGCAACTGAAATCCTGGATAGTTGTATTTACGGGATCTCTCGGGGTCCCCACAGCACCACGCCAAGGAAATCAAGTTTGCGGCAGACTGTCCTGCGTAAACTACGTTTTGTCTATGTGACAACCTTGAAAACTAGTTCACGACCGACTGTCCGACGCGCACTGGAATTTCTCTAGAGAAGCACCGGATACAAGAATAATATCAAGGCAAGGCTTGTTCGGCGTGAACTTAGATTTCTCTAGTGGAACGCCAAACGAAAAGGATGGTTTAATGACTTCAGTCGTTACCAAGAATATTTCTGGAAGAAAATATGGACTGAGTTTTTGGGATTAGGTTGCTCCAAGATATTTTTATAAGATTGAGAGATAAATTATCCAAAAGAATAATAAAATGAGATCCCCCGTAATAGTACAAGTGTACAACTAAGAACAAAGAAACTTAGCTACAAGCCTAAATCAACTCCCAAGCCTCAACTAAAAAAAATATCCATAGCTTGTCTTTAATCTTGATGCCGCACCACCAAGGAGAAAATCACAATATGAGCCTAAGTGCTCTGAAGTGAGTCCAAATAAGATTCTTAAGGTCATCATCATCAAAACCCTTTAACAATTCAATTAATAAAAAATTGGGGGGCCTACATGCTACAGCGACTTCCTGTGCTTGGTGGTGGTGCGTCCCCCATGATGGCGATCTCCGGGATGTGGCGGTGGCATGTCTCCAGCGACGACGACTTCCTGAGGTTGGCGGTGGTGCGTCTCCCGCGATGGCGAGCTCCGGGATGTGACGGTGGCATGTCCCGTGATAGGGCGACGACGATTTCCTTGGCTTGGTGGAGGCGCGGCCCCGGTGTGCCGGCAACATTCGGGGCATGGCTATGACGTTGCTCCCACGATGGAGACAACACCGAATCTAGGAGTCTCCACCAGCCAGCTTGTCTCCAGCATGATATGAGGTCTCGAGCTCGTCACGGGCGCCACTCGAGGAGGGCCTGAAGAGGAGCCGGGGAGGAGGTGGAGGGAGGAGAGGAGTGGTGGCGTGGTGCTGGTTGGATCTTGGGAAACGACTGAGGCAGGAAGGGTGGCGCTGTTTGGAAGGGTGAGCGGTGAGGGAAGGGAATGGGAGAAATTTTCTTAGGGATCTCAAGTGACAAAAATATCTCCGTAGGGAACTATTTTCTCTGAAAAAATTCCTTTGCCACCCAAACAAGCCCTAAAGCTAGGTAATGTTTTGTTATGCTGGGAGCATATCCCTTGTTGCATTATCTAAGTATGAGATTACGTATACATGCATAAGGCTAAACACAAAGCACAGAAAGCAAACACATGCGGTTTAATTGCTACTAAGTTTATTGGTACCAACCATCTTTCTGCTTTCTTTTCTAGAAGCCAAGCTCACGACATCCTAATCTGTAGAAAATTATCATAAATTTGCAATCACAAAAGGCATACACCACTTCTACTTTTGAGGCAGAATGGGATATGTTCGTGCTTAAGCTTTCCACCTTCGATCACATTCTATCAGAAAGGTAAGCGAACAATCATGAAGCAGATAAGTTTTAACACCATAAGATAACATATCATGCAAGTGATCAGAGGTTCAGGCTAGTGTCAAAGCTGTTGTCCTTTCTATCTGCTTCGCTAATTGCCTACATGCATGCATTGGCTGAGCCTTTTGAGGCCAGAATCACCGTGCTGGACCAGTTCTAGCAGCCGGTATATAAAACTGCACGGCAACGGTAGTGTTGCGTGTCATCGTCACTCTGATAGCACTTCAGTTGTAAAAAATTATCAACATCTCGTCTGAAATGGAATAGTGATTCTTAATTAATTAATGGAGCACCTTGGCAGACAAGTGAATCAGCGAGCTCTCAGGTGGACCAGTTCTGATATATTAACTAGCATTATCCAGTGAGAAAATGCGTACTGACCAGTAGTTTGGAGATACGTGAAAGGTTCTCTCATATATGCGAGCTACCAGAATGGGAAAATGGCTGGGCGATTCGACCTGGAATATACTCTGAATCTATGGCGAAAATGGTTAAACTAGAGAGTTCCGTTGTCTACTTTTCAAAGCTTACCTGCATGGAGAAAAGATGTACGAGCTGGAAGATTTTTTTAATCTTGTTTAAGACGGGGAATGAGAAATTTAACTACATCTACATGTGCTTGCGTGTGCGGCCTGGAAAATTTTATCCTTTGATAAGCATCTCGTTATAAGAAGTTAAACACAAATATCATCTTACTTGTACCATGCAATCTCAAGAGTAAAAGATAACCCACACTGTCATCGATCAGACAAACACACTTATAAGTACCCCTAGAGTCCATTAGAGTTTTATAAAACAATGGGTGGACATGCGCAGGGGTGGACGCCGCCAAAACTTATAGGTGGGTCTAAGATAGGCGTCCAATCAGTTTAGCCCCTCCTTTCCATCTATTTTATATTAAAAATTATAGGTGGGTCTAAGGTGGGGCTCCACTGTCATAGACAGCATAGATGGGGCTGAAGCCCCACCTGATCCACCGTTGGATCCGCCCCTGGACCTGTGAGGGGGGAGCCGCTCTTTGGAGACACGATCTTTAAATCAAACTTCGAGTGTGGATTAATTCTAAATGATTTTTGTTGCCTTTTACAAATATCACATTCTTTAGGAAACCCTCACGCTAGCATGTGTAGTCTTAGATGGACACAAATATCTTTGAAAAGGCGGGAACCTGAAAGCATGTTTAATGGTACCCTAACTTATAATGGACTTAGCACTATTCAACACTATTCATCGGCTTTTCCTCTCTTTTACAATGCTAAGTTAATCCTAAGTTACGATACCGCTGAACTTGCCCTAAGAGCCTTTTGATATATTTGTCATTAAATGACTATTGTGCTCTTACCTTTTCTCCTTTTGGCAGGGCAACACGGTCATTTGACATTGCAATAATGTAAGATGGGCGAACTCAAATGCCGTTCCACCATTATAAAAAAAAAATAGGGTTACAAGGGGAAGTTACAACGCGTAGACGGTCACAGCCTATTCCCTAAAGAAAGCATCCAATGATATTTTCACACACAATGGACCCTCTACGGTATGACCTATCCACCAAATTTTTTGGCCTTCACGTTGACGTTGATCTCCTAGCTTCTCGGAAGGTGTTGAGGGTGCCTCACTCTCCTGGTCACGTCGAGGGGAGATGTAGTTGCCCCACTCCACATCCACGGAGTGTCAAACTGCTCCACACCATCTACCTCAAGACCATCCTTATTCCGTTGTTCTTGGTGGGTGGCCAGTGGCATGGGCAAGGGGTGGCACAACATGGGTGACTTAGCGACAGCACATGCATCGCACGAGGTGCCGGTGCAATGAAGACAGGTGGTACATGGTGCAGGCTGGTGGTGGCATGAATTAGAGCCCCTTTGATTTGCAATTTGGTTTGGTTATGTCAAAAGTTGATGGTTTTTAAAAAGAAGTATGAAAAGGCTAAAAAATATTTTAAAAACATTTTTGAGATCTTTAAAAAAACCATAAAAATATTATAAAATGTTACACTAAATGTACTGTAAAAAATAATAAATTTTGATTCAATCAAACAAAATCAAACTGAACTGAACCAAGGAACGGGGATAGAGGCATCCACTGGCAGGGCACTGCATGAGACAGGGGAGAGGAGAAAGGATGTGGATGTGGATGTGGATATGGATATGGAAAAATATTGTAACGCTCTGTGCTCTTTTGTGTATTCTTATATTAGGATGTAATCATCTACTTTGAGCCATTAGATCTACCTCAATGAATGGCTCAGATTTAATGTACCTTGCGGTGCTAAGGACCTAAAAAAGGCACTTCGTTTTTTATTTGTTCAAAACCACAATATATATTACAACAGAAGGAATTTTTTATATAAGTATTTGTTGATTGGGGGCGATTTGGTGACGGGATCCCGTTGGGATCCACCCCCAACGGGATAGGCCCGCTCGCCCGTGCGCTCGCTTCAGTGTCCCACCGCGCGCTCCCATTTAACCATTTTGGTACCAAGGCAGTTCATCGATCTGCCCCATGCGCAAAGACAATGAACACGAAAAACATAAGAGGATGTCGTAGATACCAAAGAAATAGCACGCTTATTAGTGGGGCTTATTTTATTTCTTTGCTTAACGCTTACATATATCTATGCGTGTGCACTGAATAGTAGTGTAATAAATACTTTGCTTAAATGTAGAGGCTGAGTTTTGGATTTGGGGGCGACTACACAACGGGATCCCGTCGGGAGCCGACCCCGACAGGATCGCTTCTTCGGTTTTTTTTGGCCTTGTGTTTCTTTCCCACGTGCGTCTCTCCGCTTCCCACGCACGTCTCTTCCTCTGCACCTGCGCTTCTCCGCGTCTCCGCCTACAACAAGGCCAAAAATAGCACCCGCGCAATCAGAAAATAAAAAATTCAAAAAAGAAGTTTCATAATAGCCAAAAAAAGGTTACAAAACACAAAGCTTCATATAAAAAAGTTCAAAAAAGAAAGTTTCGTAAATATGATATCACATGCTTAAAAAAGGTTTAAAAAAGTTTCATTAAAGAAATATGTTTCAAAAACAAAAAAGTATCGGATTGACAGTATCGGGTTGATGGTATCAAGTTGATGATATCATCGATTATCGTGTCAAAAAAATCAAGTATCGGATCAGAAGTATCATCGAGTATTGGGTCAAAGAAATCAAATATCGGATCAGAAGTATCATCGAGTATCGAGTCAAAAAAATCAAGTGTCGTATCAGAAGTATCATCGAGTATGGGGTTAAGCGGGTTTGGCGTCGAGTCGGGTATATCATGCTAGGGCGTCATTAAAAAAAGTATTGGGTTTGGGTGTCGAGTATCGATGGTATCAGGTTGTTTATCGTCGAGTTTCGGTGTCGGAAAAAGGTATCATATCTCTGGTATCAATATCAGTGGTATTAGGGGTCAAACAATCATGTATCGGGTCAAAAAAATTCAAGTATCGGATTAAAAGTATCATCGATTACCAGGACAAAAAATCAGAAGTATCATCGAGTATCCGGTCAAAAAAATCAAGTATCGGATCAGAAGTATTATCGAGTATTGGGTCAAAAAAATCAGGTATCGGGTCAAAAAATCAAGTATTGGATCAGAAATATCATTCAGTATCTGGTCTAGGTGTCGAGTATCGGTGGTATCAGGTTGTTGGTATCGGCGATTATCGGGTCAAAAAATCAAGTATCGGATCATAAGTATTATCGAGTATCAGGTCAAAAAATCAAGTATCAGATCATTAGTATCATTGATTATCAGGTAAAAACAGGTATCGAATCAGAAGTATCATCAAGTATCAAATCAAAAATCAAGTATCGGATCAGAAGTATCATCGAGTATCAAATCAAAAATCAATTATCAGGTATCGGAAAAAAGTACCATATATAACAAACAAAGTATCGGGTCTAGATGTAAAGTATAGGTGGTATCGTCGAGTTTCAGTATCGACAAGGGTACAACGTATCACAAACAAAAAATATCGGTATCGGTGGTATCAGGTTGGTGGTATCGTCGAGTTTCGGTATCGGAAAAAGATATCAAAGTTGTATCAAAGTTGGAATGTCATGTATGCTGTATCGAAGTTGTAGTATCAGGTATGTAGTATCATCGAGTATCAGTCAAAAAACAAGTATCGGATGAGAAAAAAAATATCATCGAGTATCGGGTCAAAAAAATCAAATTTCAGATCAGAAGTATCATCGAGCATCGGGTCAAAAAAATCTGGTGTTGGATCATTAGTATCATCAAGTATCGGGTCAACAAAAAATCAAGTATTGGATCATTAGTATCATCAATTATCAGATCAAAAAACAGGTATCAGATCAAAAAGTATCATCGAGTATCAAATCAAAAATCAAGTATCGGATTTGGGGTGTCGAGTATCGGTGGTATCATATTGTGTTGAGTATCGGTGGTATCATATATCACAAAATAAAAAGTATCGGTATCAGTGGTATCAGATTAGTGGCATCATCGAGTTTCATGGTATCATTAAGGTATCATAAAAAAGTATTATATATCACAAACAAAAAGGGTATCAGGTCCGAGGTATAAAGTATCGATGGTATCGAGTTAGTAGTATCGTCAAGTTTCGGAATCGGAAAAAGGTACCATAAAGTATCATATATGACAAACACAAAAGGTATCAGTATCAGTGATATTAAGTTGGTGGTATCGTTGAGTTTTAGTATTAAAAAAGGTATCGTAAGGGTATCATATATCTTAAACAAAAAAGTATCAGGTCTGGGGGTCGAGTATTTGTGTATGAAGTCTGTGAGGTTGAGTATTTGTGGTTTCGGGTTGGTGGTATCGTTGTATGATGATAACTCCTAACTAGTATAAAATAAAAAAATAAAAATTGAAAGTATTTAAAATGGATTAATTAGAATTTTAGATGAATTATAAAATTTTTTATTTACAATTTGGGCTCTCGATAAAAAAGATATAAAAATAAGAATTTTAATTACAACGAAATTCAACTGCTTATCTGCTTTGCGTTTGCCTAGGAGGAAAGTCACGTACGAGCTCCGATGGATGGGAAACGGACGTACGGGTGCTATCCTGTCCTCGCGCGCCGACGAAAGATCCCACAAGACGAGTGCGCATTGTGCAGGGCGAGAGACACCCGCATCGGACGGCCGGATCCTATCCCGTCGCTCGTGCCTGGGAACGGGAGCCCGTTCTTAAGAATTCCTCTTGTTGATTTACTCCTCTAGGCTGTAATGACTGTCAATTCGTACCATTTGGTACGTCACGTGCTTCAGGAAAACTCTTGACTCTTGACATTTCAAAGTAGAGTGGCGAATTGGCGATAGGTATGAGAGAAGAGGATTACGGAGCCATAGAAAGTTAGACACATTGAGCACCCAGTTCACATTCCATGTTAAGCTCAACAACGGCCGCATGAAGTCCAATGATTTGACTCTTTGGAGGCTAAGCAACATGGAATCGTCTTTCCCGTCCTGATTCTTGATAGAGAATTTGCGACTGTGGGTCCTAGCTGGTTCTCCCTCTAGCTACAGGGGACCTGCACTGCACGCCACTGTTTTGCACTGCGTCCGTCGAAATCTCACTCTGAGCCGCCAAAATCCAGACGGACTGGTTTTTGTTTGTTCCTTGACACCGATGTGCCAGGGCTTGTTGATGTGCATGGCAATAATATTCCGATGCACCGGTGGCCGGACAAGATTCTACATGGACAAGCCTCCTCGCCAATCTGAAGAAAGCCTGAGCAGAAAAAGAAGGCTCGCTCTCATCCACCGCCTGAACTGAAAACTACATCCCATCCGCAACTTGCCTACTTTAGCCAATTATTAAATGTCCAGGTTCCATATCCTCTTATCATTTTTTTAAAAACAAATTGGGAGGGTTCCTTCCTTTCAGAATGGAGTTGTTCATGGTGTTAATTCTGTCGTCTTTATTGTCATTGGACACTCGTCAGCGTAAACGTAAAGAAATTTTACGGTACATAAATAAGATTCTGAATCTTGATCTATCTGTTCGGATTAGTTTTGTTTTTTATACTACCATGTAGTATAATACTAGTATGTATAGTATAATAATAGTATATGTTTATATGTGCGTGCTTTCGGAATGGACGATTATATCTAAATCATACCACTAAAATAACTCTAAACACAACATATATAATGAATGGTTTCAACACATGTAATGGTAAGTTGGTAACCCTGTTTATTTATTGTAACTAGTTCTATTATTGTGAAATGAAGTTGTGAATAGTAAAACTAGTGTTTGGGTAAAATATAAAAGAAAAATATCGCGATTGACAAAATAGGTCTGGTCAAGAAATAGGGTGAGAAGGTGAATAGTGCATAAACATTGAAATATGGCCAGGAAATAGGCCTAGCGTAGTAGCGTTAGACGTAATCTTGAGAATATTTTCGACAGTCTTTACATGGGTATGAGCAAAGCCGGTTCAATCTTAACATCATTCTCCTGTTCAAGACTTCCGGTACGTCGATCTCGGCGTCTTATCAAGTCTATGATCTATCTAGTACTAAGCTTGAAATACATATAGTAGCGCTATATAGGGGAGAAAAATGTGTACACACCACAAACCAAACCAGCTATTCAGCTATGAGCCTATGACGATGGACCTAGCTAGCCGATCGACACTTCAACACAAGCACAGTACAATTTCCTTCATTAATTTCCTATATCTTAATAGTGTATCTATTTTGTACCCATTTATATAGATTAGCTACATCGAATCATTGATCGCCATGTATGGTTCAGGGTCGCTAGTCGCTAATAGCTGCAGTAGATCGAGCTATGTATGATCACTTGATCAGTTCAACCCCATGTTAGAATGGAGCAGCATCTGATGGCTCAGGCCTAGTGACCCCTGCAAGCCGTTGCCTATTTGGAACGTCGCACCGAAGCAAGAGCCGTTCGGTTTCTTGGCCGCCCCCGCCGCCGCCGGTGGCTGCGCCCTCGACGTCGAGCCAGTCGCCACGCGCACGCCGTCTTCTGATCTCTTGCGCTTCCCGCCGGTGGAGCCCTCAGCAGCCGCCGACGTCGAGGCCGACGCCGGAGCACCGAACGGAGCGAGCTGCGACGACATGTCGTTGCCGCTGCCGTTCACAAGGAACTGGTGGCTCGCGACGGGGTGGCCAAGCAGCGCCTGCTCCGCCGCGTGCTGGTCGGGCCGTGCTATCTCGGCGGCCGGGGCGCCGTCATCGAGAAGCTGCGCCAGCGAGTACTCGTTCAAGAGCTCGGATATGGACGGAATCCTCGGCATGTTCCGCGTGACGGCGGCCACGGCGTGCAGCGGGAAGGCGTCGGCGTCGGCACCGGCGCCGCCCTGCACGGCCATGCCGGCGCTGGATGCACCGTACTGCAGCTGGTGGTTCTCCTCGAAGGCGCACGGCTCGTCCTGCTCGTGGTCGGACAACGGCGGCACCGCCATTGGCGCCACGTGGCTGCTCTTCTTGTAGATCCGGCACAGCACCCAGTCATCCAGCTGCACGCCCAGATTCATCGCACACCACAAATCAAACTTAGTAAGGATAAACCAAAACAAGATTAATCAAATCAAATTAGAGCATCTACAACTAGCTAGATCGATGAAGCTTAATTAACCCCGTCATTAACACGTACGCATCGTGCCTTTCATTATCTGATCTATATATATTGACTTGGCGCAACCATGCCAAGTTTGCCGAAAGAAACAGCACGAATGCATTAAAGCAGCTCTTGCGTCCACTGACAAGCCACACAGAGCCGATGCGATAACACTGGCGTGCCGACGAACGCCGAACCCGTATCAGGAACACGCCCAAAAAAAAAAAAAACTTGGTGCGTGCCAGTCCGCAATCGATCTATCGAGCAGGAAGGTGCAAGTACAACGACAAAGCAACAAGCAGCATATGCGCGGTACGCACGCACGCATGCATGTGACTAGCATGAACAAACACACGGATCTAGGCAGCAAAACTGCAAAATTTAAAGGTACGCATGGTTAATTTGCTCTTTTGATTTCTGTTCTAGCTAGGCTACGTACGTATACGTACCCTCATGGAGGCGTTGCGGAACTTCATGGGGCGATAGGTGTTGGTCTGGTGGGCGTCGGCGGAGGCGAGGCGGTACTCGTGCATGATCCAGTTGGTCTTAGTGCCCTTGGGCGGACGGCCCTTGTAGAAGACGAGAGCTTTCTTGACGCCGACGCTCTCGCTGGTGGCGCTGCTATGGATGGGCTTATCGGTGCCGGTGGCCTTCCAGTATCCGGACCCTGCTGCCCGGTTCGGCCGAATCCCGTTCGGATACTTGCGATCTCTTGGGCTGAAGAAATACCACTCCTTCTCCCCGTACGCGGCCTTGGCTGAAACAACCAAAATCAAACAACATGTACACACCACTGATGATCAGAGAGATCGATCGACGATCTTGGGGAAGAAATAAGAGCAATCAAGATGTGATGATGGTCTGCATGCATGAATTGTGACCGAGATCGAGCTAGCATGCATGCTTACATGGGAGGTCCCATGGGTTGAATTTGTAGATATCGACGTCGGCGATGATGGCGACGGGGCACGGCGAGGAGGCGGCGCGGTTGCGGAGGTAGTGGAGGATCAGCTCCTCGTCGGTGGGGTGGAACCGGAAGCCGGGCGGCAGCATCGCCGGGCTCGACATGATCATTTGCCGCGTACGTACCCGCGCGAGCTCGCAGCTCGCTAGCTCGCGGCCTCGACAGAAACCCTAGCTAGCTCCGGGCTCCGGCTGGTGATCAAGCGATCGAAATCTCCTAATTAATCCCAGTCTCCTCTGCGCTATGCTATCGCTGAGGACGCGACGAGATTTAATTATCTAAGGCTCTCAGCTATCAGCTAGGAAACGAAGGACTGGAATTTTTGGGGACGGGAGGGGAGGGGCCGCTTATATGCTCGCAGTTTTTTGTCCGGTTGTGCTTAGCTAGCTGCATGCCTGCGGGTGTGACTCTAGCTTACGCATACCGACGGCCTATTTGTAGGTTTGAGGGACTCCGAGCCGGGAAAATTTTTTCCGTGACACTCAATTGCACCCCTAGTTTCCAGAAAACACTAAATTGGTATCTAATTTCTGGTAGACACCCAATTCGCGATTTCTTTTATTTTCATGACATTTTAGCCGTTTCTCAGCATTTCCGAGCCAAATACGTGACCGAATACAGAGAAATACGTATCTGACATGTGGGGCCCACATTTCAGCCTCTCACCTCCTCCTTCTTCTTCCTCAATTTGAGCAGCGGAGGCGGACTTGGCGTGATGACAATGACACTCGACGACGGCAATGAGCGGGGGGCGGAGGTAAAGGCGGCATGGCAATGGCGACGAGGCCGCCGCCGCCGCCGCCTCACCGCCATTACACGCCGTCGCCGCGCTGCCTCCGGTCACCTCGCCAAGCCACCGCCTCGAATCGCCACCGCCAGCGCCCTCGCGCCGTTACGCCGTCGCCGCCGGCCCGGCCACCCAGACCATTGCCGGCACCGCAGGACCACCGCGCCTACTCTACCTCCGCCGCCACCGCTTATCGCCGGAGAGCCGCCGCCTCGAATCGCCACCGCCGCGCCCTCACGCGCCGTTACGCTGTCGCCGCTGCCGCCGCCCGGCCACCCAGCGCTAAGCCGCCGGCACCAGCAGACCATCGCGCCGCTCTACCTCGCCGCCACCTCATTGTCGTCGGAGAGCCGCCGTCGCCGCGCCCAGTGCCGCCTCCCCTGCTCGGCTCAGCCTGAGGAAGAAGGAGGAGGTGAGAGGCTGAAATGTGGGCCCCACATGTCAGATACGTATTTCTCTGTATTCGGTCACATATTTGGCTCGGAAATGCTGAGAAACGGCTAAAATGTCATGAAAATAAAAGAAATCGCGAATTGGGTGTCTACCAGAAATTAGATGCCAATTTAGTGTCTTCTGGAAACTAGGGGTGCAATTGAGTGTCATGGAAAAAATTTTCCCCTCCGAGCCTCCGAAGGATTGAAGATTAATTTCAAATATATTATTAGAGCTGATTTACTACTCCTCCGGAAATTTCAGTCCAAAGGCTTCCATGCGTGGTTACTCGTGGTTACTGTCGTTGGATCTCGCTTCGAGATCCACGCACTATATATCCATAGTCTCTTTGTTATGCAAATTTGTGAAAAAAAAAAGCTCTAGATATTTTAAATTTTTGTTCATGATTTTTTTTCTTTCATATGTCCTCCCTTGTTCCCTCACCGCTTGGCCTAGCTAGCCCTATCAGCGACTAAGGTCTTGTTTGTTTCAGATTAAATTAAATTAAATTAAATTAAATTAAATTTGTTATTTTTGTATAAGCCAAATGATGTAATGTTTTATAGTCATTCTTGCGGGGTTTTAAATAGTACTTCTTAAAGTTTGTAAAATATTTTTTTTCATAATTTTTTGAACTCGTTAAAATGTATTTTGAAGGGTCACAAATTTGCTACAGCGAAACGCAACTCTACATTAATCTGAAACAAACAAAGCCTAAGGCAATGTTGGCCTATGACTACCACACCGCGTATCACCCTAGCCGATGATGTGACCCAAGCAGGCGGTTTGATGGTCGCAGGCCGACGCTGCCTTGGTCACTTCGGCTGTATGTAACACCACACTATTTAGTACCATATTGTTAATTGGCATCTCGACCCACTAGCTTGTAACCGATGACAACCCAAATCATAGCATTTTGGGTTAACTCTTTGGGGGCGAGCGAGGTCAAACCCCCGTGAAATACTATGTGTGGACTAACCCCTGAGGTACAACTAACTCTAAAAAAATTCTAGGCTAGGGTATTACAAATGGAATCAGAGCATCACCCTTGCTGCACAAACCACATATGCGTGTGGCCCCACAGCGCCATACACCACAGGTCGTGTATCGAGTGGAGTCACTCCACTCTTTAGCACCACATTGTGAGTTGACATCTTGTTCCACTATCTTATAACCGTTGGCAGCCCAAATCATAGCATTTCCGGTTAATCTTTTTAGGTGAGTGAGGATGAAGCCCAAGTAGTAATATGCTATGCATCGGTGGGCCAGCCTTTATAGTGGGTTGACTCTAAGCAAACTTCAAGGCAAGTGTTACAACGGTCCATGGGCTGATGTGACACGGGGAGGAGCTACAAGGCCATGCTAGAGTGGGAGAGGAGAGAAGAAGAAGAATTACAAGAATTTGAAATCTTTTAAGTTTTTTTTTACAAATTTGTCTGCGAGAGAGAGAGAAAGGTATGAAGGAGCATGTGGAAAAACCGTGCTTATTCCACCCCGACTCAAGCTCCGTCAAGATGCTATCGTCGATGGGTTGAGAGTGCAATGACGCTGACTAGGTCAACTCAATCACACGGGCACTGCGAACTTGTTTTGGCAACCTTTGTGATTCTATATGGTTGAATACAAAATTTACGTGGCAGAGATTTTGAATTAAAAATTTAATCATTAGAGAATGGGAAGAGGGTTCGCTTTTTTGTCACAAAGACGGCTTAGTCGAGTTTCTTGGTTGCAAGTTAGGCTTCATCACACAAGGTATATATGTGGAACCTATTAAGCATACAACATGTTATATGATCAACTTGATGTTTAATTAATATATAATTTGATGAGCTTGAGCATGACCAATGGTACCCAACTTGGACGTCTAAGTTGGACACCATTGGTCATGCTCTTATTCTCTTGAAAATGTTGTTTAGTAGATGAAAGCACAGCTACAAGCAAGTAGATAGATGGTGTGAGAGCAAGGCTACGGCAACATGTTTTGCTTGTTGGGGTGGTTTAGGTAAAGAGGCACATAGAGACGATTGAACCAATAGGTTTGTCTAACAAAATAGAGAAATGCTTGTACCATATCCAGATATTCTCATACATGCATGTTATGTTTGTCATTTTGATGCTTCTTTATATGCATTTGCCATTCATCAATCGATTGAGGAGGAGAACAAAGCTGTTGGAGAAGAAGAGGAGGAGAAGTACAATGTTGTCGGGGAAGATGAGGAGGAGGGGGTAACAACAAGGTGACTGGGTTTTTCTAAAATACAACCGTTTGTGTTGAAGACGCTCCCTGTATACACGATCTTAATGCTCCGGACGCATTCAGGCACCAACAAATGATAAATTTTCGTGCTTTGAAAATTGAAATGGGACAGATTTAGGGATTGACTCTTGATCCTTGAATGAATTGATGCGCTGATCGGTGACCTGACATAAATGTCAGGTCGTCAGGGTCTTTATCCATTGAAAGGCCATCATCCAGGTGCGCTCCCTAGCTCATCCCCGGAGAACAACTGATATTGTCGCATGCAGCTTCAAGTGAACACCTCTGCTATTGCCCCCACGTATCAAGAGAGGACCCAGAGATATTTCAAACATTTTGTTAGGTGAATCTTCGATCTGTCAGTTTCTCGTGGGTGTACGGGGTTGGGCTTTTCTCCATTACAAATTAAAAAGAAACACTGAATAATATCGCCAAAACATCAGGGCACGGGGGAAGGGCTCTAGAGCCTTTCGAGCGAAGCAGACACGTGTTACGTGTTCCACCGGCTATACAGCCGGGATTAGCTAAGGTGCGTCATCGCCGCACCAAACACCTGCACGCACGATGCTAATCCCATCCGCCCGTCCATCCCAAATCCCAGGGAATATATACGCTGCTCTAATTAAGCACAGGAGCAAAGTGATTAAGAAAACCTAATCTTTATCTTAACCCGACCGGGCGATGGGGACCGGGCACACATCGGATGGATGGGCCTCCGCGGTGGGGAAGCACCGGGGGCCCACCAATGGCACGTTTCTGGCAAGCCGTGGCCTGATGGCCTAATCACCTCGCAGAATTGGCAGGTCATTTACATGGACAGAATCGGCAGCCGGTGTGTGTGGTGCTGCTGGCTTTTGGTTATTTAGCGGCGTAATTATCCTAATCGCAATCAGCAGGATGGGTCGCAATGTCGCGTCGATCTAATTGATCAGCCAATCTGTCTACTTGGTCGCCAGTACACTGCTGCTAATAGCTACTTAGCTAGCCAATCCAACGGCACGAGTCGGAGCAGTTGTGCTGTGCGGCTCTGTGCCTGTGTGATGATGCCAATGTTGCCGTGGCCAATGAGCGGCGCCGAGAGGGGCGGGGGGCCTAAAATGGAAGGTGGGGATCGATCGCCGGATGTGCGCGGCCGTCGCGATCGGCGAATAGGAGGAAGGGAAAGGAATTCCATAACGAGCAGCTGGCTTTGCGGTTGTCGCCGCGCGATTTGCCTTTCGTCGCTGTCGAGGCACGTGTCGAGCGCCGGCGAGCTAGGCCCGGGGCAGCGGCGACGGCGACGGCGACGCGCGTGTGCATCGCAGGAGGTGGGGTTCTGTGACTGTGGGGATGGAGCCGGTGATCGGCTGATCTTGCGCTGCGCGGCCGCGGCGATGGGAGAAGAGGTTTGGGGCTTAGACGGTCTGCAACTGGTTTTTCGAAAGGAACAATTGTGTTCTTGCCCTTGTTCTAGAGTCCAATTATGATTTTATCTTTATTTTTTCCACTTTGTGATTATATCCTTGATTTTTTGAAAACAAAGCTACAGTTTACCCTCGTTCTGTTTTCAATAATTAACGGTGTTAACTCAGGTGTAAAAAGACATATATGCCCTTACAATTTGTCCCTAATTTTATTAGTACTTTGTGATTTTACCCTGTTTCAACTCAAATATTGATGATTTGGAGATCGCATTTTGACAACATTTTGGTATAAGTTATATTGAATTTGATGACATACGGAAGGATCATTGAATGCTCGGATGCCGAGATCTACACTATGACCACCGACACACGGTATGCTAATGCCGCAGGTAGATATCAGAGATGCAGAGATGGATGTTTTGCTCGCCTACCTGTCGAGGCCGCCTAGAGCCATTGAATCCCTGGCCGCGTGGACTATTTCGTCCCTCGTTGGAATTTGCCAGAACGAGGCCGCCCAACCGCCGCCTAGGTTACAAACTGGCACACGTTTCATATTGAGCCGATTAGATCAAAAACCATACGAGGGCATTTCAATCCTTTAGCATGGAGTCCATTATTTTTATTTTTTTAATTGATTAATCCGGGTAGCACTAATAGAGTATTAACATTAGGGGCAAACGACAACTTCGTTTTCAAAACTTGAGGACAAATTCACAAAGTACGAAAATCAAGGATAAAATCACAATTAGACTTATAGTTGAGTTAACACCGTTAACTACTGTAAACGGAATGAGGGCAAACTGTAGCTTCATTCCCAAAAATCAAGGATAAAATCATAAAGTGGGAAAAGTAAGGATAAAATCATAATTGGACTCCATAACAGGGGCAAGAACACAATTGCCCCTTTTCGAAAGCATCCTTTTCGAACACAATTTTCTTTCCTTATGTAACAGCGTTCCCTATAACATTCACTAAAATAGAGAGAATTTCTCTCAATTTTCTTATATGTAGAGATTCTCTCTCCTTTCCCTATATAATTTTTCATATAGGTAACGTTGTTGGAGATGTGAGAAATATATAAAGAGATTTTTTTAAAGGAATCATGTTTATGAGCATATATGGGATCAAATTTAGAGATTCCTATTGGAGAGAGCTTTAGGGGTCGTTTGGCTTGCTGCCTAAGGTTGCCACATCGAAGTTTAGGCTTGCCAGAACCCCGTAGGCAGTTGTTTGGTTCGTTTACTAAGCTTGGGCGTGCCACAATACCTTAGGCGTGCCATGAACCTCTGCCATAAAGATTTTCTCCACAAACTATGGCGCTAGAAACGAGCGCCATAACTGCGGCGGGGCAGCGCAGGGAAAGGAGGCGGGAAGGAAATCGGCGCGGGGAAGGAGGCTGCCGCGGAGAGCGAGGCCGGCATGAGGTAGGAAGCGCTGGGGCCGGCGCGGGGAGGCGGCTGAGTGGCGGCAACGGCGAGTATTCTACGTGGCAACGGAGGCGACGAGACTCCTGCGAGTCAGCAACGACAACGATAAGGCTCCTGCCCGAAGGCTCCTCCGGCGTGGCTCCTGCACAGCAACGAGGCGACGACGAGGCTCCCTATCAGCGGTGAAGGGGTGGTTGGCACAAGCGACCTCGCCGTGAAGAAGCTTGCTGGCGCAGGCGATTTCGCCGAGAAGAAGCTCGCGCGGGCGCAGGTTGTTGGATTACGTCAGGTACAGGTACAACCTCGCTACTCGTTCGTTCGTTGCCAGATTTGGCCAGAATTCAAAATTTATGCACGAATATGGGAATGGCCGGTGGTTAAGGAATTTTCTATTGACAGAATGGTTTCGTTCCCACGGTACTTCGTTCGTAATGAAAATCAATGGGAATGGCCGATGGATGATTAGGGCCCGTGTGGATTATTGTTGTCCTATGTGTTCGATGAAATGCCAACCTTGGCTTAGTCAATTTTTTCCTCAACCAACCAAACACTGGTCACTTTTTTTGCCTAGACTAATGTCAGTTGTGTCTACAAACCAAACACGGCCTAAATATAGTCAAGTTAGTTATACCATAGGTGTGGCAACCTGCTGAATTTAGGTTAAGTAAACTTAGACACCAACCAAACAGACCTTAAATCGTGCGAGAGAAAAATTAGTTGCTTTGCGTAAGTAAAGGGGTGTGGCATGAACTGTGGACGATAACAGGTACACGTAGAAAGTCGCCTTGAGGGCGACGCGTATCTACCGATCGACCTCCTGTGTGCCGCTCGGCACCATGCCGTCTTTCAGTCTTTGTGCCATTGCTACACGTACGACCGTCTAAAAAGATCTCTTTCCGAAACAACGATGATCGGGCCGCCAGATTAATGATTGCAATGCTCACAAGTCACAAGGCTTGATTGGTTACCTCGAGTATCACCTCGCGATATTAGCCTTAATAATTTTGCGAATTTGCTAAATTGCGGATGCCTGCCTTTTCTATTTTCTATTTTTTCAGTTTGTATATACTATTTTTACTTAGCTCGGTAGTAAAAATGTAGTTATTTCGTATTAAAAAAATATTTACACATATGAACTGATGTTATTTTTAAAATTTTTATTGATTGACTCGTTTGTTGATTTTTTTTTCAAAAAGTTTGGTTTGCAAATTTTTGTAGGGAGTTTTGTGCTAACTGCTAACTACATCGATATATTTTGTAAATTTTAAAAGAATTTGGTATCTATGTTTACTATTGTCTTTTAATATGTGTTCACTCGTGTTGAGTTGATGACCGCCAAAAATGTAACATGCCCTGCCACTAAGCAGGGGACCCACTGAGTGGCACGTGGTTGTTTTTTAAATTTATGGCACTCATGCTCAACTAATAATCATAGAAAATAACGAAAAACACATATGCAAAAAAAAAGAAGTTAAACAATATACCTGAACATGGTCAACCTAAAAAACTTACAAATCAGGTTTATTGCCTCGTTGGTTTCAGCTGAAAGTTGCTGAAAATTTTAATATATGAATACTGTGACCATCGAAAGGCGTTTGAAAGAGTGCAAAAACTATGAAATAATATTTTACGAACTGTAAGAAGAATTATTTAAAACCCCAGAAAAATGACTACGAAGTATTACAACATTTGGCTTATACAAACAAAACAAATTTTCACCAAATTTTAAAACAAACAAGGCTTATATATAAAACAACAATTAATCAACGAAAAAAATTAATGTAAGCATGTGTATATAAGTTTTTCCATACAAAAATGACAGGTTGTGTTCTTTTAAGCTTAACGGCTTACATATGTTTTAAAAAGACATATGCTTTGGGTTTTTGAGTTTGTTTTTTCGTTGTTTCGAAAGTGGGTCATAACGCTTTAAAAAGCAAGTCAAATGAAATGAATCTAAATCTCGAGACTATCTCGAGAAGCTCTCAAAATTCAGTCATTTCAGTCATTCAGTTGTTCAGCCATTCAGATTAGCTCAAAAGAACTAAACCTAAATTTCACTATAAAACTAAGACCCAGTTCTTTTCAGCTTAACAACTTAACGTCTTAACAGCTTAACGACTTATTTACGTTTTGAAAACACATATGCTTTGAGTTTTTTGGGTCTGTTTTTTCGTTGTTTTGAAGGTGGGTTCTAACGCTTTAAAAAGCAAGTCAAACGAAATGTATCCGAATCTCGAGACTAACTCGAGAAACTCTCGAAATTCAGTCATTTCAACCGTTCAGATCAGCTCAAAAGAACAAGGCCTAAGTGAAAATTAGTGTAGGCATGCTAAGAAAACAGTCATCAAAGTGAATAAACAATATAGACTAACTCGAAAAAATAGTCGTTTGCTTAAAACTTAAAAAGCAAATGACTGCTATTTAGCAAACTCTAGATAAACTTATTCTTCGACGTAGTCACCATTGCCAACATACACCAAGTTTCTATATTATGATGAAAACAATGTGTACTTGTGTTGAACATCTACTGAGGCCCTGTTTGTTTGAGCTTCTAGCCAGCTTTTAGCCTCAAAAGCCAAAATTCAAACAAACAACCAGTTTTCGGAATCCCCTTCCAAAAAACCAAAAGCCCCCAAAAGCCAAATTATACTGTGATCTGGGAAGCAAGTTTTGAGTGGCTTTTTTCAGAAGCAGCTTTTAGAGAAGCTGCAGCTCAAACAAACAGGGTCTAAGTTAGTTGTCGTGACACTTTTACTCCGGACATCTTTCAATAAAAAGTGGGTTATTTTCCTCAAAAATACAAAGCGCAAATTCAATCTACAAATTACAAATCAATACAATAATGCACATATGCAAAATTTAGTTTTTGCACTAGCATGATCGCTCTTCACCATTTGGTTTGGGCAAAAAAAAAAAAGGATTTGCTCCAGAGATTCTGAGAGTTTTAAAAAGCGGCTTCGAGTATAAAAGATAGACTTGATAAGGTAAAATGTTTTATTTTTCAAATAAGTGATATGCTAAAAATTTATTCAAAGTGGCAGAGGTGAAGTTAAGTTGAATTTGAAGAAGTCCTTCAGTTTGCTTCTTGAAATTAGTCTGCTTTATTTATATTATTTGAAGGATTTTAGATGTAGTGTCATGATAAAATTTTAAATGAAAATGTCAAATCATTTAGCTTTTCAACTAGGCTCAATCCACTCCGAACAATAAGCTTAAGTCATCTTCAATAATCCGTCCCATTGCCCCATCTTCATATACCACATTATTAATGGTATTGTCCCATTTTTATTTACCTCCTCAACAATGGCCTCATCACTATTCATGTTCTCTATATTCATGTGTCCATTATCCTATTTCTTGCCCCCATCACTATCTGCTACGGTGTTGGAATAAACCACCTATTAACACGCTAAACCCTTTTCTTACTCGAATAGTGTTAATGTTATTTTTTCAGGAGTAAATTGCACTGTAGCCCCGAAAGAGGCACCTTGTTTCACTTAGAGCATGTACAGCAGGGGCATTATCAGCCCCTGCATTTCAAAATTTCTGAACCACGCCAAGGCAGCATCAAGGGGCTGTGTCTCTACTTTTTTTTGAATTTTTCACCCGGGTTTACTGTAGCTACAGTAATTTCGGGGGGCTGTTGGGCATGCTCTTAGCCCCCGGAACTTGTATTTTACTTTAGCGCCCTCTGGAATTTAGCACCGTTTGCACGGAGCACCCTGAAAGTTGGCACCGTTTGCACGGAACCCCTGAGCTGTTATATCTACCGTTAGATGATGACGTGGCGTTGATGTGGCGCTGCTATGGCATGTAAAAATCAGGAAAAAAAAAAAGAATAACCATAAAAAATTCAGAAAAATCATAAAAATTATAATAATTCAAAAAACCATATAAAAATCAGAATAACCATAAAAATCAAAAATATATAAATTCAAAAAATAAAAAAAATAAAAACTTAAAAATTTCAAAAAATATTTAAAAACCATGAAAAAAATTCTACCCGACCTGATGGGCATGTCTACATCACCTTCACTAGCAGTAGTTGTCTACCTGAATTTTTCTGGTTGTTTGATTTTTTGATGTTTACTTTTTTTAAAATATTTTTTAACAATATTTTAGATTTTTATATGATTTTATAAATTGTTATATTTTATATATTTTTTTTCTAAATTTCTATGAATTTCTATGTTTTTTCATTTTTTAAATGTTTTATTTTTAAAAATTTTTAATGAACTTTTAGTTTTTTATTTTTTTGATTTTTCTATTTTTATTAATTTTTAAATGGTTTTATTTTTTATTATTTTCTCTTATTTTTTATGATTTTTACGGTGGACATAACGGCTCTGGAGATTCCGTGCAGACGGTGCCAACTTCTAGGGGGGCGCTAAAGTAAAATACAGGTTCCGGAGGCTAAGTGAAAGAAGGTGCTAATTTCCGGGGGTTACAGTGCAATTTACTCTTTTTTCAATCTCTACATATATTTCTCGTATATATTGCTTGTAACTTTTTTCACTATTTGCATCCTTATTTTTAAATTTTGCATTGTCCATGCTCGTTGCGGAGAAGGGGGGGTCAAGAGAAATCTACTGCTGGTACTTTTCCATAGCGTGCTCACAAAGAAGTCGGAAGTCAGAGAGTGAGGTTTGACCGGGCTTCAGAGGGTAGAGGAGTTACAGTACAAGACAAAAAGCTCTGCATGGTGATATGGACATGTATATGTAATAAGGCCTGGAAGAGTTTGTTGCAGGTGCGCAAATGCAAACCGCAAAGCCGCGTGCGCGCGCAGAAGTCCGCCTATGATTATCCATTCCATCCGAAAGTGCAGCCGGAATTCCCGCACGTGCGCGCAGCTTAATTTCAAGGCCCGGGCATATCCCACGGCCCACGGGATGATTCCCGGCTTCCCGCCTACGTGAGGTGTGTACATGTGTACGTAAACACGGGTGATCGATGGTCAGGTGAGTGATGCGACTGATGCAGCAGAAGGACGTCAAAGCAAGGCAGAAGGAGCTGATGACAGCTGACTAGCTGAGGCGATCAGGATCACACACCGGGTTTCATCTGGAATGGGATCAGAACGCAGGCTTACCACCTAGCTAGCAAACCCTAATTACCCACTTGGTTGATGCGTCATGCGTGAGGAGAATTATACGCAGATGAGGCGAGACTTGGTAAATGATTCTTGTGTGCGTGCTTAATTTGATTGTAAACTAAGCACGTCTCTCTCCCCCCAAAAGATCACCTGCCCGGCCGGCCTGCACCGAACCGAGACCGTGAACGCGTGGAAATGCTGAGAAGTGAGCAGCCGAGCACCACGCACTTGGGTGCTGGGGAAAACGGAAATAAATGCGTTTCGCCCGCCCGGCTGATCGTGCCAGGATGCCTGGGTCGTCGTGCGTTGCTTTTGACTAGGCAGTTTCGCACCCACATGCATGCAGGCTAGCTCCAACTGTTGTTGCACTCGACGAAAAGATGCTGATAGCTTCCGCTGGTTCGCGGCCCCCTACATGTAGAGTTTTCAGGTCGTAATCTAGATTAGTGGACCGCAGACGATCGGTCTGGACTCTAGCTAGCCAGGCCTACGGGTGCTTTCTATTTTCTCCCCTGGATAACGAATTGATGGGTTTCGACTTTGGGCTCTACTAGTCTATACCATTCTCTTTTCCTTTTCTCGGATGTAGCTTGCCTCTTGGCTTATTTCGTGTTCTGATTAAGTTAGTTACTTCGTGTTCTGATTAAGTTAGCACATACTCCCTTCGGTCATAAAAACAAATTGTGCTGACTTTTAAACACACCTTTGATCATTCGTCTTATTTAAAAAAGTATATAATTTATCATTTATTTTGTTGTGATTTATTTTATCATTAAAGATACTTTAAACATAACTTATATTTATGCATGTTTGTACTAATTTTTTGAATAAGACAAATGATCAAAGATGTGTTCAAAAGTCAACAGCGACTTGTTTTTATGACAAGAGGTAGTACTATATTAGTTTTGCATAGGTGTTTTCATTATTTTTGTAGTGATCATGTATTATACATATGAGATTATTCCCCTTGCTTGCTTGTAGAGTTCAGGAGTGTTAGCGTTCGCATGATTTAGGCGCTGTTCTTTTGAAATGATCTTAACAATTTGAGCAATTTGAGCAATTGAAATGATTTGAACTTCGAGAGCTTCTCGAGGTAGTCTCGAGATTCGGATCTATTTCGTTTGACTTGCTTTTTTAAGCGTTAGGACCTACCTTCAAAACAGCGAAAAATAGATTAAAAAAACTAAAACCATATGTCTTTTTTAAACGTAGATAAGTAATTAAGCTGTTAAGCCGTTAAGCTGTTAAGCTGAAAAGAACGGGGCCTTAAGCCGACGAGCTATCCGATAACCATGCAAATTAAAAGCTAAGGTACGATCAGAAAGTAGCGTTTCACGGGGATAAGATAACACTAGTATGGTAAAAAACACATGTTCTAAAGGAGACGTATGATCAGTCACGTATCCCTCACTGTTCCGAAAGGGTGTCTTTGGCAAAGCCAACATACCCAATATAATCTTGTCATCATTGCCAGCCCATGCAGATAGTATACTGGTATACTCCCTTCAAGGCTCCACATATTATAAAACTTGATGTTTTATCGATCCACACGATCTTTAAAATACAATTTTAATTAATAATTATCATTATCAGAGTTGCTCCTTATTGGACGATTGTTTTTGCTTACTTCACCCGTCGACGGTGCCAACCATTGATTTGTTGTCATCGTGATTTGTGTGGGTGGCATTGAGAAACGTGTCCACACGCAACGTTGACGGTTTGTTAACGGATGATGCTAACAACGTTATCCAGTCATGAACAACAATTATTTCGTGTTTTTAGTTTTCATTTTAATTTATTTATAAAATCTATAAAAAATTATATTATGAAACTATTTTTTGAGACAAAGCTACATTTATAACTTTCATGTATCCAATTCAAATAGGTCAAAAACTTATCATATAAAAGTTTTAAAACTTTGGCTTAGAGCATCCGCATCCGTTACTCAATCACCCACTCAATTTCACTATTAGCTACTCTCTCGCTTTATCTTTTTTTCTAATTTTTCTTCACACTCAACACTACACTCTAAAAAGTTTATTCCCTTCATCAACTATTCTATTCAAATCTTCATTGTTTTGAAATTTGGAGTAACTGATACGGACGCTCTTATAACGTATCCAAAACATCTATTTTTTTAATACGGAGAGAGTGACCTAACCGTTGGGCCCTCCACGCATGCCACAACAACAAACAAATCTATTCCAATTTTAGATATGAGCGCTTACTGATAAATTTCACGAGATCAGGAAGGCATGAACTACTTGGAACAGTGCCCTGCGATCTACAACCAGGAGGAGGGGGCGGTGGGCGAAAGAGAGGAGCCACCGGCCCATTTTCTCGCCACCGCCAAAATCGCTCGGTCCATGCCGCAACAGCCGAAGAGAGAGCGTTTATGCTTTGACAAAGCAGAAGGAAAAGGCAGCAGCAAGCAGGGGAATCAATCGGACCCCGGACACAGCACGGCGGACAGCAACGTGATGCTTATCCATGCTGGGACGTCGAAGCCCCTGGACATGCATGCACCGCGGGAAAACCAGCAGCTAGTGCGTGCGTCGATCGATCTGACGACACGCGGGACCAATTCGTTGCGTTGAAGCATCCGCTGCGTACGTGCAGGTGTGGCAAGGGAGGCGGCGGCGCGCGCGCGCGCGCGGCCTGCGCGGTGGGGAAGACGGCGCCACGGCGGCGGCCGGGGGGCTGACCCCGCACGCTCGTGCACGAAAGCACGAAAGCGACGCGGTTCTTCCGGTTAGGCGCGTGCGCGCGCTCTGCTGCTGCCGCTAGCTTGCATGTGCATGCATGATGCATGCTTACTTGGAGGCTTCTTCTTCGTCATGAGGCGCGGGGCGCGAACGCCCGTCTGCCCAAGTCCGCAACCATCGAATCCGATTGGCGCCTCCAGACTCGCGACTCGATCATGACAAATGTCCGGCGCGCGATGCGTGCTCTGGGCTCGCGCCAGAGTCCGGCCGCATTTCTATTTCTTAAGGGAGGCCGACGAGGGCACCGGCGGGAGGCATGGCGATGGAGATGTGGCGCCGCGATAGGAAATTCTACGGACTACGAGGGTGCGGGCAGAGAGAGAGGAAGGAGGGGGAGGGATAAGGCTGAGGAAATAAAAAATGAAAAAGGACTAAGACATTTAGATGTGTCTCACTGCTATGTCATGTGCCATGTCTCAGATTGCATGCCACGGTAGTAAAACCACTATCGACATGTCTCTAGAGGTTCATTTACACTTTTTTACGGATTTGTGGGTTAGAATATATAACTGGTTTTATAATTAAGATATATGTAAACCAAAAGCATAGTTTGAAACTTAAAAGTAGAATTTTTTTTTCCTACCTATATATACGCAGCACAGATTACCTAGCAGGTGTAAATCGAGGACGACGATGTATATCGTATACAGGATGAATATGCAACGTTTGTACAATACGTGGTAAACAGTAAACGTAGTAGCACGTGTCGTGTCGTGGAGTCGGGCTGATGATTATAGATGTGGACTTGCTCCACACGTATACGTACCGTGGAAGTACATTTGGAATTTGTATTCTTCTTGCATGGCGTGAAATAGTGTAATTTTAGTTTTGCGTGATTAAGCACGTGCACGTACGCCGTTGCTCCAACACGTTTGAGCATATATATGATCTGTTTCGCTGCATTAACTGTACAGGCAGATGGGTCACTCAAGCCTTCTGTCTATTATTCCATCCATCTATAAATTAAGCAGAGACGAGGCACCGTGTTAATCGAAGAAATTTTCACATAAATAAGAAAAAATCTCTACCATCGATTACAGTGGAACCAGATTATAACAGATTAGATTGAATATAATCTAATACTGAAGAATTTTCCATATAATCAGAGATAAAACAAAAATATACACCATTGATCTTTGTAGATCTATCAATTAAACGAAGCCACCACATTAATCGAAGAAATCTCCACGTAAATTAAAGAAAAATAAAGGGGCAATTGCATTTTTACCCCTACTTTGAAGCCGAATTGTGATTTTGCCCTATTTTTTTTTTCTTTGTGATTTTGCCCTCGTTTTTTCACATTGAAGCTTCCCTTTGCCCCCATTCCATTAACACCGCTTAACGGTGTTAACTTTGCTTTAGAAGACACATTTGCTCTTGCAGATTTGTCATATTTTATTTTAATAAGTTTATGATTTTATCCCTATTTCGACTCAAACATTTCAACATATTTGAAACTTATTTTCATAGCATTTTTGACCAAATTTTGACAAAATTCAAAAATATTTCGAAAGTATTTTGATTACATTTTTTTAGCAATCATTTTTTTAAGCTCCAACCTTACTAAAGTACTATATGAAGTCTACTTTTTGTGCAAGAGAAACATAATTCAAAACCTTAATCGAAGGAACGCTATTGAATCAGCAACCATGAAGAATGTGGTGCTCTACCCGGCAAACGTGCAAATCTATAAGGGAAAATATGTCTTTTAAAGCTAAGTTAACACTGTTAAGTGGTGTTAACGGAATGGGGGCAAACAGAGACTTCAGTTTAAGAAAACAAGGGCAAAATCACAAAGCCTAGAAAATGGGGGCAAAATCACAATTAGGTTTCAAAATTGGGGCAAAAACACAATCCAAAAATAAAATGTCTACACGGTTGGTTCATTAATTGTAGATCTTGCGTCATGGATCTACATTTGCTGGCGTATCTAGATGAAAAAGAAAAACAAGTGGGAACTCACCGGATGAAACCATAGTTGCATAGTGTACCCACGTAATGAAACAAGGCCATATGGTACCAATTTGGTCATTTGACAGGTTAACAAAACGGTTTTTTATCAGTTTTGCTGATGTGGCTCAGTTAATAGTATGGTACATCAAGCGGCTTCAGTTTCGACAATTCGATCTAACAGTAGAAGTATCTCTACTTCATACTTACCTGAGTCATTCCCTGCCATATATATAATACTAGTTGAGGTGGCGCGCCCATGGCGCACCGAGTACAACCGTGACGTTTGTTCGCGTTGAGTTTGATGGAACGAATGGGAGCGGTGTTTAGTTGGTTAGATGTATTTGAATAAATGCAGTGCTAATTGTAATATCCTAGATGATAATGACAGTAGGCAAAAAAAATTTCGTGCGGTAACGACGTCGTGAATCATTTGCATGGACAGACTTTCTACAACCAAAATAAACAAGATTAGTTGCTAAGCATCTGTCTTTTATGTGGCGTACTATAGCCATGTAATAGCCATAAAAAAGTGTACCTAGGCAAGTAAAACTAATCAGAAACTGAGGTGCAAACCGAAGCCTTCACACTACATGAAGCAACAATATTGAATACGGCACGCATAATTCTACACTCTTGTTACAATTATTAATGCCTGAAAATATTAAAAAAGATTATCATTTTAACCAGACAAATCACAGGGTACAAAGAAATAGGATGAAAAAAATATAAAACTTGATCATATAGGCCGGGGCCATTCAGTAGATAGAATTCTTGAAGAGTTTGTGTCCTAGATATCACGTAGACTTTATGTAAAATTGTTAAAGAGTTTGTATTTTATATATCATCTAGACTTCGATGACCAAACTAAAATTCCATAGTAGTTATCATCATTTCATTCAGAATTTATATAAACCAAATATGCACAGATAAATGTTTAAATACATGAAATGTGGTAGCCCAGATCATGGCAAAACAAACTAAAATGCATGTAAAACTAAGAAAGAAAACCATCAATAATCTTCAGTCCTAATACAGTAGGACCAATAGCAGAAACCTCGAATAGTTGCAAGATCCCTGAGGTCCTGCAGAGCGTGGACATTTACATGAGTATTGTCTGTTTGGAAACTATATAATCATGATTGCGAGAAAAAACAAAGCTCAAACCTCTATGACAGTTTCATGAGCACCCGTCCAAATTGGCACGAAGTTTTCTGTGCACTCATCCCACAGGCTATGGTTGTTTTTCTCCACTTGATTTGGAGAAGAAACATACATGGAAAAAAGAAGTAGCTTGTTGACAATTAACTCATATGCGCCGAAAGGGAAAAAACATGCGTTCATATGCAAATACTGTAATGGCCACCTCATCACTAAGCAATAACACCGCTGGAAGTAACCAAGAAAGAGAGAAAGTAATAAAATTCATTATATAACATGAGGGCATTTGAAAACCTTAAGCACTGTTTATCATAATAATTTACAGGACATGAATTAATCAGCCTTGCATACACTAGTACAGAAAGAGTAATATAAGACGCACATTTTAAGACGGTTTTGACCAATCGAACCCAAAAGCGTTCTTTATTGTGATGGGCATTCACGCGGATAGGAAATAAGAGACGGTTTAGATATAACCGTCTTATATGATAGTTGCTTTAGAGGCGGTTTCATTCTAACCGTCTTATATGTCAATTGCATTAGATACGTTTTCGTAGTTACAAACGTCGCATATGAGGTATGCGAAAAAGAGTCACTTTTATAAAAGAAGCGTCTTTTATAAATTTGTATTATACGACGTTTCATTATCTACAAACGTATGTTTTGTTTGATGACGGTTGGATGGTACAAACCGTCTCATAAAGGTATGTATTTGGCGACAGTTCGTAATCAGCAAGTGTCTATTTTGATTATAGACGCTTCAGTAGTACAAACCGACTCATATGACTAGTTTATATACGAAGGTTGTAATATATTTATACAAGACATTTTTAAGCAGAACCGTCTTGGAGCAGACTTCAACTATTCCGAACTACACCTAGGTAATCAACAATGTATTTCTACAATGTGACATGTAATTATATTATTGAATAATAAAATGTACTCTATCTCTATAATAATTAATTAAAACCTAATTGGTAGTAAACCTGGCATCCTCAAATTCTGGATTTAAAATTAATTAATCTAAAAATTTAATAAGTTTTACAAAAGTTAATCTAAAAAATTTAATAAGTTTTACATTTTTTTTTCCTTTTTTACCTCTCTTTCTTCTTATTTGCTCTTTCTTCTTTATTACCCCCTCTCTCTATAGAAATTGGGAACTCTCTTTACCCGGCGCCTCCCTCCTCAGCTGAACTCTCTCTCTGTCTCCTCTCGGCCTCACCACCGCCTCCCTCCACTGGCTGCTCCACCGGCCGGCGCGCCACCCCTTCCCTAACGCCGCCTTCCTCAGGCGTCGCCGCCCTAGTGGGCGCTGCTGCTTCAGATGGCGCCATTCTCAATTGATGATGCCTTGCCGCCGCCCAGATGGCGCCGCCGTCTCCAATTGATGCCGCTGCCGCCGCCCCCAACACCGAGTTGCTGCCCTCCTTCCCATTGTCGTGTCACCACTCTCCCTCAGCTAGCCATCGTCGGTCGCCTCCTCCGTCCCAAATTGGGCCAGCACCATCATCAAGCCCTAGGGCATTTTGAGGATGGAGGTAAAGGGAGAGGAGGAAGGAGGCCGGCTAGCGAAAGATGAGAAGGAAGGGGAAGAAGGGGAGGGTTGGGAGCTGACCTTGGAGGAGAAGGAAGAAGAGGAAGGGGAGCTAGGGTTTGGAGCTCCTTCTTTGGGTAACGCTCTAAGCATCCGCTTTCGGCACATAGTCTTTATATGCGTGGATTAGGCCAGGTTTGGAAGGGATATGGGAGCTATAAATGTTGATTTGGTGGGTCGGCGACGAATTCATGTACGCAGCGGCTTGTGAGCTCGTTTAGGGGAGTTTTCAGTGGGATTTGGAGGACGACCGTGTTGATTGAATTGTAGCTCGTGCTCTTAGCTTTCTAACGAGTCCTAAAATGCGTTAATCAGCCAATTGGTTGAAAAGTTATGGATTTGGCAAACCTGATGTTAGGAGTTGCTAGATTTTCGGTGTGTAGGCAAATTCATCGACATCAAGTGCTTTTATCATAGGAGCTAGTGCTGCGTTGAGGCATGTGAATTTAGTGATGCGCTGTTGTAGCCTATGTACATCTCTTTTCTCCTCGATGGGTCTTCAAGCTCCCAGCATCTGTCAGCACTAAATTAGTGTATCAGTAATCTTTGTACTAAATTAGAGTCCAAACCGGTGGAAATGGTAGTTCGAATAAATTCTCTAGCAATGGCATGTTTGTGTCTATCTGTGCATTCGAACACGCACTATTTATAATCTATTTTTTAGATTTATTTGAACATATCTCCTTGCTTTGTAGCCTTTATTAGATGGAGCTGACTTGTGTTTCTGAAAAATGTTATCAGCTTATGCCAATTGTTGTTTTCAATTCTTTATGCACATGAAAAAAAATATTTACAAATTTTGAATTGTAAATTTGAATGATAAAGGAAAAGACCATTGCTGCATGTTTAGATGGACATAAGTCAAGTTTGTTAGATGCCTTCATGGTGATAGGACTCCCTTATCGGGCGCTAGGTGCCACTAACACTGCCTCATTGCTAACTGTGAGACAGAAAAATTCATTGCCTCATTGCCTCATTGCAGGATGAGAGCAGGCTCCGTGGGGAGGAGCCGATGAAACGGGGCGGGCTGAGAGCGGGCGGCGTGGGGAGGAACCGAACGACGTGGGAAAACAAAGGCCACGGAAGTGGCCGCCTCGTTTAGACCGTCGATGAGCATCGCACGGTCGGCGTTTTTTTGGTGACGTGGCTACGGTGGAGCAAGAAACCTGCCACGTGGCGAGGTGGAGGGGGGCATGTCCGGACTTGTACTTATAATAGATGTAGTGAAAATGACAATGGTGCTGCTAGAAGTTGAGAGGTGGTTGAGTTGCATACGTAGCATCTAGAGAGGGAGATGGTGGCTTGAGGACCTTTTTTTTGCGCTATCCATACCTCCACTACTTAAAGAAGTTCTAAATTGTCGATAGAATTGATCAATAAATCTTTCAACTTAGCACAAACCAATCTTTTCATACACAGTATTTCAAATCTATATTCACTCTGCATATTGATAAGGAAAAGTATCAATTTCGTTTTTAAACTTCAGCGGCCGATCCATTTTAGTCCCTAAAGTTCAAAACTAGGCTAATTAACTTGATCTTCAAATTATAAAATCTGGCTACAATGGTCATTTTCGTCAGAGAATGATTTCAAGTGACATTACAGCCTGTATGACAATTTTTTGTTACATGACTGTCCATCGGCTAGTGGCATATCTCCCTTGGCCCATTAACAACACAACCCCACTACTAAAGAGGAGAGGGTGATGGGGCAAACAAAGAGAGCGGCATATACAGCTTAGCTCGGCTATGCTCTAGCGACCTAGTGGAGTTGTGTAACATCTCAAATTTTAAAACCAATTTGGCACGATAATGATTTCTTAAACTGCATGATTTAAAAATATTAAAATATTTGATTTGGATAGCATCATGGCATCATCATCGCGTGCAACTCTTTGAAATAAAATTTTTGCATATTAAAGCTTCCAAAGTAAAACCTTTTGGTAAAATATAGTACTTTAATTATTATATAATATTTCTTTCCAAACCAATTCTAAAGTTTATTAGTGGATTTGGTTGCATCCATTCTAGTAGGCTCTCCCCCGGCCCATCCCCTTTTCCCTCTCCTCTCCTCCTATCCCCTCTTGCTCTTCCCGTCTGGGCCGATCGGTGCCGTCCCGGCCCAAGCTCCGGCCCACCTCCTTCCTTTACCGTTTTTCCTCAGCTCCTCCTCTATTCCTTCGGTTTTGGCCATCGGTCCCACTCTGGCCCGTTCGCCGAAGTCCCTCGGTCCCGCCCAGCCGCCCCGCAGCCCAGCTGACGGGTGGTCCCGGGAGGTCAGTCACCTCTATCCCCTCCTTCTTCTTCCTCTCCTCCCCTTGTTTCTCTCTCCTTACTTCCTCGGTTTTCCCTTTTCCCACACACGAGCCGCTCCTTCCATCGCATCCCTCTTGTACTGCCGCTATTTCTCGCTGACTTCACCCTCTGCGTCTCCCGTCTCGTCGCCGGCCAAGTCCGACGCGATGCCGTCGCGTCCCGCGTCCTCCTCCACGCCATCGGCCCAGATTTCACGCTAGCGTTGCCGACCAACACCGCGCCAAGCCTTAACTCCTCGTCGCCTTGCCGCGCGCCTATATAAAGGGGTACTGCTCCTCCGTTTTCTTTGCTTCGCGCCGCCGCATTGCCGTTTGCCCGAGCCGGTGCGCCGTCGTCCCATGTTCCACCGCGACTTCCTTTTTCCTCTCATACATCGTCTCGGTTCCTCCATTCCATCCTCATCTTGGGCGTGGTCCGCAGGAGGTCGCAGAGGAGCTCGCACCCGGAGGAGTGGAGCCGTGAGGTCTGTGCGTGTCCCCGGAGCCGACGCCGTCGTCACCACAGTGGTTCCATCGCCTTACCGTCCCCTTCGACCCGGCGAACTCCAAGGTAGCTCCTTCCCCTATCTTCATACTCTCGGTCGCCGGAATTTGATTCCGGACGATAGCCTCGCCAGCGCCGCGGAACCCACGAGTCGCCGCCGCTTCTGGCCGCCGTGCCATTTCTTTCGACCACCTCTTGGGGCGTCAAAGCGGCCATTGCGTTCACCTCGATGACTTTTTGCTCCCCGCCAGTCCAATTGGTCCCTGGTGGCCGGAGTCATCGTCGTCGTGTGTTTCGTCGCCGCCTCCGCCGGTTGTTCCCCTGTTTTTCCCCTCGCGTTCGTCGCGGGTGGTGCTGACATGTGGGGTCGCGGGCCCCACCGGGCAGCTAGCCCTTGCCATCCCGCTGGCACCCGCGTGCGAGGCCGTGTCACGGTTTGGGCCGCTCGGCCGAACTGGCCCAGCGCCGGGAGGCCTGCCTTATTTCTTTTTCCCCCTTTTGTGATTTCTGTTTTTAGTCATTGGTTGATATCTAAAAAGCAGTTGTTAAAATAGCTAATATGTTGTAAAAATGCTGCGAAAAATTATAAAAATACCTTAAATGTCTCTGGACCCGAGAAAAATATATTTCACATGCCATCCTTGTAGTTTTCGCATAGTGGTTAAATAAATAGCTTAGGGTTGCATCATTTCATGTGGGCATAAATGTCTTTACTGCATTTTTCACAAATAAAAATGCATCAAAATATTGTATTGATGGATGGTGTATTGTTGTACTTGTATGTTTGCGCGATTAGGAGGCCAAGGCTCCGAAGACCCGATCGACGACGCTCTTTTCGCCTTCTCGGGATCCGACCAAGGCAAGTCCCTTTTGAACATATCGAGAAGCCATTTTCATTGCTTATAAAATATTTGTTAGGATTAAAAACTTGCATGCTACTTTAAAATGACAACTACCGTATTTACTAGACTTAGTTATCATGCCCAATAGTAGAGGTAAGAAATATGGTAGGATTAAAAACTTAAGGCTAATGGATAAGTTGCTTATAATTAGATACTCCCTCTTAGTAGGATAAATGCTTAAAAATCCTTTATGCGAAATTATATCATCATTTGTGTGAAAATAATGATGTGTTGAGAAAAGTTTGGAAGAAAGCTGGTTTAAGGTAGTGCATCAAGGGTGATGCCTAGTAGGAAAATGTTTTCCTCCTTTTTCCAAAAATCTTTCGACTAGGGAGAGATATTTTTGTCGGTTGGTGCAGTACGGCACCGTTTTGAGAAAACTGGGCTAAAATATCGTCTCTCTCCTAGTCTAAGGACTATTCGTCCTATGATCCTACGAACTGAGCCTTAACGGTACGACCTCGAGCCCCGTTATGGGACGGGCCCGGTCGTTAGCCCTTGAGGTTAGCGATCTTGTGGCGAAACACTTCTGGTGCGTAGCCTCTCGAGGGTAAAGCATACCCACTCTGCAGAGTTAAAACTATCATGATAGCCGTGCTCACGGTTACGAGCGTGCGAAGGGGCTGTTCATATGGTAGTTCTTTATTTCTAAAAACCAGTTTTAAGAAAAGGGTTTTAAGAGAAAGATTTGAGATGAGTAAAGCGTTTGAGAAAGTTTTCGTTTGAGTTAGGTGCCACCGGCTACATTCCGGATTGGGGGTCGGCCTACCGGGAATTTTTCTCGCGAATGGACCTAGCTGTTTTGAGAAAAGAAATGAAAAATGATTTTTATCTCGCTATGGCACTGGGGCCAAGTGGCGAGAGTAATTTGAGAAGAGCCCCAAAGAAAATGTTATGGTTTAACGTTTCTAAAATGCTTTGCCAAAACTAGGCCAATAAATGATTTTCCGCAAGATATCCTAAGCTCTCCTCGCACTAAACCACATCTGCATCATTTCCGACTTGCGAGTACAATTTGTACTCACCCTCGTTTTTTCC
This sequence comes from Raddia guianensis, assembly GCA_036346415.1. Taxonomy (NCBI): domain Eukaryota; kingdom Viridiplantae; phylum Streptophyta; class Magnoliopsida; order Poales; family Poaceae; genus Raddia; species Raddia guianensis. Next base: position 19,346,063 of record CM070536.1, read on the forward strand.
CTCTCACTTTTCAAAATTTCAACAGCTGGTCCGTTCGACATCGGCCCGCCGTCCGAGGATGAGGACCCTGACTACGATGAGGAGTCGTTCTCCGATGAAGGCTATGAACAGTAGGCACTACAGGAATCCGAAGTATTTACGATGGCCAAAACAATTTACGTCGGCGGGAAGAAAGCCAACATAAAAACATGCGGTATTTACGTCGGCCCGCCCTAGCCAACGTAAATACCGACGTAAATAAGCGATTTAGGACTTAGCGTGGCGGAGGGCTCCTGATCGCAGTATTTACGTCGGCCAGTGGGCTATTTACGTCGGCCAGGCTCTGGCCGACGTAAATAGAGGCTGCATTATTTACTGGTGGGGCCCACCGCGCCGCATCAAATTGGTTAATCTAGCTCCTAACTGTGCATACTTTGTCGCCGTCCTCGCCCCTTCTTTGCCGCACCGCCGCCTTGCCTCCGCTTCGCCGCCGCGCCACCGAAGCTACCTCGTCCCCACGCCGCCGTCCATCGGCCCGCCGCGCGCCCGCCCCTTGTTTACTGCGCCGCGACGACGCCGCCGCCTCACGCCGCGACGACGCCGCAGCAAAGGCCGCCACCGAGGCCCCCTCGTCCCAGCGCCGCCGTCCGCCTTCACGCCGCCGACGCGACGCCGCTGCCCCTCACCGCCCGCCGCCGCCTCGCCGCCTTGCCGCCGCCCTCCACCGCCCGCTGCCCTACGCCTCCGCCGAGCCGCCGCCTCCATCGCCCTCTCGCCCTCGCCGCCTTCCACCGCCCGCTGCCCTAGCTGCCGCCGAGCCGCCTCCTCCTTGCCCGCTGCCCTCGCCGCCGCCTCCACCACCCCGCTGCCCTACGCCGCCGCTGCCCTCCGCTGAGCCGCTTCCTCCACAACTCCTACAACAAGGTTTGAGCTACATGTGCACTAATTATCACTAAGAGCCCTTAATTACTTTGTAGATAAAACATTTATTAGTTTTGTTTACAAAAAATTATTGGTGGTGATTAACATATGTCTTAATTTTATTCCTTACATAAAAGGTTATAATCAACATAATAATTATAGTTTTCCTTTGTCAATTGGCATGAATAACTATAATAATAATAATAGAAGATTTATAGAAATGTTCATAGCTAGTTATTCAAGTAGTAGTGTCCTCTGGTCAAACCTTATTTGTTGGTGAGCATTATTTTAGGTTTAGGGTTAATTTTGGCAATTGTATGTTATTCGAGGTGAGCACATCATGTATATTATTGCCTTACTTTTATGTGTGTGTGTGTGTGTGTGTGTGTGTGTGTGTGTGTGTGTGTGTGTGTGTGTTTCATTGTATTGTTGTCATGATTTAAATAAAACACAAGTCAACCCAACCTATACGTCACCCGTTTGGGAGCGGCACCGATCATATTGAATTATGATATGTGTCGCTCCCGAATTGTCCACGCTATTGGACAGCCTGGGGATGGACGGGTTAGCATGGTTTGTCGTGGCATGTGGTGCGATCTGAACGAAATTTCGGCTGCGTAACCTCGTTGTTCTCTGATGCACAAGTATTAGGCGTGCATTCGGAGAACAGCGGGGTTACGCTGCCGAAATTTCATTCAGATCGCACCACATGCCACGACAAACTATGCTAACCCGTTCACCCCTAGGTGGGTTTAGGATCTATCTTTGTTTAGAACTCCTGTTAGGATCATTAACCCATTTTTCATGTATTGTTGCATTTAGTACTAACAAAGATGGCTGAAGACCGTAGATGGATGTACGATGGTTGGGATAATGGTATGAAGCACACTTAAGAATGAAAAGTTAACACACAAAGTTTTTTTGGATAAGGTTTTCTCCCCAGATCCTCCTGGCGAGGTAGCGAAGTGTCCATGTGTTAAGTGTTATCTTTTTGTCTGAGTGACAAAATCTGTGATAGCCGGCCACCTTTGCAAATTTGGCTTCATGCCGAATTACCTCAGATGGTATGAACATGGTGAGTCATGGGCGATATATGTCTCTGATGAAGATGATACTACTGATAGAGTGGATGATAGGATGGAAGAGATGGTTCAAAACTTGGGTCGGTAATTTCATAATGCTTTGGAGGATGAATCTGTACGTCATGAGGATGCACCGACCATAGAAGCTGAGAAATTTTTTAGGCTCTTAGATACTTCAGATAAACCTTTACATGAGGGCACCAAGGTGTCAGCCTTTTCGTTTCTGACACAACTTATGAATATAAAATCAAAGTATGGCTTCTCTCATGGGTGTTACAATGATTTGGTTAAATTGATTTGTGATGTTATTCTAGAAAACCACAAGTTGCCAAAAGATATGTACTACTAGAAAAAGATTTTGGCTGGTTTAGGGATGCCTTATGAGAAGATAGATGCATGTGTTAACAGTTGTATGTTATTCTGGAAGAGTAATGCTGCGAAGAAAAACTGTTCAGTTTGTGGAAAGTCTAGATTTGTACAAACAATGGATGTAGAGGGAATGTAGTGACAAGTGATACACCAATAAAGCTTCTACGTTTCTTTCCTCTAACACCGAGGCTACAAAGATTGCACCTATGTGAGGAGACTGCCCAACACATGAGGTGGCACAAGGAAGGCGTGCGATTTAACGAAGGTTTCATGTGTCATCCATCCGATGGTGAGGCATAGAAGACATTGGACCGGCATGACGAAGATTTTGCCAAAGTCCCAAAAAATGTTAGAATCGGGTTAGCGATTGACGGGTTCTCTCCATTCAATATGAATGTTTCATCGTACTCATGTTGGCCTGTGTTCTCAATTCCGTACAATCTTCCACCTTCCATGTGCATGAAGGACGAGTATGTGTTTTTATCCCTTGTCATATCGGGGCTAGAGCATCCTGAAAAGCAATTAAATATCTTTATACAACCTTTGATCAAGGAGCTTATGGAGTTGTGGACAGGGGTCCCAACTTACGATAAGAGTATAAAACAAAACTTCAGCATGCGTGTTTACTATCTCTGGTTCATCCATGATTTTTCTGTATACGGCATGTTTTCGGGATAGAGCACACATGGCCGAATGTCTTGTCTAGTATGCATGAATGACACTGATGCGTTTCGTTTAAAACATGGTCACAAGTTTTGTTTCTTCAATTCCCACCGTCGCTTCTTGCCTCCCACTCATGAATTCAGAAGACAGAGAAATGCCTTCCGTAGAGACACGATAATCACAAAGGACCCGTCCAAACGTTTGACAGGATCTGAAATTTTAAACTGGCATCGTCAACTAATTCCCACAGAAGATGGTTTTGAAGGGTTTAAAGAATCACACAACTGGACTCCCTATGCAAAGTCTCTAATTCTACCACATAATGTGGATGTTATGCACCAGGAACGTAATGTTGCTGAAAGTATTATCAGCATGTGTTTTGATTTCAAAGACAGGACCAAAGATAATGTGGCGGATCGAAGAGACATGGCTGATATTTGCAGCCGATCCTCCCTTGAGGTGAGAGAGGACCCAACAGGAAAACAAGACAAGCCACGTGCCCTTTACTGTCTTAAGAGCTCTAAAAAATGGAGGTCCTAATGTGGATGAAAAATATAAAGTTTCTTGATGGTTACGCAGTGAACCTAAAACGCGCGGTGAGCATCGAGGCTGGTAAACTGAATGGTCTGAAAAGTCATGATTATTATGTAATCATGAAAAGACTAATTCCTGTAATGTTCCGTGGATACTTTTCTGATGATGTGTGGATAATTTTGGCTGAGCTTAGCTACTTCTACCGGCAGCTTTGTTCGAAGGAAATTAAGAAATCAAGATGCAAAAGTTGAAGAAAGTCATACCTGTGTTAATATGTAAGATGGAAAATATATTTCCGCCGGGGTTTATGAATGCAATGCAACATTTGTTGGTGCATCTACCATACGAAGCAGAGATTAATGGTTCTGTACAATACTGATGGATGTACCCAATAGAACGTAACTTGAAGAAAATTAGGTCAGCTGTGGGTAACAAAGCTCGAGTTGAAGGTTGCATCGCAGAGGCGTTCTTTCTCAAAGAGATTTCGTACTTCTCTAGTACATATTTATCAGATGAGCGCAATGTCTATACCTATATGCCGAGATACCAACCGCAAGATTCCACGCATGGCTTTGATCTTGATGTATTCCGAGGACATGGACACACCGTCGGTGCCAGTTCTATTCAAGAGTTGTCCCGCGAAGAGTGGAATGAAGCAATGTTATATCTCTACACCAACAATTTAGAAATAGAACAATATTCACGTAAGAATCCGCTCCACTAATTTCTAACTTGGTTTTGACGTTAGCTTCTAACTTAATGAAATAAAATGCAGATTGTTTGATCAACAAAATTGGAATTCAACCCTACAAATACTCAACTTGATAATTTGCGACGCAATGGCTTACGTGGTGGGCCTAATTTTGTGACTTGGTTTCGTCAACACGTATAGTTCTTAGCACGTTAAAATTTAAATAATCTATATTCAACTATCATGTAATTATTATTATAATATTTGCAGTGTATGCGTGATGGAACTGTCCATGAGGACCTCCGACAACTATCACACGGTAGCACTACCGCAAGAAAGTTTGGGCGTTACGACATGAATGGGTTTCGATTTCGTACCGCGGTATTAGAAGCAAGTCGTCCTCTAGGCGCCACGGTTAATAGTGGAGTTGTCACTACCGCACAGGCCGCAGATGGTCGAGAGACAGAGCACTATGGTATTCTTCAGAACATAGTGGAGATTAAGTTTGGCGGTCGAAAAGTTTTGAAAGTAGCTTTCTTCTACTGTGATTAGTTCAACGACAAAACAGGGATTCGACGAAACAAAAATCTTGGCTTGGTAGAAATTAGACATGAATCACACCTTGGTGGTCACAACTCATTCGTACTTGCTCACCTTGCTGAGCAGGTGTACTACCTTCCATATCCATGCCGAAAAAAAGTTTAAAATCTTGGTGGGTTGTAAATAAAGTGAATCCTCCGAGCCGCTTATGCACTCCTGGAAACGCTGAGTATATCGATAGCATGGATGACTTAGCCTACCAAGAAGACGGTTTGCCAGCCTCATTTGAAGTAGACATTGGGTCCGCACTTCATGAATTAGTGGGCGATACAACAGATGTTATTGTGGAGAATGTTAGAAGGAAAAAGCGACGTCGTGCAACTCAAGATGTTCCAGAAAAAGGACAACGTAGAGCCGGTGTACATGAACCTTTTGACACTGATTACTTCTGAAAAGTACAAATGTTGCACCTATTTATTTTTCTATTTTTGATGTTTTACACATGTTTATATACTAATATAGTTTTTATAAAACATGATGAAATTATTTTTCCGGCATACAGAAAAATCTAAAAAAAAGGATGGGTCTTCATCGAAGAGTCAAAAATCACTTTTTAGAGGATCCAGTTATCAGCAGAGCAGGCAGAGACAGTTCGAGAGATGCCTAGAGGAGGTCGCTCAGGAGGTGCCTAGAGGGGTCGCTCTGCAGGAGTTCGAGGGGGTCACTCAGGAGGCATACAGTTTGTATGTATAATTTTAATTGTGTTGTCTTCAATTTTTTAATATGCATGCAGTAATTTTTTGATCAATTAATTTTTAGGAGCCCAGGGAAAATAGGGAGGTTGTGGAGGAGGGAGGGGAGGATGCTGTGGAGGAGGGAGGGGAGGCTATGAAGGAGGCTGAGGTGGAGGCTGAGGGAGGGGGAGGCTATGAAGGAGGCTGAGGGAGGGGGGAGGCGGAAGAGAGTGCAGAGGGGGATGAAGAGGAGGATGATGCTAGTGCTGAAGGATTGGATGCTCCTGTCTTCAGGTGGCAAGCATGTATAGATGTTTAGTAAATATAAATAATTTTGTGGAATTCAGCTAATATTCTTTCCCCGGTAGCAGTTCCTCAGGCACGCAGAGTTATCCTACCACATGGTGATTGGTAAGTAAGCATCCTACAGTTTGGGCATTAATTATTTTCTATAGTTATGTTAAACTGTATAACACTATTTGTAGGCAATGGATAGATGTAGAATGGACATGCACGAACAGTATAAGGCAGGTGAATGGTACGCTGGGTTCTCTTTTGCGTTACCATTATCCTGGCCTAGTGGTGATCATCGGTGTAACGGTGCCAACCCTGAAGTGTGCTCATTACAAGGTTGCTACAGATGGGATGCATGTAAATGTTGCCCAACGAGTGTGGGTGGACTTTTGGATAAATCTGTAAATTCTCTGTTCTTATAAAATTTTTCTATATATACAATTAATGTCTAACTAATTTATCAATTTCCTATGAAGGAGAGATACCGTTTGCCAAGTGATCAGAAACAGTCTCTACAAGAGAAGGCAAGATATGTTTTTGAGAACGCAGCAACTAGGACGGTGAAGGAGATGATGTACCAGGCTCGTATCCAGGCGGTGAGTTTGTATTATAAGAGGGTACTACATCAAGATATGAGTAAGAAGCTTGGTGCATCAAAAATCTACCTTCGGGAAGATCCGTATCGTTGGCCAGAAGTTATGTTGCCTTGGTTCAACAAATGCTCTGAAGCATGGCAAGCTCTTAGCCAATACTGGGCTTCGCCTGACTTTGTTCAGAATCCAAACAAGAAGAGGGGTAACAGGGAGGTGGGCCCAAGGGTATCTCAGCAGTACGGAGCCAATGGACATCTTCGTCTTGCGCGACGTATGGTAAGTTTCTTACGTTGCCGTATGTTATAGGTCATTGTCGATATTTCATTAGTTTAGTTTACTAATGTTGACTAATATACCATATGTTGACTAATGTTGTTTTATAGGAAGCTTAAAGTGGGTCTTGACCTATTGAGGTCGAAGCCTATATTAGAGGTCACCTTGGTTTTGATCCAACACAGCCAGACCAGCTATGCAGTGATAAGGCGACACAGAGCCTGGTTAGTATAATTGTTTTCTAACTGAAGTGAATTCTTGATTATATCTTGATGCATTGATATGTTGTGCAGTCTTCTTATGGGCAAGTGATGGTCGATGCTCACGGGGCTGAGTATGACTGGAGAAGGGAAGATGTCGATCCTGTGGCTCTATATAGTAGTGGAGGTGGCAAGAAACATGGTAGTTTCTCTATGTTTAATGGCGTCCTGGATAGTTCAGCTGCGTTAAGTTCAGCAAGATCCTCGGCTTCTTCGTAAGATAGTGGGTCGAGCGCTCGTGAGACCCAACTATTACAGGAGCAGTTGAGGCAACAAGCTGCCCAGCAAACTGCACGCCAGGCCCAACTACAGGAGCAGATGAGGCAACAACAAGAATACTTCGTTTCATGGCAGGCAGAGCAACAGGCAGCTATACATGTAATCTTGTTCATTTGAAATCATTGCTCATTTCTACTTCAAATTAATAAAAATTACAAAATTATGGTCCTCCTGATGCCTTGTTTGAATTTCATATATTACTGCTTCATGTTAATAAAATAACTTAATTATAGATAATTGTTAACCTAATAGCTATAAATCATTAAAACTTGTTCAATTCTGTTTTAAACGAATGAAAAATGATAAATTTTACTTCATATTCATACTCACTTCCTAATACATGCAATTCACTATTTTGATCTTAAAATGGTTAAAATTATTTTTAGGCATATATGACACAACAGTTTGGAACGCCATTAAATCTTCCTCCATTTCGGACTCCACCTATATTTACACAACAATATCCCATCACGGTATGTATCAAATTTAAACTTTTTGTATGTGCATGGTTGTGTAACTTAGAAATTCTAATATTGCATTGCAATTTAGGGTTCGGTGGCTCCTCCAGATGCCAATGTTGGAGGCACTTCTTCTTCGAGGACTCCGCCGACCGTTGGAGACTACCTTGACTCAGGAGACGATGCTGGTAGCGGACATCAGTTTAATAATACTCCTTCAAACTAGTTTATGTTGTGAAATATCTTTGATATATGTACATGTGTTGACGTGTTGAACTTGTGCGAATGACGTGTTGAATTGTGCGAACTTGTGAATTGGAACTTGTATGTGAACTTGTGAATTAGAAATGTCGATTGGAACTTGTGAATTGGAATGTGTTGACGTGTCAAATTGTGCGAACGTGTTGAATTATGCGAACGTGTGGATTGGAATGTGTAGAAATGTCGATTGGAAAACAGGGCAATTTTGATTGTGTTGAAATGTGGAATGAAAATTTAAAAATTAGGACTGCTGGAATGCTTCAATATTTATGTCGGCCGGTGGCCGACGAAAATCGGAGCTATCTTGGCGCCGACATTGCTCAAGATTTACCTCGCCACTGGCCGACGAATAACTTGAATCGCCACGTGGCGCATTCCCGTGCCGTGCCGAAGATGTATGGCCGACGTAAATACTTGTGCTGCCACGTGGCCGACGTAAATAGGAGAAATATATTTACGTCGGCTAGGGCCGACGTAAATATGCGTGGCACGGCGACTGCCCCTGTCCGACGACAAGTTTTTACGTCTGCCGTGGGGCCAACGTAAATATCGTTATTTATGTCTCCGTATTTACGTCGGCATACCGACGCAAATAGGTATTTACGTCGGCTTTTAGGCTATTTACGTCGAGCCGACGTAAATACGTCGGATTCCTGTAGTGAGGGTTGCGTGTTCCTACAGCCCTCGTGCCTGTGTAATAAATAAATTAATAGATGTTGTATGTGTACTCTGTATTGCGGCCTGCGAGCCGTTGCTTGTGTAATGTATTGGACTAAGTTCCCCTCTATGTAATAATCAGAACGATGGTAATGTACTGTTTCTGTTTAACTCTGTGTACTAGCCATGATCCTTGGGACTAGTACGTCTTTACGCAGGTGGAATCCGATCTCGTAAATCGGGTACCGACAAGTTGCAAGGTCCGATGATGTTGTAATGGAGGCTAGGGCATCTTAGGGTTGCTAGGGGCATCACATTGTATTTATAAGGCTATATGTGGCCTGTCACTCAGACAGATGCATCAAAATACCCCTATGCGTCTAGGTTTTAGGGACAAGATGGGAAGGGAGTTCCTCCATTTTGCCCCTATATGCAACCCAAGGGGCTCTTGTACAGGGGGGCTTGGGGCTTACCCTCCCCTCCTCTAGGCCTCTTCCCAAGCTTCCTCTCCATGGAGACCATGTGGGGGTTCCTCTAAATGTGTTACCCGAGATATACCTGTTACTTGGCGAGTAGGCACGGATAGGCTCAATGTGCCTACTAGTATGAATACTACTACAAAGAAGGTCGTCAATGCATATTACAAACTATCTATGCCAGTCGTAATTACAAACCGGTATGTGTGTGTGCATGCGCATGTGTGCTAGTTTTTTAAAACACAAACCAGCATAGATGATCTACACATGTCTTGAAAAACTTTCAACCCATTAACCTAAAATCATTACATGTATTTTTGTCCTGATTTTGCTATTCCATGAACAAGTTAGCCCAATTTTGGTGTTCAAGTGCAAAAAATGATTTGAGGGACTATAATATAGTAACCAAAGGAGTATTTTTCTCATATCGCAAAAAAGAGAATTTTCTTGTATGGGGCTTGATTATAATGGTGTAGATCCACTAAGATTAGAGATGCATCATATAAAATTTTAATATGGTCAATATGACACGACTATACACCAATAATGAAATTTGACATGGGACTCTCTTAAAAATAGTCTAGTGGTCTATTATTGTCTTTATGAACATAAACCCTTAAATTTTAATATAAATCTAGTCACACAAATAGACATGTTATACTAACTTCTTGTTGTGCATGTGATAGATCTCTCCTTGTACCCGAGCTCACAATTCGTCAGTCGTCACTCCTTTACTTGCTTTATCGTGTAATTTCTCTTTCTACCTTCACATTTTATGGGCCAACTTTAAGGCTGCTTTGGTGTTTGCTGGGCTGACAGGCTGGAATTCACTGCCTCACGTATAAGAATGACAAGCCTCAAAGTTTCAAGGCTCAAGCGGCGGCGACGGCACGTCGGTGTAACTGAGCTCGTCCGCCGCAGCCGCGGCCTTGTCCTCGATCTGTCGATCAGTCAAGCCATCTTCGGGTTCGGGGAACCTCACCGCATACTTTTTAATATGGTTATTATATGGAAAACCATCAGAATTATCCCCTTGCTGTATGGCGTCAAGCACTCAGGTGCCATTTCTTTTTTTCGATTGGAGGCAGATTTTGATAGCTCACTATCAACTCCCAGTGTTGGCTGTTTGTTCATCTATCCATAGGACTTGGGAGACTAGCTAGGGACTCGAATTGATTGGAAGCGGCCAACCTTTTTGTCAGATAATCTTGTTCTTAGGTGATAAAGGGCAAAAGGCAAACGCATTACGCATCCACGAGACCACAAGGTTCTTGCCGCGCATCCCAACAGGCTGGAGCCATGAGGAGGTTAGTAGGACCCTGTCTCTCTGGCTTGACACTATGTTCTCAATTGCCGATAAACTACCTGAAAGTAAAGCTATAAGCATGCCTCATGTGATGAGTGTTTGGTACTGATTTTAGTAGCAGGAATTGCTAGCTTGTACAATTTTGCCGAAGTTTACAAGCTGAAAATCTAGCCTAAATATTCAGCTCTCGAGAAATCAAGAGATGCTAGATATAATTGTAGTGGTTGCAAGAGTATAATTGTAAAGCCATTTTTATGGTATTTTCGAGATACATTAGATCTAAACCATCCATCATTTATGGTTCACTAGAGATGGTATCTTCTTGTATGCTACTAAGTTCTTAATCCCATCGATGTCATATCACATTCACATCTTATTTTTATGTGTATTCCCAATCTCATCTTCATACGTTCTATGCTAATATTGATCAGTTAAGCTGTTGTGGAGATGCATGAAGATGCTTATGTCTCTACTTTTTTAATATATTAAAAAATAAATTCTAAAAATATATAGAAAATTCATAAAATTATGAGAGAACGTTTTGTGGGTTTATAAAATTATGCTTACTCAATTGCGTGAGTAAAATTTTAAATTTACGCTTACTCAATGACTGAAAAAAAGTTGGTCTCTTGAGAGTGAGATTTGGTATAATACCAGATCTACCCCTTATCTAGGTAGTACTCCCTCCGTTCATTTTTGTTTGATGCCTTTGACTTTTGTACACGCTTTTGACTATTCGTCTTATTAAAAAAACTATGTAAATATTATTTATTTTGTTGCGGTTTGTTTTATCAACAAAGGTGCATTAAGCATGACTTTTTTTCATGTTTACACTGAATTTTTCAATAAGATGAATAATCAAATGCATGTCCAAAAGTCAAATACGTAAAAAAACGGAGGGAGTACCTCCGATTGCTCTTTGTAACTATGCAATTATTATACATGTGTTCGTGCTTGGAAATCCAATTGCCTCTAGAAATTTGCATGTGATTTTGCTTGTTGCAAAACTATAAGACACTACAGGAAATCGGCCCGAATCTCGAGGGCCAAAAGCCCTCGAGAAAGGGGGGAAACCCTTGAGATTAAGCTTTCTCGAGGGCCGGCCCTCGAGAAACAGTCCTCGTGACTGACTACTAGAGAAAATCACCTTTTTCTTGAGAAAGCCGCCGGAGCTGAAGCCCACCACGCGCCGCCGTTGCCGGAGACAGCCGGGACTCGCCGCCCCTCCACCGCTCGCAGGAGCTCGCTCGCCGGCCGAGGAGAGACTGAGAGAGAGGGAGAGGATAAGAACAAGGGCGTGGGAGAGGATAAGAGAGAGACTGAGAGAGAGAGAGAGAGAGAGTCTCGCTGGACTTTTTTATCGCGCCGCACAGTTGAGCCTCGGTGGATGGAGCTGGTGGAATTTTTTTATTGCTCACAGGCCTCTCGAGGGCCAGACCCTCGAGAATCAAACGGCCGTCTGTCTCACTCCGTCCCATATAATGATCTCTCGAGGGTTGCTCGTTAACCCTCGAGAAACATGGTGTTTCTCTAGGGTTTTTTAGTGCCACTTGAGAAATGGATTACTATTGTGAGGGCCAATTTTGGCGCCCTCGAGAAGACATCTGGCCCTCGAGATTCTGGCTGATTCTTGTAGTGAGAGCATGTCTAACAGGCGCCCTATAACACTATTGCGGACAATCTTGATCTCTATAAACCTTCCAATGGAGTCTCTATGTTAGTCTCTAGGGCCATGTTCTTTTCAGTTTAGCAGCTTAACGACTTAACAACTTAACGACTTATCTACATTTTGAAAAGACAAATGATTTGAGTTTTTTAGTCCGTTTTTGTGCTATTTTGAAGGTGGGTTCTAACGCTTTAAAAAGCAAGGCAAACAAAATGGATCCAAATCTCAAGACTACCTCGAGAAGCTCTCGAAATTCAATCATTTTAGTCGTTCAGTTGTTCAGCTGTTCAAATCAACTCAAAAGAACATGGCCGAATTTCGAGACTCCACCAATCCCTACATTTAAATATCCCTTTATTAAATATATATTTTTATGGATAGAAACTCTGTTGAAAGTATGAACATGTAAATAACCTGCTAGTGATGTTTTTTTGATAAATTGGCTTGTTAGGAATTATGCGCCGATGCAAGATCACGAACGACACCAGGAGACACGATGTTTGGTAACGCAGTTCGACATTGCTGTCTACATCTGCGGGGCTCTGATTATGGGCGCTCCTCCCCAATCCATAATACCGCAGCACACCGGCTAACCAGATCACGACCACATCTTTGGCGTGACGACCTCTCTTGCCTATGCTACTATTATAAAGTCGTTCTCTTGGTTACACCAGAGCTGCCTCCCTTTATATAGTGGAGGCCTGGATAGAGTCCGACTCTAACACTAACCAACCCTGCCTATTACAACACAGAGTCCTTGTAACCTACTCGTACACATATTCGACACAATACCTAACATGGCTCGACATGGATGCCGTTTAAATCGGCGTTCTAGTACCATTTTTTCTCTAAAGTCATTTTTGTCATTGCATTACGGAAGTGCAACTCGTGCCAATGCTCAATAGTTTGCCTCGATTAAACCCCGTGATGTTTAAAAAGCGATGGAGTAGCTGAATTGGGATGTCCATGCATCATGATCTCTAGTAAGAAAAAAACATGTCTTCTTTTCGAACACTCAATTTTTTTATTATGATATTAGTGTAAACACTTCATCACACATGTTATAAATATTTGATGGAGATGAAAAGAATGCAACTTGTTGATATTAGTACTGTGTTAAGTTGGTGTTGGTTTAATGTGTGCGGTTACATTGTAATGGTTTTTCTATGATCGTAATTTTTTTGGATTGATGATATAATAAAAAATTTATTGTATTAAAAAACTCGTTTTCCTTATCGTATGTGGCGATAGCTGCATGTTGCTTGCAAGCAGCCAAGAGTCCAAGAAAGCGAGCGCCCGAGAGCCGGTGTTTATACGATGCACTGTGCTCGTACGCTCGCGCGTTGATCAGTGAGCCATGGCAGAGGCAGGTGCTGGTGAGTGCAGACGCAGATCACCCTTTCCTAGGGACTAGAAAAATACCCGAAATAATCAACAGGTAAATAAAAATTAATAAAATAATCCACTGAAAAAACCGCGCGGCAGCACCTCTGGCACGCCGCCTCGCATGCACACGCACAGCGCCCACATGCAGCATGCACGCACAGCCCTCGCATGCATGCGTGACCGCACACACACACATGCATGCGTGACTGCAATTGCACTATTACAGCATAAGATAAATTAACCAAGCATGCATGTGATCAAATATATCTAAAAGAGCTCGATGCTAATTTTTTTTTAAAAGGTATTTGCATGTACACACGTTCTCTTCGAATCTACATAGATGTGAGTAACCTGACCTTTATCCGTTTTGCTAATTTTTAGACGTATGAAATTTTCTTAGCTATCCGTCGCTTTAGAGTTGCACTCTAGTAACACTAAAATTCCACTGCTTACCAAGGTGTGATTTTAGTATAAAATAATTATTTATTAATTATCAGTTTAATTTATTCATTGACTTTTTATGCTTTATAATTATGAAGACTTGCTAAACACATGTACTCACATACTTTTTCCTTTCTATGTTTCAAATCATTACGTTTGTTTCAGTTAATCTAAAGTTGCACGCTAGTAAAACTAATTTTGCGCTTGTTAATATTGTCGTACCTTAGTATAGTCATAGTGCAATTCTATAAAAAATCGACTACAAGATATTTTGTTTTCAATCAATTTACAAGAAGTTGCTCCCAACTTTAATTTATATGTAAAACATTATTGCCGAATGTGGACTAAACTCATACATCTATATTATCTTCTACTATATATATAAAGCTGAATAAAATAGAGACACCACATTAATCATAAAATATTATAAATTCCCGTGTTAATAAAAAAAACTAGAAATGCTCGTGTTAATTAGAGTAAAAAAGGAAAGCAATCGACACCCCAATCGGATTATAACGGTTTACATTAAAATGAAGAGAGATCTACGCAATTGATTATAGTGGATTGGATTATAACGGCTTAGATTAAAAAAATATTTCATACCAGTTACAATTGGATTTAAAAAGATTTCATACTGGCTACAATTGTAAAATAAATGATAGGAATTATTTATTAAAAGAAAGATCTCATATTAGCTACAATAAACGATTGCATAAACATATAAAAATAATAATATCCATGTCATGTTAAATATTGACATAAATTTACCATCATAAATGCGCGGAACACCATGCTTGCTATTGTTGTAGTTGCTGTTCTAATAATAATAATAATAATAATAATAATAAAGAAGCAGAGTTATAAGGAGTCCACGTCAAATACGAGATCCATTTGTGCAAATGTGCGACACCTTGCTCCTTTAATTGGATGTGTGTGTGGGCTGTGCGTGCATGCTGCATGTGTCTTGTTGTCGTGTGCATGCGAGGCGGCGTCTTGCAGAGAGGTCTTGCATGGGGTGGCGGCGGAAGAATAGCTGCCGCCACGCTGGGTATGTGTAGTTTCATACCGCCACACCAAAGTGGCGGCAACTCGTCATTGTCACACCTAATGGCGGCGACTCCTGCAGCGCCATGTTGGTGGTGGCGACCATGCGGGATGGCGGCACCTAGTGCTATTTTTGTAATTTCTTTTTTCAGTGGATTATTTTATTAATTTCTATTTAACTGTTGATTATTTCGAGTATTTTTCCTAGGGACTAGGCCTTGTTTGTTTCAGATTAATGTTAGTTGCATTTTACTGTAGCAAATTTGTGACCCCTCAAAATACGTTTTAACGAGTTCAAAAAAATTTGAAAAAAATATTTAACAAACTTTACGAAGAACTATTTAAAACCCCACAAGAATGACTACAAAACATTACATCATTTGGTTTATACAAAAATAACAAATTTTCATTTAATTTAATCTACAATCTATATAAAATAGAGTTAAACGGAGCCACCACATTAATCCTAAAATCCTACAAATTCCCACGTTAATCGAAAAATATTAGAAATTCTCACGTTAATCATATAAAAAAAAAATCTACATCGTTGAATATGAATATTATAATGTAAATCTAGCGGTCAATATTAACCTCTATAACAAACTACTGAAGCTGATCTATATATTAGAGATAAGCTCTAAATCTAATATGATATATTATTTATATCTTAACACAAATCTAACCACGCAAAAGCACGGGTCACATTGCTCGTTTAATTTAATTCAAGCTGAAACAAACAAGACCCTAGTCTCAAAGAGGAGCATCAAACTATCATCACTTGCCATTACCAAAAAAAAAAAGGGCCCCATTTCCCAGATCCCATTGGCTCCACGCATGCAGGTGTGGTACAGATAGGGGTGAAAACGGATCGTATTCGGATCATTCGGATAGAGGTTTTTGGCTCGGATAGATACATATACATTATAGTTTTTTTTCCATACAACTCATATTTTGTTTTTGGAACGAAGGTTAATAAAACGGTCTAAATACTTTTTTAAAATATGTTGTCTATTTAATTCGGATAACTCGGATATCTCGGATACGGACAGAAACTTTCATCCCTAGGTACAGAGAGTGCGTGACGTGACATCCAGAACCGGACAAATGGCGTTGGTTGTCCATGTGGCGCCTGGACATCTCTCGTCTCTCCTTTTGCATCTACCTCAAATCGTCCGGGGAAAAACATGTAAAATTCACGTTTCAAATCGCAATGCCTTGTTTGCTCCAAACTTTAGACAGGGTGTTCCAAGAGAAACTGCTCCGGACCTGAGATCTTTCAACTTTCAAGGTTGATTGGTGGTTGGAGAGTGGAGACTAATCAGGAAGCAACTAAGTCTTCAGACATTTCAATTTATCGTGGCGTGGCAGACCGCAAAGAAAATTTGAAAGTTTTTAAAAAGTTATTTAAATATTATAAAAATAATTAAAAGATAGTTTTAGAATATTCAAGAGAACTACTAAATATCTGAGAAAAATCATTACAAATTATTACACCAAATAGACTATAAAAAAAAGATAAATTTTGCTACAGTGAAACACTACGCTACGCTAAGTTGAAATGTATAAGGCCCAAATGTAGACCACCATAATTGATGACATAAGAATTGAGAAAAAAAATGCAAGCTTGACTTGCTGCAACTCTATCGTCCGTTCCCACCAAGTGTCAGCGTCCGATCTGATTTGGCGGCTGGCAACTTGCAGAGACGATGAAAACACCACAGATCACAAAGTAACCTTTCAAAGCTGGCTGCTACAAAGGTTTAGAGAAGAAGCAAGCAACAGATAAAAAACGCACAAAGTACGTTCTCGGGTGCATGCTATACAGAACTGGAGCTGGGTGGAGAACTACATAAAGAGGGACGGATCCACGGTGGTTTTTGCTGGGTTTCGAAGGGATCACGGGGGAGTGGAGTGGAGCGGAGCGGAGCGGCGTGGGGCACATGAGCTGAGTAGAAAGGACGACGGCGTCGCCCACAAAGCACTAGAAAAAGGCGATCATCTCTCGCTCACGGCCTCGAGTTCCTTTGGTTTCACGTATGTGTAATTTTCTAACCAGGTTGCTCAGAGCATAGAGCCAGGCCACTGGATGATGCACCGGTGTGTAGTCCGGTCCAGCCCAGTCTCTACGCTCCACAGCCCACGCCGAGTGCAGAGCAGCGCCACGTGATGATGCTCTTCTATGAAATTCGTAGCTCCACGTACATCGGTATCAATTAACTCTCACCACTGTTGGGGCAAAGCTACGCCATGGCTAGGGAGGAATGAGAGTATACAGAGCGTGTTTGGACGGTGACCCTCGCTTGCCCTGCCAACGCACGGCACGCCGTGGCGAGGGCGCCCGATTTGTTCGCCGGCGCCAACGGCTGCTGCTGTGTTGAAATTGCGATGGCGCACGATGGCATGCCTTTCGTCGGCGTCAATACAAATGACGTCTAATTTTCATGTCACGCCGGTGAAAGGAATGGCAAGGCAGGGTCACCATCCAAACACGCCCATATAGACATGGTGGCCATTGTAATTTCGGAATTGTTGCCAATTGGTCATCTCTAGATAGATGAAATTTCAGTCAGAGTATTTACATCAGTAGATAACTAAATATAAATATGGTTCGATATTATAAAAAATTACAAATTAATTGTAAAAATGTTATGTACTATTTTGGTACATACTTTAAATTCTATAGGTAGCCTCTTGTGTTCTTGTTTTTCTTTTAAATGAACTTGTAACAGTTAAAAAATATCATCTAGTTGATTGTTGCACTTTTTTCAGAATCAAACTATATTTAAATTTAGGTACATGCTAATGTAAAAGACGTCAACTAAAAATCTAAAATTTCCTACATTTTCAGTAAAGCGGTCACACCCTTATAATTTAGGTCTTGTTCTTTTCATTTTAAACTAAAATTAAAAGTTACAACTAGAAATTTATTATTTTTTATAAACCAAACACCGTAATATTTTGCATCCATTTTTGTAAGACTTTAATTTATGCGCTTTTCTCAAAACTTCCAAAACTTTTTTTAACAATTCTTTGAGTTCTTCAAGCACCTCTTCGAGGGTCACAAAAAGAAGTCGCCGTTGACTTTTGGACACGCTTTCGACCATTAGTCTTATTCAAAAAATTAGTTCAAATATGTAAAAATATAAGTAATACTTAAAATACATATAATAATAAACAAATCATAACAAAAAATAATTTTTATAACTTTTTTGAATAAGACGAATGGTCAAAGACGTGTCCAAAAGTCAACGGCGACTTTTTTTTGGTGACCGGAGGGAGTATATACACTATTTTTATTTAATATGGATTTATGGACGTCAATAAAAATAGTTGAATGCCAGTCAAAACATAAGCACCACGAGTGTAGAATAGTATTCCATAAATTAGATACTAGCTAAGGCTATGATTATAATTAAGCCATAAACTTACGAAGAAATAATTCAACTCCCATATAAACAAGAAAAAGTCGTCACATTCTAGACAATTAAGCACACCATGTTGCTGTTTTCCTTCGTGTATCGGTCGTGTATGACGCACGAAATAACATCTTACAAACATGACATATCTGTTGTTTTTTTTTAAAAAAAAGTAAAAATCTGATTGTTCTTTTTTTTTTTTGAAACTAAAATCTGATTGTTCTTAAATACAGTGAAATGGTGATTAAGAAAATGATATGTCCAGACACCTGCTTTATATACGTAGGTCAATGTTTAAATACATCGACATATATGGCCGTCTTCGATACGCCGTTTGTTGCGGTTCTGTTCGGTTTTAGTTGACCCTATCCCGAAGCAACAAGCAGACAAGATGTGTGTAGCAGAGTCTGGTTGGCTGGTTAACAAAAACCGAACAGAACCAGGTCTGAACGGGGTATTGAACAGGACCATAGTTTCGAAAAGAATGACGTGTCAAGGCACCAACTTTATACCTAGGTCTACAATGAATAGGGATACTCAGGGGCGGATTTAGGCCCAGGGCACCCTGGGCCGGTGCCCTGGGCTTGGCCTGGTAATAGGGAATACCCCCATATAGGAATTGGGCCTAAAATATGGAAGCCCAGGACACTTTAGGTCCCCATTCCCTTCCCAGCCTCTCCGGCTCTCCCTCGTCTTCTTGTGCTTGACCCCCTTGCCATGCCCGCCTCGCCTCGCGCCGCCTCGACCTCAGACTCGCACCCTCACACTGGCTTGGCAGCCTCGGCTGGGGCCTCGCCTCGTCTTTGCTCCTAGCCTCCTGCAAGGCTCACGCCCGGGCCTCTCCATCCGCCTCCCATTGCCTGGCTGCATCCGATCCGGCCGCGGGCGCCCTCGGCGGCTCGGCCTCGGCCCGGCTCGGCTCTGGCTCTGGGCTCTGGCCCTCCACTCTCTAGCTCTGCCGCTCCGGGCCTCCGGGCTCCGGCCTCCGCTACTCGCCGGAGGTGAATTGTGATAATTTATTCATCTATGAATTGTCACAATTTCTGATTGTGATTAAATGATCTGTGATTTAGGCTTAGAATTGAGCCATTGGTCGGGGCTTGCTCTAGCAACTATATTTAGTGGAATTGTGCCCGGGGCTTGTTCAAATCCTGGATCCGCCACTGGGGATACTTACATCCAAGCAAGACATATTACAATGGAAAAGTTTTACAACGGAGAAAGGTGTTTAAACAGCAAGTTTCCATGAGTAAAATATTACTTCAGCTTGTTGGCAGTTAAGCACTGATGGGCGAGGGCGCGAGCCGTGCGCCAGCCGCAGCCGCTGCTCTGCACCCTGCAGACTGCACGAGCAGAGGCATTTCAAAAGATTTTCAAAAACCCCAGCTAAAACCTCTTTCAAACCAAACGCACAGGTACGGGCCAAACCAAATCTTTGTTTTTTTATATCCGCTTTCCCCGACCCTTTCCGCTAAAGAACACTGTTTGCCTCCCAACTCCACCTGCTGCTCCCCCTTCGGCCTTCGCTTCCTCTCCACTCCACTCCACCAAACCCTCGGGTCGAGGAGAGAGGAGCAGAGCAGAGGAGGTAGCGAGCGCAAGCAGCAATGGCCAATGAGTGGCGCTAGCTTCGCCTTTTGTCCCCCAGCTTTCGCCCTCTAGCTAGTGCCTCCGGTTGGTTGCCGTGGTTGGGAGGGGGGATTCTCTCGCTCGCGCGACATCTCTTCTCGGCCACGCATCGCGTGCCCGGATCTGGGCAGCAGCCGCCAGATCCTGAGCTCAGATTCGCGAGCTCCTTCGCTCCGGTATGGCGTTTTGGTTGGGAGATATTTTCCCCCGGCTGGTTGCTGCGATGGTGCTTGCTGGCAAGCGCCGCTGCATGCTAGCTCCGCGGATTTGCGCTTAATTTGTTTTGGTTGGTGGAATGGCTGCTCAGGTGGTGGCGATGGATTCCGCGGCGGGGGCGGGGGCGGGGGCGGGCGAAGGGCAGCGGTTCAAGCGGATTCCGCGGCAGTCGTGTGCGGGGAACCTGGAGCTGGATCCACTGGTACGTACCGTTCCCTGCTCGTGCCAGTGGTCGCGGCTGCTGATTTGGTTGTGCGACTGCGGCTGCAGTGTTTGTTGAGCATTTTTGGGTGGCTTGGTAGTGTATACAATGTGGTTCGTGAGAAGCTCGAGGTGTTTGAAGTGCAGGGGAAGGAATGCTCTCATGCTCGAGATCTCAATGTCTCATAATGCGCTCATGCTCTGGTGCGAGCTGATGTGTCTAAACTGATAGTGGTGTTATCTAGTGGTGAAATGCTTCCTAGCTTTGTGCTGTTTGAAACCTGCATTGTTTTTTCCCCAGAGGGGCAAGACCTGCATTGTTTGATGCAGCTGTTTAGTTTCCTTATTGCCATGATCATGTGCATGGTTTTCCGTGTTTAACAAATATCTGCTTTTTATGCGTGACCTTGCAAATGTTTTATTGGTTTTGGACTCACCTCTATTTGGGAGATGACTTCATTGAATTATTCATTTTTTGGACTCGTCACAATTTGGGCAACGCGTATATTTAGTTGCTCATTGTGTTAGCACTGACCATTAAGAACAGAACTAGACTACGGTCAAATATTTTCCATCTTTGCCATGTATATGGCATTCCATGATTAGAACTATTCCTTGTGTATTAGTGCCGCACATTCTTAGTTGCTAATACTGAAATCTGCTTCTTTTGGCTGCAATCACCAAAACTACAAAGACAAATTTAGAGCTTCGTGACCTTAAGAGTTAAGGGTGAAAAGAGCTAAGTGCCTTTTATTTTGATTTTCAGCTTAATGAAAATTTAGATCAATGGCCACATCTAAATGAGCTGGTGCAATGTTACAAGGCTGATTTTGTGAAAGACGACTGCAAATATGGACGATATGAGAGTGTTGCACCACCATCTTTTCAAAATCAAATTTTTGAGGGACCTGATACCGATATAGAAACAGGTAGCCCACCATCCTTGTGGCTGATTTAGTTTCATATACATTTCTGCGTGCAAAATAATTTGATGTCATTGCTTTGCAATAGAGTTGCAGCTGTGCAACATTAGGCATTCCAAGCCTGAGGAATCTGCTGAAGATGATATGCCAAGCACCTCAGGGAGGCAAATATATGAAACTGAACCTTGTGCTTCCTCTTCAAAGAAAGTAAGTTCATGTTCACTAGATTTCTATTCAGGTGGATGCTCATGTGTTTTGCTTGCTCGAACCATTTGTGGCATACTACTTGCTAAGTTACCTCCTCTGTAATCTGATGGCATGCACAGGAGGGTCCTCATATTGAAAAAAAAAAAACTGTTTCATGCTTAAACCTTTATGCAGTTTATTTCTTCTACAATAGTACATCTTTATTGATTTTTTGGTTCTTTGATTCACTTGCATGAATCCTCTTTTGCGCTCAATCAACTGGTACATTTCCAGAGTTTTCTTATTTATTTCCTCCTGTGCATTGCACTGCATATAATGTCATTAGTAATGTGAGCATATCTAGCTGAGGCAGTGCTTTTGAACCACCAAACTGTGAATTTCCATTGCTTAATCCTGGCATAGTTGTTATCCTTTTTTCTCTCTCACTCTTATTTGGATGCCTATTTTTTTTACCAATCTACCATATTTTTTTTACCAATCTACCATAATGTATGGTATTAACAGCATATTATCCTAATGTTTTTCCAGCAATGCACTCTATCACCTTTACCAGCATATGAACCTGCATTTGATTGGGAGAATGAGAGATCTTTAATATTTGGCCAACGGGTGCCAGAAAGTCTCCCTGCAATACACAGCAGGTTGCTTCAAGCTGCACACTCAAGCATGACAGATGTCCTTGCTTTTTTTCCCTTCTTGCTCTGAACATATTTTTGTTACTAGTTCCCTGTTATAACTTATTCTCTTCTAATTACAGTGGTTTGAGAATAACTGTCAAGGTATTATCTTTGTCATTCCAAGCTGGATTAGTTGGTGAGGAAACAATAAATTGTTTATCTCGTCTGTTTCAACACTGCTGAACTGAGCAACTTCTTTATACTTTACAAACCAAATATGAAACTATCTTTTGCTTATGATTATGTGCAGAGCCTTTTAGTGGCACAATCTGCCTGTACAACAGAGATAGAAGAGAAAAACTGTCAGAAGACTTTTATTTTCACATACTTCCATCAGAAATGCAAGATGTAAGGAGCAACGGAAATTACTTCCTTCTGGACCCTTATCTCAAAACTCATTTTTTCCGCTATTGATATTTTTACAAACTGCTAAGAAGCAGTTGTAACTTAGCTTGTTAACTGTGCTGATATTCCACATCGATCTAATTTATATTCTTAGTGGCTGTTTTATTTCTTCTGTATTTAATTAGGTTCAGGTTTCTTTGGACCGTCGGGGTGTATTTTCGTTGGATGCCCCTTCACCATCAGTCTGCCTTCTGATTCAACTAGAGAAGGCTGCTACTGAAGAAGGCGGCGTAACACCTTCTGCTTATTCTCGTAAAGAACCTGTAAGAAAAAAAAATCTGGGTGTATCGTATGTGCTGTCATTACTCTTATTTTCATTTTTGTGATAGGTGCACTTGACTGAGAAAGAGAAGCAGAAGCTTCAAGTTTGGTCTCGAATCATGCCATATAGAGAATCCTTTGCATGGACTATGGTTCCATTGTTTGAGAACAACCATGCTGGTGGTGTTGGTGATGCTGCCTCTCCTAGCAGCCCATTGGCACCTAGTATGTCAGGCTCAAGTTCTCAAGATAGCATTGTGGATCCTATTTCCAAACTCACTTTAGATGGAAAACTTAATCATTTTTCAAGTGGAAGCTCGGTTATTGTAGAAATACCAAACTTAAGCAAAGTGAAGGAAAGCTATATAGAGGACTCCCTCCAAGTAAGAAAGGCATCTGAGCACAATAAGTTAACATAGTTAATACACTCGTAATTAACTAAAATAATCATGTTAATTCTTTTGTCACTTGTAGGATCCTAAACGGAAAGTACATAAACCAGTGAAAGGTGTACTGAGGCTGGAGGTAGAAAAACTTCATAATGGACACAGTGACGGAGATAACATTTCTGAAGGTGGAAGCATGGCCAATGATTTGAACGATGCTGGTGAGCTCAATAATGGAAGATACAACAGGAATAGCTTTGAGGGGATCCACAATTCCATGAATTCTTGTGCTATTGTCCAGAAAGATTCACATCAGAATGGCCGAGTGTCTAATACAGATAATGGTGACAATGTAATTAGGATTACCTCTTCTGTCAGTCTGTCTCCTTTTGTGTTGGAGTATTCAAGTCAGAAACTTATGACTTACAACACTGTTTGCTTCCTTGTTACAGTTTTATGCTTTTGACTTTCGGATGATGACCCGAAGCGAGCCATTTTCACAACTTATCCATTGCCTCTATGTTTACCCTTTGACTGTTAGCTTGAGCCGCAAAAGAAATCTATTTGTAAGAGTTGAATTAAGAAAGGATGATTCTGACATCCGTAAACCTGCACTAGAGGTTTGTTTACATGGTTATTTTACTCGCATTATTTTGTTTTTGCTGTCTGTTCAATATAGTTAAACACTAGATATATGGGATTTCAGGCTGTTCATCCAAGAGATCAGAATACAACTCTACAGAAGTGGGTTCACACCCAGATTGCTGTCGGCACGAGAATGGCTTGCTACCATGATGAAGTTAAGATCAGTCTGCCTGCTCTTTTGACACCCCAACATCATCTTCTGTTCACATTTTTCCACGTAGATCTCCAAATGAAACTTGAAGCCCCTAAACCAGTATGCCCTCTGCTCCTTATCAACTAGATTAGGGCACACTGTGCTTTGTTTCTATTTGTTTGGATGGTATCTAACCTGTTCTTACTCCAGGTGGTTGTAGGATATGCTGTACTTCCACTGTCGACACATATTCAGTATGCATTACTCTCTCTCTCTCTCTCTCTCTCTCTCTCTCTCTCAAGCTTGAAATACTTGTATTGAACTAGTCTTAGTCAGTTGCTTCATACGTGTGACAACATCCAATTCAATGCTTTATTATCATGCTAACCTAAACTAAGGTTTATAGCTAAAACCTGTGAGCAATCTTTGTGTTGTTTTAATCATCACTATATTTGCTTCATGGTTTGCATCGAGCAAATTAACAAAACAGTGCTTTTGTCACTTTATTGTGTAATTAAAAAGCACTGTGGTACTCATTGACTAGCATGAACACATACTGCGTACCAAACTTATAATTAATTGCTAGTAGCTGAGTGCTTATACGATATTTGTATATGCATAACTTTGGATGAGCCCCTTTCTTTTTGCTCACAAACTGACATACTGCCTCATTTGCTACCATGAAACCGGTGAAAAACTCTGAGGTGCTTATGCGTATCTTAAAATAATTTGTGAATTGATGAGAATGGAATTGAATTTGGTAAGTAACGATTTTTTGAAACTGATAGGTTACTTTCGGATGTATCTTTGCCAATTTTAAGAGAGCTTGTGCCACATTACCTGCAGGAAAGTGGAAAGGTTCGCCACCTGTCCTATTTTTTTGCTTTTTCTTCCACCTCAGTTGCAGAACTTATCTTAAGATTCATTTGCAGGAGTACGTTTTTGTTCAAATTTCACTTTTTTATGCAGGAGAGAATGGACTACCTGGAGGATGGAAAAACTGTTTTTAGGTTTCGGTTAAGACTCTGCTCTTCGCTATTTCCAGTTAATGAAAGAATAAGAGACTTTTTTGTTGAATATGACCGCCACACACTGCATACTAGTCCACCTTGGGGTTCTGAGCTTCTTGAGGTATTTCTTTTGCTGTTGTATGTCTTAGTTTGGAGTTTATGCCATTAATTTTCTTCATGTTTCTTGCCCTGCCGATGTTGTTGCTTTTGTGTAAATACGCAAGCATAGAACCCTTTTTTTGGCAGCCAACAGATGGTGATCTGTTTGGGCCTGTTATTTACATGATGCCATATACAAGAATAAAAAATAGCACAGGGAGGTAATGCATGCCATGCTCTAGAACTGTTTGCAAATTAGGTTCTGTCTTTTGCCTTTGAACCATTTCCTACTCTGTGAGTTCTCTCTAGAAATCTGTTTCAATTTCTCCTGTTGCATGCAGGCGATAAGCATCTATTTCCCCTCTGTGTCTCTCATGATATATGCTTGTTCTAACGTAACATTCGCTGTCATGCCTGGATGACATCTAATGAAAAGTATAGAAAATTGGGTCAAAATAGTGAAACATAGTATTTGATGAGTTCAAGAACTTGACCAAATATCATGCTGTAACTTTGTTTAGGATGAGACAACAAGTGATGAACTCAGCAAAATACTTTTTTATACTTTCTCCTTATTTTTAATTGATTTTGTTTTTATTTATCTCATTCTGGAACTGGAAAGCGCTAAACATGGAATATGGTCAAGTTCTAGAGCATATCAAATGTTATGTTCACTATTTTTTCCTTCATTTTTAATTTTTCCTTGTAGTACTCTGCAGAATTTCATATTTGTAAAAATACTTTACACTTGACACTGACACCAACGGTATATCATTGACCTTGGGTTAATTTTTTTGTGCAGGCCATAAATAGTTTAAAGAATGTTGAATCTACTGCACTGTTACAATTCCTTCAACCAATACTTAATATGCTGCTTCATCTTATCGGTGATGGCGGTGAAACCCTTCAGGTTGTTGGTTCGTTTTTGTTTCTATTGTGCAGAATTATTTTGCTTCTCTAACCAGCAATACAGCACAATTATCTTTCTTACCAAACTATATTTCTTGCTGATTTTTAATTTTGATAATTTATCACACCACATTTGATGCTACAGATATATATTTTTTTGTGCAGGTCGCTGCATTTCGAGCCATGGTTAATATTCTAACCCGGTAATATACTAATCTGTAACGCTATTTTTTTTTTTTTTGCTATCGCGCTGCATCTGTATTTTGTTCTTCGAGCCCTAATTGTGAATGGCAAATATTTCTTTTCCTTGTCCTGTTAGCTCTTGTCAGCTTGTAATGATATATGTTGTAATGAGGACTAATTCAGATGATGCATTTTTTCTTTCAGGGTGCAACAGGAATCATCTGATGGGGCTGAGAGGAATAGGTTTCTTATTAATTATGTTGATTATTCTTTTGATGACTTTGGTGAGCGGCAAGCACCTGTATATCCTGGTTTGTCTACTGTATGGGGTAGTCTAGCTCGGAGTAAGGTTAGAATGTATTTCTCTCTGTTTTGTTAATTCAAGTTTTTTTTTTTCCATTTGATTGCCTGTTATGTTTATTTTGTTTGTGTTAAAATGTATGCTTCATATTGCTGCACAGAGGACATTGCCAGCTGTCAAAAGCACTGAAATATTTTTTTTCCTGAATGATGCCAGTGCCAGTGTGTCAACTAGCATTGTTTAATGCCTCAGTACCTACAGGTGTCAAAAACTCAACACCGTGCAAACATCCATAAACTGAGTATGAATTTAATTGTCCAAAATTAAAAGAGATGCATGCTATATTCTATTGGTGTAAGTGTTAGCTTATCAATGATGCATACCACTTGTGTTATAATATGCACTTGCACCATAGGCTTGTTAACAGAACCATATGTGGTTTTCATCTTTTTAGTTTTTACCAATATTCTTTCATCGAACATGTCCTCTGTTGATGATTGTTGTTATTATAGTTTTGGTTTATCTTGTTTTTAATAGAGACACATGTTACTGGCGCTCTGCTTTAACATATACTCTTTTGGTTTTTAGGCTAAAGGCTATAGAGTTGGTCCTGTCTATGATGATGTGTTGGCAATGGCTTGGTTTTTTCTGGAGCTTATCGTAAAATCAATGGGATTGGAACAAAGCCGCCTCTTCTACCACAATCTTCCATTAGGTAGCACCAAGTGTTTATACCTGGAAGTTATTAATATAGTATTATCAGTGCATGAATATTTAATTATACAACAAAGTATGGTTCTGATGTTTTATGCCATGCTCAGGCGAAGATGTCCCACCACTACAGCTGAAAGAAGGTGTTTTTAGATGTATCATGCAGCTGTTTGATTGCCTTCTAACTGAGGTTCATGAACGCTGTAAAAAGGGTTTAAGCTTGGCAAAGCGGTTGAACAGCACACTTGCTTTCTTTTGCTATGATCTTTTATCAATCATTGAACCACGCCAGGTTTTTGAGCTGGTAATGTTGGAAGTCACATTTAAATTTGTCAACCCCACCCCCCTGTTCATTTTTTTGTGCTTTTGAGTTCTAGGCATCATTGACAAAATATTCCTTGCTTTGCCGCAACATTGTTGTTTTCTGTTTCAAGTGCTACCATTTGATCTCTTGTCGATGTTCCTCTTTCTGTGTAGCATACCTAGTTTTTTTCTCTCCATTGACTTGGAGCTAGCTTCAGTTGTTTTTTATGAAGTAGCCAAAAGATTGGATTAAGTTTGTGAGGAACTTTTTTCTGACTATTTATGCTGGTAAATAACATATCTATTCTTCAGGTTTCGTTGTATATGGACAAGTTTGCAGGAGTTTGCCAGTCAGTTCTCCATGATTGCAAATTGACATTCCTGCAGATACTATGTGATCATGATCTTTTTGTTGAGATGCCTGGTCGGGATCCCTCTGATAGGTATGTCGCCCCAGTTGTTCCTCTTTGTTGAAATTTTTGCTATTTCTAAGGTGGTTGACAATGTTTATATGTTCTTGTGAATCTAAACTAGGGAACTCTCAGGCTAGCAAATTATTAAAACTGCTGTTTTCCCATCATGTTTTAATTGGCCAGCAATGTTATTCAAAGACTTTACTCCCTCAAGTTCTCTATACTGCTCAATAGAAAGACAATTTGCTGTTCATAAATATCTCATCATAGAAATTCTATATTTTTTAATCCTTACAATGATCATGGTCATTTCTATTTATGCATTTCAATAAAGAAACAAGGGAATATCTCATCATAACATGCCCCTAATCATTTTAGCCTTCTATTTTTTGGTGAGTGTGTTTTGAGTTAAATATCACATTGTTTACAGAAATTATCTTTCGTCGGTTCTTATTCAAGAGATTTTTCTCACCCTTGACCATGATGATTTATCTCAACGAGCCAAAGTAAGCATCTCAATTGCAAGAAAAATTACTTTTGTTCTCTCTGCATGCATTTTCTCCAACTATTTCAACCTGTTTCATGATGGTTCTTTATTGGTACGTGAAAAAGTAATGGTGCTGTAACTATTGTAGGCAGCTCGTATTTTGGTTGTCCTTATATGCAAGCATGAATTTGATGCACGCTATCAGAAAAGTGAAGACAAGTTGTATATTGCTCAGCTGTATTTTCCTCTTATAGGACAGGTACATGCATATTCACATTACAACTTACCTTGCACTGAATATCAATAATCAATGGTTTGTTCTGCTGCAAGCCTGCAAGATTTAGTTTAAAAAATGTTGTGATTACAATTTTCTTTGCTTGTTAAAACACTGATCGTTGCAGATTCTAGATGAGATGCCTGTGTTCTATAACCTAAATGCTGTTGAGAAGCGTGAAGTGCTAGTAGTCATTTTGCAAATCATAAGGAATTTGGATGATGTGACTCTTATAAAAGCATGGCAACAGAGCATTGCGAGAACCAGATTATTCTTCAAGCTACTTGAAGAATGTACAGCACATTTTGAGGTTTGTGCAATAATCTTCAGCTACTTGATTCAAGTATTTGTCAACATTGTTAACATTTGTGAGACTCGAGTGTAATGTACGATACTTCCTGATATTGTCATCCCCACCAATGAATCTCCCGTTCACAAAAGTATTTCGGGCACTTCTTGCTATTCCACTACTTTGGTTATTCTAATTGCGCGAACCCTGTTTAATGGGCTGTCACAGCTTGCAATAACAATTTGCTGACATGGGCCTACAGTGCAGAGAGAGTAAAGGGGTGTCCATTGATTTTGTATTAAATGCATTGCACTTACATAATATAGCATTCCTATCCCCACATTTGATGCAGTATTAATCCCTGATCATTAAGTGTGCCATATTTCATTGGTTTGACGTGCGAGTAACTCTTCCAGGTTACTGATTCTAGTATATCCCAATCCAACCTTTTCTTCATGGCGTTCCTGTTAATATTTGTCTTGATGTCTCTCATGTTTCAATTGAAATGTATTGATGTACACAGCTATTTCAAATTACACTAGCACATTCATGTTCATCTTTTAATTGACATTATTACATGATAACAATATTCATTCTGTCTAACCTCTGAAATTTGATCAGATGGAATCTGCACATTGATTCATTTATTGGTTTGAATCTGATTTGTTCCATTGAACCATGTTTACTCTTATGGTTTATTCAAAGCTAAATCTCTTGAATGCTTTCTACAGCACAACAAAGCAGCAGACAGCCTACTCCTAGGCGCTAGTTCTCGGAGCCCAGATGCCGAGCGCCCTTCATCCCCAAAGTACTCAGATCGATTATCACCATCTATTAATGCGTATTTGTCTGAGGCTTCACGCCATGACATAAGGGTAAGTTGGCACATTATTTACCGGAGCCTATTCGTCAGATCTTAAATTTTACCTGTAACTGTTATTTTCTCAGCATGAGTGGTTGGCATATTAGATAGACTAGCACATTAGGTACTTACCTTTGTTAGAACTTGAATCATGTTGGTTTTCTTAGTGTATCCTGGTTTAGGGTAGTTTGGGTAATGGGGGTGTCTTGACTGTTGAGTATGTTTATAGGACATGTACTATTGTACTGGACCATGTACCAATTGCTGGTCAGTCACATAGGGTGATTTAAGTGCACATACTTTGTAGGTGATGTGACAAAAATCTCCTTAGTTGTGGCCAACTTCTTAGTCAATTGTTTTCTAATGGTCACTGCTATTTAATACAGCCTCAGGGGACACCAGAAAATGGATACATGTGGAACAGGGTTAGTCCTCAACTAAGCTCGCCAAACCAACCCTACTCATTGAGAGAAGCGCTTGCGCAAGCACAATCTTCAAGAATTGGATCAACAGCCAGGGCATTGAGAGAGTCTCTACATCCAGTACTGAGACAAAAGTTGGTAAGCATAGCAATCCTATGCGGATCTTTACGTCTTTAAACTGCTCAACTGACAGATAATTCATACAGGAACTTTGGGAAGAGAATCTTAGCACTGCTGTAAGCCTTGAAGTGTTGGGAATAATTGAGAAGTTTTCGGTTGCTGCAGCTTCTCGTAGCATCACCACTGATTACACTAAGCTAGATTGTGTGACGTCAATCTTAATGGGTCTTTTATCTAGGAGCCAACCGTTAGCTTTTTGGAAAGCTTTTCTTCCTGTGGTCTATAATATATTTAATCTCCATGGCGCAACACTGATGGCAAGAGAGAATGATCGCTTCTTGAAGCAAATTGCTTTTCACCTTTTGCGTCTTGCTGTATTCCGAAATGAGTCTATTAGACAAAGGGCTGTTGTCGGGTTGCAGATTCTTGTTAGGGTAAGCTCCTTCCTGAGTTTCAAGTTTTATACAATCATGAATTGAATTATCCTGATTCAAATATTCTTTTGCTTCTAGAATTCGTTCAACTATTTCAAGGACACCACAAGGTTGAGGGTCATGCTGACTATTACTTTGTCAGAATTGATGTCTGATGTGCAAGTAACTCAGATGAAATCTGATGGTTCTCTTGAAGAAAGTGGTGAAGCTAGGCGCCTTACGAAATCACTAGAGGAAATGGCTGATGTACGGAGTAAGGATCTATTGAAAGATTGTGGTCTCCCTGTTAATGCACTGGAGGTGCCTCCTGAAGGTTCCACAGATAATAGGTGGTCCTGGGTAGAGGTTAAACATATGTCTAAATGTCTAGTCCAGGCCCTTGATGCTGGTCTTGAACATGCCCTCTTGGTAAGCAAGTTTTCCAAATGGACCTACTGTAATATCCAGATGTGGAAGTTTCATTACGTACATAAATAAAATTGGAAAGCTGAAAGGAAATATACCTTTGTTGTCTATGTAATGTGCATACTTGAAACACCAATATGTGATTCTGCATTTTAGCTGTGCCCCTTTTTTTTTCCATTTTACTCTTGTTGAATAAACAAAGTACTGAAACTGTAATTTTTCAATGTTCTTTTCAGGGTTCTGTAGTCACGCTGGACAGATTTGCTGCTGCTGAGGGTTTCTATAAACTAGCAATGGCTTATGCACCTGTTCCAGATCTTCACATCATGTGGTTACTGCATCTATGTGACGCACACCAGGAGATGCAATCGTGGGCTGAAGCTGCGCAATGTGCAGTTGCGGTAGCCGGTGTGATCATGCAGGTTATTTTTTTTTTTTGCTTTGGTTATCCCTTTTACTCCAGCGGAAAATGTCTGTTTCACCCCCTCAACTATGATGTGTCCGTCTAACCCCTGATCTGGGAAACCAGGTATTCAGCCCACAGAAGAAAGTTAAGTGGTGCGAATAAATCCCTGCAGGCAGTTTTGAGGGTGGTTTTGCCATGGGGACTGCCCATGTGGAGGGTATTGGCACTTATACTCACACACATGGCAATTTAAGCCCTAGCCCTCTACTCCCCCCTCTTTCTTCCCTGATTTCTCTCCACTCTCATACACGCATGACCAGCCGGCTGCTGCTCTCCAACCTCATGTCGGCCTTGCTCTAGCCTTGTCGTTGGCCGCCGCACTCCATCACCTCGCCGTCGGCCTTGCTCTAGTCTACAGCAACGCCTATGCTTCAGATCTGCAGTGCACACATGGAACAACAGCCTGAACTAATCAATGCCGTCCATTTGGGCAAGCATTTCCTTCAGCACACGGTGCACCTTGTGGTCGGTGCCTGTGGTGACGGTGAACCTCGCCGTCGTTATCATATACACCTCACCAATGAAGACGATGGCCAACGTCTTATACTGCGCAAGCTGGAACACCTCATACACCATGCTTATCTCCTCGGCCCTCACCGAGGCGCTTCTACATGACGCTTTGAATTAATCTTGTTATTTAAATTCTTAGCTGTAAATTTTGTTAGTTGAATTTCAGTTGCTTGTAATTCGACATGAGCTCTAGTCGGAACGTGGCGTGACATCTTTGTGTTCAACATGTTGCCGTTCATGAAGCTCGCGTACCTGACCACCAACCACACCATCCTTAAGGCCATGGAAAGGGAGAAGTACGTCCACATTGTTGACTTCTCCGGCGCCGTCGCCAACCTGGAGCAGTGGATCATGCTCTTCCACGCGTTCTACGGCCAATGCGAGGGCCCGCCACACCTTCGCATCACCGCTCCACAAGATGAACTTCGACACCCGGCACAACCTCCACGTCAGGTTTGCTGAGGCACTTGCCGTCAGCATCGTGCCACAACTACACTGCTCCACGTCGTCGTTGATCCCCCCCCCCTCCCGCTTGCTCTCACCCTACTCTCAGATCATCACGCACTCCAGCCTGAACAACATCAGTGAGCTCCTAGAGTGGGAGCTGAACACGCGGCTCTAGGCCGTAGGAGAGAGAGCACGTATGAGGGAGGAGAGAAATCAGGGAAGTGAGAGAGTGGAGTGAGAAAGAAGAGTGATAGGGGCTAACACGTGGTATCCATGTTTAAAAAATATTTTTTAGAAAATAAATTACTATGTGTATGAGTAGATGTGTCAATACCCTCCACGTGGGCAGCCACCATGGCAAAACCGCCCTCAACACCACCCACGGGGGTTATTCGCACCACTTAACATACTTTTGGGGGTTGAATACTCGGTTCCCTAGGGGATTAATAGGACACAACATCATAGTTGAGGGGGTGAAATAGATCTTTTCCTATTCCAGCAATCCTGCAATTCCTGCATTGAGTTTTCTGATCTATTAAATTGCTTATAGGCACTTGTTGGAAGGAACGATGCTGTGTGGAGCAGGGAGCATGTTGCTTCCCTGCGTAAGATTTGCCCCATTGTGAGCACTGATGTGAGCGCAGAAGCATCTGCAGCAGAAGTCGAGGGGTATGGTGCATCCAAGCTTACTGTGGATTCAGCTGTCAAGTATCTCCAACTTGCAAACAAACTTTTTGCACAAGCCGAACTCTATCACTTTTGTGCTAGCATTCAGGAACTCATTATTCCTGTGTACAAAAGCAGAAGGTCTTATGGGCAGCTGGCTAAATGTCATACAGCACTAACGAACATCTATGAGTCAATTCTTGAACAGGAGGCTAGTCCTATACCATTTATTGATGCTACCTACTACAGAGTTGGATTTTATGGGGAGCGGTTTGGCAAACTCGACAAAAAGGAATATGTGTTTAGAGAGCCACGAGATGTTCGTCTTGGTGACATTATGGAGAAACTTAGTCATATCTACGAGGCTAAGATGGATGGAAATCACACTTTACACATTATTCCAGACTCGAGACAAGTCAATGCTGATGAGCTGCAACCTGGTGTCTGCTATCTACAGATAACTGCTGTTGATCCTGTAATGGAGGATGAGGACTTGGGGAGTAGGAGGGAAAGGATTTTCTCTTTGTCTACTGGTACTGTCCGGGCACGTGTATTTGACCGTTTCCTTTTTGATACTCCCTTCACAAAGAATGGAAAAACACAGGGTGGCCTAGAAGACCAGTGGAAGAGACGCACAGTGCTCCAGACAGAGGGCTCCTTTCCTGCTCTGGTAAATCGCTTGCTAGTGACCAAATCTGAATCTCTGGAGTTTTCTCCTGTCGAGAATGCTATTGGAATGATTGAAACAAGGACTGCTGCATTGAGAAATGAACTAGAAGAACCGCGTAGTTCAGAAGGTGATCAATTACCAAGACTTCAAAGCCTGCAAAGAATACTGCAAGGAAGTGTGGCTGTTCAGGTAAGGCCTGTAACTCTTGCACAGAATATGAAACATTTTTCACTTTATGGCTGTTGCTTGCTCCTCCATTTTCTTTGCTCTGCTAATTTTTCAAAGCATGTGATGCAGGTCAACAGTGGTGTATTGAGTGTGTGCACTGCATTCTTATCTGGTGAGCCTGCAACACGGCTCCGATCACAGGAACTGCAGCAGCTGATAGCTGCTTTGCTTGAATTCATGGCTGTCTGCAAGCGTGCAATTCGTGTCCATTTTAGATTGATAGGCGAAGAAGACCAGGAATTCCACACACAGCTTGTCAATGGGTTTCAGTCACTTACGGCCGAGCTTTCTCACTATATTCCTGCTATACTTTCGGAGCTATGACCGTACTGTAGCAAACTGGCAATTTAGTTGGTATGTGAATAGTTTGTTGCTCATTCTTATTCTTTTAGTTGGGGCTCACCTGGGCTCACCTCCAAATGTCCATATCTCCATTAGCTTGTTTTGTATAGTTGTGGAAAATCAACTAGTCTTTGCAATTCTGCTCTGTTTGTGATACCGTGTCACGATTTTGGTGTGTAAAGTACATGTAATCGTTAGTGTGATATATCTGTATTTCCTTGTATGTGCAGTCTGCTGAGTGCTGACGGTACTAGCAAGTAGAGCAAACGTTTTGTCAATCTGGAGTGATGTTTACCTACTGGTTCTGGGTGTGCTTTTTTCGCTCCCTTTCTTTTGGCTTTATCAGTTACTGACGAGGATATGTTTCTTCTGGATTTATTCTAAGATGGTACTGTTAAATTACATGAGCTATTGAAATTGTTCGGTTAGACAGATGGTTTAGGTGTGTATAACTTGGATTGTATCTATATTTGGTTAACTGTGCGCAAGGATCATTATAACTCGACCGTTAAAACGGTCGTTGGCTTCGACAGGTTGCATTGCTGCACGCTGTGCTTCATATGTTTAGCAGCATATGGTTAATTCATCGTTTTTTAGAACGGCTAATTCATCGTTTTATTCCACACTGCATTCAGCGTATATTCATCGTTTTATATGGTATAGAATCCTTCACAGACCAGCTCCATTTTTTAAAAAAACAATATGTCCAACAATGCTATTCGAGGATGCATTACGTTGCATTTTCCATATCAGGAGTTTGCAGCAGGGTTTATGTACATTACCAACAAATGCCACCGACCCAAATAAAATTGAATAGAACTTTAGATCTACATTCTACAGTATTAATCGCTCAGCAAACCTCAAAGAGGAGCGGAAAATCACTAGAGATTCAGCAAATCCTGAGTTGTAGAACGATGCTTCTTTTCATGCAGAGTAGCCAGCTTCCACAGGAATAGTAGTGTGAACAACTGCACTTCAAGAGGTTAAGGCTCCGCACAAAAAAATATGAGCACACGTCAACTATATAACCAGCTGAAGTGATTTTGCAATAGCTGCAGCCATTTAATTCATTATTAGAATGGGATAAATAGATCGAAATTACTGCTTTTTGAATCAGCTTTCTATATACCAGCATAGCAGGTGCTAAAATTGTATGCTCATATCTCAATATGTTTTAGCTTTTCCTTTCGCTTTCTTGCTGGCCCAAGGCATTCGTAAGGATTTGCGTAGAAGTAGTCTTCTTCCTTTGGCAGCCCGATAATAGCTCTTCTTCTGGTTGGCTGGCTCATTCGGCCCTCATGTAGCTCTTTGATAGCAGTAGAAAATTCGTCCCAGGACAGCTCCTGATCTTCGAGAAGATCTATTAGCTCAACGAGTTTCTTCCTATCCAGCTGTATGGTTCTGTGGAAGCCTGTAAACCTGCATTTCCAACATAAGAACTTGTCAGTTAACCTAGAGCTAGAGGTTTTTATTCTGCTGGATTCATTCTCGTTCGCAGTCTCATGATTCTTCAAATCAAACAAATATAATACACAAAATGGAAAGTCAAAGACACGTGCCGACATGAATAAACATTTTTTCACTTCGTACTTGGCTAACCAAAATGGCAAGTCAAGACGGACAGATACTAGGAAGTCAGAAACAAACAGACCTGCGGTGTCCTTCTACAACTTTAGCCATGTTTCCATCATTACTGGGGATAAAAACATCACTTGCAACAGAAACAAGATAGTCCAGGGCTGCCATCTGAGTAGAGTGTTTCTTGAAGGGCCGCAACTCATCACCAGATAAAAGCATCTCTTTCCGCACCTACAGTTTATAATAGAAACAAGCATCAGTCCAGGATTAGCACGAATTTTCATGGAGGTGGTGACGTGGTGTTATGATGTGCTTACGATGTTGGGAAATTCCGTCTTCAATGCAGCTAACCGTTTTTCACCACCATAGATTTCACCTGATGCCACATATATTCGAGTTTCTCTGGGGAAACCAAGAGCTTTGAGTACTAATGTTATCTCTCCAGGTGTAAGGGGGCACAATCCCTCGAGCCTTTTCTTCTCAGAATCTATTTCCTTTTCTTTCCACCAGGGGTATGCGTACCTGAGGTCACGATAGCAACAACAAAAAAGATTGAGATAGATTGGCAGGAGAAAATACAGTTAATTGTCAAGTTGTAATATCAAAAAAAACCTCATTCTTGTGAGCTCTGCTGTTTCTTCATCAGAGCATCCATGTGTACAACCAGAGAAGGCAAGCATATCCATCTCATATCTCAGGTGAAGTACAACAAAAGATCCAGCTTTCCTAAGAGTTGATATCATCTTGTTACCTAGAGCTTCAATGGATGGCGTAAATTTTAATGCGTTATAGTTAACACGGCAGCGAAGCTTTTGGAGCTTCAGAGGAAGGCCATTGTTTGCAAGGCGAGAATCTGTTCTGCTAAAACGTACCACCTTGTGCTTTCGTACGAGAGGCAAGATCTGAAAGCAAGACCGCTCTGAAAGTCAGCGCCAAGCAGAGAATAAGATAGAAATGCATAATTTATTTTTTGGTGGAAGATTACTATCTAACCTGTCTCAAATAGTATTTTTCACTAGACCAGCTGATTGGTTGCATTGAGAATGGAACTTTCCCACTGAACTTAGGGGGGAGTTCTCTGATAATCTTTACTTCATCTCTCAAGGAATCAATGAAGTGATTTACATCAAAAATATCCCCAAAATCACTAAAAATTATAAACTAAATTGAGTCACTAATTGCACGTCCTAAATTTACAATCAATCACGCAAAGTAGTGAAAATCGCACACCTAGGATCAGCCCAGAAGGATTGCTTATCAAGTTCAGGCACCACCATAGTCAGATTCAAATAGCGTGCTACAGTTACCATGTCACATATCTGCACCAAACAATTTTTTTGAAGCATTAGCGAAGCATAATAAAGTTGTTGGCTGCTGCTGTACATTCAAGATATAATTTCTGTGAAAGGAAAAAAAATCAAGATATGAGTAAACTAACCGCTGCTCGCATTTGATTCAGACCACCATTGCATGAAATAAGAAAATAGCCATTATTCTTGTAATATCCTACATAAGAGAGGAAGTTTTACTAGGATAGAACTTATCATTTGATACATGCCAGTATTATTTGTTAGAAGAGTGTGGAATACAGCACATCTATTACCATGGCCCCAATAGGCTTTATACATGTACAAGGGAGAAGGAAAAAAGCAAATAATCCCCTATACTAGTATCTAATCTAACCACACCCCCCTCCCTTCAAACTCATGGTGGATCAACAACATTGAGTTTGGAGAGATGTGAATCATGCTACACTCTACTTTGTGCTTTGGTAAAAAAAAAGTCAGCGAGTTGATCCGAAAGCACATGACAAAGAGTAACCACTTGATCTTGCACCTAGGACTGAACGTAGTGAGCACCAACGCCAATGTGCTTGGTAAGCGCATGCTTCATGGTATGATGAGCCATGCTGATGGCGCTAGTCAGAGCAGATAGTTGTTGAAATAGAAATAGGCACACCCAGATTGGCAAGAAGCCATCAAAACCGAATCACCTCAGTCATCACAGATTTCACAGAGGCCATTGCACGGAGCTCGGCCTCAAACTAGAGCGAGAATAGAATAGGAGTCGGACTCAAGAGTAATAAAAACCCATATTAATTAGTGAGCTGTCCAGCAGAGATTAGATGCATAGTAAGACAAGCACATGAGAATAAAAGAAATACAAAAGGAAGATGTGTGAAGTGTGCCCCGTCCAATAACTGATAGATGTGTATTGCCAGCTGTCCTGGCAAACACAGGAGCAACAGGGACCTCAAAGAGGTAAGGTGGTCGGATCAGGTGTGTATGAAAAGAAGTTCATGAATCAAGGTACCAAGGAAGCAGCGGAAGGAGGCTAGATGGACGTGGCGGAGGAACGTGACGTAGCATTTCTCCATGAAGGATAGAATCCCTTGGCACACAATTTGACTATATATGTGTCAAATTACACGTTAGGAAGCGTTGAAGACAACGGTCTAAGCACATAAACCGATGCAAATCCAAAGCTTGTAAACAGTTACGGCTTTCAGTGCTGCCTCCAAGTAAGAGATTGCTCAATTCAAAAAAAAAAAAAAAACTTACAACAGCACAAATGCAGCTAGTAAACAACCATACCACCAATTTAGACCGCCACCTAGTAAAAAAAAAATAGGCCGCGCTTATTGGCACTAACCGCTCACAGGAGCACAGAACTTAACTCGATCCCAACAGACAAACTCACTGTAAGTAGCACTAGAATCAACCACCCTCCAGTCAGTCTCCATTGCAGGAACCCATCGAAGTCCATTTTTTTGACAAATTCCACGAAAATCGGAACTACAAACTAAAATGCAAAGCAAGATTCCCAATAACTAACAATCGAGAACAAAGAACCACGACATCATTTACATTGATTTAGGATAAATGAAGCGCCAACGAACTCACCAATCCGGTAATCCCGAAATGTCCAAACCGCCCAAGGGCACTGGACTGAAAATGCACTTCAGGAATGACTCGATTTAACTGGGCTCATTCGCTCAATTCCCGGTAAACAGTTCCATCCAACGCAAGAATGACGAATGCTCTAGAGCTACCACATTTCAACTGCCGCAATTGGGATTATGAAAAGAGGCTCACCCAACCAACGCCAGGGATAAGCAGAGCCAGATTCCAGGAATCCAAACCAAGAATCGCCAAAGGGCGAGATCAAGAAGACAAGAAGAACTCACTCCTTGGAGGCAGAGCAGGGGGTGCAAGGGGGGCAGCCTCTCCGGCGACGGCGGCGGCTGCGGCGTAGGCGATAGTGGAGTTGTCGCGGTCGCCTAGACAGGAAGGTCGGGAGGTGGGGAGCCGCGGGCGGGGAAGACCGAGGTAGGTGGAGAGCTGGAGGACTGCCGTCCAGATCAATATGCTCGAGGCAACCCGCACCGCCCACCGGAGCAGCCCTGCGCCGCCTAAGCGGCGGCGGATCGCCGGAGTTGAGGACTTCTGCTTGGCCATGGTGGCCGTCCTGAACGAGCGCAGGAGCGTTGTAAGGTGGTATATAGTAACTAGTAAATTTCTCGGAGAAATAAGGGTGGCTATGCCGACCGAAGCCGTTGAAATAGGGTTTTTCACATGCTTTTTTAGGAAACAGAGTGTAATCCGCTAATCGTATCTCCTAATTGTCATACTCCCTCCTTTCCAGTATGTAAGGCATAATTTGTTTTCGCTTTTTTTCAATCTATAAGGAGCAGTTGCATTGACCGTTCAGAAGTTCCATAAATACC
Source organism: Raddia guianensis (assembly GCA_036346415.1). Lineage (NCBI taxonomy): Eukaryota > Viridiplantae > Streptophyta > Magnoliopsida > Poales > Poaceae > Raddia > Raddia guianensis. The sequence goes on from CM070536.1 coordinate 19,385,925, forward strand.
CCTGTATAGACGCTCGCTGTGAAGGAAACTAATTAATTATAGGATCGCATATATGGACGCTCGCTAATTAATTAGGGACAAATCAGGAATCACAAGTGCTACACACGGTCTCCTTGGTATTCACGAAAAACAAATTATACCTTACATACCAGAAAGGAGGGAGTATTATAATTACTCAATTATCGCCATATATTTCATTAGAAAAAAACTTATGTGTTTTATTTAAACGGTATTCTCATATCAAAAGATTAAAAAAATACAGTGTTAAGCAATTCTTTCAATTTATTCTTTCTATGGGAGTTCGTAAATTAAATTTACACTTGAAAATATTTTAGTATAAAAATAATATTAAAATATGAGAAGAATACGGTCATTCAAATTGCTTCGTCCGGTAACTTCGTCGCTTTAAAGGATTTTAAAATGTTTACACGGCTTAAACAAATAAAGTTCTGTCAATAACACATTAGATTATAATTATAATTAAGCAACTATAATCAATTAGCGGAGAAATCATCGAGTGATGGTAGATAAAGGATTAGGTTCAAGAACAATGGACGCACAAGGTTTTGTTCCCTCTTACATTTGTGCAACTTGAAAGTTTGGATTTCACTAAAATACCATTATAAAGTGGAAATTGTCTGCATACCATAAACTACCAGTTAGCCCTAGAGAGTTCAATTTAGAATAGGTGGTTGCCTAACAGACAATATTGGCGGTGGCATGTAAGTGGCTAGCCTACATGTTGGAAGTTGGATCTCTATATACTCTTCTCTATGCCACTTTCCCTTCTCTATATGACGTTAGCGTCAACTATCATGTAGAAGTCTAAATAGGTTGGGTTGGATTGGGTATCGGCTTGACCCAACCTGACCCGGCTTGCACCAAGGATTGCAAAAATTGGTCTCAACTCGAACCCAACCCGTCGTGGCCCTGTCCACCCCAATCTCGAGAGAGGGTGAGAGAGCCAGGCTACGAAGTGCAGACTGTGCAAAGCCGTCGAGGAGGTGGTCCGCCATCGTAGTAGCCACTGCCATGGCGTCTCCAATTAGGGAGGGCTCAGATTTGGTAGTCATCTAGCCGCTGCCACGATCATTGATCGAATCAAACAATCTATTTGTAGGAAAGGAGAACACTTTAGAGCAATAATGACACCACACCCAAAATATAGGGGGTAGCCATGTGTTTTAATAGTATCTGAACAAAATTACATGAGTGATTACAAAATTTGTCCTTGCTACTTTCTTACACCAGGAGAAGCTTCACGCAGAGTCCATTTCGCCCGGAGCTGAGAACAAGCGATTGACCTCTGCATCTTCACGCAGGGCCACCATACCTCCTCGGACTCCATTTTTTGACCCCTCGCGCATCCTGCAACTTTGGCTACCAAACACAAGAGGTGAATCAAAATGCTAGGGCTAGGAGGCCTAGCTACGAACTCCAATCCGCACATGCGAAGGTTTCAAACTTGGACATAGTAGTACGACCTCAATTTATTAGATGCGAAATATGTTAGTTCAAATGTGAGCTCCACCATGTGCTTTCTTTCACCCTTTGAGCAACTGATTTGGAGGTTAGTAAGTCGTGATTTAAACGGTGAAGGGTATACCTAGTGTATTGCTACAAGTCGCTGCCGCGACAGGGAGCTCGAGTGCGTTAGCGGATGAAGACCGAGAGATAGAGGAGCTCGTGCGCCGATGCAGCAAGAAGATGCAACAGCTTTGGCGATGGGGTGTGGGGCAATGCGCTGCGGTTGTGCAACAAGAGGAGGAGGGCCATTGGTTCGTGCGAGCAATGAGCTCAGGCCCATGGGAGAGAGAAAGGCCGAGTAGGGTAGTGTGCGTGCGAGTGTGCGTGAATAAGGTGAGACAGGCGGTTAAGTCAAGTCAAGGTTAAGAGCGTTTGGTTGCCGATGCACTGGTAGACTGGTAGTCGTCCATTAAACGAGAGGAATGAATGGTGTATAACGGGTCGAGTCGGGGGGCAGGGATGGGACCGGATAGCCAACCCGATCGGGTCGGGTAGAGACGCGGCAGGTCGGTTCCAGTAGATCTCTGAAAGCACCCAGTTATCCGGACCCACAAGCCATCCTCTGCATGGCCCAGACTGCTTTCACAAGTCGAGTCGACTAGCAGCAAAATGACCAGCGGCGAAATGACCAGGCCGTGGCCCCCCGCGGCAGCCTTCCTCGTCGCCGCTGCCGCCGGCGTCAAGGCCCTGGGCTTGGAGTCTTGGACGTGCCATCGGGCAGCCCCATGTGCCTCACCGAGGACCTCCGCCGCGGCGCGCTCACCCACGCGTCGTACTGCCTGGTGGAGGCCACGTCGGAGGCCGCCTCGGCCGTGTCCGCGCGCGCGACGGGTCCTCGCGGCCAGGAGCTGCACCTGACGGCCGGAGGAGGGCGTCGATGCTGGGGAGTTCAGCTTCGAGGCGGCGGAGGACGGCAAGTACACGGCTAGTTCATGGTCGGAGAGTTGAAAGGAATTGTTGGATTAAGCTCGGCTCATACATGAAAGATGATTTCTCTCCGTGAGAGGTAAGACCCTCTTGATTATTGTTTATTCTCTCTCCGTTCTGAGATATTGTAATTGTATTTGCGGGTTCATTGACTTCATACAATTTTTGCGAGTGAGGGCGAGATGCGGAGGCTCAACAACAAGACCACCTCACCATAAGAATGCACTCATTTGCCCTCTTGTCTCTGGTGATTTGCACCGGAGTTCCAGGGTTTCAGCTATGGCATCTGAAGACTTTCCTAAAAGAAACATACCCTAGAACATATAAGAGAAATGTCACTAACCGTTTGATCCTGTGGGCTTGTACATAACCTCTCTCGCCTTTTACGAGTTCAAGGTCATACCAGTATTAATTCATTCTTTGAGGAAAAATTGCAGTGTTCCCCGTATGTAAACCGGCTCCAGTTTACTGGTTAGCGGAGCCATATGCTCCCAAAACGTGGATGCACTAATTTCAGTATAATTCACAGGAAAGCTAATGTGAAGTTGTTAGTTGTGAGCTGTGAGCTGTGAGCCCGTGATACATGAAGCGTAAGGTCATTTTTGTAAAACATACTATTGTCTGCAGCGAGCTTTTACGGTGCAACAACAGTGCAACCGAACTATTAAAAGTTATAAAAAATTCTAAAAAAATATAGATATACTTTTCAACTTACTCTACCTCTGTATAGAATTCAAGTTTAAATTCATCCTATATTGAAAGTTACAAGAAAAATAAATTTCTATAAATTTTGAACTCGTCAAAACTGTCAGTTTCTTTCCTTTTTATAACTCTTAATACAAAATAAATTTTTCTTTGAAACTTCACGTATAGGTAGAGTAAACAATGAATTACATTTATAATTTTTTTTATTTTTTTTTATAACTTAAGATTATTCGGTTGCACGGTGATTGCACCATAAGCTTAATTACACAAGATATGTTTCCTAGGTTACCCTTTGAGATACATTCAATTCAAAGTTTTAAAATTTTGCTATACATATATTTTAAAATATTTAGATTTGATAATATGAAATCCTGTGTTTCTTTAGCTCATAAATTACCTCATAATACTATTATTTTGTTGAGTTTCATAAAATAAATTGTATTTGTAGTTAGTGGTAAAAATTGCATTTGATGTTTATTGCTAACCCTAAACCTAGCAAATACATTAGATTTGGGAATGTGAATAGTAAATCTAGATATGCAAATAGTGAAATTTAGGGTTGTCAACAGTAATGGGCTATTGAAACTGGCAATGAACATAACTTGAGGATCACGTCCAAAACTGCGTGTACCTATCAACGTTGACAAGTTTCTGCAGGTTTTGGGATCTTGATATTCAGGCTGCCAAACGTTTTGGATTCCTGCTATTCGGGCACCCGTTTAGAATACGGGAAGTTATTTGTTACTTAACGTTCTGAAAAAAAAGCCTCAACGGGAGCGCAATTCTTGCACACCATCCGGGGAGGGGAAAAGCAATGGACGTGCTTACTTCTCAGTTAGTAAACCGAGTTTGCAAAAAAACAGAAGATGACTAAATTATACAACCCATAAAGCAGAATTGATATGTAGATTTATAAATCAGCACAGAAGTCCAAAAGAATTACAGTACAAACTACAAAGTACAAAGGCTCTGATCTGCTTTTCATTAGTACAAAATGAATTGACCTTAGAATGGCCGTCACGGAACAATTCCAAGCTATATTCCTCATGTATACGTTAATGTATGTAGGTAAGGCTAACAAATAGAATGGATGATAACAAATGGTGAATCAACGCAAAAATCCTAACATCAAATTTAGGATCTAAACTCACTATTCCAGATTGGTAAACTAAACCAAAACTATATGCTGAGCTCTTTCTTAGATAAGTAACTGCCAAACTGTTCCTATGATGATGATGCGACCTCAATAGCACTACCAAGGGGCCATGCTGCTTCAACAAAGGAGTTGCTGTAAGGAACCTTCTTTACCAACGTAATATCTTGATAGGGATCCACACCTGAAAGAACGCAGACAAGAAGAGTAAGAAAGAATGCAGACAAGAAACATGAAGGAAGCTATACAGATATTGTGAATTTTTGTCCTTTTCAATAAGCCCATACCGAATCCATCCACAAGTAGTGTGTACTGGTAGACAAGATCCATGCAAAGGTATGGAATGTTCTCCTTGGAGACATCAGGATAGGTGGCCTGTGCATCCTTCACATTCAATTTACAAACACGCCGGGCAGCTTCTTCAAAGTCTGATGGCTTGACCTTAGCAATTGTTGTCTTTGGTTTTATGAAACCAGCCTGAGCAGAGAAAGAGAGACAATAAGATGTATATCGAGACAAGGGCTAGCAATCCAACAGCAACCAGCTTCAGTTGGACCATAAAAGTTTAGTTGTCAAAAGGATACCTCAGCAGCTCTATCAAAGAAAAATGATGCTACAAAAAGGTTCTTCTGTCCATCTCCACCACCACCATTCCACACACCACCAAATGTGCATTTCATATGAGTGCATGCTGGTTCATCAACTTTGAGAGCTCTCACTGCAACAGTCCTGCACTTCGAATAACTTGCACCAGATGACAAACCCGATGCTTCAAATATATCATCACCATACTTGTATTTCCCTGCAATACAGGGACAAATGAAATAAGCTCATAAAAAAGAAAAAAACAATTGGTGCAGTCAATTCAACAGAAGTTTCCATATATGGAAATTGGAACATGTATATATTGCCAATAGAGTAGCCATTCCTTTATCAAGTGCTCTGCTATATAGAGCAGAGGTAAATGATAGAATAGATTTCAGGAATAAGTGTCTCTGTGTAAGCTTAGTTTTGTTTAAAAATGAGTGTTTGTTGCCCTTTCCATCGTGGCATAACCTCATTAAATTCATAGGAAGTTCATTTAAAATTCTATACAAGCAACAAGAAAAATATCACCAGTTATAAATGTCGCTCCAAGAAAAGTATAAGCAAGTAAACATACCATGATGTCCCTCCAAAATACAGTTACTGTAATCATTGCCTTCACCGGCTTTTAATATTTCGGCTCTAGCCGCCAGCAAACCGTAATGCAAATAACTGCAGGAAACAATACTTGCAGTTATATGTATTGTATTCACTCATCATATTGAGACAGAAGAAATCATGTGATGCCAGTTCCAATATTAGTTCATCACAGTGTAGTAAATAGTATTGTTCCATGCCTCTCTCTCTCTCTCTCTGTGTGTGTGTGTGTGAGAGAGAGAGAGAGAGAGAGGGTTGAAGAACAAATATAGTGACCTCCCCGACAGCTCGCTTAGAACATAACAGATATGGTAATATGATTGGCCTATTTTAGGTTATGGCCTTGTTCTTTACAACTTAAATTAAAATTAAAAGCTACCGCTGAATATGTCATTTTTGTACAAGCCTGTGGTACTTTCTAGTCATTTTTGTGGGGATTTAAGTGGTTCTTCTCAAAGTTTCTAAATAATTTTTTTTATAATTTTTTGTACTCTCTAAGGCCTTTCTCAAAGGGTCACAACTTTTTCAGATTCATATTCGGAGCGGCTGAGCTAAATACTAAGTTGACTGAGCTGAAGTGAGATAAATGTTAAGCTAAACTTTGAGAGGTTCTTCAATCTGGTCCAATTTGTTTATATTATATTAAGGGTGTTTTGAGGTGGTTTCACCAGGGAAAAAACAGGACAAAAAAGTGTCAGATTAGTTTGTAGCCAAATAAGCATAGGACACTTTGAACATGCTAGTATTAACCTTTTTTCCTATCTTGGGGATGGTTAACATCTGGTAGCAACATCCAAAATAACGGTAGGCTTACTCTTTTTACAGTTTTATATGACCCAGGATTCCAAAATTCAAATACAAGAAATTTGTAAGTTATTCCGATAACTAAGCTGCGAAGACTAAGGTTCTCTTCTATCAATATTGCTATGCTAATCACAGGTTTTAGGCATAACTACTACAGTATTTTGACAGGAAAAGTAACAGCACATGAACATAAAAAAAGATAATAGTCATAGCACAGTTAAAGTGCAATGATCAATTGGAGGCAGACCTGTGAACATAAAGATAATATGTTGTTCCCTTAAGTAGCAGCTTCTTCACATATGAATCTTCACCATCTGACACTTGAGGGGCCTTTACTGCGTCCTTCTCTGCAATAGCATAAGCCATTTGGACAGAACCACCACCTAAATCGACCACTCCAACTGTGTGTGAATGAGGCTTCCCCAATTTTCCCAATAGATAATTGATGGTAACCTACGAAACAAAGAATCATTCATGTTACTTTCCACCTTGGCCTCCTACCCAATTTATCCTGCCTAGGCAGAGATTAGGAGCTAGGCGCTAGTCTGCTGCATGAGTCATGCATCATGACTAGTGCCTTGTGCCTCAGTGAACACTGAACACTGAACACTGATGGAGCATTAGCATATGTGACAAAATCATACCCATTGAAATGCACCTTCCTGAGATCCATCTAGAACAGTTACCCAATCCGGCTGGGATTTGAAAGAACTCTTATCACGAAGAAGATCCCTAACCTGCAGAATTTGTATTCAATAGTAACGAAAGGAATTCCATATCTACTATCTATATAAAGCAGAGTTAAACGGAGCCACCACATTAATCCTAAAATCCCAGAAATTCCCACGTTAATCGAAAAATAGTAGAAATTCTCACGTTAATCGTAGAAAAAAGAAAAAATCTACATAGTTTAATATGGATATTATTATGTAAATCTAACGGTCAATATTGAAAAGATTAAAAAGATAACTACTAAACCTGATCTAATATATTAGAGATAAACTCACGTTAATCGTAGGAAAAAGAAAAAATCTACATCGTTGAATATGGATATTATTATGTAAATCTAACGGTCAATATTGAAAAGATTAAAAAGATAGCTACTAAACCTGATCTAATATATTAGAGATATACTTTAAATTTGATCTGATATATTGGAGATAGATTATGAGTTGGAGATTAGCCTAAAAAAAGATTATGAATTATAGATAAACTCTATATGTCAATGCAAATCTAGCCGCGCAAACGCGCGGGCCACCTTGCTCGTTCAAAATATAAATAAAACTAGTGAGAGGCATAGATCTAATAAAAAATATCAAAATGATACTACAATGAAAAAATGGCATGACCAATATCGACAGGAATAAGACATGCTACTGTTGAACTATCACAAGGAGAACATTTACCGCTTGCAAAATTTCTTCAGACCTTTCAGTTCCCAAAGTTCTGAGACCTGCAGTGGCCTGTGTATGGGTTCAAAGATCAAAATTCACCCAAAAAGAAGACTACCGTGAAACCTTAAACAGTCTCATCTTCCAATTCCGTAGAATGCAATACAGAAAACCACCACTCACCCCAACTCTGACAGGCGTTTGTTCATGCAATTCTGCAGGAACTACTTTTTCAGCCTCCTCTAGAAGAGAAACAAGTGACTCAGCAGCCTCCTGTGGATCCTTCGCATAGGCACTCAAGCCTGGTTTTTTCTGAAAGGAAAATGGGGTGAAAATCAGATAAACTAAATTTCCCTTTTTTTCTTTCAATGGGAAATTTCTCGTTTATATTCAAATATATGACAGGTCAGCATGAGTATTTACAATCCTTGGGTCCTTCAGTGTCAAGGAAAAACAAACATTTTTCAGCTGCAAGATAATTGAACTCCTCAATTTTATGCATGAATTCTTTCAAGAAGTGATGACAAGCCTCATTTGATAGTAAGCTAGTGATCCATATACTTTTTAAAAGTTTTTTAAAAAAACATTTTGCAGCATTCATAATGCAATGTTTCAATGTGGAGAAATACAGCAACTTTCGAAGCATCAAACAGCATAGGTTGACTTCCCAACCTGGGTTCCATAACCGATAAAAGGGCCAGTTTCTGCTGATAGTTCATAGCAGTTAGTATGCGCTGTGATTCAGTTCAGCACTGAATAATTCCAATTTCAAACAAATTCAGATAGGCTGTTTCTAGAATAGAATTCAGACTAAAGGCAGATAGAACCTTCATTTTTCAATATTTTGAAAATATTAGTAATTCTGCAGTCACTTATATGAAAACATTCCAATCTTCAACAATGTACCCAGTTGCAGGAAGAATTATAAAATACACTTAAAACAGATGTAATCATGTACAAAATTGATTCAACTAAGTAAAACTTCATTGGTTTAGATAACCTGCCCTAATTTATTAGGGCCAGGTCCTTATTTAACAGCTTAATTGGCTAGGCAATGAAGGTCTAGCATGTGCTGGTTTTTACGTGCTATTAACAGGAGAAAGCAAATGAACGGATGTTAACTATTCACGAACTGTTTTGTTGCCACCTTACAGGTCAAATGCATGATTTGTCCTAAACATCCTAAAAGGCCACCAATACAATCCACAATTCCACAAAGCACACGTGTATGATCACACGCCCACCATGTAAAATTCCATCATTCAGTATGTTACCGATTGTCAAAGTCCATAGATGGTAGGCTCATGGTTCCAATGATTTACAGAAGTATTACCAAATACCAACATCCACATCAAAGTCACAGTTCTCCGTTTCATACTACATACTACTCTTTTTTGTGATAGTAGAATATAATGTTTTAATTTGCCTCGTTTGTACATGCTTTGTGCTATATGAATTTATGAAATGTCTCAATTCAAATGCAAAACCAGGATCAACCATCCCCAGTGTCAGATCATAACATGAACAGATTCACCTGACAATGTCCCAGCATACGCATTTCATAATTTGTGTGTGTGTGTAGAGAGAGAGAGAGAGAGAGAGAGACAAAAATGAAGCCCAACCAGTTCACCTGCTTGAACAGCTCGATCTCCTTCCCTATAGGCACGAGATCCAGGTTCCCATCGAAGCAGTACACGTGCACGCGGCTCCCGGAGCTCCCGGCGTCAAATATCACCGCATACTTGTTGGATCCATCCCCAACTCCGTCCACGGCCCGGGGGCCCCACTTCCGGCCGCCAGAGGCGAGAATCCCACCACCGGAGCCCCCTACGGTGGAGGAGACGGGGGCGCGCGGCATGAGGAACAGCACGAACGAGATGAGGAGCACCGGCGCGAGCACCACCATGAGCATCCCGCGATAGCGGTGGACGCGGTCGGACACGGCCTCCCCCTGCTGCTGCCGCGCGCCGGAGGCCGAGTACCGCCGCATCCTTGCGGCCGCAGCGGTGGCTGCGACGGCGTCCGCGGGGGAGGGGGCGGCGGCGAGGTCGTCGGCGGGGAGCAGATCGGCCGCCGAGGGCGTGCGGTAGCGGATGCGGCCGTTGGTCGGGGACGGCTTCACCGCCTCCTCCTGCGGAGGCTCCAGGGTGTCGGGGCGGGGCGACCGCACGCGGCCTCACCGAGCGCGTGGCGGGGTGGTGCGGGGGCGGCGGAAATCGGCGCGCGTGATCTCTCCGTCGCGGGGCTCACGGCGACCGTTGGGTTTGACACCGGGGCAGCATTGCGATCGGACGGAGTCGCAAACTGGTGGAGTGGGCGGCGAATTGGTCTGCTTCGATTGCAGGGAGTGGTGGTGGTGATGGGGGTGGACTCGCCGGGCGCGAGCGAGGAGGAGGGAAGGAAGGAGCTGGTGTGGTTCGGTTCGGGACGAGGTGGCGTGCTGGTTAATGCTTGGGCCACGGGCCCACTGTGCGTGGAGAACAACTGCTGCCGCGTAGGTCCGGGCCTCCGAGCGGCGGCAGCGACCTCCCTCTCTGATGGTTTTTCATGGGCTAGCTGGCAGCCTGACCTGCCACGCGTGAAATTTTGAGGCTTGTTTGGAGGGTACATATGCTGTGCAATCAGTAAGCAGTCTGATCATAGTCTTGATCGAGCTAAAAGTTGTAAAAATTCTAAAAATTTATACATGTACTCTTCAACTTATCTATCTCTGGTTAAAATCTCAAGTTCAAATTCATCCTATATTGAACGTTACAAAAAGAGAAAATTCTATCAATTTTGAACTTATCAAACTGTCCGTTTTTATCTTTTTATAACTCTGAATATAGGATGAATTTGAACTTGAAATTTTAACCAGAGATAGAGTAAGTTGAAGAGTACATATACAAATTTTTAGAATTTTTGCAACTTTTGTAGTTCGATCAGCACGGCGATGCAGACCATTATTTGGTCGATTGACAAAGATATGTACCTTGTTTGATGCCAGAAATAAAACCCAGTGATATACTACCTCCACGAAATTTTGAGTATATCCCTTAGGGCATGATTGGAAGCAAGAGACGAAATTTCGGCCAAAAAAAATATTTTTACAGGTTTTTTATCATTTTGAATTTCCACATCTGATATCCTATCTTCTCGCTACTTCGCTCTCTCTCCTCTACACAACAAAAAATCTCCCGCTCCCCCGTCTCTCTTTTTTCTTCTCTTGGAGTGTCGTCTCTGCTGACTCCAAGCGTTGTTGTCGCAGGATTGGACTTAAAAATAAGCTGCTCGAGGGAGGGGACGTTGGCGAAGAGCGTCGACATCAGTTTGACGGCAACACCGCCGCCGACGAAGCAGCCGAATAGGAAGAAGATCTTGAGGTGCGGGAGGGCGAGGAGAGTGGCGACGGCGAGCCTAGACCCAGGCCGTTAAGGCGGGTGGCGACGTCGGGGCCGAAGTAGAGCTGCGTGGCGTGAAGTTGGCAATTGTTGTCAGCGGCGACCTCACGCTGGAGGCTCAGCCACATTGTGCCGGTGCAAAGTCAGCGAGTTGAGTTGCGGCCACATCAAGCCACTGAGGAGGCCCGCCATCACCCGGAACACAATCGCCAGCTCCAACCATGGCAGTTGTACCGATGGCTCTCTAACGAGTTGCACGGTAACCGAAGCTTTGGCTTGTAAAAAGAGAGTCGTGGCTTGTAAGAAGTTCCGGTGAGCTAGCTTACCCTCCCCGTCTCCTCCTTTGGAGCCCGCCATCGCTGCATACAAGAAGCATCGTCACCGTGGCCGTTGCCTGCCGCATTGTTCAAGCGGCAAGGAGATCGTCGTTGTGGCCTCTTTTTAGTGCTGATGCGGCACCGCCGGGTGGAGCGAGAGATAGTCGAGGGAGGTGACAGCGGGAGCGGCGTGACGACTTTATCAAAGGAGACGAGGGGGCCACGTGAAATTTTTTCTCGTATGGATAGGAGATGTTTTTTTCTTCCCTTGGATTTTGCAGGGATCACCAAGGATTTCCCTTCCCCATTTTCTACCAAATGTGCCCCAAAGAATCCACGCGGGATCTGGTCGCGTGGGATCTGGCCCCTGAGATCTACCAAGGAAGTGATATCAACTATATTTTCAATGTCATTCATGTTTACATTCAAATTAGCAACATAATCACTTGGAACAACAGATCTCACGTCTCATTGTGATCTTCTTAGATAATACAACATATCTCATATCAACAAACTCAATGAGATGATCTGGCAATAAAAGCGGTACCCTTTAGACCTTTCAAGATACCCTTATAAAATGTGAACTTATTATTTTAGAATTTAACTTCAAATTATGTGAATTTAAGACTTTTGCTTTAGTAGAACAACCCCCCACACAAAAATAGCACAAAACATGCGAGACTATCTTTAGTGCTTCCATCCATAGATCAACTGGTACGCATACTCCGCACCATAAGCATGAGGGTACGATTTTTTTCTCAACTACTCCATTTTGCTGAGATTCACCAGGTGTCAAATATTGAGCAACTATACCATTTTCCTTAAAAAGGCTTAGCAAAGGAATTAGAAATCTGGCAGCAAGGGACATTTCTCCCCCTCGATCATATCTTACTGCTTTAATATATTTGTACTTAAAGTTTCAGATCTATCACGAATAAGAAAAAAAATACCCATAATGAAAATCATGTGCTACGTGTAGCTCCTTTCTTGATTTGTTTAATATTTTTTCCTATAATAGTAGAATCTACAGAGAAGTTTAAGAGATAAAGTATCTCTTACTTAATGAGAGATGTGTGGCCAAAGACAAAGCAATATATGGTCGACCAAACATCATTTGGCAGTGACATGACTGTTTTTGGGGGAATGGTAGTGCCCCCATTGAGCCATGCCTTCACTCGTTCTCTCCTAGTGTGATATCCATGGGTAGGGATGGCAACGGGGGCCCGATCCCCGTTCCCCGACGGGGATTTCATCTATTAGGGGACGGGGATGAGATGAATTTGCTCCCCGCGGGAGACTTCACGGTAAAATACTGTGCCCCGTCGGATAAAGCGGGGAAGGGAACGTTCCCTTGATCCCCGTCCCCGATCCCCATTGGGGCCCCGAGTAGCCTAGGCCCCCAGCCGCCCAGCGCCCCAGGCCCCCAGCGCCCAGCGCCCCAGCGGCCCAGCCCAACTCCTTGGCCCATAATACAAGTCACAACACAACCCTAGCTTTCATTCCTCCCAGCCTCCCATGCTCCCAGCCGCCTCCCACCTCCTAGGCAGCCCACCGCCACACGCCCACACGCACGAAGGCGGCGCACGAGGGCGGCACGATGCACCAGATCACCGGCGGCTTCCTCTTCCTCCGGCACGGACTACCTCCCAGCTTCCTGCCTGGGCGCTCCGCCCGGCCCAGCCCGCCCCCACCTCCCAGTCGCCTGCCGCCTCCCACCTCTCCGAGTCCCAGGCTCCCAGCTACCCCCCGCGCCGCCTCCCACCTCCGAGTGACCGAGTCCCAGCCGCTCGCCGCGCCGCCTCCCACCTCCTGGGCCCCAGTGCCTCCGCCTCCCACCTCCTGGGCCCCAGCCATACATCGCGCCGCCACACATCTCCCAGCTCCCGGCCCAGTGGGACGGGTCCCGTCGGTGTGATATCCTCGCTCGAACGGGACGGAAATTGATCTCATGACGGGACGGGATTGAACGGAGAATTATTTCTAGCCGGGGGACAAAACGTTCCGCTGATCCCCAGCGGGGCTAGCCCCGTTGCCATCCCTATCCATGGGGGAGAAGTTTTAGTTTAGTGTGGCATCACAAACGTCAAGAGGATAAGGGCGGGAGGAGGAAGAGTCACGCGGCAACAATCTTAAGGTTGTGTGCATAGCTGCAAAAATGATGATAGCCATGGTCAACTCCAGAATTTTTCGTAAAGGCTAGTAGTGACACTCAAGGTAACCGACATGCGCTCGAGAGGAGGAAGAGGAGGAGGATGCTGTGTTGTTTAGGATAGGGGGTTGGTAAGTAAAAGAGGTTGATGAAAGTGGAAAGAACCAAGAAGAAGTTGCACATTTCGGTAAAAAATATTGAAAAGACTTCACAGTCGTCTTTTTTTTACAAATATAACTTTATAGGCTTGGACTTGGGGACGGTCGTCCGACGACTGCTGCTGCTCGACGCCGCCTCCGCCTAGCCTATCGCTATGCATAAGCAATCGCTTTCATGAAACACTCCTGCTTTGCATGCATGCAGTGATGTCAGCGTAGCACAAAACGCGCAGCCAGGAAGCCAGCGCTCTCTCCCTCCAAGCTGCATGCATGCATGATGACGTCAGCAAAAGATTCCTCTTTTTTCTTTTTTCTTTAAACAGCGATTACTTTTGACTGGTAGCTCCAATCGACAAACCATTTTCACCAACGTGTTCCTGACATTTTTACGAACAGAACAAAATTCATGTTGGTATATAAAATTTTTTTGGAACAATTTGCATATACTATGGAACAATTATTTTGGCCTGTTGAAACAATACGTCCAATCTGATGGAACATTTTGGTATTTGAAATAAATTTTTTTGCTTTTTGGAACAATTACATGAGGTTGTTGTACCAATGTTATTAGCCAAATGGAGCAAAATTAGTTGCCTGTTGAAACAATGTTGTGAACGTACTGAAATAATCGGATTAGCCTGCTGAAACAATCAGTTTGACCTGTTGGAACAATTGTTTTTAGCCATTTTAAAAAATATTATGTTAACCTACTGAAACAACCGGTTGTGCCTACTGAAATAATCGGGTTAGCCTGCGGAACCAATTAATTTGACCTGTTGAAACAATTGTTTTGGCCATTTGAAAAAAATAATGTTAGTGTTATGAAACAATCGGTTGTGCCTATTGAAACAATCGGGTTAGTGTAACATCCCAAATTCTAAACTCAAAAATTTGGCATGTTAATTATTTTTAAAATCAGGATTAAAGCATGTCTTGCATCAAATTAAAATTTAATTAATTTGGCCAAGGGATTTATGCCAAGGTAATTTATAAAATAATAATGTTTAACCGATGCATGACCATGTGTAAAAATAAATTTTCACAAAAATAAAATAAAATGAAATATTTACAATAACTCGAAAGATATTTGGGAAAACCGCCATATTTAAATGTGGATGTGTGAATGTGCTTAAATATGTGTATTTGTGCATGTCAAAATTTTGGGAAGATATTTGAATTTTACAAATTTTCTTGAAATAAAATAGCATTTAAACAAATAATTTGAATCCACTTTCAAAAGAAAACGATAAGTGAAATAGAAACCCATTTATTTCCTTTGGTGTATCTCTCTCCCTCGGCCCGCTTTTTCCTTTCCCCACGCTGTCTTTTCCCTTTCCCCTCTTCCTCGGCCACAAGGCCGGCCCAAAGCTCGCTCAAGGCTTGATCGTCCGCTCTTGCCTTTCGGGCCCGCGCCTAAGCCTCTCTTCCTCACTGACGGCGGGCCCACCTCTCTTCCCGTCGTCTTCTTCCGCCTTCGCTTCTCTCTCACCACGGGTGGCTCCTCTATCTCTCTCTTCTCATTGCATTTGCGCTTGCGTGGGACCCTAGCTCACCTGTACACTGCCAACCTTTCACACAGGCCGCCCATGCCCGCCTGTCAGATCTCTTTCTTCCTCACCCGGCTCGCCGCATTGACTCTCACCATGGCCGCTGTCAGATCCATCCTCCTCATGCGGCCACAAGACCGCCCTCCGCCATTGTGCTTGGCGGCTTGCGGTAGCCCTTCAATGTCGCAATGGCCACACCGCCCACTCTATTTAAGCCGCTAGTTTCCCGCTCCCCTCGCCATTGCGCCACCGGCCGGCGCAAGTTTCTCGCGGGATTGAGGTCTCTTCGGTGAGCCAACCTCCGAGCCGTCGCGCCACCAGCATCTTCTCCTTCCCCGCCAAACCCTCTTGCTTTTGGTGCCCAGTGTCTGCCGAGCCGTCCGGACGCCAGAGCACCCACTCGCCGCCGCCGCAGACTTCAGCGCCGCCTCCTCGCTTCACCGCCGGCAAATCCGCCGCCACCTACGAGTTTGCCTCGGCTTCCTCGTGCTCTCCCCGGCCCGAATCGATCTCCGCCGATCTGAGCTCTCCGCGCCATCTCCCTCTATCCTCGCGGCCATTCGGCCAGAGGTAAGCGAAGGAGGGGGGCGTAGCCTCGCCCTTGCCCTCTCTTGCCTGGCAGGGCCTTGTGCCCCGGGCCGGCCCGCCAGCAGAATGAGGAGGTCCTCCCCTCTGATTTTAAGTTTAAATAAAATTTAACCCGAGCTAAATCATTTTGTTAAAAATAGCAAATGCCATGTAAAATGCTAAAAAGTAATTATGGCAAAGTCTTTGAGGTATTTTTCTTTTTTTATATAAAATGATAACCTTGTCAGGAGCATTTGTCATATTAAAATCTTGTGTAGTGATGTTAGGGTATATTTTGCCTTGTACATTTTTAAAAAAACTAAAAATACTAGGAGCATTCGTTCATGTGCATAGAAATCGTTTTCATACATTATGTGCATAAGACAAATATTTTCGATACCTGAGTTGTATGGTTTGTGCCTTGCATGTGCTGCAGTTTTTAAATTATTAAATCCATTTTTAAAATTATATAAAACCCTCTAAATTCGTAATAAATGCAAATAAAATCAAAAATGCAAAACCACTTTCTGAAAAGTTGTAAAAATGTTATTTACCTCTGAGCATGATTTTGCACGAAGATGATTTTCCTAAAATGCATTATTAGCATAAAAGGATTCGTTATCGCATATGGTTTAAAACAAATGATTTTCTTATAAACAAATATTATAAAAATGATTTTCATGATTTGCATAAAACTAAAAGTTTATAAAAATAATTTGTATTAAGTGTGTGTTTGTATGCTTTGTATGTATGGCGCGTTGCTGGGGACTAGGATCCGAAAGGCCCGTAGACCGATCTGCTGCCGATGGTCAGCCGTACCCGAAATCCGACCAAGGCAAGTCCCCCTTTGATCATATCGTGAAGCCATTTTCGGTTATTTAGAAAATGTTTACTAGACTTGAAAATATGCATGCTAGTTTAAAATGATAAATACCGTATTTATTAGAATTAGATATCATGCCAAGTAGAAAAGGTAAGAAATATGGTAGGATTAAACCTAAGGCTAAACTATAAATGGCTCATATTTATGTCCTTGTTGTGGTAGGGTAAATGCTTAAAAATCATTTATGCGAAATGATTCAATCATTTGTGTGAAATGAGATGTTGTGAGAAATGTTTGGGAAAGGGTGATTTAAAGATAGCGCATCAAGGGTGATGCTTAGCAGGAAATGATTTTCCTCTTACCCCAAAATCTTTCCGACTAGGGAGATATTTTGTCAGTTGGTGCAGTATGGCACCGGTTTGAAAATTGGGCTAAAATATAAACTCTCCCTAGTCTAAGGACTGCTTATCCTATAATCCTATGAACTGAGCCATTACAGTACGACCTCGAGCCCTGATATGGGACGGGCCCGATCGTCGGCCCTCGTGGTTGATGGTCTTGTGGCGAAACATCGTCTGGGTGCGTAGCCTCTCGAGGGTAAGGCGTACCCACTCTGCAGAGTTAAAACTGTCATGATAGCCGTGTTTCATGTTATGAGCGCTGAAGGACTGATTATATGGTAGATTCTTCATTTAAAAACCAATTTGGAAAAAGGGTTTTTGAACAAAGAATTTGAGTTGAGTAAAGGATTTGAGAAAAGTTTTGAGAAGGATTTCATGTGAGCTAGCAGCCACCGGTGATATTCCGAAATAGGCGACGGCCTATCGGAAAGTGTCACGCGGAAAACCGGAACCAGCAAAATTTGAGAAAAGAAAAGAAGAAAGAATTTTGAGCTAGCAGCCACCGGCGATATTCCGAAATGGGTAACGGCCTATCGGAAAGTGCCGCACGGAATGGACCTAGCCGTTTTTGAGAAAAGAAAAGAAGAAAGGATTTTGTTCTCGCTATGGCACTGAGGCCAAGTGGCGAGAACCGTTTGAGAAGAGCCCAAAGGGATGGGTTAAGATTTATTGTTTCTAAATTGCTTTGTCAAAACTAGGCTAATACATGCATTTCCGCAAAATATCCTAAACTTTCCCTGTACTGAACCGCATTTGCATAATTCCGGACTTGCGAGTACAATTTGTACTCACCCTCCTTTTCTCCCCCTCTTTTTAAAATTTCAACAGATGGTCCATCCGAGTATGGCCCGC
Organism: Raddia guianensis; assembly: GCA_036346415.1. Lineage (NCBI taxonomy): Eukaryota > Viridiplantae > Streptophyta > Magnoliopsida > Poales > Poaceae > Raddia > Raddia guianensis. The sequence continues at coordinate 19,403,808 of CM070536.1, forward strand.
CCGAGGAGGAGGATCCAGCTACGCCGAGGAGGCGTTGTCGATGAAGATTATGAAGACTAGGGTTGCTGCGTTCCTCTGACCCTCGTGCTCGTGGGATGGATAAATATTTAGATATTGTATTAGGCCTACCTCAGTGTACTTTCGATGTATGCGACTGCGAGCCGTTGTATGTGTTTGTATTGGACTATGTTCCGTTTGTAATAATAATATCGTTGGCACTGTTCCGTTTCTGTATATCTGTGTGTACTAGCCATGATCCTTGGGACTAATACGGGTTTATGCAGGTGGAATCCGATCTTGTAAATCGGGTGCCGACAGTTAGCCTGATGAAACAATCAGTTTAATCTTATGAAACAATTGTTTTATCCATTTCAAACAATTATTTTAACATACTGAAACAATCTGTTGTGCCTATTGAAACATTTGAATTAGCCTGCTGAAACAATCAGTTTGATCTTATGAAACAATTGTTTTTGGATATTTCAAACAATTATTTTAGCATACAAAACAATCGGTTGTGCCTATTGAAACAATCGGATTAGCCTGCTGAAACAATCGGTTGAGCCTATTGAACCAATCTTGTTTGCCAGGGTCAAACAAATATTTTGAATTGTTGAAACAACAGATGGCATGCATGCATCAATAATCACACATGCACAGTTGCCTCTCCTAATCACATGCAAACAGTGTGAACACACAACGTTTTTGTTTTTCTTTCAAAGGCAATAGATTTTGACTGGGTGCTCCAATCCACAAACCGTTTGCACCAATGCATTCCTCTCATTTTTACGAACAAAACAAGACCAAGGTTGCTATAAAAAAAAGTTACTGAAACAATTTGTTATCCTAATGGAACAATAAATTTAGTCTGTTGAAACAAATGGTTTATCCTATTGGAACAATTACTTTTACCTAGTGGACGTATAACCATCTGAAACAATTGGTTTATCCTATTGGAACAATATTTATAGCATACTAAAACAATTGGTTTAGCCTATTGGAACAATATTTATAGCATACTAAAACAATTGGTTTAGCCTATTGGAATAATATATATAGCCTGTTGAAACAACTAGTTTAGCCTGTTGGAACAATATGTTTGGCATGTTGAAACAATTAGTTTAGCCTGTTGGAACAATTTATCTAATCTGTTGAAACAATTGGTTTATCCTATTGAAACAATATTTTTGGCCTGTTGGAGCAATTAATCTAGCCTGCTGAAACAATTACTTTTACCTGGTGGACGTACAACCAAGTGAAACAATTGGTTTATCCTATTGGAACAATATATATAGCATGCTAAAACAATTGGTTTAGCCTATTGGAACAATATATATACCCTGTTGAAACAACTAGTTTAGCCTGTTGGAACAATATGTTTGACATGTTGAAACAACTAGTTTAGCCTGTTGGAACAATATGTTTGACATGTTGAAACAATTAGTTTAGCCTGTTGGAACAATTTATCTAATCTGTTGAAACAACTGGTTTATCCTATTGGAACAATATTTTTGCCCTGTTGGAACAATTAGTTTAGCCTACTGAAACGATGTGTCTAGTTTGCTGAAACAATTAGTTTAGCATACATGATATATTTTTCCACTAAATCATGCATACATGCATGCATGCATGGGTGTGTATATGTTTCGATTTACATTGGTCATTGGCCAACCATACGTGACAATAAACATATGCATGCACACATGCCAATTAAAAAACTCAAGTACAAAAAAAAAATGAAACAGAGAAAAGGTTAAGCAAGCCGGCCACGTCATGCTCTATCTGAATGCACGGCAGCACATGCATACACTGGAAAGCAATGCATGCATGCAGCGCAGGCTCGCAGCGATGCAACGCGAGTACACGACACGATGGATCCCGGTGGGGGCTCGGGCGAGCGCACGGGTGAATGGGACATGCGCCGTGGGCTGAGCCGGGCGTCCAACGGATCGGACGTCCGGCCAGAAGCATTACCGAACTTTATAACAGTCCGTTTCTTTTTCTTTGCCGAGACCATCTCAATCGTACCGTGTCACGGGCCCAGACCGTGTTGCGCCGTGCAGTTCGTTTGGCCATCCGTAAGCAAGACCACTGTGATTTTCATTTTCGAGTTTCGACCGGGCGACCCTTGCCCGAACACAAATTTGAACCCCACGCGGTAGTTGATCCTGGCCGACGGCCGTCGGCGGCCGATACGAAAAGCACCGCCTACTAGTCACCAGTCACCACCCACGCCGGCGAATCCTGTTCGTTTCTTCCCCTCCGCACCCAGCCTTCCGGCCATCTCCATCCGCAAGCTCCCAACGGCATCGTCATCACCGGAAAGCAGCGTGCCACCTTCCTCGCCTGCACGTCCTCCTCCTCCCCCACTGCCCCGCCTCGCACGTACCCAAAACCCCTGCCCCGAACCCTACCGCCATCGCTGCCGGGCCATGGCCTCTGCCGACGCTGGAGACTACGCCCTAGACGAAGATGACGACGGCTTCTTCCCGGTGTTCAACCCTCACCCCTACCGCGGCGGCTTCCGTCTTCCGCCCTCCGCCTCCATTTGATACCCTGTTTCCGCCCCCTACACCGTCTCCTCCACCTACTTCCCGCCGCCGCGGACTCTAGAAGCGGGGGATCCCTATGGCAACGGGGAGGAGGAACCGCCGAGACTGAGAGAGCCGGTGTATGAGTAACCGGATGTGCTCCTTGGGCAGCTGACCGGAGTGGGGGCGGAAGGGAAGGTGCGGAGGCGCAGTTGGTGCGGGCACGGCCTCTGGAGGAAGTGCAGGAGGGGGTTGGATCACCTGTTCGGAACTTCGGATACCCGGACGAGTACGCGGAGCCGCGGGTTGGGGACTTGGGGCGGACAGGTACGGGGTTCCGGTTTACGGCTTTACGCTAGCCGGCGCCGCCGGCGGTCGATAGGGTGGTCCGTGTGGACTGTGGAGCCAGACGATTTCAGGTCAGCGCCGATTCAGAGCAATGCGGGTAGCTGTTTTATATTTTTTGTTAATTATGCATGGCTGTTTTTCATAGTTTGTATGCTAGTTTGATGTCGCTATTCCCGCCGAACACCCGTGGGCTCATTAAGCAGGATTAGGCATTTAACCGAGTAACCCAAGATGAGCTAACCCACTAAAGAGATGGACTTGTTTTTTCTTCCAACCCCATTAATCTAGCTAAAGAGTATTATATTAATTTAAATGTATGGTCGCCTTACACAAGAATTGGGTGAAGCTAACCTAGCTAAGGTTGCTAAGCCAATCAATCTAAGCCCCAAACCAAATGCGGAACGCCCTATGATTTTGCAAGTATGAAACTTACAAAATATCAAGAAGATGTGTCTTGTTTGTATGAGTTCTTCGGTATTCTTTCAGTGTTATGAGCACGCAAGTTTTTTGCCATCTGTAAAATAGTAAATCAGCTTGAAGTTTAGTGCGGACAGGCTGACAATATTTTTGGCTGTATTGATTTATATTTTTTTGGAATTGATAAAGTTTGGTTGGCAAAATAACAGTTTGGATACTTGGATATATTTTGCTGGGTGTGCTTTTAATTGAGAAGTGAGCAGCATGGACGCATTCATATGGCTGATGTCCTGACTCGAAAAGGATGGCCACACCAGCCCACCTGCCCTTTATGTCAAAATAGTATGGAAACCATCAACCATATGTCTCTCCATTGTTCGTACTCTGAAAGAGTTTGGAATGAGGTTCTCAATCAATATCCTCAAACGCCTAAATGGATAGACAACATGAGCTTTTGCGACGAGTGGATCGCGGCCTCTTTCTAGACAGCCGACAAAACAGCCAAGAAAGCCCTCAATGGTCTCATAGTCTACACTATTTAGAATCTTTGAAAGGAAAGAAATAGACACATTTTTCAGCATAAGAACCTTCTTTTTAGAACGTTGGTTGATAGAATTTTGGAGGAGGTGAGGGGATGGAGCTTGGGGCTCCTTGTTGCCTCAATGTAATTCTTTTTTGTTTCCCTAGCCATAGCTAGGTCTTTGTACAGTGTACAATTCTCTTCTTCTTAATGAAATGGCAGAGCGCCTGTCCCGTTTGTTCAAGAAAAAAAAGAAGTGAGCAGTATTTGTGTGAATGTACCGCAGAAATTTGATCCTACGAGCTTTGCTGAATACTGTTTTTTTTTTTTTAATCTTGTGGGATCAAGGTGTTATAGTGACATGTGGCGCATATTTGTACTCTAACCTTGTGACCAGATTGTTTGTATGTTTGGTGACTTATTAATTGCTGATATAGAGGGATCATGAGGATATTGGAATTTAGAAGATTGTGTTCATTGTGCGAGGGCAATTCCCATAAAATTGTACTTTACTGGAGAGAAGACTTTTGCTGGAACAGTCCTCATTTTAGGGAACCAGATACTTTTTTTTCACGCTCCAGTGCTATTCATTGCGTGTGTGCTATTTCAAGCTTAACTACATTTTGTTCATATCTAACTTTTTTTGTGTTGTAGACATCGTTATCCTATGATGTTGAGAGCAAGTTGTTTGGTCACCCTATTCATTGTTATCACCAGGACTGCTGTGAACAAGCACTGCATGTCCAGGTTGAGCCACTGGAAGCAGTTTCTTCCAGAAGTTTGAATATTACGAGATTTGTCGACTGAGGCATTTAAAGTATCAAACTTTTTTACTATCAAGCATGGTAGTCTGGCTTCAGTTGGTATTCAACATATTGCATATTTTCTTGTTCAGATTTAGTTAAATTACTAGACCAAAATACCATGCTCTATTTGTTTCTCAGTATAACTATAATTGTTAACTTAACCTATATTTGGTTCTCGTGTAGTATTTTTCATCGTACTGTTACTAAAGTGGAATCCACAATTCAGAAGCTCCAGCTCATCCATGTGAGATTCAGTCATACACAAATCTTTTAAGCCATCATGGTCTCAGGATTTGGGCTATTATCAATATCCTGGCTTTACTCAAGGAGGTGCTCTTGAGTATGATACATCGGAAACATCAGGCTCCAGCTGGCGGTCGCCTCTAAGGTTATCCGTCTTTTTGACGTGGCCATGGAATCTCGGTCGTTATCTCAAGGTGAGCTTGACCTACGCTGCTCGCTAAAGAATCGTATCCTTGGGCTGAGTGTCATCGATAAAATAATGTGGAAGCAGCGATCCCGTCTCTGTTGGCTCAAGCTGGGAGATGCCAACACGCGCTACTTCCACCTCAGGGCGAACAGCCGGCGCCGAAAGAATCACATTCACTCCTTGCAAAGCCCCTCAGGAACTCACACTGAATTCGCAGAAAAGGCCGACGTCCTATATTCTCACTTCAACTCCATTTTCGGGGAAGACGCAACCCAAAATTTGGTTTCAACGAGCAGATCCCTCAACTGGAACTTTCTGGGCCTGCCTACTTTGGATCTCTCTCTCTTGAGGATCCTCTCGCCGACGAGCTCAAGCAGTGATTTTTCTCTTCCGAATGAGAAGGCCCCGCCCGATGGCTTCACATGGGAATTCTACAAGACTTCTTTGGGACCACATATCTTTCGACCGCTTGCGTGTACTGCAATGCCTCTTTGGCCTTGATGCTCCTAGCTTCCAATCCCTAAATGCGCCACATCATTCTTCTCATCAAGAAAGACGGCCCAACAGCGTCCCTCGACTCACCGCCCATCAGTCTTATCCATAGTTTGGGGAAGCTCTTTACCAAAATCCTTTCTTCGAGGCTGGCCCCCTTCATGGATGGGCTCATCTCACCCTGCCAAAGCGCGTTCATCAAAAAACGACACATACAAGATAACTTCCTATTGGTCCAGGGTTGCGCCAAAACTCTTCACCGCTCTGGCACACCAGCCCTATTTCTTAAACTGGACCTCGAAAAAGCCTTTGACTCGGTCTCCTAGGCCTATCTCCTCGACAATCTTCGTGCACGCGGGTTTGGCCCCCGTTGGCGAGACTGGATTTCACTGACCCTCGCATCCACTTCCTCAAGGGTCCTCCTCAACGGGTGTCCCACTGATATCATCCACCATACCAAAGGCCTGCGACAAGGAGACTCGCTCTCCCCCCTCCTCTTCGACCTCGCCATTGAACCATTGGTGGCCCTTCTCCAACGGGCCATTGACGAAGGTGCCTCTCACCAATCCATGCCTCCAAGACAACTGTCGAGTCTCACTATTCGCTGACGATGCCGCCATCTTCTTAAAGCCGACCCAAACTGATGTCTCCACCTTGGCGTGCATCCTTCAGGCGTTCGGCAACATCTCCGGCCTTCGAACAAACTTTTCAAAGTCCCAGGTTGTCCCCATCAGATGCAACAGTCTGGACCTTGACACCATCCCGCATGACTTCCCAGCCGAAAGGGCGTCCTTCCCCATTAAATATTTGGGCATCCCACTTTCCATCAGAAGACTACGACACGTTCACTTTCAACCCCTCATCGACAAAATCGGAAATCGGCTGACAGGTTGGAGGGGTCGTCTCATGTCTAAAGGAGGGAGGCTTACCCTGCTTAAAGCGGTTCTCTCGGCCCTGCCGACCTATGTTCTCTCCGTCATCACCCCCCCAACCTCGGTCATTAAGAAAATTGACCAATTAAGAAAAGCATGGCTTTGGAGCGGATCTGCTATCCTAGGGGCTCCACCAAGGGTCAACTGGGGCTTGGTCTGCTCGCCTACCAAGTTCGGGGGCCTTGGGGTTTTGGACTTATCCCTCTTTGGTCGAGCCCTTCGTGCTACTGGTGTGGTGAACAAGACGTCACCCTCAGGCCTTGGGTGGGCTCTGGATCCTCCCACATGGTCGATGCAGCTCTCTTCGTCGGATGCTCGCCACGCTTGAATGGGTCCTTACTATCGTTCTGGGAGGACAGTTGGCTTGCTGGCTCGTCGTCAAAGGAACTAGCGCCGCGGCTCTTCCTGGCTTCCACCAGGAAAGGGCGAAGCGTCATGGAGGCGCTTGAGAACAATAACTGGCTAATCGACCTAAGGCGCAATATGGATCCCTCCCTTGTGACTGAACTTGTCCAACTTCTCCTCCGCCTCGTTCAGGTGTCGTTGACGCCACTCGAAGATGACCTGATCACATGGCGTTTCTCCACAAACGGGCGCTTCTCCGTGAAAACTGCCTACAACTTACAGTTCATTGGCCGTCGTGAACTCTCCCCGCAGCGCAGGGTCTGGCGGATATGGGCCCCATCCAAATGCAAGTTCTTTGTCTGGTTGTTTCTGGCCAGGAGGATATGGACAGCTGATGCATTATTACGAAGGCAACTGCCCAACGCTTACTTCTGCCCCCTTTGCCTGAGGAACCAAGAAACTCCAGAGCACCTCTTCCTGGAATGCAGCTTCAGCTCCTTCATCTGGACGCGCCTTGCCGCTTCGCTTCTACTTTCTCGCTAGACCCATCGTGACCGGCAATGGAAATCCGACCTCCGCTTTGGTGGGAAATTGATGTCGCCCAAGATGCCAACCCAAAAGCGACCCTCTCCGTTGCCATCGGTACCATTTGGCATCTCTGGCTCGAGCGGAATAACCGTGTTTTTCGCTCCTCCGAACGACACCGGACGTTGTCCTTCAACAACTTCTAGATGACTGCGGTCAGGCAACCGCAGGAGCGCATTTGTAATCTCTTAATTCTTTATACGTCCTCTGGTGGGGAGGGCTTTAAAACCCCCTAACTCTGTAAACCTCTTCTCTTTTGATCAATAGATGGCAGCTCTCCTGCCCTTTGCTCAAAAAAAAGTATGATACAGTAAGTGCATAATCTTCACACATCACTTACTCTCTTTGATCTGGTTGCTTTGTTATATTCAGTATTTTCTTGAAAAACTTTTGCCATTTGTTTAAACTGTGAAAATTATTTTGGAGTAATCATCATTATTTTAATGAAAAACCTGAAGTATAGGATGAGAAAGGCCGAAAGCCATTTTCCCTATTTTGTCTGGTCGGTCAAACCTGGATTTATCGGCCTGCCAGCCAGGTTCAGGGCAGTTCCAGGCTTGAAATTTAAGGCCTGCAGTCCAGTCAACTCTTGCTCAATTGTGGTCTGGTGACTTTGGTTGTATCTGGTGTTCAAACTCCAAGCACATCAGACCATCCCTGGGCCAGCCCGAGGTAGGCCATTAGGTTGGGCCTGTACCTAATCTGATTAGATAGATCACAGATGCTTCTGAGCCTTTCGCAGTTTTGGTAGCCTGTCCTGACCTGATTTTGCTCAGCTCTTGGTGTAGTCCATGGCTTGTGCTTAATTAGATTGCACATCTCCAAAGGCAAAACAGTCATAGAGAATAGAAAATATGGATGAAAACACACATTGATGAAGCTTAAGATTATGTTGGGCCCTGTTCTTATCTGGGATAATTTTACAAGTAACTTGTATGAGCTAGTTGTGATTTATGACCATCATACATGATTACTAATGTGAATCATTTTGGAAGGCTTGGGATCTGATCTGATGGATTAGTGTCTGATTTCATGGAAGTTTGTCAAAAACTTTTGTTCAATATTTGGTGGAACCTCTGTGGAGCATTGCATAGAGCATCACAAGACAAAAGTCAAGACAAAGGCAAGACCTCTGTGGAGCCTTCGGGGATCACCTGGCTTCCTCCACCCCGAGGACAACCACTCTAGCTTGGGACAATTTAGTCCAACCAAGGCAAGACCTCTTCGAACTTGAAGCCCCTTTCACGGAGGAGATCAATAGAACCATTAAATCCATGCCGGCAGACAAAGCCCAGGGGCCGGATGGGTTCAACGGTACCTTTTACCGTACTTGTTGGCAAACCATCAAAGATGACTTGATTGCAGCGGCGGCATGGTTTGCGAGTGGCCACTCATCACATTTCTCTCTGCTGAACTCGGCCAATATCATCCTTATCCCTAAGAAGCGGGATGCGAGGGGCCTTGCGGATTACAGGCCTATCAATCTCATCCATAGTGTTGGCGAAATTTTCTCCAAGCTTCTCGCTAATAGGTTGGCGGTCAAGCTTGATCACCTTGTGAGCCCAGTTCAAAGCGCCTTCATAAAGAAGAGATGCATCCAGGACAACTTCCTTCGTACCCAATCCAACATTCTCAAACTTCAGCGACAGAAAAGCCCGGCGCTATTCCTTAAGCTTGATTTCGCCAAGGCATTCGACTCAGTCCAGTGGAGCTATCTCCTCGAGCTGCTTCAGGCTAAGGGGTTCGGCACCTGTTGGAGGAACTGGATCTCTACTCTCCTGGGATCGTCCTCTTCAGCGGTTATTCTCAATGGGATTAGAGGCCCAGGTTTCCTTCATGAAAGGGGGCTCAGGCAAGGCGATCCGCTGTCTCTCATGCTTTTCATTTTGGCCATGGATCCGCTGCACAAGCTCTTTAGTCTTGCGGACGAATATAACATCCTTGCACCTGTTGGAAACCCCCCTATTCGGGAGCGTATCTCCCTTTTTGCTGATGATGCGGCCATCTTCATCCAACCATCTAAACAAAACCTTGACTCCACAAATCAGTTTGTTGGACACTTTGGGGCAGCTTCTGGCATCACCTTGAACAAGACCAAGTGCTCGGTCTACCCAATCCGCTGCGATGGGATCGACTTGGACGCCACCCTTGCATCCTTTGTTGGCCGGAGAAGCTTGTTCCCTTGCACTTACTTAGGGTTGCCCCTGCGCCTTCGTAAGCTTCGCAAGATCCACTTCATGCCCCTTCTGGACAAGATCGCGGGCCATCTTGCCCCTTGGCGTGGAAAGTTTCTTTCTAAGGCCGGACGCCTTGTTCTTGTTCAAGCGGTTCTTTCTGCCATCCCGACATATCTCATGGCCTCAATCCCTCTTCCCAAATGGGCAATCAGAAAGATTGATCAACTTCGACGGTCCTTCCTGTGGACCGGTAATCAACAGGCCAATGGTGGTCAGTACTTGGTGAACTGGGAGGCTGTGTGCAGACCAAAAGATCTAGGAGGACTGGGGATTCTGGACCTTCACCGCTTTGGTAGAGCACTTCGACTTCGCTGGCTTTGGAATAATTGGCGTTTAGATGGCACTTTGAGCTCCATGGATTCTATCCCGTTCACTGCGGCAGACCTTGCCCTTTTCAGAGCCTCCAACCGGGTTGTTGTTGGTAATGGCAAGCATTTCAAATTCTGGAAAGACGCCTGGCTCGATGGGCTCTCACCTCAGGAGGTCGCCCCCCATTTGTTTGCCATTGCAACGCACAAAGAAAGAACACTCTGTGACGGACTGCAAAATCATAATTGGATCCAATCGGTGGCGCAAATGACCACGGAGGAGCAGCTCCTTCAATACATCACCCTTTGGGAAAAAATCGCTCAGTCGTCGCCTCTTTCAGATACCCCTGATGAGTTACTTTGGACCCTCACGTCCAACGGGTCCTTCACAACCAAGTCGGCTTATCAGGTCCAATTTGCTGGCGCTATGAGGTCGGCAAAGGCAAGACTAGTTTGGAAGGCCCACGCGGAGCCTAAATGTAAACTCTTCGCGTGGACTCTTAGCCATGGAGGTCTAAACACGGCGGATGTCCTCGCCAAAAAGGGGTGGCCTGCCCAACACTTATGCTGTTTTTGCAACCTGGCGCCGGAAACGCAGGATCATCTCTTCAAGGAATGCACCTACATTGTCGAAGTTTGGAACCTCTCCTTTGCACCTCTTTTGATCCCGGCGGTTGCACTGTGGGATTGGTGGGACCGTATGCATTCCGGACTTACCCCAAAGCCTAGTAAGGAGCTAAATGGCAAGATGATCTACACCCTTTGGAACATTTGGAAGGAACGCAACCGCCGTATTTTTCACCAAACTTCCCAATCACCGACGCTTACGGCACGCGACGTAGCTGCCGACTTCTTGATGTGGCGTTCAACGCCAATAGATCCAGGCTAGATTAGGGCAGAGGCCACCCTACCACCGCTTGTAAATATGACTGTCTTTTTCTCTATCTATTAATGGATTGGCGGAACTCCAGCCTTTTTCCCAAAAAAAAAAACAAGACAAAAGTCAATAAACCAACATTATTCTTGAATATGTTCAGATCAATATCTGAAATAATAAATCTTTATGCTGCACTTCAAAATTAGATAGGATCTAGCATATCTTTGACAAACCATCTTGATGGGATTAACAACTGTTCTCCTGAAGTAACTTTTCTAATAGTTTTTTTTTGGCTTAAAAGTGTTCATTGCAACTTATTTTGCTGCAGACATTGGAAGCCTGTTTGTTTCTCTTCTCCCTACTACCCTCGAGAAATAGTAGTTTTTTAGCAGGCTCAAGGTGATGAGCTTGTATCCTTTCAGCAAGATTAGCATGATTTAAGCCATTGGAACATGCCCATGGAAGATGTCTCTCAAATAAATAAACTGGTAAGAACAAGCATGCAAGCTAGCACTGTCAGTTCATATCATATAAAAATGTAGATCCAGACATACTCTTCAATTATTTCTATTGATCTTTTCTTTAACTATTTGTTTCTTTCATATGCACCTCAGTCCATTTACTTACATTTTTGTTGCCTGCTTAGAGCTTAGACTTGTAGTCGAGTTTGATCTCCAAGTTATATTTTGATATAAAGAAGAACTTTTTACTTTGTGCCTTTAACTTTATTCCTGTGTTCTTTTTTGGGATGGCACTGAAGGTTTTTGTTCCTTGACTTCCTTCTCTGTTACTAAATACCATAATTTACCATTCACAGTTTTCCCCCCCGAATGTAATACTATGCATAAATGGCTCATTTCCTATTCTTCAGATCTTGATCATGGTTGTATGCAAGTTTGCCAAATTCTACCTAATAGTGTTGAACTTGACTTTGAATTTTCCTTGAAATAAGTTAGTAAAGAAAATATTTTATGTGGCATACTAGCCTTGTTTGTGTGTTTGTGGTGGCAGGATATAGTATCCGACCATCTGATGTGTTTTGTGAAACTTTTGCTTGGCTTTGTATTGAAATGGTGCGATGGACGTATGTTACGTTCTGTGTAACCTGAACAATAAAATTATTTACGTGATACATCTTGCAGGTCGATGATTCCTACAATACGAATGGTTCCTTCTGGCCCTTTGGGCTGCACTAGACATCTAGCAGATAGTGCACATTGTTGTAATTTTACTTGAGCTTGTTTGTACGGTTGTACCTACACTGGATGTTTGTTTATTTAGCAAAAAATTCAAATAAGCAATTATGTATGATTAAAAAATTATATCAGATGTTAAGTTTTACGTACCAAATTAAATCATTTACTAAATTTCTACGATCTTACTTGTGTTTGCTTTATATATATGTGTTTGTAGGTTATAAGTTCGTTATGATATGTTTTCCTAGGACTTGCGATACGTCAAGCCTAGAGTCAGTTGAACACAAATCACTCTCCATCAGTGTTTTACGCATATCACTAATATAATTTTATTGTATTATTCCACCATTTGCTTTCTCTAATATGTGACTGGTTGTCTAAGAGTGGATTCAATTAGATCTCTTCTAAATTGCTTAAAAAACAAGGTAAATTGATCTTTTAAGGATTCCTCTTTCAAGTAGCTTCTCCTGCTGCAAGACAATGTGTGACCCACTCTATCCAACATATCACATCGAAGAGATCTTGCATATCTAACAAACAGTTTCATTTTACTGCATTTACAAGCACCAGCTGTCAAATGCCCCCAAAATCATCCTGTTTCAGGTTACCAAACTTACTCCAAAAGACCATTCCAAAAGCGAACGAAAGCTTGAAACTGTATCGAATGTATATCTTTCTCCGATCAGAGCACAATCCTATGCTAGGTAAGCCTGAACTTTGCTCTCTATCTTATGTCTATGGTTACCGTTGCCCAATAATGTTTATTGGGCAAAACATCAGATTTTTTGGGCTTGTTATCCTGGCCCCATTGGTACTTCTGCTTGGGCTTTTGATCAGAAACGAAAGTTGTGAGGTCCCAAAAAAACAGGCAACAACTCTGAACGTGGGAGATCACTGTAAGTTGCACTTTCATCTAGAGAATTATTGCTTAAAAGTTAAAAACACAATACATCTCAATACTCAAAACTTGTCTGAATTAAGTTTGCTGTACTTTTTCGATGATGTGCAGATGGAGATGACCTTGCAACCTTCCTAGTTTCAATACAGTTGCAAACTGAAACCTTGTTTTCGCTAGGTATTTTCAACCACTTTTCAATAGGCAGAAGTCTATTCCTCAGGTATACCTCTTGACCCCTTCTCAGTTATTTTTTGGTTGTAAATAAACTAATCTATCTGAACAGAACACCTCCGTGATAATATCATAATACCAAAGATGATCAGTTAATTAATCCACAAATCCCGTTTTGAGTACACTTTGTTGGTTATTTTGCCTTTTCTGGTGGTATGTGATCGATATAACCATCGTAATTAGACCGCTATAATTTTTGATGTAAAGATCTCCTTTTATATTTTTTCTGCTTTGTTTTTCTTAGTTTCTGCCCGTTTGCATCCAGTATTTAATGATTCATCTTGTTCTGCGATGAGTGGGCTTGTTGCCCTTCCAGTATAATAATGAGCAAGGTATCATGCACATTTGTGCAACTAGATCTCGTATTTCGTATTTGATATGGACTTTTTTTTTTCTAATCTTGTATTCGATGTGGACTCCTTATATAATCTCGTATTCGATGTGGACTCCTTATATAATCTCGTATTCGATATGGACACCTTTTCTAATTTCGTATTTGATATAGACTCCTTTTGAATCGCTTCTATTTTATTATTGTAGTGAATATAAACTATTCGTTTTAATATAATCTGGCATATGCCCTGTTCTTCTCAGCTTATCTTAATTATTTGACTTATCTACTGATTTTACTTATCTTCTTAAGGTAGCCTTGAGAGTCTGATCCATTTTGTTCAACTTGTGCTTTAAAAATTTTAGACAAGTCTTTGAGATAGGAAAAACCGGATTAAAACATAAATTCTTTTTAATTTAAACAAATATAATTAAATAAACAGATAAGTTGATTAAGTCAAATAAGTTGTACAGAATTGGCCATAGTTTGGACCCACAATAATTGTGTAGATATTCTTTGTTCTGTTTGATTAACGTGAGATTTTCTAGTATTATTTGATTAATCTGGTGGCTTTGTTTAACTTTGCTTTGCTTTATATATATAATAGATTTATGTAGTTTTCTTAAAACTATAGATGATATGGACTCTTTATATTAATCTGACGTGAACTCTTATTTCTATTCTATATTTTGAATTTATGTAATTTGTATTTGTATTTGTATTTGTATTTGTATTTGATATGGATTAACGTGGGATTTTATATTATTACCGGATTAACGTGGTGGCTTTATTTAACTCTGTTTTGCTTTATATATTTAATAGATTTATGTAATTTTATTTTAAACCGTAATCGATATGGACTCTTTATATTAATTTGACGTGAACTCTTATTTCTATTTTTATTTCAAATTTATGTAATTTTTAGTTGTATTTGCGATTGATATAAGCTATTTCTGTAATTCTTATATTCTGACATGGACTCTTTTTTATTTTGAATTTATGCATTTTTATTTTTAGTTGTAGCGGATATGATCTCTTTCTATTAATCCTACATGGACTTTTATTTCTATTATTTTTTATTCCGAATTTGTATTTTTATATTTTTTTATTGGAGCTAATATGGACTCTTTCTTGCATGGAGTCTTATTTTTATTATTTCTTATTCCAAATCTTTAAATATTTTTTAATTCCAAGCTGATATAATCTGACACATTGAGAAATTAACGGTGTAGATTTTTTTTTCTTTTTTTTGATTTATGTGAGAATTTCTTCAATAAACATGGTGTCTCCATTGGCTTTTGTTTTAACTATATAACGAGCAAGGTGACCCGCGCATTTGCGCCGCTAGATTTGTGTTAAGATATAGATAATATATCAGATTAGATTTAGAGTTTATCTCTAATATATAGATCAGCTTCAGTAGTTTGTTATAGTGGTTAATATTGACTGTTATATTTACATAATTATACCATATTTGGCGATGTAGATTTTTTTTCTATGATTAACGTGAAAATTTCTACTATTTTTCGAGAGGTTAATATTGACCGTTAGATTTACATAATAATATCCATATTCAATGATGTAGATTTTTTTCTTTTTTCTATGATTAACGTGAGAATTTTTACTATTTTTCAAGAGGTTAATATTGACCGTTAGATTTACATAATAATATCCATATTCAACGATGTAGATTTTTCTTTTTTCTATGATTAATGTGAGAATTTCTACTATTTTTCGATTAATGTGGGAATTTCTAGGATTTTAGGATTAATGTGGTGGCTCCGTTTAACTCTGTTTTATATAGATAGTAGATAGATAGAGATGCTATGCTTGGGGCAGTATTTTTATTTTGACATGGTAATGACTATGGGACTAGATTACTAGAATCTGGTGGTCCACTCATTTATGCCAAATGTCTTTTCTTTATTCGACTAATGATCCCTTATAATATACGATCATCCAATGTTACTCTAGGGCTCCGGCGGCGTTGGCTGGTGACCTTTCTTCGGCGACGTCCCCGTTCTCTGCCTCCTGGCCCGGTCCCGTCCCCGTCGCTTTGACACTCCCCTTCTCCGAGGTGTCGGGTGGCGTGGGCGGCTTCTTCTGCGTCAGGAGGCGGCGTTCGTGCTCGTTTTTCGACTCTGCGTCTTCGGCCGGCGGCTCGGTTCTTCTGGTGATTTCGACCTTCGGCGGCCTCTGTCTTTTGCGCTAGTAGGGCAGGTCTTGGGCGAAAGCCCCGCCCTTTTGGGCTGGTGTTGGCGTCACCTTTGGTGTCGTTCCCTCGTTGGAGGCATCACCTTTCAGACCTTTCCCTGCTTTGGGTAAAAACCCTAGCGGTCTTGCGACGACGGCGGGTTCTTCCCGTCGCTACCTTGTTGGAGGCGTCGTGGTTGCCGTCTTGCGCTATGGGGTTCCGTCGGGTTTGCTGCTCTAGGAGTCGTTTCGTCGCTGTGTGAGTGTTGGTGGTGTTTCCTCTACTCCCTCTCCTGTATCTCTCCTTCCTTTTCGGTCGTTGGCCTAGGTGCTAGCGGGGGGATGCTTTCCTTCTTTTTCCTCTTTGCGTGGTGTTCTCGGCGGTGGCCGGTGTTGTGTCTGGTTCGTCAGAGTTGCAAATGAGCTCATGGGTTGTACCCATGTTCGCATGGGTTTTTTATTTTATTTTCTCCTGCTTATCAATGAAATAGGACGGCAGTTCTCCTGCCCCTCTTTCAAAAAATGTTACTCTAGGGACTTTTTCTATTATGTTTAGACGTGTACCAAACTACCAATCAGTACTCACTGCATTCGTATTATAGTTCTCGGTAAAAATCTTGGCTTGGCATTACCATACACGGACTAAAGTGTTATACACAAAGGCTTTTAAGTACATTGCAGGTACTATTATACCTGCCTTTTAGCAGCGCAACCAGGAAACAGCTGACAGACCTTACATGTATAAAGAGTTCAAGACAATCGAGTGGTTGTTCAGTGCATGATAGTTGCATTCAGGTGTGACTGAGTACCTTTTTTGTATAAAAAGAAAGATCACCTTTCATTGTGCATATCCACTTGCAATGGCATCTCATGTAAAGGACCTTGGATCTTGGCAAAGGACCACAGAACACTACCCACACATCAACATGGAACTAAAAAATTGGATCAAGTGAATGCAATGCTAGATGTAATCCATTACTTCCATCTTAGTAGTTTGAGTTTGTCATTTGCCATCTTAGGATTCCCCTTTTATTTTAAGGCTGGGTCGTACGAAGACAGAGGCTATGGGCATTATTGTGAAAACATGTAGGCCCGAGTGATCTGATGACTCCCATCTAATAGATTAATTAATTAGTTCAGTTATTAAAATGGAAAGGGCAGTAATGGATGCGGATTGTACATACAGCTCATAAGAATCATTTGAATGAACAGGAAGCAAAAATAGTAAATCCTCTTAGAAACTAATAAGAGGCAAATACAAGTATATGCAACAAGGCATAATCATATCTACATTCAAATGCTATAGCACTTTGTAGCCATTTTTTAAAGATTTTATTGGTTCTTCTCAAAGCTTTCAAAATCTTTTTTTTAACAATTTCTTGGGTTCTTCAAACCCCCTACTGAGTACCCACAACCTTTTCATAGCTGGATTAGCTGAATAGAATGACACAAAGGCTCCAAAAAAGTCCTTTCATAAAGAGTATTGAAATGGAAAAAAAAAAGGGGTGAAATATTGCATCCTTATTGATTCATGAATGTGAAAGAAGCCTGCTATGCTTGGGACAATCCAGTGCCGCTACGGCTTCAGGCAGCGGCATGATAAAAAAAAAAAATCTCATCTAATAAACGGTACTAAACAAACCACTAGAGCCTTTGCTCAACATGCTTCCACTTTCTTTGGTTAATATCTTCCGGTGAATACAACCGTCTGTAGTTCTTTTCACAACGATTTGTAGAATTCTTGCCTGCTTCTTAGCGTCCTTTTCTTTTTTTCTCCCTGAAAGCTCTAATTAGCGTCCTCGGTGCACTGTGCAGGGGAGATGGAGTTAAAGGAGACCATCAGCGATCTCTGCCCGAAAATTTCGGCTGCGACGAGGAAGAATCCAACTGGAAGCCACATGGGAAGGGAAGGGCTGGTTGCCAGTTTTGCCCCATCTCTGCTTAGTGACCCACAGGCGAGACGAAAAGATTGCTTGTTTGGACGTATGTAGTACATAACTACATACCCCTCCCCCTCAAGAGCCACATAACACATGAAGGTATGATTCCCACCGTCTCTTCCATCCCGCGCATGGGGCAATCGTCTCTTGTTCTGCCTTTTCCCTGTATCTGTTGGATTCACTCGCGACAACCCGCTGCTGCCTGGAATGCAGTTTTGACTAGCAAATAGGAGGAGCCAAGCTGGGGGTCACCAGGCCGGTGGGTGGGTGGTGCATGCTCAGGGGAGTCGCTCACCATGCCCATGCATGTGGGCCTCGTAATCCTTGATTCCTTGCTGCCCTCAGAGGCTCAGATGCCTAATTGGTGACTCAACTTCACCCGCTATTAAATCACTGCTTCCTCTCCACGGGCTTACTGTTCTTGTTGTCGTTGGAACTTGAAAGCTACGAGTTGTCATGCATTGTGTTGTAAATTCTGGAGATACTGGTCAAATAGAATGTTCAAATGCATATAAGTAGTTGGACATGATAAGGCCATGGGCGTATGATAGCATGCTGCTAGCAATTCGAACTTGCGCACTGTTTTATGGTGCAAGTGCAACCTGGATCTTTGACAGCAGTGTCCAGCCTTTTGCTCCTTTTTTTCAAAATTTGAGTGGCATCTTCAATGTTGATCCTATATTTTTTACCATAGTTTGGCTCTATTCCTGCAGAATTGGGGTTGTGGTGGATAATGAAATAGGATTGTGGGTAAAATATTAGAGAGAAATGTAGGGATTGGGTAAATAATGAGATAGGGTTAAGAAATAGGGCTAGCATAGTAGCATTGAAGATGGTCAGGTCGCCTTGGAACTTCTTCTCATTGCTACTTCCATTTTGGGTTTTGGATGGACAAAGCATCAGTGATCAAATACTAGTATAAAATTGAATTGTCATTTAGTGGATATGAAAAAAGGCACCAAGGGCAGCATTACCTAAAGGGGGCGACTGGGGGACGGGATCCTGCCCCACCCGCCCCCCGACGGGATAGCTCCCCCTTCCGCCACGTGTCCCAGTCATCACTCACGCCCCGCCTCCCCCTCGCTCCGTCGCCTCCGCCTCGCTCGCGCCTCGCCTCTTGCTCACGCACGCCGCCCTTCCTTCGCCGCCTGCTGCTGGCTTCCCTCCCGCTTGACCTCCATTGCCTTGTGCATTGCCGCCCATTATAACCCGAGAGGTGAGGGCGGTCCCTCCACCGCCGGCCGATCGCCTTCACCCCTCCCGGCCTCGGCAGAAGACCACCGTCGCCTCTATCGTCGCCCCCGACGAGCCCCACCCATCGTCGGTCCACCGCCTCCCCGACCTCCCTCTAAACCCCGAGGAACCCAAATTTCTCCGAACCCTAACCCGAAACGGCGGTGGCGAGCTCGACGGCGGCGACGGCGAGGTCAGCTCCTTCTTCCTCCTCCCTCCTCCTCCTTCCTCTGCACAGCGCGCGAGGGGGGCGATCCCGTCCGGATCCCGCCCGGACGGAATCCCGTCCCCAGGAATTTCCCTTACCTAAAATGAATGGTGTACTGTGCTTGTATTACCAGATTGGATTGATGATAAGTAAAATTTTGCAGGTGTGATCCATGTATCGAATTCGAATCGAATGGGAAGCGAGCACAACAAATGCACCTTGCTCCGGCCTTAACTCGGTAAGTATGCAGTTCTTCACTCAGCGTCTCATGTCCGTACCATGTGGCGTACCACGTTCGCGGTCAAGGTACGAGGCAGCGATCAAACAGCGATGACGAGAGATGGAGCTCGAGCCCAGTAAACACAAGTGCGCAGCAAGCAAGCCAATCTCAATCCATCAACGACGAATCAAAGCCTCTACGAAGGAGCTCGCCCACACGGAGGAAGCACGCACGCACGCACAATTTACCGCCCGCTCCCGCTCCTCCCCCTCGGATCCTGAATCTTTTGGTGCGTGCACATGACCTGCGCTCCCCCCCTGCGGCCCTGCCTGTCCCCAGGGCGCCCAAAAGTCGGGTGGATGCATACGTGAAAGAGCAGCGCAGCGCTGCCCCGTGACCGTACGTGAGCGGGGCGGGGGCACTGGCCGCAGCTGCACCGGCAGTAGCATTTCGCTTTTATGATTGCCATCTGGATGTGCGAGGACGGGCACTGACTGGCACGAGCACATGGTGCTGAATCAGCCATGTTGATGCAGGCGATTGGCAGCGAGGGGCAGGGGCCCGGCCGTCCCGTCCCCATCGGCCATCTCCGACCTCCTCTCCCCTCCCCCCGCGCCAAGAATCGCTCTCCTTTAAAAGGCGCGGCATGTACTCGGGGTCGGGGCGTACGCACGCGCAGCGCACCCCAGTCCCACCACCGGCCACCACCTCTCGCCTCGCCTGCCATCCGCTCGCTAGTTTTTGCGCGACGCCTTGTTCTTAACTAGCAATGTTATATGCGCGCCATCGTTCATATCCTCCGCTTGCTGGTATATATAGCTAAAAGAATTTATTTGTAACAAGTGATAGTTTTTTTTTTGTTGCGTGTAAGACAGTTGCATTTACACAACTGTCATTCATTTTTTGTGTAGTGCTGCTGATCAGAGGAATCTGATAAAAGACAGATATAACAGATGTAATTTTTTTAAACCACCATTTTATCTATTATAGAAAATCATAATATGATGTAACCAAATAGTCAGATTAGCGTAACATTATGTAATCAAATAGTTAGAGCTGGAACTTGCTCGTTTCCCAAACATAGATAAAGCAGGCGTATTTTTTATACATTCATTACATATCACAATTGTCAGAGGTGGCATTTCATCGATTTCAACCTGCTTGATAAAAATACATGCAAATATAGTTATGATTAACAAATCTGGTACCTTAACCTTTAGGTAGCCTGACATATTTAGCGGTGTAATTTCAAATCAAAGTCAGATTTCAAGATTTTGAACAACGACATAAATACACATGTTTAAGCAAGTTTTACCTTGTGTTCAACCTTTACCTATTGAATAGTGCCATCAATATTCAGGTTGAAGCGAGCACTACATAGATGAGCTGAGCCAAATGTGCATTTTGGGAAAAACAAGTCAAGAGCGTAGTGCATTCTGCAAGAACTAAGTCAAGAGCGAAGTATACTTTGGGAAACAGATAAAAACACCGGTTAGTTTATATGTCATCAAATATAGAAGGAACAAATTAACATCAAGCATCATTATATAGATATTATGGATTTATGCCATAGAAGCATATTGTTCTCCTTAAAAAAATAGTTGAGTAAGGAAACTTCTTCATGTGTTTATGCAACTACATTGGGCACTCTTCTCAGCATGATCTCAACGAAAACCATCTAGCATCTACCATTGATTCGATCTTTAATGTGTCAATACCCACACCCTACTACCCAAAGAAATACAAAAAAAAAACAGTAAACACCCAGCAACAATCAAACCTTTGATGCTTTGAATAGTGTACAAGAACAGAAACTTCAGAAACTTGCCTTCAATCTGTCAACCCATAGGAAAGAACCAAATCTTCCAGTTAAAAAGCCTGCTTGATTTCTATCATATCAACACATCATCAACTTTGGAATGCTAAAATGGGTTTGTCATGTTAGTTTGCCTTCTAGAGAAACTAGAGAAACATTCATAAACCCAACGGTATGAATATGCTATTCAAAGCAGACAATTTTTTATGGCAACCAAAAGCATTAGCATACAAAAAACTGCTAGTAATATGTCACAACCCCGGCTTCACCGGGATCCACTCACAATCCATTACTAGTCCCAGAGATCAATACTAGCAACTTGCGAGCGACAGTTTGTTGAACATCATCACATAATCACTAATAACTAAGAGAAATTATATATTATTATGCAAAAGTAATTGTTACACAACTACTTATTACACTTGTTTGATTAAGGATAACATATCTTGTCCATAATATACCAGAGTGCGGAAATTCAAATATACAGCGGAAAAAGTATAATGATGCTCCAATCCGACCCTTGAGCACCAGCTAATCCTTATCAAAGTCCGGGACAAGATCCTCCTGATCCTGAAGATAAACCGGACCTAATCCTTCTCCTGAATACAAATTTATCCGTGGTTTTTGTATAGTGAGTACACGGCTACCCAGCAAGAGTCTTTATAAATGATGCAAGGATAATAACAAGAACAGGATGGTTAATTTGCATAAACACCTATTCTAGTCAATATTAATTAAAATGTTGTGAAAACATTTATTGAACAGTTGATAAGATGAATAGACTCTCAAGATAACAAACAGAGCTCGGCTTCAAAAGCCGCTCTGCAAAACTGCACAAGCCTCGAATACTCAAAACCAAAACCAACCCATCAGGTTATTATTAAACACATGAGACTACCATGTACGGCCTACCTCCCCTCCCATAACCGTGGGAACGGCTATCATGATAGTTTTAACTCTGCAGAGTGTAGCACACTTTATCCATAAGCCGAGCGGTACTTTTGCATCTTAGCTCTTCCTTAGGAGCCCAGACCAAGTAACAATACAAGTCGATTCATTAGTTCCCTCTGTTAACACCGATACCCCCTCTAAGGTTTAGGCACTCGGGCCCCCCTCTTGAGCCAACGGACCGCAGCCCGATCTTTTCAAAGTAAAGTGTGTTAACAGTCTTCCCTAACTACTAAGCCAGGACTAGCACATGCAAGCTTAACATGCTTAAGCTAGTACTTATGGTTGCGCTTGTTCGGTTTGGCTGGATTGGCACACGTCCAAAGTCCTTAGACCAAGGTGACTACCTCCACAACAATCCACAATCCACAAAACACCCGACTATGCCACCTTTAGTCAACACACGCCACGTAGGTTTTAGTTGATTAGGTTATTAAGCAACTCAGCACATCCAATTATACCAAGTCACAAGATTAATAAATGATGAATAACCTAACAACTAATAACCCACGAGCACTAGCATCTATGCACAAGGATAGGCTAGGAATAACAAATAAGGCGGCAATAAAGGGCTAATTCACAGGGTCAATGACGCAGTGTGAATATTAGGTTTCTACCCTTTCCATCATTTTATGCATGAGAAAAAAAATAAAAACAATAAACATGTGAGTTTTGTAAATTGGGAGAGCAAGATGCAACTATCTTGCCTTGGTAGTACTCCGGGTCTTGTGGGCGTCCTTTGAACGGCACTTGCAGTCCTCCCGAACAGCGCGAACATGGACGATCTACGCGTATATGCATATGTGCAAGAAATAGCAAAACAATCAACAAAACATATAGCTCAATAAAATATATAAAATTCTAGGCTATTTATGAAAAATAATGGCTCTGAAATCACCTAATTTGAAGTTCGGATGCTCCCGGAACAATCTCTGGAAGATTTGAATAAACCAGCAGTTGCAGAAAAGAATAAACTGGTTTATTTAGGTTAACCGAAAGACAACCGGTCAACCCGACCGTTCACGCGGGCAAACGAAGCGTAGCGCGCGAGCGGCTGACAGCAACGACCAGTAGGGAGGTGAGACACGGGGCGAGGCGGAACCGACGCGGCGACGGCGCGGGCACGAGGGCAGCGACGCATGGCGGCTGAAAGGCTGGGCGGCGGTGCGGGGACAGCGCTGTGGTGCGACCTCATGGAAAGAGCCAAAGGGCGGCGCCGGCTAGAGGGAGCGCGGAACGGCGGCGGTAAGGCAGTGCGGACCACAAACGGCAGCAAGTGAACGCGCGTGCACGCGATGTTTGGCGAGTGCATGCATATACCGATCATATACGTGACTTGCTAGCTATTATTGGATGGACTAACTAGCTAGCTAGTCATGGTTACATGCACGTACGTGCATGGCATGGCAAAGTGCCGACGACGGGGCGCATGCACGGCTGTGCAATGGGCGCGGGATCACGGCGGGAGGCCACGACGCCAGAGCTTCGATGCGGCCGGGCGGCTTGGAGCAGATTGGAAACCTTAGGGCGGCGGTTAGGGTTTTGAATTTGAGGAATTTCGTGATGGGGACTTGGGACAGGCGTCTTGGGGAGTTTATATAGTGTATTGAACGGCTAGGGCTGGGCCTTGGGCTAAGAGGTGTTGGGTTAGGACTCGAATTCTAATCCGGATAGAATTCAGATAAGCTGTGGGCTTGTTTATCAAGAAAACAAAGTTTCCTTTGCTGGATTGGGCTGAAATTTGGAGGGTAATTTGGATTGGGCTTCAAAAAGGTCCTCTCCAAATTTGAGCATGAGATTCCCTCGTTCGCTCATTATTTTATTGGTTTGACGAGCTCTCGACAAAACGGCAAAACTTCAAGGAATCACAAGCTAGCTTTGGAATTGGACATGAAATTTGAAAGGTGGCTAATTCATGGCATTTAGGATTTTTGAAAATTTTTCCAGAACTTTCCTAAAGGGTTTCCTTGGGTTTTGGCTTTAAACCTAATTAAAAGTAATTTAAACTAGGGTTTTGTATATAACAATTCCCTTTTATTTAATTTTAATGTTTTTGAAAATACAAATGACATACGACAAAATAGAGGATGTCACAAACCTCCCCCCTTACGGAGAATCTCAACCCCGAGATTCAGAGAAATCCTGCTCGAACAACTCTGGAAACTCAGCCTGCAAATCTTCCTCTTTTTCCCAAGTCGCTTCTGCCTCTGAATGGTTGGACCACTGGACTTTGCAAAACTTGGTAGACCGACTCTAGGTGCACCTTTCTGATACATCCAAAATCTTGACCGGCCTTTCTTTATAGGACAGATTCTCTTGCAAATCCATAGCCTTCACTGGCATCTGCTCCTCTGGAACCCTCAGACATTTCCGGAGCTGTGAAACATGGAACACAATATGCACTCAGACAACTGCTCTGGCAACTCCAACTAACAAGCAACTTCTCCTCCCCTTCCCGTTATTTGAAACGGACCAATATATCTCGAGGACAACTTCCCAGAGACATGGAATCGACGAAGTCCTTTCATGGGCGAAACCTTTAAATAAACATGGTCTCCAACCTCGAACTGCAACTCTCTCCTCCTCTTGTCGGCATAACTCTTCTGTCTTGACTGGGCGGTCTTTATCCTTTGTTGGATCATCTTGACTTGATCCTCGGCCTCCTTCAAAGCATTTAGGCCGAATAACTTTCGCTCTCCAGTCTCATTCCAATACAATGGCGTCCGCCACTTCCTTCCATACAAAGCTTCAAAAGGCGCCATCTGAATACTGGACTGATAGCTATTATTGTAGGATAACTCTGCATATGGCAATGCATTATCCCAACTTTTTGAATCTGACAAAGCCATTGCTCTCAATATATCTTTCAAATTTTGATTCGTCCTTTCAGTCTGCCCATCGGACTGAGGATGATAGGCACTATTGAAAGCAAGATTCGTGCCTAACAGAGAATGGATCTTCTCCCAAAACTTTGACGTGAACTGGCTTCCTCGATCCGACACGATCCTCTTAGGAACTCCATGCAACCACCCTATCTTCGACATATAGACCTCTGCCAACTTAGCACTATCATATCTTGTCTTCACAGGAATGAAATGAGCCACTTTGGTCAATCGGTCAACGATCACCCATATCAAATCAAAACCTCTTTGGGTTCTCGGCAGACCCACAATGAAATCCATATCGACTTCTTCCCACTTCCATTCAGGCACTCTCAAAGGCTGAAGCAAACCTGCTGGTCTCTGATGCTCGGCTTTAACTCTTTGGCAAATATCACACAAAGCAACGAACTCTGCCACATCCTTCTTCGTTCCTGACCACCAGTATCTCTGTTTCAAATCCAGATACATCTTGGCACTCCCAGGGTGAATAGAATACGCTGAATCTTGAGCTTCTTTCAAAATCAACTCTCGAAGATCCTTTTGATCAGGCACGACGATCCTTTTATCGAACCAAACAATACCTTCCTTATCCATCACAAATCCTGACGCCTTCTCTAGGATTATCCCAACAATGATATCGAGAAATCCATCATCAACATCTTGAGCATTCTTGATCTGCTCTTAGAGATTTGGCTGTACTTCCAACATATACAGATGACTATGCACATAACCATGCGGGACAATCATCAGATTCAACTTCTCCGCTTCTTCTTGGATATGCTCACTTCTTGGCTTCCGACTTAGAGCATCGGCATCCACATTAGCTTTACCTTCGTGGTAATGGATACCCACGTCATAATCCGCTAACTGCTCCAACCATCTTCTCTGCCTCATATTCAGATCTGGCTGGGTGAATATATACTTCGGGCTCTTATGATCTGTATATATTTCGGTGCGATTACCAATTAGGTGATGCCTCCGTATCTTCAAAGCATGCATGACAGCAGCTAACTTCAAATCATGAGTAGCATAATTCAACTCATGGGGCCATAGTTGTTGCGAAGCATATGCAAAAACCCTCCCTTCTTGCATAAGCACACATCCGATTCCTAATTTCGAAGCATCACAATACACCTCAAAGTCTTTATGAATATCCTGCAAAACCAATACCGGTGGCGATGATAACTTCTTCTTCAACAACTCGAAACTATCCTGACACTGAGCTGTCCACTTGAACTTAACATCCTTCTTTAACAATTGGGTGAGCGGTCGAGAAATCTTAGAAAATCCCTCGATGAAACGACGATATTAACCAGCTATTCCAAAAAAACCTCTGACCTTGGTAACCGACTTCGGCACCTTCCATTCCAAAATCTCACTGACCTTGGACGGATCCACAGACACTCCATCTTCCGAGATAACATGACCAAGAAATGCTACCTCCTTGACTCAGAAGTCACACTTCGAATACTTGGCATACAACTGATGCTCTCTCAACTTCTCCAACACCAGTCTTAAATGCTCGGCATGCTCCTCCTCATTCTTAGAATAAATGAGAATATCATCAATGAACACCACAACGAACTTGTCCAGATACTCCATCAGGACCTTATTCATAAGCATTATGAAATGAGCCGGAGCATTAGAGAGTCTGAACGACATCATAGTATATTCATATAATCCATATCTAGTAGTGAACGCTGTCTTTGGAATATCCTCTGATCTCAACTTGATCTGGTGATAAATAGACCTCAAATCGATCTTGGAAAACACCTTGGCTCCCTTCAACTGATCGAACAAATCATCCACTCGTGGCAACGGATACTTATTCTTGATGGTCACTTCGTTAAGCTTCCGATAATCCACACACATCCTTAGGGTCTTCTCACGCTTCTTCTCCACGAACAACACAGGCGATCCACATGGAGAAATACTTGGTCTGATAAAACCCTTAGTTTTCAAATCTTCAAGCTACATCTTCATCTCCGCAAGCTCCTTAGGATTCATACGGTACGGACACTGAGAAATAGGCTCCGTACACGGATACAAATCAATGCTGAACTCAACTTCCCGATCTGGCGGAACTCCAGGCAAATCTTCAGGAAAAACATCTATGAACTCATTCACTATCGGAGTCTCCTCCAACGGCAGACGCTCTTCTCCAACTCCACGCATCATCTTCAGGTGATGCAACTTGACAACTGGGCTTTCTTTAAATAAAGACACATACTTGATAATCTCTCCACTTAAAGTAGTAAGGGTTACCGATCTATCAGCTCAATCAATATTACCCTTATACTTACTCAACCAATCCATTCCCAAAATCACTTGGATACCTTTGGAATCGATCATAATCAACTTAGTGGAAAACTTATAACCTCCAATGTCCAGATCCACATTTGGACATCCCACATTCGCATTCATAGCCCCACCAGGCGATTCAACAATCAAAGACTGCCTAAAGGGTACTACCCTTCAACCATTATTAACAACAACCTCTCTTGCAATAAAAGAATGTGAAGCTTCCGAATCAAACCGAAATAGGGATTGAGTTTGCCAAGAACGTACGGAGAACGACGTCTTGAACATTCTGCACTTCTTCAACCGTGACTTGATTCACACGTCAACTTCCTTGGGGCGTCTTGAATGCACTCCCATGATTCTGCCCTTGAATCAGCCGACGAGCAGGCGTCCCTCCTTGGTTCTGCTGAGGTTGACCTTTCTTGCTGAGCGGACAGTCATACGATGAGTGGCCCTGCTGATGGCACTTGAAACAGGTCACACCAGCAATTGGAATCTTGGCCTGATTCTACACTTGGCCTCCTGCTTGCTGCAACTGGCGAACTTGCTGAAAATTACCCCCTTGCTGAGGAATAAATGACTGCTTGAAACCCGAGTTCTAAAACTGCCTCGGTTGATTCTGATTCTACCCAAAACTTAGAGCTTGATGAGTCCGGGGCCTTGAACTACTGCTGGACTGCTGAGAAGTGAACTTCCTCTTCCTCTCATCATTGTGCTTGCGCTGGGCTCCCTCCAGGATACGAGCCCTTTCGGTCACATCATCAAATGTCTCGCAACGAGCGGCTTCAGCTGAACACCATACCAAGTGTTAAGCCCTTCTGTGAACCTCCAGACCTTTGCCTTTTCAGTAGCAACTAGATCTGGTGCATATTGAGACAACTCGATAAACTTGCTGATATACTGATCAATGGATCTGTTATTCTGGCGTAGTCCCTCGAACTCGCTCTTCTTCTCCTCTTGGATGCTCATCGGAACATGGTGGTTTTTGAAGACCTCAACAAAGTCATCCCATCCCATGTTCACATTGTCCGGGTTGGTGGCGCAATAATTCTCCCACCAATGGGCAGCATTCCCCTTCAACATATGAGCAGCGTACGACACGTTCTCATAATCATCACAATTGGCTAGGTAGAGCTTATTCTCTATATTCTTGATCCAATCTTCAGCTTCTACTGGGTCTCCACAGCCAGAAAACCCCGGTGGCCGAGTCCCCATAAACTCTCTGAACTTAGACTGCGGCAACGCTGGCATTGGCATCGGCTGCGGCGGCGGTTGATTCAGACGATCCACAATCAGATGCAAAGCTTGCAAAATCATTGCATCATGCGCAGGCCCTGCCGACGACGGGGGTGGCGGCTGCTGCTGAGGCTGCGACTGCGGATCTTGAGCAGCGACATTGATCGGTCCTGCTTGGCTACCAGCTGCTTGATTAATTGCCCTTGGTCATTGGCTTGACCACTCTGGGCTGCTGCATTCTCTTGATTGGCCTGCTGATCCAACTCCTCTTGCAGATTGATGGGGATGGGCTGAACTCCACAGCCACAACCTCGACCCCTTCCACGGCCTCTTCCTCTACCACGAGCTACACTTCCACGACCTCTGGCCATCTACTGGGACAGAAAGAATAGGAAAGAAGACTAACCGGTATGCGACATCCTTAGAATATAATAGTTTTATAAACGCTTTTATCACTCCATTCAAAGACCCAAATAAGAAGCAACAATCCACATGCTAAAGAAAGCATGCTCCAAATAAATCCAACTCAAGCATAGGTTACAACCACAGACTAATAATTTAGTTGTTATATTATCGCTGTCATTATCAGCTATTTATTCTCCGTACATAGGAAGTACTAAAGTTTATTTAGTGAAGAACTCTCTCTTCTAAACCAAATAAAACAATTTTCTTTTTTGGAAGTGTACGGACTGTATGAAAAGGAAAAATACTGTTCCGCACAAGTTTTTTTTTTCAAAAACATTTTTCCACTTACCTCGATCCTCGTACATCGTCTTCCTTCAATTTTTATTTGTAGTGGTGGGTCTTGCTCCATCTTCCTTCGATCTTCTTGTCGTTGCATAAATTAAAGGCAAAGCAATACACCAAACAATTTACTACGAAATAACTAGATATTGCTATTAACCTAGTTAATGAATATCCGTATCTCACATAGAAAGCCAAAATTTGATACGGTATACTCCACACAAAAATAACAACATATAATTTTTATTATACGACTTCTAACACTTAATCTTTCGAAAGTGATGGTTCTTCATCTTCATCAAGTAGTCTTTTGTTTCCTCCATTCTTCGACGACTGTCTCTTCTTCTTATTCGATGTTGGTGTTGGAAGCAATACTTCTCTTTGAACAAATTAGGTCTAGTGACTAAACTTTGAATTATGGGGGGTGGATAGAATAAAACTTTGTAAGGTGGGAGAATAGACAAGGATGGAATGAAATTTAGAAGGTGAGTAGGGAAGAGTGAAATCAAAGAATTCCTAGCTAGTAGAGAGATACTAGACTTTGGAAGGATCAGAAAGTAGCAAAGGAGTTTAAACACAATTTTTATTGCAAATAAATCCTTAAGGTTTTGACTAGCTACGCTTCCTAAGGTCAGACTGGCTTTGATACCAACTTTTGTCACAACCCCGTCTTCACCGGGATCCACTCACAATCTATTACTAGTCCCAGAGATCAATACTAGCAACTTGCGAGCGACAGTTTGTTGAACATCATCACATAATCACTAATAACTAAGAGAAATTATATATTATGCAAAAGTAATTGTTACACAACTACTTATTACACTTGTTTGATTAAGGATAACATATCTTGTCCATAATATACCAGAGTGCGGAAATTCAAATATACAGCGGAAAAAGTATAATGGTGCTCCAATCCGACCCTTGAGCGCCAGCTAATCCTTATCAAAGTCCGGGACAAGATCCTCCTGATCCTGAAGATAGGCCGGACCTAATCCTTCTCCTGAATACAAATTTATCTGTGGTTTTTGTATAGTGAGTACACGGCTACCCAGTAAGAGTCCTTATAAATGATGCAAGGATAATAACAAGAACAGGATGGTTAATTTGCATAAACACCTATTCTAGTCAATATTAATTAAAATGTTGTGAAAACATTTGTTGAACAGTTGATAAAATGAATAGACTCCCAAGATAACAAACAGAGCTCGGCTTCGAAAGCCCCTCTGCAAAACTGCACAAGCCTCGAATACTCAAAACCAAAACCAACCCATTAGGTTATTATTAAACACATGAGACTACTATGTACGGCCTACCTCCCCTCCCATAACCGTGGGAACGACTATCATGATAGTTTTAACTCTGCAGAGTGTAGCACACTTTATCCATAAGTCGAAGCGGTACTTTTGCATCTTAGCTCTTCCTTAGGAGCCTGCACAAGTAACAATACAAGGCGATTCATTAGTTCCTCTGTTAACACCGATACCCCTCTAAGGTTTAGGCACTCGGGCCCCTCTTGAGCCAACGGACATGACCCGATCTTTTCAAAGTAAAGTGTGTTAACAGTCTTCCCTAACTACTAAGCCAGGACTAGCACATGCAAGCTTAACATGCTTAAGCTAGCACTTATGGTTGCGCTTGTTTGGTTTGGCTGGATTGGCACACGTCCAAAGCCCTTAGACCAAGGTGACTACCTCCACAACAATCCACAATCCACAAAACCACCCGACTATGCCACCTTTAGTCAACACACGCCACGTAGGTTTTGGTTGATTAGGTTATTAAGCAACTCAGCACCTCCAATTATACCAAGTCACAAGATTAATAAATGATGAATAACCTAACAACTAATAACCCACGAGCACTAGCATCTATGCACAAGGATAGGCTAGGAATAACAAATAAGGCGGCAATAAAGGGCTAATTCACATGGTCAATGACGCAGTGTGAATATTAGGTTTCTACCCTTTCCATCATTTTATGCATGAGAAAAATAAATAAAAACAATAAACGGGTGAGTTTTGTAAATTGGGAGAGCAAGATGCAACTATCTTGCCTTGGTAGTACTCCGGGTCTTGCGGGGGTCCTTCGAACGGCTCTTGGAGTCCTCCCGAATAGCGCGAACACGGACGATCTACGCGTATATGCATATGTGCAAGAAACAGCAAAACAATCAACAAAACATATAGCTCAATAAAATATATAAAATTCTAGGCTATTTATGAAAAATAATGGCTCTGAAATCATCTAATTTGAAGTTCGGATGCTCCCAGAACAATCTTTGGAAGATTTGAATAAACCAGCAGTTGCAGAAAAGAATAAACTGGTTTATTTAGGTTAACCAAAAGACAACCGGTCAACCCGACGGTTCACGCGGGCAAACGAAGCGTAGCGCGCGAGCGGCTGACAGCAACGGCCAGTAGGGAGGTGAGACACGGGGCGAGGCGGAACCGACGCGGCGACGGCGCGGGCACGAGGGCAGCGATGCATGGCGGCTGAAAGGCTGGGCGGCGGTGCGGGGACAGCGCTGTGGTGCGACCTCATGGAAAGAGCCAAAGGGCGGCGCCGGCTAGAGGGAGCGCGGAACGGCGGCGGTAAGGCAGTGCGTACCACAAACGGCAGCAAGTGAACGCGCGTGCACGCGATGCTTGGCGAGTGCATGCATATACCGATCATATACGTGACTTGCTAGCTATTAACTAACTAGCTAGCTAGTCATGGTTACATGCAGGTACGTGCATGGCATGGCAAAGTGCCGACGACGGGGCGCATGCACGGCTGTGCAATGGGCGCGGGATCACGGCGGGAGGCCACGACGCCAGAGCTTCGATGCGGCCGGCGGCTTGGAGCAGATTGGAAACCTTAGGGCGGCGGCCAGGGTTTTGGATTTGAGGAATTTCATGATAGGGACTTAGGACAGGGGTCTTGGGGGGTTTATATAGTGTATTGAACGGCCAGGGCTGGGCCTTGGGCTAAGAGGTGTTGGGTTAAGACTCGAATTCTAATCCGGATAGAATTCAGATAGGCTGTGGGCTTGTTTATCAAGAAAACAAAGTTTCCTTTGCTGGATTGGGCTGAAATTTGGAGGTTAATTTGGATTGGACTTCAAAAAGGTCCTCTCCAAATTTGAGCACGAGATTCCCTCGTTCGCTCATTATTTTATTGGTTTGACGAGCTCTCGACAAAACGGCAAAACTTCAAGGAATCACAAGCTAGCTTTGGAATTTGGACATGAAATTTGGATGGTGGCTAATTCATGCCATTTAGGATTTTTGAAAATTTTTCCAGAACTTTCCTAAAGGGTTTCCTTGGGTTTTGGCTTTAAACCTAATTAAAAGTAATTTAAACTAGGGTTTTGTATATAACAATTCCCTTTTATTTAATTTTAATGTGTTTGAAAATACAAGTGACATACGACAAAATAGAGGATGTCACATAATATATCTTTAAAAAATAATGTGTGCAATCAAGTAGTAAGTTAAAGCCGACCATGGACACTGGGTTGCACACATGAACGATGTTGTTCGTCTATAGCCTGGTATGTTAATTTTTGAAATTGCTTGGAAACAATGATAGAGGAAAAAAGATATCAAGAATGTGATTGGCTGATTGTATATCAAAAAGGTCCTGGCCACCTCCCATAAGAAACAGGCGACATATATAATGCAAATGTCTATTGTGTGCTAACATGTTAACAATATATCTGTACCATCAGATTCATGAGAAGTGATTCAGATCTGAAAAGATGGAAACTCTTTTCTCACTTGAAAAGTCAGATGGTTTTTCATGAAAGTGTTTAAGTGAGAAAAGATGCTTCCACCTCTCCAGATCTATGCCGCTTCTTATGAATCTGATAGCCCAGATTTGTTCTTAGCATGTTAGCATATAATGGACATTTGCACTGGATACATTGCCATAATAATAAATATTGTTTAGACATTTGACAAATTGATAACGCGGAGCTTAGCTTGGATGGTTTGGACTACTCATTCAATCTAGTAAACAGCGGGTAGCTGAATAAAGTAGAACAGTTGGGGTGATTGACGAAATGTGAAAAGGGTAAACTTTCTCATATAATTAATAGATCATAGTTCCTCTGATATCACAAGGACAAAACCACCCACATGTGCTGTCGGCACCCGATTTACAAGATTGGATTCCACCTGCGTAAACACGTACTAGTCCCAAGGATCATGACTAGTACACGTAGATATACAGAAACGGAACATTGCCAACGATATGATTATTACAAACGGAACATAGTCCAGTACAAACACATACAACGGCTCGCAGGCCGCGATTCAGAGTACACGGAGATACAGGCCTAATACAATATCTAGAAATTTATCCATCCCACAGGCACGAGGGCTGTAGGAACGCGCAACCCTAGCCTTCATAGTCTTCCTCGAAAAACGCCTCCTCGTCGTAATCCGGGTCCTCCTCCTCGGACGGCGGGCCATACTCGGATGGACCAGCTGTTGAAATTTTGAAGAGGGAGGGGAGAAAAACGAGGATGAGTACAAATTGTACTCGCAAGTCGGAAAGTATGCGAATATGGCTCGGTACAAGGAGAGCTTAGGATATTTTACGGAAATGCATTTATTAGCCTAGTTTTGGCAAAGCAATTTAGAAACAATAAATCTTAACATTTTCTTTGGGCTCTTCTCAAACGGTTCTCACCACTTGGCCTCAGTGCCATAGCGAGAACAAAATCCTTTCTCATTTTCTTTTCTCAAAACGGTTAGATCCATTCCGCGCGACACTTTCCGGTAGGCCGACCCCCAATCTGGAATGTAGCCGGTGGCACCTAACTCAAACGAAATCTTCTCAAATCCTTTACTCATATCAAATCCTTTGCTTAAAACCCTTTTCTAAAACTGGTTTTATAAATGAAGAACTACCATATAATCAGTCCTTTTGCACGCTCATAACCGCGAGCACGGCTGTCATGACAGTTTTAACTCTGCAGAGTGGGTATGCCTTACCCTCGAGAAACTACGCACCCAGACGGTGTTTCACCACAAGACCGCCAACCACGAGGGCCAACGATCGGGCTCGTCCCATACCGGGGCTCGAGAGCGTACTGTTATGTCTTAGTTCATAGGATCATAGGATGAGCAGTCCTTAGACTAGGAGAGAATTGATATTTTAGCCCATTTTTCAAAACGGTGCCACACTGCACCAACCGACAAAATGTCTCTCCCTAGTCAGAAGGCTTTTGGGGTAAGAGGAAAATCATTTCCTACTAAGCATCACCCTTGATGCGCTACCTTTAAATCACCCTTCTCCCAAATATTTCTCAACAATATTCTTATTTCACACAAATGATTGAATCATTCCGCATAAAAGATTTTTAAGCATTTATCCTACCACAACGAGGTATTTAAATATGAGCAATCCATATTTTAACCTTAGGTTTAATCCTACCATATTTTTTACCTTTCTATTCGGCATGATACCTAAGCCTAGAAAATACGGCATTTAACATTTTTAAACTTAGCATGCATATTTCCAAGTCTAGTAAACATTTTCTAAATAACCGAAAATGGCTTCACAATATGATCGAAGGGGACTTGCCTTGATCGGTTCCGGGGAAAATGAAGGGGACGTCGTCGATCGGGTCTTCGGAGGCTTGACCTCCTAAACGCGCACACACATATACAAAGCAATACAACACACATAAGAAATATTTCATGACTTGCTGTTTTAGGGATGATGCAGAAATCCTGATTTCCATGCATCTTTATTAAAAGAGAGATTATGCCAAATGACCTATGTACACATGAAATGATACCATTTTTAAGCCATGAATACTTCTAACAAATGCATGCTGCATGGATGGCATGTCAACAAACATTTTCTAAAGTCCAGGGACTTTTAAAGTATTTTCTTTTTATTTAAAAAAATATTATGACAATTCCTCAAATTCACATGAAATGATATTATTACTAGGTTACTCATTTACCCAAAAACGAATGCTACATGCATGACATGCATATATATAATTTTCTTAGGTCCAGAAATCAATAAGGTATTTTCCTGAATTTTTATAGAATTTTTACCATGCACTGGTTATTTTTAGCAAATGTTTTAGGCACCAAATAAAGGTTTAATCAGAAACTATAAAAGGAATAAAAGGAAAAGGAGGCTTTTTGGTATTGGGCCGGCTCGGCTGGGCGGCCCAAACCGAACCGCACCCTAGCGCCGTGCGGCGGGAGAGGCGACAGACGCGGCTGACCGGTGGGACCCTCCCCTGGCCCACCTGTCGGCGTCTTCCGCAAGGCTAAGGGGGAAGGAAACAGGGGAGGCTCCGGCGACGGCGGCGATGTCCACGGCGGCGGCGAATCCGACCACCCGGAATCAATTTGCTGCGAGGGGAGCAAGAGATAGACTGGGCGAACACAATGGGGTTTCATTTTTCCCGAACGGTGGATGGGACACGTGGCGCGACGGCTTGCGGCGGCGGCGACTCACGAGCAACGCGGCTTCAGCCAAGGTTCCCACTTTTAGCAATCCACCTTGGGTCGAAAGGAACAGGGACCGACGGGGAAACTACCTTCGAGCTTGCCGGGACAAAGGAGACGGCAGGGCGGCGGACCCATGGCGGCGGCGGCGACGCGGACACCGGGAACGAACGCGGACCGCACGGCTTCACTCCATCGGGCACGAGCTTCTCTGGGGCTTCATGCGACCAAGTCCAAGGTGAGGATGGCACAGGGAACCGAGGCGGAACAAGAGGGGAAAGAAACCGTATGGAATGGGGGACGACGACGCACCGGCTCAGGTGAATGGAAATGTGGCGGCGCAAGGTGGGGGAAAGACAGAGGAGTAGTTGCCCATTTATGGGCGTGCTCCGCCCGGGGCATCTCTAATGCGACGCGCGAGGTTGGCCACGCCGACACGAATTTCGGCCGGTGGCGTGAAGAGGAGCTCAGCGGCGTCGCGGGTGTGTGACCGGTGACAAGACAGGAGGCGGAGAGAGAAGAGGGGTCTGGGATGAGGTAATGGGAACGAGCCAGCGCATGGAGCGGCGAGCCAACGCGGCCCCGGGAGAGAGGAGAGAGAGAGCATAGCAACCAGGCAATGGCGCGGACACGGGCGCGACGCAGGGGAGAAAACAGAGGAGGAGGAGGAAGAAGGGGCTGACAAGGCGGGCCCCCTTGTCGATGGCAGCTCCAAATGAGTTGGGCTGCGATGGAGTGGGCAGCGCCACTGCCCAAAGAAGAAGAAGAGGAGAGGCGGGGAAGAGAAAAAGGAAAGGGAGCAGTGGGCCGAGATTTTGGGCCAAGAGGAGAATAAAACCCCTTTGGATTTTTCTGATTTCCAATGGCTTTTATTTTCCAAATAGCCTTTTTAAATATATTAATACTTTAGGGAATATAGTTTTGTTTCTCAACATTTATTAACACACTTCCAAATAATTCTATTTGGGTTTGGCTTTAAGAAAATATGATATTCACAATAAACCAAATAATAAATTTTTCTAGCAAGGGTGCATGCTTGAGAAGTTTAAATTATTTAACCAATTTAACTATGATGCATGCAATGATGATGAAGATGACATGATGCAATATAATAAATGATTTAACTTTTTAAATCATGCATTTTAAGAAATATTTAACGTGCCAAATTGGGTTCAAAAATTTGGGATGTTACATGTGCTTCCATATCAGCAAAAACGTTTGCCATCTAGTCAAAGGACCTATCATATCCATGCGACCCAAGGAGTAGCCACCGTCGCCTCTATGCAGTGAGATAAGAAGAGGGAGAGAGAGAAGAGAGAAAGGGGGCCAGCGACGGCGGCGGATAGGGTTTAAGGAGGTTCTTTGGAGCAGAGAAGCGTTGCCCCTCTACCACCTCCAAGTCTCCTAAGAGGACGACACAAGAGCCGGGCTCTAAAGAATGTTCATATTGACAATATATCCTAATTAACAAATGACGACAATGATTTTTATCCATTGATTGGTACATAGTTTTTGGGGCGAGAAACAACAATATAATTTAGGATATGTACAAATGTACAGTGTTTGAGACATTGCGGTCGTCTCTAAACGTAGTCACGTCAATTATAAATAGCACTAGAGATAATTCGTATATTGATAGATATGGCTGCACATTTTTTACATAGATTGTCCATACATAATTTTTTAAATTCTCGTGTAGAGACAATTCTTGTGTTGAAGAAAGTCTAAATTCTATGCATGCTCTCTCTCCTTCACATCATTATCTATTCTACGTGGCAACTTTATAGATTGTTTAGAAACCGCTGACGAGTGCGAGGAGTGTTTTAATAGCCAACAAAAGCAAGAGATTTCGTGGAAATAATTGCGCACGCCTAATGAGACATAAACCCATTGTCTCATAACCTATAGACTATGGATGATCCAATAGCAAAGATGCCAAGTGCGAGAGGTAGGTGTGTGCTGATTTTGTCCTGGTTGTAAGCTTAATCAGCATCATTGTCGCGCTAACACAAACAGGCATATCAGCATATGTGATACACATGCATGGATGCATGGTCATATGTGGTACGGAGACACGCACAATTTTTTTTTTCTAAAAAAACAGAGACATGCACCATTGGTAGAACAGCCATTTCGGAGAAGAACCGAAACATGTATGGTATCACTGCTATGTTTGTCAAATTTAAAATCTTTTTATGTCTGATCAATTCAAATGTGAAATTGTGCACGATAATAAAAAACATGAGCGCCCAACGGACCTCGGCACTCGATGATAATCATCGTCGAAAAGCCCAAAGGCCCCATGCATATTGGATAAGAGCGTCTAATTATACACACTTCTCTCCGATCCAATCTGGCGAGGGACCCGCACGAACGGATCGCTTCGAGCGGGGCCCAGTTAGGCCCGGTGCGCGTCTGGGAGTCCTGTATCTGGGCCCCACGTGGGCTCATCGGTGCACGCACGGATCTGGTCCACATGGATCATGAGCAAGGCCGCACCCGCGGCAAACCAGCGCGACGCGCTGCACGGGAGCGGGGGTGGGCCGCGGGGTGTCACTTTACCACTAGCCCCCCATGAAATGGTGCTAATTAGTTAGCGACACACCCGAGCGGTGACTAGCAAACCGTTATTTGCTCAAGTCAGCTTAAATTCTGACCCGAAAAGTTGAGGGTTCTTGGGAAACGACCCAATGAAATTTAAAAATATTTAAAAATAGTTTTAAAATTTTAGAACAATTAGGGACATGCACAATGATGGTGCTATTATGACCTTGTCTCAACACTATTCATACACTATTCAATCATTATCTTATTTCTCTATATAATTCTTACTTTTTCTCTCCTATATTTTACTTAAATCCTACTGCAATATTATTGGGATTAGATTTTGGACTAGAATAGGGTTACCATTGCACATGCCCATAAAGCCCCCATACAACAATGGCTACAAAGTGCTACAATATATAGCTTACACAAAAATAACATAGGTAGAATTTAATTTGGTTTAAGCTGAATCAAACTGGGCATGAAAGGACAACTTCAGGATCAACATGGGACACCAAGATACAGATTTTTTTAACAGCTAATTTACTTAATCAAGGTTTACAGTAGCCGCAGCAAAAAGAAAACGATCTACTCATTCGATGGCCTCTAGACAGCCGGTGGAGGAGGCGACATCAGATCTATAGTGAGCAAAAGTTAGTGACAAGGTTTGTAATAAGAGTTTTTCCTTTGTTGGTGAAAACTGGAACAGGTGATGTCGTTGACTTTCTTTGTAGATTGTTCCTTGGCAAGCTATGACAATGTTGTTTCCGATGAATGATTACACAAGATTGAATTCTTGATTATATTTACCCATTCAAAGACCGCGTATGACTACCTCAAACAAGATTCAAATCCCTACTAGTAGGGCAAGCAGAGACTCTAGTTATGTTTTTTAATAGTTCTATGTGTTAGATATGTGAAAGGCTGGATGCATGAATCCTTGGTTGCATCTTGTCGTTCGTCAACTAGTGGAGAAGCATAATCGAGTGATCCTATTTTACTGTCTTTTGAGAAGTTTACCTTCCATATCAGTGTTAAAATTCTCTGTAAAACTATTTTACAAAGGAGAGAAGGTAATGCCCACACTATATATACAAGTCTTTTTAGGGTAGCAAATTGTAAGACCATACTATTTATATTGTTTCTTGTAGAAGTTAGTGGTTCTTTCCGTCGTGACTCATTGGTTTATGTTTTAGTTTGCATTGTAACTAACTTAATTGTCTTATCTATTTATTTGTGTATGTTCTAAACTTTGAGAGCTTTGCGGTCTAGAGAATTATAGTTCACTGGAAGTTGACACCAGTGGCCACCGCCAACTGCAATTTGCAGTCGCCCCCACTTACAGTGCCTCGAGCAGCTCTTCCGTCGTGCATTGTATGGATTGACAGTACTTCCCCAACGGAGGGGCCTGTAACGGTGACAGCGGCATGGTGAGTGGCGACTTCAAGTCTCTACATGGCATCGACCGAGGCCTAAAGGCCCTGGATGTGGGTCTCGTTGGGTGCGAGGTCCGGGACGCCATGCTTGCCATTGGAACCACAGGGGACAGGAAAGACCGTTCAAAGGGCTCAAAGCGGTATACCGTTTTGTAGCTTTTCTTAAAAAATTGTTAGGGAGGGGTTTTTGGTATCACATGGAATCTTAAATGAAATACAAGGGTGGAAAACTTTGTGGCATGGCTCGTAAAATTGATCTCAGTAGCATATATTTAAGGGAAAAAGTTCATTTTACATATATGAATTATCAACAAAGTCTACTTAACCCTCCAAACTATAAAATGATCCATTTCACATATCTCAACTATCAAAACCAGATCAAATACCAACATATGGTGATTTTAAAGCTGGTTTTGCTTTTTCTAATTTAAATAAAACCATTTTATAACATCAAGTTATTAATAAAATTCAAAATAAATCCAATAAACCTCCTAAACACCAAACAAAATCATAAACAAATGGATATTTTCAATCAAAAATTTTTAATATTCTTTATAGTTTTAAGGTTCATTCATAGTTTTAATATTTTAGAAGTGTACAATGGAGTTATTCCAATTATAAATGGCAAAATCACATTTAAAACCATCATGTGTTGATGTTTGCTCCGGTTTTCATAGTTGATGCATGTGAAATAGATCATTTTATAGTTTGGGAGTTAAATGTACTTCATCGATATTTCAGATATGTAAAATACACTTATAAATTATATGACCCTTTTGTTTGCCCGATGTTGCGCTAGGGTGACACATCTCGTATTGATTTTTTTTTTGACTTCCCGTAATTAGCATGGTCCTTCTGTTTGATCCAATGGCTCAACGATCTCTTACATACCCTCTAACCTCTCCTTTTAACAAATCACCAAATTAAGTGTGTTCAGTTCATGACCCTCCGTTGTTGACGTTTGTTTAACCGGGGGTATCGTCGGCAATGATTATATATGGGGTTATGCGCTGGATCCAAACTCGACGATAACACAAGACAAGGAACTATACATATTTAGGCCCTCGCGGTGGAGGTAATACCCTAGTCCTGTGTTCTTACGATTATGATGATCTGATGATCAATGCCTAAGAATGTGTAAGGATGTGGATGTCGGATGAAGATGCCGAACCAGGGGCTCCCTGTCCGCCTTATATAGTGCGGGGCAGGGTTACAAGGTAGAGTCTTGTTCGGTTACGATGTAGGATTCCTATCTCTGTCATCTAGTCAGATACATAGTTATTTGTGATTACAATTGCATCTTCCTTATTAGGGATAAACTTTTATCTTTAAGCCTTTCCTTGCCGGGCAAGCCTTCTAGAGTCCGAATTGTATCCGTCCTTATCCACCCGACTTGGTCCATCATCTATCGAGTGGTCTTTTAGGCCCGCCTTCTAGGTATCAAGGGTTTATGTTATCCACATCCGTGACCTTAGCACTGGATAGTCAAGACTAATCAAAGGCATAATCAATTTGTTGGCATTTTTGTGTTGTTTGGATCAAAACCAATTGAGGGTGCCAAATTTGTGTAAGTTTAGGTGGTATGGTTGGTTTGTGGCTAATTAAATGTGCAAATTGTTCCCATAGTCAAATAAAAAATCACAAAAACTCAAATAAAATTTTATAAATTCAAGCAAGATACCAAAAAAATAACATGTATGAGAAAATAAGAAAAAAACATTAAGAAGATTACAAGAGAAATTTGGTATTATATATATATATAGACGAATGCTAGCGTGCACCCCAGAGCATGGATCACGGCCGTGCTCCCAACGCGTTTTTAAAATCTGAGATGTCTAACAATGACCGAACCGTTGATCTTGTTAAGTTGTTGAAATGTAGCCGATGACCAAGTTTCGTATTTTTTAAATTTATTTACTATTTGTTTCCTATTTTAAAAATCAGCTTTTTGGACGCACTGTGACTAATTGGAAGGCTGATTTTTAAAATAGGAAACAAATAGTAAATAAATTCAAAAATACGAAACTTGCTCACGGCTACATTTCAAATGAGACTTAACAAGATCAACGGTTCGGATCAGTTGTTAGGCATCTCAATTTTAAAACGAGTTGGGAGCATCGGATCTCTCGTGCTCGAGGTGCACGCCAGCATTCTCTCTCTCTCTCTCTCTCTCTCTCTCTCTCTCTATATATATATATATATATATATATATATATATATATATATATATATATATATATATAACGAGAAGTTTAAAATGCTACCGGTGGATCAGCATGGTGTTGGCGCCATGGCAAAAAGGCTGGTGGCCAATTTCTACCCGTCACCCGCAATTCAATTTCCTCGGCTCGTCAATTTTTTTCATTGGTGCGCCCATGGCAAGAAACGAAACAGCGACTAAATTGTGAGCAATTGAGCATGCGTCAAAATTTGATAAGATAAACGGAAATTTTTAGGGCGGTATCCGTCACGACGGATACCTCCTAGCCGTCGGATCATGGGGGGAGGGCGCTGACGGACGAGGAAGAAGGAGGAGGAGGAGGAAGGAAGAAGAGGAAGGAGGAGGAGTCGACTCGCGCGCCGCCGCCGTCGACTCTCCGCCGTCATTGCCGAGCTCGGCCACGAGTTAGGGTTCGAGCTAGAACATTTGGTTCCCTCCGGTTGTAGAGGGAAGTCGGGAGACGGCGGACGGTGGTGGGGTGGGGCTCGTTGGGCGGCGGCGGAGGCGTGGCGGCCACGAGCGTGAGGGGCCAAAGCTGGTGGGCCGGGCGGTGGAGAGGGACCGCCCTCACCCTAAGTTAGGGTGGGCTGGCACAAGGCAGGAGGGGGGGGACGGAGGGGCAGGGCCATGGCCTGGCTCAGTGAAGCGTGAGAAGGAGGTGGCGGGGGCGGGAGAGGCGCGAGGAAGGAGGGGGGGGGGAGGCGCGGAGCGAGCGAGGGAGCGAGCGAGTGGGTGAGGAGGCCGATCTGGAGTGGATGAGGGGGAGGCGCGGGGACACGTGGCGGATGGGGGGGAGGATCCCGTCGGGATGGGGGCGGGACGGGATCCCGTCCCTAGTCGCCCCCTAAGATAAACACAATCAAACACGCTCTAAACCATATTGTTGATGCATGTGCCGAGGCAAGTCGCCATCTCCGCTGGTATCAGCTCGGGATATATCAGGTAACACAGCCATCCCTTCTCTTTTCTCACGTGTCTCCCAAAACCATCTAACCATCTTGTCTCACTGGCATCTTCCCCCGCCCCCGTACGCCTGGCTATTAGGGAGACGCACGTACACACCGCCCTGTGTAGTCACAGTAGCACGACACAGACGGGAGAAGATTAACGAAGCTTATGATTGAAGTTAGATCGATAACTATTGTCACCGCATTGCACATTTGCATGGCGATTGGCGAGACGTCGCGGTCGCGCGCGCTACAACACATCGGCGACAGTTGCGGGTTTATGCTGGGGCTTGCTGCTGCGATGCGACCAGCTGCGCTTGCTGCTTCTCCTGTTCCAACTTCCAACTCCAGGATGAGAGGCGCTAGCTCTCGACCTCGATCTCGGGGGCGATGGATTCGTCTCTCTGTCAAATATGGTCCTGGCTGATTGATCGTTTCCCTGTCTATGAACAGTCGTGGTTCTAGTGGCAGCTGAATGTGATGTTTTCTCTTTTGTGTCTGAACTTCTCAAGATTTTCGAATCAAAGTGCCGTATAGTATGATAATATGGAGCAACGACGGGGACCAGGTGATAAACTTGTCGACATGTGAGCACGTAGGTCTCTTAATTAATTAGTATGTCATTTTCTTAAGAGGGGAGCTACGATGTATAAATGTATCGATGTGATGTATGGAGATCGATGGGATTTATTCTGTTATAACAAAATACTTTAATTAATTTTATTCAGGCTATAGTAATACAATTCCGAATCATGCACGGACTAAAAAATAAGGCGAATCAGCCG
This sequence comes from Raddia guianensis, assembly GCA_036346415.1. Taxonomy (NCBI): domain Eukaryota; kingdom Viridiplantae; phylum Streptophyta; class Magnoliopsida; order Poales; family Poaceae; genus Raddia; species Raddia guianensis. The sequence goes on from CM070536.1 coordinate 19,447,410, forward strand.
GATGGCCCGGGGCCTGGCTACGAGGCTACGACCCCTTTCATCAACGACTACTCTCCTCGCCGGTGGTGCGGTGTCAATTGCCAACATGTTCCTCGAAAGACAAGGCTCTCCCTCTCCATCTGCGAATTGCCAGCTTCAACGAGGCAGCGATATGCTGTATCCGTCGCCATCGCCAAGTGATCGCGCGCGGTGCAACCAAACGAGGCATCACACGGACGGGTAACAGTGGTGTCGCCCCTCACCCGAGCTCATTCGCCATATCACCATGTATACGTTTGACAGAGAAGAAAAGGGAGCGTGAGGAGTCCATGACCACGAGACTATGCATGCACGCTGCCGTATACCTAGACGATAGCCCGAGAGGCCTTTGCACGCATTCATGGTCAAAAGTTCTAGGCATTGTGCGTACTATCACTGACATATCGGGCCCAAGCAGCTAGGGTCGGCTAAACCTGTTCACAGGCAACCCGATTCAAAGATTTCGCATCGGATTAAACTTATGGATCGGGCTAGAACCAAAGTTAATTTGGACTAGTTTGAAAACACCCGACCTGGCCTAGAAAATTTATTGGGAGCCTATACGGTACGGTGGTCCGTTCCATTAAAAACTAACGGATGAGCAAAAGAACAAAATAGATGACATTATCATGAACCAACCTAAAACTATATGAACCAATCTAAAACTACATGAACTAAACTGAACCGACCTAAACCTACATGAACCAAGCTGAACCTACCTGAACCAAGTTGAAACAACCTGAACCAAGCTGAATTTTCTATGAAGCTATCTGCTTTTTTACCCAAAAAATCCTAAATCAACATGAATTTTGTCGGTGTAATAAATACCGGGGTACAAAGAGCCCCCTCTGAAGACGAGGCGAGGGCCCCACGTGCCAGGCGGGCGCATGGGCGAGCCCTCTCAAGATCGGCGAGGCCCCACGCTGTCAGTGGGGCTGCGTGGCGAGGCGTTGCGTATGAGTCTTCGAGACGAAGACTTCGCTGCGAAGGACGAAGCGATTTAATGAGACATCACGCGGATGGACGGTGAAGAAATGATTACTGCCATCTGATGACCCTGCAGGTCGGAAATTTACCACACTGTGGTGCAGTGAAGAATTGATCGCGAGAGAAGGTTTGCTTGAGGAGTCCGTCGTCGGGAGGAGCAGGCGGCCCCACCCGCAGACTCACCGGTGGATCAGGCGGGTCGAGGCCACTGCGGCGGCAGCGTGGGCGAGCGCCTTGGCGAAGCGGCAATGCACGCTGCCGTCTCTTCGTCGTGTCGTGTCGATTATCGAGAAATCAGATCGCTTACCCCTCGGCCTTCCACCACCCAAAGCTTGTATAAAAGGGAAGGAGAGAGAGGAGGAGGCACGTTAGGTGCAAACGTTGCACAAGCACCTATAAACACATTCCCATTCAACCACAATTTAAAAGAGCTAAGGCTCGTGCAGAGTAGGACTATTACCCGCGAGGTCCGAACTCGGTAAATCTGAAGTCGCTCCTTGTTGTGCCCAACGCTCAAATCGAACCGAGCTTGATCGAGTTGGCTAGCGACTAAAAATCGATCGGGGTGTGATCCGCGATGGTTGAGCGGAGAACACGCCGTCGTAAGCGCGCAGTAGGTGCGCTAGCATCGGTTCAAACTCTTGACCCTTCTTCAGCGGCGATGGCGGAGCAAAGCGATCGCGATGGAGCAGAAACGGCCGCTAGAGCGCGGCGATGGCGGTGGATCACCCGGCGGTAGCCGCCGCTTAGGGTCGAACCTGGCGAAGCGGCCGCCCGGCCAAGCTAAGCGGCGCTGGCCTTGGAGGAGTGCACTCCGCCAGAACCTCCATGCGGCTGTGGCCTTTTTGGAGAACCCACCGGTTCGGTGACTCCGGACTCCTCGTGGCGCCGTGGTTGGCGGCAGCCCTTCGTCGATCGCTTGCCGCCGGTGGTGCAAGTTTCGGGCGTGGGAACCGTGTTTCCGCTTTCTCCGTTCTTTGTTGCCCTCGCACTCCTCTCACAGATCTCTGGTGAGGGGCGGGCCAAGACGACAAGAGCGCGACCCTACGGGGCTCGGCGGGCAGCGCGCAGTGGCCGTGATCTCCGGTCCCATCGGAGGACCGCCACTTGCTTGCATGGAGAAGACATGCGTGACAAGCTCCGCAGGGCCGCGACCGAAGCGCGTGATCGCATTGTTGCCGCTGCGACGCTGGGACCAAAGCAAGAGGGCTCCCGCAGAGCTGCCCGGCTAGTGAGGGTGGCGCTTCTTGGCGCCGCCTAAGGCGACGGGGCGGCGGGCGAGGACGCGCCCAGAGCAGGAGGCTCCGGCGTCGCCGGGTGCGCGCTTTTCTAAGGAGTCGCGCGCGTCCGATGGCGAACAGATTCGTCCGCCCCCATCGAAAAGTATGACGGCTCCACCAATCCCGATGAGTTTTGCAGATCTACACGACGGTGATGCAGCCGGCAGAGGGTCGGGAAGGTTTCGCGAACTACTTCCCGCGGTCCTCACCGGCGAGCCCGCTCGTGGCTCATGAACCCGCCTCGAGTCCGTGGGGTCATGGAAGGAGCTCTCGAGCTCTTCATCACCAACTTCCGTGGCACCTTCGAGCAGCCGGAGTAGAAGACGACCTCCTGGCGTGGAAGCGGAAGAAAGGAGAGTCCGCTGGCGACTATATTCGGCGCTTGATCGGATCCGCAACATCATCCCCGACATCTCCATCGACGCCGTGGTCACGGCATTCGTGAGAGGCGCCGAGACCCCAAGGTCAAGGAGAAGATGGCCACCCGCAAGATCAAAACGACGGAGGAGCTCTTCACCTTGGTGCACAAGTCGCCTTCAAAGTGAGCTTCGCATCACCGCCGCATATGGTGGGGACAACATGGGCGGCGAGGCCGGACCTCGAGGAACCCCGGCAAGGACAAGAAGCGCAAAGGCGGCCGAGACCGGCAGGTCATGGCCGCTAAGCGCGACGACGACGACGACGACGACGACGATGACGGCCAGCGCAATGGGCGGCGTCCGAAAAAGAGGAGGAGGTCATGGGCCGGGCGGTACGGTCCCGTAGGGCGGCGGGCGGCGGCCATGGCGATCGTCGTGGCGCTGACGGCCCCCGCGCCGCGACGAAGGGCAAGACCGTCGCCCGTGAGTGGGACGGAAGGCCTTCTCGTCTCATTCACCGCAACAACTCCCACGACTTGGCGGTGCCATGTCGTCGACAGAATGGTGGACAAGCGAGTCCACGAGCAGCAGCAGCAGCAGCGCCCCGGCGATGGCAAGGGCAAGGAGACGGCTTCGCAGCTTTCGGCGCGGGCGCGGTTGCCGTCATCCACGGCGGTTGACCTATATCCGCCCCACGCTATCTTTAAGCGTGCGATGAGGAAGTGTGCGCCGCCGTGTTCGCTTTGGGTCGCAACAAAGCGGTGGCGTGGTCGGAGCACCGATCGCGTTGATCCAAAGCCGATCACCCACCAAGACCGCCGACCTGGGCATCTCCCGATCGTGGTTGCGCCCACGGTCGAATGTAAAGTCAAGGGAGTCTTTGGTAGACGGAGGAGTTCCTCAACCTCCTGTCGCCCGGCCGCCACGGCGCTCAGATCAGCGGCGGAGCTTCGTCCAACGCCCCATTCTTCGCATCGCCGGGCCGAGTCTGCCCCGCTAGGCGCGTCGATCTCCGGTGACGCTTGAAACTCGACAACTTCCGCACCGAGATGCTCGAGTTCGAGGTGGCGGACTTGACCTCACCTAACGCCATACTGGGTCGGCCGGCGCTGACCAAGTTCATGGCGGTTTGCCACTATGCGTACATGGTGGTGAAGATCCCAGGGCCACCGCCCCATCGTCTTGAAAGTGGACCGCACGGAGGCGCTCCGCTGCGACAAGGACGCTCTCGCTTTGGCGAAGCGTCGGTGCCGAAGGCCGAGGCGACTACTGGGAGCTCCTCCGGCGAACCGTGCCTCCCGGTTCGTCCGCGGAGGTTAAGGCGGTCTCCTGGCGAAGTCGACCCGCGAAGACCGTTCGGCGGGCGCTTCTCTCGGCGCCAAATAGGAAGGCGCGCTCGTCTCCTTCCTCGAGCCTAACGCAGCGTGTTTGCGTGGCAACCGTCCGACATGGTGGGGTCCCTGGAGGTGATTGAGCACAAATTGGCGGCGTTTCCGGCGTGCGACCGGTCATCTGAAGGTCCGAAGCGATCGGTGGAGCGCCAGAAGTTATCCGCCAGAGGTGGACAAGCTCTTAAGGCGGGTGCGTCCGCGGTGTCGCCCATCCGGTGGCTCGCGAACCCGTCCTCGTTAAGAAATCCAACGGGCGCTGGAGGATGTGCGTGGACTTCACCGACCTCAACAAGGCGTGCGAAGGATCCGTGCCAGCGCCTCGCATCGATCTCATCGTCGACTCAAGCTGCGAGTGCGGCGGTATGCTTTACGGATGCGTACTCGGGTACCACCAGATTAGCATGGTCAAGAAGATGAAGACAAGGCGCCTTTGTGACGCCCATGGGCGTCTCATCGCTACATAAGGATGGCGTTGATTTCAAGAATGCAGCCCAATGTAACATCCCAAATTTTCAAAACCAAATTTGCACGTTAATAATTTCATTAAAATGCATAATTAAAATATTAAACTATTTAAGTGTTGAAAAACATCATGGCATCATCATTGCATGTAACCGTTTTGAAAATGGGTTGGGTCATTAATTTTAAAGGTATAAATATTTTTAATGGGTGCATTTAGAAGTTTTCAAACCCATGTGAATTTGTCAAAATCTATTTAATATTTGACCTTTGAATAATTATTTAGAAAGAAGAAAAGAGAAAACAAAATTGGAAAAATTAGAAAACTTTTCTCTCTCTCACCTTTTCTCTCTCGCTCTCTTCTCTCCTCTGCCTTTGCAAGCTTATCGCTCAGAACTCAAATTGCCGCTGCGAGTTACTCTCTCAGAACCCCGCGTCGCGTCGTGGCGCATCTAGACCACGCCACGACTTCCTCTCGCCGCCACGCCACGCTAAGCGCCGACCTCGCCGTCTTTGTCGCCTGCTATTGTGCAATAGCTTTTGTCTTTCGTTGCCTCCACACATTGTGCCATCCGTCGGAGTAAAGTCCGACGCTTCGCCGTGCCCTCCTCGGCTATAAAGTGGAGCTCAGTGCTCCTCTCTCTCCTTGCTCGGTGCCTTGCCGTGCCGTGCTTCTTCTCGTGTCGAAGGAACCCAAGCATCACCAAGTCAAGAAGGAAGTCGCCGCAGAGCGCTTCATTTCGCGTCTCTGGGTAAGCTTCGCTCATCTCTAGGTGCGCAAGAGCTTGGGAAGATGATCCCGGGGAGGCCGTAGTCTTCCCTGCGTGTACCATGTCGAGCTAGAGCTCCCATGGAAGCCATGCGAGCTAGTTTAGAGCATGCACTGTAACTATGTATAAAAATACGTACGTCGTGCGCGGTCGGCGGATCAGCAGCTATAGGGTCCTTTGGAGGCGCTGAGTCGAGAGGAATCCATTTTTGCAGTCGGTTTGGCGAACGGAGGTCGCCACAGCCGGCTAGCCGAGCTCCAGTTAGCTCCAATGGCGTGTGTGTCGTGTGCGTGCTGTGTTGTCTTTGCATGCATGCTTGGGCTAGCTAGAGCTTGAAGAAGACCCATGCTTTAAGATTAGTGCGTGTGTGTGTGTTTCGATAAATGGAAACGTATTCGATCGTAATACGCTTTCGAGTTCAAAGTGCACACATAAATATAATCAAAAATTTAATAACTCTCTATTTATATTAATACCTATAACAATAAAAATTAAACTAATCATTTTGCATTAACTAGCAAATAACGAATGATTTTCAAAAACCTTAGAAAAATGATGAAAATATTATTTTGATGCATACACTTGATTTAATAAAAATGTAAAAATATAAAATAGTTGTGCATGCATCACATTTCCATGCATATTTATTTAGGTGCATGATTTTTAAAACAAAATCATATATAAATGTTTCCTGTTTGATGGATGTTTATATTATGTTGTATGTGTTGTCCGCGTGGTTAGACCCGTCCATAAATGGCGGTTGCTCCTACCCGCCATCATCGACCAAGGCAAGTCCCCTTTGATCATATTGTGAAGCCATTTTCAGTTATTTAGAAAATGTTTATTAGACTTGAAAATATGCATGCTAGTTTAAAAGATAAATGCCGATTTGCTAGAATTAGTTATTATGCCAATTAGAAAGGTAAGAGATATGTTAGGATCAAACCTAAGGCTAAAATATGAATTGCTCTTATTTAAATACCTTGTTGAGGTAGGATAAATGCTTAAAACTATTTATGCGGAATGATTCAATCATTTGTGTGAACCGAGAATATTGTTGAGAAATGTTTGGGAAAGGATGATTTAAAGATAGCGCATCAAGGGTGATGCTTAATAGGAAATGATTTTCCTCTTATCCCAAAATCTTTCCGACTAGGGAGATATTTTGTCATTAGTGCAAGATGGCACCGGTTTGAAAATCGGGCTAAAATATAAATTCTCCCTAGTCTAAGGACCGCTCATCCTATAATCCTATGGTGAGCCATTCTGATGCGACCTCGAGCGGTATGGGGACGGGCCCGATCGTTGGCCCTCGTGGTTGATGGTCTTGTGGCGAAACATCGTGCAGGTGCGTAGCCTCTCGAGGGTAAAGCGTACCCACTCGCAGAGTTAAAAGCGTCATGATAGCCGTGCTCGCGGTTATGAGCGCGCGAAGGGACTGATTATATGGTAGCTCTTTCATTTTAAAATCAATTTAGAAAAGGGTTTTGAACAAATGATTTGAGATAAGTAAGGTTTGAGAAGGATTTCGTTTGAGCTAGGGGCCACGGTGATATTCGAAATGGGTAACGACCTATCGGAAAGTGTCATGGAATGGACCTAGCCGGTTTTGAGAAAAGAAAAGAAGAAAGGATTTTGTTCTTGCTATGGCACTGAGGCCAAGTGGCGAGAACCGTTTGAGAAAAGCCCAGAGAAAATATGGAGATTCAATGTTTCTAAATCGCTTTGTCAAAACTAGGCTAATAAGCGCAATTTCCATAAAAGCGCCCAAGCCATCCATTTGTACTAAACCCCATCAGCATATACCCTCGACTTGCTGAGTACCTTTGTACTCACCCCTATTTCTCCTTCCCCTCTTCCAAAATTTCAACAGTCGAGGAGGCTCCCTACGACTCTCCATCCGAGGAGGACCAGGACTACGAGGAGGAGGAGGACTTCGAGGACGAAGAGTAGGGTTGTGTCCTGCCTGCCGCTTCGCCTGTGGAATAGTCTAGCTGCTAGAATAAATCGTGCCATGTTAGGCTCCTACGTTACCGTATGTGTAACGCTGTATCTTGACCTGCGTGCCGTGCTTGATGTATTAAATCGGACTTCGTGGGGACGCTTAGTCCCCTATGTTGTAATAATGTAACTCAAGGCAATGTACCATTATTGTTGTTAAATTGTGTGTGCTAGCCATGATCTTCCGGGACTAATCTTGTATGCACAATTAGGATTGATCGATTAGACAGGGTTCGACAAAAGTGGTATCAGAGCCGACTGGCTTTAGGACGTAGCCCTAGAATTAGAGACCATATAATTTATAAAGAAAATAATTGTTAAATAAATTCATAATCTTCGCAATCCAAGTTTTGCTGATAATCTTTTGGAAATTGTAGATGCCGTCTTTCGCGTCTGCCCTTGGACTTGGCTACGGAGGTTTCGGCGCCACCGTTTATTCGCGATCTTGAGCACGCTTGGTTTCGTGACCCTATGTATCATGGGGCCACTACTTTGCATAAAGGACGCACCGCTTTGGGTGGTGTGCGCATCTTGTTTTCCGCAGTCCACCGCCTACTCGTGGACCGATCCGCTACTCGCCAATCGCGTCAATTGCTCGGGACGCCATCCAAGACGTGTCGGACTTGCTTTACATCGACTCGCGATGCATTCCGCGTGAGTCGTGATGTCTCCCCGCTTCGCTACTTTCCGTCTCGCTGCGCTTAACGAGCTGTTCAGCCATGCTCAGACGGCCGAGGGTGAGCGACCCGACGGTGTACCACCTTGCCGAGCTCGTCTAATCCTTGGACGACGCAGACACCATCGCCTTGCGGGAGTTGAACTCATCTATGACACCAACCGCCGGTGGAGCAAGCCAAGAAGGAGAGCGCGAACTTAAAAGCGTGACTCTTTCCACTTGGTGGAGAAGGTCCACCGCAAAAGAATCCGTCGGTTGGTTCGCGAGAACCGGCGTCTCCGTGGAATGCCGCTTCTTCCTCGGGACTCCTCGCTCGCTGCTTCGACCTCGCGCCCGCAGAAGGCGGAGGTCGGGACAAGTCCGCGCCCCGCCTAAGGATCCCGCCGATCTTCCCTTGTGTACCTTCGAGCTCACCCCAAGGATCTCAAGTTGGATCTGGGTCCTTCCGGAGTGAAAGCTCCGCCTTCCTCTCTTGTTGAGCTCCAAGGCATACCGTTGATGGTTCGATCACCACCGTCTGGTTGGCACCCACTGTGGATGCCGATGGCGATGATGATGATGATGACGGAAGACCCGTGGAGTTGGTCTCTGGGTCCGATTGCGACGGGACTAGCTCAGAGCCCTCAGATCCTTTGTTTGGGTCGTTGTCACTCTTTTCTTTTTTTTTTTCTTTTGCTTTGGGTCTTGTCCGCGCTTTGCTGCGCTTTGCCGCCGTCCCCTCCACTTCAAATATTAATTGCCTCTTTAAGAGGGCTGCCATATGATTCGCCGCCTCGCTGGCTTCTATTTGTCCCATGATTCGCCTTATAGCTGCCGCTTTGCCGCTGCGTTGCTTGCGCCGCTGCTTTGCTTTGCCGCGCTTGTCGGTCTTGCCGCCTACTTTGTCTTGCCGCCCGCCGTGCCCGCCGCTTCTCCGGCCGCGATGAGGAGAAGGTCGAGATTCGCTCATGAGTCCTCCTCCTCGCCGTTCATGAGCCTCGCCGCTTCGGTGAGTCTCGCCGTTCTCCGAGTCCTCCTCGCCGCGCCCAAGCCCTCGTGTTCCCGAGTCCTCGTCCTCGGCCCGAGCCGAGCGAGTTAAAATCTCTTCCTCGAGGAGATGAGGCATTTTCTCTCTCGGATCACCGTGGTAGCCATCCTACTACGGTTGGTGCTTACCGGTGGGCCTTGTGGATCCAATCCTATTAGCCGAATCCGCAGATGTCCGTAACCCGTGGGTAGTTAGCTCGTGATTTGGGGTGACATACCGGTTTGTGGTATTATACCTGTTTGTACCCTAAACATTATTATGTGATGTATGTGAATGTGCATTGTGCCAAATTGCATATTTAAAACCATGTTTTGGATGAAAAACGTAACTCCCCTTATGCTTATCTCGTTCCTCTTCTACCTATCAGATGGTGATTGCTCGAGTGGCTGGAAGAAGGGATGTTGCCCGGGGCCGAGGTCATGGAAGTGCCCCGAGCCGAGCAAGTGCTTCACACCAACCTCGTGAGCAAGATCGCTCAGTTCGTATGGATCAACATTCTATTGGAGGACCTCCTCTGTTCTGCTCACTTGACTCCTTTGCCAAATCCTCCACCAAATTCCCAACCAAGATCCCACCACGAAAATTCTCCCGAACATCAAGCCGATTCCAACCACCATCTTCCACCACCACCTCCTGAAGAACCCACCACCCGAGAAATCATGCAAATGCAACACCAGATGATCCGCGACTTGATTCAAGAGCGGAATCATCCTCCCGCCTCACTCCTCTCACCGCTCATACACCAGCTCCACCTCCCTATCGCTCTCAGATTAATGACTTCCTTAGGGCCAATCCCCCTAAGTATGCTGGATCCGCTGACTCTCTGGAAGCAGCGGATTGGTTAAAGGAGATTGAGAAAAAGCTCATCATGTTCCAATGTGGTGAGATTGAGAGTGTTCAGCTCGCAACACATCAGCTCATTGGGGTTGCTGCTGCTTGGTGGGACACGTTCTGTGAAGCCCATGATAACCCTGATGCTATTGAGTGGGCTGAGTTCGTTGAGGCATTTGAAGAGAACTATGTTTCCGCGGTGTTAAAGAGGCTAAAGAATTGAATTCCACTCCCTCGCAAGGAAGCATGACCCTGCAGGAGTACCTCACCAAATTCACACTCTTGGCTCGATATGTTCCAAGGGACGTGAGGAGCGATGCTGATAAGATATATTTCTTCAAGAAAGGCATGGACCCTAAGATACGTGCCTTGATTGACTCCTCTGAATTCCCCACTTTTAAGCAAATGTTTGCCCGCGGTTAAACAAGAGGAAAACCGTCGCCCGATGCCTAGTCCGCCTCGAAAGAAGAAGAGGGCCCATGAGGATAGCCATTCCTCTGGAAGTTCTCGCTTCAAGATCAAGCGCCTCGTGATCGTGTGCATGTTATCCTCCTCGCCCTACTTTTCGGTGGGTCGATCGCGACCTGCTCCTCTACCACCTCCACCGATTCGCACCCAAGTCTCCTCCTCAAAAGAAAGATATCTCCACCATAAAGTGCTTTGCTTGCCAGTAGTTGGGTCACTATGCCAGCTCGTGTCCCAATAAGAATACTGAGCCTCAAGGGAAGTCTGCTGCTCCGCGACTCCTGTCTTCTAGGATGGGTCGCGGGAACTTTCAACCTGCAAGATCTGCTCTCTTTGTTGGGCGTGGGCGTGTGAACCACGTCCATCGCCGAGGACGCCCACGCCGATCCTAATGTGGTGATGGGTAAGTTTTTCATAAGTGCGATGCACGCCATCGCTCTTTTCGATTACGTGCAACGCATTCATTCATCTCAAAGATCTTTTGTCAAAAATCATGAGTTAAAAGCGATGCAATCAAGAATCCAATGCTAATTAAATCCGGGAAAAGTCATGAGGTCCACTTTGATGTGCCCCGGTTGAGCTAAAATTCAAGACACCGAAGTTCTTGGCGGACTTGGTGGTTATAAACTCAAGAGGAATTGAAGTGATTCTCGGTATGGATTGGTTAACCAAAAATAAAGGTCAAATAGCGTGCCACCAAAAGCAGTAAAATTAATTAATAGTGTTGGACAGGAGGTCCAATTCATCGCAAATCCTTTCCCCTCTGATCTAATCACCCTTAATAAGTTGGAGGCCTCTTCCCTGAAAACCATAGCTGTGGTGAAAGATTTTCCTGATGTGTTCTTGACGAGCTACTCGAATGTCCCCGATCGGAAATTGAATTTGTGATAAATCCGTCCCACGCATTTGGTCCTATCTCCCAAAGACCTTATCGCCTTTACGCCAATCTAATGGCTGAATTGAAGAAACAAATTGAAGAATTACAAGAAAAGGATTTATCCGACCAAGTGTTTCCCCTTGGGAGCACTCGTGATCTTAAATCAAAAAGAAAGACGGATTCTCCGCATGTGCATAGATTATCGATCTCTAAATGAAGTAACAATTAAGAATAAATACCCTCTTCCCAGAATTGATGATCTGTTTGATCAAATGAAAGGAGCTTGTATCTTCTCAAAAATCGACCTGAGGTCTGGTTATCTCCAAATAAAAATTAAAGATACCGATATTCAAAAGCAGCTTTCACCACAAGATATGGCCTCTATGAGTTCACGGTGATGTCATTTGGTCTCGACTAACGCCCGCCATATTTCATGAATCTAATGAATAAAGTGTTCATGGATTTTCTGGATAAGTTTGTGGTGGTATTCATCGATGATATTCTAATCTTTTCTAAATCGGAAGAGGAGCATGAAATTCATCTTAGAAAGGTTTCGGAGAGGTTAAGAGAAAATCGGTTGTATGCCTGTCGAGCAAGTGCGAGTTCGGATGAAGGAAGTGATTTTCCTTGGTCATGTGATATCAGGAGGTGTTGCAATGGACCGGAAAAAGTCACCGCTGTTGTTGAGTGGAAGCAACCAAGTCTCAGAAACAAGTGAGAAGTTTTCTTGGATTGGCGGGATATTACCGCGGTTCATTGAAAATTTTTCAAAATCTCTCGCCCTTTGACAAATCTTCTTAAAAAGGAAAATAAATTTGAGTGGAATGATAAGTGTGAAGCTAGTTTTCAAGAGTTGAAAAGGCTATTAACTTCCGCTCGGTGTTAATCTTGCTCGATGTCCATAAGGATTTTGAGGTATTTTATGCGATGCATCTAGGCAAGGCCTAGGTTGCGTCTCGATGCAAGAAAGGAGAGTTGTTGTTACGATCAAGACAACTCAAACCTCATGAGCAGAATTATCCCACTCATGATCTTGAGCTAGCGGCGTGGTTCACGCCTCAAAACTGGAGACACTATCTAATTGGCAATGAACCAAATATTCACCGATCATAAAAGTCTCAAATATATATTCACTCAACAACCCGATCTCAATCTAAGACAAAGAAGATGGTTGGAATTAATCAAGGACTATGATGTGGGAATCCATTATCATCTGGCAAGGCCAATGTGGTGGCCGATGCCTTAAGCCTGCGTTCAGCTTGTAATCATCTCATGCTTAAAGAAGATCACTGAGTTATACAAAGAATTATCGACCTCAACTTGAAAATGGTTGAGGTAGGCCAAATAAATATGCTTGAATTACAACCCACCTTAATGAATCAAATTAAAGAAGCGCAGAAAGGTGATGATGAAGTTCTTGAAATTAAAGAGAAGCTTAAAAGAATAAGGCACCAGATTTTTCCATGGATGAAGAAGGAGTACTGTTTAAAAAGAGAATCTTCGTACCAAACAATAAATCTCTTAAAGAAGTCATCCTAAAAGAAGCCCATGAAAGCCCAATTTCTATCCATCCGGAAGTATCAAGATGTATCTTCGATCCGAAAACCACTTATGGTGGATCGAATGAAAAGAGATATTGTCGAGTATGTCGCTCTCTGCGACATCTCGCCAAAGAGTGAAGGCCGAGCATCAAAGGCTCTTTGGCTGTTGCAACCGCCAAGGTTCCCGAATGGAAGTGGGAAGAAGTGGGGATGGACTTCATTGTCGGGTTACCTAAAACTCAATCCGCTATGACTCCATCCGGTAATCGCCGATCGCCTCACTAAAGTTGCACACTTCATCCTCGTCCAACCACCTACACCGGAGGCAAGTTGGCCGAAATGTACATGAGCAAGATAGTCTGTCTACATGGGGTGCCAAAGAAGATTGTCTCGACCGAGGTACCCAATTCACCTCCAACTGCGGGACAAGCTCCATGAGTCGCTTGGTACCCATCTGAATTTCAAGATCGCCTTTCACCCTCGCATCGATGGCCGGTGAAAGAGTTAACCAAATCCTTGAGGATATGTTGAGGGCAAGTGCCTAGCCAACCCCACAAGTCGATAAGCAATTGCCATATGCTGAGTTTTCTTACAATAACAGTCACAGTCAAGCATCCAAATGACACCCTATGAAGCATTGTATGGAAGAAAGTGTCGACACCTCTGTCTTGGCAAGAAACCGTGAGACAAAGGTATTTGGTTTGGATATCTTGCAAGAGGTCAAAAGTAAGTGAAACAAATCCAAGAAAGGTCAAGGCGCACCAGTCTAGGCAGAAAAGTTATGCCGACAATCGTCGGCGTGACCTAAAGTTTGCCAAAGGTGATTTCAGATATCTGCGGGTGTCCCTCCGAAGGCATGCGAGATTCCGTGAGCGGAAAGCTAGCACCAAGATATATTGGTCCTTTCCAAATCTTAGCCCGAAGGGGTGAGGTGGCATACCGCTTGAATCGCTCGAGTATCCGTCCGATGTGCACAATGTGTTCCATGTCTCTCAATTAAAGAAATGTCTCCGTGCCCGAGGAGCGATTGCTATTGGACAAAGCAGATCTGCGACTGATTTGACACTTAAAGAATATCCGGTCAAGATTTTGATGTGGCTATGCGAAACCCGGAGAAAAATGTTTGGTTTTGCCGTGTTGATGGAGTAACCACTCTGAGGCGTGGTTACTTGGGAGCGTGAAGAGGATCTTGGCACGAAGTTCCCGAGTTATTTCGAAGAATCAATCTCGGGGACGAGATTCTCCTTAAGGGAAGGTTTGTAACATCCTAAATTTTCAAAACCAAATTTGGCACGTTAATAATTTCATTAAAATGCATAATTAAAATATTAAACTATTTAAGTGTTGAAAACATCATGGCATCATCATTGCATGTAACCGTTTTGAAAATGGGTTGGGTCATTAATTTTTAAAGGTATAAATATTTTTCAATGGGTGCATTTAGAAGCTTTCAAACCCATGTGAATTTGTCAAAATCTATTTAATATTTGACCTTTGAATAATTATTTAGAAAGAAGAAAAGAGAAAACAAAATTGGAAAAATTAGAAAACTTTTTCTCTCTCACCTTTTCTCTCTCGCTTCTTCTCTCCCTCTCAGACTGCAAGTTTATCGCTCAGAACTCAAATTGCCGCTATGAAGTTACTCTCAGAACCCCAGCAAGGCGTCGTCGGCAAGATCTAGACCACGCCACGACTTCCTCTCGCCGCCACGCCACGCTAAGCGCCTCGACTCGCCGTTTTGTCGCCACGCTATTGTGCAATAGCACTGTCTTTCGTTGCCTCGCTATTGTGCCATCCGTCGGAGTAAAGTCCGACGCCGCCGTGCCCTCCTCAGCTATAAAGTGGAGCTCAGGTTCTATCTCTCCTTGCTCGTGCCTTGCCGTGTCCGTGCTTCTTCTCGTGTCGGGAACCCAAGCATCACTAAGTCAAGAAGGAAGTCGCCGCCAGAGCGCCGCCGCCTCTCTGGGTAAGCTTCGCTCATCTCTAGGTGCGCAAGAGCTTGGGAAGATGATCCCGGGAGGCCGTAGTCTTCCCCGAGTGTACCATGTCGAGCTAGAGCTCCCATGGAAGCCATGCGAGCTAGTTTAGAGCATGCATCGTAGCTATGTATAAAAATACGACGTCAGGCGCGGTCGGCGGATCGCAGACTATAGGGTCCTTTGGAGGCGCCGAGTCGAGAGGAATCCATTTTGCAATGGTTTGATTTAACGGAGGTCGCCACACCGGCTAGCCGAGCCCGATTAGCTCCAATGGCGTGTGCCGTTTGTCGTCTTGTGTTGTCTTTGCATGCATGCTTGGGCTAGCTAGAGCTTGAAGAAGACCCATGCTTTAAGATTAGTGCGTGTGTGTGTGGTTTCGATAAATGGAAACGTATTCGATCGTAATACGCTTTCAGAGTTCAAAGTGCACACATAAATATAATCCAAAAATTTAATAACTCTCTATTTATATTAATACCTATAACAATAAAAATTAAACTAATCATTTTGCATTAACTAGCAAATAACTAATGATTTTCAAAACCTTAGAAAAATGATGAAAATATTATTTTGATGCATACACTTGATTTAATAAAATGTAAAATATAAAATAGTTGTGCATGCATCACATTTCCATGCATATTTATTTAGTGCATGATTTTTAAAACAAAATCATATATAAATGTTTCCGTTTGATGGATGTTTATATTATGTTGTATGTGTTGTCCGCGTGGTTAGACCTGGCCCATCGTCAGCCGGTTGCTCCTACCCGTCATCGACCAAGGCAAGTCCCCTTTGATCATATTGTGAAGCCATTTTCAGTTATTTAGAAAATGTTTATTAGACTTGAAAATATGCATGCTAGTTTAAAAGATAAATGCCGATTTGCTAGAATTAGTTATTATGCCAATTAGAAAGGTAAGAGATATGTTAGGATCAAACCTAAGGCTAAAATATGAATTGCTCTTATTTAAATACCTTGTTGAGGTAGGATAAATGCTTAAAACTATTTATGGAATGATTCAATCATTTGTGTGAACCGAGAATATTGTTGAGAAATGTTTGGGAAAGGATGATTTAAAGATAGCGCATCAAGGGTGATGCTTAATAGGAAATGATTTTCCTCTTATCCCAAAATCTTTCCGACTAGGGAGATATTTTGTCATTGGTGTAGTATGGCACGGTTTGAAAATCGGGCTAAAATATAAATTCTCCCTAGTCTAAGGATGCTCATCCTATAATCCTATGAATCGAGCCATAACAAGACGACCTCGAGCCTCGGTATGGGACGGCCCGATCGTTGGCCCTCGTGGTTGATGGTCTTGTGGCGAAACATCGTCTGGCGCGTAGCCTCTCGAGGGTAAAGCGCACTCCACTCGCAGAGTTAAAATCTGTCATGATAGCCGTGTTTCTACATGTTATGAGCGCCAAGGACTGATTATATGGTAGCTCTTTCATTTTAAAATCAATTTAGAAAAGGGTTTTGAACAAATGATTTGAGATAAGTAAGGTTTGAGAAGGATTTCGTTTGAGCTAGGGGCCACCGGTGATATTCAAATGGGTAACGGCCTATCGGAAAGTGTTATGCTGAATGGACCTAGCCGGTTTTGAGAAAAGAAAAGAAGAAAGGATTTTGTTCTTGCTATGGCACCGAGGCCAAGTGGCGAGAACCGCTTGAGAAAAGCCCAAAGAAAATATGGAGATTCAATGTTTCTAAATCGCTTTGTCAAAACTAGGCTAATAACCGCACTTCCGCAAAACCCGCCCAAGCCATCCATTTGTACTAAACCCCATCAAGATATACCTCGACTTGTCGAGTACCTTTGTACTCACCCCTATTTCTCCTTCCCTCTTCCAAAATTTCAACAATGAGGAGGCTCCCCACGACTCTCCATCCGAGGAGGACCAGACTACGAGGAGGAGGAGGACTTCGAGGACTAAGAGTAGGGTTGTGTCTCGCCCGCCGTCGCTGTGGAATAGTCTAGTGCTAGAATAAATCGTGCCATGTTAGGGCTCCTGCGTTATCGTATGTGTAACGCAGTATCTTGGCCTCTGCGTGCGTGCTTGATGTATTAAATCAGGACTTCGTGGGACGCTTAGTCCCCTATGTTGTAATAATGTAACTCAAGGCAATGTACCATTATTGTTGTTAAATTGTGTGTGCTAGCCATGATCTTCTCGGGACTAGTACTTGTATGCACAATTAGGATTGATCGATTAGACCGGTTTCGACACCCAACCTATCGAGGGCCATGCATATCGCTTCACCGCCCCAAATAGGGCTAAACACGGAGGTGTATGTCGATGATCCGTGGTGAAGTCCAAGAAGGCGAGGAGTTGATCGGCGACCGAAGAAACCTTCACCAACCCGAGGAAGCACGCATCAAGCTTAATCCAGAGAATGCGTGTTCGCCGTTCCGTCGGAAAACTGCTGGGATTCCTCGCTCTCCTGAGGGGATTGAGGCGAACCATGACAAGATCGCGGCGATCGAGAACATGAAGCCCCGACGCGACTTCGGCAGATGCAAGGCTTGGTGGGTCGCTTGACTTCCCGGGCCGCTTTATAGCTCGCCTGGGATAAAAGTCTCCCACCGCTCAAGCTCCTAAAGAAGACCAACCGGCCGAGTGGACGGCGGAGGCGCAGGAGGCGCTCGACGGTCCAAGAAGTATCTCACTTCCCGCCAGGCTGGTCGCCCTGCACCGGGCGAGCCACGATCCTCTACGTCGCAAGCAAACCCCCAGCGGTCAACAAGCAGTCTGGTGGCGGAAAGAGAAGGCGTCAAGCGCCCCATTTACTTTGTCAACAAGGTCCTCCACGACGCCAAACAAGGTATTCACAAAGCCAGAAGATGTTTACGCCAGGCCGACGGCCCCAAAAGCTGCGCCATTACTTCCAAGGGCGAAGTCACGGTGTTGACCAAGTATCCCTTGCGGAGATCCTCTTCAACCGCGAGGCGACGGGTCGACGCCAAGCGAGCCATGGAGCCGGCGATTCGATCTCAAGTTCGCCTCCCGAACGGCCATCAAAGGGCAAGCTCGCGGAGTTCGTCGTGAGTGGACTCCGCGACACGAGTCAAGACACCCCAAAGACTCGCCGTGGACTCTTCTTCGACGGCTCATTCCGCCGGAGGGGTCGGGTCAAGCGCCGTCTGGTGTTCCCACCGCGATGTCGTCCAACAATCGACTTCGCGCCACCAACAACGTCATGAATACGAGGATTGCTCGCCGACTCGTGGTGGCTTCACCCTTGGCATCCGGGGCTACAAGTGAAAGGCGACTTTCTCCGGTCATCACCAGCGAGGAAGGATTTCTCCGCCGGATCCCGTCATGGCGGCCTACTCGGCGGAGGTGCGCCGTTGGAGCGCACGCCGAGGGTTTGGCTTCGCACGCCCTCGCCGCGACAACTACATGGCGGATGAATCGCCCTGCATTGCCTCGCCGAGGCACCTGCTCCGGCCGGGTCTTTGAAGAAAGACTTACGCGGCCGTCTGCCGCAGCCCCAATCTCGGCGGGACGACGCTTTCGACGCAGCTCCCACCTTCGAGGAGACGCCACCGATCTCGCCGCAGCCCCCGGCTGAGGGAGGAGGCGGAAGAACCGCCGAGGCGGTTGAGGCGGAAATGCCGTGCCAGCAGAGTACGTCGGCGACAATGTACGTAACGCCGCCACACTCGTCCGGAAGATCGTGGATGGATCCGATCCTAGCCTACCGCGAATGGAGTGATCCCCACGATGACGCGCTTGGCCGAGAAGATAGCGCGCAAGGCCAAGCGCCACGCCCGGTAGGTGGGGACTCAGACGCTGTGGCGCAAACGGAGTTCTACCGCAAGCGTTACTCGGAAGCGGGAGTGCAATTTCTCTCGAGATCTATGGAGGCATGTGCGGAGCCATTCGGGAGCCGGGCGTTGGTTGGGAAAGCTTTCGCCACGGCTTCTATTGGCCTACCGCCTCCGTGATGCCTTCAAGCCGCGAGGAAATGCGGCGTACAATTTCATGCTAAGCGCACCCACCGACCGCCCAGCGCCGCAAACCATTCCGCTCTCCGCCGTTCGCGGTATGGAAATTTGGACATTCGGGCCCGTTCGCTGGGCGCACGGGTTACACACATCCGCTCGCCGCCATCGACAAATTCACTAAGCTGGTTGAAGCCTCGCCAGCCCCGGCGATCACATCCGCACTGCTATCAAGTTTATGAAGAGCATCTTCGTCCGGTTCGGCCGCCAATGTAATCATCATCGACAACGACGCCGCCTCAAAAGCGCTGATTTTCAAGATGGTGCGAAGAGTTGGGCACCAAGTCGTGTTTCGCCTCGCTGCGCATCCAAGAGCAATGGGCAAGTGGAGCGCGAACGCGAAGTACCGAAGGGCTCAAGACAAGGGCGCTCGATCGCTCGAGAAGCGTGGTGTTACTGGTCAAGAAGTCCCCACGGTGTTGTGGGCGCCGCGACAACTCCTAACAGAGCCATCGGCGAGACCCCATTCTTTCGTGTATGGCTCGAGGCGGTGCTCCCATCGAGCTCGCTTTGGCTCCCTCAGGTGGCGGCGTTCAGCGAAGACAAAGACTCGACCGCGCCAGACGAAGTGAATCTCCTAGAGGAGATCCGAGACAGGCGGCGATCCGGCCGCCAAGTATCAAGAAAGGCGCCGCACGCTATCAAGCAAGGCGGTGTGTGTGAGAACACCGGCAGCTGGCGACCTTGCTCACGCAAAATCTAAGCGCAGCGGGCGCAATAAACCGTCTCCCCGTGGGAGGGCCCTTCAAGGTGGTCTCGGTCTCCCGCCTGCTCGGCCAAAGCTCAGATTCGAGGATGGCGCGAATTGGCGAACACTTGGAACGCCGAGTACCGAGAAAGTTCTACCAGAGGTAGCAGTTCCTGCTTTTTTGGTTTTCCTTTGAGCCGAGCGGCGAGGTCTTCTTCCTTCACCGCCACCTCGGGGCTACATTGTACAAAGCTGTCGGGGATAAAATCACGGCCAATTGCCATGGTCCACTCCCTGACGGCCCAATCGAACAGCCTATCAGGGCCCAGCTCCTTGGAAGGTTCTATCTGGCCCATGTGTGTCTTGCCGAAATGCCTTCGGTGGCGAGATGCGTAATGGCCGAGGCTTCCAGTTTAAATCCGACTCGAACAGAGCTCAGACGGCTACGAGAAGACCTTGACGTGGTTTCCTGATTGATTAGGAGTCGTGATCCCCAAAATTAGAGCTTACCTTATCTACCGAGGTTATATTTGGCATGTACCGAGTTCATTATTTATCTCATAGTTAGTCCTACCGATATTCCCAGAGGTCGGTTTGTTCCAAGACTATATAAGGTGGCCCCTACGGCGCTAGAGGATCCTGGCATTGAGTTTTACATCTTAGCATCTAGTTTAGATCCTCGACTTTAGATTTTCAGATACTACTCGCCGAGACTCGCCGATCTCGCCGAGTCCCCCTTGTAATTTCTTTGATATAAAGAAAGGCCGGACGAGGGCTATTATCTCTCCCGAGAGGCCCGAACCAGTGATAAAACCCTGTCTCTCTGCTCGCTGCTATTCGTGGTTGTTCGGGCGGTCTCCTATCTCCTCTTTGAAGAACCTTGGTTGACTTGGGTCGATATCCCAACCGCCGACAAACCGGGCGCCGTCTCGTGGGGACACGCAGATCGAGCATGTCGAACTCCGCTCAACGACTGTAGATACTTCCCGAGGGCTACGACTCGGCGACGTGATGTCTCATTCCTCGCCGATTCAGACGATCTGTTCGGTCTCGAACACTTTCCGTGATCCGAAGCGTATGTCTCCGCCTATATGGCGTAGATAGCCGCAGATCGCACTCCGCCATTGACGATGACTACGAACCGATGATCTTTACGACGGTTTAGATCTATCGGATTCCAAGGCTATGTCAGAGATTCTACCCGTGGAGACACAAACGATGACACCGCCTAGCATACCTTCACATGGCCCCCGCAAAGATTAACATGGCCGGCGCAGAACCTCCGGAGATCCCGCGACGGCCGCGGGTCGCCGGGCGAGGTCGGGCAGTTAACTCGCCCAAGATCAAGACGAGGTCGCACGGTTGTTCGCGAGCAAGAAGTCATTCGCCGCAGCCTTGACGATTCCATCAATCGACCTTGGCACGGTTTGGCGACCGGGTAAGCGGCGCTGTCGCGACCCACCTCAAGCGGCCGACGCTTAAGTCTCCCCGCAGAAAGCTTCTGCTGGCGAGATCAGCAGGTCTCGACGAGTAGTATGCGAAAAATCTTGGCTGGGGTCCTCTAAACTCCGGCTGGCCCCTGCTTATATAGTACGGAGCAAACCGATCTACCGAGAAATATCGGGCCGCTAACTACGAGATCGCAACGAACTCATACATGCTAAATACAACCTACTAGAGATAAGATAATCTCCTAATCTTGGGGATCACGACTCGATCCAATCCGAAACCACGCCCGGTCTTCACGTAGCCGCGTAACTCTTGTTCAATCGGACTCAAACATGAATCATAGGCTATTACGCACCGTGCCAACCAAGAAACCGCTCGGCAGATACACATGGGCTCGATAGAACCTTCCAGGAGCCGCCCTGGTAGGTCGTTTCGATTGGGCCGTCAGGGAGTGGGCCATGGCAATGGGCCGTAATTCTATCCCCGACAGGTTGGTTGAAGGAGGCTGAGGAGCTGTTGCCTGTTGACAAGGAACTTGAAGGTAGTGGGCAAGGACAAAGGTCGCTTGCTTATAATATGTTGATCATGCATATGGACAAGCCGTGGGCAAAGTGAAGCCAAGAGATTATTTGATATGATACCCAAAGCACAGTGCGAGTGCCGGATTAACAACATGATGGTGTTTGAGAGGAATGACGTCTCATGGAACTCAATGATGATGTGCTATATAAGAACCAGATATACTCATGTTCGATGAGATGCCAGATAAGGACTTTTGGTATCATGGAACACTATGTTTGCTGGATATACTCAAGTGTCACATATGGAGGAAGCAGAGAAGCTGTTTAGGGAAATGCCAAACCCTCGTACAGTATCATGGAATTTAATCATTCGAGGATTCACACTAAAATGTTGGGACTATGATGGTGCAATTGAACTATCAAGAGATTTTAGTCAAGAGATTTAGGCTAGGGAGACTTAGTCTCGCCGACGCTAAGACATGTAATCCCCTGCGTCTAACCTAGAGCAACTGGCTGAAGGCTTAAAGTCTCTAGGAGAAGTCAACAACTCCTCCAGGCAGCGCAGCCAAACTGCCCGGAATGATTCGGACAGCTCGATCGATCGCGTGACCTCGCCACCATCAAAGGATCATCGTCCATGAGCAAGCTACCGTGGTCGCCGCCGCCGCCGAAGTCCTCGTAGTCATCGCGACCACGGGGCAAGCGCGACGCGCGATGATCACGGACGGTCCCCTCGTGTGGAGCGATCGTCGCGACCACGAGGAAGGAGCGTGGTGGATTGTCTCGAGAGAGTTTCTCCAGCGAATCATCCTGCTCAGCAGAGTTCCTCCGCAACAGATCAACGCCTTCTCAAGACTAGGTTCTCTTGGGAAGGTGGCCGGTCATATGCTTTGGGCAGTAGGGCTTTCTCGACGAAGCCGGGTCGTTCGGTGGCCCTCAAAGTTCAAGCCCGGCCACATGGAGAGGTACAATGGGACTCGTAACCCAGAGGAATTCCTTTCCATCACGCCACGCCATCATGGCGGCCGGGGTGACGAGCTCGTTATGGCTAACTACCTCCCGACCGCCCTGAGGGCACCGCCGGACCGGCCGTTCAATCGCCAGGAGGGTTCCATCACTCATGGAACCAGCTTTGTGACGCCTCGATCGCTAATTTCCGAGTCACATGCGTGCGCCCGGTAAGGAGGATGATCTGCACAGATGATCCAGATGAACGGGAGACCCTCCGCAACTTCGTGAAGCGTTTCATTAAGATCCGCAACACGATCCCGAACATCTCGGATGAATCTGTTGTCCGCGCTTCAAAAACGGAGTCCGCGACGAAGCGGCTCATCCAGATCTCGAGATCAACGAGACTCGACCGCCAACGACTGTTCAGGCGGTGATCGCTATGCCAACGCGGCAGAGCGGTTCAAGACAAAAAGGCATTTGACAAGGGCGTAGCCGCCCGCCCAACCCGGTGTGGATGAGAAGAAGAAGAGCAAGAAGAACCCCGTGACAAGAAGTCCCGTAAGAAGAAAAATAAAGGTGATGCTAACAATACCGTCATTTGGTATAGATCGCGACCTCCTCCCAAGGATGGGCGTAAGAAGCTCAACAATAACTACAAGGGTAAAAAGTTCGCTCAGGAGGCGACAAGGCAAGAAAGGTCCAAGTGACCGATTTTGCAAGTTCCACCAAAGACTACGGCACGATATACGCCATTGCGTAACTTGGGCCGCAAAGCTCAAGACTTCTACAACGGCAGCCCGCCCGCCGAACAAGGTGATCTGCAGTAAGGCTAAGAGCCAAACCGACGATGGCGATCGGGAAGATGATGATGAATATCAAGAGCCCGTGAACCATATCGCCGTCATCTTCGGGGCTCCTCGGCTTACACCTCTCGTCAGAGCCTCAAGGAAGCCGCCGGGAGGTCCATTAACGTCGAAAAGGCAAAACCTCAAACTCGAATCGATGAAGTGGACCGAGGTCCCCATCTCCTTCTCTCGGGAGGATTGCCCCTTTGGGATGACCAAGCCTCGTGCTCCCTCCGTGGTCGCCGTGAGCATCGCTGAGCCCTAATTTTTATTAGTGGCATTGATGTCAAATTAATTAATATAAAGTGCTAGGGTGTTTTTGGACTTCTAACCCTAGCGAAGACTCTGAGTTTTGCAAAACCCTTATCCAAGCGATTTACAATTTGTGAGTCGCCCGAGAGTTCAAGGTCGTGACCCAAGGAGAGAAGAGGTCACGATAGATTAGGAGTAGTTAGGTTTATTTCGCTTTTTCGTCGGATTTCAAAAGGGTTCAATATCTCGACTATGCCGGATCTTTATGAATTCTTGAAAACTCGGTATCCGTAGTCCACCACATCTATAAATACCCAAATATCCCTTTGAGAGATTTCTAGAGAGAGAGAGAAACCCATCTATTTTTCCCCCTAACATTTTAGCCGAATTCTTCTGTTTCGGACGGCGCCTCGAAAATCCAGACGGCGTCCGAACAGCCCAAACTCCTATTTTACACTCACTATCGGACGGGCCCCAGAGTTACTGGACGGCGTCCGATAAAGTACAATTTTGGCTGATTTGCGCTGCCGGACGCTGCCCTGGGGCGCCCGTAGCTTCAAGCTACCGCTTATTCTTGCTTGTCGGACGGCGTCGGTAGGGACCGGACGGCGTCCCAGAACCTATTTTTGCCGAGCAAGACGCCTGTCGGACGGCGTCCGGAGTCTGTGAGGACGGCGTCCGTAGAGTGTAACTGCTAGTTTTTTTTTTTTGTCTCTTCCGAGGGGCAACGGCTAGTTTTGCTCTAGGGCTATAAATACCTATCTAGTGGTCTGGCTATTTTGAGGTTTACCGCTCCACTTCACCTACCACATTCATAGCTCATCAATTAGGTGATCTAGAGCCATTCCTCCACCCACAAATCATCGAAAGCCACAATCCATCAAACCCCAATACCGAAGCTTCATGGAAGTCCTTCGATCCGCATGATCGGGCGCTGGCTTGTTACTTTCGAAAATATCCTTCGTGGAGGCGAGGGCTTGGGAGTAGGCCTTGGCGTGTGGCTACTCTCGAGTCGGTGTACGGGTGATTTGAGTCCACCTCACGGAGTGGCGAACGACTACCGGGAGTGAGCGAGGCGGTAGGCTCGAGAGCGAGCCGTCCTCAGCGCGCAGGGGTAGCCTCAACGGAGAGTAGGAGTTGCGGTTCAACTTCGGTCAAACAAACACCGTGTCACTCTCTCATTTAATTTCCGTGATTTACTCTCTCGCATTGCTTGTGTTCATTTGAATGCCATGTCATAGTTGCTTTGTGATTTATTTATAACTTCCGCTTTCTTGACTTGCAACTAGGATTGGGTCATTCTTAACTTGTTGCTTAATTAAGAATAATTTAAAAAAAGAAATTAAAATTGCCTATTCACCCCCCCTCTAGGCCTTAGGATCCTCTTTCAGCCCCGACCATCAGCAACGCGAGAGTTGGCCGTGTACTCGTAGACGGCGGGAGCGCTTTGGACTTGCTTTCTGCTAAGGTCTTGGACGAGATGCAGATTCCTCGTTCTAAGCTAAAGTAAGTCGCAATGCCCTTCTACGGAATTGTTCCAGGAGAAGCTGTCAAGCCGTTGGGGCAGGTTGTCCTGCCAGTTACCTTCGGCAACCCAAGCACCTTCCGGACAGAGTTGATCACTTTCGACGTGGTCGACTTCCCATCCGCGTATAACGCGATCTTGAGCAGGCCAACTCTTGGTAAGTTCATGGCCGTGTCCCATCATGGATACCATTGCGTCAAGATACCAGGCCCTAACGGTGTAATCACGGTCAAGGGCAATTACAAAGCTGCTCTGGATTACGACGAGCGCCCTCGCCTCGTCGACCAGCCTTCCGCCATGGTCTCAAGTTCCGCAGACTAAGTCTCAGACGCCCTAGGGTCTCCTTCACCAGGGGAGAAACCAAGAAAGTTCCGCTGTCCCTTGATGATACTTCCAAGACAGTTCACTTGGGGGCCAATCTGGACCCCAAATAGGAAAGCGAGCTCATTGCCTTCCTCCGAGCTAATGCAGATGTGTTTGCTTGGGAGCCATCTGACATGCCCGGAGTCCCAAGGGAGGTCATCGAGTACAAACTGGCTGTCCGGTCAGACAAAAAGCCTGTTCGCCGTAAGCTTCGCCGCTCAATTTAAACAGGGATCATCAAAGATCGCCTTTGGTAAACCGCTTTCACGCCGGGTTCATCCGCGAGGTTGATCACACCGAGTGGTTAGCCAACCCCGCCATTGTAAAGAAGAAAGGTGGCAAGTGGAGGATGTGTCGATCACACAGATCTGAACGCCGCTTGTCCTAAGGACAACTTCCCCGCCTCAGATTGACCACCGGTCGATGCGATTGCGGATGCCCAAATTTTGAGTTTTCTAGATGCTTACTCCAGCTTATCACCAAATAAGCATCTCCCGAGGATGAAGATAAGATCGCCTTCATCACCCCTTCGCACTTTTCGCTATACGACCATGTCTTTCGGTCCACATAATGTCGGTGCCACGCTCCGGCCGCTTAATAGAAAAGACCTTCCTGCAGCAACATGGAAAAACTCGGAGGTCTATGTCGGCGACATAGTTGTAAAGAGCAAGTTTGCTCCAGATCATGTAAAAGACCCGCCGAGACTTTTCGTAATCTCACCAGCATCGAATAAAATTAAATCCAGAGAAGTGTACCTTTGGTGTTCGATCCGAATGTTGCTCGGTTATGTTATTGGTTCGCAAGGAATTTCGCCAACCCCGAAAAAATCGAGGCCATTGAAAATATGCAGCTCCAACCATCGTAAAGGAGGTACAGAGTCTCACGGGCGGATGGTCGCTCTAAGCAGATTTATTTTCCGTCAAGGCAAACGCGGTCGCCCTTCTTAAGGCCCTCGCGTAAGCACAATGGTTTCGAGGATGTAAGAAGCCGATAGACCTTCCAAGATCTCAAGCGATACTCGTCCAATCCTCCCGTCTTGACTACCCCGCTGCATGGCGAAAGCGGCTCTCGCCAGACCTAGGTTGCACGCCACAAGCGGTGAGCGCGGTTTTGACGGTCGAAAGGGAAGGCATCTGGCGACCAATCTATTACGTGAGAGAGGTACTTCACGGATCAAAGGAACGTTACCTCGAGGTCCGTGGTCGCCCCACGCCTTTGCTCATGTCCTCCAGAAGCTTCGCCACTATTTTCAGCACATCAAACATGGTCCCACCACGTTCCTCTAGGAGAAATCCTACGAACAAGGAATCCGGCGGACGATAGCTAAGTGGGCAATGGAACTAGCGTAGTTTGATCTGCCTTTCACCGTCCGAATCGCTATTAAGTCACAAGTCTTAGCCGACTTTGTCGCTGAATGGACTTGCCCGCCAAAATCCTGTGAAGCTCCAGAGCAACCCGATGAGCCTACTTGGACCATGTTTTTGATGGCTCGTAATCGACACTGGGGCTGGTTTTGTTCTCATCTCCCTAATGGAGAGCAACTCCAGATTCTATCCAACTACACTTCACGGCGACTAACAACGCCGCTGGAGTACGAGGCCTCCTCGCGGGACTAAGAGCGTGCAAGTCGCTCGTGTCCAACGACTAATCGTGAAGGAGATTCACACCTGGTCATAAACCGTGAACAAGGAGTATCGGTGTTGCGATGACTCAATGGCGCGATACCGGTTGAAGTGAGGAAGTTGAGCGGCACTTTCGATTTTTCGAGGTGCTCTTCGTGCCTGTGAAGGACAACTTCCGGCCGACCAGCCTATCCAAGTATGGATCCTCACGAATCTGCTTCCGCAGGGTGCTCGCCGAGCACCTTCACAAGCCCTCAATCACATCTCCGGACGAGGCAACAGAGACAGTGGTCTTTGTCTCCGTTATCGAAAGCAGTGCATGGATGGACAACGCCATTTGTCCGGACTCGCAGATGGGACCGCCGACGACGACGGCCGAGCGCTTCCGCTTATAAGGCGTTGCTCCATACAAGCTTGTGGGGCGACATCCTTACCGCCGAGGTGCTCGGGAGTTCTCTCCAAGTGCATCTCGCAGCAGAGGGTGTGTTCCTTTTAGTGACATACGAGGGTGCTGCGGCAACCATGCCTCCTTCGTAACTCGGTCGGCAAAGCGTTTCGCATGGGCTATTATTGGCCCATCATACGCAAGATGTCCGGATATCGTGACTAAGTGCAAGGCTTGCCAATTTCACGCCGGAAGGCACACAAGCCCGCCAAGAGCTCCAAACAATCCCCATCTTGGCCTTTTTCCACATGGGGTCCGAATCGCTTCGCCCATTCCCTAAGGGGTACAAGGGCTATACACACCGCTGCCGCCATAGACACTTTTACAAAGTGGATTGAGGCAGAGCCCGTGTCGCCTCTTCACGCCAAAACGGCCAGGCGCTTCTTCAAAAGCAACGTGGTCACGCTCTTTGGGATTCCCCACAAGTTGATCACGGATAACGGTACTCCGCCTCGTGTTTAGCTATTCTCGCATATCGCGCGAATACCGGGCACCAAGGTCTGCTTTCGCCTCGTGGCACATCCACGAGCAACGGAGCAATGAGCGAGCTAACTGACAGATAGTCCAGGTATTAAACGGCGGGTCTTTGCTGCTCGCCGAGCACAACAAGGCTCGGGTTGACGGTTCCTTCCGTCCTCCGGGCGATTCAGACTACGGCCACCGGGCGATCGGGAAACTCCTTTCCAATTGGTCTATGGTGCGGCCATCCCGCCCAATCGAAATCGACTCGGTTCGCTTCTCGACAAGCTCGGTCAACTTAGTTGACGATGAGCAAGAGCGATCCTCGATCTCGATCTCCTCAAGGCACACGCGATCGGGCATTAAGTCGAATGGCGCTACCAAGAAGATCTTGGCCAAGACGCCGCCAAGTCGGGCCGACCAAGGGTTTTGAAGGCGGGCGACCTCGCTCGCGCCGTGTCCGAACCCGTCCAATGCCAACAAGTTAACTCCTCGTTGGAGGGCCCGCTCAAGATCGCTTTCTCGCCGCCCGGGGCTGTTCGCTCGCTATGGAGGACGGAGAGAGCCGACCAAAGACTTGGAACATCGACTACCTTCAGAAGTTCTTTGTGTAGGTCTTCGCTTGTTTGCTTAGCCTCGCTTTTTGTCAAACTTCGCGCCTTTAGTTCGCTCAAGTCTCTCGGGCACCATGTAAAGTTCAATCCAATTCTTAAGTGAATTCTCGCGCCTCCGCGCCTTTTTTCACTTCTTGTCTTTTGAAGACTACCTCTTTTCTCTAGTAACACTTGATGGCTGCCCGGTCTTGCGAACTCTTGGCCCCGCAATCTCAAGGATCGCTCCTCACCCGTATCTAGTTTCGATAAGCTCCTACACTCGTGGTTGCGTAACACGGCCTTTCCACCTTTGCGGCTAAGTTCTGCTCTCGTAAGCTCCTCCATGTAGAGGCACTTACCGCTGGCACGACCACTTGGCAAAGCTCGCCTCGTAAGCCCCCAGCGCAGAGGCACTTTCCTTGTTCGTTACTTTCTGAATCGCCTAACTTACGCCAACGAAAGCGATTATGGAATACATCGAGCAAGGTATGGGTGTCGCTCTTTCTCCCTACGACGCGTGCTCGAGTTCGCAAGCTTAGGTTCTTGAGCATCGTCTGCACGGGGCTAGGCGTCGCTTTTCTCTTGTGCACTGCTCGAAGTTCGCAAACTTAGGTGCTCGAGCGGTACAACGGGCTGGGAGTTAGGCAAAGCGCTCCACCGGTTTTCTTAAACTTCTTAGCTACTGTTTCGCTTTTCTCTTAGTTTCTATTCGTTCTTGTCTTTTTGCTGCTCTTTTTTACAGGAAAAAAAAGGTAAGTACTTCATTGTATTACTCAAAAGTTTCTGTACAAGGCCCTTTCGGTTACAACATGGTGCTACTTAGAAGCAAGTCTCCTTTAGCTCCTCAACTTCTAACTTGACGCGCACGACTTCACCTCGAGCCTTGATTCCTTCCGGGCTTCACTTCGAGGCGCTCGATCTCCTCCTTGTTCGCTTTGCTTTGCGCCAGCCTAGCCGCTTCGGATGGCCTCGACCTCCTCGGTCTTGGCGCCAAGCACTGATCGGTCGAGCCTCGCCTGGCCGACTCATTGCTTTCGGCCGTCTTGAGCTGCTCGTCCAGCTCCTTGACCTTCTTCTCTGCGGTGATCGTCCTCACCGTCATCCCGCGCATCTCCTCGATCTCTTCCTGTGAAGCCCACAGGGTCGAGATTTTTGCTTGGAGACCCGCGGAAGTTTGCTCTTCCTTGACGAGCTGGGCCTTAAACTTCTTGGCTTCCGCCGTGAGCTAGTCCCGCTAGTGAGACGCGTCGGCGAGTTGCTCTTCGAGCCACTTTGTCCGGCCCGGCTTCTCTTCCGCGGCGCCAGCCTTCACGGCTTGCGCGCGAAGCTCCTCGGCTTCTTTTAAGAGGGCCTTGAGGAACGCTCTCTTTGGCCACCACTGAGCTTCTTCGCTTCGCTTTCAGTGGCTCGGCTTTGGGCCAGCAGAGGGCTCGCCTCAGATCCTCGACCGAGATGCTCCGGGAGGGATGCCAAGACGGCGCCCGCTCCACGGTGATTCCGCCTCGACCCGCCATGGTATCCCTAAAGACCCGAGGAGAAGATCAAGTTAAACACTTTGCGATAATACTGCTTAAACCGAACAAGGTTTGGCCTTGAGTTTACCTTGCTAAGCCGATGCTTCAAACCGCAGCCACAGTCGCCCTCGAGGCCATCGTCACTTAAGCCCCGCCGCGCGGGATGAGACGAAGCGTTGTTCCGTCGGCCGCCATGTTCGCTCCTTCTTCTTGCGGGGCGCGTCCGCCGGGAGCAGGGCAACGGGCGAAGCGCTTTCTCTCGCGCCCCTCTCTCTTCCTCTTTCTTCCACCAACGCCGGACGAGGCCGGAGCCACTCACTGGTGGCGCCATTGTTCAATGGCGGGGACGACTTGCGCGACCGCCGGGGCTTTTTTGCTCCCTGGCGGCCGGGTTTCACCGCCGCCAGAAAATCCTGTCGCCTCAGCGTGAGCTGCCTCGCGACGAGGTCCTCGGCAGACCGGCTGCTCGGTCCATACTGGCGCTTCCGAGCCATCATCTTGGCCTCATTGTCCGTGGCGCCACATACGCCTCTTCGCCTTCACCGCTCCACCGCGCTTTTGAGTGCGCCGAGTCGCTTGTCGGAACTGGCGGGAGCAGCTCCATGCCGCCAATTTGTCCTTGAGGCTTGCCAAACCTTATCGCCGCGATGCACGTGTAGGTGCTTTCGAGGCAAAGCCCGACCGCCGAGGCCGCCTCGACGCCGTCGTGCGTGGCGACCTCCTCTCGGGCAATTGACGAAAAAGAGATGATCGTTAAGTCTAACGCGGTCGAGGGTTGAAAGATCAAAAGATCGATTCCTACATACCGCCGTGGAAGGCTTGATTCGATCTTCTTCGCTGGAATTTTCCGCCTCTTCCTCGGGGGCTCCTTGGCGGCTTCTCCGTTTTGGCCCTTGGGTGTTCTCGGCGATGCGCTCGGCCCTAGTAAGTCGAGCATTTCTCTCAGCAAGAAGAAGTTTTTCCTTGCGCAGAACCTCCTCTTCGAGCCTCCGCTTTCGGCGACTGTTGGAGCCGCGCCAAATGGCCCGGTGAGCTGCGAGTAACGCCTAAGCCAGAGGGTCATGTTCTTTACCTCTTCGTCGCATTGCTCGGCGAGGAGGAGGAGCTTGGTCTCTTCCTCTGGGCCGACCATGAGTCCGCTTGTTCTGCTGGCGCCCTCCGTCGCTGCTGGTGGTCTTTTTCGATGTCCGGCGGCGGCAGTGTCGCGGCGAAGCTCACAGAGGGCTCGGCCGCCACCTTGGGCTTTGTGGCCGCCTTGGCCTTGCTCTTCTTCGCTTTCTCCTTCTCAGCTCGAAAGTTCTTCCACGATCCCGCCAAGGATCAACTCATCTTCTGTGTGCTCGAAGCGAAGGTTAGTTTGAATAAGCGGTGCAAATCTGCGGACGCAGATTTAGGGTTTGAGTAACTCACATCGGCCGTGCGTGACGCGAGCACGCCTCTGACAGTATAGGCTACCTCGCCGGTGACCTCGCCGTCCTTCTTCGCCGCCTTGAAGATGGCGTCGACCGCTTCGGTCACCCATGCGTCGGTGGGTTTCTCCGCCCGAGTATGGGATCGTCGGTTCTGCTCGATAGAAGTCATCAAGTAAAGGTTGAGTCTTAAAGGCACTTACCCGTGCTCTCCCTCGAGATGTCTTCCCATCCTCTATCTTGTAGAAGGATAGGGTCTTCTCCGCAGACGGATGACCTCGTTATTGTGTAGTCCCGGATGATCTCCTGCCCGTGAGCCCAAGGCTCACGAGGAGGCGATCTTCCTCGTCAAAACCAGTCCTCGGCGGTCATCTCCGGCCGAGGCATTGGCGCCCCTTCGCGGTGCCTTCCGGTGAAGACGAGCTTCTTGTCGCTACTTTGCATGTCAGTAGAACCACCTCATCCACCACGCGCCCATCGAGTCGCAGCGGTGCGGGCGAGCGTACGTCTGGGCGTCGTCGCGGTGGCGGAGCTTGAGGTAGTAGCACCCCAGCCTCAGCGGCGGAGCTGCTCCGCCTCACTGTGTAATAGTGGAGGAACAATTTCACGGTGGATCGATGCTCAGATAGCCATCGCATGGTGTGCGAAGACGGCCATCTGGAGGATGGAGTTCGATTGAGGTTCGCCACCTCCAATCACCGATGTTCAAGAAGGCCTCGACGAAGTCGCTCTTGGGAGACCTCAACCCGAGCAAAGGCGAATCTGCTCAAGTTGACAAACTCTTCCTCGAGCGGCTCGAGTATCCTCCTTCGAGTGACCTCCACTCACGGGTGTCTACATGGCCCTCCTCCTCCTGCACCTTCAGGTCCTCCTCGGTCAGTGGTGCCGTGAATTTGGCCATGAGCAGTTCCTGTATCGGACGAACATTTGGAGGGTGGAGTTCGCTCTTTGATGCCGAAAGCGAGGTTGGAGTCGGCTTGAGAGAAAAGGCGTGAGAGCGAAGTGGTCGGGCATGCGGCGGCTTGGGTGCTTTTATAGTCCCGTATAAGCATTTCAAAGAACGGTTTTGTCCCGTAATCGGCTAGTTTTACCGCAATGGCTAGGTAAAACGGTCGCTTTGTTTTTCTTCGCGCAATGATAGGAAGTTACTGTTGGAGTCCATAACGGCTATTTTTTCTAGTGTCTGCGCTTTGAAGTCCGAGTAATCCGCCGAAAGGTGTGATTCCTCGCTCGACGCAAATGAGTTGCTCGATATCGGTCGGGTTCTGTTTCGCCCCGAACAAGTCTTGTTCGGTTGAACCATGACCTGTTCGGTCGCTTGTTACATGTCTTTGTAGCAAAGAAAATTTCCTCTTCGTGACTTGTAGTCTCCAGAGGAAGACCCCACTCTAGTGAGTCCTTCCACTTGAGTCTCGGGGGCTAGCTGTCGGGGATAGAATTACGGCCCATTGTCATGGCCCACTCCCTGACGGCCCAATCGAACGACCTACCGGGGCCGGCTCCTCGAAGGTTCTATCGAGCCCATGTGTATCTGCCGAGCGGTTTCTTGGTTGGCACGTGCGAATGGCCTATGATTCATGTTTGAGTCCGACTCGAACAAGAGTTCTGCACGGCCACGTGAAGACGGGACGTGGTTTCTGGATTGGATCAGAGTCGTGATCCCCAAGATTAGGAGATTATCTTATCTACCGTAGGTTGTATTTGGCATGTATGAGTTCGCTGCGATCTCAGTAGTTAGCCCTACCGATATTTCTCAGTATATCGGTTTGCTCCGTACTATATAAACAGGGCCCGACGGCGTTTAGAGGGACCCCTAGCCAAGAGATTTTCGCATACTACTCGTCGAGACCTGCTAATCTCGCCGAGTTCCACCTTGTAATCCTCTTTGATATAAAGAAAGGCTGGACGTAGGGCTATTATCTCTCCCGAGAGGCCTGAACCAGGATAAAAACCACTGTCTCCTGTTCGTTGCTATTCGTGGTTGTTCGGCGTGTCTCCTATCTCCTCCTTGAAGAACCTTGGTTGACTTGGGTCAATATCCCAACCGTCGACACAACCATTCTTGGTAAGCCCAGATACCACTGAACAGAGAGACAACAAGTCCTTCTCAGGTATTGCATCAAACACATCAAGAGCCTTCTTCGCCTGGCCAGTAGCCAAGAACCCAATTACCATCATGTTCCAAGAGGTGGTGATCCTCAGCGGCATCTCGTTGAATAGTTCTGCGCCAGGGGCATGATCCTGCGGCGTGCGTATGCGCCGATGAGGGTGTTCCACGTGACGACGTCGCGGTGGGGCATTTCATCGAACAGCCGGCACGCGGCCACGAGGTAGTCGACACGCGCCCAGCAGGCGTATGCGGCGAGGAGCGTGTTCCACGAGATGGCATCCCGCACGGGCGTGGAGTCGAAGAAGGCGCGCACGGCATGGACGTCGAGGCAGCAGACGACCGCCGCGAGGAACAAGGTCGACATCGCAGGCCGGGAGCGCGTCGAACAGGCGCCGGATGGTGACGAACTGGTCGTGGTTGAGGAGAGCCGCGAGGGAGCGATTGTCTTCGCCGGACGAGGTCGTCATTGGGGACATACTGCCGCCATGGCGGTCGTGGCTTGGCGGCGATGTGGAGTCCCCGGCCTTGGGACTAGAAATGGGGAAAGCAATGCCGTTGGCCTGAGACCGTTGGTTACGCGCGATGGTGAGATACGTGGCTCATCCGTCTTAACTAACGGGACGGACGTCCGTCCTGTAACATTTCTGAAATTTATTATATCTATCTATCTTCTATCTACTATCTATATAAAGCAGAATTAAACGGAGCCACCACGTTAATCCTAAAATCCTAGAAATTCCCACGTTAATCGAAAAATAGCAGAAATTCTCACGTGAATCATAGAAAAAAGAAAAAAATCTACATCGTTAAATATGGATATTATTATGTAAATCTAACGGTCAATATTAACCTCTATAACAAACTAATGAAGCTGATCTATATATTAGAGATAAACTCTAATCTAATCTGATATGTTATTATGTAAATCTAATCTAGCCGCGCAAACGCGCGGGTCACCTTGCTCGTCCACATCATCCAAATTATTTCAGTCGTTCGATCAACGGTGGGACCAAATTATAACGGATTAGGTCAATCAAAGAAATTCTCACATAAATCAAGAAAAAAAAATAAAAGATCTATGCCGTTGATTTTGTGGGACCGGATTACAAATCTAGCCGCGCAAACGCGCGAGCCACCTCGCTCGTTTATTAATAATTACCTGAGTGCCTGAACATTTATCGTAGACCGCAACAACGAAAATGCGTATTCTAACGCCTAGCCGCCCAAACTCAATTCCTGCACAACACAGAGCACTCTCTCATCAAAAGTAAGCCCTAACTCTTCTCAATTCTCAAAACGAGTCGCTCTCTATCTCTCACAATCTCACTCTCTCCCACATATGACATATGAATTAGTGTTCAATTGCGCATCATGGTCCCCTCCTTGATTGAATCTGGTTCATATAGCATGGTTCTACGTTCTGCCTTATGAATTACTTTGTATGATGGTTCAATGACTTGTATAGGATGGTTTTGTTAATGACGATAACCTGAATGACGTCGTGCTCTGGGTTGGGATTCAAGCTTTGGGTTTTCCTTTGGGTCAGACTTGGGCTCAGATAAATTGGAAAAATGTCAGGTTTGGCTGGCTTTCCTGCAAAGTGTCGGACCTTTTGAAGGTCGGCCTGAAACCCAGCCTAGCCGGAGACATGATCATGGACTTGTTTGTTTCAGATTAAATTAAATTAAATTAAATGAAAATTTGTTATTTTTGTATAAGCCAAATGATGTAATGTTTTGTAGTCATTCTTGTGGGTTTTTAAATAGTACTTCTTAAAGTTTGTAAAATATTTTTTCATAATGTTTTAAACTCGTTAAGACATATTTTGAGAGGGTCACAAATTTGCTACAGTAAAACACAACTCTACATTAATCTGAAACAAACAAGGCCCATATCTAGGGCTGACTCAGTTTAAGCATGTTCTCGGCGCATTGCTATTCTGATTATTTCTTGAAATTGAACTCTATCAACTTTGAGTGGTGTCTTCTGTAACCTAGAACTAAATTGAATGGTTCAACAATATATATCTCGTGACCTCGATTTTTTGAGAAATGGCATTAAAAAGTCAAACTGTTCATGATGCTTAAATATTTTAATATAAAAGTTACAAAGTTGCTCCATTGCCCGTTTGGTTTAACCTCCTGTCTAATCCTGCTCTTTATGGCTTATTAGCTCAAATGATTTGGTTTATCGAGCCTTCTTTTATCTCAAAACCGCTTCTTAAAGTTCTTAAAACACAAGTCTATAAAAACAAGTCATGCTCATAACATTCGAGCAACTAGAAATGTGCCCCGTGAGTCGCTGTCAGAGGCGACTCATCCGCCACCAGATCCCTTTGTTATCGCAAATCAATTTAATTTTGAATCGGAACATGTCTAAACAAATATGTGTCACAAGAAAAAAATGTACGGAGAGATGCACCTTAGACCAGGAGAGGGCTGCAAAGGGGAGAACACTGGTTCAAGTCATATAAGAATGACATTTATGCTTAAATTTTCAAATTTCGTTTGATTTTTTCATTCAAAAAGTACCAAAAATTTAACAACGCACCAAATTGACCTTACAGGTAACCTTTTTAAAAAAATTTACGTGGTAAAATTTTCGTTAGGCACATCCAAGGACTCCCATTTATGTGAAACTCCATATGTAAAGTTTTTTTGGGATCCATCTTAACTATGCTCTCCCAGCCAGTCCTGCACTTGTGTAGGTAGAGCATATCTAAGGCCGGGCTCCACATTAAATGTAAAATATAATAAAGTTGTTCTATCCTTAAGTATGTTGCTAATGGTAGAGGATGTTGCATCCCAACGTACCTAGGTGGCTAGGTCATGGACTCATGTCCATTGTTCATTTTCATGTTTTTGAAGAGAAACTATATTACCCCTTCTTCAAAACTAGTGCGTTAAAACTCGAAAAGATTATCCTTCAATTTTTAAATTACGTAAAAGCGCAATCCCCTAGCTGACAATAACGTTTCTAATTGGTCGACTGAAAAATTAACCGTTGGTTTGACTAACTTGGATAGGCATATTGTTATTTTAAAACATTTATATATATTATTTAATCTCGTAAATACGTTGTACACCATTATACGACTAGGTACTAAGAATTTGTAAGCACAAAGCAAATTTTACGGTACACTGAAATGAAATAAATATAAGTAGTTCATTCTTCTCACTCTATCATGCTGATTTATTGCTTTATATACTACCATAATAATATTACAGAGTAAATTACACCGTAGGTCCTTGAACTTGTCCCGTTGTTTGGAATAGGTCTTCAACCAACGAAACCGGATATCTAGGTAGTGGTGGGAGTTGGGCCGTGCCGTGCCGGCCCGCCCCGGCCCAGGCCTATCGTGCCGACCCAGCCCAGGCCCGTCGTGCCTCGGGTCGGTGTAAAATGGGTCAGCACGGCCCGGTCAGCACTTCAGGCTGTGCCGGTCCGGCACGGGGTGCCAAAATCTAGGCCCAGCACGGCCCAAAAGCACGGCGGGCCGGCCTGAGCATGGCACGGGTAACAAAACAGCAGGCAAAATAATTTTTTAGAAATTCATACGTTGCTCAAATGAAAAGGTTTTCTACATAAAAAAGATGCGTCTCGCAACTATCTACAACTTTCGTGTTCAATCGAAATTCATCCGAGCAACACAAGACCTCAAAAATAGCGAATTACCAATGACGGTGCCGTCGGCCCGAAAGCAGGCAGCAAAGAAAATAATTTTTATAAATTCATAATTTGCTCAAATGAAAAACTTGTTTATATGAAAAAGATGTGTCTCGAAATTATCTAAAACTTTTGTATTGAACAGAAATTCATCTAAGCAACGACAAACCACAAAAAATATAAAATACTGACTCGTGCCTCATTTCAGGCCTAGCCGGCCAAGCATGGGCCGTAAAGTCAGGCCGGGCCGGGCAGCACGTCGTGCCTGGTTTCCAGGCCCGGCTCAGTCCATCATTTTCCCATGCCGTGCTTAGGACCGTCTTTTTCTGGTCGTGCCCGGGCCAGCCCAGCCCAAACTCCTAGCACTATATCTAGGCCTTCAAACTTTTCTTGTTGTCTTGTTTAGGTCCAAAAGAGGTATCCAAAGATGGTTTATTGCACTTTTTGTTTATTTCTTTTGTGGGACCAATATACAAAAATTTCTCTCTCTTTTTCCCGTTCTCTCCTTCAGATTCGGAACGAGCCCCGAACCATCGACCACGATGACTTCATGAAGAGCTTCGTCGTTGTGCTCCCGCGCTCAGCCTCGTTGCGCCCCAGTCCCACGCTTGGCCTCCACCGCTCGCGAACGTCACCGCGACACCGCCACGCTCGTCGTGAAGAGCCCCGCCGCCGTGCTCCCACATCCGACCTCTATGGAGAGCTCTGTCGCTGTCGGCCTCGTCCTTACGCTCAAGCGCCACCTTGAGCTGCCACGATGTATGAAGTACAAGCGTGCTAGCATATGAGGGATAAGAAGCCCACAACGAAAAAGGATGTATACATATTTTTATTGGTTCTTGTGTTTCGATATCTAAGAGCATATTTAGCAAGTTCTCTAAAACACTGTTGCGGGTAACCTCAGTCTCTATACACCATCCAACATAATCTCCATGTCACTTTCTAAATTTAAAAACTCTTTCTCTTGGTCTCTATATTTAATAACTTTGTACAATCTCTATATCTTTTTACGAGTAGAAACTCAGTTGAAAAGGATGAAAATATAAAGAACAGATAGTGATTTAGAGAAAACATGTGGAGGCAAAATGTGGAGATCATCATGTCGATGCTCTAAACAAACTCCGAAATCTCTTTCAATGGTAAACAAGATCAAGCCTGCGGTCATGCCATGGGTGGGAAGATCAACGTACCGCAGAATTGGACTCGCCGCTCACGCATGAGTCCTGCCAGACAATTAATCGACAGCAGAAAAACACGGCGGGGTAAAAGGGGAAGAGGGAAAAGGTCCAAGAGGAAACAACCAAGCTCTGTGCAAGACCCAAGGGGCCGAGAGGCATCCCATGTGTGCGCGACTGTGCATGGGCTCTGCACCTCCAATGTACCGAGGATTGTGTGTGACAGTCATGTACATCCAAAAGTCAGTGATGAGACGCAGGAGGGAGAGCACATCAATTTTCACAGTACTCGACTGCATCTACGTGCCGCCAAGGTTATAGCCATGTTCGTTTCAGTTCAGTTATCAAATTTGTTACATCTAGAGAGACATTATAAAGAGTTCAAAAAATTATATAAAAAAATTATTTTACGAACTATATAAAACCACATAAAAATGACTACAAAATATTGCATCATTTGTCTTATATGAAAATAATATTATTTATTTAATTTAATTTAAGAGTAAAATACACGGACGGTCTCTAAACTATTAGTCGATTCTCATCTAGGTCCCCATTATTTGAAATTACAGCTTTGGGTTCCTAGTCTTTGTAAGTGGGTCCATTCCAGTCCAAACTTGCCACGTGACAACCTTATGGCTGACGTGGCGCTGACATATCACATAAATTGTTTTAAAAAGTATAAAATCATTAAAAAAAACATAAAAGGGAAATCATTTAAAAATCTAAAAAATATTAAAAATCATCAAAAGAATCATAAAAAATACGGAAAAATCATTTTAAAAAATAGGGAAGTCAATAAAAGAATCATGGAAAATCATTAAAATTATTAAAAGAAACATAAAGACAATGTGGTCGCCTTTAATCCCTCTATAGTTGTAAGCACAAGACCTCTAGCATCGTGGCGTATGGGAGCTCTCAAGTACTACTTTTTCTAATTTTTATAATGAATTTTTCTAATTGTTTTATCATTTCCAGTATTTTTTTATGATTTCTGAAATTTTTGAGCTTTTTCTGAATTTTGTAAGTAATTTATGTGACATGGACGACCATGTCAACGCCACGTCAGCTTCAGGGATGTTACATGGCAGGTTTGGATCGGAATGAACCTATTTAAAAAGATTAGGGACCAAAAACTGTAATTTTAAAGAACAGGGAGTCTATGAGCGATCAGGATTTTCTCTTTTTTAGCCATTGGACGGGTGACATGGAGCTGGTAGATGCCGCTGTTATTCTGAATTAGCATTTGCACCCTTATCCTTATTCCTTGTTTCAAAAACCTCACATTTTATAGCCTTTCTAGCTGCATGGGCAATGCGTTCTGTCTATACGGTCCGAGAGGCAACACGCAGCATTCAAAAATAACGCCAGTATCAGTAGATATAGTTTCTAATAGACAAAAAGAAAAGAAAGATAATTATTAAATACAGTGTGAAACGAGGAAATTCTACACAGTTTCTGCGAAAATCGATTTATATAAGATGGTTCGAATGGTGAACAGATGCATGCAATGCAAGGTCAAGAAACAAGCGCTTGGTGACTTGGGTCATAGGACAGGAAAGCCGGGAATTCTAGCTTGTGCATCAACGAAGTATCTCTGCATGTTTTCTTTTCCAAACCATTGTTCCTTCTTTCTATTTTTGTTCTTTATGGTGGTCTCTATGGTGGAGGGGCCTCTATCTCCCCCAACCCTGTACTTCTTCCCTTTTTTTTATCAATTTATGGCAGTTTTCCTGCCTTTTGCTCATAAAAATTATTAAAAAAATGATATAGAATATCTAAATGCGAGAACTTAGATAAAGAATGTTTAAATTTAAAAACTAAAAAAAAAGACGATCCCTCCAAATTGTTTATACTTGAACCATAACCCCACACCCGTTAGGTAACCCATGAAGTGTTTATGTAGTCAGTACTTACCCATTAAGGCCCTGTTGTTCGAGCTGCAGTTTCTCTAAAAGCTGCTTCTGAGAAAAGACATAGTACAAAACTTGCATATCAGATCATTGTACAATTTGAACTTTTGAAGACTTTTGGCTTCTTGGAAAGGGGCTCCAAAAGCGGAATGTTTGTTTGAGCTTCTGGCTTCTAAGGCTAGAAGTTGGCTACAAACTCAAACAAATAAGGCTTAAGTAATGAGATGGACACCATGCAAATGATTTTTCAATGAGATGATATACACGCCACTTTTCTCTCAATCAATACTAAAAAAACTTTATAATATTATAAAAATGACTTTGAAAAAATAATATGAAAATAGAAAAGAAACAATTTTAGGCAAAAAGAAACATTCAATTTCAAACTAAATATATTGGGGAAAATATCAAATGTTCAAAATCCAGACCAAAAGTGTTTTTTGAATATCTAGCTTTATTTTTGAAAAATAATTAAAATTCAAAATTTAATGTCTGAGAGACTGTTTCAAACCTCGGTAGAAGCCTGTCAGTTCGAAAAGTCTTGTCCCGAAAAACCAGCCCGAGTCTTACGGCGGCGCCGGGCTTGAAAACCGGCCCGAGCCCTACTGGTCTGAAGTTCGGCCCGCCACGGCTAAAATCGGCGGAATCCGCTCGGCCTGCCTACCGATCAAGCTTGAATCGAGGGCTGAGTCTACCGATGCACTGTTGGTAGGGCCGGGCTTTTTTCGGTCGGGTTCGTCAAGCTCACGGGCGGGTTTCCGTGAGCGTGTCTAATGTACAACAGCAAATCAACGTGTTTTTTTGGAAAAAAACAAGTGGAAAAATGAGGATGGGGCTGGACAATTTCACCGGTGATCGAAGGACGACAACAACCATAGTTGGGGGGCTTCGACGCCGACAGTGTTGAACAAGGAGAATGAAGGGATTGAGTCGCAACTAAGGACTCCAGAGCCATCAATCAAAAGCCAACGAACAGAGAAGAGAGTGTCGATAATTGAGAAACAGATTCATCAAGCTTGCTTTCAATTTAATGGCTCAATGAGCCCCATTTTTATCATAGATTAGACTTCCGCAACGCCAAGATCTTAAAGAACATGCAAGATTTATCGTTGTTTACACCTCTCATGTTGAGATAATAATCCTACATACACCGTATTGATTTTGATGAGATGGAATTGCAATGGGTGTATACTGAGTTGTTCATGAATAAGACTTGGACCCTGCTACTCAGTACCCGGCCATGCCTACATGGCACAAATTAGAGGCAAAACGCAATTCACTCCCTAGGCAATGCATCTAGTGGTAGGACAAGGTACCCTACCAACTAGAAGGACCTATATGTAAATAATATTTACCCAATCCCAAGAGAGAGAGGGGGAGGGAGGTCATGACAGGAATAAGAACATGACAAGGCGACCACCTCATTGTTAATTGTGTATTTGGTTACCATGCTAACTGTCGGGGATAAAATCACGGCCCATTGCCATGGCCCACTCCCTGACGGCCCAATCGAACAGCCTGCCGGGGCCCACCTCCCTGTAAGGTTCTATAAGGCCCATGTGCATCGTGCCGAACAGCCTCCTGGTCGGTACGATTGCGTGGCGTCCAAGACTTTGTGTTTAAGTCCGACTCGAACAAGAGTTCTACACGGCTACGTGAAGACCCGGACGTTGGTTTCCCGGATTGAAGCAGACGTCGTGATTTCCAAGACTAGGAGTATGCCTTATTTGCCTCGGGATATATTTGGCATGTCGAGTTCGTTACGATCTCGTAGTTAGCCCGGCCCGATATTCCCTCGGTAGGTCGGTTTGCTCTGTACTATATAAACAAAGCCCCTACGGCATTGAGGGGGCATCGGGCACGAGTTTACGACCCTGACCAAGAGCTTTCGCATCTTAGCACTTCGTAGACACCTGATCATTGCATTGTCGCTCTTGTACACCATAATCTCGCCGAAACTTGTTCGTCTTGTCGAGCCACCTCTTGTATTCATCTTTGATATATAAGAAAGGCTGGACGTAGGGCTATTATCTCTTCCGAGAGGTCTGAATCAGGATAAAAACCCCTGTCTCCCTGTTCGTTGTTGTTGGTTCTGTTCGGCGTGTCTCCTATCTCCCTCTTGAAGAACCTTAGTTGACTTGGGTCAATATCCCAACCGTCGACACTAACATTTAACGGTAATGTGCGAACATGTGCATACATTTAAGGACATGTTTGTAGCCACATTTGTGTTAAATGAAAGTTCTCGGGGATAAAATCACTGCCCATTGCCATGACCCACTCCCTAACAGCCCAATCGAGCAGCCTTCTAGGGCCTGGCTCCCTAGAAGGTTCTATCAGGCCCATGTGCATCCCGCCAACGACTTTTTTTCGGCACGCATGTGAACGGCCTAGGATTCCTGTTTGAATCCGACTCGAGCAAGAGTTCTGCACGGCTACGTGAAGACCCGGACGTAGTTTCCCGGATTAAAGTAGACGTCATGATCCCCAAGAATTGGAGTATACCTTATCTACCTTGGGATGTATTTGGCATGTATACGAGTTCGTTACGTCCTCGTAGTCAGCCCGGCCCGATTATTCCCCGGTAGGTCGGTTGTTCAACACTATATAAACAAAGCCCCTACGGCGTGTAGAGGGGCCGGATGAGCACGACTTGAAGTCAAGATCGCATATTTCTTCCTGTACACCCATAATCTCGTCGAGACCTGTCCATCTCGCCGAGTTTCTCCTTGTAATCATCTTTCATATAAAGAAGCGCTGGACGTAGGGTTGTTGTCTCCCCGGAGAGGCCCGAACCAGGATAAAAACCTTGTGTCTGCTCATTGCTCGTTGATTGTTGTTTGCCTTGCTCGGTAGTATCTTCTATCTCCCTTTCTCAAGAACCTTAGTTGACTTGGGACCGATATCCCAACCGTCGACAAAAGTCATAACATTTTTGGATCTAGTATGCAAATGGATGCATGTTCAAGGTATAGACAAATTATAATTTGTGGTTGAGTGAGATTTTCAACTAGTTCATAGTGCTACAATGTATATTTTCTCCCTTTTCTTAAGGGTAAGTTTGATTGATAACACTACTCAACTGTCCTATTTTGAGGATTGCCATTTGCTTAGTTGGAAATTATATAGTTGTAATGCTCGATTTCAAAGTTAGATCCATGTGATTATGCAAATATCAGACGTCGACATGACAATTTTTTCAGACAACTTTGCCCCCTTCTTCTTTCTTCATCCATCATTCTCCCCTTCCAACTTGACCACGACCACCCTCCTCTCCACTTTTTTGTTCCCTATTTTCTCTCTCACACACACACGGGTCGTTTGAGCTCACGATACCCACAACCTTCTATGCCCCTCATTGCATGGAGCCTACGTGCTCTTCCCTCGTGATGACTTCTTCGGCAGTGAGAGAGTAGGGAGATTATAACGATGCTTTTTTGCCCTAGGGTTGCTTGGGAACCTGTGTTCACATGTTCCCTCTGCATCACATCCAAACAAGGCAGGGAGTTGTGCTTTGTGCTTGGGTTGCCAAGGGGAAAACAGTGTTGGAAGCGGAAGGTGGCATGATTGTTCTCAAGAGATATGATCCAATAACAACGCGAGATGGGAATAGGGATGACAATCGGGTCAGGTACCTCCGGGTACATCCTCTCATACCCAAACCCGAAACCCGAAAACTATACCCAAACACGAACCCAGAATATTTCATGGGTATAAACCCACACCCATACCTAAACTCGATGGGTACCCAAACCTGAATGGTTACCTGAACCTGAAATATATAATAATCCTATATCTCAATATTTAATACAATATATTTCCTCTGTCCCAATATATAGGGCGCATAATTTTTTTTAAGTTGTCCCATAATACAAGGCGTATTCCCATTATTTTTTTGGAAAAGACGAGCAATTAACTCATAGCTAAGCTATTCACAATATAAAGTGCATGTTTTTGCTAGGTTTAGCTATTAAAGCTATTAATTAAGTGCACGGAAAGGAGATGCATGCTTGCATACACAGAAACAAAAGATAAAATATTAATTTGTGATGCTTCGAGTAAAGAGATAGTTAAAGATGATCTACTCTCTTAAACACCATTTCTTGGTCTTGACGAAAATTTTTATACGCCCTATATTTTGGGACGGAGGGAGTATGTGATATTAATCAATTTCAACTCTAACCTTTCATCAACTTTGAACATATAAACTTATATTTGTACTTCAACCTTTCACTAATACATATTTATTGATAACACATGGTGGCATATTATATTATATTTAATTTTCTTATTCTTTTCGGGGTACACATGGCCCATGGGTATCCATGTTTGTAAAAACAAACTCGAACCCAAACCCAAAATCCGGAACTATACCCGAACCCGAAATCCTAAACTATACCTGAACCTGAAATATTTCAAGGGTATAAACCCACGCCCATACCCGAACCCATCGAGTCGGGTACCCGTGTGTATCCTAACCCATGGGTAAAATTGCCATCCCTAGATGGGAAGGTGAAGGCGGTGGTGGTCATGGTTTTGGTTGTGTAGAAAGTTAAAAGTATTTTCATCATCTAAAAAACAATACAGGTCATCTAAAAATTAATACGGGTTTGTTAAAACTAGGCGAATGTCATGGTTTCTGCTGCCATGATTTTCAAATAGTGTTTTCTATCCAAACACCTCATTTTTTAAAGGGACCGACAAGAATGAAGGCACCTGCATTTTGCATTTAGTGCAGGTGA
Source organism: Raddia guianensis (assembly GCA_036346415.1). Lineage (NCBI taxonomy): Eukaryota > Viridiplantae > Streptophyta > Magnoliopsida > Poales > Poaceae > Raddia > Raddia guianensis. The sequence goes on from CM070536.1 coordinate 19,492,326, forward strand.
TTTTTTTTTCCAGTACGATTGTACAGAAATTTCACTATACGGAAGTACTGAAAAAACTATATAAAAAAAGTGAAAAAAACTCTGTAAGCTGCCGATCGAGCAAATCAGAGGGGTAAAGAACAATAGATCGACGGGGAGAAAGGCGGGCGGTCGGAGCAGGCGACGACGACGCCCTCGAGCAGGGCGGCCCGGCGTTCGCGAGCCCTTAGCCGCGCACGGCGCCACTTTTGCCGAGGAAGAGGAGGAAGGCTAGCAAAGGCGGCGTCGGTGGCATGGCAGCCTTCCGACGGTGAGTGGCGTGGCGTTGGTAGTGGGATTTAAAGGGTGTGAAAGATCGCTGCATGAAAGCGAGCTTAACGCACACGACTACATAGAAGTAAAATCAGTTTGTAAACCATTATTTATTCGCAATTGCTATTTTGCAGGCACCTGCAATTAGTCAAAACGTGCAGGCGCAAAAAATTCCACTTCCTTTCTACTGTTTTTCCACATTTGCATTGAAAAACCGCTTCGCGATAGTGGAATTTTTTGCGCGAGGTCGATTTTTGTGTAGATATATTTTGTTTTACGTTTATTATAAATTTATTTTGTTTCCTGTTTATTATAGATTTATTTTTGTTTTCTGTTTATTATAGATTAATTTTCTTTTTTGTTGCATCTGAGAAGCAAAAAATTCCACTTTCTTTCTACTGTTTTTCCACATTTGCATTTATGGAAAAAAACGCTTCGCGATAGTGGAATTTTTTGTGCGAGGTTGATTTTTGTGTAGATCTGCATGGCTACCTACCGCAGGTTCTCTGACTGATCGGCACCGAGCGCAGGGCGCTGTGAGCTAGCGCCCCTTATTGGTCGCACCATCGAAAGGTATGCCGTGCGTTCATGAGCCCTTAGCAGCCAAGACGGCGCCTTGTTTGCCGAGGAAGAGGAGGAAGGCTAGCAGCGGCGTCGGCGGCGCAGCAGCTGGCGACATCGGCGGCGGTGAGCAGCGGCGTAGGCAGCGGACGCATGGGTGTGAAAGATCGCCTGCGCGAGCGAGCAAACGCATACACCTACATATAAGTAAAATCGATTTTTAAACCATTATTTATTTCACCTTAAAACGAGTACAATTTAGCGTGTAATGTCCCGTCAAGTTAAACAGCGGCGACGAGAGCCCTGGTGAGAGAAAAAAAAAAAGTTACACACCGCCCCACTCAGCCACTCGCGCAACGCTACAAAGTTCCGAGCCCAAGAAACCCAGCCCCAAGGAAGAGAGAAAAAGCGCTTCACCGAGGGACTCCGGAGAGCGAGAGGCGTGCAGCATGGTGATAGGCCCCGACTAAGCACCAACCCTTTGGGAAATGGAGCTGCCGCTCAGTGGTTCGGCCTCAGAGGCGCAGCTCCGGGAAGCGGAGGCTACCGAGCAACCGGACCAAGCCAAGCAATAGTCACTCGTCCTCACTCTCTTCTCTACCGCTGCGCTGCGCTGCGCTGCTGCCCACTGCTGCTCTATACCAGTAGCATCGGGCTACCGCTAGCTCCTGTATACTTAAGGCGGGTAAAGGTGTGAGGTGAAGGCGAGAAGCCCGTGAGGTGCTGCTTGCGGTGGGAACGAGGGAAAGAGGGAAGGGAAGGAGGAGACAAGGTTTGGGCGTTTCTTGGTTGCGGCCATGGACGCCTACGAGGCGACCAAGGTGGTGTTCTCCCGGATCCAGGCGTTGGACCCGGACCACGCCGCCAAGATCATGGGGCTCCTGCTGATCCAGGACCACGGCGAGAAGGAGATGATACGCCTCGCCTTCGGCCCCGAGGCGCTGCTCCAGAGCGTCATGGCCAAGGCGCGCAAGGAGCTCGGCGTGGGCGCCTTGCCCCCGTCGTCCGGCCCCGGGACGCCCACGGCAGGGCACCCGCCGCCGTTCATGCTCTCGCGGCAGAACTCCGGCCGCGGCAGTGTGCCGTCGCCGTCGCCGTTGTCGGTTACCTCGCCGTCGTCCTGGGCGCAGGCGCCGGTGTTCTCGCGGAGCAACAGCATGAGCAATGGCGTTGCGCCGGAGGAGATGGTGGGGGCCGGCGGGGAGGAGCTGGTCAGCCCGGTGAACGGCGTGACCGGCGCCGCGCCCTTCTTTCCACAGGTCGGGGACGCGCTCCTTGACGACTTCCAGCTGCAGGAGCAGCTCGCGTTCCTCAACGACGGGGGCATGAACGCGGCGGCGCACCAGCTCCCGGCGTTCGACGGCGGCGAGTGCCGGAGTCCAGGCCCTGCCGACGCCGGCGGCATGTTCCCGTACGGCCTCGGCTGGACCAACGGCGGCCCGGGCCACCGCCGGAGCGCGTCGGTGAACGAGCTCTGCCTCGGCGGTGGTGACGGTTTCGGATGGAAGCCGTGCCTCTACTACGCGCGCGGGTTCTGCAAGAACGGCAGCAGCTGCAGGTTCGTCCACGGCGGCCTACCCGACGACGCCGCCGTCCTCACCAGCGCCAAGATGGACGCCACGGCCGCCGCTGAGCAGCAGCAGTGCCAGGACTTTCTTCTCCGCTCCAAGAGCCAGCGCCTCGGCCCGGCCGCTTTTCCCTACTCACCCACCGGTTCCCTCCCCGGCTCGCCCTCCGCCGCCACCAAGTGCCTCAACTTCTTGCTGCAGCAACAGCACGACAACCAAAGGTACAACCGCCTTTGCCATCTCCCAAGTCCCAACACCAAAATGGCTGAAGCATAGGCCTAAAGTTCCAACCTTTCTTAACCTGCCGGCGGTGTAGGGCCGCGGTTGCGGCGGCGATGATGCTGGGCGGCGCCGACGAGGCGCACAAGTTCATGGGCCGGCCGCGCCTTGACCGCTCAGACTTCGCCAGCATGATGAACCCGGGATCGCGCCAGATTTACCTCACCTTCCCGGCCGACAGCACGTTCCGCGAGGAGGACGTTTCCAACTACTTCAGGTATGTGCACACAGGCCCAGGCTAATGCGATGCTCCTTCCATGGCGAAATCGCCGGAGCTCGCTCTGATGATCGCTCGCTGTTCTTGGCAATGCGTCGCAGCATCTATGGGCCGGTTCACGATGTTCGCATCCCGTACCAGCAGAAGCGCATGTTCGGGTTCGTCACCTTCGTGTACCCGGAGACGGTGAAGCTCATCCTGGCCAAGGGCAACCCGCACTTCATCTGCGACGCCCGCGTGCTCGTCAAGCCCTACAAGGAGAAGGGCAAGGTTCCCGACAAGTACAGGTATGCATGCATTCCTCGGCGCGATCGTTTTAAACATTTCGATCAAATCATTGCCCTTGCTTCTTGTTACAACAACAGCAACGATCCTCGCATGCAATTAACTTGGTTGCTTAATTTGTTGCCCCCACTCTTGGCAGGAAGCAGCAGCAAGGTGACTTCTCCGGTTGCACGACGTCCACAGGGCTAGACGCCCGGGACCCATTCGATCTGCACCAGCTCGGTAAAAGTCTCGATCTTCACTCGCCTTGAAGCCTTCTAATGCAGTTGGGATCTAGCCTTGATCGGTGGAGCGTTTGCGTGGTGATTGTCAGGTGCGAGAATGCTGCAGCACTCCAACAGCGCGAACGAGCTGCTGCTGCGGCGGAAGCTGGAGGAGGAGCAGCAAGCTGCCGAGCTGCAGCAGGCGGTCGAGCTCCAGAGCCGCCGCCTAATGGGCCTCCAGCTGCTCGATCTCAAGTCTCGTGCTGCCGCTGCAGCCGCCGCCTCAACAGCAATGACGCTGCCATCGCCCATCACCAATGCCTTTGCCTCCAGCCAGCCCGTCTCCACGACCATGGTCGAGTCGCCTCCAGAGTCTGGTATGCTTTATGGTGGTCATACTGTCATCTGCCTGAAGGTCTTGCAAATGTTACTGATCACGGTAACATGTTGGGCATTATCAGGTGAGCAGCTGAGGAGCAGTGGCGGCTTCTCTACGGAGAGCAAGGCTTCCAATGGAGGAGATAAGGAGGAATCTGCCGGCGAGGCGAGCCCAAACGCCGACAGCGACCAAAGGTGGACTGAACTGGCACTAAACACACCATCATCATCATTCTGCCGCCTCATTATTCGCAGACTTAGCTTTCATGATTTGATACTCATGCCAAAGCTGAAGGACTGCAACTGTTTTCAGTGGATCAAGGGCTTGACGATTTTTTCTTCCATGCATTGTTCTGCAGCGCGGACCACAATTTGCCGGACAGCCCATTCGCATCTCCTACCAAGTCGGCCGCAGTTGCGCACGACAGTTTCACAGCCGCAGCCGAGCTGGACATCGCCCCAAATGGCTGCGGTGTATCCCATGCTGGTGGCGGCACCGCCAGTCATCTCATTCCACCCGCGTTGGACAACCCTTCTCCGAGACCCTACTTCTTCCCCATGTCCAGGTATAAAAGTATGATGATGATAGAAGCTGGTACTTTTCACTGCTCTGATTATATGCTGGGCACATTCTGTGATCCACGAGTGAAATGATTTGGTGAATGCAATGAGCAGGCTGTCCTCCGATCACGGAGCGATCGGGATGTAAAGTTTCCCGCCGCGATGGAAGTGAGTGATGCTCCCAGCCTAATCATAGTAAGCACTTAGACCTTCCTTTATTCCTGCTGCGCTTAGCAAATAATAAGCCTTCTACCTTTCTAATTATGCTGTCCTCTCTTTCTTTCATTCATTCTTGTTTTTTTCTCACTTTTGCTATTTGTTGTTGTGACAGGCCAAAAAAAGGAGTAAAATGTGTCAGCATAGTGTTAGCTCCCTTCTTTCTTCTTTTCCCCCATTTTTAGTGGATAGGTCTATTAAACCACAACAGAAGATGCCATTAGCCTTGACTAAGAAAAGCAGCAGCAGATGCAGTTGTGAAATATATAGCCTAAATATATACTTGTAATCCGGTATTTACCCCTCTAGTTGTGTTAGATAGTTCTACTTAGCAGTTGCTACCACCACTACCATCAATAGTTCAATACGGCTGATGTTACCAAGCCTTACTACAACAACCACCAGCTCTAGGTTTTTACTGAATCAGTCCAGCAAGAAGGCTAGTACCGGGCACAGACCACATGTTTACAGTAGTACCGCCTGCGAACTGCAAGGAGATGCATATATCTTTTGTATAATCGACCAAGGGCAGATCGACCCAGAGGCTGGAGCTGGAGAGGGGCACATGGTCATGGCAGCGAGCCTCTGAAAGTATTTATTTTACTGGCGTCAAGAACGCAAGATCCTATCTGGCCATGAAGAGAACCAGTCTGGTCTCCACTCCGGAACAGCACTCCGGAACAGCCAGTTTGGCGTGCTGCCTCCCTCAGCAGATGCAGGTCACCGGTACAAAAAAAAAAAAAAAGCCTTTTATTGTTACTCGTTTGGTTTTACTACATCCTTGTTGAATGGAACTGCTGTAGTAGTGTTAGCCCACAGCTCTATAGAAAGGAAACTGAAAGAAAATTATCCAGGTAATTTGCCAGTCCGTCATTTCATCTTCCATTCATCCTCCATGCCCTGATGCATACAATTAATTATAATCTCAATGCATCCATTCATACATAATCTCTGCAATCTGCATGCTGTGCTTGGACGTAGACAGGTTAATCGCCTGGAATATCTGAATCTCATTACCGTGCTCACGAGATGTGATCGTTCATCTGATTAAGTAGTCTTAAGTTAAGCTTTCAGAGAGGTGCTTCTTGCTGATTGGCGGTGGCGCTAACTTGGTGCACCGTCCGTGCGCCGCAATCCTTGAAAGCGATCTGGGATGAATCACACTTGACTGTAGGACAACGCGGGAGTGATTATCGCCACGTTTTGTCTCGTCTCTGCCTCTTAAGTGACACTACCGATTCTTTCTTTAAAAGTGGGCAGTAGATAGTGAGTGAAGTACCTGACGATCGCGATGTCATGCATGTTCCAGTCTCGGTGATGGGAGTACAATGCCAACACGTTCCAAGAGTTTTTTATACGCCGCAATATGTACGAAGAGATTATTTTGGTCCGTGTCAATCAATAACCTAACGTAACGGAAGGGAAGCCCAAACAATTACTCCGTATAATGCTATCTTGCCATACCCGTATCTGCGTGTTTCGCTGTAGGATCGAAAGCCTTCGCTATGACCACCGCGATGCGGCGCACGTACGGCTGGATCGTGCGGGGAGTGGGACCCAGGGCAGTACGCGGTCGATCGGGGGAGGGTAGAAAAACGGAAGGTGTCGCAGTACAAAGGTGGCGCGGGAGGTGGCCCACCCTGTCAGGCGTAGTCACGCCCATGTGGCCTGCGCCAGTGCGCCCCAGCCTTTATGAAACCCAACAACAGCGACGGTACGTGCCTGCGTCTGCGCCCCGCCCGGCTAAGCTCCCGTACCCGCAGGCCGGCATGTGCGCGCTCCGCGCACACGCGCTGCAGGCTGCAGCTACCTAGCAGCAAGCAGCAGCGCTTCATGTTTTACTCCCTCCATACTGAAAAAGTAGACGTTTTAGACACCATTTGGAATACCAAGACGGCGTTTATTAGCCTTATTAATGAGTGACAACTTCATTTAAGATATGGTCCCAAGTAAGGTCTGAATTGGTTAGAAAGTCTTTCTCTACATTCAAGAGGTCCATGGTTCGATCCCTGCGTGCAGCACATTTAGCAAACTTCTAAAACGACTAGTTTTACAGTATGGAGGGAGTATTTCCTTGTGGTGTTAGAGCATCCCCAGCAGGGCCTTTAAATTTCCCTCTACCAAGTTCCCTCCTATTGCATTTGAAAAAATTTGAAATTGAGACCATTTTAGGGGGGTGTGATGGGGATGCTACAGTAATTGCTACGGTACCTTTGCATTTTTTAAATCTTTTTTTTTCCATCTTGGTCTTTGGCGACCAAAACGGTACTACCTCCGTCCCTGAAAGAATGCTCTTTTAGAATTCAAATTTGTTTCAAAAAAATGCTCATCTAGCTGCACAGTATCTTAGATTTTCCTCCCTCCACTATAAAGTATCCCTATATTCTTCTCCCACCACTATTAAATACCTATAGATTCTCTTCCCACCACTATAAATACTATAGATTCCCACCTACATACATTTATTGTTAGTTTCTCCAAAACAACCTTAAATAACACTCTTTCTAGGACGAAGGTAGTAGCTGTTTGAGGTCGCGTGTTTACCAAGTGAGATGTTACTACTGTGCAGGTCAAAACACCAGATTCGATCTCTACGAAGCTACTCCCGTATTTAGGCCTTGTTTGGTTTAGCTGCAACTTCTCTAAAAACTGCTTTTAGAAAAAATCATAAAAAACTAGCTTATGAAAAAAGCTTAGATCATAGTATAAATTAGGTTTTTTATGGCTTTTGGCTTTTTAAAAAGGTTCTAAAAGCTAGCTGTTTGTTTGAGTTTTTAACTTTTAAAGGTAAAAGCTGGCTAGAAGTTCGAACAGAGTGCTGTGAGTACGAGCAATTGCTCCAGCTTCGTTCAGGCCCCGTTTACTGTATGGAAAGAGGGAGTAGCTCGAGTGGCCAGGCCAGGATTTCCGCGACGAGAAAAAGAACTTTTTGAAAAGGGAGAGCTCGGTCCAAGAACTTTTCCCCCTCTCTCAGAGCTTTTTGCACTGTAGAGTGCCCGAGCCGTAAAACAATAAAGGCCTGTGAGGCTGCTCTGAAGTCTGAGCGCGCACACAGCCAATTGTGACCCAATGAACAGTTGGCAGGACACGACAAGTAAAGCAGGGCTCGGGCACCGAGGAGCCGGAGGATAAACAAACAAGCACAGCAGCAGGGAGCCAGGGAGCACTCACGGGCTCACGCCAAAAAAACTGCAGGGGGCTCCGTGCAATTTCGCTCCATCGATGATCACGACGCAGTAGGGTAATGCGGTCAAACCCAAGGCAAGGACCAATAGATCTTTGGTAGAGACAGGCAGGCTGCGGCTAATCTATGAGTGATTGCGGTGGTGGTACTACTGCTGCTACTAGCATCTCACTAACTCGTAGCTGTGTCGCGCACAGTGACACACTGCCTTCTGCTAATGGCCATAATGGCCGATCCAGTGACCACCCATATGCGAATGCATGCATGCATGGATGATGCTCCCAGTTGTTGATCAGGACAAGGAGGTCATGCAGGACGCTGGCTGGATCCCACAGACAGGTGGGCCCCACGCGGCGCTGGCCCGCCTGTCACCCTGCTTGCCATCCCTGTGGCCACTGTCTCTAAAAATGGCCGGCACTGTAGGAGTGTAGGGCTTCTGTTCTGTTTTCCCGGGCATGCATGGATGCAACAACGCCGTGCAGTGCAGCCCGAGTGCACGCAAACTTGGCAAGTGTGGCGGGGCAGTAGCAGCAGCAGTGGAACCCGTCTACGCAGCGGGTTGTCGCCGGTGTGGCTGTGCGGGCGCTGTGCGTGTGCGCAGCGGGTGCATGTGCCGGCATGTGCGCCCCGTGCGTCGCTCACTTCTGTTTTGCACCCCGAGATTGCATGTGGATTAAGGGTAGATTAGGATCAGCCACATCGATCGCCTCGCCCTGCGCTTCAGTTTACTCTCGAAAACATATGGATAATCTGCGGTGGGTTCACTGAAGCGAATCTTCTGCCTACATGCCCAGCCTGCCGCGCCGCGCCACTGCCATGCCACCAATACCCTCCTCGCTAGGGCACGCGCCGTGGAGATCGGCGACGCATCACCGGGCGCGCGCGTGTGCTGCAGCGGCAGCGTGAGAACTTCCACTGAATGCACAGCGCGCCGAGCGTGGGAACAGCCGCGCTAATCGCGGCCGAACCGATCCGATTGCGGTGCGGCACGCGCAGTACTGATTACTACATTTGCCGCGTACATGTGTTCGTGGTACGGTACTTTTGTTGTGTCTCAAGTTTCAGGGTCAACTTTGGTATGTGATGTGATGTAGCACGTGTATATTACAAAGGAACACGAGCCGAGCCAGAGGTGATTCAGGATTAGGCCCTGTTTGGAAGTGGAGTTTTTTAAAACCATGGTTTTATAAAACCATGGCTTGTGTTTTGCTATGACCATGAAAAACCATGGTTTTGAAAACCATTGTTTGCTAGCACAAGTTAGAAAACTTTGGTGTGGAGTGGAGTTTACAAAACTTCAAAAAAACCATGGTTTTGCTAAAACCATGGTTTTCAAAACAGAGTTTTTGAGGTTGCATCCAAACACCTCATTGTCTTAGAAACCATGGTTTTTAAGAAAACCATGGTTTTGCATAGAAACTACAAAATAATTGCACTTCCAAACAGGGCCTTACTTGTTTGGCAACATATTCCGTACAAATGGTTATTCAATACTAATATGCTAACAGTAGATTTGGATCATCAAATCCACAAGGAATGGTTCAGATCTGAAAAGGTGGAAACCCCTTTCCATTTAAAAAGTCAAGAGGGTTTTTTTGAAAGTGTTTAAGTGAGAAGAGTGGCTTACACCTATCCAGATCTAAGCCGCTACTCTGTTGTTAGCATGTTAGCACTCATTGATATTTGCGTTGGATACGTCCTCTACTTCTTTTTAGGTAGCTTGCAGCAGTTTAATATGAATTTACATGGTTTCATATAGTTTTATTAGGTGTTTTCAGAGAGTTTTGTATAAATTTTAAAATTTTCATTGGTCATAAACATCATGCTTGCCATGCCGTAGAGGACAGAATTTGTTCGATTATTAAAAAAGTTTCACCAAGTTTTATTAGACATCAACCTGATTTCTATAAACACCATTATTACATCTCGTGTATATTTGACACATCTGCTGAAAACGTAGAAAACGGACAGAGAGATTAAAAAGAATGTAAGTTGATTTTAATATTGCTTCTACTATATATTAAAAACAAGCGAGGTGGCCTGCGCGTTTGCGCGGCTAGATTTGTTTCGGCGTGTAAAGTTTATCTCTAACTCATAATCTAACTCTAATATATTAGATCGGATTTAGAGTTTATCTCCAATATATTATATCAGCTTATGCATTAATCTGAATTTCTAATATTTTCTTTTAATCTAAGCCGCATAAATCTTTTATCTTTTCTTGATTTATGTGAGAATTTCTTTGACTAATCTAGGCCGTTATAATTTGGTTCCACCGTTCATCGAACAGCTAAAATAATCATATTATATCATCTTTAGTATTTAATCTGAATTTCTAATATTTTTCTTTTAATCTAAGCCGTTATAATCCGGTCTCACAAAAATCTGGCATATATCTTTTTTTCTTGATTTATGTGAGAATTTCTTTGATTGATATAGACCGTTATAATTTGGTCGCACCGTTGATCGAACGGCTGAAATAATCTAGGTGATGTGGACTAACGTGGTGGCTCTGTTTTCCTCTACTTTAATAATATAATAACAAATGTTTATTTTTCAACAATGTTCTAGAAAAGGCATATAAGTTGATCTTAATATTTCATCCGCTAGATGTTTGATTTATAGTAATAGTTTTTCTAAGCCTTTAGCCAGTAACTTAATGAAAACAAAAATGGTGTCCCACGTGTTTGCCTAGCTAAATTGGTCTCAATCTTTTATTTTAATATGAACTCTTATTTCTATTATTTTATATTCTAAATTTATGTAAGTTTATTTTTTTATTGTAGCCTATATGGAACTTTCATTAGTCTAATGTGGACTTAATTTTATTATTGTTATTCCTAATTTCTATTATTGTTTTGTTATAACATATGTATTTTTTTAATTTAGAGTGGACTCTTATTTCGATTAATATGTCTGGTTGTAATTTACATCTTCCTTTCAATTTTACAAGGCATAATTTGAGTTGGCATACTTTTAAAAACTACACTCTGACATTCCTTATAATTTTTTCTTATATAATAATAAAATTATACTCATTGAAAAATACATTTAAATACGAATATAATGGTATTATTTAGTATAATAAAATCTTATATTTTTTGTTTTCACCTTTTTCTTTATTTTCAAATGTTTTCAAGAGTGCTCGTTCTATTGTCGTTAACGACTAACCATGTTACAATGTCCAAACAAACCTAAACGCCTCCATACCCCTACGAGCTAGAGGCTCAAGGAAGACTTGTAAATTATGTTCCTTTTCGGTCAGAACGGGTGGAATATCTTGTTCCGTCTAGTAAAATAGAACAGAATGAGCTATTTTTAGTATCTGTCTACGTTTCAGTCAATACCGACCATATCCACTCATTCCGGCTGAGATTTAGCATTCCATCTGTTTTGGCATCGGCTCATCTGAAATTATCAACGTCTCTTTCAAATCGGACTGCCAGCCCATAGCCTGCCCAAAGGCCAAAGCCCCAAAATCATCACTTGACCGCTCGGTGTTAAATTATGAACTATGAACTATGTGCTGAATCATATTGCTAATTGGAGGTGAGTTGGTGAGTTTTGGTAAAGATATATTTATTTCTAGTATTTGTATATTAATTTAAAAATTCGGAATGGTATGTTGGACCGATACCGATGTGTTTAATTCTGATAGTGAAACCGGAACTAGAATGGAATTATAAGTTTGATAGTAGTCCTACATAAATAAAATGTTGAGTTCGAATTTTTATAACTAGCTGACTAAGTATCAATGAAAATGGTTCGATATATATATTCATCCGTTTACCTCTTTGTTGTGACTCACCGACACGTGGAACCCTAGCACAGAAGATCCATGTCCGTGTTCACGGCTAACTAAAGAAAAAGAAAGAAAAACTCCCACAGTAGAATCCGAAAAAGTTTCGCCGGTCGTGCCGGCAGGAGATCGATCCCCCGTGGCACCGACCAAATTCGAATGGTTATCCGGAAGAATGCAGCGGGCCAGGTTAGGCCGCGGGGAACCATTAATGACGGCCGCGTGGGCCCGACATTTAAGACCAATCGAAGCAGTAAATCCGTCCACCAACCCAGCCTCTCATCAAACGCCTCCTCCGACCTCCGCTCCGACGCTGCCCTGTTTGCTCGCCCCGCCCCGCCCAGCGTCGCGTCGCAGGCAGGTCGCAGGTTCCGAGGCAGGATTCAAACCGCGGGCGTGGGAGACGCGCACGTCGACTGATTCCTTCCGCGGCACGGTGGGTGGGGGTGGCTCCGTGGCTGTGGCCTGTGGGCTGTGGCTCCGTCCGAGCGGCGGTAGCAGTTGGGGTTTTCGTTACGGGGCTTTTCGTCCTCCTCGGGCTGGGGTTTCGTGCGGCAGTGCCCTTGCCCTTTCGGCGTGGTCTCCGGTGCGGTGCTCCTGCCACGCCCACGCCGGTTGCGCTTGCGCGGTGTGTCCCGTCTCTGCGTGGGGTGTGCGCGCAGCGCGCCGCTCCGGTTCCGTAGGACCGTCGCCATGGCCCTGGTCCCTCGTACGACGCGAGATCGATGCGCAATTGCGCACGGCACGCGTCCCCGTGCTTTGTTCCCTTTTTTTCTACCGTCCCGATGGTTCCCGAAAGCGGAAAGCCCACGAGATGGAAAATGTACACGTCCATCGGGCTCGGCTTGGGTGGTCGTCTGCGAACCATACGTGGGCTTGTAAGGGTGTTGGGCCTGGGGAAGCAAAATTTGTAAGGCCTGATCTGGCGGCGTTTCGGATTTAATTTACTTTTTTTTCCCTTTTTTAAAAAATGGTAATGCTAGCACTTCCGTTGCTAATAAATATTAGACGCTATTGTAATACGTTAAAAATGTTGCAATATGTTAAATCAAGGGTTAATTTCACTGTTGCCATTATTAAACAGCCCGAAAGCAGAAATGCCATTTTTCGATCGCCTCAAGCAGCAATACCATTTTAACAGATTTCCCTTCCCAAACGTGCCATTACGAGGCATTACAAGGCAATACATGTCTCAAATACACTAGAAATACGGTATGACGTGTGGGTTCCACCTGTCAGCCCCTCAATCACCTTCTTCCTCAATCCTCGTCGTCCCCTTCCTCCCTCTCTCTCTCTCTCTCTCTCTCTCTCTTCTACGGGGCTCGTGGGACCACGCCGCGGTGAGCGGGCATGGGTGGTGTCGCGGGACCGCATGGCAGTGGGAACGCGATGGCAATGGCGGCGGCGGCAGCTGGCAGCGCTGCTGGCTGGCGGCGAGCAACGGCTGGCTTCGGCTCGCCACGGCGGTCGGCGGCGGCGCGAGCAGGTGGAGGGTGTCACGGGTAGGGAGGTGCTAGGGAAGGAGGAGAGGGCTCCACATCCTTACCCTCGCGACGAATCGGAGATGGCGGCATGGCCGGAGAACTGCGTCGACGGCGGGTTGGTTTCCTGAATTTGGCACGGAAAGTTGGGGAAAACCGAGTGGAGGAGGAGGCAAAGCTCGGAGACAAGCTCCTGTGGCTCGAGCTCCATGGAAATGGCGGCACGAGCCGTCTTCTTCGACTCGGCGATGTGGAGTGGTGGTGCGGTGAGCTCCACCGCCACGCTGAACTCCTCCGGCGATGCCTCGCCTCATTGTCGCACCTCCTTCTCGCTGCACTCTCATGCATGCGCCTTGCCCTTGGCCGCTGCAAGCAAGCTCCTCCGTCACGGAGAGAGAGAGAGAGAGAGAGAGAGAGAGAGAGAGAGGAGGCCCAGACTCGGAGAGAGAGAGGAGGAGGAGATGACGGAAGAAGGAGGCCATTGCCCCGAGCCGCTTGAGCCTCGGGCCCGGGAGGTCGCGTCGCCGCCGCCGGAGGGAGCTCGCTGCCCTTGGCCGCTGGAGAGAGAGAGAGAGAGAGAGAGGAGGAGGAGGAGGAGGAGGAGGAGGAGGAAGGAAGGGGGAGGAAGAAGAAAGGGGTAGAGTATGACATGTGGGACCCACACGTCATACCGTATTTCTAGTGTATTTGAGACATGTATTGCCTTGTAATGCCTCGTAATGGCACGTTTGGGAGGGGAAACCTGTTAAAATGGCATTGTTGCTTGAGGCGATCGAAAAATGGCATTTCTGCTTCTGGGCTGTTTAATAATGGCAACAGTGAAATTAACCCTTAAATCAAATGCAATGAAATATTTTATGCAACCTTTGGTTTAGAAAAAACTGCACAATTTTATTTAAACTACTAAAACATTTACTTCAACACACCACAACAAAGTTAGATGGTTAGAGAAAATATCGGATGCTCGACCTGTATCAAAGTCCTTTTAAAAATACAGGTGTTTATGATGTCCTTGCAAAATTGGGCACCCTTTGCCCATGTTAGAGTCGATCGCCCATGCCATGAACGACGGGCACCTAGTTTTACAAAAACACTAGATTGGTATGGGCAACGGACATCTAGTTTCGAAAAAACATCGGACACACATGTATCTTTGAATAAAAGAGCAAAAAGAATAATATGTATAAAAAAATCGGCCCAATGCCCCGTGCCAATTTTCGCCGCTCAATATCTCAACGAGTAACAAAAAGAAAACATCGCTCCGACTGCAGCACAGGTTGAAACCTGTCTTGTTTCTTCTTCATTTACGTGTAAACGGAATTCTTTCACGCGAACTTCTTAACTAGTCGTTCACTCGTTCCAAACATTTTATATGTTCCATAATGGTGAAAGATATATGAGTTTTCTTTACATGTCATTGCAAAAGATGGATGTTCCTACAAATCCACGAGGACAGCTAATACTTTCTTAGTAGCCTGAACAGACGTTTGATTTACGAATGAATGTTTATCGTGAATAATTCTATGTACTAAACAAATTTGATACAGGCAAAAAGATTTTCCACTATAAATTACGGTGAAATACACATCATCAATTTATTATGTTGGGAGTTGTTGTGAGTGAATCCGTCCGGTGAATCCGTTCTTGAGGGTCTGTTTGGTAACAAAGTATTTTTATAGTTTCGAGGTAAAATCATAGTTTTGGAGAATACCATGGTATTTTGGCAATGAGTTGTTTGAAAGTAACCTCAAAAACTCTGTTTTAGAAATCATGGTATTAGCAATACCATGGTATTTTTGAAGCATTGTAGACTCTACTCCAATCCAAAGTTTTCTCACTTGTGCTAGCAAACCATGGTATTGAAAAACCATAGTATTTCATGATCATAGCAAAATACAAACCATAGTATTACAAAACCATGGTTTTTAAAAACTTTGTTGTCAAACAGGCTCTGAGTTGTTGGATGTAGTACTCTACGCTGTTCTAAATTCTACGTACACCGTACACAAACATTGACAAAATAGCCTTCAATTTCCACACTTCTCTTTTAGTTATTATGCACCTTAATTCTTGCCAAATTCATCGAATTCGCGCGGAAGGCAACGGACAGATCGCATGAAAGATGAGTACGTAGAGCGATGACGCGATGACCAAACCCCGATATTGTCATATGTCTGTTTTGAAAGTTTGGGCACACCACGTCAATTTGTACAGGTTGGAAAAGTACCACGCATTTAATTTACAAGGATTTCCTTGCCCAAGCATATAAAACCCATGCTTTATACTTGATGTTTTTTTACTCTAGATATCCAGCGTTTAATTAATATATTGTATTCTGCAAGACAAGTTATTAGTTCCAGTAATATCGAGGTATCCATCATAATTTTAGAGAACTTCGCTGCACCGGCTATATACTATATGCAGTCTTTCAATATTCCGTCCAAAACTATCCTGTAGAAACAAATGAGCGGGCACATAGGGCATGCAGAGGGACCGGACAGGGTGGAGCCCGGGCAACTGCCCACTTTGCTCGAGAGGCGGATCCACCCCTAATTTTACTGGTATGCACTGTCAAAGTTTTAAAACTCTATGTATACATAACTCTTGAACTATTTGGATTAAGCATATAAAAATCATACACATGGATTAATATCAAAAAACACTTGTACTATATCATATATTTATTATTTTATATTTAAATTGAAATAGTAAATAGTGATCAAAGGTGCATTTTAAAAACCATAGCATTAGCATGTCACATTATACATGCAAGGAGACCGGGCAGGGTTGAGCCTGGGCAACTGCCCACCCTACCCGGGTGGTGGATCCGCCCCTGCTAAATGAGCAAACATGTTTATACCGTTGGGAAACCGACCCATTCAAATATCTGTGTCTGGTTTTGGCTTTGCGCGGAGTTGAGACCTACATGTAAAATTATCTTGATCCCTGGCGCGGGGTTGAGGCTCGCATGTGAATTTACCATGATCCTTAAGTAGTTCACCAATATACAAAGAGAGGAGTACCCTATGTAACCTATCATGGTTTTGGCCTTGCACGGGTTGAGACCTACATGTGTATATAAAGAGAGAAGTACCCTATGTGGCGCGTCAATTTAAAAATAATAAAACATTCTCTCTATATTTATGTCTTGTTTACTTCGTGTGTTGTTCTCAATCTCTATCCACCTGGTAGCGTGGTGGTCTAACACATACAACATCAACATGTTCCTTAAATCATGCCTAGCAGATATTTTATAACACTAGTGGACAGTTTAAATCTGTATGACCTATTTAGCAAAGTCTCTAAAATTTAGACACTCCCTCGATCGCCATATTCAGAGACCCTATTCAATCTCGATATCTTTCTGAAAGAGACTCTGTTAGTACAAAAATGTACGGAGTAAATAATGCTTCAATATAGGATTTAGAGATCGAACTTTATGAAACCGCTGATATGCTCTTAATATCTTACATAGCACAGTGATCTTACATAGCAATGTCGTCTTCACTATTAGATCTCCACGGCAGTATAAGAACAAGAAAGAGAAAACACTAATCTAAATACGTAGTGGCACAAAAGAATCAGATACTAAGACATTACGGTTTCCATGGTGCTGGTGGCGGTGGGGGTGAAGGGAACATAGGTGGCACAGCCGAAAACATAGTGTTCTTGTCCACGCCGTGGCCTTCACCCGACAGAGCTACCAATGCTGCGACTAGACCAGCATTGCCCGCTAGGGTTGCCTCCGTGTAGTTGTAGTTCTTGCGGACATCCTTGAAGCCATCATGGCGATCAGGACCAGCGACCATAGCTCCGACAATAATATTAGGGTTTGGCTTCTTTGTGTCCCTCCACTTCCACCGTCCTTTGCAACCGTAGTGGACACCATTCTTGGGGATTGAGGCACCACGATGATGAGCACGCTTGGGGTGATGTTTTCCATACCCGACCACATAGCTCATCTTCAAAGGGTTTTTGCCCAAGATGTACTCAATCTGACAGAAGGTGTAAATTAGTACAAGCTACAACTTATAATTGTTGGAAACACTAAATTCCGACGTTTGGGTGCTAGACACCTACCTGAGTTCTTGCAAAACTGCGAAGAACCTCGATCGAGTAGAAATGGGGGCCACAATACCACCCAGGGGTATCTGCAGCCTCAAGATAATCACTGAACACAGAAGCAAGGAATGCAGCATTGACCACATACTGGAGGGGTTGAGGTTTCCCATGATTCAACTGTATCAGACCACCTGCAAAGCCAAGAATATTCAGTGAAATGTTCTATGAAATAAACAGCTAATGCAGTGATTTAGTAAGCTAAAGCCCAAACCTTTTGTTCTGTTGAAAGATTTAAAAACTGGAAGATAAGAGCACATGACAATGCTTGTTTGATTGTGGAATGTTCTCAAGATCTCTTCATAAGGATACCCAGGACTCAAGAAGAGCCTTAACCGACTCAGAAGAACCTGCAATACCATAACAGTACAATCAATATAGAAAGATAAACATCTTCAAACCATTAAATTATTCAATATCTTTATATGCATAACTACTTTATGCTGCACAAAACACATCTTGGTTGACTCTTAACAATGTGATGTTGGATGTTAGGAATACTTCTAGACAAAGATGTTACCAGGTTGTATAGCTAATGAAGAGTGATTTGTTTTGACTTTCAGGACAGTAAATAATATAATATTTTATAAGCCGCATACACATGCATATATCTGAAAATAAAAAAAGTTGGTTTCTCATCCAGTTGATCCCAATATGCAGGTTCCATGCTGAAGTAATAGGACAGTCCTGTTTTGAGGTCAAGAGATTCCTATGATACAAAATAGGACAACACTATCAGTATATTAAGGGAAGAGCAAGTTGACTCCGCACAATTGCTACTGCAGGTAAGCGAGGTGATGCATCATATAGAAAATTGGTGGTTCAACAGATAGTCCTATATTCTAATACTAAGCATGTTAGATACAGAATCTAGCAAGTATGAACCAAACAGAATACAAATAGCAATGGGTCAACATGGAAAGGTGTCTAACATTTAATTAAGCATAAAAAAATAGACCGCTTACCTGTGCCCCTGTGAGCTTATTGTCCCAGCTGAACACACCATAGTCTGGACCACCCCAGAAAGCTCCAGCATGCTTTGCAAGCTTGGGGAGTGTTACCAGATGCAAGTACGATGAATTGCCTGTTGCAAGGTACATCCACGAACCACCCCACACAAATTCATCCCAGTAGCTGGTTGAATTGTAGAACCTTGCAGCATCAGAACCGCTGCCTGCACTGTATCTCCCACGATTATCCCTTGCAAACTTGAAGAGGGTGGTAGCACCATGTACCAGCTTCTGTGAGTAAGCCTTATTGTCCTTGAATACAATGGATGCTGCGGCTAATGCCGCAGCCATCTCGGCAGCAAGATCCGAGCAAGCATGGCACTCGACCACTGGACGTGGATAGTCGATGTCCTCTGGCCGCATCCAACAATAATGATCATTTGGCTGAGTTGAACCTGGCGATGTTGCAGCACTACCCACCTGCGCGCTCCATGAAATTCACATTAGAAATGGCTCAGTGGCAAGAACAATACTCCCATCTATCTATCTATCTATCTACTATATATATAAAGCAGAGTTAAACGGAGCCACCACATTAATCCAAAAATCATAGAAATTCCCACGTTAATTGAAAAATAGTAGAAATTCTCACGTTAATCATAGAAAAAAGAAAAAATCTACGTCGTCGAATATGGATATTATTATGTAAAACAAACTACTGAAGCTGATCTATATATTAGAGATAAACTCTAAATCTAATCTAATATATTATCTATATCATAACACAAATCTAACCGCGCAAACGCGCGGGCCACCTTGCTCGTTATATATAAAGGAGGGGAAAAAGAATCCACCACGTTCGTCCACATCACCCAGATTATTTCAGTCGTTCGATCAACGGTGGGACCAAATTATAACGACCTAGATCGATCAAAGAAATTCTCACATAAATGAAGGAAAAAAAAAGATCTATGCCTAGAAATAAGCTCTAAATCCGATCTGATATATTAGAGATAGATTATAAGTTATAGATAAACTCTATATGCCTAAATCCGATCTGATATATTAGAGATAGATTATAAGTCCACATAACCCAGATTATTTCAGTCGTTCGATCAACCGTGGGACCAAATTATAACGGCCTAGATCGATCAAAGAAATTCTCACATAAATGAAGAAAAAAAAAAGATCTATGCCTAGAGATAAGCTCTAAATCCGATCTGATATATTAGAGATAGATTATAAGTCCACATCACCCAGATTATTTCAGTCGTTCGATCAACCGTGGGACCAAATTATAACGGCCTAGATCGATTAAAGAAGTTCTCACATAAATCAAGAAAAAAAATAAAAGATCTATGCCTAGAGAAAAGCTCTAAATCCGATCTGATATATTAGAGATAGATTATAAGTTATAGATAAACTCTATATGCCTAAATCCGATCTGATATATTAGAGATAGATTATAAGTTATAGTTTGCAAGCTCTTTACCTGTGCAACCACACGATCAATGGTATCAGCCGTGGAGTTGAAGGTCTTCAAGAAGTAATCTGCTCCCCATTTGATGATGTCTCGCACATGACCAAGCTCCCCCACAGCCTCGTACTTAGCACTGTACTCAATGACGCTCCAGCTGAGGAGGGTCATGGAGAAGGCAGCCGGGAAATTGAACTTGACAGCGTCACCAGCGTCATAGTACCCACCAACAAGGCTTCGCCGGACTGCTGCATCCGAGAGTCCGTCCTTCATGCAGGAGTTACCACGCCATGGTACATTGTTGTGCTTCGGAAGCTTTCCGGCTGCAACAAGTTCTCCTTACCATGAGAGGCCACTCTTCAGAACACAGTTTTGCCATCTCAACGGATGGATCTGAAGAATAGAACGGTTTAAAGGCAAGTAGCCTCTCCCATTTCAGGTATGGAATAGAGAAAATCAGCAAACAACACATGAAAAAAATCCCATCTTTGAACCTTGAACCTGGTGTTCCAAACCAGGAAAAAGAAACTCAAATGATGAAACTTTGAGTCTATAAAACCACCAGAAAACACCAATTAAAACCACATCTTCCTAATTATATCAACGAAAAACGCTGTTGGGAATCGTATTGTGAGTGAAAACACTACCGCGAACAGATAAAAAACATCATCTTTAGCAATTACCACTCTGTCACCTCAGGAGACACTAGCACAAGGGAGGAAACCCCCGAGAGGGCAAGGCACTCACATTTCTGGGCGTTGAAGAACATGAGCGCCTTGTGCAGCGCGATGGTGTAGTCATCGGGGGGTGGCGGGGGGCGGTGGCGCCTGGGGATAGCCTTGGCGATCCCGGCGACGAGGCCCGCGAGCACCGCGGCGGCGACCAGCACTCCGACCGTCCAGACAAAGAGCTTGCGGCTGACGACGAGGCACCCGAGGTCGACGTACTTCTTCTTCTTGCGGCCCTGGTCCCCGGGCCCGGCCAGGAGCCAGCTCTGCTGCGTCTCGTCCAGCGTCCGCGACAGCGCCGCCCGGTCCAGGTCCAGGTTCCGGCTCCGGTCGTCGTCCGTCGCCGAGTCGTTGCATATCTCCAGCGGCCCGCCCCACGGGTCCCTCCCGTACATGCTCATCTCTCCCGCCCACCTCAGAAAACCCCCCAACGATTCTTGCAATGGCACAGGCGGCTCCGCCCCGATGGTTCTTGGAATGGAAGGGTAGGGAGCGAGGCGAAGGGAGGAGGAGGCTTTTGGCGTGCGCGGCAGCGTGGTGGAAGCGAACTGCGGAAGTGGGATTTGTTAGTGTGGGAGTGGGAATGTGGGATATTAGCGATGGGGATGCATGTCACGACTGGTGCAGTGGTGCACTGGTGCTTTGGCTGTTTGCCTGTTTCTCTTGGTACTCCCCTGCTGCTGTTGTAGTGTGGTGTTGGGTTGGGGATAGCGATGGATGCTTACCAGATAATCTTGTTTGTTTGTTTGATCTTGGTCGTCTCGGTTTAGGAACATGAACACTTTTTAGTGCTGGCATCATGGGATGTTTGGTACGCACAGCCACATGCCAGAGAAAATATGGCTGCTCTTCTTTATTTTTGGAGTCGTTCCCGGTGTTTTGTCTTGAATTTTTTATTTGGTTCAGCATGTTCAGTTATTATATTCCTGAAACAGAGTAATCAATCCTAGGATGTTCTAGACCTGGTGAAACATGTAAATAAATTACGTGGGAATTGAATGGAGAAGAACGTGGTTCCTCTGCCACTCAGATCAATTTACTGTGGTCGAAATCTTCCATAAATCAATTCAATTTATTGTGTTAAAATATACTCCGGTTCAAAATGTGGTTCCTTTAACTCGGTGATCTAGACACATGTTTCTTGGAGCTGAAACGAATAGTAGATAATAAGAATGTTTAGAATGGCTAAACTGAATAAATAAGTTGCCTGAGTTGAAATATTAAGAGTTAGTTTAACAGTTTTTTAATATTATTTTCAAAGCCGATCCACTTTGTTTATATTATTTAGCTATATAATAGATAAAAGTTAGACTTAAAAAGGTAAAGCATTTAGCTTTTCAATTGGCTTAGGTGATTAGGCCGCAGCTTAAGCTAAAATGAATATGATGTATAATTTAAAAATGTTGAGAACCTCGATGGAGAGCTTGAAGGGCTTAAATTTTTTTAAAAAATATTTTTAAAATTTTGATAAAACATTTAAAATTTTTTAAAATGGCTACAAAGTGCTATAATGTTTGGTTTGTATAAAAATAATATTTTAGTGGTACTTTTAAATTTTAACTTATGCTGAAATGTAGGCGTACAATTGTCGAGGGAAATGGAAGATAGTGGGTTCGGTGAACCATACCCTGTAGCACGCCACCTGCAAGACACCTTGCTTCATCCTCCATCAATTGGTCTATACTCTCAATAGCGTCTGATCGGTTAATCTGGAAGCACCTGGATTTGGTTAGGTGACTCACTCTGCTGGAAAGGAGCTGCACACAGCAAACAAAGGCGATGGAGACATGCAAGGAAGGATTAGCAGGAGACCGTTGCAAAGATGACACTGGGCTGTGTTTCTTTAGGCGGTTAGATTATAATCTGAAAAGGTTGTAGTGTTTTTATAGAAGATTTAAAGAGCCAAAAAAATTATGAAAAATATTTTTGAGATCTTTGAAACAAATTGTGCAAAGTTTTGAAAAAATAACTATAAAATATTTCAAAATATAACCGGTACAAAAATAATAAATTTTAAGCTGCAGCTTATAATTTGATTATAAGCTAAAAGAAACGGAGCCATGATAACAAGGTAGGCTGATGCGATGGGACACCGTCTAAATTCCCAACTTTGTTGCTGAGAGTTGAAAGCTAGACACTTTCATGCTTCAACTTTCTGGCCACTCGCTGCTTTGGCATGCAATTGCCAATCGGCATGCTTAGCAACGAAGCAACCTTTTCGATGAAGTTAATTTGACTCCCTTTGATTAATTATGCTTCCTTTTTTCGCAACAAGTTATGGCCTTTCTTTCGTAGACCAGGTATAACAATGTATCGGTAGCTTGTTCATTGTTTCTGATGTCACTAATAGTTGTTGCTAGCATTATAAATTGATTATGCACAAACCTCATGCTGCTCGCGGAAATAGCCCTAGCCAAATCGGGTTTCAATATCTTCGACCTTGAGTGGGAACTATAGATGTTCGTGAAGTCGTGAACAGCAGAACAGGTGTATACAGCTGGATGCAGAGCATGTCGAGGGCGGCATCAGACATGGAAGAAAGATGCGAGCTTGTGCCAAGCAGGAGCGGCCTCACGACAGGGTTCAACTCGGATCGACGTCTGGTGCGGTGTTTGGGGGACTCACGGGTTTGGGGTGGGACCATGGCCCATGGGGCTGATCGCAAAGCGCGTCGGGCATTTATGGGCCCACGGATATCTGGACCGCCGGATTTACGCCTTCGGATAGGATTCTACGTGGGCCGCCGCCGCGGCCCCCACAACGCGTCCTGTTTTGTTGACGAAAACAAACAGGTACAGTGTACACAGACATACAAGCATCCTGCATTCCAACGTTAACCCCACGGGAAAGTCTGTCTGGTGTATACGGCTGGAATTAGATCCTCGTGGAAAAGTCAACCTGAAAATACGTGGATATGTATACAGCTGGAACTAGACCCTCTTTGAATAATATGAATTTCAAGACAATTCATTGCTTGTATGGGATTTTTTTTTGTGCCTTGTTAGTTCTGTAGGAGTGGAAATGTGGGCTCTTTTTGCGTGTTTGGATGGTGACCCTGCCTCACCATTCCTTTCATCGGCATGCCATGAAAATTAGGCGTCAATTGGATTGACGCCGACGAAAGGCGCGCCATCGCGATTTCAACGCAGCAGCAGCCGTTGGCGCCGGAGAACGAATCGGGCGCCCTCGCCACGGCGTGCCGTGCGTTGGCAGAGCAGCCGAGGGTCACCGTCCAAAAACACCCTTTCTCTTTGGCACCAATTCCAAAGGGAAATCAGCATGGGAGCTAACCTCCAGCAAAAAGAATTGCACATTCGTTCCCTAGTGATGTTATGGATGGAAACAAGACGATCTCAAGCTAGCCAGGGTTGTCTCATTTTGGATTTGTTATAATTGGTATCAAATATGTGTACAGATAGGTTACGTGAATTTAGACAGAGAAGAATCATGTTGAGGTTGAACTCGTATCTTGGCTCCCCTATATAAAGGGGCACCCTTGGTTCCCTAGTATAACTTGTAATGACTTAGTGACGCAGGCACAAAGAAGGTCACGCTCGACATGTGGCTTTGACCAGGGTGGTCAGCATGATGCGTTGACTGGAAGGAGCGTTCATAATCATAGCCCATATATATAGGCTGAGAGCTGAACTGCATTACTAAATATTGTAACCCCAATGTCGTTCAGATCTAGTACCAACTTCCTATTTTCTAACAAGTGTTATCAGAACTAAGATTCGGCTATGCGATAATCTTGGTGGAGGAGCGAAAGATTATGCATACACTCGGTGCCAAGGAAAACATCATATTTGGCTCAAGGTGGAGCATGGCACAATCAACGAATCGATTGGTGGAGTCGAACACTCCAAAAACAGGTGGCCTGGATCATTCGATGGGCTGCTAATAGTAAGGATCGGCCAGACGTGGTGATTGGGTTGACGATGTGGCCAACAAAGCCAGTGTAGAGTAGGGACGACTTCGGCGCTTGCAGTTAAACCAACACCAGATGTGGCGAGACAGCCGGAGAGATCGGGACAGAAGGACCATCGCAGCGTTGACAATACTATTGGATGTTGCACAGGGGCAGCATCACGACACTGCTGACGGATATCGTGCTGTGGACGTTTAGCCAATGTGCGGCATGTGGCAGTGCACAAAGAGTGTGCGGTGATGCGTTGGGAAGCGTGCTTGGCTGCTTAAGGTTGGATCTGGAGGTGGAGAAACATTTTTTGGATTTTTTGGGCAACCGTTGGACATCTTTGGTGGGTCCCACGACGTTGTGCACGCTATTCCTATAATGGTGGTCTATAATGGTGGTGTACTTCGTAGCGAGGTGAGAGCCTAGGTAGGGCGTTGTGGCAGTAGCCCATGCGGGCGTGCGAGCGGCCCCAAAAAGCAACAAGGGGGCTGGAAACACGCAGCGGCCCAAAGTTGGCTGGCCTGAATTGCTCACGAGCTCCTACATAAAGTTACAGCCTTAGCGGTGCACAATCTAGGATAGCTTTGAAAACGGAGAAGACTCGAAAGTAGTATTTTTTTTGTTCTAGAGTTCGTTGGTTTGTGTTTCATAATTTGGTAAGTCCGTCCAACACTCAAGAAGCAAAATCGAATCCCGTAAGATCCACACAACTATTCTCACGTAGGCCCGCGACTTGCAAACATTTCAAGCTTGACTAGTTCACGTAGCGACCCGAACCGATGATCAATTTTTTCATCTGTCCCAAAACGAGCCCCCTGTAGAGAACATGCTAGTATCCTAGTGGTAGAATGTTTTGGTTGTCAGGTTCACCATCTAGATTTAAATATACAATAAAAGTTTGGGTCTCACTCGAAAGATGGTTTATAACTAGGAGAGCAAATTGTCAGATCCCCATAGGAACCCTTAAAGAAAGAGCATCAGTCAAAATCGCCTGAAATCACCAATTATCCATGCCGATAGCTCTTGCATCATGGATTGCCTCCCTCTTTCTTCTCGTTCCATCCGTTCTCCTTGCTGCCCTTGCAACAAGTTTCCTTGCAAGAAAAGCGCACACAAACTCACTTCACCATACACACGACGCACGTGTCTAAACACACGCTAGAAATTGAAAACTAGCATCACACGCGTGTGTCTGAACACACGCTAGAAACTATAAACTAGCATAACACGAGTGTGTCTGAACACTTGCTAAAAATTGCAAATTAACATCAAGACACGCGCATTGTGTGTATCATCGTACCCATTATTAATAAATCTCAGGAGTAAATCCAAAAAAAAAAATAAAAACCAGGGATTGAACTATCCCCCAAAACCGAGATTATACCGGTTAAACTACGCTTAGTTCTCACAATAATTTTTTTTTTAAAAAAAAATCCTATGAGGACTCGGCAATTTAGGCCATGATCTTTTCAGATTAACGGATTAACAGCTTAACGAATTATATACGTTTTAAAAGGAGATGTTTTGAGTTTTTTAATCCATTTTTCACTATTTAAAAGGTGCTAACGCTTTAAAAAGCAGGTCAAACGAAATGAATCCAAATCTCGAGACTAACTTGAGAATCTCTTGAAATTCAGTCATTTCAGCCATTCAGATCAGCTCAAAAGAACAGGACCTTAGTCCCGTAGCTATAAAACCGTCTTTCGAGAGAAATCAGGATTTTTCATTGCTCTTGCAAAGACCAGAACCCGTTCTGCCCACAGTTTTTGGTCGTCCGCTCGTCGGACTTGATCGCCGGTGTATGAACTAAAGGATGAACAAGCATGGGATTGTGAAAAAAAGAAAGACCCCAATGACCGGGATTTTTTTACATATATTTATTTTTATTCTTTTATACAAAAATGTACCCCGAGTCCAACTTTAGACAAAAATACCTGCCTGTCGAGCACGCAAACCGCGATCAGGAACCTTTCGCTAATTGAAGGCACGACAGGGTGAGCCGAGGAGGGAAGCGTGTGGCCAGCATTCAGTCGATCATCGAATGCACGACCGCCTCTTGGTCGTGCGTTGGAAGCACAACAGGTCTCGGTCGTGCGTAGGAAGCACGACAAAATGTTTATTTGCATATTCCTGCATATAGGGGTAGGGTTGCCGGATAATGTTATAGATATAGAAGTTGTTCTCGTTTAGGGTTTAGGGTTAGCTCTGCGGGAGATTGGACATGTGTAATAGAATATTAGATTCCATATTTAGTTGAATGCATAATTTATTACAAAAATTATTGACATAGGCTAGATCTTGTTTAATTCATATGGATGTACCATTAATCCTAATTAGAAAATATTTACTTTAAACTATTACCGATTAATTCGACGTTCCAACTAAACCCTAAATAACTAAATATTTAATCTATAATCGTCACACTTAATCAAACAAATGCTAAGCAATAATACTAACATTACGGCTAACATATATGGCTACATGGTTTATGAAGAACGGTGTTGAAACATACACTCCATTCAAATCTCTTCTTAAACATACAAAATCACTGCCGTCCTCGCACCTACCTCGTACCGTGCCGCTGCTGATCTGTAGCCCCGCGGTGGCGCACCTGATCTCGGGAGTATGTGAGTGGGTCGCGTGGCCGAACTTCTCCCCGAGGCCTCCCCATATCGACAGGTGTGGTGGGGTGGTCAACCAGATAGTCATTGAGATCAAATGGCATGCTCTCGTGTGGTGCAAAGCTGTGAGAATCATCTGAAAAATAAATAAGTTTAGAAATTATGCAACCACATGCAACTTGCAATGTCGTAAGGAAAGGTCATTATGTGCATACCATCGTAGGAAGTAGTGATGCCCTCCTCGACGCCCATACCGTAGGGCGTTGCAGTGCTAGTGCCGACACCGTAGTAGGGCGGTGCAACGCTAGTGCCGGCACCATAGTTAGTGGGTAAGCTGCTCTCGCCGGCACCGTAGTGCACCTGCCAAGGTGTAGGATATCCGGTGGACCACTCGTCCCTCTAAGTAGGGACTTGAGCGTACGCCGCTGCTGCTTGCTCCCACACCGTATTGGGTGCCGACGGTACCAATGTTTGGTCCCACCCGGATGAAGATCCACCCCCGTAGGAGTGACTTGCTCTTGGTGCGACATCATGTGGGGCCCCGTAGGAGTGCCGGGTGCACGATCCCACGCCAGTGGGGGACCCCATAGGAGTGCATGGTCTTGATCCCACGCCGAAGTGGGGGAGGCCTGTAGGGGGGAGGAGTAGGGGTGGGTACAGGGGGGGTAGCGACCCTCCGGCGTGGCGTACGTACCTTCCCAAGCCGGCACGTCAGGCTGGAGTGGAGGTGCAGGTACAAAGCCGCGACACAGCTCGACGTCGTCCCCACGCCTTCCACGCCTACTGGCGGTGGTGGGACGCGTGATGATCGTCACCGTCTACCGACAAGAGGAGAGACGAACTAGCTCATTCGCCTTGCTGACCACTCTCTCCCAAGCTTGTCTCATATCCATGGCGGTGACTTGAATCCCATGTCTGAGCCGGCGAAGCATTGATGTCCCTTCCTCGGTGAGTTCGAAGCCGATGTCGCTCTGCGTAATGGAAAAAATATAGGTCACATCCTTAATGATCAAACAATAATTGAAACATGCTACAAGGAGTGCACTCACCGCCCTGTTTGCCCTCGAAGGCGGCTGTCGAGGGTACGTGTCCGCCGGCGTCGGGTCGTGCTTAACATATCCCGCAGCCGTCGGACCAACCCTCAGCCGAGTCCTGGAAGCGTACCACGCCATGTACGCCTCGAACGTACTATGGTCGTATGCTCGTGGCTCGTCGACAACTTAGTCGAGGGCATCCGCCCATTGCCAAACCCACTCCTCCATCATGGGAGCTAACAACACCGTGCCAGCCGCTTTCCCTCCACGTGTCATCCTACAAAAAGGGCAGAAGTGTAAGAATACTTGGGGACATTCATAATGTAATAGCATGTAGGTTAGATTCTTATTTGTGCACTTGCGCTGGCACCGTGTGATGAATTGCAATAGGAAAATCCCGAAGAAGATCAAATTGCCGCATCACTATATACGGTGAGTACTCCTCGACGCAGCAATCGAAGACAAGCGCCTTGCGAGTAAGCCAGTAGTTCCTATCACGGGTGCAAAGTGGAGGGATTCCATAAGGTGCACGCTCAGCAACTTCATCATCACTGAAAGGCATCCAGCGGACCAAGTCATCCGTAAGCTCGTTGAACTCGCGCACGAACTCAGGGTAACTCTTCTTTGATTGCTTATTCTTGTACCTCCGCTGTTGAAAATTAATTAAGGTATCAATGGTGATGTACGACGTGGAAAAATTGGCATGCTACTATGTGAGATAGCTCAGTACCTGACGCCGCACTCCAAAAAACCCATGGTTGGCCACTCCACTGCATCTGTCATGTACAAGTGCTCACCGTACGGTTCCATGTCAACGAACGGTCGCCCTATCGAAAACCGCTCCCACTACCAACGCTGCAGCAACAAAGGGCATCCGCTTATTATCGGTCCCTCGGACGTGCGGGACACCGCATCACACAACCCTCGATACGTCGCTGCAAGTACGGCTGAACCCCAGGAGAATTGTGGAACCTGCATCATGGATGTGTTACCCTATTTTGCAACAAGTGAAACATATGAAGAATAAAATATGTAACAACTACAACTGGGTGACCGTACCTCAAAGTCTGTGGAGTCTGCTATCTGGCGGGCGAATCGGATGAGGTGCCTGTCGACGCTATCACCGTGGGACGTCAAAAAAAGAACCCAACCAAATAGCAGCAGTAGGTATGCCTCAAGGTGCCTTGATACATCGCCCATGTCAGCCTCAGGGTGTATAAACTCCGCCTAAAAAAATTCTATACACTATAATTTACAATTTCTCGTTATACATCGGGGTCCAAAAATTGAATTGTTACCACACATACCGTGAATTGTGTAAGCCACTTCTTTGATGGCCCATGCCTTTGCTCAGGTTTAAGAGGCTCAGTCTGTTGGCGGCAGACATTGTACCCGTTGAAGCGCTCCTCCATTTGTGCGCGCCACTCGACGCCCAAATCATCGGGACAACCGCATCCCCAGCGATCGGCAGGCCAAGCAGCAATCGACACGTCCTCGAGTGTCGGTGCCATCTCGCCGCAGGGGAGGTGGAAAGTGTGTGTCTCAGGTCTCCACCGATCAATAAGGGCAATGAGTAGACCCCGGTCGTACTCAAATCTAGTCGTGTCTTTGTGTCCGCCCGGCATTGTCGTCAGCTCTACCATCTTGCAGACGGAGAGGAGTCCAGCCTGCACCAATCTGCATTAATTAAAAGGTAGAAGTAAAGATAACATAAATATTGAAATGCCATTAAATCACAAAATGCATACCTGCCAGCCCAGCGTGGGTCAATCCGGAGAGGCTCGCCCAACGGCCGTGGTTTAACAGTACCAAGCTGAGCATTGCGCTCAGCAGTAAGGAAGGACCTGTGGGTCTTATCCACGGTGGGATCCAGAAACGTGTCCGCCACCTGCTGTGTCATCCCGCAAACTGAAAGGCCATACAACAAATAGACATCAGTACATATTCATCAATGCAATATTATGAACAATACCAATATACAATAAATAGACAAGCTTACAGAATAATTGTCACAACCTTAACAAAATAATAAAGGTACATACGATCGCATTAACTATTACAAACAGACACAATAATTGATCATTACAGCACAGCCCCAAATTGTTCGAAAGGGTTAAAAAAGGTACACATCATTCAACATTGTTCATACATATTATAGAACCGGTGATAATGTAAACGTACTACGACGCCTAATAATACTTAACGATGGGACGGTCCAGCGGCGCCATCTCCAGGGATACTCTGCGTGCAATATTGGCTTGTATGCCCCACCTGCTTACACACAATGCACCTCACCCTTCAACGTCCAGTCTCCGACTCATCCATATCGTTTCTTATTCTCCGAGTCCTGCGACGACCCTTCTTTGTCCTCAGCTTGCTCTTGTCAGGCACCCATCGATGGTTAGGACCCGGTGCCTCTGTGAAGGATCCATCCACTGCGTACCCTATGACTTCGTTATTCCATGTGTTGAACACGCTTACCTTGTAATAATATGGTGACACATAAGAATGGGAGGATTCGTTTGTTTGCGCTGCAGCGGTAATGACATGTGAACATGGCAGGTGAAGGAGAGCCGGCTTCCCACAGGAGCACTCACAGCTTGTCCCATGTATGACAACCTTGTGTGACCTCCTCTCCTGCTGTGTGCCTTCACGTCCACGGTCCCTGCAATGAATCTCATACTTCCTTTCTCTGGTTGTCTCCCAGATTGCACGATGCAGCTGTGCCTTCGCGATTTTTCTGCGTATATACTCTGAGATGACTTGTGAGTACAAAAAGCGGTTGTCTGCCATGAATATGCTAGCCTTCTGGTACCAATCTACAAAGTATTTCTGTGTGCCATACAAAATCCTCTCAACTATACCCACCAAAGACAGATATCTAGATTCCTTCATGACCCAATTATAAACCTCTGCTAAGTTCGTCGTCATGATGTCGTACCTTGCACCCCCTTCATCGTGCAGCAATGACCATTTCTCCCTCGGCTCGTGACGGATCCAAGTCACTGAATGACTTCGTGGCAGATCCTGCCTTTCGCCGTAAACCGGGGCCATCTGTCGGCAATGCACAAAGGGCGGTTGGATCATCTCCTTCCTCATGGTATAACATTGCATTCTTCGAACTGGTCGGTACAACGGAACCCAGTGAGCTACGTTTCTTTGTCAAATCATCAAGCGTGATCCAAAGCTTCCTAAACTTACTCTCCTGGTTCTGCTGACATAGCCTTTTGAACATATTCATGAGGTCTTTGCTCTTGAACTGGCAAAAGAAGTTTGCTCCCATATGCCTCATGCACCACCTGTTAATAATGTCATCCCATTTGGCAGTACCTCTTATGTCCGATCCATCCTGCATCTCCATGATAGCTTTCAGCAGCCCGGCATGACGGTCATGAATAACACATACCTCTGGCCGGTCCTGAACCACTACAACCTTCACCCGTTCTAAAAACCAATACCAGCTGTCGGTGTTTTCAGACTCAACAAATGCAAATGCAACTGGTAGGACCTGGTTGTTCGCATCCACCGCTATGGCAGTCAAGATCTGCCCCCATGTACTTCCCTGTTAGAAATGTGCCGTCCATACAAAGGATTGGCCGACAGTATTTGAATGCCGTGATGCATAGCCTGAGTGCGAAGAACGCACGCGGCAAGACCATCTTGTCTGGGTATCTTTCTCCTGCAGCATGCTCTGCAATGTCAATGAATGTGTCTGAGTTCCTCCTAGCAATGACCTGCAACATGAGCGGTAAATTTGCATATAATGCTTCATAGGTCCCAAGCCGACCCTCGATTGCTTTCCTCTTAGCCTTCCAAGCCTTTGCGTAGCTTATCTCGTACTGAAACCTCTCCTCAATAAAGCCGGCTATAACTTGAGGGTTATCCACAATCATACCTGATAGTTTTCTCGCTACCCACGTTGAAGTTATGTTCCGGTGCTTCTGCTCTGTAACATGCACCACACAATTGTGTTGTCGTACTATTGAGCACTTCCAGTAATCCTTCCACATTCTCTTGAAAGTATGCACGCGGAAGGGACATGAGTTTTGTAAACACCTAACATCGTACTCCTTTTTACTTGACTTCACAATGTTGAAGCGCCTCTGTGATGACAACGCTTGACAATTAACCGCATCGATCTGACCGCTTGTCCTTGAAAGTGGCCCCCTCATTTACCTCGTTCTCGTGATACTCCCACTCAACGTGGCTATCTTCAACCACTTCTAGACCTTCAAAGTTGCTGGACCTCCACTCCATAGGAACATAACTCTCTTCATCCGAGTTTTCATCCTCTTCCGGTGCTTCTTCTTCCTCAACGTCTTCGGCCTCCATCGCCTCCACTATACCAACCACCGTTTCATCTTCATCAGCAGCGCCCGTCGCCTCCATCCCTACCTCCTCCTCTCCCTCTGCTTCCTCCTCCATGTGTAACCCTTCAATGCCGCCACCCTGCCCCAACCTTCTTCCGTGCCTCCATCCACATGCCCTCCCACTTCCTCCCATTGTCCCTCTGGGGCAGGTTGAATATTAGGGATTTCGTAGCACTGAACAAGCAGCACTAACGGCCATCCGCGCTCGAATGCATATCGGATATAATCCCTCCATGTCTTCGTTGAGTTGATCGGTATTAGCTCCCCGTAGAACCCTTGCGGGGCACGACTTACTACTGCTTGAATAACTAGCCGGAACCTCTCTGCCTCCAAATTAAACACCTTCAACAGCCATCCATAAATCTCACCATAAGACCTTTCCAACGCTCTTTTAATGTCACATTGTACATGAGGAAAGTTTGATAAATCTACTCCAGCAGGACCAAACATAATCTCGCCAACCCCATAATATATCTGAAAATATATTGTTTCTGCCATCTCACCTACATTGACCACAGGACACATATTTCTCTCAGTTCAACGAATGACCACAAGTAATACATTTACAAATATTTTCATCATTTTTTAGACCATTCCATAAATTATTTTATGTTAACTTAAAATTTCCTTGTACTACAACAAATCAACAAAACAATCGTTCCAACGAAACCCTAAATAGCCAAATATTCAATCTACAATCGTCACTCCTGCTGGTTCCAAAACAATGATAATCCATATGGCTAGCCTATCAAGTTTTCAATGTTTCATTTATTCAAAGTCTAACAAAATTTCATATAGAATCAAATTTAGCCGGTCAAAAGTTCACAAACTCTTACCAATATACTCTTCAATCAATATATATCACTAAAACTAACTAATACCTACTAATTTTAATAAGAATTAGGAAGAGAGATTACCTGAAAATCTCCTACGGAGTTGCTTCCCGTCGCCTCTCTCGGTTCTGCGTGAGTGAGAGTGAGAGTGAGAGTGAGAGAGAGTGATGAGTTCGGACCCGTGGGCAATAATGGAGACCCGTCGCACTTTCGGAGCTCGAGAGGCCTGTCGGACTCTGAACGCGTGACTGGCTCCTGGTCTGTCGTGCTTTGGTTGCGCGACCGCTTCTGTCGCGGATTGGACGCTCGACAAGTTGCTTTTCCTGTACGCGGCCCCGCCCGAGAGAATCCGATGATCGGTCGGACTCCCAAATCACGATAGCGCGCTCTCGCTGTTTCAAATTTTGACCGGGCTAGGTCCGTGGGTCCGCTCGCATTTTTCGGGCCCGATAGCATCAAGTTGCTCCTTGGTAGCTCGACCGGTGTCTATTTTTGTCTAAACGTTATCACGGGATACATTTTTGCATAAAAGAATAAAAAAAAAAAAAAATCAAGGACCGAAGATAGAACAGTAGTGAAATGCCGGAGTGGGCCTTCAAACTTGATCCCTTGATGGGTTGCTAACCGGCGAGGGCAACGGACGGGATACACAGGCTGAACGGCCCATTACGCAGCTTCAGCGTAGCTCGCCCAAGAAGAGACCAGCGAGGTGCCCGGAGCCCCGGGGGATCCCGCTCAGCCTTTGCCAATTGCCATCCAGCCCTTTTGCACACCTTCGCCTCGGGCCCTCGGAGTCGCACTAGTGCAGAAAAAATCTGCTTTGCCCGCTGCTGCTTCTCCTGAAATATTTCACTCACTGCTCTGACTAGCAGATATCCATCCCGATCAGCACCGGATTTCGCTTCAATGGGAAGAGAAAAACGAATATCGAGCAAGTTGACACCGTCCGTCGGCCACATCCACAAGCCGGGGGAGCGTCGAATTTATAATGACAGCGCCCTCTCACTGAACAATTCAACGGACGCTAAGCTCACAAGTCACAAGTCACACCCACTTGACACACAATGAGATGAACCCTCGGTTCCTCTAAAATGTGGACATTTATAACACTATTACGACCACCTCTAAAAGATCTTCTTCGTCCTCTAAAATTCATTCAATCTTTACATTGCAACCTTTAAGTTTCCTCTCTGTGTAAGCTGAATGGTGCTTTAGTGCTTTGGAACACCACCTAGGGATGCTAGGTTCTCTTGTCTAAAAAGTTCAATTTACAAGTAAATTGAAAGAGAATTATCTCAGACCATAAATGTTGGAAAGTATTTAACTTCATGCATCGACCAATTCATACAAAAGTCTAAATTTATGGGGAAGAGTTAGGGTTTTAAGTGAACTTGATTGGTGCATTAAGTTTACCAATCTTTTCGGGTAATTTGTGGCGCAGATGAGGAACGGGAAGAGTCTCGACGAGGGATCTACTCCGAGCGGCGGCAACGACACACGGTTTAGATCTATTTGCCGGAGGATTATTCAAGATGGAGAAATAAAAAAAGGAAAGATCTAGGATGCATTTTGGCGACCCCATACACTAGCGGTCTCTATGATGATGACAATGGTGTTCGGTAGCTCGTGCTTAGACTCATCTCTCTATTGCGGCCATGACGAGTATACAACCTTTAAAGACTGGTATTGATCTTCATCTTCCATTCTGTCGCCTTACGAGGATGTGGATAGAGGAGATGAACTTGACATCGATGCGGATGGCGATAATCTTTGGATTCGATGATGGCAGCAACCAGAGTGAAGCTAAATCATAGATTGTTTCTCAGTTAGATCCTACAAGCTTTGTATTATTTATCTAGCAATTAATCATGGATCTTGCTGTAAAAGGATTTTGATTTTAATGATTCTTTGCCTTTTCTTAAAAAAACGCTTTCATGTTTTTCTCACGGATATGAACTTCCAGCGTTTACCTTGCCACATATTTAGGACATCTCGTGATAATTTGTTGCGTAGTATTACTAATTGCATGGTTTTTTTCATGGAGTTATTGACATGTACCTTAACCAACAAGTCAGTGTCACATGGAGTGATATATGGTGAAGTTATAGAATTTATGGTGCTACAACGCCAATTACACTAAGGTATCTGTCACATGGCCAAGTTCCCATAGGCTAGATTTGTAACAAAATTGGTAAAATGTTTGCTCTAGGTCTTACTCTCAAAGAAGATATGATAAGAAAATATGGTGCAATTTATCTACAAATTAAAACTATGTTCTTTCTCTTCTACTTCTTAGGGTGAACTTAGCACTATTCAACGCTATATATCAGTTTTTCTTCTCTTTTTTCTAATGACTATAGTGCCAAGCTCATCCAAAGTTAGGGTAAGAGCATCTCCGGCAGACACTCTATAATACTGTAGCAGATACAAAGGGGCTGCTGTAGGCCCTCTATAATATTGTAGTGTAGTGTAAATTGTGAAGGAATTTTATAAGGATGGATAAAGGAGGCGTCAATAATATTTTAGAGGGACGATATAGACGGTGTTATTGGCAATTATATAGTTTATTAGAATATCCGTAGCAGACACTCCAAAATATTGGATAGAGTAGCTGATGGAGGAAAGAAATATTATAGAATATAATATAAAATAAAATATGAAAAAATTTAGAGTAAAGATAGAAGGAGTGACTAATAGTGAAATGATGTGTAAGGATAGAGGAGTAGATACTATGCTCAATTTTCAACATCGGCATCATCACCACCAAGGCGTGACCTCGTCATGGCGTTTTGGTTCTTCCAGGCACTCTCCGCAGGCAGGTAAACTACATGGAGTTAGTATTCTTCAAAACAGTTTAATTTGATTTCATAATTGCAGTCTTGAGATCACGGGGCAAAAGAAGTCCCAAACATGCCATGGAATTTACTCTGCCTCGGACCAATGGTCCTGCCACCATGATTCCCAGCCTTTCATCATCACCAATCACCATCATGGCGCTCGAAACGCATGAGCCAGCGGTTAGTACAAACTCTCAAGTTTGGTTCACTAATTAGCTTTTCGATTTTCACTGCACCCAGCACAAGTGATATGCATATACCATTAAAAAAAAGTGAGGTGCACGTATGTTTTCAGAATTCTTAAGAGAAATGATAATCATGTCAATTTAAGTAATCCATATTTTTAGGTATAACATAGACACACACGTTTACTTCGCTACACACCACACACAAGCTACACGCAAAAGAGATTAGACGCTTAAAAGCGTCGAAAATACCGGGCCACATTGTCTTGCTACACAGTTATCAATGCACACGCATTTCTTTGTATATACTTTAGTAAAAGTCCAAGATAATCAATGATGAACACCTGATGTTAATGTTATAAGATCTTTTAATGTTCTTAAAGAAATACCAAGATATATCAATTAATCCGGTCATTGATATGTCAGAGAGAGGGTCATAAAGACTAAAGCAAACCACACTCTCTCTTCTCCTCTTCACTTATTGTCTTAATGTGTGACAAGTCACGATGAGGACGCCTAGATGGCATGGCAAGCATGGGGGCAACGACACACGGGGCGTAGAAAGGCGGTGAAACAAGGGGCTTGGGGCGGCGAAGGCGTGAGGACTAGAATAGTGGCGTCGTTGGGTCGGGGACGTTGACTGCGTGTGGGGCCTAGGACGGCAGTGGTGTGTGGGGGTTAGAGGTCAAGATCTCACCCTAACCTGACCCGACAGCCTGGGTCAAGGTCAGGTTGGGTTCGAGTCTGCCTCTACCCCGACTCGATAACCCCTACCGTTTGATCCCATCCAACCATCCCCATCCGTCCACCCCTAAACCAAACCGATCACACCCTCCCCATACTTCTCACTCACCCTGCTGCCATCTTCTCTCCTAGTATCTAGTCTCTCCTCTCCCTCAATTCCTACTCCCGATCTTGAGTAGCTGACACCAGAGCAAAGCGAGCCACAAGATCCTACGATGACGGCACGACATGGAGACCATGTAGTGGCAGCGATGACGTGGAAACTGTGCAGTAGTAGTGATGTGCATGAAGGCCGTGTGGCCGCAGCGCGGTACGGGATAGTGGGCTTCTTCCTCAGCGATTTAACCGCGAGGTGAGGCGGTAGTTGGCGATGATGCGGTGAACGGCTTCATGGTGGTGGCCTCATCCTCTCCTCCTTCGTGGTGGTCCAACCATGTGGCTTCTCGATACATCCCCATTTAGATCTCCCCCTCTCCTACGCTCGGGGCGAGCCAAGGATCCGATGGGTCGGGTTGAGTTTTTGGGATCCACGGCACATGTCGAGTTGGGTCTAGGTTGAGGCAATACCCGACCCAACCTGATCCATCTAGACCTCTAGTGGGGGACTACGATGGCAGCAGCGCTACACAGTCAACTGGTCAACAGACATGTTTTGCTATTGAGAAAAAGAGAGGCTAGAGAAGGGGAACGGGGAGAAATACAAAATTACCCTTCAAGGTGTTAGCGTCTCTTAACATAAGAGAGAGGTACCACAAGATACCAAGCATGTCTCAAGTGGCTGAGTGAATAAGTTAGTTGAGTTAAATGAGCTGAATGTTAAATTGAATTTTGAGATTCTACTGACTCTTCTTCTCAATGTTGTTTCACTTTGTTTCTGTAATTTTTAGAAGCTTGTAGATATGGCTTTATGACAAAAAAAATACTGGACTGAAAAAGTTAAATTGATTTTCTAGTCAAACAAGTTTAATCTATCTTGAGCACGCTAACCATGTAATGACAACCACTGAATTAAATGGATGATCTTGATTGAATGTATGGAGGCACCGAGGATCTAAAATAACTCTATATTCCTATAAAAATTCAAGGTATTTTTGGATGGATGCTACTGCATGATACCGAGTTTTTAAAAATGTCACTCATGTTTATAACGTGTGAATTGGTATTTTTAAAAAACAGAAAATCAAAAGAGTGGTATCTATTCAAATCACAATGATTCAACCCCGACTAACAGCACGCATCGCTCTGCCATAGAGAGGCTTGGTCCTAGGTCAGCCCGTCTCTATAGAGATTGTTCTTTCCTATCCCGCATGATTAACCTTGCAGCACCCAGCATCATTAATTTCGCTCTCACTGTCGTTGCACACGCTAACATCAGTAAGTCACCGTCGGCCTTTACAAGTCTGCCCCGACTTTACTATTCCTAACTAAACTTCTAAAGATATATATCATGATTCATGACAATATGGACCGCACCATTGAAGCTGGCCTTTGCAAAAACTTGCTTTTGAAACAAGCCTAGAGCCATCTTTTCTTTCTAAAGATAGGGCCTCTTCGACACTTAAGGAATTTCAAAATAAAAATTTAAAAGGATCTAGCCAGAAAGTAGAAGAATTTTTTTTTAATGTTAGAAGTGTTTGATTTATACGTTTGCTTCAAAGGAATTTCATAGAAAAAGAAAATCTCCTTTTGATTTTAAATGATTTCTAATGTGAGTTCTAACTTCATGTTAGGCATTCCTTTATCCATCTTCTCTCTTCCCTTATTTATTTATCTAAGAAACTATCAAGCTTAGCATACAATCAAACTAAAAAGGTTGCTAAAAATTCTTTAAAAATGTGTATATACCTATAAACTTTATCTACCTATATGAAATTTCAAGTACAAATTTGCTTTATTAAAAGAGTAACAAAAGGAAAAAAAAACTACGACAAATTCAAAAATGCCGTCAACACTTGCCCAATTTCTTTATTTTATTACACTTAAATATAGAATAAATCTGAACTTGAAATTTCATATATAGATAAATTCAATAAACAAACCAATAATTTTATTTCATATTTTTTAGCAACATTTTTTTTATTATGTGATGATTGTAGACAATATGTTCCCAACAATTATTCCCTCTTGTCACAAATATTTGTTGATTTTGAAATTTACACGGTATCTAAAATACAACTCCGACCACTAATTATAATATTTCAAATTATTTGTAGTAATCCATTAAAATTATAATATCATTGAAGTATTTTTAGCTGAATTTACCCATATAATTTTTAACGTATCCAATCTAAATATCTTTAAAAGTAGCCCCATAGCAAAATATTCAAAAAACATAGATAAAGTTTGAAAACTTTGGGTTGCATGCATCAAACGATAGATGCATCTTTCGTAATTTCATGTATTCTCCTATATATGAGGCAACCAAATAAATGTTTTGAACAACTTTTGTAATTTTTCTTGTGGGATTCAACTTGTTATGACATTTTAATCGTGCCTTTAATTTCCCCCTACTCACGCGCTTTTAGAATCCTTCTAACCAATGTCTTATAGAAAGAATCCAAACAACATTCTTTCTGCATATACATTTCTTCCCAGTGCAAAAGTTCCTGAAAAAGACAGTCAGTCGTGGGCAGTATTTTTTTTTCTAGCTAGGGCAGTATTATTTGTTTAAACCCCACCTAATTGCCCCCCTTTACGTACCTTGAATCACACCCCTCTTCAATCATCATCACCCTTTAATCCCCCATGAAATAAACCTTTTGAACAGCACCACCCGACCACCGCACCATGGCATGAAACCAGCAACAGCAAGCACTACGTACGCTGCCGCTCTGTATATACGAGGCGGCGACAGAAAGGGGAGGAGGATTTGCCGTAGAACACGGGCTATGTGCCTATGTTATGCATGGCGCCGGCTTCCCCTTTTGACCGCTCGCGCGGTGTCTTCCGCCGACGGCGAGAGAGAGGGTGACGACTGACGACGACCTGGGCTTGGCGAGCGTGCTGCGCTAGCTAGCTAGCTAAGCACGTAGTGCTTCCTGTCGCTGAGAGCTTGGCTTGCTTCCAAGTCAAGTCGTCGCCACCTTCTTCCTTCCTCGGCCCCCCTCCCCTGATCCTCACTCCTCTGTATCTTTCCCTCCCTCCCTCCCTCTCCCTCCCTCCCTCTCTCTAAAACCTCCGGCCTTATCATTTTAGCTTCTTGAATGCACATCCCATCATGAGGGGCATCATGGGCAGCGGTTGTGGTGCCGGTGGTTGCTACCGTGCTCTCCCGAGCTTTCGTTGAGTGGCCACTGGCCACTGGCCGGGCGACCTAAAACCGCACCTCGGCTTGCGACTGCGAGCGAGCGAGCTCGTAGCTAGTCCAGCGTGCGTGCATGGAGTCGGCAGCACCTGGGCGCAGCTCGAGGAAGAGAGGGGTGGCGCTCGGCGTGGCGCTGGTGCTCGCGGCGTGCGTCCGAGCATGCCATGGCGCCACTGATAGCCAGGACAGTGAGTACCATGACTCAGCCGTTTATTCAGACTTGCTTTAAGTTGTTTTTCCCTTCTTGTTTTCCTTTTTAAAAAGGGAAAAGATAAGCATGCATGCATAGAGTGTTTTTGTTCCTAATTAATCCTGATACATGAGAAGAAATAACTCGCCGTGTCATGGAAATATCTTGTCTTTGAAGTCTGAGCTGCTTTGCACTTTTTTCTTCGACTTTTGTTATTGGAGAAATTTATTCATCAAGAAGTAGCTAAACAACTGTAATAGTTCTCGACGTATGGTAGCTTTATCTGAAGTCCTGAAACACGAAATTCACCAACAAGTTGATTGCAGCTACTGTTCTCCGAGCGTTGATGGATCAGTGGCAGAACGCCCCGCCAACCTGGGGCCAGTCCGATGATCCCTGTGGTGAATCCCCATGGGATGGTGTGACATGCGGTAACAACAGAGTGATCTCTATGTAGGTTCTCTAAAACTCAAAGAAAAATTAGCTTACTCTGCTAAGTCTACTTAACGTTATGCAACTGTTTCAGTAAACTGTCTACCATGGGCATCAAAGGAGCGCTACCTGCTGATATAGGGCAACTGAGCGAACTGCAATCCCTGTATGTAGCAGCACATTGTCAAGCTAAACATTTCCTTGAAGCTTTCTGTTCTTGCAGATTGCATCATTGAATCACGAGCAATTGTTTTCATGTATATGCAGGGATCTGTCATTCAATAAGGACATCGGCGGTGTGCTCTCTCCGACTATTGGAAATCTGAAGCAGCTTACCACCTTGTAAGCTCTGAATGTGCTCTGTGTTCTTTTCTTTCCGATTTTGCCCTTCTCCTTTCAGATGTTAGTATGCTCATGTACCGCTTACTTTGAAGGATTCTAGCAGGCTGCAGCTTCCATAGCAACATCCCGGATGAGCTAGGGAGTCTTCCCAAATTGTCCTACATGTAAGGATTACTCACTAGTGTAGTAGTCAGCTCAGATGATACAATCCGTTTGCAGATAAATAATGAAACCAAGCACTCTTTCAGGGCTTTGAACGCCAATCAGTTCTCTGGGAAAATACCAGCCTCTCTGGGCAATCTTTCCAATCTTTACTGGTTTGACATTGCCGACAATCAACTAAGTGGTCCCTTACCAATCTCGACGAACGGCGGGATAGGTCTAGACAAGCTTACCAAAACCAAACACTTGTAGGTCCAACGAAATTTGTTCATTGCAGTTTCTTCAGGCATAAATCCAAAATGGAATGCATCACTTAACCATGTCACGTTCTGGTTCTCTTCAGCCACTTCAATAAGAATCAACTGTCAGGTCCAATCCCAGACGCTCTCTTCAGCCCAGAGATGACACTGATTCATCTGTGAGTTCCTGAAGCTCTGTTCCAAGAAACTTTCCCGTTTGGCACCATGAGCTGACACGGTACTCGGTGCAGGCTTTTCGACGGAAATAAATTCACGGGGAGTATCCCAGACTCTCTTGGGTTCGTTAATACACTTGAAGTCGTGTAAGCGTCCTTTTAAGATAAAACTAGCACAATTCTTGTTTTGTTGGAAGTGCTACCAGATATGATCCTTGTTCTCTGTGTTTTGTTTGAACAGCCGGCTGGATAGAAACTCCCTCTCTGGCCCAGTTCCTGCAAACCTGAATAAGCTCACTAAAGTAAACGAGCTGTAAGTTGTTCAAGAACTGCTGAATACCATGCACTATTATCTCTTTCTCAGAGCACCTGTAAGCTATGGTCATACTGAACAAACTATTGGCACGTTTCAGCAACTTAGCCAACAACCAACTTACCGGACCATTGCCCGATCTATCGGGGATGGATCTCAATTATGTGTAAGCAATCAGCACTGTACAAGGTTTCAGCTACAAATTTGAACCACCATAATGCAAGCTTCATATTTAAAATTCGTCTGGTCTAATAACGCTGCAGTGATCTGAGCAACAACACGTTTGATCCTTCCCCGAGCCCGCAATGGTTTTGGAAGCTGCCACAGCTCTCAGCTCTGTAAGTTTTTTTTCCACAAACCTTTGCAGCTTCACATCATATGTTCATGCAGCGAAACCTGACAATGAAAATGGCCTTCTGATGATCATCAAGGATCATACAGTCCGGACGGCTCTACGGCCCGGTGCCGGTGAGGCTATTCAGCAGCCCACAGCTGCAGCAAGTGTAAGCCCACGCACCGACCATGAGGATCGAACCAGTCTGATGAAACTCACGACGATCGTTGCAACGCAGTAAATGCTGATACCAATACCATCTTGATCGCAGGATCCTCGACAACAACGCGTTCAATGGCACCCTGGACCTGGGCACAAGCATCAGCACCGAGCTGAGCATCGTGAGCTTCAAGAACAACGAGTTCGCGTCCGTCACGTTTACCGCCAGCTACAACGGCACCCTGGAGTGAGTAAAACAAAGCTGAATCTGCTGCTGTGCTGCTGGATGGATGGTGTGATCTGACAGAACTCGATCGGGTGTGGCGGATTCAGGCTGGCCGGGAACCCGGTGTGCGACCATCTGCCGAACATGTACTGCAACGCGTCGCAACGGGCGGCCCCGGCGGCGCCGGCGTACTCGACGAGCCTGGTGAAGTGCTTCGCGGGGGCGTGCCCGGCGGGGCAGAGCATGAGCCCGCAGAGCTGCGCGTGCGCGTACCCGTACACTGGGGTGATGTACTTCCGGGCGCCCTTTTTCGGGGACGTGAGCAACGGGACGGCGTTCCAGGAGCTGGAGAGTAGACTGTGGACCAAGCTGGAGCTCACCCCGGGCTCCGTCGACCTGCAGGACCCCTTCTTCAACGCCGACTCCTACATGCAGGTCCAGGTCAAG
Organism: Raddia guianensis; assembly: GCA_036346415.1. Taxonomy (NCBI): domain Eukaryota; kingdom Viridiplantae; phylum Streptophyta; class Magnoliopsida; order Poales; family Poaceae; genus Raddia; species Raddia guianensis. Next base: position 19,535,487 of record CM070536.1, read on the forward strand.
CTCTTCCCCTCCGGCGCCGACCCCTACTTCAACCGCTCCGAAGTCATGCGCATCGGCTTCGACCTCAGCAACCAGACCTTCAAGCCGCCCAAGGAGTTCGGCCCCTACTACTTCATCGCCTCCCCCTACCCCTTCCCAGGTCAGCTCCAGCTCCAGCTCCAGCTCCAGCTTCAGGTTCAGAGCACCGCTGAAAATGGTGGGAAAAATGCGTGCTTTCCGTGTGTCAATGGCTGAGCCGATGGTTGCAGACAGCGGGTCGCTCTCCAAGAGCAAGGGCGCCATCATCGGGATAGCGGTCGGCTGCGGAGTCCTGGTCGTCGCGCTCGTCGGCGCCGCCGTCTACGCGCTCGTGCAGCGGCAGCGCGCGCAGAAGGCGAGGGAGGAGCTCGGGGGACCATTCGGTACGTATGGGAACCATTAAGAAATCGACGGGCACCAATAAACCAATTGCAGCAAATACATCAGAATCACATGAACAGCGAAACACTACTATTTTCTTTTCGGAAGAGTCAAAAAACGAAGGGATACAATGTGATAAGTTTTTTTTTTTTTGACGATGCTGACCTGCTGTACGGATGTACTGTGTTGGGCGGCGCAGCGTCGTGGGCGCGGAGCGAGGAGAGCGGGGGCGCGCCGCGGCTGAAAGGGGCGAGGTGGTTCTCGTACGAGGAGCTGAAGCGGAGCACCAACAACTTCGCGGAGGCGAACGAGCTCGGGTACGGCGGGTACGGGAAGGTGTACCGGGGCATGCTGCCGACGGGGCTGTTGGTCGCCATCAAGCGGGCGCAGCAGGGGTCGATGCAGGGCGGGCAGGAGTTCAAGACGGAGATCGAGCTGCTCTCGCGGGTGCACCACAAGAACCTCGTCGGCCTCCTCGGCTTCTGCTTCGAGCAGGGCGAGCAGATGCTCGTCTACGAGTTCATGTCCGCCGGCACCCTGCGCGACAGCCTCTCCGGTAAGTAACACACACACGCGGGCGCACACACATTGTTCCAGGGCATTACCAATCCAGATCCAACATATGTTTATCCATACCCAACACTAATCATCTAGTTTTAGAGAAGACGTCTGCATTAAACATGTCCTAATGTTGTGAACTGAAACCACCACGGTGCATACGTATGCGTGGCATCTCGCCGGCGTCGCTGAGTGAGGCCGTCTGTGCTGCAGCGAAGAGCGGGCTGCACCTCGACTGGAAGAAGCGGCTCCGGGTGGCGCTCGGCGCGGCGCGCGGGCTGGCCTACCTGCACGAGCTCGCCGACCCGCCCATCATCCACAGGGACGTCAAGTCCAGCAACATCCTCATGGACGACCACCTCACCGCCAAGGTCGCGGACTTCGGCCTCTCCAAACTGGTCACCGACAGCGAGAGGGGCCACGTCAGCACCCAAGTGAAAGGAACTCTGGTACGCCCAGCAGTCAATCCTTCATCTCCCGGTGTTGTGATCATGTGGCTTGGCGTTTTTGGTCTTGATTTCTCACCGCCTGCTGCATGCAGGGCTATCTGGATCCGGAGTACTACATGTCGCAGCAGCTGACCGAGAAGAGCGACGTGTACAGCTTCGGCGTGGTGATGCTGGAGCTGATCGTCGCGAAGCAGCCGATCGAGAAGGGCAAGTACATCGTCCGCGAGGCGAAGAGGGCGTTCGACGCCGGCGACGCCGAGTTCTGCGGCCTCAAGGACATGATCGACGCCAGGATCATGAACACCGGCCACCTCGCCGCCTTCGGCAAGTTCGTGCAGCTCGCCCTCAGGTGCGTCGAGGAGGCGGCCGGGGCCAGGCCGTCGATGAGCGACGTCGTCAAGGAGATCGAGCTGATGCTGCAGAGCGAGGGGCTCAGCAGCGCCTCCACGTCCGCCTCCACGTCCGCGACGGAGTTCGACGTCACCAAGGGCGCTCCTCGCCATCCTTACAATGAACCCCTCCCGGTCCCCAAGAAGGACAAGGACATGAGCACCGGCTCGTTCGACTACAGCGGAGGATACTCCTTCCAATCCAAGATCGAGCCAAAGTAGCTCGTTTGCTCGACCTTTAATTTTTCTTCCTCCTCAGCAAGTGGGTTGAGGAACATGTAGAGATGCGGAGAATTTTTACTCTTCTTTTGTGCTTGCAACTTCTAACGCTCTCTGAGTCGAGTGATTTGGCATGACCATGTTTTAACGTATATTTACATATGGTTAGAAGAAGCATCATGAACAAACCTATCTGCCTCTAGATTGCTAGAGTCCTTTACGTGCACCAAACACACATTAAGTATCTATACTGAGTACTGACAATTGGCGTATAACAACTCAACTAGTCAGGCACTCTTCTTGGATTATGTTGTAGAGGAGGAACATCCATCCCACACGAATTCTGAGTAGGCGAACCAGAGGTGCAACGGCCCTAGGGGACCTTCGCCTCCCGAGGGCGAAGCAAAGGCGGACTAGAGGGGTGGCGGCCCAAAGGAGTCTTCGCATTCCGAAGACGAAACAGAGGAGCAACGGCCCTAGGGGAGCTTCACCTCCCAAGGGTGAAGCAGAGACGGACCAGAGAGGTGGTGGTTTAGAGGAGGCTTCACCTCCTGTTGGCGAGGCAGCAACAAACCAAGGAGAAGGGCGGTCTCAAAGGGGAGCTAATTGCCTCGCGAGTGCGACGTGAAGGGATAACACATCCAATTGTGGCGCATTGTATCTTTTGTTAAAGATATTCATATAGTTTGATTTCCCACTAACCCATCTAGTGATGCCCTGGTTATACATATATAATCATTCTTACACGTATATTTCATTCGTATAGTAATCTATATGTAACTTATGAATGTTAATATATACGTAGCAACTAGACTGCAAGCGCCTACGAAATAGCAATTGATGCAATTGATTCTATGCATATCAAGGATCCACCGTCGTCCTAAACTTAGATGGAGGTTGGGTCAGCGGTAGCCCGCCAGTGAGTGGGTGGTTTGGGGGTGGGGAGGGGATTGCGAGGCAACAGCTAGATTGAGGGCAACACCAATTGTGGATAGGAGGGCCAACAGTGGTGGTGGCGTGCGGAGCAGATGAAAAGAGTTGGCTAATATTGATTGACAGACTTAAAAGGCAAAATCCTTCTAAATTTTTTGAGCTGTCTCTAAACTCTTCTCCTTGTCTCATCTCGAACGAATTAACTTTCATTCTTTATTCAAAAGTGGAAAGGCTTGCGGTGGATACCTAGGCACTCAGAGACAACGAGGGCGTAGCAAGCAACGAAATGCTTCAAAGAGTCGAAAATAAGCATAGATCCAAAGATTCCCAAATAGGTCAACCTTTTGAATTGACTGTTGAATCCATGAACAGGCAAGAGACAACCTGGTGAACTAAAACATCTTAGTAGCCAGAGGAAAAGAAAGCAAAAAAAGAGCCCGCACAAGCGGTGGAGCATGTGGTTTAATATGATGCAAAGCGAAGAACCTTACCAGGGCTTGACATGCCGCGGATCCTCTTGAAAGAGAGGAGTGCCCTCGGGAACACGGACATAGATGGTGCATGGCTATCGTTAGCTAAACATCTTAGCCAAAGGAAAAGAAAGCAAAAAAAGGAAAAGGCGGCTCCGGAGAATGTGAGGGAGGCGGGGGGGGGCAGCGCTGCCAGCCAAAGCGAGAGAAGGGAAGGAGACGGAGTGGGAATAGGGGTGGAAACGAGCCGAGCCGGGCCGAGCTGAGCCGAGCTCTTCCGAGCTCGGTCAAAAACAAGCCGAGCCCGAGCCGGCTCGCTATTTTAACGAGCCTCAAAAGTAGGCTTCGTTCGAGCCGTTTAGAGGTCCGAGCCGAGCCGAACCAAATTCGTCCGAGCCCGAGCCAAGCCACGAGCCACAGGAGTTTTTGAGTTCAAAATGTGTAAACGAGCCGAACCGAGCCGAGCTAGGTCAGAAACGAGCCGAGCCCGAGCCGGCTCGCTATTTTAACGAGCCCCAAAACTAGGCTTGGCTCGAGCCATTTAGATGTTCGAGCCGAGCCCGCGCTCGAGCCAAGCCAAATTTGTTCGAGCCCGAGCCGAGCTGCGAGCCACGAGCTATTTCCCAGCCCTAAGTGGGAAATGTCCACTGTGAAAAAACGCCCATCTGTGCCGTAGTCGATCCCTATCATAAATAAATTTATATGCATCTGTTCATGTGGAATTATTTCACCCATTTCACTAAACATGAAAAACAATTTTGTTACAAAAGAACACACTCAACATTACAATGGTAGTAACAATTGTCTATCGAATTAGTGGTCGAAATTTTTTCATTCATTGATCCTTCTTCCTACCAGCTGATCTAGATTGCAAGTCCAACATCCATTGCTTATAGTTGGTGTACAGGGTCAAAATAACAAATTGTGAGAAACAGATGAACATTATCAGTGCATCAAAGAGAAAGGGATACCTCTTCGGAGGCTCTATTTGCAGGTATACAATGTGAAGCACAAGCGAGCATAGCAATGGTAGGCTCAGAACTGCCTTTGTTCCAGATGGAATATTCAGCCTTCTCCCATGGCTTCCACCAGGTGAGTAGTAGATAAGAAAAAAGACGCCAAGAATAGCTATATATTGTAAAAGAAGCTGATCCCGGCAGATGAGAGGGTACATTGAAAAAAGTGCATAATACGTGAACCATCCATACAGCTGTGGCTCTTGTAGTGCCAAAAGGCTTGCAGGTAAAAGAGGGAGCAAGATTGATTTCTCGTGCACTGCAAATATAAAATATAGGCAGCATGAGATTAATGAAACAACATATATATACAACAAAACTGAGAACTAATAAGCTTTAGTGATTAAAAATACCTTGGTACGAGAATAGATAGAAAGAAAAGGAGCTGTTCAACAGAGAATAGAGGAAGCCAAGATTACTTGGTGACCTGACTTGCTGAACAAATGAAGGCAAAAAAGCCAGGATGGTAGCTGATAGACTTATAAGTTTCAGAGGTTTTATTGCAAACAATTTCTTCCACTTGAAAAGAACTGAAGTGGTACACCAGAAATTTGCAACATAGTCCTCATATATACCTCTCTCAAATGGAGCTAGTCGAGATATCACCTGACAAAACAAACATATCAAGTTTAATGAGCAGGGTGTCCCGTGCATTTGCGCGTCTAGATTGCGACAAACTTTGAGGGAAATTTATGTATATGTAAAGATTCGTACCCATATTGATCATGGTCAACTCTCGATCTCATCACGAATTTCTATATTCTTCATTTCTCAATTTTTAATACAGTTAATGCATACCTTTTCTATTGTCGTTTTACCTTTTTTATTATAGTTGATTTGAATTTTTTCCCTAATTTTTCCATAGTCGATAGGATATGTAGACTCTATTCCTAATCGATATGGACTCCTATTCTATTTTTCTTATTTAATTTTTTGTTATCGATATGAACTTATTTTAGTCTTCAGTTGATATAGAATCTTCTATATTATTTTATTTCGAATTTATGTTATTTTTATTTTCTATTGTAGTTGATACGAAATCTTTCAATCTGAGTTTTAGTTGGATACTTATTTCTATTCTTTGTTATTCCTAATTTACAAAAATTCTAATTTTTATTGTAGTTGATATGAACCCTTTCTTTGAAAATCAAGTTAATATGGACTTCCAATTGTTTTATTTTAAATTTATATATTTTTATTTTTTGTTGTACTTATATGAACTCTTTCTTTAAAACAAAGATGTAGTCTTATTTCCATTATTTTTCTTCTGAATTTATATTTTTTAATATAAGTCATTATAATTTGGTTATGGTTGTTGACCGTGTAGAACTTTTACTTTTCTTGATTGACATGGATGATAAATATTTATTTTATTTCATATTTATATTTTTTATTGTAGCCAATATGGACTATTAATTTCATTATTTTTACTCTATATTTATTTATTTATTTATTTTAGCTGGTATGGACTCTTTTAATCCAACGTGGACTGTTATTTCTATTTTTTATTTTGGATTTATAGAATTTTCATTGTAGATTCTTTTTTAATCCAACATGGACTCTTATTTCTATTTTTTAAGCTAACTTTAATACTTTATATCTTTTTAAATTATAACTGATATGGACTCTTTCGTTCAATCCAACATAGGCTCTTATTTCTATTATTTTAAAATCCAGATTATTATAGCTAATTGGGACTTTCTTTCAATCCGACTCCTGTTTTTTTTTTTTTGTTCTTTTGTTTTTCCCCTAATCTAACCGTTATAATTTGGCCCTATTGTAATTGACAATGTAGATCTTTTTTTCTTGGATTACGTGGGAATTTCTCCGATTAATGTGGTGGCTCCGTTGGCTCCTGTTTTAATTATATAATATATATTGCTTGACAAGTAGGAAGCCAAGTAAATTGTAAATAAAAAAGGAAACAAAATTATTGTGGTGCACTAGATTTTATTTTGCTGTAGAATGTGATTGCTTTTTTTTTTTAGGGGCCGGGGGGTATTTAGGAGGGTACATGTAGCAGTACCTGTAGGGCAGCCTCATAAGAATGTAAATATGGCCACCAAACAAGAGCAAATGTTCCCAACACCATGAAACCTAGTTTCATGACCTCAACAATCGGAAACTTTCGCTTGAGGCATTTTCCCAAAAGATGGCTGAAAAAAGCTGGTGCGAAGTACAGGCTCATCTGCAACACATCAAGGCAAATATAAGACATGGTGAGAGAAGTGGGATATTTAGGATGCAACCTTATACCCTATGTTTGAAAAATGAGTACATGAATAGGGAAAAATCGCCCCATTACAAAGAATTTGGTAGACTGTAAGTTAAACATATTATTACGTTGTACCATAGATGACACATCACAACTTAAATCTATTCTCAATAAATATAGGTGGCAGAGCATAAGCTTAATCACCTCCCACTCTCATTTCTCTAGCCATCCATAATGCTTCCAATTTTTGCTAGCTGGTAACTTAGTAAAGTAGGGGTGAAAACGGGACGGATACGGACGGATAGTAGGTCATCCCGTATCCTACCCTAATACAATTGACTCGGATTCGGGATCGGGTTCGGATAGTTGAAAATCGGAACGGATACAGGACGGGATCGGGTAATATTCAGGCGGGTAGAAAACGAATATCGGATATTATTCGGACGGATACATACGGATACCGGATACTTGTCGGATAGTCCGTGAATTACTCAACTCTTATACAATCCAAACATGCAACATAGCTAAATATAGTCACTCTATTCATGCAAAATAGCTAATTGTCCATAATAACACAAGGACCAACACGACAACACCGCAATAATGCAATACAATTATCCATAATAATGGCAATTGGATCTTGTACTTCATCCTCATTAGAAGGTACATCAATCTCAGCAATGTCATCCATATCCATGGCGCTGCCAATCAAAATCAAACAGAAATCAAAATCAAAATCAAACAGAAATCACTTGAGCCATCTATACAGAGTCAGTCGATAGGGATTAGGGATGGACATGGTACTGTGTTACCTTAGGTTTGGGTGATGGCGGCGGCGCGGCGCTGGCGCTGGCGGTGGTGAAGCGGCGTTAGGCGGAGGAGGGGGCGGCGCTGGCGTGGGGACGGTGGCACGACGTCGGGAGGAGGCCGAGGCGGCTGCGTGAGTGCTGGCGGGGCGGCGCCGGATGTCGAGGATGGGCCACGGCGGCGTCTTGGCGAGGCTCGGCGCCCGGTGGCGGCGATCGCCGTCGCCGACTGGGAGGCGGGGGAGGCGAGGATCTGAGACAGGCGGCAGGCGGGTCACGCTCGACGGGCGAGGCGACAGGCGGCTCAGGCGGTCAGTAGCCCTAAGGCAGACATGCTGTAGTGATGTTGGGCTTGGATACTTGGGCAGTTGGGCCAAGGTAGGCCAAGAGACAAAGCCCAATGTCGCCTCCTCGCCTGGTGATACCCGGGTACTGTTAGAAACACCCAGGAACAGAGGTAAGTCTTTGGGCTGCAAAGCGGCAGCTTTTCATATCTCTTTATTAGTATGTATAGACTATTACAATACCCACTTAGCCACAATCTCATAACACCTGATTATGGCCATAAACACCCACTACCTGCACTTGCATGATCCTATTAATCAGCAAAGTGCAACTGACCAAATAAAGCTCACATAAACTGAAACAGCAGTGAAAAACTGAAAAACTGATAACTCTGAAACTGAAAGCATGCGCAGGACTTATCTAACAATCACCCCCTAAGTCCTGTTGCAACTTCCTTATTGAAGAGACCAATTTTGGTGCATAGCTCATGGAATCTGATTCGCCCAAGAGGCTTGGTGAGAATATCTCCTAGCTGCTCGGCGGTCCCAATGAACTCCACCTTAATTTGCTCTTTCTCAAGACACTCCACGATATAATGGAACTTCACATCAATATGCTTGCTTCTATCATGGTGGACTGGATTTTTCATCAAGGATATAGTGACTTATTGTCCACCTTTAGAATTGGAATACAAGGCTCAATTCCAAGCATTTCGCAATGAGTCTTGCCAACCATACACCTTGGCATGCAGCCGATCTGCAGCTATATACTCGACTTCACAAGAAGATAGAGCCACAACTTTTCGCTTGTTAGATTGCCAAGTAATAGGGTTCTCATTGAAGAAGAAGATAATCCCGATGTACTCTTTCTATCATCAATATCACCCCCATGTCATCATCATTGAACCCCAGACTTTGCTTCACCATCTTTCTTCCCAACCGAATAAAATACCCCCAATCCATAGTTCCAGCCACATAGCGCAGAATGCGCATACGGTGTGAGGTGTTCTTCATGAGGTTGCTCCATGAAGCGGCTCACATATCCCATCGAATATGCCGGATCTGGTCTAGTGTGCAGCAGATAGCGCAAACTACCAACCGACTTCTATAGAACATTGGATCAACCGGTGAAGTGTTGCTAGACTTGCTCGACTTAAGGCGTACCTCCATTGGTGTTTGACTTGGATTGCGACCGATAATCCACCTTCTTCACCGGTTTCTCTGCATAGGCCATCCGTCCTAGCTTAATTCCTTCACTCCTGAATAACCTCAATGCCAGATAGAAATGAAGAGCACCAAGATCACTCATTTTGAACTTTTGTTTCATCTCCTCCTTGAACTTGGTGATCGATCGCTACTCCCACCAATGATGATTAAGTCATCCATATACACCAACCATCATCGACAATCCCCACTCCCACGAGTATAAACTCCATGTTCACTGATACTTCGATGAAACCTAAGCACCATCAGGGTAGCATCAAGCTTGGTGTGCCAGGCCCGTGGAGCTTGCCGAAGTCCATACAAGGCCTTATGAAGACGCAAGACCTTCCCTTCATGAGCTGAATCTAGGAACCCAGGTGGCTGATCAACATAAACCTATCTCTGAAGTTCACCATTGAGAAATGCTGATTTCACATCCATGTGATGCACTTCCCAAGCATTATTGGTCGCAATGGCTAGAAGAAGCCGTCTGAGACTCCATTCTAATAACAGAGCAAAGACTTCATCAAAATCTATCCCCTGTCGCTGCACATACCCTTTCGCCACAAGTCTTGCCTTGTGCTTGACCTGACCCATGTTCATCCCTTTTCACTTTGAAAATCCACTTTAAACCGATTGTCCGATGACCATCGAGCAAATCAACAAAGCTCCATGTGTTGTTCTCAACAATTGACCGAAGCTCTCTTCCATTGCTTTGCGCCCGGTTGGGATTTCGCAGAGCTTCTTCAATCGATTCGGGTTCATCTGCGACCGACCACATGAAGTTCTTCCACCGCCGGATCTCGGGGCACCAATCCGGTGTCATATTTGGACCTAGCAGATTATCCACATGACGATAACGAGGAACTTCTCCGTCTTGAAGATAGGCATCTAATCGAGAATCATTGGACGGTGGGGTAGCATACTCAACTCTGGTGAAATCGGTGGTGAACCACCTAGTGAATTCGAGGAGAATCACCTGTATGGATGTGGCAAACCGGTGATGAACCCACAGATGCACCCGCGAAGAGGAATCCGCATGTTTGTAGTAGAGGTTACCCAATACTCCACTTCAAATGGCTCCTCTTCAACAGCACCGTTTGAACCATCTTTGCTCCAATCCCACTTTGCTTCTTCATCAAAAATAACATCTATAGATACCACAATTCGATCAGCTGCTGGATCACAGAGACGATATGCATTGGAATGTGCCTCATACCCCAGCAGTACCATCGGTCTACTGCGATCCTCCAACTTGGGCAGATGTGGCTTGGTGTTCTTGACATAACCAATACACCCAAAGATCCGAAGAAAGCTTACAGCTGGTCGCACACCATGCCAAGCTTCAAATGGAGTCTTCCTTCAAGTTTCTTAGTAGGTGACTGCTACGAAGGAACACATTGTTATCACCGCTTGCCTCCCCAAAACCTTCTTGCACACCTTTTGCCTTCATCATGCTGCGAGCAGCTCCAACTATGGTCTGATTGCGCCTTTCAACCACTCCATTCTGCTGTGGGGAATAGGATGCTGTGAGGTGGCGTTCTACCCCTTGTTTGGCACAATAGTCTCCAAATTCAATCGCAGTGAATTCTCCACCACGATCAGTGCGCAATGCCTTGAGGCGACACCCACTCTCTGCCTCTGCACGCCACTTAACACGCTTAATCCCCTCTGCAGCATCTGCCTTGGTCTTAAGCACCACAAGCCACATGTACCTTGACATATCATCAACCATCAGAAGGAAGAACTTATTTCCAGCAGGTGTTGCTGGAGTAATTGGGCCACAAAGATCTGCATGAACCAGCTCCAATTTCTTCGAAGCCCGATACTTAGCTTCCTTGGGGAAAGGATTACGCTTCTGCTTCCCAATTAGGGATGGCAACGGGGAATTCCCCGTCGGGGAATGGCTCCCCATCCCCGTCCCCGCGTGGAGAAAAATTCCCCGTCCCCGTCCCCGCCAACGCTCACGGGGGACATTTTCTCCCATCCCGTCCCATGAGAATAAATCCGACGGGATCCCGTCCCATGAAATCGTATCTAATATGTATGTATTTGCTATTAGTACAAAACATTATCATATATATGTATTCCCATAGTTAATAAATCATCATATATGCATCAAAATGATCATATATATACATTGGGATGATCACTTGACAAGATCATTATTCATTTTTGTCATTAACTATTACATGAAAAAATCATCGCATCAAAGATTAACGGGGCCCCGCGGGGAACGGGGACGGGGGATGCTTCCCCATCCCCGTCCCCGTTAACCCGACGGGGAAAGAATTTTCCCCGTTTTCATCCCATGGGAAAAGCTCCGCCCCGTCCCCAATAGGGAATTCCCTGAGGAATCGGGATCGGGCCCATTGCCATCTCTATTCCCAATGAGACAACTATCACATACTTGATCAACCTGATCAACTTCAGGCATTCCTTTTACCATTTCCTGTCGCGCAAGCTTGCGCAATGCCGGGAAATTCAAATGTCCATACCGCGATGCGCGCCATGCCAATTCATTTCCCTTGCCGCTAGGCATCTTGGTCTTACCACCTTAACCCTCAAAATGTATGAGACGATTAGAAGATCATTGTACCTTTGCAAGCAGAACCGATTGATGAATCGACAATCGCAGATATTCCTTCTTTGATCTCCACTGTTTCCGGCCTCATCAAAGTGACCAAAGTGAGAATGTTGGTGGTGAGTCTTGGAATGTAGTAGACCCCTGTCGCTGCTAGGTGCTGCCCTTTCTTCTGAGCAAAAGTATGGTGCCTTGTCCTTCAATATGCATTTGAAGAGCCATCACCAAAACAGACCGAGCCATGAACACTTGCATCAAGTTCGGTGAAGGTGGCGGATACCGATCATGTGATTGGTGGCACCGTATCCAACACCCATTCCATGTCATCCGAGTCTACCTTCTTCTCTCTCGGGCAAGAGCACACTCCTCCTCAATGGCAATACCGGTCAATGGTGCGAGAGGGTACCTCTGGTGACAACACCGAGCCTTCTCGTGCCATCAACAAGGTTGCCTCCTCCTCTTCACCTTGGCCTTGAACCACATTGGCACATTCCTTTGGCTTGTTTCGACATTCCGTGCCCAATGCCCAAACTTGCCACAGTTCTTACATCGATTTGGCAATGGTTGGTCGTGATGAACCACCGCCTTCCAATTTCCCGCCCACGATTGCTCTGCTGCCGCCGACCACCACCCGAATTGCGTCGCCGTTCTTCTTTCTTTTTTGCGCTTGCCTTTGCTTCCTCTGTGAAGCGGCAGACTTGTCACCGGCATCAAGTCGAAAACGACTCCGTCGGTGCCAACAAAGACGCCGATAAGCGCTGCTCCACCGCACGGAGGCGACCGATCACTTCCTCCACCGACGGTGCTTCAACATCCAACAACGTCTCGATGGAAATCGCCACTTGGGTGTAACGACCGGGCACAACCTGCAGAGTAACTTCACCGCGCCTCGCATCCGCAATTGGGTTCCCAAGGACACGGAGATTGTTGGCAATGTTTGAAATCCATATTGAGAAATCATCAATGACTCACCATCCTTGAATTCTATATTGGCGAAGTCACGGCGAAGTTTCGGGCATTGGCTTCTGGACTCGCTCCACTCCGTCGCGCATCGTCTTGATGGTCTCCCAAGCCTCCTTCATTGTGTCGCCTTGGCCAGCGTTGATAAACATCTCGGGCGGCACCGCTGAAGTATCGCCGGCAGTGCCATCCGATCGTCTTGAAGTCATCGGTGCGGGATCGACGGCGTCCCACGACCTTGTGCTCAGAGGTTCACTCGCATCACCAACGCCCATTCGGCGTAATTGGTGCGAGTGAGCATCGGTACTTGATGGAACTCGACGCCTTTTCATCACCCGCCGACAGCGATCTCGCGGGCCTCTCCATCGCGGTTCCTACCACGGCGTGGAGGGTGGCCTGACAAAGACGCGTCGCCGTGGGGCGTCTGGAGCCATTGCCGCCATGACCTCCACGACCGCCCATGGCACCGCCCTTCCAGCGCCACCATCGCCTCTATCACGAGACCTCGCCCACCAAAGACCACGACCACCAACCTCCATGGCTAACACTCGGTGGAGAACCTTACGGGGTCTCTAACACAGCTCGATACCAATTGTTAGAAACACCCGAGAGCAGAGGTAAGTCTTTGAAACATAAGCGGCAGCTTTTCATATCTCTTTATTAGTATATATAGACTATTACAATACCCACTTAGCCACAATCTCATAACACTTGATTATGGCCATAAACACCACTACCTGCACTTGCATGATCCTATTAATCAACAAAGTGCAACCGACCAAATAGAGCTCACGTAAACTGAAACAAGAAGTGAAAAAGCGAAAACCGATAACTCAAACCGAAAGCATGCGAGACTTATCTAACAGTACCGAATGTCGGTGCACCAGTATCCACCGAGGGTCCGGGTAATTGTCGGGTACTCTTGATTCAGATCCGCCCAGATCCGAAGTACGATATCCGGTACTACCGTATCCGTCCCGAGTGTAAAATTACCCGTATCCGTATCCGATAAAACGGGTTTTTTTCGCTATCCGTATCTGATACCCGACCCGGGTACCCGTCCCGTTTTCACCCCTATAGTAAAGGGCTTGAGGCATAAAAAGTGGAGGACAAATAGTGCACTAACCTACATGCATTCTGCGTTAATATGATAGCTTATCCGCCTATTGTATTTATTTTATGAGATGTATGACAAAACCTAGTACAGCATTCAATATCACTCAGGTCTCCAACCACTTGGGTCCAAGCATCCCAAGGCAACAAATGCAAAATCATCAGATTTATTTGTTGTGATCCAATTTACAAACGGGTCATGAGCACTGACTTTGTCATTTACGGTAGAAGTAGTGACGGAGCCATACAATTTTAAAGAGGAGGGCTAAAAAATCTATAATACTCAAAAAATAACATCTAACATGTAAATCATAGTTACTATAGTAATACAATTATACCACATCATAGAACATGGTAAAATAGAAACACAAACAGCTATCTAATAATTGTGTTGATTTGATGTTCATGTTGAGCCAATTTAGCAACTTCATGTTGGCTAAACTATAAGTGACTCCTCGGATGGTTTTGATTTTAGTAAAAACAACATATCTTTTCATTATAGATTCCACTAGCAAATAAATATGTTCACATATAAATTATAAGTCAACAAAAATATATAATTATGGAGAAATGTATACCAGACTATGGTATATTGGATATTAGAGTTTATCACCGACAAAAGGTTGTGACCCACAAATTAAGATGCGCCTGCACCAAGCCGTATTGCCGGAGGGGCTACTCATCAGCCAAGCAAGCAATTGAATGGAGCCAACACAGGTAAAGGCAGTCAGGCACCACTAATTAGACGCTTAACTCCTTTGGCTTTGCCACTGGATTAATTAGTAAAATAGATCATTGGAGGCCTAATTTATACTACATATGTGGGATTGCTCGGGGCTTAGGACCAGGGCTGAAGCCCCATTGCAACCCAGCCTGGGCTCCGCCATTGGGGGGAAGTCTATTAGGCTAGTCCACTTCAGGAATTCATCCCCTCTTTCCTTTCGTTGATAGGTTAGTGTGGGTTTGCAAAGCCAAAGCACCCCCTAGGAATTGTAATTGCATGTTTACAGCATATTTTCATGTTTGATGATACAGCTTATGAATAGGGATAATTCTTAAACAAGAGCAAAACCTGCTTGTGGTTAACTGCAAGAGTGAAGAGAGCAGCAGCAACAAGTTCATTCCTCGACAGAACACCAGCAATTGCTCCAAGCGTCAGTCCAAGGCTGATGCAGTTATACTGAAAGAAAACCACCACTTACATCAGCAAACGGATGAGGTGTAGCACAATGGAAAAATTGCAGTATGAACTATTGCAGTAGTGTAATGCACGCACACATAGTTAGTTTTTCTTGTGCAATCCCCACCTGAAAATGACCGTGATCGATTAGCACTAAACAGGGGCTAAACAGAATCATGGCGAGCAGCCACATCCACGCCTCTCGCCTCCTCTCCCCAACACCGTCAACCCCACCCTTCATATAAGCCCACACGAGCCACATCGCCGCCGGGAAGAACACTATCAGATCTGACGACAGCACCGTCCACCGCATCAGCAACTTCCTACAGGAAACAGAGCGCAAGGCCTTAACAACGCATCAGCACGCAAACGAGCAGCAGAAATCTAGCCAAGCGGGCGCGCACGATTCGGGGGACTCAAAGCCCCGGGAGAAGCGGAGGGCGATGGCGTCGGGGAGGGAAGCATTGAGGATGAGGGCGTGGAGGCGGCTCTGGTAGGCGGAGAGGGGCGGGTAGTCGAGGCCCCAGTAGGCGAGGTCGTTGTCGGAGGTGTTGCGGTACCAGTCGGAGGAAGGGAGGTGGAGGGTGAGCTCCATCCAGTGCCGCTGCGCCTCGTAGTCGCCGAACTTGGGCGCCGCGCCCTGCCCGGAGTAGGGGCCGATGGAGACGAGCGAGCGGACGAGGAGGGCGGCGAGGGAGATGAGGAGGGCGGCGGCGAGGGGCGGCGCAGCTGGGCCCCATGGGAGGCCGCCCGCAGTGGGTAGACTTTGGGCAGAGGTCCGGGGATTCTTCAGCTTCGTCATTGGCAGTTTCGCGTCCGGTGGATCTTGGAGTTCGCCGTTTGTTGTGGCCTGTGGAGGTAAGGGTGGAAACCAGGCCTGCTTTGATTGGGCTCGTTCCACCCACTGAGCCGGAGCCCGGAGGGGGAGGGACGGGTCCGGCTCGGTCAACGCTCAGGCTTAAACTGCACGCTCAATGTCATTGACGTTGCTGTGATGGCCGAAAATCAATATCCTTCTCTACATGTAACTGAATGGTTCCCGTGAGATGCAACATTAGGGGTGAAAACGGAGCGGATACGGATGGATAATGGCTTTACCATATCCGTATCCGCTTTCTTTAATCGGATACGAATAGTATTAAAACGGATCGAATATTAAATCGAAAACGGATATTAATAAAACGGATAGTACCTGGAATCAGATAATAACCGGAAACAAAAACGAATATTTTTCAAATAGTATGCATACCGTAATAAACTTTGAATTATCATAGCAATATTGCTCATAACATAACAACTTAAGATAACAAAAGTGCACATATAGTTTATACATTGATCATACATGACGACAGATGCACATTTATCACATATGGGAACTTGGCAAGTAACTGGTGCCTGACGGCTGATAGCCTGATGAGGTGGAATGTGAGGTGTTAGGCTTGCTTAGTCATGGGCCTATTATTGGTTTACAAGCTGTTGGGTCTCAACCTAGTTTTAGGCCATTATCCGATTAGATATTCATGTTGCAATTTTATCAGGATATCCGTATCTGCTCCGTTTCCGTCGGATATCACCAATACCATATCCACTCCGTATCCGCTTAGGTCTATCCGGATAATTATCCGTATCATACGGATACGAATACGGTTCGAATATTATCCGCTCCGTTTTCATCCCTATGCAACATCTTGTCCCCTCTCAACCGGCGGCTACCCGATTTCTTCCACCGTGACCGCAGCAGGCGTCTGACTTCCGTCAAGCCATAGCGCTCCACTCCCCGGCGCGTCACTCCTCCAGCCCTATGCGTTCGACAATCATCTAGTTCCTTCATATTCACTGTGCAACTATTGTTTTCTAATGACTCTCCGCTATTGTCTTTTTTAAGTCTTGCAAATCTATGCCCGTTTAGTTTTTTCTTGGCGGATGATCGTGGACGACACATTGCCATATGGCTATAGTAGGCAGCAGCATTTGTTTTATAATTATCACACGAGATACGAATAGATACTAGTTTTTTTATTATGTTACTGCCTCCGTTTTTTTTGTTCACGTCTTTGACTTTTGGACATGCCTTTGACTATTTATCTTATTCAATTTTTTTATAAATATCATTTATTTTGTTATGATTTGTTTTATCAATAGAGATACTTTAAATATGACTTATTTTTTTACATATTTACACTAAAATTTTTAATAAGACGAATGGTCAAAGACGTGCCAAAAAGTCAAAGGTGTCTGTTGTAACATAGGATAGGGATACCCCATCTTTTGAGCTACTCGGAGCAATGGGCTAAGATCGAGTAGGTCACATATATAGAAAGACCCATGACCCATCATGTAAGTGGCAAATGTATAAGAAAGCCCACTGGGCATCTAGGGTTTGGGGGTAAGAAGGGGATTTCCCATATGTCCTCACCCTATATAAACAAGCTATCATGACCCATGGAGGAGCATCCATTCACAACAAACAGATCCAGCTACCCACCTTGTCTTCGCTCCGCTCCCTGAGCTGCTTCACGAGCTTTCACCACTGCGGGACAACCCCTTAGAAATCTGTTGTCTAGCTCGAGCCACAGACAGCGTCAAACAAAAAAACGGAGGGAGTACTAGTTTACTCAATTTTTCACTAATTCATAACCTCTCACAATCCAATTTATAATATTTTCACTTAACCCTTTTAGATAAAGATATCGAAAACTGTGTGGAAGCCAATCTCTAATGAAACCTTAGAATTTAGCAAAGGTGTTACCACGCTGCTAGCTTCCTTCGGAGCATATCCGAACGATCTGCAGCGTGTGGTTAGCCTTGTGGTCTTGCTTGTGCTCGCAAACCCTCTAACGTAAGCTCAGCTAAGCGCCTGAGAATACATAAATTGGAACGGTGGAAAGGGAAGCACTCACCACGTTGTTGTTTGTCATAATGCTGATGTGGCAAGGCATCCCTATGCACGCTCTGCTAATTGTCCATGAATTTTCAAGCCCTAGTGACAACTATATTTACTCTGGTTCGTCCATTTTTTGAAGTTCTTTTCAGTCGACTGCGTGGAAAATATTCATGTGTTCTTGCCAATTGAATGTCGTACAAGGTATGAGATCAAGCGTTGTGACTGTGTATACTGTAGAGGGAACAAGAGGATATTTGGACAGGAAATCAGGGTGCGGTGGTGATCAATTCAAACAAGCCCTGATGTACTGGGTTCGTGCACCTGCTGAAATCGGGATGCACCGACCAAACAGCTGCCTTCCTTTCCAGTGGAGAAGATGATAGCTGCCGACAGTCGCCCAATTCAAGTCCAGTGTTATCTGCGTCCGCAACAAATGGAATAGAACCTATGCTGGTCTTCTCTGTGGAATGGGACTCTGTGTAGTTCTTCTCGTTTTATTTGTTCGCAACCAGTACATCACCCGGCGGACCGAGGATAGCTGTGGTACATTTGGCAGGGAGTTACTAAACATTTTACGCAGCGGTTTACAGTTGAACCGCAAAAACCATGAGTAATCAAGAAATCCGAGCATCTAATTTAAGTGAACGGATGGGTTGAGTGTAGCTTCGGTGGCAAATCATGCTGGTTGCATGCTGTCCACGCGCGTTTGAGCCAGTAGCTCAGCGCCGTGCTGCATTTTTGTGTCTGTTTCTCGGACTAGGTAGCAAGGTACACACATGTGCACGATAGGGATATTAGTGCATATCCACACTAGGGAGGCCTTTTATGTCTCAAGTTAGGTTTAAGCATATCTATGGTTGTACAAGTGTGTGAGCGTCTGTAGTGATGAGTGATGGGGGTGAATGTTGAATTATCTAGTCATGTTGTATCTGATCTTTTTTAAAAAAAACTAAGTAATCGGTTTAGAGCATATGTAACATGTACTTTATAACGTTGTAGCTGTGGAAAAGTAATCTTTTAGAATATAACGAGCAGGGTGGCCCGTCCGTTTGCACGGCTAGATTTGTGTTAAGATATAGATAATATATCAGATTAGATTTAGATTTTATCTCTAATATATAGATCATCTTTAATAGTTTGATATAGAAGTTAATATTGATCGCTAGATTTACATAATAATATCTATATTCAACAATGTAGATTTTTTTTCTTTTTCTATGATTAATGTGAGAATTTCTACTATTTTTCGATTAACGTGAAAATTTCTAGGATTTTAGGATTAATGTGGTGGCTCCATTTAACTCTGCTTTATATAGATATAGACAGTAGGTAGATAGATGTAAAACGTAAAAATTTTAAAGAGATGGATAGAGACAGGGAATCGTGTTGAATAATTTAAGAGTAGTCGGTCTAGATGCTCTTTAGTTATTAATAAAGTCCTCTTTTCTAAGCTTATTAGCTTATTGAACTTATTTCACTCATCCCTATATCTATTAAATTAAAAATAATTAAAATTTTTAATCATTCTCTTCCTATCTCGTGCATACGTGCTGGCAACACAGTAAATCCAATGATAGCAGCGGCACGTGGTGGATGAAGACATGCCGCAACACAATTATTCTTTTGAACTTTTCCCATGTTTAGTTGTCATTTATTTCCTCCGGTCACTTTTTTTTTTACCACTTGCTTTTTAACATTTTATGGCCCCAATGTATTTGAATTTTCAACAGCAAGTTCGACTGTTCGAGTCAATCTTGCCACAGAATGCACTAACGCTGGAACTAGCAGACTCATCCAGTAGAGGTGCATATGAATACGAATGAATGCATAGACAAAAATTAGATCACAGCACATGCACGCAGGCAGTCTTATGCATCATCCTTAGGATGAAAGGTAGAAGTTAACAACACAATACACACATTTCAATATGGCGAAACATGAGAAAATGCACAACAGTACTCGGAAGACATCCAAACAGCTGTCGATCTGGATGTGTACGGCAACTTGAGTTTCCGACAACATAATATACTTTCCATCGAAATGGTAAAAACAATCAATGTGCACCAGCTAAAGAGAAGAAAGAATTTGAATTAAGCCTGTGTATGCCCTTATTGACAAAAGGACAAAAAAGTTGGTCAAAAAAATTTTAAAGAAAAGAATTGACCTGCATCGATGAGAAGGCACCAATTTCAATAAAGGTGCCGCAGCCCAACACAGAGATCCTGTCCCGTAACCTAGATGGTGAGAGTGATACTTCCTTTTACCTGAAGACTCACCATCACACACCATCATTGTCTACTGCTTATCCTTCAACTTAAGACTAATTTTTCTAACTGCAGAAAAACACTCATCAAGCTCACTAATTCAATGAACAGATGGTGCTGAATCTACTCTGTCAAAATTGATGGCTAATGATTGCTTTCCTGGTTTTTCCACTGGAAGTGCCCGTCCTCTTTGGTATATAATACACCACAGCAGTAGACGTAACAATCTACCATCAGATATTCTGGTTCCAGGTTCAAGTGTACTATGGACTTACATTGCACTCATCCATGAATCTCTCATCCCGTGTAAGATACCTCTTCCAGTACTTCCTGTAGTCTGGTATGCCTAACTCAAGCCAAGGTTTCATGTTACCATTGTAATGTAGTGATGCAGAAGTTCGAGCCAATTCCTCTTCAACTCCATAGTCATAACCAAGTCCAGATAAAGTGAGCTTCTCATCAAGAGGATATATAAGATGCTGGAAGGAAAGCAAGCTTATAGGTAAAGCTGCAGCTCGCAGTGAGGCCTCATCATCATTGTTTCGGAACTGTACCAAAAAAATAGTAGTAGTAATAATAAGCTAGTCACTTCATACATGTTTCGTGGGCTGTTATTTCTAGAACTATGGATTTGTATGGAACAGAACAAAATACTGGACACGAAGGCATGCTTTAGAATTTGAAATAGAAATGGGATTAGAACAGAACCAACCTTTTCCAGGAGTTGCAGGTAATTCTCTGTGACATTGTGCTCTCTCCATTTGTCCAAATTGATGACATTGACCCCAGACATCCATGCACATGACTGGGGGTCATATTCTGCCTTACCAAGAAGATTTCTTAGCTGGCCTAGTCTCAGGCCACAGAACTTGACAGCACCATTAACCTTATCTCCCATATCAAGATTCCACAAGAAAGAGAGATCACGTTGAACAACCACATCATCATCCAACACAATGACCTTCTTTAAATCTTTAAATATTTCTGGAAAAGAGAAATGTGAATGACTGAACACTGATAAATATTCCATTCTAGTCTTCTCAGTGGGTCGCTCGAGATTACTGATGAAAACTCGAAATTCCTCCGGCAGATATAACTGTTGCATGCTAAACTCAGGCAAATTCTCCAAAATAATATGTTCATAGTTTATGACATGAACAGCTGATTCCCTGTAGGAGTTTCTTGCAAACCAGTGCTTCATGGCATAGAAATTTTGAGCATCGGTTACTACATGAAAGACTACATTTCTGGTCTCCTGCAAAATACCGCAAGGAACATCAGAAATGCAATGCCAAAATATGTTCTACCATCTTAATAGTTCAAAAGCTGTCTGCGTACCTCAGAACTACTAACAGTTGAGTTGATGACAACAGAAGCTGCAAGTACGTTTTTAGATAATATGACATAGTGCCTATGGTCTGGAAAGTTAACTTTATGGTCAGGGGACTCATCTGAATCCAACAGAGTTGATTTAAAATATTCTACCGTCAATCTCATATTAAGACAATGGTGACTTTTCGGCATAGTGTGAACACCAAGATTGTACAGGTATGCACTCTGCTTCATATGAAAATGAGCTTCATCCTCTGTCATATGAAGTATCTGGCGAAGCTTTTTGTCGACATTGTTACAATCCACGGTGCATGATTTAGCTCTTACGATTGCTTGGTCCATCTTCTCTATGTTCTTTTTGATACTGAAAGCACAAGGCAAGTAATACTCAATAGCCAATTATCACCAAATTCTTTTCCAGTAAAAGTTAGCTGCAAATTCAATATGTATACTAGTAAAACATACATATATGCAACCAAAATGACAGGGATGGATGGATTTTCAGCCTTTTTGGTGTCCATTAAAGAACTCATGCAGTTATAAAATGAGCTAATCATCGTAGTTTCAACTTACAAGATGAACCATGCAATTCATTAAAGTGGCCAAAAATAGTATGCATGCACATGAACACTCACAATGTTGGTAGATCAGCGTCAACGATGGATTCACTGAGAACCCTCTCATGTTCTTGAATATTTTGCTTCAGCTCACGAGTCAGTGACTCTTTTCCTTTAAGTTTGGCAACACTTGGATAGTAAGACCGGGCTACAAATAGCTGATCTTTTAGTCTTTTGACAATGGCATCTTTCATAACCTCTTTGTGTTCTATGGACCAAAGACAGTAACTACCAAACTCAAGTTGACAAGCCTTAGCCTTTTCCACTTCATCAGCATTTTGAACCTTGGGCCGTCTCATCCTGTTATTGGCACTAACATCCTGAAAGCGTATATGTTTATTCAAATGTAATGCATCGATATGCTTCTCGCTAAACAAAGCAGCCAAGGTACCTCCACTAAATTTAGAGAGAGCAAGTGCATATATTAATTACAAATTAAGTTATGATTCAAAAGGTAAAGCACAATTCCTAATCAATCATTTGTATATAGAAGGATCAATTGTCACAATTCCTAATCAATCATTTCTATATAGAAGGATCAGCAAGCCAAGAGTTGCCAAACCTTTTGAATTGGAACTGGCACTGGATTCACTTCTGGCTTCAGTTCTTCAATTTTCGGTGAATGAAGAACTGCATACGGTACTAAATAGCGTCAGTATGGACACCAAGCCAGTAAAACATGAGTATATCTTAAGAAAAACATGTATAGAATAGATGGGCAGCATGGGCCTACTAATTATATATAGCTTGACCTTGACCAAAAAAAAGGTAAATTATGATCAATTGTCACTACTCACTAATGTGTAGGTCAATAAAGTGGCGTTTGTTTAGAACTCAAATAACTTATTTGATTACTGGGGATAATAATGGTTTGTACTTTACAACACATGGACGTGACCCTTGAAGCAAATAATAGAGCAGAATAGCAGATGATGAATTACCGAGACTAACAGCTAAATAGTTTCCATTTCCAGTTTGGCACTGTGCAGGTAACTAGCCCCAAAACTGGCATCTATATAGTTCTAAAACATTTGTTGTAATTTTAAGTTAATTTACATAAATGGCATTCATATATTAATTGAATAATGAATAGGGCATTCTCATATATTCAAACAAACTTAATTTGGCAGTGTTGCTGCAATTATTAACTTGTACCTTTTGGTTCATCACTATCTCTGGAAGAAACAGGATCGATTTTGACGTGTGAGTCTATATTTCCACTAGAAATCTTCTCAATGCCACCCTGAAAAAGGGGGAGGGTGAAGAGTCAAGAGATTTCAAAATACCCATATGGAATCACGTAATTATTCATAAAATTTTTAAAATAGAAGCAAAATCACGATGAGACAATAGGTTGGAACTTTGGAGGAGAGATTAGATTTATGATTGCTATAACTACTCACTTTGTTCACTACTTCACTGTCCTTGTGGGTGGCTTGTAGCTGTTGGATTTGGTGGCTCAAATTAAATTTTGCAAGCTCTCTCTATATAATGTCTTACTCAAAGTTATGTATGTGTATTTTGAAGCATACCTTCTAAATTTAACAAGAACAAATATAAATTAGAACGGAAACAAAGTATACCCTAAACCAGCTGGATGTTTTGGGGAAAATGGTGGGGAGATGAGAAGGCAAGACAACCTATGATATTTTGGTCCACAAAAAAAAAGTGAAAATGCACCAAAGTTTAAAAATGTCATTTTAAAGAGTAAAGAAACCTATAATATTTAACATTATGTAGCTTTTAGCTTCAGTTGTAATACTAGCACTTTCTAGTATTATAAAGTTCTTGAGACAAAATGTCCAGTATAAAACTGCTCATAACTGCCTGTAGCGAACTGGGAACATGAAACATGCTAAGAAAATAAGGGAATTGTCAGACAGAAAGTAGGAAAAGGGGAGATGAGAAGGACCATAATTAATTGATTTAAAATGTTCTGGTCTACAGAATAAATGTGAAAATGCAGCACCAAAGTTTAAAAGTTGTTTTAAATATTCAACACTATCATCTACCTTTCAGTTTCAGTCGTGCTACTAGGCATTTGTAGTATTATAAAGCTCTTGACAATAGCAAAAAACAAGCATTGGAGCAATGGTCCATGGACCAAATACACCAATTTTAAGTTGCACCATCATGTCAACATCCACCAAGCTAGCAAAGGACGCTCAATTGTACAAATTAATCACCGACATTACATAACAAAATATTACAAAACGCTAACCTGTGCATCTGCATTCACATCATCACCACCACCACCACCCTCTTGCCTCACTTCATTTACACCACCACCATCTACCCCCAAGCGATCGAACGAAGGCAAATTAATCTCCTACATTGAACCAAAGAAAAAAGCAACATATTATAGCACGAATGACGACAAAACACCCATCAGAATTTTCATACAAAAATTAGACCAAAACATACATAAAAATCTTCTTATTTTTTTTTAAAAAAAGGTAAGTTACCTGTTGGGGGCGCTCATCCGTCACATACACTGCATCAGGAAATCGAACAAATAAGGAAACAAGCACAACAAAATCCCCAAACGAGAACAGCAATAGCACCACCGCACAAGACGACAAACAACAACAGCGCTGCCCGGAATAGATCCGCCAGAACGGGCGCCGATCCGATCCGGAACGCCGCGCCGCGAACCGCATTCCCCGAATCCGGGGGCTTCCGCGACGCCAAGGGCGAGGGCCGCAGGCGGGGAGGGGGAGAACTCACCGGCGGGGAAGCGGTTGAAGAGGAAGGCGATCGGCACGAGCAGCGAGCAGAAGACGAGCGCCAGCACCGCCAGCCGCGGGCCCCTCCGCCTCTTCGCCGGCGGCGCCGTCGCCTTCATCGCCTCCTCCTCCTCCCACCGCAGCCCGCTTTAGCAGCAATCTCCGGCGCCACGTCCGCCGCCGCCTCCCGCTCCTCTGCTGATCATACCACCGCCACCGCCAAGACGGCGCACCGCAGCGCAGACGAATGCCTCCCGATCCGGCCAATGGCAAGGGCGCCCCAATGGCCTCGGCTCGATCGGGGTCTCGCCGTTCGGGCCCCGGGCGCTCGGATTGGTTAGTGTGCGCGAGAAGCAAGGGGAGGAAAGCAGGGAGGGGGAGGCAGGAGAGGCAGCGCGTCGAAGGGAGACTGGAGAGCGGAGGATGTGAGGGGGTGGGGAGAATTGTGCTTGTGTGCAGGGGATGCTAAGGAATAATAAAACGTTTAATACGCCCTTGTGGGCTTGTGGCAGTGTGGCTTCGTCTTTTTTTTATTTGGCTTTATTTTCTTTTTCGTTTTCTCACTTTACAGACTTTATTTTGATTTGATTGGCTGTTTAGAAATAATTAACTCCGGCGATCGATTCACAAATATGAGACCAACGGTGCTGGCGGTGACGAATTAAGGTCCACGTTTCTGCAGTGGCCTGCGCTGGTCGGCCACTGACGCCGATGGCATGTCATCTTTCATACTCAAGTTGTATATTTCTATCTATCGATTTTGAAATATATCGAGAGGTGGAAGAGTAATTTTGGCATCGCCCCGGTAGTTTCAAAATAGCAAGATACTATTGCTAATGTTCATGTGATTTTATGTGTATATCAACGAATATCTAGAGATCGGGTTTGACGATAATTATATTGTCGGAGTTCCGAGATGAAAAAAGTTAAGAAAGGGGGTGAAAAGTCAAAATTAGTTTTAACAAATTATTTGTGCCAATTTAATTTTTAATGGATTCTTTAGGGTTTTTTAATTAGAAAGCATTTCCTTATGGGAAAAGCAAGGAAGATTTCTTTAAATAGTATTTATTAATTAAACATGAGATTTAATATTTTAAAATAATATATTAAATTCAAGAGTTTTTAGAATTTTGTGAACTTCTAAAGGGGGTTTGAATTTTGAATAAATTATAAAGCATTTCTATAAAAAAAAAAGGAGTTTAATTAGCGTTGGGCTGAGTAGAATTGAGCTTGGCCCATGAAGCCTATGTACCTGCTGACGTGCAGGGCCCATAAGGCAAAGGGAGAGAGAAAAGGTGCAGGCCAAGGAGCAACTGACAAGTGGGGCCCTCATGTAAGTGACACGGGGAGAGATGGGAGAAGGGGATCGCAGGGCAGTGGACATCGTTGGCGGGCGATGGCCGAAAACGGTGAGTAGATGGCAGGTTCATGCATATATTGGCAAGTTGCACCTGTTGGTGGTCGATTTGGCACTTGGGTGACTGTAGATGGCCGAACAGCGAAGCGAAGACCACGATGAGCTCAGGTTGTGACATTGGCGAGGCTCCAATGACAGACAACAAGAGAATTGCAATGGTGAGTGGGTGATATCTTCCCTTAGTGTCGTGCTCGGAGAAGGGCGAAATCAATGGTATGGCGATTCGTCAGAGCTGGGGAAGATGGCAACGTCGAAGGAGTTCCGAGACAAAGGAAGGGGAAGGAGGTGGCCAAAGAGGTGGCTTGAGGCATGGTGAGGTTGTTGGGGCCCTATTTATAGGTCGAGCTGAAGGTTGCCATGCACGCTATGCCGGCGGCGGTGGCGCTACGGCGTGGCAACAAACATTTGGGCGGCTACCATGGTTAGATAGCGATGTAGAAGAGGAGAATAGGGTTGCCACATAGGACTTTTCCTTGGTGATGAAGCCATAGTCGGAGGAGGTCAGCGGCGATGCCAATGGATAGCTCCGATGGGTGGCAGCGGACGAGTAGCGATGTTAGTGAAACGAACAGAGATGACGACGTCAAGGGTAAGACGATAAACTAGAGTCATCGAATCAAAGTAAAAAACAGCACATTTTCGCTTAGCCCTTCATTTTCGCAAAAAAAAAAAAAGATTCGCCCTTTGTAATTTCTTAGTTTAGTATTTTGAACGAATTTTTTTTTATAACAGGATGATGTAATGTGAACTTACTTAACGTGAAGTGTCCAAAAGAAATACACATTGCAAAGCCACAGAAGATCAGTTGCCCAACTCCGGTCTAGCTGTTCGCAGTTTTTTTTTCAGGAGTAGAGGTTCGTAAGTTTGGATTACGAAGACTGTAACCAGAGATAGTAGTATTTACCAGCTCATTTTCTTAATGACACTGACGTGCACCGCATTTTCTTCTGTCTGAATGCTACTCATAACAACAAACGTTCACTAAGAATCAAAACGTTCACTAAGCTTGACCTGACAACAATTGATCTACTCAAGCCTCTCCGTCTTGCACAACCGCTGCTGTGTTACAGTTCCTGGCAACCGGAGCGCCTGGAAGAGGGGAAGGAGACCTGCAACTGCAAATGGTAGAGCCCGAGAAGGCGAGGGTGGATCGATCTCCCCGTCGTTGTTCAACGAGATTTTTCCCTCCTGCAGAAGAGCAGCGACATGTCCAGCTAGACTCATTCACTCTGAAATATGCACATTCAGCACCGCCATGAATGCCTCAGCCAGATCTACGGGCCCACAATTCCTGAGCTCCATGGCCTTTCCCCTTGCGAAGCAACAAGACATAAATGCGAGGTGAAGCCGCAATCCCTATACATGAGTGCTTGTGCAGTTGTGCTACCAAGAAAAGGTTCCCTTTGTATTTTACTACTCCCTCCATACCGTAAAACTAGTCGTTTTAGAAGTTTGCTTAAAGGGTGAGAATAGTAGACGTTTAGCATGATTAATACTCAGCGGTTTCGTGAGAATAGTAGACGTTTAGCATGATTAATACTCAGCGGTTTCAATCGGGTATGCATGCAACCAACCGATTCTCGCCATGCAAGAAAAAGAGAAAAAATGTCTTTGCACGAGGATCGAACCATGGACCTCTTGAATGCAGAGAGAGCACTCTAACCAATTGCCTTACTGACTTGGGACCATGTACTAAATGAAGTTATCACTCATTAATAAGGCTAATAAACGCCGTCTTGGTATTCCAAATGGTGTCTAAAACGTCTACTTTTTCAGTATGGAGGGAGTAGTTGAGATGCCGCGCCCATGGCGCGCTGTGCTAATTTCTACTGAAACGATCCACACATGAGTACTTTTTTTAAAAAAATAATCCATCCAAAAACATGAACATATCTAGTATTACCACACAAAATTCACTGTCCACCGACAGAAGGTCAAAGATCCTCTGATCAGTCATGAACCTATGACCAATGACGTGTCCTACTCCTCTAACCAAAACCAGATAACAATGGAATTACATGACAAAGTTACAATAATTGTTTCCCTCAATTTGTATAATGAAATTTAAAATCACATGGTAAAACACCACCAAAAACTATAATTTACAACAAAAGCCCATTAGCCTCAGTAGGCTTGTACAAAGCTACAATAACCATGCAAGAGGAACCATGTTTGATTGCAGCTTTATGAAGAGAAGAAACCTGGAGACATAAATGTTATTGTCAACTATAAATAGAAAAACTCAAATATGTTAATGAAAATAAACCTAATGGTCAGTTACATCCATTCAATCACAAAATAGTTGTATCAAGTCTGAATCCAACAAAAAAAAATGCTTGATATTTATAGCCTAGCAGGAGGCCTAAAATATGTCAGTTAGTAACCATGGGCTAAATCAAGTTAACTCAACAAACTTATAAAGGACTAATGTGCAAACAGGTAAATAGGTATGGAATTAGAAGCCCTATAGATGATTGATGCCTAAACCGGTATATACCAAACAAATCCAAGGCAAAACAAAACACACAT
Source organism: Raddia guianensis (assembly GCA_036346415.1). Taxonomy (NCBI): domain Eukaryota; kingdom Viridiplantae; phylum Streptophyta; class Magnoliopsida; order Poales; family Poaceae; genus Raddia; species Raddia guianensis. The sequence continues at coordinate 19,564,034 of CM070536.1, forward strand.
GCAAGTCAATAGTATAGGTTTGTATGTACTTATAGTACAATTAACCTATATCAGTGTTTGGATAAGAACAAAACTGTCCATCTGTAAGGACACAGCAGAAGAACACAGCAATGGACACATCAGAACACAGCAGGTCACATTAGAAATTGGAAAAACAGGAACATTGCGTCTGCCATTGACTGGGTTCCCTCAAACAAATGGTTTTAATGTCTATTTTTTTATAGACTATTATCATGACATTACGTTGCCGTTTATGAAGCTTATTTTTTCAGATTTTTTTAACGGGCTCAAAAGCTAGAATAAAAGGAGAGAATGGATTATTTCATCGCACAACTATTTGTCAATGCTAAATGTTTGAAAATAGGTAGATTTTTTTGGGTACATCGTCATGAATATATGATTTTAAATTGTACGTATATATTCAGAAGTTTTTAATTTCTATTATTTAGTAATTAATATAAGGAAATATAGCATTTTTTATGTTTAAATTAATTTATGCACCCTCACCATAAAATTTTGTTAAGTGGTTATATGCAGTAAGACAATAAGACACTCTATGAATGAAGAAGCTATAGATAGTCTGAACTAAAATATGGAAGGAAACAACAGTACAACAAAAAATGACACCATGTGTTGAGCTTTGCCACTAAAATTAGCCAAACCAAAAAATGACACCATCTCAACTCAACATGTTGAGCTTTGCCACTAAAATAAGCCAAAAACTTGAATGAAAATAATCACTTAACAATGTATGTGATATTTCGATATCACATAATTAAAATATTGACTTGCATGTGTGTTGAATGAAGCTTATTTTTTCATATTTGACTTGCATTAAAACTATATGCAGAGGAACACAGCAGGTCACATTAGAAATTGGAAAAACAGGAACCTGTTTGAGGGAACTCACATTGCGTCTGCCATTGACTCTGCCAAGCGTTGAGCTCACGTTTACTATCCAGCCACCATAAGGAGAAGCTTTCATTAATGGCATGATTGACTCAGTCATCCGCTTTGTTCCAAAATAATTTGTCTGGACAACTTGGTCAGCAAACTGGACAGAGTTATCAGCTCCTGTATTGAAGTTTACATCTGCATTGTTAATCTGTAGCTGGGTCACAAAAGATTGTTGGACAAACATATGCTAGTTTAAGTACCGATTGCCTATTCAAGGGACTGGTTTCTTTCCATTCAACAAAGGGATTGGTTTCTAACCTGTGTACTGTGTAAAAACCAAGTTAGAATCTACATTCCTTCACATTTCGCATGCACTAAATTGAATATTAATTCTTACGCAGCATGACTTGCTAACAATTTCTTTTTACAACTTGCTAAGTATTTAGAATCCAACGCAATCTTATGCAGTTTGGAGCCAGTATGCTCCATGTATAAGCCCATTACAATCCAGTTCAACTCTAGGATCCTGAACAGAAGTAGAAGTGTTCTTCGTACTGAACAGAAACAATGGTTGGCAATAGGCTGGTCGCATGAGAGGAAAAATGACCCGCCAAAAAAATATTCAGGTTGCAATACATGCACTACATTGTTTAGGTGACAAAGGTCAATTATAATTTATCTACTTCTTTTAACATTTTAGATTATTTAAATTTGCAAATTCCAGCCTATGGTTTTGAAACAATTTCTGAGTGGATTATGTATATCTATAACCTTTACTAAATATATATCAAGTAGAGTTTAACTATGAATGAAACAAAGGCCTAAGATCACTGATAGCATGAATACTTTTCCATTATTTATCACTTACTCAGTGGAATAACAAACATTGTTTTAGATCTTTCAAAGGACAACCCGAACATGATCAATCTAAAAATCTAAAATTTTGTAATTAGCAGCATGGGAAAAAATTGTTGCAGGAAAAGGAAATGCAGGGGAGCAAAATTAGCAAAAGGAAATAATATATGCAAAACAAAACAGCAGGAGGAATGTAGAAGTCATATAAACTGAGATTACCAAAGGGACGAACATCAGATTGAAGCCGTTGAACAGAGAAGTAACCAACAGAGAAGGGTACATATAATGAAGAGACCGTATGCAGTGGTGTGACCTGCAAATATTATATTAACAAACCAAAGCATAAGCAACATACTATCCACACATGCAAGGCCGTGCATATATAAACAACGTTAAACATAAACAATAAGACGAAAATTCAAAATCCTACAACAGCTAGGCGCTGCAAACACGGGAGAAATATATATAGAATTTAATAAACAAAGTGAGGGACTTTGTTATATATAATGGTTTATAATCCCATAGTAGGCAAACGCTCTACAGACAGAATGAACGCACATAGTACGTGTTAAACAAAAGGAAGAAGCTCGTCATACACAGTGTTCTTGGTTAAGCACGACGGCCGACCTTCGCTGTCCTCCACCAATATTTTAAGCCCCTGACGTGAGCTCACTCTAGACAAAGCAACATATAGTTGGCATGAGAAAAAACAGAGCGTCTTGAGGTAAACACCTTGGAAGCTGAGGGTCGTCGGCGGATCCAGCCTTCACGGAGGTCAACATCGGGCAGGGTAGGGGAAGGAGGAGGGAGAGACATGGCCCCTCACCATCGATGAGGCCAGCGAAGGGGGAGAGCGAGGGGGATACCGCCGCCGACGGGCATGAACCGCAGGCGCCCTGATGTGGCGCCGACTGGCTGGGCGGGGGACGGAACACAACATCTGGCGTCGCTGGATTCGGGGTCGCCGTCGCCGGATCCGAATCCGGCCACCCCGGTGGACATCGTCGCGGAGCGTGCACGTGCCGGAAATGGAGGAAGTAGAGGGAAATGGGGAAGGAGAGCGGGGTGAAGGGGAGGCCGCAATCCCGCTCGGGAGAGAACGGGGGCGCTGAGGAGCTCTGCGGCAGGGAGCGGAAGGGAGAGGCGAGGCGGCCGCGGGGGAGAGGCGGAGGAGGCGAGGCAGCCGCCGTGGCAGGGAGCGGAAGGGAGAGGCGACGGCGGCCGCGGAAGAGGCGAGGCGGCCGCGGAGGAGAGGCGGAGGAAGCGAGGAGGACGATGGGGATGGGATTGCGGAGGAGGCGAAGCGGCCGCGAGGGAGGCGTGGGGAGTGGGGTAGGGTTGGGTCGGCACAGAGCCTCAGCAGGACGCACACGCAAAAAACATAAAAGGCAGGGGTCTTTTGTCAAGCCGCTGGTGAGTGTGGGTCAAACAACCACATGGACGGCGGGTTGATTACCAAAACTTGGAAGGGTTGTTTTGCAAAAAGGTCTAAACGGGGAAGCTCTGGCCGCTAGATTGACCTCGCTGCTCGATCCAATGGCAGAAATAAAGGGAGCGACGTGGCCGGAGGGAGCAAAAAAATCGCCACGTGGCGGGGGTGGAGTAGGGGGTGGTCAGATTTGTACTATTTATAGATTTGTTTATCTTTTTTCTCCCTTTTTTTCGATAAATTGCACTGTAGGTATATAAAGATTTTGGCCCTGTTTGTTTCAGATTAAACTAAATTAAATTAAATGAAAATCATTTTTGTATAAGCTAGATCATTCTTGTGTTCAACCGAGCCTTGGATATGCAAAGATGGTGGAGCGATGACGGTGTTCCGTCGGCGGCCATCCATGGTGGCCGCCCAATTGAAGATATAAATAATGGATAAAATGGTGGAGAAACCGACAGCTTTCGCCTGAAAAATATGTTTGGATCTCCTCGTCGTCAATTTAATCTTTATTACTTTGCCCTTTTGGTTTGGAGCATGGCTATGGCACGGCCAGGATAAGCATGCTAGGAGTGCGACTAGAACATGACCACGGTTGTGCAGAGCATAGCGAAGGGCGGCACTCCTTGGGGGAGAGAAGAAAGTGGAGAGAGGAGGGGCATTTTGCAAAAAAAAAAAAAGCCACGCGGACGATGATGTGGCGTAGAAAATCAGTTTTGGATATGTTTGAAACAAAAACACAATTTGATGTTTTAAATATCTACTTTTAAAAGTTACGGACTTACGGACTTAAATGAAATCGGAAAACAGTTGTACCTAATTATATACGTTACAGTCTACTTTTTTTTTCTTTTTATTTGCTTGTGATGCAAGCACCGAGAAAAAAACTAAGGTCGTTGGTGCTTTTCGGAGAGTGCCGGAAATGCGGCTACTCCCGTTTCCACAATTAATCATGAGCTTACAAGTGCATTAGACGGGAAAACGTAGGACAAAAGTTTAAGCTGCAGGGCCACACAAACATCTGGTGGTGGTGTTTTATATATATATGGGAGAGCTTGGCCAGAGAGATCGTCCAAAGAAAGATAAGAATGGAGCCGACGGTTGGAGCAGCCGAGCAGGCACACAGTGTTCGGTGTCACTTGTTTCGTTAGCTAGCGCCCTGTCCCCACGATGGATTGTGCAGGAAAGGTTTAGGATCGGGGCAGATTATGTGGATTCAACCTTGTCTGATCGTTAGTCCACGTATCACTTTTTCCTTGTATGAAGTGATGTTTACTTGCCATAGATTTCCTCTCTAGCGTTCCGAGTGTGCGCTACATGAGTAGAAAATAGTCATTGTTAACAAGCCTGGAGACACATAACAAGTAAGAAATTTCTGCGGCCTTATTATAGAGCACACACGGGGCAAGGTGTTGTGTTTGAAAAGAGAGAATAATGCCGCGTGCATCACAAACTATCGTATTGAAGCGTCGTTGGGCGATATGATTCCTAAATAATTTCGAAATCAACCATACGCAGTCTCTCTTTTATATAGTTTATTGTCGAAACGCTCTCCGACGCTATCTAGGTCGGACAAAATTCGTTGGCCGTCTGATCAGATCTTCTAGCCAGCTTGACCATTCTATTTCTCCCCTGAACATTTATGCAAAAGGCCCTAACATATATAATAATTAACCCCTGTCTGCAGCTGAAGGAAACCCATTTGCCCCTGCGTTGCCTTAAATTATGGCCGAAATGTCATTCGTTCATGTGTTTCCCCAACACCAACCCATGAACTTCCCCATTATTTTTTCCTCGGCCCCTCACTGTCCCTTGCCCCCCCCCCCCCCGCTCCAGCCGCCACAAGTCTCCGCCCGTCTCTCTCCCAACCCTAGCTGTTCGCATGCCCGCTATCGCAACAGCGTCGCCCTACTCCAGCTCCATCCGATGACGCCGCCACCCCACCCCTACATGTCCTCCTCTTCTCTTCTCCCCTTCCAGACGACCGCGCGATCTCCATACTGACCACGTCGCCTCCAGCTAGCCTTCTCCATCGCTAGACCTAATCATGGGAAGCCCGCCTCGACCCAACCGGATTGGTGCATTCGGCCATGCTCGGGCCTCAATCCGAAGCCCGGCCACCAGCATGGGTCCGAGTATTTTACGAAATAAGACATGGCCAGGCCGGGCCTCCGAGCTTCGGGCCGAGCTCGAGCCCAAATTTGGAGCTCGATGCACCAAACCGGGCTGGGGCCTTGTCCCGCGGGACCGGGCTTTTTCAAGCCCGGCCCGGTCCGACATTTGAATAGGTCTATCCATTGATCGCCTCGCAGCCACGCGCCGGCCCTCCTCACCATGGCACCACCATCCCATCGACAACACCACGGTCACAGGCCCCAGGCTAGCTGGATCTGACAACGAAGTTTTCTTTATTGAAAGGGCATTTGAAATGGTGTGTAGCTTGCTCTCTGTCATTTCAATGCCCAAGAACTTTACTTCATCCTTTCATTCAATGTTTGCCTGCAAAATATATCTGATTTTTTTTGAAACTTTTCATTTAGATAATATCATAAGACCAACTCGCTATAATTAGAGCTCTCCGTAGAGTTAAACTAGAGTCCGACCATTGTTCATAGACTGATTAATTTATTGATGCTTGTTTTGCTCGTTTCTTTTATTTTAGCTTTCATCTGGGCTCTGGCTCATATATATTTGCTTTGATCTAGCTCATATCAGTTTGTACACATCTTTTTAACTAAAATATGTATGGTTAATTAACCCTTCGGTCTTTTCTTAAGAAAAAAAACGTACCAATCCAGCCGAGCAAATTAAGGAGAAGACACGGAGAGAAAGGGAAGCCAGCCAGGGTCTCGTCAGGTACGTCCAGCGTTTGCCTGCAGGTATAGATTTCAAAAGCTGTCACTTTGCCTGCGTAAATTTGTGTCCCCACCCAGCCCGCCGGTCGTCTCCTCCGGTAGCCGTTGGCTCCGGCCGCGCGCGCGCACGATGACCCGGGCCGGCACGCACTGACGTACGTACGTTTCCCCGTCCGCCCACGGCCAGCAGCGGATGCACATGCACGGCGACGAGCTAGATTGGGCGAAGCGCGACGGCCGGGGCGTCACGTTAAACATCGGCGGGCCGTGCGTCCTGGCCCTCCCGCCCACCGGAAAACCACCGTCCGTCTGTGCCATTCGCGCGCGCGCCTGGGCGTGAATTGATCGCCTGACACAGTGACACGAACGATCGGCACGTCGAAACGCTTCATTTCGCCACCGCGAGCTGGCGGCACGGTTGGGGCTTCGGGTTCTTCTTGTACGTCGTGGTACGTACGTACGTACGTGCCGGGGAGGGATCAAGGGAGGCAGTACTGCACGCGATGGTTGATCATTCGCGCGCGACAGTGGCGGGGACGCACGCTGTCATTAGCAGCGGGCACCAAGGCCTGGGTGTACGTGCGAACTGCATGTGAGCGGGTGCATGAGCCATATATGCATATGGTTGATCAGCCTCAGCTGTTGCAGTAAACAACTTCAGCGTGCTTCAAGATACGCGCTGCTGGCCCTGTTTCCTCTATTCTACTACCCGTTAATTAGCCTGGTGTCAACACGTGCGTGCAGCGTGCTCCATAGTCCATATAAAACTCGACCCTGTGACCCTGCGTACCGAGGCCATGGATTGGCCTTTGGCCTGGCCGTATGGCAGGTCACGTATTCTAATCCTATTGAGCCTTGGTCTGGCCGGCGTGCGGCTCCCTGCAAGAGAAGGAAGAGAGCACGGGTGTGGCACTGTGTGATCTGTGCGCACTCTTTCCCCTCTTCCTAGGTGCATGACTGTTGTTTTTTTTTTGAGAAATAACTCGCTTAAATATTAAAGCCCTGGTGGAGCAAAGTTTACACTTGCAGACTCAAAAACCAAAGGAAAATTACAAAGATCCACGGGCCGAATCGACCCAACGACCAGAAATTTCCTCCACTTTGCCCGGTGGCGAGCCCATAAATTTGCCAATTTCGCCACGCGGAATCAACGAATTTTCCACCCCGACTTGCACTGTCTTTCACCCACTCGATCGGTTTTCCCCATTTGCCTCTGTCACCTTTCGAGCATTTTACCTATCCACGAGATCTTTGCAATCTGAGGCCACCACCGCGGGGAAAGGCCGAGGCAATCAATGAGCTCCGGCCCAGCTTGACCGCGGCCGCCTCTCCGGCTTCCACAAAGCGCAGATTTGATCGAACCTCGGCTTGGATCCCCTCGGACCGTTCTCGCGATCGCCGAATCGGCGAGAGCGATCCATGTCGACCGAGCCGCATCGACCGAATCTGAATTTCTTCTTCATCGGCATGCCATTTGGATCTTGATTAAGATGGGGTTGTTTTGGTTCAATGTTTTCGACTTCTCGCGCTCTTTACTCTCGAGGCATTCGCTCCAAGATCTAGCTTCAGCTCTAGCGCTTGTTGCTATTCCTCTTAGGTTTGGCTTAGTCCCCTTGAAGAGGTGTTCATTCACGGCTCTCCAGATTTCGTTTAGGCCCGCCATGGTTAAGGTGAGTTCTTCACGCCTCGGACACGTGCTCGATGTAAAGCCCATTCTCTCGGATCGACTCCTCTGTAATAGATATTCTCTCCACATTAGCTAAGGTTTCCGGGTTTGCTTCGCCACTTTGCGAGTTAAGAAGATATGCTTATCGTCTTCCATTCGGCCGCAATGCTTGCATATAGGGTTGGCTTGATATACGCTCCTTAGATTTTGGCCGATTGGTAAGTTTCTCCTTGCCATTCTCCGAGTAGTAGCTTGTGTCTCGTGGAACTTTGATCTTCGGATGTTAGACCACGTAATGTGTTTTCCTTCCGTAGTATTGTTCTGCTTTCTGTTTTTTGCGTGCCCTTTCCTATGCATTTCCTCTCGATCATATGGTAGGTTTTTTTTCTTGTATATATGCCTCTGTGGTGATGATGCCAAGTAGGGGTATCGGGGTTAGCATTGTTGTCTAGATTGATTGAGAGGATATCCTCTGCATCGCAGTGGAGGAAAGAATTCCTAATCACCTCCTCATCCCATTTGGCCTCCCCTTGGATCATGAGATCTTGGACTGTATTGACTCGAGCATTGGCCGGCTTAGCTATAGGTTTACGGGTTGACTCCCTGGGGATCCACAAGTCCTCCCACACTCTTATAGATGTACCTCTCCCTATTCTCCAGATGAGTCCACGCTTTAGCACTTCCAGTCCCTTACAAATGCTCCTCCAGGTGGCCGACGCGCTTGCTGGAGCAGTAGCTTCCAGGAAATCTTTAGTAGCGAAGTATCTTGCTTTAAGAACCCGGGCACAGAGGGATTCTTGATTTGTGAGGAGTCTCCATGCTTACTTTCCCAGCATTGCTTGGTTGAACGCAATAAGGTCTCTGAAGCCCATTCCTCCAGTTGATTTGGTTCTGGTTAGACTGTGCCAAGCACTCCAAGCCACTTTCCTTCTGTTCTCATCACCACCCCACCAAAACTGAGCTGTTAGAGCTTCAATTTTCTTGCATAGCTTGTGAGGGATACAAAACACACTCATCGAGTAGGTTGGGAGGGCCTGAGCTCCCGCTTTGATGAGGATCTCCCGGCCAGCTCTGGATAATGTTTTCTCACACCACCCACTCAGCTTTTTTCGAACTCTTTCCAGGATAGGTTTGAAAACCTCTTCCTTTTTGTGGCCGATAACCGAAGGAAGCCCCAAGTAAGTGACATTTTCAGCCTCTGTATGAATGTTCAGGAAGTTTTTGATTCTTTGTCTAGTTTCATTGGAGCACCTTTTATTGAGAAAAATTCCAGACTTTGACTTGTTGATCAGCTGCCCTGACCCAGCCTCATAGGTTTCAATAACTTCCTTGATCGCTGCCAGGCTCTTATCATCGCTCTCTGTGAACAAAATAGAGTCGTCAGCAAAGAGGAGATGACTCACGGTCTCCTCTCCGAACTTCACTCCCTTGATCTTCCCTTGAGACACTTTGCTCCTTAGCAATTGTGTGAATCCTTTAGCACATAGGACAAACAAGTATGGAGATATGGGGTCTCCCTGCCTTATGCCCCTTGATGGTTTGAACTTCCTAGACAGACCACCATTCACCTTGACAGCACACTCCGCAGTGGTTACACACTGCATCACCATCCTCTTCCAAATGTCGCCAAAGCCCATTTTGTCCATGACGGCCAACAGATAACTCCATTCAACCCTATCATAAGCTTTTTGCATGTCCAGCTTAACAGCACACAACGGCTTGGTTTTGCTTCTCCTTTTTAACACTTGAATGCATTCAAAGGCAATCAGGACGCTATCAATGATGAGCCTCCTAGGAACAAAAGCACTCTGCTCTTCCGAAACAATGGCCGGTAGGATTGATTTAAGTCTATTTGCAAGCACCTTGGAGCAAACCTTGTAAAGAACATTACAAAGTCCTATCGGCCTAAACTGGGACAGTTCCTCTGCCTTGGCTATTTTAGGGATGAGGACAACAGTTGTCTCATTAAGGCCCTGCATTACCCTTCCATTGAGGAAATCCGAAACAGTCTTCAAGATATCTCCCTTAAGGGCATCCCAGTTCTTTTGGAAGAACAGGGCAGGTAAACCGTCTGGTCCCGGGGCTTTAATTGGGCTCATGCTGAAGAGAGCACTCCTGACTTCCTCCATAGAAATCTCTTTCTCTAGGCTGCTGTTCTGGACGGGTGTCACCACAGGTTTGAGATTTTCGACGATAGTTTCAATACTGGAAAGTCCCTGCGAAGAGAAGAGGTTAGTGTAAAAGGACCTAGCTAACTCCCTCAGCTCCCTCTCATCCTCCACCCACCTACCACCCTCATCTTTAAGTCTCCTAATGAAATTCTTTCTCTTCCTACCCGTGGCTTTTTCGTGGAAAAATTTTGTGTTCTGGTCCCCCTCCTTTAGCCATAACTGTTTAGCTCTCTGCCTCCACATCACTTCCTCCCTCACCTGCCATTCCCTCAGCTCAAGGCTCAGGTTTTGGATCCCCACATCCATCATATCCGCCCCCTCCTCGCATTTCCTCTCAATTTGCTTCCTCAACTTGTCGATTGACTTGTTCACACCCCCAAAAACACAACTACCCCACCACTGAAGATTGTGGGAGAGGGCTTTAAGCCTACTCAAAAAACATCCAGTACTCTGCGAGCAAATTTTGCTCCACTGCTCCTCAAAAAAAGGTTGGAACCTTTCATCCTTCATCCACATGGCTTCAAAACGGAAGGGCTTTTGCTGCCACAGCCCTCCTCTTCTTCCTCCAATCCTCACCTTCAAGGCTTGATGATCCGAGGTAGCCATCCATATGTGGTCCACAACCACCTCACCAACACGGTGAGCAAAAAGGTTGGTAGTAACTGCTCTATCCAACCGGGCCTGAACGCTAGCCACTCCCCTCTGTCTATTACACCAAGTGAACGGAGCGCCTCTCGTCTCCACATTCACCAGATTACAATCAAGAAGACAGGAATTAAAACTTCTAATCTGACTACTGGCTCTTCTACTCCTACTACTATGCTCCTCCTGGTTGCAAACCTCATTCCAGTTGCCCATGCACAGCCACTGAAAATCAAACTGGTTCGCCAAAAAACGCAACAGCGACCAAGTCCTGTGGCAAGATTCTGCCTTAGGGTCCCCGTAGATCCCAGTGAGCCTCCACGGGTGCCTGCCCTCTTCCACCACCAAGCCATCCACGTGGCTCAGTGAGAAAGAATTAAGTTTGAAAACAACTCCCTTCCAAGCTAAAGCAATCCCTCCACTCTTCCCTCTGCTGCCAACAGCAACACAGCCCTCGAAACCCAAAGATTTCATCAACCACTCCATGTCGCCTTTGCTCTTCTTAGTCTCGCACAGGAAGATCACTTGGGGGCGTACCACCCGCAAGACATTGCGGAGTTCAAGAATTGCCGGGTCCGCCCCCAAACCACGGCAATTCCAACTGAATGCGATCATGGCACCCCACGGGGCTGCATTGCAGCCTCCGCTGGGTTAGATTCTTCAGATGGTGATGCCTTGTACTTCTTCTCCTCCCTGCCCTGCGCTTCCTCTTTACCTGCTTCCTCCACCGGGCGTTTAAGCCCCCTCTTTGGCTGGGCAACCTTTAGTTCTTTAATTGGAAATGCCTGACAGTCTTCTCTAAGGACTCTCCTCCTCCACCTCTTCTCCCCGCCCTTTTCCCCCTCCTCCGCCAATTTCTTCCTCTCCCCCCCTTCATCGCCCAATTCTCCTCCTTCCACCCAGTCTCCCCCTCCATTGCCATTATCCCTTTCAAACTGCAACCTAACCTTGGTCGAGGGAATTTGCATTGACACCAAACTCACAGGTTTCTTTAGCGGTGACGTGACTTCCATATCCATACAGAGATTTTTGTTTTCCCCTCTACTAGCAAGCTGACCTGAGGAGGTATTATCCTCTCTCGTTTCCCCACTATTTTCCTTTCTTCTCCATGTAGAATTTGACTCCTCCGTACTCCCACTCGCCCTCTGATGCGAGGCATTGCTTGCGCTTTTGTAGTGCATTTTGGTGCTTCGATTGACTGATGCACGCATCCATGTGCCAAACGGAAGCGGCTTCTCCTCTGGAACGTGCATCTCGCAGTCCTTTAGATCATGACCAAGTTTTCCACACTTAAAGCAAAAAAAGGGCAAGTGCTCATACTTCAGGGGTAGCATTTCCTCCTCCACCGACCCCACTTTAATGCTGAAGAAAGCTCTGTGTAGGGGTTGGTCTACATCTATTTCAACTTTCACTCTCATAAATTCCCCCCACGCCTTCCCCCTCTCATTCACCTCCACCTCAAGAACTTTCCCTACCTGCTCTCCCAGGCTTCTACCCCCTTCTTTGTTCATCAGCTGGATAGGGACTCTATAGATCTGAACCCACATTGGTAGCTTATTCAGAATGTGGTCGGCAGGCCTCACCTCTTTGTCAAATTTCTGCAGGATAATCGGCCAATTACTGATGTTCCACGACCCCATTTTAAGTATTCTCGCCCTGTTTTCCTGTGTTGGTACTGTGATCAGGAAGAGGTTCCTACCCATTGTATTGACTTCTAACCCCTGTCTTATGCCCCACGCAGCCTGCAGAGCATCCAGGACTGACATTGCGGACAGTGACCGAGGAGACAACAAGCGACCCACCAAACCCCAACCAGAGAGATCATCCACGGCGGGCGAGCTGGATGTGTACCTGATGATTTTCTTGCTTCTTTCCCTGGATAAGTCCAGATCTTGTAATTTCTCCAAGATAGCTTCAGCTGATTCCTCCCCTCTCCTCCTCCTGTATTCCGGAGTATGATTTAGATCCGGGATACTGTTGTAATTGCTGCTCAGCTCTCCTCTATCCCCTTCCTCCCTTTCCTCCCCAGACGCTCCTTCTCTCCCCCTTCCAGATCTGGATGTGTTCAGCTCCATCGCACGACCTACAGCGTCTCTCCTCACGACCAAACTCCCCAGAAGAAAACACTCGCTCTCCTCCCAGGAACGACACACTCGCCCAATCCAAGCGGATTGGCGGAAGAAAATCTGCCCCCCCCCAAACCCTAGACTGTACGGACGAATCGCCCAGCGAGTCGCCCCTCAGCCACCGGTCCGTGGAAAAATCCTTGCACTTGCACTTGTGCATGACTGTTGTTGCTACTTGCTACAGATGACGCAGCTTAGCGCGCGAGAGAGGGGGAAGGAGGGAGGTGGAAATAGATAATAAAAGGAGAAAAAGAACGCTCGTGGCTTTGTTAGCGACCGGTCCAACGGTATATGGCATTTGCTGGTTGACTTCGGCTTGGGGTTGGTATGGTCAGCTGGATGCCTGGCCCAACAACAATGAGGAGTGATCACATCTTGCATACCAAATGTGGCGCTGCTTGTATAGTTGTGTCGCATGGCGTCATCAGGCCATGCCTAGACAGGGCCCCCAAACTAATAGGGCCCCTAAATTAGCCTAATACAGTAAGTATATATCTATAATTTTTTGTCTTATATTTTAATACAGGGAGTACTAGTTATGAATATTTTGTTTCTCTAAATTTTAAGGATTTTTTTATAAGTTAAAAAAGAAGTGCATAATTTTGAATTTTCTCTTTTATAATGTTGTATTTTGAGGCCTATTTATAACTTTGTTATATTTTCGCACCGGGGCCTCCAAATTGTAGGACCGACCCTGGGTCATAAAATAGATTACAAATAAATATCTCCCATTACGGAGAAACTGGTACTCCAGGCCCACAAGGAGTGCGCATTGGCAAGAGGTGACATCACGACCTCCAACGGGTCAACAGAGATGTGTCTGTGGATCCATGGTAGAACAACGTAGTCCATACGTGCCCAATTAGGATCAAACAGGCGCCCAGTCGGAAAGATCACGTGGTCGACAAGTGCAAATCAGCTAAAAGTGACGAGGAAGAGACCCTGCCACTTGTTGTAATTGGAGTTGGTGAAGTTGAGAACAACTGGGGCGAGCAAGGCGATGGCATGATGCCAATCACCTACGCATGAAGGGTTGTGATTGTGGTGAGATGGCCAGGTCGAGGAGCAACCAGATCAACATAGAGCATGCCAAATCCATGCAATCGAGGTCATGTGCACCAAGACTGTGTGCACCAAGGCCAAGCACGACAATGCCAAGGGCGGTCGAGCCGTTGTTATGTGTGACGAGGCCGAGGGTGGCCAAGTTGTGTGCACCATGCGCAACATGCCCGGAGATGGCTAGTGCGTGCATGGTGAGGTCGGGCACGCCGCTGCCTATGCCGAGCGCGGCAAGGCAAAGGGGGTTAGCCAGTGTTGACGTCGCAACCGTGCGCATAGAAGTTGAGGCCGAGTATGCCCAAATCTGAAGTGAGATTGCTGAGATTTGACATGGTGGGGGATCATCGGGCACAACACCAGGGAGAGGGCGCAATGTGGCCGATGGCGACCAGGATAGAGGTGGCCATGTGCATCACATCAGGTGGGAGCGCACGAGAACCTACGCGAAGGTGGCCTGAGCGGCGGAGGCTAGGGCAGCAGCCTACTAGGTAGTAGCGACATGCTAGCGTCAGCCTGCATGATTTGTACCGGCGACGATCGAGCGACCTGGGCGGTGGCAACGACGACATGCGCTGGTGACGATGTAGTAGCAACGGGTGCCTCCTCGAGGGAGGAAGAAGAGGTGGCCGATAGACCACTGGGCATCGCCATGGAAGAGGAGATGGCACCAAACGCGGTGCCGATGCCAAGATCGCCGTCGTCAAGAAGGGCCCTGACGAGTGACTTTTAGGGTTGGCGGAAGTGGGTCATAGGAGAGTAACCTACATCCGATACCATAATGGATGAACAATATTTGTTGTATATTGCAATAAGAATGAAGTGCAATACATAAAGCTGGATATCATGATACTTCTAAAAATTATTGTATCTGCATCCCATATGCACCATATATGGATACATGTCGAATACGTCCGAATATTTATCTTGAACGCATCAAGTATTTCCTTGATTTTAAAATAAATTAATTAATTCGGATACTTTTAGGATACTTCGCCGATATTTGTGGGATACCTCTCATCCAAATACATCGCTCGGCCGGGTACTCGGGTTCACCCCGGATCTCTCTGTGTCCCTCCCGACTGACTCTCTCTCCATGACCAAGGCGCCCTTGCCACGGTCATCGCCGGCCCGTCGTCGTTGTCACTCGTCTCTTGCACCTAGAGTCGTGCCTTGCCATTGCTGTGATCACCGCCGACACGCTGTTGCAGACATCACTCATCTGCAGCCCCATCTGCCGTGGTGCATCAATGTAGCCATCTGCTGTCTTTGCCCCCGCTCAACTGTTTAAGTGATTCGGTGATTCTTTTGTATACATGGTGGCATAGATTGTGGGCTTGTTTGGTTTAACGCCTGTGACATTTGCAAGCCAGTGCAGAGCTCCAGCGTCCGATTTTGGATGTGCAGGGTGTGATCTGTTACTGGCCGAGCTTGCTGCCAAACTCTGAACCAAACAAGCCCTGTGTCTTTGCCATGGCATGGTGCCTGCATCTATAGATTTTGTTGTCTTGCAATTGCAGCATGCATGTTGCCTCGTAGATTACAAGTTTGCATATATGTAGCATTAATCAGGTAATTATCTATTCTTTTTACTATTAGCAATTTTTTATATTCTACAAGTATATAGTTTTATATATAAATAAATTAATATAAATGTATTTTTATCGGTGTTTTTGATAGATCGTCGTATTGCGTATCCGTATCCCCGTATCAAGTCTCGGCCATTGATTTATAAAATATTATCAAAAAAATTAGAAAGGTTGTCAGAATATTAATACGTGTGATCGTAGGATTGCACATGTTATGATACTGTACTTGCGTGGCACGTCTATATATTCTCCATGGGTGCTGTCACGGAGCAGTCGAGCTCGTCACAAGAGAGAAGTCAAGGAGCAAAGAAAAGAAGTCTGTTTTACACCTGCATTATCTCCCCGGCTGCCTCGTCAGCTCGTCGCGCCCAGACACTTCGAGACTCGGAGAGAAGCTCAGCTCTGTTAAGATATGTATGCGCTGGCAATGCTTGGAGATTAAGCTAATTGTATAGGTGATAGAGATGAGTTGTTAGAGGTTGTTACTAGAGATAACTATGTATCAGTTGCATCTAATTGCGGCTAACTCTGTGTTTCTGTTGTAACTCTGTTCTCTATATATAAGCTGCCGGTGACCTCAGTTGAGGATACGGCTCATATTTATTTCAACATGGTATCAGAGCCTTCCATCCTAGATTCAATCTACCACTAAGAAATCAATGTCGACTTCCTCGGCCTTGACCACCAATTCAGCCGGCGCTCTTGCTTCTGCAAGTTCAGGAGCTGTCCCTGCAAGTTCAGGAGCTCTTCCCACAGCCGGCTTCACCCAGTTCATCAATGTCAAACTGGGACGCGACAACTTCTTGCTGTGGAAGGCGCAGATCACTCCATACCTTCGGAGCCAGCGTCTTCTCAAGTATGTCGATGGCTCTGTGCAGAAGCCTGAACCCACTATCACTGAGACGGTGGATGGAAAGGAGCGATCTGCTCCAAATCCAGCCTATCTCATTTGGTACGAGTATGATCAACTCGTCCTGAGTGCTCTTCTCTCCTCACTCACCGAGGAGATTCTGGGGCATGTGTTGCTCCTCACCTCCGCTGCGGATGTGTGGAACGCGCTAGATCGGATGTTCTCGAGCCGGTCTCAAGCGCGCGTGATGCAGATGAGAATGCAACTCACAAGCCTGAAGAAGAAGGATCTTTCCATCACCGACTATTATCAAAAGGCGAAGGCGTTGATTGATACCATGGCCTCGATTGGAAGGCCTCTCCAAGATGAAGAAAGTGTGTCCTATCTCCTTGGTGGGCTCGGTTCTGAGTATGAGCCCTTTGTGGCATCAATTATGACTCGAACTGAGCCAATTCAGCTTGATGATCTGTATGGCCAACTCCTTACTTATGAGCTACGCGTGGAGAGCAACGCACCAGCTCCTCAGATCGCTTCTTTTGTCAACCAAACAACTCGTGGTGGAGGTAATCATGGTGGCAGAGGACGCGGGCGCAATGGAAGAGGTGGTCGCGGCGGCTTTGGTCGTGGCTACCACAACAATCCCGGAGGCTACCACAACAACCAAGCAGGCTCTAGCCATCAAGGTGGAGGTCCAGGTGGTCGTCCTCGACCACAATGTCAGCTATGCGACAAGCTAGGACATGAGGCGCCACGCTGCTATCAGCGCTTCAATCATGGCTTCCAGACCGACGAACGTACTGCAAACACCATGACTGCCTCCTATCAGGTCGATCCCAACTGGTATGCTGACTCCGGGGCGACTGATCATATCACATCCGACCTCGACCGCCTGACCATGACTGATCGCTACAAGGGCAATGATCAAATTCATACTGCAGGAGGCACAGGTTTGAACATCACTCACACTGGTCAATCTGTTCTTTCCGGCTTAAATAAATCTCTTGTTTTGAATAATGTCCTTCGCGTCCCTAAAGCCACCAAGCATTTAGTCTCTATTCATAAGCTCACTTCTGATAATAACGCCTTTGTCGAATTTCATCCACAATCTTTCTTTGTCAAGGACAAAATCACGAAGAAAACTCTCCTAGAAGGTAGATGCAAGGGCGGCCTCTATCCTCTCACAAACATAGCTCCACCATGGCGATCTTCCTCAAATCATGTACTCTCCACAAGTCGTTCTTCATCAGAACAGTGGCATCAACGTCTTGGGCACCCAGCTTCACTGATTGTGTCTCGAGTTTTAGATTCTATTGGTCTTAGATCCCCAAATAAAATTGAGTCAGTTTGTGATGCTTGTCAACAAGCAAAATGTCATCAGTTACCGTTTTCTCAGTCTAGTCATGTTTCTACAGCTCCTTTAGAAATAATTCATTCGGATTTATGGGGCCCAGCTATTCAATCTGTCAATGGGTTCAAACATTATGTGAGCTTCTTAGATGATTATAGTCGTTTTTCATGGATCTATCTCTTGAAACACAAAGATGACTTGTATGATGCCTTCCTTGATTTTCAGAAACATGTAGAACGCCTTCTTAACTCTAAGATTCGTCTCATCCAATCCGATTGGGGTGGTGAGTACCAAGGTCTAAACCGCTATCTTCGCGAGTCGGGTATCACACACCAAGTGTCTTGTCCTCACACCCATCAGCAAAATGGCGTTGCCGAACGAAAACATCGCCATATCGTTGAAACTGGGCTGGCACTCTTGGCTCACGCCTCCATGCCCTTGAAATTTTGGGACGAGGCCTTCTTAACTGCATGTTTTCTGATCAATCGCATGCCCATTCGTGTTCTAGCATTTGACACACCACTTAAACGCCTTCTCGGGCGAGATCCCAACTATCGTCTTCTCCGAAGCTTTGGATGCGCATGCTGGCCCAATCTTAGGCCATATAACGCTCGCAAGCTCTCCTTTCGTTCCCACCGTTGCACCTTCCTTGGTTATAGTCATCGTCACAAAGGCTATAAGTGTCTCCACCCAACCACTGGCCGCGTTTACATCTCTCGGGATGTTGTGTTCGACGAAAACGTTTTCCCTTTTGCTGACTCTTCATCCAGGGCCTCCCCTCCTTCCTCCTCGTCATCCACTGTTCAACTTCCCTCTGTCCCGACTACCTATTTTGAGCCGGCATTAACAGGTGATCAGGGTGGTGAGTCCATGCGTGTGTCTACTGACAATCTTGCTCATGCTCCACAGGAGATCACAAGTACATCAGGTGCCACCGTTCAGCATTCCCCGTTGCTCGATGCCTCTGGAATAGACACAACGCCCGCACCGGCAGCCGGTTCAAGCTCACCATCTGTTACTCATTCGGTTTCTGAACCTGTGGCAGAACATCGAGCTCGCACCAGGCTGCAAAATGATATAACTCGTCCTAAAGTTTTCACTGATGGCACGGTTCGATACCCTGTTCATGGCCGAAAAGGTTTTCATGCTCAATTGTGTCCAAGTGAACCAGCTACATACACTGAAGCTCTACAATCGTCTCATTGGCGGCGTGCTATGGCTGATGAGATTCAAGCCATGCATCGGAATAAAACTTGGACCCTTGTACCAAAACCGCCTGGCCAGAACATTGTTGGTGCGAAATGGGTGTTTAAGGTGAAACAAAAGAAAGATGGCACCATTGATCGCTTCAAGGCTCGCTTGGTCGCAAAGGGGTTCTCTCAGCAGTATGGAGTTCATTACTTGGAGACCTACAGCCCTGTAGTTAAGCCAACTACAATTCGTCTGGTGTTATCTATTGCTGTTTCTCGTGGATGGCATCTGCGGCAGATTGATGTTCAAAACGCATTCTTGCATGGCACATTGGATGAAGAAGTTTATATGCAGCAACCACCGGGATTTGTCGATCTCTCTCATCCAAGTTTTGTTTGTCGTCTCAACAAAGCTCTTTATGGCCTTAAACAAGCTCCCCGTGCTTGGCATCAGTGTCTCAGCTCAGCCTTGCTGCGTTATGGGTTTGTCTCCTCACGTTCAGATCCTTCCTTGTTCATCTATCGTCATGGGTCTCATACTGTTTATGCTCTTATCTATGTGGATGATATTGTCCTTGCTAGCTCCTCCACTGCCTTCGCTGATCAACTAGTGAAGCACCTGACTGCTGAGTTTGCCATCAAAGACCTTGGACCTCTCAACTATTTCCTCGGTGTTGAAGCAACTCATCATGGGGGTGAATTGGTGTTGTCTCAGCACAAATACCTCCTAGATATTCTTCATCGTGCTAAGCTGCAGCACTGCCGTCCGGTGGATACACCCATGACAAGCTCGTCTCGGCTCTCACGAGATCAGGGCACGTCATTGTCGCCTGAACAAACGTTTGTATATCGTAGTACAGTTGGTGGTCTTCAGTATCTTATGATCACTCGACCTGACATATCATTTGCTGTGAATAAGGTATGCCAATTTATGCAATCACCTACTGATGTTCACTGGGCAGCTGTGAAACGAATACTACGATATCTCAAAGGTACATTAAGTATGGGTCTGAGAATTCGTCAGTCTAATTCCATGCTATTGAGTGCTTTCTCTGATGCGGACTGGGCTGGATGCCCTGATGATCGAAGATCAACAGGAGGGTTCTTAGTGTTTTGTGGCCCTAATTTGATATCCTGGAGTTCAAGGAAGCAGCCAACCGTGTCTCGCTCAAGCACTGAAGCAGAGTACAAGGCAGTGGCAAATGTAACAGCAGAGGTTACATGGTTGCAATCGCTAATGCATGAACTCGGTATCTACCAAGAGAGAGCTCCTGTTTTGTGGTGTGACAATCTTGGCGCCACTTATTTAGCTGCAAACCCGGTCTTTCATGCAAGAACCAAACACATTGAAGTTGACTTCCATTTTGTTCCAGAGAAGGTTGCAGCAAAGCGCTTGGATGTTCGGTTTATATCATCATCAGATCAGCTAGCTGATGCTCTCACCAAGCCGCTGCCTCAGCGTGAATTTATTCGATCAATTTCCAATCTCAACCTTGTTAATACTAGTTGAGATTGTGGGGGTGTGTTAAGATATGTATGCGCTGGCAATGCTTGGAGATTAAGCTAATTGTATAGGTGATAGAGATGAGTTGTTAGAGGTTGTTACTAGAGATAACTATGTATCAGTTGCATCTAATTGCGGCTAACTCTGTGTTTCTGTTGTAACTCTGTTCTCTATATATAAGCTGCCGGTGACCTCAGTTGAGGATACGGCTCATATTTATTTTCACAAGCTCAGCTCGGCCACGCAGCAAAGCAAGCAAAGCTCTTTACATTACACTACACTGCAGAGCTAGTTCCTCTCGCACAACAAGGCCAGGAAGGCAAGAACCAGCAACCGCAAGCAACGTCCACGACGCTGCTCGCCGTCGTTTCGACCGAGCGAGCTAGCGCCGGTATGGCGCAGCGGCTGGAGGAGAAAGGGAGGCCGTGGAGCCTGGAGGGCCACCCGAAGCTGGGGAAGGGGAAGGTGGTGGGCGTGGTGGTGCTGGACGGCTGGGGCGAGGCGGCGCCCTACCCCTTCAACTGCATCCACGTCGCCGGCACCGCCGCCCTCGACGCCCTCAAGGCGGTACGCGCGTGCTCTCGCCGATCCTCTCTGATCTCCGCCGAGAGATCGATCGAGCCATGCGTCGTGGGTCGCGCCGATCGTCGCTAGCTTACTCCGCTTTCTTGCTCGCGTGCCAGGGCGCTCCGGACAGGTGGAGGCTCATCAAAGCTTACGGCACCGCGGTAGGGCTGCCTACGGACGACGACATGGGCAACAGCGAGGTCGGCCACAATGCTCTCGGAGCCGGCCAGATATACGCCCAGGGGTATAACACCAGCGCCACTCTGCTTCTTGCTTCTGCCACCCTGTAGACTGTAATTCTGTATACCAGCAGTGACATGCATGTCGTGCATGTATGTCTTTTTTCACTAACTAGAATGTAAAGGATTCAGAATGCAAATCTGAATGTACCAGAAGGTTTGCTGTAGTATTCAGTGTCAGTTTATATTCATGGTACCACGTATGAGAAGAGTAGTCAAGTTAGTCTCATTGCAAATACGATCCCATGGGCAATATGGGAACTCATTGGTGCCATTATCCTAAATTTTATTGCTGCACAGTTACCTGTGCAAAGTTACTGATCGTGTGACCGCAACTTTCAGTGCAAAACTTGTAGACCTGGCACTCTCCTCTGGGAAGATATATGAGGGAGAAGGCTTCAAGTACATCCAGCAGTCCTTTGAGACAGGTACTTTGCACCTCATCGGTTTATTGAGCGATGGAGGAGTACACTCGAGGATTGATCAGTTACAGGTTAACACCATTTCTCCAGTTCATTTTTGGACGTTCTTGTATTTTCAAACTGTGGCAGGAGCACCTTTCATTTAGAAGATCGAGAAAGAAGATATCCAAAGTAGTTTATGTTAAAGGATTGAAACAATATTACAGGATCCAAAGCAAATCTTTAATTGCCAACAAACTGTTTTTTAATGTTCTATTGCCAACAATCTGTTTTTTAGTGTTTGCCTTGATGCTTTGGCTCTTGCAGTTGCTTCTAAAAGGAGCTAGCGAGCGTGGGGCGAGAAGGATACGAGTTCATATCCTCACCGATGGCCGTGATGTATTGGATGGCAGCAGTGTCAAATTTGTGGAAATGCTTGAGAATGATCTCGCTAAGTTACGGGAGAACGGAGTGGATGCAAGAATTGCTTCTGGTGGAGGCAGGATGTATGTTACAATGGACCGTTATGAGGTATACTTACCAGGCATTCAATATATTTATTTATTTATTGAGGGAACCAGTCATTTCAATTCAGATAATGAATTGTTACCTTTTGAATTAATTGATTATATCAATATTTTATAAAATCACCAACAACTCCATCGCGTTACCTATACTAGACACATCTGTGAAAATAGTAATCACCAAACACTTTGGTGAAGCTTGTGTGCAAGTTAATTATGTGGACTTGTGCCGTGTTTTTTAATAGTATACAAGGTATATATTGTAACAAATGTTGCTTTTCTTTCATTAGAAACTACCTGTACGCAAAAGATAGTAGCTCTTGTACACTTTGAACTATTAATTTTCAATGAATACGTGTATTGACACCTGTGTTCCTATGCAGAATGATTGGCAAGTTGTGAAGCGTGGCTGGGATGCACAGGTTCTTGGTGAAGCCCCACACAAGTTTCACACTGCTCTTGAAGCTGTGAAAAAGCTCAGGGAGAATCCAAAGGCCAATGACCAGTATTTACCCCCATTCGTCATCGTCGATGAAAGTGGAAAACCGGTTGGCCCTATAGTAGACGGGGATGCTGTTGTGACATTTAATTTCAGAGCCGATCGAATGGTAATGCTTGCGAAGGCACTAGAGTACGAAAATTTTGACAAATTTGACCGTGTAAGGTTCCCGAAGATTCACTATGCCGGCATACTTCAGTACGATGGCGAATTAAAACTTCCTAGTCATTATCTTGTTGCTCCCCCAGAGATAGAGAGAACATCGGGTGAGTACTTAGCTCACAACGGGATACGCACCTACGCTTGCAGGTACAGCCTTCACTCTTGTCAAAAGTCTTCTGAATATTCTCATATTTTAGAGGTGCTACTTATGCTTGTCTCCTTTAATTTTAACATAGCGAGACGGTCAAATTTGGTCATGTCACTTTTTTCTGGAACGGGAATCGGTCAGGCTACTTCAACCCAAACCTGGAAAAATACGAAGAAATTCCAAGTGACATTGGTATACCCTTTAATGTTCAGCCAAAAATGAAGGCAGTGGAGATTGCAGAGAAGGCAAGGGATGCCATCCTGAGTCGCAAATTTGATCAGGTGGCTAATGAAACTCATGCACACCTGATACCTGTACAGTAACTACTGCTACAACCTTAATAATGGTCTTTTTCTAGGTAAGGGTCAACATCCCAAACGGAGATATGGTTGGGCACACAGGTGACATTGAAGCCACCATCATTGGGTGCAAGGCAGCTGATGAAGCCGTTAAGGTAGATCATCTTTGCGATCCAATCTCGCATATATCATCTCGTACGATTGTACGAATTGGATAGGTCACCAATTAGTCGCACACCCTAACATCGTGCATATATTTTTCCACTTTTTTTGCAAACGATGCACCTACGATGGACACAAATTCTGTCGTTCAGATCATTCTCGACGCCATCGAGCAAGTAGGCGGCATTTTCGTCGTCACCGCCGACCATGGAAACGCCGAGGACATGGTGAAGAGAGAGAAATCTGGGGAACCACTTCGTGACAAAGACGGGAACGTCCAGCCCCTTACTTCACACACACTGAATCCTGTATGTGCGCTTCAGACATGCTTGTCCTTACCAAGTAACCTGTGCAAATGGGCCGGCCCATACCTGAAGGCGTTTATGTCTTTACTGTCTTGGGAGCTCTCATCTTCACTGTAACCATGAGCAGGTACCGATCGCCATTGGAGGTCCCGGGCTTGCGTCAGGGGTTAGGTTCCGGAGAGACCTCCCGGATGCAGGCCTCGCCAACGTTACAGCAACGGTCATGAACCTTCATGGTTTCGAGGCCCCGGATCACTATGAGCCAACGCTCATCGAAGTTGTCCATGAGTGATCAGTCGTGAGATACTGAGATGTCAGGTCAATAAGCTGCCACTGAAGCTCCGAACCTCAAATGGTTTGATCTGCTGATCAACAAAAAAGTTCTGCATCTGCAGCAGGGGTGCATTGCGAGTTTGCGACAAATAAATTTGACTTGATGCCACTTTTGCCCTTTGCCGCGTACCTATTTCAGGTGTCTTTTGAGATGGTGTCATGCTAGGCTGAACGCCACACCTGTAACTTTCATTTGGTTAGCTATCCATGTTTATGCTCTATCTGCGAGTATAGGGCTGAATTTGTCTAGCTGAGCCTGCACGCCGCACAGCGAAGGAATGAAGCTGTTTTCACGTTGGTCGATGATGCTCTTACCGGGCGCATCGCTGGTTCAGAATACGAGCTGTTGGCACTTCGAGCATTGTAGCCTGCAGTCGGCACCACAGGTTCGCACAACGAGCAGTTGATGCAGCCAAATCTTTCACTAGCAGCAGTCACTGTCTCATTGGTCAGCAAGTAGCCACAACATACAAACATAATGATTATTTCAATCAGCTCGCAGCTACTGTATATATGAAGAAAAATGTACAAAGAGGCTGAACCAAAGTGCGACATTGGGGCGGCTGGGTAGACAGGGGCTCTATCAAACAGCAGGAAACCAGAACCAAATACAACAGGCTGGCTCCGTCCGAACAATCAAACAAATCTCAAACCATTTTTACATCTAAGCACACCTCCAAACAAGGGAGGGATCGACTATCCATGTATCTCCTGGCTAACAGAGCGTGCTATCGAAGCTTCGACTCATTCGATTTG
Organism: Raddia guianensis; assembly: GCA_036346415.1. Lineage (NCBI taxonomy): Eukaryota > Viridiplantae > Streptophyta > Magnoliopsida > Poales > Poaceae > Raddia > Raddia guianensis. Next base: position 19,588,610 of record CM070536.1, read on the forward strand.
CTGCTCCGGAAGTTTGAGAGGGAGAAGAATGACCTTGATGCTGGAAGAATAAAGCCACAGATCTATTAATGACGATTGCATTTTTTTATTGTATCATATATATACGAGTGACCAAATTTTCCTCTTTTTTCTCTTCTTTGTTTAAAAAACTGACCTTTAGTTGATGTCACAACTCCAGCCCTGTCGCGAAGCTTATCGGAGTTGGCTGCGTTGAAGCTACCAGTGGTTGATTGTGCTGGAAAAGAATAGCTTCAGATTTTAAGCATATATGAGTGATGCATACCTAAAACACAATTCAAGCTACCATAGAATAACGAACATTGTTCCATTCCATAAACACACTACAAATTAATAGCTATTTTGGCAATGGGTAATCTTCTAGATTTTTTTCATATTACACAAGTTGAGTTATAATATGGCTACAGACCTACAGCTTCTTAATTTAAACATGTGCCATAATAACACGATACAAAATGGTGCCAAGACGAGGATAGGTTATGCTGTGTATAGCAATTTTAGAAGAAACCAACGTTGCCAATATAAAAAGGGTCAAACACTAAAGCTCTATATCAGTATCAGTATCAGTATTGAGTTTTTTTTTTTAAAAAAAACTATATTAATTGCAGAAACTAGCACAGGATCGTGGCAGGAAAAGGTACCTGATAAGATGCTATTAGTCTTAGAACCATCAAAAGTTCTCCTACTCGAATTCACACCATCACTAGCACCTCTTGAATCTTCTGGTTCATCCTCTCCTTCAGAAACAACCGAAGGGCTTGCCAAGTCATTGGTGCTATTGTCTCCCTTGTTTTTCCGAGCAAACTTTAGAAGCCTCTTGAATCCTTTGGGGGAATCTTTATGAAAAACTATTGCAGGTGGGTTTTCAGCATTACCCCACTCGATAATTTCTGGTTCATTGCTATCTGCTTGCAACATTTGAGACAATGAATGACGGATTCTCGGGCTTGATGATGGCAATGGTGTGATTGCTGGTGAGGTGACATCCTCAGGCAGTAAACTTTCAACCACATCATCAACTTCTTGATGCTCAACTTCTACCCATGCAGCTGATGAAATGTCCATGTCCTCATCGGTAGGTTGAACCTCAACAGCAGACGGCGCAGCCTGGTCATTGAAGCCGATTTCTGTTGTGGTTAAACTTGAGGCCGGCTTTTCTGTTTTTTCAATATTCAAGTCGTTATCGAGTGAAATTTCTAAATTTTCATCAACATCATGTGCTGGTTGAGCAAGATCAGCCTCCAGTACCTTAGTGATTGGTTCGGTTGTCACAGGAGATTGCCCTTTATCTTCAGCTTGAGTAACACTCCCACTGTCTTTTGAAGAATCATCAAGTTGTGACAGCTTACTCTTCACAGCACCAGAACCAACACTTTGACTAATCCCGGTGCCCTTCTTCAAGGGTTTGGATTCCAACGGTACAACACTGCTTTTTTTTGGGACCTTGTTATACAAGCTTTGTTTTGTCGCTGCACTTGTTTTTTCTTCTGAAGCAGGTGAACTTTTGGCCACTCTGCTCGTCTTTGTTGCTGTCCTAGTCTTCTCTTCCTGTCCCTTAACAGCTGGTTTTGTGGCAGTTATGGTTTCTTTCTTATTCCTCACTGGTTGGGGTGTTCTTTCCGGCTTTGAAGTACTCTGAGATGACAAGGGTGTCGTTGGGGTCCTTCTCCGGCTAGTTGGAGTTGATGTTGAACCTGTCCCAGGAGAGCTTTTCATTTTTTGTGTAGAAGCTGCTTTAGTTAAAGACCCACCTGACCAAGAACTGCGAGTAGCAGGTGCGGGTGCAGGTGAAGGTGATGGTTTTGGTTTTGGTGAATTTTTTTTGGCTGGGGTCTTTGAAGTGCCTTCCTTTGGCAACACTGGAGGTGATGAATTTCTCTTTGCCCTTTGTGGGGCAGGTGAATTACGTTTCTCGGTTATGGTGCTAGTTTTTGGGGTCACCGCAGCTTTATTCTGCCCAACTGTTCCCTTCGAGAGCTTGGTGCTTGTCTCCTTTGCTGGTCGTCTCCCGCCTTTCTCGGTTCGAATTTTTGCATCTCGTTTCTCTTTCTGCTGACCTTGAAACCCACCTTTCTGCTCATTTGCAGAAATAAACCCAGTGGCAGTGACATTAGCACCTGCAAACTTACCAGGCAAGACCTCCATCATTTTCATTAACATTTGATTAAGCTCGGCTTCCTTCTGCCGGTTCCACTCAGCTGAGGCCATTGCCCGATCACTATTTTCCTCCTGCCCAGACTTTATTAGTTGCGCAGAAATATCAGTATGAGATGGAATTATTCTCTCCATTTCTGATACTGTAACACCATGACTATCAGTACAAAAACTCCCCATCTCATGTACAGCACTGCAAGGTACCATGTCTGGCTCAACTTGTAAATCGGCTTCATTCTTCTCTGTCTCAGAAGCCATATCATTGGATTTACATTGAGATGTGGAGTCTGATGTTTTTTCTTCAGATTTACTGTTCAAAGAATCACCCATTCCTGCACTCCACCTTCTCAGTACAGACTTGGTAGCAACTAAGCCAGCTTTCTTATTTTGAGAATCCAGATTCTGATCCTTCTGCTTGCTCTCAAAAAGGTTAATTGCATCCTGCACACTCATTCTTCTCACATTATTGTCAGATTTCCTAGGAGGCTGGTCTGTTTCACCATTGCAGCTGTTACTTTCATCATCTTTATCCAAAGAAATTCTCTGACTAGGAGGGAAGTAACTGAGACTCTTGATGGCAATTGCTGTTGATCTACGAGACCCTGATCTCCCAATTTGAACCCTTCGCATTGGAGAAGCAGACCTCCTAGGTGAAGCAGATCTTAAAAGAGGTCGGCTTCTTTCAACAACAGCCTCACCTTCATCGCTGGACTCAGAAGAATCATCGCTTTCTGAAGACATTTCACGCTCAAATTGTGCAAGCTTTGCTGGAGAGACATTACTGGTAATAGGCCTCTGGATATTGGTCTGGGAGCAAGTGTCATGAATTTCATGTGCATTCTCGCCCTTGTCTTTTTTCTCAGCACGAGAAGCACGTTGTGGAGGGAGGTCAGAGGGTTGGCAATCCGGTATCAACAATAGGCACCGCATAAACCAACTGAATCAAAACAGGAACACCAACTGTTAACTCTTGTACAGCACAAACAAAGCAAAGAACAAAGAATAAAGACTTGTGAACATAGCAGTATCTCCAGAACACTTTGGACAGCTTTTCAAAAGAATATCAGTATAAAAGAATAGATCAATTATAGGTAGCAGAGGGCACTCCTGTGGCCTACCAGCACAAATTTTAATTTCTGATTCTATGAAAATTAGTAGCCTCAAGTGCATAATGCTTTTGCGATATACCTAAACTCCGATGTTCCAAAATGCCGAACAAAAGCAGATAAATCAGAAATTTCTTTCTTCGATAAATTGGAGCCAACTGCTCTATTCAAAAAGACTGAGATCTCGTCTGTCAGTGCTGTCAACCTCAAATCCAATGCTCGAAGTAACTCATTCCTTGCATATTCAGTCATATAAAGTGTTAACTGACAAAAAGATGTGCAAAATAATGAAACAGGAAAAAGGAAAGATTTTACTTTGTAGCCTCAGAGGAATTTGGGCCAACATTTCCCTGAATGCGAAATATACAATGTAAGGAAATGAAACATAAATGTACAAAAGCGTAAAATAGCTGAGGTCTTGCATAAATAGAGATGACCTGTTGTACTATGCCAATGGTACTGAAGAAGCCACCTGCAAAGATAGAGTCATCATAAACTGAGCATTCTGCCAGTAAAATCCAGAAAAAAGAAACTCAGCAAAACAAATATCATATGAAGCACTGACATATTGCACATAAGGCAGAGAGAATGAGACCTAAGTGTCCTGCAAGGATATAAAACGGCTCTCCTACAAGTTTTAATGTGCATCTGCACACATGCAGAGTGTCAAATGTTTCAATAGCATTCATAACAATGATTGGAAACATCAAAACATGGGCCAAATATCTTCCATTAGAGCAAATAGCATCTATTAAAAGGTTTTCTGCCTGCATTAAGAGAGGTATTGTGGAAGTCTTGCCGTATATTGTGCAAATGTGAAACACGGAAAAGTTTTTGACATTTTGAATAGCACAAACATTACCTGCAGATTAAGATGAATACTACGAAACCGCAAAAGTGCAAATTATCAACTAGCTTAAAAGCATCTGAAAGAAGAATGGACTACTGTCATAATTTGCACCTGGAAGCTATTTCTTTTGGTGATAAGCAAAAAAATCATGGTTTCAGTGAAAGGTTAGTTGTCTAAAGTAGCTAGCAAACAATGTGGTTCATCAACTGTTAGGCTCGGCAACAAAAATGATTTCAACCAGGAAATCACTTAGAATACAATTTACAACTGTGTGTAAAAAACAATCCCAGAGCATTAAAATAATAAGCAAATTTCAAAAACTTGATCAGAGAGGTTAAATAAACCTCGGTACATATGCATTAAAAGGCTGTGATGGTGTTCAAGTACAAAACAATATGGAAGCAACAAATGTCTCCTTAAAGTACCTGGTAAAGCACCATCCATAAGTCCATGTTGTTCCTATGAAATTAACAAATTTATTATTAATGGCATCTGCATTAACATGTTCAAGTGAATTTAGATTAAGCCTCTGTTTTTTTGTGTGTGTGTAAACTAGTGATACCTTAGAATATATAGATTGATGGAACTTTCTAGTTTCCTCCAGCTGTGATATCTCGTGTAAAATTGCATTTGCCGATTTTGAAGCATCCGAAGAATTTATGATACACAAAAATCTGGCGAGCAAATTCAATTTAATCATGATAACGACAGAAATAAGCATTAAGAACTAGAAATACCTCCACTAGAAATACCTCTGAAAGGTGGATTTTGTGAACCAGGAAAATCCTTTTGCATCTCCAGCCAATGTAAGCTCAAAAGAACCACCTGATGAACAAGGTTGGAACTTTCTGGCATCTTCTAAGTGCAGGGCTAGTTGATCAAAAGGACCAGATGCTACCAATTCCATGCTCTCTTTACAACAAGCAATCCCCTCATACCTGCAAAAGAAAAATTTTCACAATATGGGCAAATCAATGTTTATATAAAAATTGTTGGTCATAAAAAGACACAGCATGGCACATCCATTAACACTAGTTTTGTACCAGATGCATCTTCAGAAATCTGAAGCACGTTATAAGATAAACTTCCAAGCTCAGTTCATGGCGAAACGGATGCAAGTGCCGCATAATTAAAATCAACCAAAATATCTTTGTGGGCAGGTGTTTCACCTGTTTTGGGCCGATGCCACATTGAAGACAACAGAATCAAGCAACACAGTGCTAGCAACTTCCCCCTCCATTTCTCTTACAATTCTGAGCAACTAAAAGCTCCAATATGATCTCTACACTACACAATTCCTCGAAACAATCAGTTCCTCGCGCACTTCAAAGCCCTGCCACAACAGGAACATCAGCATAAACGTCATTGGCCCTGCAAAAATAAACATATACCACAGAGAGAAATGCAAATGCGAAGGATATGGAAATGGAAGGCGATAGCAACATCCTAAGTTTTATACGCTCCAATAGTCAGCTTATACCGGTTCGTCAGCCATATAAAGTAGCAACCAAATGAAGAGTAAACATATTATGCATGCACTACCAAATGTACTACACAGCTCATTCTGCTTCACTGTGATCCCATGGCACACAGACAGAAGTCAGAAAATCACACTACAAAAAAGATCAAGCTACAGAAATACCGAATGCAGTGGCATCATACTGGATCAGACGAACCAAATATCAAATATCAAATGCTCGAATTTTATCACACAGTCAAAAGCACAGATCAGGGAGCCGAAAAATCCAACACGCGTAACACCCAACGAGAAAATTCTAGTACAATCACTACAGATCTTTCACCTAAGCTACCAAACAAAGCACTGCCAGCATTGAATAAAAAATACGGAGCTTTTCACGATCGGAAGCTCGGAACCACGGGGAGAGAGCTCCCGGATCCAAAAAAACTCAAATCCAAACCATCAAAATGCCGAATCCAAAACCCAAAGCTCCGGAGGTCCAGCTCCAGGACCCCACGATTCGCAAGCACCGAAGCGACAGGGAGTGGATCCAGAGGCGACATCGCCCGCTCGCCGACCCCCTCTCCCTCGCATCATGCTTCGAGCCGAAGCAAGTAACCCCCCGGAAATCGCAACCCCCCTCCTCCAACAAAAGCAAAAACAAAACGGCGGAAAATATACTCGCCGGAGACAAATGCTTCACCAGATCGGGTGGCGGTGGCGGCCTCCGCTTCCGGCATCCGATCCGACGCCGCGCCGACTGGATCGAAAATTCAAAACTACTCAGGAAATTATTTTCTCTCCCCTTTTTTTCCCAAGGAGAGCAGCAGTGCAGTGCAGCAGCTGCGAGTGGGGGGAGCGCTCGGAAATGGACGCGAGGAAAAGGGACAAGTGGGGGAGGCGGGGTTTAAATGGCGGAGTGCAACATGGAGGATTGGCACCGTGGTTTGGATTTATTTACTCAACGTGCCACTGGCGTGGTAGTGGCGTGGTGTCCCGAGCGATGCGGTCCGTGTGGAGACGTGGAGTGCGATCGGGGTTTGAATGCGGTTGTAGTAGGAAGCGTCGGTCGGTGGGGAGGCGCCCCATACGATGGACCATAGTGCCCTCGAGAGGAATTGGGGTGGCTCGCAGTTGCATGTGCAGTTGGAGAGTGGGGCGCGCTGATAGCATATGCGACAGTTTGTTTTTTTTTTTTTTTTGTATTCTTGTTTCTCATCGTGCCATTGTGATGGGGCCGTTCGTGTAAGTTTGCATTATCACTCGTGTTATTATAGTTTCGATTGTTTTGTGTCCATGTCATTTTCAGCTTTTGACCGATAAAATTGGGCTTTTATATTTCTCTCCTCTCTTCAAATTTACAAAGAAAATGTCCCTCCGCTTATTTTCACTCCTCCATTCTCTCTCCCCATTCTTTCTCCCTCAAATCTAATGAGTTCCCTTCCGGCTAGCTCCTCTCCAGCGAGCACCTCTCTCTCCCTCTCCTCCCCACGGGGCGCGGGAGCTTGTCGGCGGCGCACGCGGGAGCTAGCGGTGGGAGGTCGCCGACAGCGCGCGTGTGAGGAAGATGAACCGTACGCAGGAGGTCAACGACGACGCCCGAGAGGTCGCCAACGCCGCACATGGAGGAGGTTGCCGGAGGCCGCAAGAGCGAGCAAAGGCACACGCGGGTGGTTACACCTGAGAGCTCGACGAAGGTGTGCACAGGAGCTTGTGGTGGAGCACAAGGACCACAGTAAGGACAGCTGCTCGTTGGAGAGCTTGTCGAAGAAGAAGCATAGAAATAAAAAAAAAAAAGAGGAAGAAGAGAAAGGTAAATGCATTTTGGTCATTTTTGGTGAAAATAGTATGGATGAAAGAGATTTGAAATTATAATGGCATGAGTGACAATATGGACTTTGTAATAGCAAAAACACGAAACAGACA